>CM062815.1:215033666-216286166 GCA_031772625.1 Pinus tabuliformis | reverse complement strand
ACATATAAATAAAAATTCAAATTAGTTTTTAGTTTTTACTTAAATGAGGATAGTTGATATTGAATACAATGTGAACTCTTGTGATTTTTACCATCTTTGTTGTATGAATTTTTTTTGTGACATGCAAACAATTAATGAGGTTTTTATTTATTTGAAAGTTTAATGGTATAATTTTTATGAACCAATTTTGTTTAATTTTAACAAAATTTATTACATATATAATAAAATAATTTTATTTTTGTTTATAAAGTTTTAAATAAATAGTGATTGGATATATTTTTAAGTTATTTTTAGATATTAAATTACTAGTTCAATTTTCCATTTATTTAAGTATTATTTTTAGACATAACCATAATATAACCATAATATAACTTCACTGCACAATTAACTAACATTTCCTATTAAACATTTTAATTATCACATTCCAATTGTAATTACCATTGACACATATATGTCCACACATGGAAAAAATTCCATATATATTTAACTATATTTATTCTACATTAAACTACATTTTTTTCATGGCATTCCTATTATCTCTATTTGAGCATTTTGCTTTAAGGGTTTATAATGAAATATGAGAACTTTATTTTAATGCCAAAGTGGGCTTTAATGTTGTTCTCTTGTAAATTTGTGCAAGTATTATTTACTAGTGTGTAGTCAATGTCATTGAATACTACAAGATGCCAACTCATATATTAGTTGATCCGAAGCTTGTTTCGCTGAAAATGTGATACAAGGCTATATGGCACAACAACGAGAAGGGTTTGGTACGGAATGGCACCCTCTTTGATTCAGCTCTCTTTGAGAAAGAATTCTCTTAAGAAAGAATGAATTCTCTTGAGAAAGAATGGGTGAATTTTTTAAGTCCATCATTTTACATGAAGTTTGTTTTGTTTTGTTTTGTTTTTTGAAAAGGCAAGTACCATTGTACTAGGTGCATTAATGTTAAAATCACGGTTTTATACCTATGAAACTTATGGTGAAAATATAACTAGATGTCCGTCAAGTTTAGAAATAATTTGCACCACACCTTCAAGCTTAGGTCAATGGCATCTCCTAAAGAACGGGTAGGAATGTTTCGAAAATGTGCATTTGCCCTTACAATTTTACTAGTTATTTTAGTTATTTTAAATACCAATATAAATTTATTTTAAATATAGATTTAACATGAGTTGAGAAAGATTTAATTTTTTCAGACGCAATTTTTTATGAACTGATATTATTTAAATATTTTGTATAGTTATTTAATTTTTAAATTTTTTATTTATATGAGCAAAATTTCAACTTTGATGACAAACTGATATAATTACACATCATACTAGACTGTAAAATGAGCCTCTCAACTTAATAAAGCATATAATAAATACAATTGTGAAGCACATGAAAAATAGATTTTTAAGTAGTTGATTTTGAATCCTCAAGAGTTTACTTCATATATGAAGCCTATAAAGATATAATTGTGAAGCATACTAGGAATACAATTTTAAGTAGTTGATTTTCAATCCTTAGGAGTTTAGGATTTTCTCTCCATTTGGTTATATGGCATTTCCTAAAGAATGGGCAGGAATGCTCCAAAAATAGGTGTACTTGGCAATTACAATTTTACTCGTCATTCTAGTTATTTCAAATATCAGTATAGATCTATCTTAAATACAGATTTAACATGAGCCGAGAAAGATCTAATTTCTTCACGTGCAATTTTTTTTATGAACCGATATTATTTAAATATTTTGTAGAGTTATTTAATTTTTTAATTTGTTTTTTTTTTTTTTATATGAGCAAAATTTCAACTTTGATGACATAATTATACATTATACCAAGCTGTAAAATAAACTTCTCAACTCAATAAAACATATAATAAATATAATTGTGAAACACATAAAAAATAGATTTTTAAATAATTGATTTTGAATCCTCAAGAGTTTACTTCATATATAAAGCCTATAAAAATACAATTGTGAAACATACGAAGAATACAATTTTAAGTAATTGATTTTCAATCCTTAGGAGTTTAGGATTTGCTCTCCATTTGGTTATTTGGTTATTTTAGTAATAATAGGGTTCTAACCTCTGATTGGGTTGGAAATTTGGTGATTGGATTTGTGGTGCAATACAATGTGATATAAAAAATATTTTAAATCTTTAGAAGTTTAAGATTTGCTTTCTATTGTGTTATTTTAGTGATAATATGATTCTAGCTTTTGTTGGGTTGGAAATTTGGTGATTAGATTTGTGGTGAGATACAATGTAATAAGAAAATATTTAAAAAATAACACAAAAATAGAAGAACAATCTAATTATAAATTGCAAATAAAAAAATATAAATTGTAAATAAAAAATTAAATTTGTCAAGATTCATGTATCTTGTTATATAATTATTCGAAAGTAGTTCTAGGCAATGAGAGGATTCCCCTAAGGATCACTTTCGCTTTAGAGGTGGCTTTAGAGGTGGCAATTTATCAATATTCGTGAAAAATCTTTTTAGAAACACTATCATCATGGAAGTGAAGAGCTTACGCACTCTTAGATTCATGATAAGGAAGGAAGCTTTATAACAAATAAAGCTTTCATGACTAACAAAGTATGATGATTTTATAGATGAAGAGTTGTAATGATTTTAATTTGGTTAATTATAAGATACATAAAGAATTTAACCTGATATTTGGTATTTGGTTTTCATGATGGTTTTAAGAAAAAAGTTTTTCCATTCTAAGTGGTTAGCAAAGAAAGATCGCTGAATATTATTAAAATACATTTTCTTCTTCTTCTTTCTCAATAATCAGTTAGTTTATTGATGGCTTGATTATTTTTTAGTAAAAATAATTCTTTTGTGTTTAATTCTATTATGAATCTAAGTGTCTATGAATTTGAAATTTAAAATAATCAATGCTGAAAATATTATAATTGCACACAATAGAACATTGAGAATTACCCTAGAGAAATCATATGAGAAAATTTAGTTCACAGTGGCTTGTTTGAGGTTGGGCTGAATTAGTAAATTGAAGCATTCCAAGGAATATTCCTGAAGCAAGAAGCCCACAGTCGCATAAGGGTTAGAACCTTAAGATCGAGCCCTAGTTTTACTCAATGGGGAAAGGATTAAGTCATAGTGGCAATAATCGAATTTCGGCAACCAACGTCATGTTCTAAAGCCAGCGAACGTTGTGGCTTAACTCGTGATCTGTGGTTAAACACAGAATTCTTCCCTCGTGCACATCCCTTTGGCTCGCTGCCTTCAAACCCTAGACAAATCAACGAGTTATGTGGAAAACCCACGATTTAAAGTTTCAGGAATCCAAGCGATGGGGAATTCAAGTACTTAATTTTTTTTATCTTGGGCTCAACAGTGGCATCAAGGTTTGCATAGGTGACAAAATTCTACCCTCGCACACATCCCTCGCGTTCGCTGCCTTCAAACCCTAGACAAATCGATGAGTTCTGCAGAAAACCCACAATGATATCTCTCTTCAACAACAAAGTATTATTTCAGATATTTGCGATCATTTTATCTATGGTGCGGTAATTTGGTACAATACCCCTATAGTGCAACCTCACATTGGTTCTACGATAGTCAGTACAACTTTGAAAGGTGCATACGTTCCTAGTACCCCTCCTCTTGTTAAGTTTTTCTTATTTACACTATGAGTACTTCCCCTCATATTTCTAAGCCCCCTTCTAGCAAAGGGAGACCAAGTAAAATTACCCTAGAGAGTCTTTATGAGTACATTGAATCTTTAGGGAGACAGATAGAAGAAAGAGAAAATAATTTTAAACTAGAATTAATTACAATGCTTGAAAACAACCACAAATCGTTGGAAAATAAAATAATCACACTTGAGACTGAGCTCCAAGGAACGAAAGGTAGAATTCAAGAAATAGAACATAGCAAACAAACAATGGTTAAAGAAAATGACACCTTGAAAAGTGAGATTAAAAATCTAAAATAACAACTACATAATAACTCAACCCCAAATAACACAGAGAATTAATGAGATATTAAACCCATAAAAGAGGAAATAAATAAACTAATTGTACTCGACCATGAGCGCCACAAAATATCCTTACACCTTATAATTGTTGGTATAGAAGAACAAAACAATGAAGACACATTAGAAATAGTTAAAGAACAATTAAAAACAAAATCTCAAATTCAAACAACTTATCTCACAGAAGCAATAAGGGTAGGAAAGATACTTGAGCATAAACACAAACTAATCCATGTCAAGGTCAGTTGTAATGACCATAAATTGGATATACTCATGAAATCCCCAAGCCTAAAAGGAACATGAATCTTTATAAATGAAGATCTCATTCTAGAGGACCAAGTTGAGCTTAGGAAAGAAGTCCAAAAGGTCAAGGAGGCAAAAAAGGAAGGGAAATGGGCAATCATTATGAATATGAAAGCTATTATTAGAGATAGAGTCCCAAACACAAGTGATAAATAGGGACTTTCATCACTCTAGATCCTCTTCTAGGTTTGTCGAGATTTTCCATGGTGTAAAGGTCCTATGTCAAGTTGGATCCCAAGTGATATTGATCTTATTCTTTTAGTTGAAACTTGGGAACGTGACAAATCTAGGGTCCCTCACCTTAATGAATTCACTCTTTGGTGAGCTTGGAATAAGAAATCCTCCTGAAGGGGTTTTGGTTGTATATCCTGTTATATCAGGAACATTGTTTCCTCTCACATCCAGCTTCATAAAATTAACCCCTTCAATTAGTACATTTGGGTTGAGATCTCTAATTCTACCACCAATAGGATCTTTCTTTCAATCTACTATTTCGCTCCTATCAACTCTACAAACTATAAGAAAAACAACTTGGATAAGAATTGTCCTTTCAATACCCTTGAAAAAAGAGATCTACAACCTAAGGAATAAAGGTAATATCCTTTTTCTTAGCGACTTTAATGCTAGAACTACTACTAACCAAGCTATTATGTTAAGTAACAACTCTAACCCAAACCCCTTGTGGCTTGGTGAAGATAGTAACTTAGCTAATAGATTCAAGAGAAACTCTGAAGACATAATCAAGAACTTATTCGGCACCAAGATCCTCAAACTTTGTAGTTCCCAGGACCTAATAATTTGTAATGGTATTAACAAGTGGCCTCTCTCCGATTAGATGACTTGTTTCCACGGGCTGGGTAGCTGTGTCATGAATTATGTGATTTCTGACACCATGTCCTCAACTGTATTACAAACTTTGAGCTACTTAATGGGTACAAGCCTGACTCTGACCACAGACCTTTGTCTTTATCCCTCAATCTTGTTATGCATACCACCCACATGCAGGAGACCAGTGAAAGCAAGAGACGCATTCGCTTCGATAGAAGTAATGTTGACCTTTTCTTAAGGCATTTAGAAAGGGATTTAGGCCCCTTGACTTATAATAACAACATTGATCAAATTTATTACCATTTTACTACTACCGTTTCCAATACCATTAGCAAGTTCTCTAATGAGACTTCGTATAAGTAGAAAAATAAAACTTCCAATCATTGGTATGACAAAGACTGTAAAATTTCCAGGAAAACGATCAGAGACGCTCCTAATGAAATCATTAAGCTTCAGGATATAAGTATATACAAATATCTCATTAAGAGGAAGAATAGGTCATATATTAATAATAGATAAGAGCATCTTCTCCACCTTTCTGAAGTTGCGCCTAGAAAGTTTTGGCGGAATGTTCTTGTTCGTAAAACTAAATATAATCATTCTATCCCCCTAGAAAATTGGGACAACTATATTAAGAAGTTGTATGACTCTCTGGACACCATCTTAAACACTCATATTAAGGAAGATATATTTTCCCTGAAAGACGTTGAGTCTGGGATTAATAAGCTCGCTAATGGGAAAGCTAAAGATATTAAAGGATACCAAGCTGAGATCTTTAAAATTGGAAGATCTATCCTCATTCCTCATCTCCACAAGCTTCTCAATTATGTTGCACAACATGGCTTCCCTAAGATTTGGACACAAAGCCTTATTGTGCCTATATTTAAAAATGAGGACAAAAGTGTTCCCTCTAACTACAGGACCATTAGTATTAGCCACATCCTAGCCAAGCTATATGGGCTAATTTTAGAAAAGAAGCTTAGCCTTTGTCTTGAAAACCATGGTAAAAGTGTTAAAGGGCAAGATGGTTTTAGGAGACATCACTTGACTATCGACCATCTTGTCACTCTTAGGATCATTGCAGAGGAATGTCACAATGGTAAAGTCGACCTCTTCTGTTGTTTGTGGAATTAAGAAAATCTTTTGACACTTTTCCTCGAGATAAGCTCTGGGAGAGACTTGAAGAGATCATGGTTCCTCTTGAACTGAGGATTGTTGTGATCCGCCTCTACGAGATTGTCATTGCCAAGTTTAAGACCAACGAAGGGTGGTCTAAAGATATTAAATGCAATATCAGGGTTAAGCAAAGGTGTTCCCTATCCCCTACCCTCTTTGGAATTTAGATCGATAAGCTCGAGGAGTGTCTGGAAACTGCAAGTTGCGAGGGCATCGAGCTTGATGGTATAATCATTACTCTTCTCCTTTATGTTGATGATATTGTTCTTCTTGCAAAAAGCCATGATGACCTAGACAAGTAGCTTAAGACTCTTCATGTCCACTGCTCCAAGGTGGGTATGACAGTTAATAACGACAAGATTAAAGTCATTATCATTAAATAAAAAAGGATCACCCATGGTAGTTTCGTCTATGATAACCATTGTTTAGAGCAAGTTTCTTCTTACAAATATTTGGGTATTGACTTTCCTCATCAACTCAACTGGACTTATAACATCGAGAAAAGGATTTTTGGAGGCTGGAAATCTTATTATGGGATTGAAAACAATTGTAAATCAACTGATCATTTCATTTGGAGTAAAAAAGGTTCCTCTTTGAGACTCTCGTCACTCCTGTTGTCTTATATGGATGTGAAGTTTGGGGTTGCAATATATGTAGAGAGTCATGGAGAAAGATTGAGATGATTAAAAAACAATTCATAACCTACAACCTAAAGATCAAGGGAAATACTCTATCCTATCCTCTTGATTGAAGTTGGTTTGTTCCCCATTGAAAGTACGACTATGTTTAGATATCTGATGTATAAGAAGAAGCTTTACAACATGGAATCCAAGAGGCTCCCAAAAATTGCTTCTAACTTTAGTCAAAACCCCCACCTTCGCCTCAAGCGCGGGTGGCATAAGGATGCCTAGTCTTGGCTCAACCATTGGGGGATTAAGGAGGAGATCATCATGGGAAGCAATATAGTGTCAAAGATACTATTACCTCCAATTTTAAGGACAAGTTGTGGGATGATAAGAAGTTGGAGGGTAAAACGAAGCTAAGATACTAAAAGTAGGTGATCAACCCCACCCTTGATAACCAGAATTATCTCTCTGTGTTGACCAACACTAAGAAAAAATGAACATCGCTAGGATAAGACTAATTCTCATGAGCTTCAAAGTGAAACGCGGCGGTGGTCTACTCCCAAGACTCCCTAGGATGAGAATCTGTTAGATTTGTGATACTAAGAACGCAAAAGATGAAAAACACTTCCTTTTAGACTGCCCGACTCTTATTCACATCCGCTTTCAATTCACTAACATCTGCCATGCTTCCAATCTTCTTGACTTATTAAGCCAACCCAACTATAGCGATCTTGGAGCGCTTCTTTCTCTTCTTTTTTATCACAAAAACAAGATTTTGAAGAATCACAATTAGATTATTTTTCTTTTCTTGAGGTCTAATAGACCGCATTGGTCTTAGTGAACGTTAATCATCGTCATCATCATCATCATATTTTATTTTATTTAAAATATATTCCAAAATATGACATTGATTACAATATAATTTAAAAAATATATATTAATTATGATATATTTTAAAATATATATTTATTTATTGAAATGTATATAGTATTAAGGGCATAGCCTAACTTATAATCAAAATGACTTTTTTCATGACACGTTTTCTCCTTAATTTTAATCAAAATCTGACATAATTTTTTTAAAATTTGAGATAAATTGTTTAATTTGTGGAATTTGAGTGTTTCATGAGTTTTTCAGATGTTAAATCTATTTATACATTCAAAATTATATTTCAAATAACAAAAAATCACATTTTTACACTGCAGGGGATATTTTTTTTGGGCCAGTGTTATAAAAAATGGGATGGTGCGATTCCAGTCTGGAAATCTGCTACAAAAATTCAATTACACGGTGCTTTGGAATCCGAATGGAATGCTAGCACTGCTTCTCTGCAATCGTGTGGATTGTTTCGCTCATTGAATAGGGATTGTCTCATTTGGAAAGGCCTCGGTGGCTCATCGGCTATACATGCAAAGCATATATATCTCCAAATTCTATTATCAGAATCTGATACAAGTGATATAATCTTTCCACCATCATTTTGGAAAACTAGATGCCCTTTAAAAATCATTATTTTTGCTTGGCTGGTTTTTCATGACAGGAATCTCACTTGGGAGAATCTCTAGAAGCGCAAATGGTGTGGGCCTGCAATATGCCCCCTTTGCAAAACCAATTCTGAAAATAACTTGCATATTTTTCTACAATGTCCTCAGGCCCAGTTGATATGGCAGAACTTAACTGCTCATTATGGTTTCAACTACATCAACGCCCCTTCTATCTATGAGGCATTCAAAGCATGGAGCAATATGTACTGCAAGTGGAGACCCATTCCATTGATAACAATCTGGGTCATATGGAAATGGCAAAACCGGATTATTTTCGAGTCCAAAAGGGAACCGATTTCTAAAGTTATCGAATCAATCCTCTGTTTATATGAAAAGCTAGGTTGGCCACGACAATTCAAAAACAGACTAAGAAGGAACTATCAGCTCAACGATGCCTTTGGATATCCCTGCGCTTTTTTTGATGGTGCTGCCCAGCAGGATACTTGCGCCTGTGGAGTTTTCATAATCCCAGAAGAACGACAATCTTTTGACATTCATTGTAATGGCAGACCTGGAACAAACAACAAAGCAGAAATTATGGCCCTGGCTAGACTCCTTTCTATCTCAGCCTTCCTTGGCATTCAAAACCTTCATATTTTTGGAGACTTGAAAGTCACCATCGACCATGTGTTGTCCAAACATATTATAAAATATATACATCTCTCCAGTTGGTTGAATAGGCTTGAGGATTTGTGGTGCAACAGAAAAGACTATACAATCTCCCACATTGTCAGGGATAAAAATCGGAGAGTAGATGCTTTATCTAAACAGGGGCTATCATTGCCACAAGGTATTTGGAGGACGCAAATTATAGTAGACAACATCACCCTCCAGATCCAAGACTTTTCCATGTCGGGTACATAATTTTTCTATTTTGCGTAGTCAAATCTGGTATGATTTTCTGTTTTCCCCAACATTTGACTCATATTTTTGTCATTATTTTCCATATATAATCTTGGCTCATGGGACTGGATTCCGAATTATCTATATATTTCCTCAAGACCATTATGGTATAGATCTGATGAGGCTCTATATATCTTTTCTCTCAATGTGGATGAGCCACATTACATCTTCCATATCAGATGTTTTCCATATCAACATTACTGTACATATGTGTTGGATGAATAGAATATAACCATATAACTTTTTTTCGTGCTAAAAAAAATATTACTTAAAATATTTACATTTAATAACTAAATTCTTGTAAAAAAATATTTACATTATACCACTAAATTCCTGTGAAAAAAATAAATATATCTTAAAATATATTACAATAAATAATATTACTTAAAATATTTAAGTTATTTAACTAGATTCTCGTCCTAATCAATTAAATTTCAAGCAATTGACTTGCATTATGGGATACTTATTACACATCACAAATTTAAATCCAAAAATTGAAATATGTTCTTTAATTATGAAATTCATTCTCTGCTGGCAAAACAGACATAATTACAAGTTGAATGATTGCTCTCAAGCTTGTTACGATTGTACGACGGCTTAGGGTTTTAAGCATTGTGTTGCGGGGTGGGGTGCGATTTGAAGGCAACCACATAAAATTACATTGGCTGGGGAGGTGGCAGTGGAGGGTGAGTTGATTTTATTTATTTGGAAACATTTCCATCATCATCACTGATGATGTCGTGCATTTAAGCATTTGGGATTGCATTGGTTTTGTTGACTCAACTAGGTGGTGGTGCAGTGGATTCTCGGTACTTTTGGGCATAATAAGCATTGGTCCAATGATAGCTGAGTTGACACTGTTGAAGTGGAATATCTTGGGTTTTGTGCGATCTTAGCAAAATAAAAATAACTTGAACTCTTGTTATGAAACTTCACCAATATTAATTGAAAATAACAACAATGAAATTGACCGTCCCAAGGAGTATAGTATTTTGACTGCTAATGTAAATGCTTTAAATGAATAACACGAACTTTTAAGCAATGAACAATAAGATGTTAAATTTTATAGCCAATAAAGTGACAGATAAATAAATTAAATTATTTTTAAAAATAATAATTTTTAATTTTTAATGTTGAATTATAGAAATATTGCATTAAATAAAATATTACATTAAATTTTTAGTCAAAACCAAAATAATATAGTTCGACTAAAAACCCAATGCAATATCTACAACCGACATAATAAATAAACTAAAAAAAACCATGTAATAAATAAAGTAAAAAAAAAATGGTTTGCTTTCGTGGGATCAACGTAGAGCTTATCTAAGATCTAGTTAAGGAAGTTTGGGAGGTTGTAACTGGTAGTTTCTAGGTGGTCACTTTTGGGCTTCATAATGGTCAAATTTCATGAGGTGTATGATGATGTATTCCATGATAATGGCCGAGAGGCCACACGTACTCCCTATATTCATGGAACCATTCCTTACCAAACCCCATACCTTCATGGTTTTCCCTTAATGAAATTATTACCTACCAAACTCCCATCATTCATTGCACGTGGAAGCCTATGCATTGCGATTTTCCTTGCTTCGGGTTCCACCAAGTATTGCTAGTTCATTGGCACTGCGTTGAAATATAGACAACAGGGCTCCACATAGCTTGAAGCCTTGCTGGAGTGTTGCCGTTCAATCAGTTGCCAAGATCCAATCGTTCACCTAAGGTCTCCACGTCACCTTCACGTGTATGGTGGAATCCACTTCCCTACTTTAAAGTGTAATAATTGACTTTTTTTTTTGTTTTTCCCAATGCCACTTGTTTATAGCTCATCCCCAGAATGTTTATGCTTCCTAACGAAACATTTATTTGATGGGGAGGAGCGTAGAGGTGAGACGTCTCTCATGTTGATTGAGTAATATTTGTTTTCTCTCTTGTGAAATATTGCATCTTTATTGCAAAAATAGGGTCTTCCAAACATCACTTTACAAAAATTAAACAATGCTACATCACACTCTACCTCATCAACAAAATCAACATTTATGGAAAATTTGATCTTACATCTCTCACTGATTCTTATTGAAGATTTCCTTGTATCCGCCGTATAGAAATGGTAGTGCTAGTCCATGTGCCTCTAGACCAAGCTCACTAACTAAGGCTTCATAAATGAATTTCTTTGAGAACCATCATCAAGAAAATAATTTACCATGTTGTTCTTCACCTAAACATTGATTTAGAAGATTGTACTTCTTTTTCAACTTGCTCTTCATTGTTGTAGCATAGTGTAGACTAGTTTCTCATCGACATTAGAGATACTCTCTATCTTTACATGTTTTTTCATGGTAGTTTTTATTACTACCCTCTTAGACTTGTACCATTTCAAACATGGTTCTAGATAAGCCTTCCAACACTTCTCATACACGTGTCCGTCCACGTCACAATGTTTGTAGTATTTTTTGGGATCTTTTCCCTTTTGTGTTAGAGCAACAAAAAAAAAATTCCTTTGTTTTTAATGGCTTCTTCTTGAACATTTTGTTTTCCCGTTTTGATTTCCAACTTAATGTTGAGGTCTTTCTTACTTTCCTCATCCATGCTTTCACATTTATAAGATACAATTTCCTTCTAATATGACTATATAGAACTACAGGTACTTCTCTACTACCCTAAGTTCTTCTAGTAAGATACTTGACATGGTGGCTTTCTTTTGGAACTTGAATGTGTGTTCTTAAACACCTTGCACTTATTCTTGCTTGTTATAGCTCCAAATCTCACTCTTATGGTTTGTGATGCTGTACTCATGGCCTAGGGAAACCCCTCCTTCCAGACCTGGTCCTAAAATTTAAAAAACAATGTTTTATTCCTTATACGCGACATTGCCCTGAGTTAAACATGTGTATACGTGGGTATGTGTATATCCAACCCGCGTGTATGTATTAAAACATTTAAAAAAATATAAAATTCCTTCTTTTCTGGCGGAGATCGGGGGTTTTACCTGCTGATCACCTGTTAGTGCCCGTGGCCCAACTGTTCCCAACCAACTCTGTCATGCGGAAAGAGTCGTTAGTGCGGACACAACCGACCTCCCTAGAAGCAAAAGCTTTCTAGTGACAAACAAGACAAATAAAGCTACTTTTCTCTAAACATGCATTGCAATTACAAGTAATCAGGGGATCTTTAACATACCTCTAGTCCAATGCTTTGTAGTAGTCCAGCCTCGTCGATCCGGATGAGCTCCTCCTTCTCTTCGAAACCTGCATTCACTAACAAGCCAAAAGATTAAATAGCACCTGATAAACTCATAAAACAATACATATCTATCATATGGACCAAGGAGTATATGAAACAAACCATGAATAACAATCTGTTGAGAAAAATAAGTTCATTTGAATTAAAAGGTAACAAAAGGAACCATTACAACCTGAGCCTTGGTGTTGTGCAAGTCCCTCCTAGGGTCCAGCAAGAGTTTTCCTTTACTTTGATCAGCTCACCCACTCTCAAATAAGGCTAGGAAAGGATGGGAATCTCTCCTCTCAAGCTTTACAAGGGAGTCCTAATTCCAGCAGCGTCTACCCTTAGGAATGTTCAGCTTTCAACCTTCCTCCCTTTGGCCCAATGCCTGTATTTATAGTGCTCTAGAGGAAGTTATTCAGGTCCACCATCAATGGGATAAGCCCCTCTTTGGATGGGATAGCTCCCCTCTTGATGGGATAAGTTCCTCTTTGGTAGGGATACATGAACCATCTGGAGGCGCTCCATACACGTCAAACAAGCTTCTAGAAGGCTTTAGAAATGACCATAAGTAACTTTTTTGGAGTGAAACTTGCGCCTTTTGACCTTTATAGGAGTACGCACCCATTGCTTTACATACAGAGCGTACAAGTACGTAGGTATTGTGAACTTGGAGTGCGTACACGCAGGTAAGGCTAAGAGAAACTGCGTACCCAGAGATATATAGATTTTTAATGACTTTCTCTCTTTCTTGAAGTTTGGCATGGAGAGCAGAGGTATGAGGCTTGCCAAGGAGGATAGTATGACAGTTGATGGAGCCATACTAACTGCAAATAGTCATGGTGACAAATTTTAGTGTAACAGATTTCCCCCTAAAGTGTGAAGCCTGTAGTAGATAAGGGTTTCATATTTTCTAGGAAGGGTGAAGTACTTTATCATTTCAAGGATTATCTTGTGGAGAGCCCAGTCGGAACCTGCAAATATTCAACACAAAATACACATATATGATCATATCATCGTTGAGGTAGGCATTCCCATACTCAGATTGAAAATTTTAACTAATTGACTATCTACTGCTCTGATACAGGAATGATTCTGTAGTACATCATAATCATAGACTTTTGTAGACACAGTATGGATGCAGTCATCTGTTGATGATTAGTCTACTGTATAATGAATACAAAACTCCTCGCAGCCTGGATGGTGGAAACTAGATCCAGGGTCTTCATTTCTACTTCCCAAACAGGTACGATTATATCCATGTGAATAAATGAGTTGATGTCGAACATGGTAGAAACCACTTGATTACCAGTCAATGATGTAAACTGTTAACAAGCGTGAGAGAGACCATCAGTGATGTCAATGGTTCTCAAAGTACCCAGTACAATCCATGAGATGTGAATGAATGAGTTGATGTCGAACATTTCACGGAATCCTTCGATCGAAAGTCAATGATGTAAACTGTCGTCAAAGGCGAGAAACCTGCCATTGATGCATGCAGACTTCAAGGTATTGACGATTCCTAGGTCATCTTTCTAGATAATGTGCTGATGTCGATAGAAAGCGACCCGTTGCAGGCAAGCCCACAACACGAAATCATAGATCAAGTTGAAGAAATATAGCTGTAAGGACTGACTCAGGGATGGTCAAAATGGATGACGAGTATTTTGCAGATGAATGTTTATTGCAGAGACCTCTTGAACACATAACGACACAACAGATGGCTTGGTGACATTTGACCCAAAGTTAATACTCGGTTAAAGACTTTCAATGTGGTTTGATCAACTGTGAGGCAAAGGATTTCCCAACCCAGGTGAATGAAAGTGTCGTGTTCAAGAGTGGTAATAAGGCTTCTTCTGAGACAAAGGATAACAAATGGGCTCATTTTTCTCTCTTTTCCCCCACCATTTCTGGAAAGTACCTCTTTATTTTTTACAAGCTTGAGGAGGATAACATATGCTTGATTATAAGCTCATCCTTCGGATGAGTCCAACTTAGTTTTGATTCGAACCCTAAGAAGGAGTGGTCCGTTCCTGTTTGTAATCGAACAGGTCCTTTACTGTGAAATTTTAACGAGTCCAGTATAGGAGAAACTCGGCGTTTTTCATTTTTAGAGAGTCTGAAAAAACTAAAGAAGACTCCAGGTTGAACTTTTTCGTAAAGTTGTGTCTCCCAAGCCCGAAAAAGTATAAAATAATACCTGAGAGAACCGCTTAGTCTTGCGACCAAGGAGTACTTTCATAATTAGTGCCTCTGACCTGAAAAGTAAAAAGCGATCAAGGACACGTCGTTTTATTTCCGTATTGAGTTTGAAACGACAAAAACCCGGCAATCTTTTCCTATTTTTACGGTCAGAAAAGAGCTATAAGGGGACCGTCTTTTAATTCCACTTTAACGAGTGTAAAAGAAACGCTCGGCAATCTTTTCATGTTTTAGGAGTCAGAAAAGGGCTTAAAAGATGACTCTGATGTTTTTTGTTCGTGAAAAATGATAATTTTGCTTGAAAGTCCTATTGTCCTGCACAAAAACGACACATTACTCATACCTGTTTAAGATAAGCAAAAATGCATTGATAAATATCCTTCCATGGTGAAAAATAAACAAATTTAGCATTCATTTATCCAAAAAACCTATAAAAAGACTTTTTACCATGTCATTTTTACCATTTTACTGTTGAAGGAGAGAAAAGGGCTTTTGGCAAGAAACTTCCTGTGGACTTTGCGGAGAATCCGACCGTCGGAATCGAGTGCCGTCTCTTTCAGGTATTTCACAACATCCTCCTCTTTATTTTCATCCGTTTAGAATTTCATTTTAAGCCCTGTTTTGATTTTTTGAGGGCTTTGGGGTTTTAGGATCCGCCTTTCGGGGTACGCAGGTGCCCCATGGGCGACCTGCGTACCCCGACATTTTCGTTTATGGGAAAATGGCGGGCGTACACAGCCTGCCTTCAGAACAGCTGCGTCCATACACTCTGTTTCTGAACGCGGGGTGCGTACTCCGCGCAAAGCAATTTCAAAACCCCAAATCTCAAAACCTAACCATCAAATTTTGATTTAATGAATTCTAATGAATGTTTTCTGGTGTGTAGATTGCCCACCATGCTTGATTGGCGCGAAAGAGAACACAAAGATGTCGATTTGGCCGCAATAGATCATCAACCCTCCATTGATGCTTTGAAGGCATGCAGTCTCTACAAATACTGGGCCATACCTGGCATGAGGGCCCAGGTGCGATTCTTAGAATGGCTGGTTGAAAGGTGGAACGTCCAGGATCAATGCTTCTACATCGGAGGGCACCAGCTCGAGATAGAGCCCTCAGACATATATTTTCTCACTGGTTTGCCTAATAGGGGCGAGCAACTGACTCTGTCCGGGACTAGGCCGGGTGGCCAATCCCTTGCTAGCCTCCGGCTAGAGTGGTGCAACAATCAAAACCAGGAGAAAGGGATAGAAATCAAATACATATCCCTGCCCGAACTTATGGTAATTGCCTTTACAGTTACCAGACTCTGCGGCGCAGCCGCCTTGCACATTGCCACCGGGTCCCAAATGCGGATGGTGATAGATTGCTACCGAGGCACCATTTTCAATTGGTGTGACGCTGTGTTGGCCAATATGAAGGGCCAACTGACTAGGGCAAAGAATGGACAACTAAAGACCTTTGGGTATGGGCCTTTAGTTGTGAGCTTTGCCCTAGAGAGGGTTCTGATGCTGATCCCACAGCATCTCACTGTTCCAGCTGGGCCTCCTCGGGAGCCAAAGACGATGCGATGGGTTACGGTGATGGCCCGACATCCTGATGAGGGAGCGGGAGTTGTTCGATTTCCTGTGGGTTACTTTCACTGGTTGGAGGACCAGGTCTTTGCTGTTCAGGACTTTCCTTATGCCGGAGTAGATTTTCGCGGTGATCCGGACATGGTTCTTCCACAGGGAGAACAATGGGACGACAGAGGTATTCCATTTTCACAAGATATTAAATTATTTATTTTTTATTTATTTTTATATCGTTTCAAAACTGACAGTGACAATTTTCAAAATGCAGATGTAGGTCCACAGCGTCCGGCCAATCTCCGGCCATTCGAGAGGAGAGTACCAGTTGCACTAGCACCAGCCCCACAGGATCCGGCCGCAGAGACCTTAGCCGAGCTGGAATAGGACCTAGAGCGTCTCACGGCGGGCATACCAGAGACGACTATAGACGATGTTCCTATCCGACTTCAGCGCTATGTGTTCGCAGTCCCAGGACCTTTCAGGAGGTTCCTGTGTAGGGTAGCGCGGGCAGTGGTCTCGTATAGAGAGCACCACCAGTGATTGGCTAGTCACTTTTTGTAGACACATATGACATTTTTGGTTTTTTGTACTTATCATTTTTGCCGATCATAAGGTGTTTTTCAACCTATGATCGAAGCTGATGTATATTTTTGACACACTCCTATCTATATATATATATATCATTATTACCGGCTTATCTTGTTAAACATGTATGATGAAATGTTTTTAAATTTACATTTATGATTATCGCAAATGTCTGTCTAACATTCGAGAAGCAATTGCATCTGCTAATGTATTTAATGACCTTGGAATATGATGATATTCAATGTAATCAAATTCACGTTCCAAGAGGCGCACTCTCAAAAATAACCTTAATAACACTAGATTTCTAATGGCATATACTCTATTAAGCTGTAATACAACGAGTTCAGAATCTAACCTCACTATCAAACTCCGAATCCCAAATGAAATAGATTCAGATAATAACTCAATCACTGCACTGTATTCTGCAATGTTGTTTGTTGTTTGACCGAGGCTCACCCCATGCATAGAAACTAACTCGTCAGAGGGCGAATAGATAACCCAAGCTGCGGAAGAGATATTCCGTGTATTACGACAAGCACCATCAGTAAATCCAATGTACGTTTGGAGAGGCGTCGACATATGCAATATCAAGAGTAAAACCAAGATAAGCCAGAATAACGACGAAAAACACACTCTCTAAGCTAAGCACACTGTCTATAATAACAAACACACCAACTAGAAAGAAAACTAACCTAACTAAATCTCCATACCCATCATTTAAGCATAATACCTCTTTAGGTAAAGTCCATTTCTCGGCTTACCCAAAGAGTCCCCATCAAAATCTACCAGCTCATAGGCCCCTTTTGCTAGCTTTCGCTTGAAAATGTAGGGCCCATGCCACATAGGAACGAATTTACCAGCACCCAATTTATCGTTAGCTTGATCATATAATAGCACTAGGTCTCCTTCCGAAAAATTAAGAGGGGTCACGTTGTGATCATACTGAGCTTTCATCCTTTTTGCGTGAGTCTCGATTGCCAATGCAGCGTCACGTCGAGTCTCATCTAATTTAGCTAAGTATAATAGATGCTTCTCCTCTTCGGAAGTAGCTGGAAGTAATTCGATAGCCATTTGAAGTGATGGGATTTCGCATTCAATGGGCAACACTGCTTCCAAACCATAAACTAGTTGGAAAGGAGTGAACCCTGTTGATGTTTTCACTGAGGTTCGGTACGCCCAAAGTGCTGAAAATAACATGTTGTGCCAATTCGACCGATGAATACCAATGATTCGTCGGATCATGATAACAAGAAATTTGTTGATGGACTCAATCAAACCGTTTGCTTGGGGATAATAAGGAGTAGAACTATCATGACGCAAACCAAGCTGGCTTGTAAGTTCTGTCATCATAATGTTTCGAAAATGGCGCCCATGGTTAGTGATTATCGCTTGTGGGACACCAAACCTAGCAATAATATGATTGAATACAAAAATCGCAGCTGTCTTGCCGTCAGCCTCGAATGTAGGCATCGCCTCGGCCCACTTAGTAAAATAATCAATCGCAAGGATGATATATGCATGCCCCCCGGCCGAGTGAGGGTTACATGTAATAAAGTCGATACCCCATTTAGCAAAAGGACCAACGGTAATTATAGGGTGGAGAGGAGCAGGTGGTGCGCGCATCTTGCGATCAAACACTTGACAGTTGTGGCATTTTCGGACCGCAATGATACAATCTTTAAACATGGACGGCCAGAAGTAGCCAGCACGCAACACCTTCTAGGCTGTGGCATACCCAAACATATGACCGCCACACGCTCCAGAATGACAGTCATTCATAACCCTTTCTGCCTCTTCATGAGTTAAACAATGACGAAAAACCAAGTCCGCCCCGCGACGATAAAGAGTATCTCCAATAATTTTGGACTGGAATCGAATTTTTCGGCGTTCCGACTTTGAAGCTTCAGGCCGAAAGGATTGGGTTTGGAGATAGACAATTGTATCTCCATACCACGGATCTAAAGTGCTGATGAGAAACAGAGATTCGTCCGCAATGGGTTCCTCTACCACAGTTTCCGTGTCAGCACGCGGGAAGTCACACATCAATTCCGCAAAAACTAAAGATTTCTTAGACTTGGATTTTTCAAACTCCAAGTCGAACTCTTGCAAGATAACAATCCATTTAGAGTACTTGCCCCCTAGCAATTGTTTAGTCAAAATGTAAATCATAGGGTTGCAATCCGAAATAACTGTAGTTTTACGGAGAAGAATGTAATGACGAAAACGCTGGACAGCCTGAACAGCTGCCAGGGCCAATTTCTCCACATGCGAATATTTTAGCTCAGTGGGATTTAACGTCCTACTAAGATAATATATCACATGTTCCATTTCAAATTCATCTTCCTGTACTAAGACCATTCCAATAGTGGAATGAGCGGCGGCGAGGTACAAAAAGTAATCCTGGTTGTAGTTGGGAGGATGCAGCAATGGTGCATGGGTCAACGCGTGCTTTAGCGCATCAAAAGATTTCTGAGCTATCTCATCCCAAGAGAATTGAGCATTTTGTTTCAACAACCGGGTAAAACCCTTGGTAATCTCGGCGTAGTTAGGAATGAATCGGCGTAAAAAGTTTGCTTTCCCTTGCAAACTTTGGAGTTGGCGCAAACTCGAAGGAGGAGGCAATTTGATAATAGCTTCGACCTTCGAGGGATCGACGCGAATGCCGGCTTTTGAAACGACAAATCCCAGCAATCGTCCCACTTCGATGCAGAAGACACATTTGTGTGGGTTCAACCATATACGATAATGCCTACACCTCATAAAAATTGCGCGTAAATGGACAAGGTGATCAGCTCGACGTAAAGAGTGAGCGGGCAAGTCATCGAGATATGGTTGCACAATGTGCTTGATGTCATGAAATGCGTAAGACATCGCCCTTTGAAAAGTGGCTCCGGCATTCTTAAGTCCAAAAGGTAGTTTGCAATAAGCAAATGTCCCCCATGGACAAATGAAAACCGTTTTTGGTTGATCGGCAGGTAGAATATTGATTTGGTTGTAACCGGAAAAACCGTCCATAAAGGAAAATATTTGACTGCCGACACAATCATCAATTATTTGATCGATATAGGGCGTTGGATAGTTGTCCTTGGGACAAGCATGATTGATATCCCTATAGTCGATACATATTCTTATTGTTCCCTGCTTCTTGTTAACTGGAACAATATTCGATACCCAATCCGTTAACGGGATTGGATAAATGAAAGCTGCTTTCAACAGCGTCTCAACTTCTGCTTTAATTGCAGCCGCTTTCCGAGGGTGGATCTGACGCAGACGTTGCCGAACGGGTTTAGCATCCGGGTAAGTCTTGATCTCATGAACAACAATGGAGGGATCAATTCCTGGCATTTCCTCATAGGACCAGGCAAACACGTCGCAGAATTCTTGAAATAGGGCCTTGTATATTTGAATTTCGTTATCTGAACACGAGGCACCTATATGAATGTGTTCAACAATTCCAGGCTTCACTGAAATGTCAATGGGAATAGTGCGAGAAACATTTCCCAAATTCAGCTCTGAATCAGGATGTTTCATTGGACTCTGAGCGTCTTTGACATATTCAGCTGTAAAAATTGACGAGAAATCGTTTTCAAAATGATCATCCTCAGGTAAAAACGAAGATCTATGATGGAGATCTTCCCATGGTAAATCGTCTACGCACAGGACTTCACAAAGTTGCTCGTCAGATGACACAACTTCGGGAAATGTTATTAACTCCAAGGATGACGCGAAAAGGGATTCCTCGCGGACCACATTCATTTGGTCAATTTGGGTTGAACTTGAGTCGGAAAAAGACTGCACGGCCTCATAAGCAATTTCATATGGACTCAAAGGCATTGCATTACCGAATGAGTCTATCTCAGATTCAGATGGGACAATCCAAGGATCATCATAAATAATAGTATCTGAAGTAATCATATGAATGGATGCGAATGAAGGGTCTGCGTTGATCGGAGGAAAAGGAAAAGTTCCCAGTAAATCGGAATCTTTAACTAATCCTACGCCAACATCCTTATAAGGGATAGTCGTTTTACCGACATGCTAGATACTCTCTGAAGAGGCTGGGTTGGATGAAAAATAAGCCAGCTAGTCTATTGTCACGATCTTGCCATTATGTGGAAACCTTATGACTCTGAAGACCGATGAAACGACCAATGTCATAGCGTAAGACCAACTTCGACCCAATAGAAGGTTGTAGTCTAGAGGGGCATCAACCACCTCCACATCTAGACTAACAGTTTTTCCTTCAACCCCTATAGGCAAATCCTGTAAAATGCCAAACGGATGGAACCCACGGCCATCAAAGGCCTTAAGAATTGTCGGGGATTGGTTCAGTGAAGGAGAACCAAGCGATCTCCAACACTGAATCGACATAATACACGTAGAAGCTCCCTCATCAATTACAGTCCGATGAATAGGCCTGTTTTTGACTATCACTGGAATCTGGAAAGCCATCTGATGAGGGAGACGCGGTGTACTATTTTCTAGATCAAAGATTATCAGGTTCGGGTCTTGAACATCAACAGCTCCTATAGCCGACAAAAGTAATTTTCTCTGTGCTGGGCATGATTGCAGCACTTCTAAAGCCGACATTGCTGAGGGTGAAACAGCTAAATCCTCAACAATGTTGTAATTCTGGGCCGCTCTCGCATGTGGATTGAAAGCAGACCTTCGAAATACACCCTTGGCAGGCGGTTTTATTACTAAGTCAGGGTTAGGTTTCTCGATCTGTAGTGGATCGGAACCGGGAGCTGAGGTTGATGGATTTGAATGAGAAGATTCTGCTTCTTTCGATCCATCAACAGGACTTTTACTACCATAATCGTGAGACTGAGTCGCAATCCTTACATGAGACATCATCAATATGGGTTCTTCAGTGGCACTCGAGGAAGAACCTATCATCTTACTCTCCTGCTTTGGAAATGGATCTTTCAAAACAGCAGGAGTTGAGGAACCTTTGACAATTTACACAACCTCGGCCTGATGGGGGCAATCTCTTGTAAAATGATCCTCTTCACAAATAAGACAAGGATATCGAGGTTTGCGTTTTTCGTCATTGGATTCCGACTTTTCTGTTTTCTCCTTTGGAGTCTTGTCTGCTTTACCCTTCTTCTTACCCTTTTTCTTCCCACCGTTTTTTGATTTAGCCGTATATGACTCTACAGTGTGAATATCGGCGGAAATTTCAGGAGAAGACTCTCCTGTCAGGGAATCTGGTAAGGTTATAATGGGCGAAGAATTCTTTGAAGATTTCTTCTTGCTTTTAGTATTTACCGAACCAATCATGCCATCAGCAGCATGAGATCCCGAAGGAGCAGCAACGATTTGATTTGACTTTGGAAGATCTGGGATCTTTTCATGTAACGTACCTGAATGAGTGTAAACTAAGTCAAGGTACTGCGCTTGAGAAATGACTTGCTCCTCAGTAACTACTCCGGCCTTAGCTACATCTTCAGTAATCTTCGGTAATAATGATTTAACAAACTATTCAGCTAAGATTTGGTCCGGAATAAAAACTTTCACTAACCGCCGTCGACGTCTCCATTCATGGATATGATCGGAAATATAAGTGGAGGTCGACTGTTTTAATGAAGTTAATAGCTCCGTACCATTATCATATCTGACCGGCAACTGAAAATGAGTCAGGAACGAGGTAGCTAACTGACTAAAATTGTAAAAAGAGGCCCGTGGTAACTCAATGTACCACTTGGCCGCGAGACCAATGAGCGTACGCTGGAAAAGACGTAAGCTGATCGAATCATCCGAGATGGAATTTGAAGCACACCAGAGGTGGTAAGTCATCACATGATTGGACGGATCCTCTCCAAACTTACCTTCGAACTTGGGTATATCACTGGGAAACTTATTTGGCATTGGCGGCCAGAACGGAAGATATTGTATTGGATCGTTCGTTAGGCGCGTCAAGTCTGGTAAATCCAAAGTTGCGATAAACGGTAATTGCCGATTAGGATCCCTAAAACTTTGGGTCACAAGACCAGTCCCAGGAGGAGGATATACAGGATAACTTGGAACAAGAATCACATTCGGGATATTATATCCTCCTGGAAAACCAGGATTAACCGGACTATACTGGGGTTGCTGAGGTTGTTGATAAGTGTACCCAGGATACAGTTGATACTGGTAAACCGGCTGTTGGACAGCAGGCCCGTATTGGTACTGTCCCTAGTACGGTTGATAAGCGAATTGTGGTTGACTAGTGACAACCGTACTTAAACCAGGTTGTCCTGCAGGCATCTGAACCATAGTTTGAATCGTAGATCCAGACAATGGTAAAGATGTCTGAGGAGTAGTTGCAGAGACAGTAGAAACCGGAGCTATCGATACTCCAGAAGCAAGTGTGGTGGAAGGAGCAGATGTTGCGGTAGTTGCAGCAGCCGTTGTTTGAGGTTGAGTACTAGGTGCAATTGGCGGCTGAGTAACTACCGAAGTTACAGAAGTTTGAACATTAGACTGGACTGGTTGCTGGGATGGACCAACAACTAAAGGTTGTCCAGCTTGAGATGACAACTGTATACTTGGCTGCAATACCTGTTGAACTTGCGATGGATCCCACACTATGTTCATTCCGGGGTATTGACCCATGACAGGTTGAGGATATTGAGATCCATAACCGGATTGAGGATAGGATTGATAACTGAAAGGCACAGTTCCCGTACCTTGAACATATGACTGACCTTGAGGTGGTTGATAACCTTGACTCGAGTATTGACCTTGAGGTTGATAACCTTGGGGTAAATACTGATACTGGGGTTGACCTTGACCTTGAGGTTGATACCCTTGAGGTAAATATTGATACTGAGGTTGACCCTGGGGTAGATATTGAGGCTAGGGTTGACCTTGAGGCATGTATTTTACTATGGGTACATACTGTCCTTGAGGTTGCCCCCCAGACACAAGTTGTGTACCTTGAGGTTGCCCCCCAGGCGTTAATTGAGGCTGCCCCCCTGGCGGTAGTTGGCCACCTTGAGGTTGAGAAACGGGAACGGAACCTGACATCATGTAAATGTCCCCTACACCCAATGTTTTATTACCATTGTTTCCAGCTAATAACCCATGATCAATGGGTTGAGGAGATGCCCCCGCAAAGGTACCAGAAAATGACTGATACCCGGAGGGAACGGAAGGACCGCCGTATAAGAAAGATTCAGGAGATTGAGTGAACACAGACGACTGACCAGACATATTTACAGGAGTATAAATACCTCCAGGTGGAAAAGGAGTTCGAGGTGGAGAAAAACTTATCCCTGAGTTGTCTAAATAATTGGTTAATGAAAGGTACCAAGTAGTACTTCTAGGAGGACTGTAAAAGATAGATTCACACTCCCTTAGATCAATAGTAGTTTGATCTTCAAGGATAGATACGCCTAATTCTTCCTCTGGAGCAAGTTCTTCAATAGCTATCAAACCAGCAGGAAGATTTTCGGTGATGACTCTTTCTACCCTAGGTGAATCTGGTGCACTAGAAGTTGGAGTAACAGGTTCAGATACTTCAGGTTCTTCGCCTATATCACTAGTAGATGAAAAACTACCAGCAAGCTCGGAAACTGCAACTGCTTCAGGATTATAACCTATTTCTAGACATTGGTAATCTGGATAGACTACCAACGACGATTCTCCTTCTTCAGGTGAACCTACTTTACTGCCACTAGGAGTTACAAGGACCTTTAAACCTTCGTAATGACTCGGGACGTCTTGAGGAGGTTCACCCCGAAGTCTACGGGACTTCCTCAAAAATTCGGCCACGGAAACAACCTCAGGAGACTTGCCCCGAAGTCGACGGGACTGTCTCGGTAATTCCACCACAGTTAAAAAACGTTTTAACTACTGCACACACAAACAAAGTAAAATCTCAAAGCAAACCACCTAAAGTCTCTAAAGAACCAAACAAATTTGAATCACACGCCTAAAGAATCTAGGGCGTCAAATCATACACAAACAGTAGCCTCCCGGACCGAAAACACTAGTTGGTGATGAAACCCAACATCGCCGAATTCAGTACAGAAGTGGAGGGTGGAACAGTTACCCCGGCAACCTGCTTAATGAATAAACCGGCACAAGTTCCTCCACTTTACCGTCTCGAGTGAAGTGAACCCCTCGGAAAATCCAAGTGAGTCTAGCCGACGTCTGCTCTAGGTACAGTGGGATCTTCCCTCCACCGTCACCTCGGTAGAATCCTAAAGATAATGGTCACTAAGGTTACCAACAGCAACAAATGCACCTGGGGGAACAGTCTACACTCCAACAGCACGCAAGGGCAGAGTATCAAGCTCAATCCCCTTGCCGGCTCCTTGACAATAATCCAAGGTTTACCGACAAGTGACCCCTGGCTCCTCGACAATGGTTAATCCGAGGTTTACCGTTTGTAATACGTGCGTGTCTGGCGTCGTTCCCAACGAGGGAGGATTGATCCCCTCACTGGTTCGGACACGAGCTTGTGCTTCTCCTTTAAGAGGAGCTTTCCCAGAGTACAAATGAAACAATTGGATTTATCCTACCACAAGATGAGCTACTTGTTTGGTTTTGCTGTCTTGGAGAGGTAATTACTCTCCTACTCCAAGACACTAGCCTGATCTATATTGGTGTTTCAGAGCCCTAGTAAATAAAACTTACTAAGTTGATTTTACTTTAAGCGTTAATTTTATGGCTTTTTTAAGACAAAAGGTAATGGAGATGAAACTGGTGGTGTGTAGACTCGACCAAAATCCACTAAAAAGATGCACTTAGGATGATTTACGCTAATTTTTCCTTTTTCAATGAATTTCTTAGCTAAGAGAGTTGGAGAATGCAAATTCGAAATAAAAACAACTTTCTTGGCAAGGAAAACAAAGAAACAAACTCTTTTTCTTTTCAAAACATACGACACATGACCACTATTCACTTCACGAAAATTCCTTTTCTTTCAAAGACACAAATGCTACCAAAGCAAACTTTCCTTCAAAAGATATTTTTGTATTTTTCCTAATTAATAAAGCATGTAAAACTTACTTTAACAAAAATCAAAGTTAAAAAAAAAAAACTATGGCCACCAAATCAACTCAATTTCACTCAAAAGAAAATCTAAGAGAAATAAATATAAAGTAAATCTAACGAGTCAAAAGCTTACTAGAGATGATTCCTGGATGTTTTACTCAGTCAAAATGTAACTAAGGACTAGTTAATGCAGAACCAAAAACTAGTCAAAACAAAAATCAAAATCTTTTTGTTCTTTTCTCAAGAATAAAATTCAAAGTTCTAATAACAAACTTTTCGAGATTTGCAAAGAGAAGACACAAAGGTAGGTCTCTCACAAGGGTGATTTCTATGACAGGCTCGACTCCTAAGAGGACTGAACAAAACCAAGGAGATCCAAAGTTTGACAACCTCTAACGCCAAAGTCACTACAGGACCAGTTAAAAATCAAACCCTAAGGCAAAATCCCTATGAATTTTACTAAAACCCTCGACACTAAAGGAACAAGCTTAGGTGAAGATCTATGGCAGAAAACTAGTGGATCTGGGCAGAAAAACAAATTAAAAACAAAAAGTAAAAGGCAAAAAAGAAGCAAAATGAAATTTTCTTAGTTTTAACAGGGGTACGCAGGCGACCTGTTTGCACAGGTGCGGGTACGCTCTGTGCACAAAGCGACAGTGCGTACAGGTACGCACTGTGCTACACTCAGAGGCTGCGTACTTCGAGCAAAACAAAGAAAAACTAAAAACTAATTTAACCCTAAGCTAGCCCACCCAAATACACAGTCAGACAGCCAAAAATTAGAAAATAAATAACTTTTCTCAGATCAAAAGTTCATACAAAGGAAAAAACATTCTCATTAATGGATTCCCCAGCGGAGTCGCCATTTTGTCATGCGGAAAGAGTCGTTAGTGCAGACACAACTGACCTCCCTAGAAGCAAAAGCTTTCTAGTGACAAAAAAGACAAATAAAGCTACTTTTCTCTAAACATGCATTGCAATTACAAGTAATCAGGGGATCTTTAACATACCTCTAGTCCAACGCTTTGTAGTAGTCCAACCTCGTCGATCCGGATGAGCTCCTCCTTCTCTTCGAAACCTGCATTCACTAACAAGCCAAAAGATTAAATAGCACCTGATAAACTCATAAAACAATACATATCTATCATATGGACCAAGGAGTATATGAAACAAACCATGAATAACAATCTGTTGAGAAAAATAAGTTCATTTGCATTAAAAGGTAACAAAAGGAACCATTACAACCTGAGCCTTGGTGTTGTGCAAGTCCCTCCTAGGGTCCAGCAAGAGTTTTCCTTTACTTTGATCAGCTCACCCACTCTCAAATAAGGCTAGGAAAGGATGGGAATCTCTCCTCTCAAGCTTTACAAGGGAGTCCTAATTCCAGCAGCATCTACCCTTAGGAATGTTCAACTTTCAACCTTCCTCCCTTTGGCCCAATGCCTGTATTTATAGCGCTCTAGAGGAAGTTATTCAGGTCCACCATCAATGGGATAAGCCCCTCTTTGGATGGGATAGCTCCCCTCTTGATGGGATAAGTTCCTCTTTGGTAGGGATACATGAACCATCTGGAGGCGCTCCATACACGTCAAACAAGCTTCTAGAAGGCTCTAGAAATGACCACAAGTAACTTTTTTGGAGTGAAACTTGCGCATTTTGACCTTTACAGGAGTACGCACCCATTGCTTTACATACAGAGCATATAAGTACGCAGGTATTGTGAACTTGGAGTGCGTACACGCAGGTAAGGCTAAGAGAAACTGCGTACCCAGAGATATATAGATTTTTAATGACTTTCTCTCTTTCTTGAAGTTTGACATGGAGAGCAGAGGTATGAGGCTTGCCAAGGAGGATAGTATGACAGTTGATGGAGCCATACTAACTGCAAATAGTCATGGTGACAAATTTTAGTATAACAAACTCCTAACTAAAAAACTACTTTGGAGATGATATAAAAAGACCTCAAAGGGAAGGCCTAAGGGAGGAGAGAATAGAGAGAAAGGTTATTATGCTGAGATTTTTCCCTTGACCAGGTCTGAAGTCCCTTGTGCCTTCTGCACTTCCCCCATTTTGTACAGGAAACCTTTGTTTCCTTGTGTGTTGATGATCATCCACCATTTATGACATCATGGAGAGAGTCATAGAAGGAGTTTTGTTAGAGGCTTGAGGCTGGAACGGATCTGGAAGGAAGCTTTGCTTGGAGCCTGCTGAAGGTGACTCAGGTGAAGATATTCCTTTTTATGTACTTTATTTGTCTATAATAAAAGAAACACATGTCTTGGTTCCCGAAATCAATCTTCTTTATGTTAATGATATTCATGTTTTGAATTCATGTGTAAATGGTTGTTTAGATTTCATAACTAACTACCTTTCTTTATAACATGAAGATGGTTTCTTTATAAGTTTTTGTCCATATACTGCTGTGTTCTTTGAATTGTTTGTTTTACAGGACAAAAGAGAAGAAGGGAACTCCAAGAAGGGTTTGGACCCTAAAGGCCTTCTCAAATGTAGGACCGAAGGTACGTACCCTTATCATAGAATTTTCTTATAATAGCATAATGGCTGTATGAATGCATGTTTCTTTGAATAGACAACTTTCAGTCTGCTAGGGTTTCACCCAAAAAGCCCTAGGGGAGCAATTCCCTCTACCAGAATTGGCGACTCCACTGGGGACAACACTCTTGTTGTTCCTAGTTTGGGTGTTTTTCAAGCCAATCAGGGCTCAGCTGCCTTGTCTGCTTGTTGTTACTGTCTGGTATGTTCTTGAACTTTAAGCTTTGCCAGTTTCTTCAGTTTGTCTTTTTTATTTTTTTGAAGCTTTTCATATACGCTATTTTTCTTAGATACAGAGGCGTATATACGATTGTTTCTTTGAGTGAACCTGCGTATACACAGGTTTCCTCAAACACAGTCACGTATACACGCAATCTGTACTACAGTACAGTCGCGTATATATTCTAATTTTCAAGATTTGTAAATATTTTTGGCCTCTGAAGGTTTGTCTGGTGGTTTGAGTCAGTCTGAAACAGTCATTTTCCAGTATCAGTTATTTGTTTTACAGTGAGCATCTCATTCTGAATTCTCTCTGATTATAAGGAGTGTTGGTCTTGTTTTTTGTTGATTGTAAGCGTCATCGTTTTTGGCTAAAGCACGCAAGATTTCTTGCTAGGAATCTTGGCTGCTCTGTTTCATCAGGGTAGGAAGATTGTATTCAATCTTTGTGTTAATCTTGCTTTTGGTGACTTTTTGTTTGCTTGACAAAATCGCTTTTTGTGACCATCTGCTTCTTAGTTTCATGAAAGTTGTTGTTTGACACTTTCTTGGAATTTGTCTTTTTGACCTTTTTGGTTTTCATTGCCAAGGCTTTCATCGCTGCTTTTGATTGTTAAGAGTGATTTCAAACACATTTATTTTTGTTGGGTCTTCATCCATTAAGTGGTGTTGATTCGCAAAAGTGTTTAATTTCCTATTCTTCAATCACAAGTTTCAGTGTTGTTGAGAGCAATTTTTGAAAAGACTTTTTGTTTGTTGCTTTGAAGAAAATCTTTTGAAAATCTTAGTTTTGCTTTCTTGAACTTGCTTTTCATTTGGTTTCCTTTTAGAGAAGTGAAAGTGCTTTATGTTTGTCTTAGAAATTGTTTTTAGTGTTTAGACGAAATGAATAGAAACATCTCATATTCCATCTAGGCATCTTAAGTGGCAAGATAAAGTTTGATAAACAAGCAACTTTCATTTTTGTTTTTAGAGTAGTTTTGAATCTTGCATCCACATATAGTTGTTGCATTAGGATAGATTTGCATCCCCTTTTAGGCATACATAGCTTTGTTAGCTTTTGTGAGTGTGAAGTGTGCATTAACGAAAAGAAAAGAAAAATTTGTTTTATTACAAGTACCTCTGAACCCTATAGAAATTGCTCTTCATCGAAAAACGAAAAAGTGCATGCGCATGTAGTTAAGTTTTATTAATTTCTTTTGCGTCAAAAAACACCACTAGTTTCACTTCCGTTACCTTGTGACTTAAAGAACAACCTAATAAAATCAAGCGCTAACTAAAATTCACTAGAACTTTTTGTTTTAGTCAGTTACACCAACAAGATTAGGATTTTAGGGCCTTGGATTAGGCGAGTGGAGAGTTAACTCTCCAAGGCCATATAAACGTCAAACGTAGGAGTCTGAATAACGAGAGAAAATCCAATAGTGTTAGGAAGACCAGGAAAGCTCCGGATCTAGGAGTTAAGCACGAGGGTCTGTGAAGACAGGGAAGAGAGATACCCCCTCTCCTACTTGTCCGAACTTACCTCACGACTGTTCCGCCTGGCTTCTGTGACGAGTTGGTATCCATAGTTGCTTCTCCTAGGGAACTACACAGGTGGCTGCGGAGGGGAATCCCGTGGCACCTGAGGTTGAAGTTGCATCACTCTCGACAGTACTACTGGAGGGCACCCTTGCGAAGCTTGGGGGCTTGCACCGGTGCAGGCTGTTGTTAGGAGGTCAGCGTAACTTCCTCTGATACCTTCGCTGATAGGACTGGGCCCTCATCATCCCAGACTATCTTCGGAAGGCCCCTTATTTTTCTTTCTCGTATTTTGGTGTTCGGTCTTAATCACCCGGAGCGGAAATACTTGGAAGTTTTTTTATTGGCTGTATCTTTAGGGACTTTATAGTGTGTGCTCTGTGCTCCTAGTTGGCCTAGCTTTCAATTTTTTGAGTCTTTAGTTAGATCATAACAAAAAATTCAAAGTGGCTGACCGATCTCCAAGACGGTCTCGAAGACTTCGTGGTCTCTCGCCACCAAGTTTAGAGCCTTCTCCTAGAAGGTGTAGAGGCAATACCACCGGTGGGTTTCGTCCCACGCCGGTCGACGCATCGGGGATTGATCCTCCTTTCGGGGGCATTAGCGGCCAAGCAAGGCCTAGTACTTCTGAGCAAGAGAGGGACACTCCAGTCCTTTCTCGAGTTCGCTTTCAAGCGGAGAATAACATAGAGGTAGAAGAACTTTCAGAGTCATTAGTGGCTCCAAATTCTCCACTACCATCTAGTCATCCAAACGTATTACAATACGTTGGGACTCCGACGCATAGACCATCAAGTCCAGGTTACGCTACGCGCTTACCATCGATGACCACTACTGGAAGCATGGATTCTACGAGTGCTACGACTATGCAAACCCCAACATCGGTGCAAGGGGGAGGAACCATTTCAATCCCCTCCGCTTCCTTGTTCGGATCTTTTGCTAGCACATCTTTAGTTGGGTCTACCTTCATTCCGTCCACGAGTGGAAATGCCCAACCAATGATTTTGGTACTAGACTCTTCCCTTTTGGCACCCAATCACAGGGTATTCCATCGGTTCCGTTTAGTGCCGCTACGTCCATGATGGGTGGATCGGCTTCATTCCAGGGTTTTCCTTTTGGAAGTGGTCATATAGCACATTCCAACCCGACAGTAGGATCCATGCCTTTTTCTTTTGTAGGACAAAGCAGCAATCCTTTCCAAGGTTGGAATAACCCTGGGGTTAGTAGCGCGGGAACTGGGAATTCGTTTATCGGCCAACAAGGGAATAGGCCGTACTCCACGGTTAGCATGTTTCAAAGTATTCCTCCCCTTGCTTCGGCTTGGAATCCGTATCAGGGGTTATCAACTCCCTAAAATCCTTTAGGAGAAAACTTTGCTGGTTATGGAGGTTATACGGCCGGAGTTGGTCAAACTCCAAATTTTGCGGGACCACAAGGCTTGCCTTTTGGTTCAGCCGGTTCTACTGGTCACTTTGGGCAGCCTGGTGCCTCCCAAATTCCAGGACAATCTTTTCAGAGCTTTGGGAGTTCTGCCCAGTCTGGGTGGAATCCCCAAGGTCCTCCTAGGCTTCTGTTTCTGGCAACGTTAAAATTGCCAGATCTCACTAAGTTAACAAATGACCCAATCAGGTACAATTCGGCCTGGCCTCCGGTCCCAACCAAACTCCCTTCGGACATTCCAAAATTCGAAGGGAAGAGTGGTGAAGACCCAGGCGACCATGTAACCACATTCCATTTGTGGTGCTGATCTAACTCCCTTATCGATGATTCGATTACGTTGAGACTTTTTCAGCGCACCTTGACTGGTAATGCGGCCAAATGGTATATAGAGTTGCTAGGGGGCAGCTTTACATCGTTCGCTGACTTAGCCAATATTTTCTTAAATCACTTCCAGTTGCCTGTCCGCTATGATGCCGGAACTGAACTTTTGGCCACCTTTCGTCAGGATAAGGCAACCCACATTTATGACCATATTCAGGAATGGAGACGGAGAAAGAGGCTCATTAAAGCCGAAATCCCTCCGGAGTACCGTCTCGAGTGGTTTTTGAAGTCTTTACAACCCGAGATCTCCAAGGATGTCTCCATGTCTGGGGTCTATTCTGAGGAGCAAGCCATTTTTAGGGCCCAGCAATTAGAATTGATCTACTCTCAGTCTGGGATCCTACAAAAGTACTTGCCAGATGCTCCTGGATCTAAGGTTGATGTAGCTAAGTCGAAGCCAGGTCCGCACGCAGATGGTATCGTCGGGTCAGTAGACACAACTACCGTGAACTTGTTGAATCAATTGCAGCAGTTGTCCTTGCCAACTGCTTCTAACAACCAAGTCACATCGTCTAATCCCCCCGCTTCCAAAACTTCTTCAATAAATGCCGTCCAATCTGATAATCCCAAAGGAAATCAAAATTCCAATGGGAAAAAGAAAGGACGAGGTAAGAAAAAGAACCAGGATGGGAAGCCTGATGCAAATAAATCCAACAACAATGCTGGTGGTGGTAGAAATGAGTCGAGAAAGAAAGTCAAGTTTCCATGCAAGTTGTGCAGTGGAGACCATCTAACTCATCTCTGCCCTAAGATTGAAGATGCTCAGCGCTTGTTAGGACAGCAAGGAACTTCTAGTTCTCAAGCTGTGTTAACCAACCCGTTTCCCCAAGGGCAGCAACTTCTTGCTGGCGCGAGTTCTAATCCTGGAACCTCCGCTGGGGGCAACCAGGAAGGGGAAAAATCGTCAAATGTTTTCATGATGGGTTCTAACGTCCATGTGGTGACTCGGTCATGTGATTATGGTGAAGCCGAAACTTCCAAGGACAAGACTGTTCCCGGAAGTACTGACCTTCATATTGAGCGACCCCCTGTCGAGACTATACCACGGATACCGAAAGGTTCCGCTAAACGCGCGACGATTAATCCTAATGCTAGGGCCGCCCAGAATTACTCCATTGTGGAGGATCTGGCTCAGAGTCCGTGCGCCATGTCCGCTTTAGAGGTTCTCCAGTCGTGTCCAACTCAGAGAAGCGCTTTACTCTCCGCGATTGGAGCAGTCGATCCAGCTAATTCTTTAGTGCTCACTTTTGACATGTTAAATGTCAAAAAGCGACTCCCTCATCATATGGCTTTTCAAATAAAGTCTACATACCGGAAAATAAATTTTTTTCGCACCGTAGTAGATGAAGGAGCTTCCACATGCGTTATGTCGATGTCATGCTGGAAGGCTATTGGATCACCTTCGGCTGTTCCTTCACCCACCGTCTTGACTGCATTTGATGGTCATTCTCACAAGCCGCATGGGATTATCCCGGCCTTTCCTATATGTGTTGGGGGAAAGGTCGTCAATATTGAAGTAGAGGTCATAGACGCTAACCTAGACTATAATCTCCTATTAGGAAGGAATTGGGTATACGAGATGGATGCCGTTGTTTCGACTCTGTTTCGTGTTATTTGCTTTCCTCATGAGGGGAAAATCGTTAAGGTTGATCAATTGGACTATTGTCTAGTTGATCCTCAAGCAAGCTCTGACTCTACTGTCCCTTTAGTGGATAACCCTCGCCCGCCGACTGAGAATTTAGGAGTAGGGATGTATTCCTCATTGATGGGTACATTTGATCTTCCCTCTCCTTTCGCTAAAATTAATGCTATTTCATCATCTAAGGAGTCTCCTCGAGAAGAGTTCTTCCGAACTCGTTATTTTTTAGACCCTTGGACCTTGCCTTCACCTATGACCACATTAGTTGAAGGACAAGTAAATGGAATGGCATTCCCTATATCTGCAGCTGAGCTTAGATATCAGTCTATCGTAGACTCTGCAGACAACCATTCTACTCCTTTTTCCGAAGAGGAGTTAGATGGTCATGTGGCCCCGGCTTGGAGCCTTGATTCTACCTCTGCCTTAGACTGCTTAGATTTGGTTCTGCCTTCTGAAGAAGCAATCCTCAAAGTAATGATGGGTATAGATCGACCTTGGGAAGACTTACACCATCGTTCATACTTTCTTCCTCCATTGCAGGAAGTAGAATCTAGATTCTCCGAGCTCTTCACTAGTGATGTTTGTACGGTGTCGAACCCTTTGGCTCCAACATACGTTCGTGCCGAAGGTAATATGTCGGTAATTTCAAAAACGATACCTATAAACATCTCTAGGGACCCTAACATCATCGAAAATATCTTCATTGGAATTGAGTGTTCCCCTGAAGAAATTCAAATTTACACCGACCTATTCAAGGAATATCGTGATGTATTTGCTTGGTCTTATGAGGAAATGCCCGGCATTGATCCTTCTATAGTTCAACATGAGATCAAGACGTACGAAAACGAAAAACCGGTTCGTCAAAGGCTTTGGCCGGTCAACCCTAGGAAAGCAACGGCTATCAAAGCTAAGGTTGAGAAGCTGCTAAGGGCGGGTTTTATATACCCTGTTCCTCTTACTGATTGGGTTTCTAATCCAGTCCCTGTGGACAAAAAGCAAGGAACAATCCGAGTATGCATCGATTTTAGGGACCTAAACAAGGCTTGTCCGAAAGATAATTACCCCACGCCATTCATTGATCAGATTATCGACGAGTGTGCAGGTAATGAAATTTTTTCCTTCATGGATGGTTTTTCGGGTTATAATCAAATCTCTATCCGTCCTGAAGATCAACATAAGACAACTTTTATATGTCCCTAGGGTACCTTTGCATATAGAAAGATGCCTTTTGGTCTTAAAAATGCTGGAGCCACTTTTCAGCGGGATATGTCATACGCTTTCCACGACATCAAACATGTCATCGAGGCATACTTGGATGATCTTGCTGCTCGTTCTCGAAAGAGAACTGATCATCCTAGTCATCTTCGATTGGTTTTTGAACGTTGTTGTTTTTATAAAATCCGGTTGAATCCCAACATGTGCGTTTTCGCGGTTACATCCGGTCAGTTGTTAGGGTTCATAGTGTCCAACGAAGGGATTTGGGTTGATCCTTTCAAGGTTGAGGCAATAGTTCAGTTGCCTCCCCCGTCCTCAATTCGTCAACTTCAAAGTCTTCAAGGGAAGGCTAATTTCTTAAGACGGTTTATAGCAAACTATGCCGAGATCACTAAAGGGTTCATGCGTTTGCTACGAAAAGGAGTTCCATTTGTATGGGATGACTTTGCACAGCGGTCGTTTGATGCTTTGAAAAAGGCATTAGTCTCTGCCTCGCTTTTGAGTCCACCGGATTATAGTAGAGACTTCCTTTTGTATCTCGCTGCAGCAGAATCAACCATTGGTATGGTTCTAGTTCAGGAGGATGATGCTCTTTCCGAGCACGTGATTTATTATTTGAGCCGAGGCTTAATAGGTCCTGAACTCCGCTATTCTCCGGTTGAGAAGTTGGCCTTGGCAGCTGTTCATGCTGTCCAGAGGCTTCGTCATTATATCTTGCTACGAAAAACTTTTGTCTTAGCAGCGGTCAATCCATTTCATTTTGTCCTCAGTAGGCGAGTGATTGGGGGCAAATATAATAGATGGATAGTCATTTTACAAGAATTCGATCTCGAGTTCTTGTCTGCCAAGTCTAAGAAATCTATGGTTTTTGCGGAGCTAATTTCTGAGCTTCCTTGTGGAGAGGATACTATTTATGAGGAAAGTTTTCCCGACGAACATTTATTCCTCATCTCTTCACTCGATCCTTGGTATGGAGATATCATTGTTTATCTCCAGACTTCGAAGTTTCCCTCTACTTTCTCCAAGGATGAACGTCGCAAATTACGTCACCTGGCTAAAAACTATGTTATCATTGGTGACACATTATACCGTCGAGGGATTGATTCAATCCTTCGGTGCTGTTTAACCTTAGAGGAAGAAAAGTCGGTGCTCAATGACTGCCATAGTGGAGCTTGTGGTGGTCATCTATCAGGGCTTGCTACAGCCCAGCGCATCTTACGTGCCGGCTATTTTTGGCCTTCACTCTTTAAGGACTGTGTGGAAGCGGTAAAACGCTGTCACCCGTGTCAAATATTTACTCGCAAGATGCGCGCGCATCCAGCTCCCCTTTTTCCCGTTGTCACTGTCGGTCCCTTTACTAAGTGGGGTATTGATTTTACAGCTTGTAATCCGCCTTCATCGGCGAATCACAAGTACATTATCGTGGCTGTAGACTACTTTACGAAGTGGGCTGAGGTCATGCCTACTTATAAGAACGATAGTGACACGGCAGCTTTGTTTCTTTTCAATCAGGTTATCTCAAGATTCGGTATCCCAAGAGAGATTGTCACTGACCATGGCAGTCATTTCCAAAATCAAATAATGTCCGAATTGGCTCTTAAATTAGGTTTCCGTCAGGAGCATTCGTCCCCTTATTATCCTCAGGCCAATGGACAGGTCGAGGCGGTCAATAAAACTCTTAAGATGATACTCCAACGGACAATCGATAAAAATCGATCCAATTGGCACATCATGTTGTATTCGGCTCTTTGGGCATACCGAACCTCCGTCAAAACAGCTACTGGTTTTACTCCTTTTCAGTTGGTTTATGGGATGGAATCTATCTTTCCGGTTGAATGTGAAATTCCATCTCTAAAGTTGGCTGTTGAGCTTCTTCCTGAGACTTCGAGTCTCGAGGAGCGCCTAGTTCACTTGGAACATCTCGATGAGCAGCGTTGAGATGCCGCCACGATGAATGAGGCCCATAAGAAAAGGGTTAAAACGCAGTATGATAAGTCTGTCCGTCCTCGAGTCTTTTCTGAAGGTGACCTTGTCCTGGTCTATGACCAAGATAAGGACGCCTTGGGGTCAGGAAAATTTAAGCCTATGTGGTACGGTCCTTTCATTATTAAATGATTTTTAGAAAAAGGATCATATGAGTTAATTGATTTCGAGGGAAACAAGCTGGCGGAGCCCCGAAATGGGCTATACCTAAAGAAGTACTTTGCTTAGTTTTACCAGGAAATGGCTTCTTTGTATTTTATCTATATTTGTACATATATCATCGAGGGTTTTCTGATATCAGCACTTTTTGGTCTGCTTTGGCAGGTGTTGATGGATGATTTGGTTTATTTTGGGTTCGCCGATGGTGCTAGTCGGCACACTCGGAATCTTGCTTCCGCAGCTTGGGTAATCTATTATCCAACTGGTCAATTGATGGCATTAAGAGGCGTGTGCATCGGTTCTGCTTCAAATAATATGGCCGAGTATACTGCTGTTATTAATTTATTATCCGAGGCAATCTCTCATGGGATCGACTCGTTGGTAGTTTATCTTGATTCTCAATTGATAGTGTCTCAATTAAATAACATTTATCGGGTACGGGATCCATCTTTATATCGCCAGTATTTAAGGGTGAGGTTGTTGCAAAGATCATTTACTTATATTAATTATTTGCATATTCCAAGATCTCATAATTGGTTAGCTGATTCTATCGCTAATCAAGCATTAGACTGGCATATTAATCATTCATCACAATAAAATCACGCATCAAAAAGTCAAACTGTATATATATATATATATATATATATATATATATATATATATATCGTAAAGCGTCTCGAGTGTACATATGTGTGTCCAAAAAATATACAAAATTGGGACTCAAATGCCCATAATCATGTCCGGCATATCTAATGCCTCGGCTCAGGATGAGCGTTTAAGTATGTCACTATAGCATTGGCCACGCGCCGAAAGATGCGAACCCAGTCACGTGGCATGCCAACCACGTGACGCTGCATATTCGGAGGAAGGTCCTCTATGACGGCCATCAGTACTCGGCAGCTCAGTCTCGCCAAGTGTCGCTGGACGTTGTTTAGAGTCCGTTCCGTATCAGCAGCCGCCTCTTCGGCTCCTCGGCCACGCCGTCCATGCCGCGGGAATCCATCTGGTCGTACAGGCCCAATGTCTGGAACATGATCACCATATCAGTCATTTGAATCTCATCAAAAAATATTTTTCAAAATTCATCATTATATTTGAAAAATCCAAAAAAATCATAAAATCAAAAAATCTTACCAATCTCGCCCCATGCTGCATTCGGTGGTAACGCTAAATCAGGATCTCCTCAGAAATCCAGTCCAGCATAGGGGTAGTCATCCACGACGATGATCTGCTGATCCCACCAGGTGAAGAAGTCATCGTCAAATGCAGTCCTTGGGACCTCCCCACCCCCCAGACGTTTCATCAGATCAGCCCACCGGCCCATGCGTGGATCGCGTGGGGTGCTGATGGAAACTACTACCCTGGGGCAAAGTGCGGGAACCTTCTCGAAAAAGAAAGTACACAAGATGCTTCCATAGCCAAAGTTTTTAGTCTGACCCCTCCTGATAGAAGTAAGCTGGCTCTTCATGTTGGCCAGAAGAGGAGTACACCAGTCAAACACAGTAGTAAGACAGTCAACTGCCACCCTCATGTTTTGCCGTGACGCCTGATGCAGAGAGGATGATCCGTTCACCCGAGCCATGGTAAACAGGATTATCCTAAGTGACAAACTCGCCACGTGTGTGATGGAAATCTGGCTCCCAACCTTCTTGGGATGTCCAGGGCAGTATATCTGTACATAGTCCTCTATCGAGAGCGCACTCCGTGACCTGCCCCGGGATTGTACTACCTCTCCCCTTTGGGAAAGGACCATGATAAAATAGATGTCCTCCACTTCTACCCTGAGCGGCATCTGGTCGATCATAAAAGCTTCCTCATCGACATCCCAATAATCAATGAGCATCTCAAGCAATCGCGTGTTCGCTTTCATATTTGGAAATTTGAAAAATTTAAGCAAACCGCATCCCCGGAGTGCATCCAATGCTTCTGGACTGTTCATAACTTCATTGTCTACCACTGCATGTTATCTTTCAAGCCACGTGATAGGCATCCTGAGAAAAAATCGATTTTAAACCATTAGTTTTTGTTACAAAATGATTCACGGCGTATATGTGGGTCCCTGTGCACGCAGTCGCATGTAGGGCTCGCGTATACACGGGTTCAATATTACCAACCCGCATATACGCCGCGAGTGAATTTTTGACAAAAATTTAATGGTGAAACATCAATCATAAATCTTAAAACTTGTCACAATCAATTGCAAGCTATAAGGGTTACCTGGAGGTATTCGACGAATTTGAACGGTTGAATCTGGCTGTGGGAAGTTTGCTCCTTTTGCTCCAAATCTTTTGCTCTCAAACTCAAATGGTAAAAATGGTGAGTCCAAAATGCTTTTTATAAGTTTTGAAAATGCAAAATTTTTTCAAAATTTTATTTTGTTTGGCCTCATGTGAATTTTAACTTGGGAGCTTGAAATGTCTAGATTGGTTTGTTTTTCAGGACATTTTGGACGTTTTTCGACAGTTCGAGACGGTTCCATGACTGCTGACCCGTCATGGCAGGTATCATATTCTCACTGGAATATAGGTTAGGGACACCATTTTTCCGTTGCATTATGCATACTAGCCTCCATTTGACCGATACATCTGCCATAGGGTCGATCCCATCGTGTTATGGTTCGCAAGCCATCTTCACTCGCCGATTCTTTAAATCATGACACAATGGTAGAGCCATCCTTTACATGGGCATCCTAGTTAGCACCTCACTAACATTTGTTGCCCATGCTGCTCTGATTTGAGTAGGCTTGGGAGTCCTCTGTAGTCCCGCCATGACTTATGCATTGAAGACTCATTCCTCTTAGCTTCTCCGCTTTGTTCTGGCCTTTTTACCCCAGAGGCTCCTTTGTGTTGAGTTGTACTACTGCATTGCATGTTGACCATTTGCACCTTTTGCCCTGGAGCCGGCTTCACTTGGACTCGTGTTTAAGCCAACTTTTGACCATGACGTCTGCAAAATCAACCTTGCATACCTTTGATTTCTACAGCTTGACACACCTTGACCCGTGGAAGGAGCATACCTTTGAGTGTCACTGACCAGTTTTCACCTCCCTGCATTGAGCATAGGAACGTTCCTATCCCGGGAACTAGATCATCTGTTTCACCGACACTCGCTCTTTCCACTGTACCATAGCATTCTTTTATTCTTTTTCCAGCTTAACAGAAAAAGACAAAAAAATTAAATATTCCAAAAAGAGCGGGAACGGGACATTATTTCCATTTATTGTTGGCAACTAGAGTCAGTCGTGTCGCCCTTGAACAAAGCACTCAAAACAAAGTCTCCTCCGCATGGGTGGGATTTAGTTTAACTTAGGTACGCCATAACCTTGTTATTGAGTCAGTTCTCCCCCGATTGGTTATCTCTTCCAATCATATGGAGGGTTCATTTGTGCCTCCTGCATGGCGAACTTATACAGAGTCATCATATGCTGCCACACAGTCACATTGAGTCGTGCTTTTGTTCAAGGGAAGTTAGCCTGAGTCGGCCTCTTTGCGGTGTCTCTTGACTCATTTTTCAGTCGGCCATCCCTGGTTGTCAGTGTCATGTCTATCATCACATCAGTTATATTGGTCCTTTACTCGTGCCGGTTTGAGAAGGTCCCCATTGACTTCTTGCTGGCGGGTCTTGTCCTTATCGACGATGACACCTTGCTCTGAGGACAGGCCTAGAGCCGCACCCTGGCCCTATTTTCATTGATAGGTCACCTTGTGCTCAACATCGATCAGTATCATGGGTCTTTGACTGAGTGGTTTCCCTTGTGTTCGACATCAACTTACATTATCACACATTGGGATTCGTGCAGTACCTTGGTTTCCATTTGACCCTATTGGTGGATACCTCGCCTCTGTGTCGGCTTTCATTATTGGTTGGTTCAGAGGGTTTCTGCCGTGCGCTAGCCACATCTTGTGTACGCCAGAAACGTACTTCGGTTGGGTTACTACATCTTTTTTTCGTCCGATTCCTTCCACATTATTGGCCTACGGGTTACACTCGCGCTAGATTGATGGAGGATGCCTAAATGCCTTCCTTCTAGCGGATCTTTCCCTATCGACTCCGACTCATTGCTCTGGGGCAAAGATCTAGAGTCCATTTGGCAGTACCTTGGGGTTTGCAGTCATTAGTGGCAGATCCTTCGCTATCGATAGTGGGAAACCATCATTGTCTCCTGATCGATAGATTCTTACAGGTGTTCGACTCCAGCTCATCTATTCACACTTGCTAGATTGTACTGGGTGCCTTGACGCTCATTATCATTATCGGTGAGTAGTCTCACGTTTGTTAACGGTATACATCAATGACCGGTAATCAAACGATTTCTCACATGGTCGACTTCAGATCATTTATTCCCATGGTGTAGAAATGTACCACGGCGGTCGGTGAAGACCTCAGGTTGTATCAGCATTCATTAGTTCACTTGATAGTTGCTCCTGTTGCTGCTAGTTGATACCACTCCACTTTATATGTTGCAGTCAGTCATGGCGACATTCTATATGCTGGCACCTGAGTTTGCAGTGTAGTACCACACTATTCCATCATGTTCAGTTGGTACCTTTTGGGGATCAGTCTTTGATATCAGTGATCCATTGCATCTTTCAGCATCATTGACAGTCTTATATGTGATATTCAGACATGTACTTGTTCATTATGATCAGATGATCCATTATGTATCTTTCAGTCATTTATACTTGTATACTTAGTGGATCCGCTTGTACTTGATATGCGAACATGCTTTACTTTTTCTGGGCATGGGTATGCCCGCCTCAGACAATGTTTCTTTATGATCTCCTTTGGTGGCTTGGCAGGCCGAATTCTGGTGAAGTCCTCCTCGGTTTTTGACAGACTTCCTTTCCATGTACTCGCATAATATATTTCGGCCATCATGTACCCCTTCTGACCTCATATATTAGGGGGCATCTGTTATAGCTCCAAATCTCACTCTTATGGTTTGTGATGCTGTACTCATGGCCTAGGGCAACCCCTCCTTCCAGACCTGGTCCTAAAATTTAAAAAACAGTGTTTTATTCCTTATACGCGACATTGCCCTGAGTTAAACGCGTGTATACGCGGGTATGTGTATATCCAACCCCTGTGTATGTATTAAAACATTTAAAAAAATATAAAATTCCTTCTTTTCGGGCAGAGATTGCGGGTTTTACCTGCTGATCACCTGTTAGTGCCCATGGCCCAACTGTTCCCAACCAACTCCTAACTAAAAAACTACTTTGGAGATGGTATAAAAAGACCTCAAAGGGAAGGCCTAAGGGAGGAGAGAATAGAGAGAAAGGTTATTATGCTGAGATTTTTCCCTTGACCAGGTCTGAAGTCCCTTGTGCCTTCTGCACTTCCCCCATTTTGTACAGGAAACCTTTGTTTCCTTGTGTGTTGATGATCATCCACCATTTATGACATCATGGAGAGAGTCATAGAAGGAGTTTTGTTAGAGGCTTGAGGCTGGAACGGATCCGGAAGGAAGCTTTGCTTGGAGCCTGCTGAAGGTGACTCAGGTGAAGATATTCCTTTTTATGTACTTTATTTGTCTATAATAAAAGAAACACATGTCTTGGTTCCCGAAATCAATCTTCTTTATGTTAATGATATTCATGTTTTGAATTCATGTGTAAATGGTTGTTTAGATTTCATAACTAACTACCTTTATTTATAACATGAAGATGGTTTCTTTATAAGTTTTTGTCCATATACTGCTGTGTTCTTTGAATTGTTTGTTTTACAGGACAAAAGAGAAGAAGGGAACTCCAAGAAGGGTTTGGACCCTAAAGGCCTTCTCAAACGTAGGACCGAAGGTACGTACCCTTATCATAGAATTTTCTTATAATAGCATAATGGCTGTATGAATGCATGTTTCTTTGAATAGACAACTTTCAGTCTGCTAGGGTTTCACCCAAAAAGCCCTAGGGGAGCAATTCCCTCTACCATTGCTAGTAATATTTCCATTTCACGAGTTGTCACTCATAGAAAATAGGATAGAACTATGATTTTAACAATCACTTTAAGTGCTCCTAGTTTGTCATCCTTGGCTTCTTGTCCAACCATAATGCATTTGTGTAGCTCTTTAACCATATCAAAGTATGTCTACACATTTTTAAATAGGAAAATGAAATCTTATGTGTTTCCTTGATCTTATACAAGATAAAATATACCTCTGAATGTTTGAATAATTGAGCCTTTCAACGTCAACTTGTCCATTATATGACGGTATTTCAAGATTAACCTCAACCTTGAACAAAGTGATAGGAAACAAAATAATAAGTTTTCATCCTTGGATTGGTCACCAATTTATCCTTCATGCGTAGACCTTGCCAAATGTTTCTTTTTGTCCTTCATTACCATGCTAGTGATCATAGTAAGTTTCTACTCGAGTTGAATATTCTTGACTTTGGGGCCTTGAATTATTCTTCATTAAAATCTCCCATCATTTTTGGTTATCTACATCTTTATGGACCTTATAATGATGGCTCTCAACTCTTCTAATATACACCATGTGTTTTCACCATATACATTGTTCACCAAGTTCTCTCTAATGTTGGCTCTAAAAAATAGGATTTATAATCAACCATCCTATGATGAACTTGATTCACAAAATTATCGAACCCTAAATTACGATTTTAAGCATAAATTGTTCTTATATGTTTATTTGTATTCTAAAGATATAATGTTTTTGTATTCAAAACATAAAGTACTTAGTTCAAGGATAATACAATCACACATGGCATAACACATATAATTACTCTAGAGAAACCCTAAGGATAAACTCCACCACAAAATGTCATGTTCATATCTTCATTAGATATAAAGGACATCAATGAATATTTATAAGGGGGTTCTCATAGAGATTATACAACTATGGTATAGAATTCAAGACTTGTTACAACATCATTTTACTTTCTTTCTCTCTTCTTTGTCTTCATTTCAGTGTCTTCCACTGCAAATTCTTCTTAGACTTTAGACTCTTGACTCACTATTGCAATACAACACCCTAGCATCAAAAATCACATCTCCTGAATCATAGTGTATAATTTTTTTCACAATACAAGTTGTGATGCATATGGTGGTGTCACAAGTTGCTTGTGTCAGTCTCATCGCGTGTTATAATTTATGTCACAAATATTGACTCTACAATAAATGCATTATGCTTTTCCTTAGAAGAGATTCTTTGCATCATAATATGCATCAATGGTGTTTAGATGTCATTATTTATATGTTGTAAGCATTCATATAGCATTCCATTTAAATAAAAAAAATTCAATGCAGATCATCCTCTTTCCCAACTCGAGGGTGAGAATGAGGGTCAATATAACAATATTCATAGGCATGTAGCCATTACAACAATATTTCTCATCATCATGTCACTTACAAGGAATTGAACTTGGGTGGAGGAGATAACAACCATTCCACCCAACCACCCAAGATAACCCCAATTAACATTTAAATAATTATATATTATTTATTACGATTCTATTTTCATTTTTTTGGTTTGAGGATCCACTCCTCCTCATGTGAGATCTTATAATCCTCTTCAAAAATATTAAACATGTTTTTCTAGGCATCTTTGTCAATATTTTTTGTTATTTTTTTCTCACGTCAATGAGTACATTAATTCACTTCTTGATTTTGTTCATAACCAAAGAAAATCAAGACAACCACATTAATGGTATAATATCACTCCAATGTTGTATGATTTGGACCACTCCCTAGTGACAATATCAAATATTTATCCATGGAAAACTAATTAGTTTGCATACTTTATAACCTCCTCTCAAATATGCTTGTATCTATTCATTAGATGATTTGTGTGATTTTCCCCCTAAGATGGTTCTTCAAATCAGTTCATCATCATCTCCACACACTATTCTCAACATTAATATGTGCATCATAGAAAAAATATGTACCACAGAAAATGCATTATATTTGATTCAAATAACATTTTGATATGTACTCTAAAAGTCATTACAAAATGTAGGATAGACTGTACACCTTACATGCACAAAGAGACTTCGACTTAGACTCATTAAACTCAACCTAGTCTCAATAATGTGATCCTCCCTTATGAGCATTCTCTCTTGTGATGTTATCTAGTTTACAAACATTTCAATTTTTCATTTAACTTTTCTACAACATAAATATCTATCTATCTATCTATCTATCTATCTATCTATCTATATATATATATATATATATATATATATAGATAGATAGATAGATATATATATATATATATATATATATATATATATATATATATATATATATATATATATATATATATATATATATATATATATATATATATATATATATTTATATATATTAATTGTAACGATTTATTTGTCCCTCTCAAACATTTCTCATCCTATATCTATTCTCTTGTAGTCAATGCCATCTTTTGTTCCCACTTTGTTAGGTGATTGTAATAGACTTGGGTTAAAAGTTCATGTAATAAAGTTAATAAAGCCAAAATAAGACCAAGGTCACGGGACACTTATTCCAAGCTAAATGTTGGGCAAGATATCCTAGTGGGCATCACTTATTGTGTTTATGGCTAAGGGAAATTGGAAAAGACAATGAAAAAGACTTTGAAAGGGGAAAAAGACATTTTTGGCACATTATTTACGAAAATAAAAGAAAAGAGGAGAAAAGGGAGGTTAAAGGTCACAATTTGCATGTGAGGAGGAAATTAAAGGAAAATTAAGGGGAAATGAAGAAATTAGAGGCGTCAGTAATAAAAGACAACAGAGCATCAGTTGGGAGCCTTTTGTCAGTTCAGTTTTGGAGTTATTCTCAGAGAGGAGAAGAGCACCAAGGGGAGAAGGAAAGCAAGAAAGAAAAGGAAGGACAAGGAAGGATAAGGAAGGACAAGGAAATCAAAGGAAAGCAAGGATCGAGCAAGGAAAGGTTGGATCAAACAGCTTCAATGGGAATACTTGCTGGCAACAAGTTGCATGTATGATTTCCTAGTTGGTTTGGCATGCATGGTATGTGCATGTGTGTATTTAGTTTATTTGTTGTCGGTGGCATGGATTTTGTTGGGTTTTGACAATGGTTTTAGCCTTGCCATGGAATTTCTGGATAGCCATGGTGTGATGGTATTCTTTCTCGGTTGAGCTCTGTATTACCGGAAGGTTTTGGATCCGGGTGAGTTGGTCTCAGGAAAATCCCAAGGGTTAGGGGTGGAGATGGTTTTCTTTGGGAAGCCCTCAACAGGTGGGTGAAGATAGGAAAATTCCTCAAGGGATGGTGAAGGAATTCATAGGCATCCAAGCTCGGTTTGGTTTTGTGATCTCAAGAACAGTTTAGGTGAGATCATGGTATGGTGAGGTTGGGGGTGGTTTAACCTCTAGATTCCTTGGTTGTTTATGGATTAGTTTATCCCATGAGATCCCACATTCATGCTTGGAATATGGCATGGGGATTATTGGCTGAAAGAAAGATTTGGTTCATCCTAATCTATGGTTGGGTGGGAAGTGGAAGTCCTTGTCTTGGTTGGATTTTGCATATGGTTAATAAGAGTTAAGTTTCTCTTGTCTTTGATAAGTAAATGTACTTGTTATTATGCGGCTTTAATGGTTGTTCTATCATTGTTATCTATTTGGTTATATATTGGTTATAAGCATGGTTATATGACAGATCTAAGTATGGCTCTTATCACATTTCATTCAATGAATGTCTAGTTAATGAATGCATGACCTAATTGGTGTTGTGACAACTATTGTGAGAAGGCATAAATCCTTCTTGTTAAACCTCATATAAGTTTTCAGATTCTTATGTTCAGATATGCATTCATGACCTGTAGGTTACATGTTCATCATGTGTTTGACAGAATGTCGGTCTTGGTTAGGAGCTGTTAGGTCAAGTCATGGTCCAAGTTTTAGTTTATAAGCTTTGTTTCTATGTCATTCATAATTTCTAGAAGTTTCACTTAGTTTTGGGTACGGCTTGAGTCCTTGCCTTAAAAAAGTGGCTTAGAATTTGGGGTCACTGGCATAGAACTAAATGAAAAGTCCATAGTCACTGGTAGGCAAGCCAATGGGAGTGGCTGGAGGCTTATAGTCATTTGCATGCCTTGGAAAGGGAGTAGTTGATGTTCTAGGGCAATAAAAAATAGATTTATCTCAGGGGTTGGGCACCTGGAGGGGTTAGGTTGCTCCTAGAGGTCCTGTAGCACCTGAGGGAAGTCAGTAAAGTTTTAATTTGTCGACTCCATTTCCTTAAGGTCATATAGGAGGTTGAGTCTTATCATATTGACCCTCATCTCATGTTTACCCCGAGAAAGTTGGTGAAAGTGGATAAATGTGGGAGGAGGCAGTTATAGGGTGGTATCAGAGTGGGTTGCGCTCTCTTTGGGTATAATATGATGTTGTTAATGTTATGGTTATCATGCATGGGATCATGGTATACAGTTGGTATGGTCATGTATGATGTTTTTATATTGATGTGATTATGATTATACATGTATTGTGTTAATGTGGACTGATTTTGCAGATGAGATAGGACTCCCCTTTACGTCATGAGGTATGGTTTTGATTTTGCTATCTATTTGGTTTAGCTATCTTGACCTATTTGCAAGAAGAATAGAATAAGAGATGATGAGAAAAATGGTAGACTGCAATTCCTGTGTATTCTCCTAGTATAACAGATACATTGAGGAGTTTGAGGGAAGAGATCAGAAGTTGCAAAACAGACAATGACAAGTTGGTTGAGGCTCAGGAAAGACTTGCAAGGGCTCAGGAAAAGCAGGTAGAAGTTAGTGCAGCAATTCTTCAGATCTTGTCGGAGTTGCAGCAATAGGGACAATTGAGGATATGTCAAGAGAAATAAGAGAAAACTAATGGAGCCTATGATAGTAAGTCTAGGTCTAAATACAGGTTGGATAAAGGGGATATAGTCAGAAGTGGAAAATAATTGGATACACCTGATAGGAGGATTGGTATGTATGGGCATCATTCTAGTTCTTCATCCATGAGACATTATCATTATCATAACTGTCATCATCCTTATAGGAGGGAGTACTTTCCTGAGGAGTTCAAGAAAGTCAAGCCTCCTACATATGATGGAGAGACAAAGAAGCTAGAAGATGCAAAGGCATGGTTGCTTGGGATGAAGAAATTCTTCAGATTGCATAACTCTTCAGAGAACATGAAAGCCAAAATAGCCACTTTCAGTCTCGAAGGGAAAGTAGATATCTAGTGGGAAGCTGTGAAGAATGTCAGAAGCATTAGAAAGGAAGACTTGATTTGGGATGAGTTCGAGAGGCTCTTCAAGAAGAAGTACTTATCAGAGAGTTACTATGATGATGGAGATAAGGAGTTCTATGAGTTACAGATGGGTTCTCTGATAGATGATGAGTACATTAGAAGGTTCCTGAAGCTTTTGAGGTATGTGTCTTACCTCAAGGATGAGAAGGCTAAGATTTAGAGATTTATTAGTGGATTACTAGCAGAATATAGAGACCAGATTGAGTTTGATGAGCCTAAATCGTTGGAGGAGGCCATCCAGAAGTCGAAAAATTGTTATGATCAATCAAAGTGTAAAGTTGAACCTAAGTGTGATTTGAAGGGAAATGAGAAAGTTAAAGGGAAATTGCCACCGAAGTGGGGAAGACCTTAGGATGATGGTGAGAAAGAAAATGTTGCTCCTTACAAGAAGTTCAATGCGGTTGAGAAGGGACATAGGTCACAACCTGTAGATAAGTAGACTATATGTGATGGTAGGGGACCATTTCAGTGTTGGATATGTGGAAAATATCATCACAGGAAGGATTGTCCATTGTACCAGCGTGGTAGGCCTCAAATCTACAGTGCTTAGGAGGCACAAATAGTTGGGGATGCTGGTCATAGCATTCCTAAGATTTATGCAGCTGTGGACAACAAGAAAGAAGATCACCAAGCATCCATTATTGAGATGGAAGGTAACCTTTGTGGTTGAGTTGTTTCTATTTTGATTGACCCTAGATCTAATTATAGTTATGTTAATCCTGACCTGGTGGATAAGTGTGGTTTGAGAAAAGAAGTGCATGCAAAGTCTTGGTTGGTGCAGTTGGCTATAGGTACTAAGAAGTCAGCTCATCATTGGGCAAGAGCTTGTGCATTTGAGTTGAATGGTATGCCTACAGTAGCACATCTGAATGTACTTCCACTGGGATCATATAGTATTCTTTTGGGTATGGATTGGTTATACCTCCACAAGATCAAAGTAGATTGTTATGAAAAGGCTATTGAGTGCCTGTATGATAATGGGGAAAAGAGAATTTTGCAAGGAAAGAAGAATCCAACATTAGTGAGGATGGTAACTGCTATGCAGGCTAAGCATAATTGTAGGAAGGGATGTGTAATGTTTGCAATTCACATTTCCAATGAAAAGGGTGAGGATGTTGAGGATGCATAAATCTTCAAGAGATACCTTGTATTATAGTAGTTTTAGGATGTGTTTCCAACAGAGATTCTAGAGTTTCCTCCCCACATGGAAGTGGAATTTTCTATTGAGTTGGTACAAGGGGTAGCACCAACATTAAAGGCACCTTACAAGATGAGCACACTAGAGTTAGTTAAATTGAAGTTGCAGCTAAAGGAAATACTTGACAAGGGATACATTAGGCCAATTGTATTGTCTTGGGGTGAAACAACGTTGTTTGTGAAGAAGAAGGATGGTACCTTAGGTTGTGCATTGATTAAAGGCAGTTGAACAAGGTAACCATCAAGAATATGTATCCATTGTTGAGGATTGATGACTTGTTTGATTAGTTTAAGGGAGCAGCAGTGTTCTCAAAAATTGATTTGAGATAAAGGTACCATCAGGTACACATCAAAGAAGAGGACATCTAATAGATGTCTTTTAGGACCAATTATGGGAATAATGAGTTTGTTGCGGTTCCTTTTGGTTTGATTAATTCCCCAACTACTTTTATGTGCTTGATGAATAGTGTATTGCATCCTGATCTGGACAAGTTTGTTATTGTATTCATTGATGATATATTGATATATTTCTTGAATGAGGAAGAGCATGTCGAGCACTTAGAAGTAGTATTAAGATTGATAAGAGAGCATTAGTTGTATGCTAAGATTAGCAAGTGCAACTTCTTTTAGATATAGGTACATTACTTGGGACATGTTGTCTCCAAGGAAGGCATAATATTGGATCTAGAAAAGATAAGGGTTATCACGGAGTGGGCAGCTCCTAAGAATGTGAATGAGGTCAAATAATTCATGGGGTTAGTAGGTTACTATAGGAGGTTCATAATGAACTACTCCCACATTGCATATCCTATTACATCATTGCAAAGGAAAGGTAAGAAATTTGAACAAACAGAGGAGTGTGTGTCTAGTTTTGAGTAGTTGGAGCAGTTGTTGACCAATTCTCTAGTTCTTAAGATTGCAGATCCAGAAAAAGAGTCCGTGGTGTGTACAGATGCTTGCAAGAGAGGAATTTGTGGGGTCTTGATGTAGGAAGGGAAGGTGGTGTGTTATGAGTCCAGGATGCTGAATGAGCACGATAAAAACTATGTGAGTCATGAGCTTGAGTTGGAAGCTATTATTCATGCCTTGAAGATATGGAGGCATTATCTTCTTGGTAGGAGGTTTGTATTGATGAGAAATCATAGTGGGTTGAGATATCTGTTTGACCAACCGAATTTGAATTCCAGGTATTTTAGGTAGTTGGCCATGATTAATGAGTTTGACTTTGAGATTAGAGATATTAAGGGTAAGGAGAACGGGGTCGCAGATGCTCTCAGTAGGAGAGTGCATATGAACCATGTTGTAGCAATGAGCTCTTATGGGATAGATTTACAGGATCAGATCTTACAGGAAGATCAGTAGGATGATATGTACATGGAGATTAGGAACAAGTTACAATAGTATTAGGTGATCAAGATGCAGACTATCATCTCATGGCATAAGGTTTGGTGAGGTTCAGGGACAATATCTATGTGTCGGATGATAGTGGGATCAGGAAGCTTATTTTGAGGGAGTTTCATGTCAAGACATATTCAAGTCACCCAAGATATCAAAAGACGTTGAAAGTAGTGAAGAAGTTCTACTATTGGCTAAATTTTAAGAAGGAAGTGGGAAATTTTGTGGCTAGATGTTTGGACTATCAGCGGGTGAAGGTAGAGTGTAAGCATCCAGGTGGGTTGCTTCAACCTATTCCATTCCAGAATGAAAATGGGAGGTAATTTCCATGGATTTCATTACAAATCTTCTGAGGACATCAAGGCAACATGATTCTATCATGGTTGTGGTTGATAGATTGAGCAAGGTAGCTCACATCATTCCAGTGAAGACTACGTATTCAGCTAGTGAGGTGGCAGATGTCTTCATTAGGGAGATAGTAATCTTGCATGGTGTTTCAAAGAATATTGTGTCGGACAAAGATGCTAAGTTTACTTCCAAGTTTTGGAAGGAGATATTTTAAGGTTTGGAGATAGAGTTGGCCTAGTAAAACTTATCATTTGTAGATAGATGGACATACATAGAGGGTCAGTAAGATTTTGGAGGATATTTTGAGGATGCATGCCATGCATCAACAAAGAAGATGGGATGAGTACCTTCCATTGGTCAAGTTTTCTTACAATAATGGTTATGAGGAGTCACTGAACATGAGTCTGTTTGAGACACTCTATGGTTAGAGTTGTAATTCTCTCATCAATTAGAGTGATCCAGTGAACAAGGTACTTATTGGACCAGATATGTTGGTAGAAATGGAACATGAAATGCAAGTTATAAGGAAGAATATAAAGAAAGAACATGGCATTTAAGGAGTTTAAGGTTGGGGAGAATGTGTATTTACGCATCAAGCCTAATATGAGCTCCTTGAGGATTAGATCATGTGCCAAATTGGCACCACAGTATTGCGGGAATTTTGAGAACCTTGAGAGGATTGGACCAGTGGCCTACAGACTTGCACTACCTCTGATAGTGAAAGTCCAGGATGTTTTCCATGTTTCATTTCTTAAGAGACATGGAAAAGGATGTTGATCATGTTATTTATTGGTCTATATTATAGGTGGGACAAGAAGGAGAATTCCAGCCAGAACCTCAATGCATATTGCAGTGGAAACAACTCATGCTCTGGAACGGAGCAATCAAGCAGGTTAAAGTGAAGTGGAAGCACTTTAGGCCTGAATAAGCTACATGGGAGATGGTTGATCAGATGCAAGCTATGTATCCTTCATTATTTGTCGGTGGAGGCAAATGAGTTTTTAATATTTGTGCATATTTATGTATAATTTCTATTATAAAGACCACAATGAGTTATGTTACAAAGCTCCAACAAGTGGTATGGTTGTTATGTTGTGATGTTTGTCATGATGGTTTTTCTTTTGAGCAGACTTTTCATTGTAAATAATGCATTGAGCTAAGGTATAAAGATCCATGGGAAGTATGTTTTGGTTTTCAGCTATTTTTCTAGTTGTAGGTGTCATAGAACATTGAGGATGATGTTCCCCTAAGGGGGAGGGGTCTGTAACAACCCTTGGTTAAAATTTCATGTAATAAAGTTAATAAAGGCAAAATAAGACCAAGGTCAAAGGACACTTATTCCAAGCTGAATGTTGGGAAAAATATCCTGGTGGGCATTACTTGTTTTGTTTATGGCTAAGGTAAATTGGAAAAGGCAATGACAAAGGCTTTGAAAAGGAAAGAAGGAATTTTTGGCACTTTATTTATGAAAATAAAGGAAAATAGGAGAAAAGGGAGGTGACCGGTCACAATTTTCATGCGAGGAGGAAATTGAAGGAAAATTAAGGAAAAATGAAGAAATTAGAGGCATCAATAATAAAAAGACATCAGAGCATCAATTGGGATCCTTTTGTCAGTTTAGTTTTAGAGTTAGTATGAGAGAGGAGAAGAGCACTAAGAGGAGAAGGAAAGAAAGCAAACAAAGGAAGGATAAGGAAGGACAAGGAAAGCAAAGGAAAGCAAGGATAAAACAAGGAAAGGTTGAATCAAGCAATTTCAATGGGAATACTTGTAGGTAACAAGTTGCATGTATAATTTCCTAGCCGGTTTTTGCATTCATGGTATGTGCATGTGTGTACTTGGTTTCTTTGTTATCGGTGTCATGGATTTTGTCGGGTTTTGACAGTGGTTTTAACCTTATCTTTCCATTTCCAGATAGCCATGGTGTGATTGGTTGAGCTTTGGATTGTCAAAAGGTTTTGGATTCGGGTGAGGTTGTCTCAAGAAAATCCCAAGGGTTGGGCATGGAGATGGTTTTCTCCAGGAAGCCCTCAACAGGAGGGTGGAGATAGGAAAATTCCTCAAGGGACGGTGAATGAATTTAGAGGCATCCAAGCTCGATTTGGTTTTGTGATCTCGGTATAGGTTTAGGTGAGATCACGGTATGGTGAGGGTGGAAGTGGTTTAACCTCTAGATCCCCTTGGTTGTTTATGGATTGGTTTATCCCATGAGATCCCACATTCATGATTGGAATATGGCACGGGGGTGATTGGCTGAAAGAAAGATTTGGTTCAGCCCAATCTGTGATCAGGTGGTATGTGGAAGTCCCTAACTTGGTTGGATTTCACATATGGTTAATAAGAACTAGTTTTCTCTTGTCTTTGAGAAGTAAATGTACTTGTTATTATGTTGCTTTAATTACTGTTCTGTCATTGTTATCTATCTGGTTATATGTTGGTTATAAGAATGGTTATATGGTAGATCTAAGTATGTCTCTTATCAAATTCCATTCAATGAATGTCTGGCTAATGAATGCATGACCTAATTGGTTTTGTGGCAACTATTGTGATAAGGCATAAATCCTTCTTGTGAAACCTCAAATAAGTTTTCACATCCTTATGTTCAGATATGCATTCATGACCTGTAGGTTGCATGTTCATCATGTGCTTGGCGAAATGCCGGTCTCGGATGGGAGGGGTCAAGTCAAGTCCTGGTTCAAGTTTTGGTTTATAAATTTTGTTTCTATGGCGCTCATCGTTTTTGGAAGTTTCACTGAGTTCTTGGTAGAGGCTTGAGTCTTGGCCCTGAAAAAGTGGCTCAGAATTCGGGGTCGTTGGCATAGAATTGACTTAAAATTCCACATTCATTGGTAGGCAGACCTATGGGAGTGATTGGAGGCTTATAGTAGCTTGAATTCCTTGCTAAGGGAGTGGTTGAGGCTCTAGGTTAATGAAAAAGAGAGTTATCTCAGGGGTTGGAAACCTGGAGAGGGTCCTGTAGCACCTGAGGGAAGTCAGTAAGGTTTTAAGTTGTCAACTCCATTTAATTAAGGTCATATAGGAGGTTGAGTTTTATCATATTGACCCTCAACTCATGTTTACCTCAGGCAAGCCGGTGAAAGTAGGTAAATGTGGGAGGAGGCGGTTATAGAGATGTAGGATCTATAGATGTATTGCAACAACACAATGAATTGCATAAAATTCATGGAATAAAATGTGTGCATAATTTGGCATGAGCATTGAAAACACACAAGCATAACATCAACACATGTAGAGTTTCTTTGGTCATGAATGATGATAGTTAGAGGGGTGGTTCTATGAAACTAGTATGATACTTATGGAACAAAGGCTCATAATTGTTATAATTAATGTTCACTATCACTCCAAGTTCAATACCATCATGATCCATGCTCATGCCATCATATCTAGTTTGACATGTAAGAGTAGGAGGGGGAATGTAATGTAGTGGACAAAATAGGTTAAAGGGCCTAATTTGAATTATTCTTTTTTACTATAAAGTAATGCACATGTCTATTAATATTATCCTAAGTGTGACCTAAATTAATTAAATAGTGTGGGTTAAAGGAATATAAAAAGAGAAAGAGAAGAATACGAATGTGAAGATAAAAGGGAAAAGGAAGAGGATAAATAAGATAAAGAGGGGGAGAGAAGAAAAAGAGGAGGAAGAAGAAGAAGAGGAGGGAGGAGGTAGGATAGTGGGGGAAGAGGACAAGGGTGTAGGAGAAATAAAAGAAAGATAAATAAGGAGAGAGAAAAGATAAATACGAAAGAGAGGAAGAGGACTGGGAAGGAAAGGGAAAGGGAGGAGTTAAAGAGAAAGAGGAATATGGGGAGGGAGAAGAAGAATGAAAAGAGAACGAAAGCATGGTGGTGAATGAAAGGGAAATATAAAGAAGGAGAGGGAGAAGGAGAAAAAGAGGAAGAGGAAGGAGAAGGAGAGGGAGAAAAAATAGGAAGGAGAGTATAAGGGACATGGAGAATAATAAGGGGAATATGTTTAAAAGAATAATGAAAGGAAAAGGGAAGAAGGAGAGGGTGAGGGAAAAAAAAGAAGAGGAAAAAGTATAAAGAAGAAGGGGAGGGTGGGAGAAAAGAAAAGAAAAATAGAAATATGGTGAGGGAGAAGATGAAGAGGAAAGAGAGGAAGAATAATAGGAAGGAGAGGGAAAGTAGAGGAGAATAATAATGGGAAGATAGTGTAAAATGAGAATAAAATGAAGAGGAAAAAGGAGAGGGAAAGGGATATTAAGAGGAGAAATGGAAGTGTTATGTAAACCCTAAACCCTTATTTTTCATTATTTTATAATTTGGGATCTCATATATAAATGAATCCTACATCCTTGATCCCAAATATAACCCCTCACACAAATATCAAATTCCATTCACTCAAATTCAAAATCCTAAATCTAAAATGAAATTTGTAAATTTAAAAGAAGGGAGAAACTTGAGAAATAATCTCACTTTTCCTACAATGGGAGTTAAATATATTTGGTGAAAGTTCCTCAAATATCCATTTGGTACTCCTATAGAATTCTGCATAGACCACTCTTAAATCCAACAATCTCTACCTCATCATTATATGCATTATGTTTTTCTAACTTGTTAGGTATTTGGATCTCTTCTAATTGTTAATGATGATATTTTGTCATCACATTATGGTAGCATCGCAATGAAACAATTTTCATTGAAAATAATGATAATTAAAAAAAAAGAAGTATCTTATTTATACTCTGAAATTATTTATATTTATTCATAATTATTATTAATAACAAAATAGTAGACAAAAGGACACTTGACCTCAATGGCATTGTAATTCTATAAATAAAATTCATTAAGTTTGAAATGATCCATAAATTGTTGTTGATATTCCATTGGAACAATTCATCACAACAAATCTTGTATTATGGTGAATTTTTTATCATGCAGGTTTGTTTCCTTAGATATGGAAATTTATTATCACTAGTGTATTGGTCATTTTTATGTAAATCACCAAGATATGAAAATGAACACACTATTAACATAAATGAACAAAAGATGTAGTCTGGGAAACCTAAAATGGGAGAAAACTAACTAGAGAGTGAGGCATATGTTGTTGACTCTTTTCTTTAGCTATGAAGATGTAAATACAAAGAAAGGGACACACATTGTACTTTCCTTTTACATTGTGGATTAAATGGATGCTCTAAAATCCCACTCTTGGATACTTTGATCAACCATGGAACAAGTGAAATGCTAAAATAATGACACCCCCACTCTTCCTAGTGACCTACTATTTAACGTAGCTTGATAATATTCTAGGGTTAATGTTTTTACATGCCTCAACCCTAAATTAGTGTTAAGTTTTTGGACCACCAAAAATATTATTAAAATTTCACATGTGGTTAGCCCCACATGTGAGTAATGGGGGTTGATGTGGCATCAACTTGGTACCATGGTGGTTAACAAGGTAGGTTATCTTATAGGAGGCATAACTTCAATATGAGATTTGATTGAGGTGAATTTTGAACAATTAGTGTTAGATTTTTGGACCTTCTAGAATCTTCTTGAAAGTTCACATGTGGTTAGCTCCACATGTGAGTAATGGGGGTTGATGTGGCATTAGCTTGGTAGTGGTCAATAAGGTAGGTCATCTTGCAAGATGCTTAACTTCCAAATATGAGATTTGATTGAGGTGAACTTCAAACTATTGGAAGAATCACATGATGTAGAACAATCTCAAGGGGATGAAAACTGTACTGGAAAAGCTTTGATCCAAAAAATTCCATTTGATGCATCAAAATGGCTCTAGAAAGTTCTAGAGCCTATATTTCCAAACTAGGACAGCCACTAAAATGGGCCTTGCAATCCAATTCCTCCAATTTTTATTCCTAGAGAGTACCAAGATAGATGAAAAATTATATCCATATCATAACTCACCATTTAAGTAGTATTTTGGTACCCAAGATCTTTTATATAATGGGGTGAGGAAAATTTTCCTATACCTTCATATTGGAGTACAATTTTTCCTTGCATGGAAGTTGTCCTTGCAACTTGATTTTCCAAAGATAATGTTTTTCATGTCTAGTAGTTTGGGACATATTTTGAAAAATTATATCTTATACCAACTCTACTTGAATTGGTGTTAATTGATTTATGGTAGGTATTACATATTCCTTAGTTTGTTAATCCAAAATGGAAAACTCATAGAGTTTTAAATTTTCCAAATTCACTACTGAGTAAATGCATATATATGGGTGGGTTGAATGAGTTAATAGGAATCATCACCTACCATTTCCAATATGTAAAAAACACCATTATATATAGCCTTTGTATTCTTGCTAATACTATATAGCCCCTTTTTTTTCAACAACAACCACTTTTTCTTCCACCTTGAATGTATTATAATCTATGTGTTGATCATGTCTGACCTTGCACCTTTTTTTAACTTCTTCAATGTATCTTATACTTGCAAATCATTCCACATAATCTTTTCAAAAGAGTTCTCTTCTTTTACTACTTCTCGTGTGACATCTTCCTTCACTCCTTGTTATCCATAAATAACATCTAAGAATGAAGGTTGAAAATACCCAAAGAAAGTTTCAAAAGGGGACTTACCAGTAGAAGTATGGATTTCTATTATAAAAGTTTTGAATATAATTATATTTTATTCTTGGGTATTTTGATGCTTATGATTGTAACCCCTCAATAGTTGAACCAAGTTTTTATTGAGTACTTCTATCTTCCCATTTGTTTATGGATGGGATGTTGTGTAGCTCTTCTACTTGGTGTCCATATTTCCCCAAAGTATATTCCAAAAGGAACCAAAAGGAACAAAGAAATTTGGTATCCCTATATGAGATGATGCTCCTTGGTATCTCAATGTGCACCTAGACCTATTCCAAGAACACGTTTGCTAGTTCTTATCCTTTGATGGCCTTTCTACAAGGCATAAGAATGAACAACCTGTTGAATATTTGTCCCTTCTTTGTTGTTGGAAAACCAACCAAAAAATCCACGAAAATACTTTCCTAAGGTCAAATCTTGTTGGTACAAAAAATTATGAATCCTCTACTAAACTAGACAACATATTATTGTATTCTAGGATAATAGACATTCTTGTAATTTGGAAACTATCCTCCCAATACTAAATTGTCCTACAACCTTAGAGTTGCAAGCATCTCAGATAAGCTATATTATTTTACCTTTAAAAACATAGAGCATGTCTAGCTTGGAGAGCAACCCATTTTAGAGATGATAGTTAGTATTACTATCACATTCTTCTACACAAATTTTTCTCTACAACTATTGAAATACTTTCTTAAAGTCCTCTTTATCTGTTTATGCTTCTCTATATAAATGATGGGAAAAAGGCTTCATGTGCACAAGATTTTCCAAATTTTAATATTGATTTTGGTGCTCTTGAAAGAATGTCTACCAACTTATTAGGTTGTTCTTATTATATTTGATGATTAGATGAAATTGTTGCAAAACTGCCATCCACTTGTAATGTCTTGAAGTAGGTTGATGCTTACTTTTGACCCACAAATACTAGAATTTCTTGTGATCAATGTGGATAATGGTTTCCTAGCCCATTAGATAGTGTTTTCATTTCTTAACATATTGAACTAGGGCATAGAGTTCCTTATCATGTGTAGGTAGTTCAAGACTTCCCCAAGAAACATTTTATAATGATAGCTTACTAGATTATTTCCTTGCATCAATATTGTTCCCATAACATATACACTTGCATCGGTTTCCAATTTGAAAGGATTCTACAAGCTAGGTAATGAAAGAATTGGTGGTTGACTAATCTTTTGTTTCATCTCATTAAAATATTTATATTGATTCTTTCCCCATTAAAAACTCTTACCACTAGTAGTTGTTATGGAATATAGTGGCACAACTACTACTAGAAAGGATTCTATGAACTTTCGGAGGTACCAATTTTTTTTTTTAATTTCAATGACATTAGTAGGAATTGGGCATTGGAGGATGCCCTCCATCTTCATGGGATCTATATTGAGGTCCCTTCCACTAATCATGTACCCCATATAAACCAATGACTACTACTAAGCACAATCACATTCTTAAGTGTATAAAGTAGATAATACATTTTTTAGAATATTTAGCACTTGCATAAGATGTGAAATGTGCTCTTCCTAGGTAAAGCTATACGCTAATATGCCATCCAAATACACCATTACAAATTAATATAAATATGGATGCAATACATCATTCATCATTCAAATAAATGGAGTTAGTGCATTACATAAAACAAAAGGGGTGATCAACCATTTATACCAACATTTCCTTGTCTGGAAAAGGGGTGATCAGCCATTTATACCAACATTTCCTTGTCTTGAAAGCATATTTCTAGGTGTCTCTCTCTCTCATGCATACTTGGTGGTATTTTGATTTGAGGTTGAAGTACTTGCCATGTTACAACTGATCTAACAAATCACCAATCCTACGTAGAGGGCATCTATTTTTGAGTGCAATCTCATTTAAATCTCTATAGTCTATACACATTCACCAAGGCCCATCTTTCTTAGGTATTATGATGAAAGGTGACTCGTAATGTGAGGTGCTTTGTCAAATTACTTATTTCTTTAATAGCTACTACAACTATTTCTTCACTTCATTTCTTCTAGAATAGATTTTTTATACAACCCAATATTTGATAATGGCTAGTCAAGTAACAAATATATCTTCTACTCCTTTATACACTTGTAAAACTCCTCCAACTTTTTTTTTTCTCTTTAATACATTCCTCCAAGTGTCCCTTTACACTTACCATTTCATCACCCAATTGATTCTCACTTATGAAAAGCGATACACACTTTTTACTAGAAATAATGAACTTTTTGTTTTGGTTGGAACTTACTAGAGATGTCTTGGATTTACTTTTATGTGTGTTGGTGATTTAATACTTCCCATCCTTGATTAGGAAATACTAGTTTAAGTTTTGGATGAAGATCACATCCTTCATATGTAGGGGCTTCCAAACACAACATCACACAAAAAAGGGGGAACTATGTCTAAATCCACTTCATCAATAAAAACTACATTTATAACAACTTTTACCTTACACTATTTTATGACCTTGAGCTATACATCCTTATTCACCCATCCTAATGAGTATGGGCTAGGATGATCATGAACTTATAAACCAATATTTCTAACTAGGTTGGTTGATATGAAGTTGGTCTATGAACTAGAATTGAATAGAGAATCCACCTTGGTTTTTGACATAAATCTTAATATGGAAGAGTTAACTTTAATCATCTCTTTCTCCTCCTCTTAAAGAAGGCTACCTATATTCACCTCTTTAGACATAGGTGAAGACAATATTCTCATCGACATATGTGTTTCTCTCTACCAAGTTGCTTGAATTAATGGCTAGTAGGTTCTTTTTCTTCACATCCTTCTTACAATTCTTTGGATTCTAATCTAGATGTAGCTTCTAAAACTTATCTTCTTTCATGTGACCATATAGATTACAATGGTTATTTGGATCCTTGATTTCATTGGTAGTGGTTATTGTCTTCTTGTATTTTCCTTTCCAATTATTCTTCTGCTCCTCAAAATCATCTTGGTTCTATTTTTGTTCAAAACCACTTGGTTTCCCTTTCTTATGGCCTATGTTATCTAGGTATTATTCTTGCCTACATGATTCATTAAAAATCCTTGGTTTGAAGAGAATCACCTGCTTTTGCAAATAATTATGTGGATCCCCTAGATAGTTGAGGAGTACATTTGGGTTCTTTGGAGAGACAACCAACATGATCACGCTTGAATATTTTGGTGTACTCTTACACACTTTTCTCTTGCCTCTACCTAAAGTGATGTCAATGGATTTGATGGTCCTCTACATACCTTATAGGGTAAGGATGGTATTTTATGAGGGTTTTAAAATCATCCCACTTAGTTAATGGTGGAACACCATCCAAAGTAAGTGTCTTCGTGTGGATTTCCCACCACATTGATCCATGGTTCTTTATTTTCAATAAGGCAAATGAAATTTTCTACTCATCTATATTACAGACATTAAAATACACTTCTAATTGTTGCAACTAATGACTCAACTTAACAACGTCAATATCACCTTCACATGGATTGATGTCCACTTTTTCTTCTATTTTAAACATAGGCTGTCAAGGATCACTTTCCACTTGAAATTGGGTGCTCTTTCTTGATCTATTTCCTTGAATATTTTTCTAGGTCTTCATTCTCTCTGTTTCTCATCTAGTCCAACATCTAAGTTAGAGCCACTAACCTGCTTGGAAGGTATGATCTCGTTTTCTAGATTTGGCATGAGGAGGGTCATGTTCTGAGAGATATTAATAACTTACTCTTCTAGTATAACAAATATCTCTTTTGCTACATCCTAAGGGTTGTTATGAATGAACTCCTCCACCACAACTAGGATTTTTCATATTCCTTCTTAATCCAACTCCTTGTTAGAAATGTAGCAAGAAATGCTAAATTTGACTTGTGCCTTAGTCAATTTAGTAATTGAATTTTCCACATCAGTAGGATGGTTTGGATTGCACTTAACTTGTGTGGCATGGCCTTGTCTACTAGTTTACTTGGTAAATTTGAGTTATAGGCTAGAAGTAGAGTTGTGCATGTAGTGATTGCTAAAATTTAGCAATATAGTTTAATTATTTTCAATTTGACTTAGTTAATTGAGCTCAAGTAACTAGTTGAGCTAGTTGAAGGTTTGTTGAGTAGTAGAATTGTTGTTAACTCAGTGGTCTCTTAGTTAAACTAGTAAATCAACTAAAAATAGCCCAGACATGCATGTAGTTTGAATTTATTAGATGGAGTGGAGGAAAAGGCATATCGTAATTATCAATTGTATACTAGTTGGTTGTAAAAGCTTGGTAGTTAATCAGGTGAATAATTCCTTGGGAATTGCGTAAGAAAATAAGAGAAAATTACTACCTTTTAGGCACTAATTTCCTCCAAGATTGTGAAAGGAAATATGAGCATGTTTATCCCTTGAATTTGCTAAGTGTTGGCCAGAGCAGGACAATCAACAGGAGAACAGGTTTATAGTGCAGGGTGTGCTTCAAAATTGAAGAAATACATTATAATAGTTTATCATTCTCATTTGATTAATGAGAAGTACTGGATGGGTTTTTACTAGTTGGGTTCCCTTGTAAATCATTATGTTCTTGTGGTGTTTTAATGGTTGCATGTGTTTCTAAATTGTGATTTCCATTCCACAAAATAGTAAAGGAAATTCTATTGATTTTAGTTCGATTTCATTATTAGTAGAAAATATCTATTAATTTATTCATGGTATTAGAGCAAAAATCACACTAAAAACCGGTCTACAGAGCCTCTCCTTTAGAGATTTCGATTTACAGATTCAATGAAACAATTTTTTTATGTGTGAGAAAATGTCTTTCAACAGATTGAGATTGGAGTATGTCCTTGAGAGAACCTCAAATTTCATATCCTTGAAGGATAGGATGGAATTAGTGCTTGATAATAATGGTGTGTTGGAGTACACAAAAAATGAAATTCCAAAGCCAACAATATTAGATGCACGACCGTTAGCCTAGTGGAAGAAGGATACCGCAAAAGCTAGGAGGATCATCTTGGATGGTGTGAGAGACCACACAGTCTCAAATTTACATGGCAAGGAGACTCCCTTTGCTATGTGGAATACCCTCACTGAGCTATTCAAAAATCGTAGTGATGTCAGGAAATTGGCATTGAAGGACATGTTGAGAAACATTTGCATGAAGAAAGGAGAGACCATTCCACATTACCTCTCCAGGTTCACTCAGTGTCGAGATGAGCTTGGAGGAGTCAGAGAAAATATTCCCTCTACAGAACTAGTGAGCCTAGCTCTCTTAGGCCTTCCAAAATCCTGTCACAACTACCAAGACTCTATAAATGGAAGGGACAAATCAATAAATTGGGAGATATTGTGGTCTGATCCGGTGCAGGAAGAAATTCAACAGAACACTAGAGATGGAGTAGCATCTAAATCAGAGGAGGAAGAAAATTTTTCCTTGGTTCGAAAGGGAAAGAAGGGTAAGGGAAAGAAGGCCCAAAGAAAACCAGATACCAACTAGAACAATGGCAAAAAGAAGGACCTAAGCAAGATAAAATGTTTTCACTGCCATGAATTTAGGCACTATGCAACAAAGTGTCTGCACAATAAGTCTAACAAGAGGCCTTTAGGAGGAGTAGGAGGTGAAGCACTTGCATCAAAATTTGAATTAGACTTCACCCTTCTTGCATGCATGGAGAGCACTGTAATGGGGTGTGTGTGGTATCTAGATTTAGGTTCCTTATTCCATATGACGATAAGCAAAGAATTATTCAGTAGCCTAGAGGAGCAGGATCTCTAGATGCACATTAGGGAAATCTATCAAATTCACCTTCTAGGGTCGAGATACAGATCTAGAGAAATATTGGAGCGAGTCCACTCTAATGTATGTGGACCCTTTTCGACAGCCTCTATAGAAAAACACCAGTATTATGTGATTTTTGTTGATGACTTATCTACAAAATGCTAGATCTTCTTCATGCAAAAGAAGGACAAGTTTTCTCAAAATTTGTTGAATTCAAAGCATTGGTTGAAAAGAAGATTGGTAAGAAATTGAAATCCCTGAGAAGTGATAATGGAGGAGAATATGTATCTAACACCCTTAAGGAGTTTTGTGCCAAAGAGGGTATATGAAGTGAGCCAATAACACCCCATAACCCACAACAAAATGGGTTGGCTGAAAGGAAAAACAAAAGCATAGTGGGAGAGACAAGAGCCATGTTTCATTATTAGGGGTTTCCATTGCATCTATGGGTAGAAACATGCAACACCGTAGTTTATTTGCAGAACAAGAGCTCTCATATAATACTTGGCATGATCACACCCAAAGAAGCTTTCTCAGGGAGGAATCCAGATGTATCTCATTCAGGATTTTTGGAGCTACTGTGTATTTTCATGTCTCCAAGGATAACAAGAAGAAACTTGAGCCTACAATTGAGATGGGAGTCTTTGTAGGATACAAAGAGACACCACATAACTATAGGGTGTATTTTCCCTCACTCGGGGTGACAAGAATGAGGAGAGATGTCAAATTTGATGAGGAGAAGGCCATGAGATTCTCTCTAGAGTGAGAGCTAAGTATCTCACTGGAGGAGGAGCTTCTAGCTCCAAAGAAGGAGCCTCATGCAGAGCTTCAAGATGTTGTGGAGCAGCCACATGCAAAGGATCAGATAAGAGGCCGAGTGGAGGGAGGCAATCACTCAACCAGAATTTTCTAGCGAGGGGAGGAAGAGAACAAGAGAAGCTGACTGATTAGTACAAGATACATGGTAGCATGTGTGAGCTCCTATATCACAGTGAAAATAGAGGAGATCACCAGATAGGTTCACTGGGTATATGGCTCTCATGATAGAACTCATTGAGATGAAGCCTTCTTCATTTGAGGAAGTAGTTTCTCAACCAATGTGGGTTGATGCCATGGTGGAGGAGTATGACTCCATCATGAAGAACAGTGTATGGGAGGTGGTACCAAGACCAGAGAACAAGTCATTGGTTGGTTCTAGATGGATTTATAAAGTGAAGCATGTAGCTGATGGGAGCATCAAGAAGTACAAGGCCATATTTGTGACCAAAGGCTTCTCTCAAGTAGAGGGAGCAGACTATGAGGAAAATTTTTCACCAGTGGCAAGATATTCCTCAATTAGAACCATTCTAGCATTGGTTGCGCAGATGGGGTGGAAGATATACCAGATGGATGTGAAGACCACCTTTCTCAATGGTGTTATTGAGGAAGAAATTTACATAGAGTAGCTAAAGGGATTTGAGACATATGAAAGGGATACACATGTCTGTAGACTCTAGAGAGCCCTCTATGGTCTCAGATAGGTGCCTTGAGCATGGTACATTAAAATCAAAACATATCTCATTGGATTGGGCTTTGGAAAGTTGCTTATCTTTTTTTTGTATGTTTATCATTTGATACTTATAGGGGATGAGCAATTGATCTACTATTGAAAGGAGAATGTTGCAAGAGAATATGAGATGAAAAACATGGGCTTAATGCATTACTTCCTTGGGTTGGATGTATGGTAGGGTGATGTTGAGTTGTTTTTGAGTCAGGGGAAATATGCCTCTGAAATACTTCAAATATTTTACATGGAGAACTGTAAGCCTATGGAGACACCTCTAGCTACAAACTAGAGGAAGGAGAGTGCTTCTTCTGGAGAGGCAGTAGATGTTAGCATCTACAGGAAATTTGTGGGATCCTTGATGTATCTGGTGGACACAAGGCCCGACATATACTATGTAGTTAATCAGTTAAGTCAAGCACTGCTGAAGCCTACCGAGATGTATTGGAAGGTAGAAAATCATGCATTGAGGTACCTCAGAGGTACAACCAAGTATGGGTTAGGGCACATGAGGACCAAGGGAATGAAGCTCCAAGGTTTCATTGATGCATATTGGGTAGGCATTCCATCAGACAAGAAAAGTACTCCAGGTGCTATCTTTAGTGTTGGGTCTGTAGCTATGTCCTGGTATAGCAAGAAACAGAGGTTTGTGGCACTCAACTCACCAGAGGCTGAATACATGGTTGCAAGTAAAGCAATATGTGAGGACATATGGATGAGGAAAATTCTCGTGGGTCTTCTAAGTTAGGAGATGGATCCAACAATGGTTTACTGTGACAATAAGAGTTGTATCAAAGTCTCTAAGAATCTAGTATTTCATGACAGGTCCAAGCACATTGATATCAAGTACGATCACTTGCGGGATTTTGTGCAGAGGAGAATTATGATGCTACAATACATTCCAATTGAGGAGCAGGATGCTGAAATATTGACAAAGGCATTGTTAAGAGGAAATTCAAATTCCACAAGTGCAGGAGAGTGCGGTACAAAATCCCTTTCTTACTAAGAGGGAGTGTTAGAATTGTAGCAAGAAAGGCTCAATTTGACTTGTTCCTTAGTAAAATTTAGTAATTCGATTTTCCACATCAACACTATGACTTGGATTGTCGTTAACTTATGTGACATGGCCTTGTCTACTAGCTTACTCAGTAAATTCTAATTATAGGCTAGAAGTAGAGTTGAGCGTGTATTGATTGCTAAAATTTAGAAATCTAGTTCAGTTATTTTCAGTTTGACTCATTTACCTGAGCTTAGGTAACTAGTTCATTCAGTTGAAGGTTAATTGCATAGTAGAATTGTTGTTAACTCAATGATCTCTTAGTTCAACTAGTCAATCAACTAAAAATATCCCATAGATGCATGGAATTGGAATTTCCTAGTTGGAGTGGAGGAAAATGAACATTGTAATTATAAATTGTATACTAGTTGAGTGTACAGGCTTGGAAGGTAAGCAAGTGAATCATTCCTTGGGATTTGCACAAGAAAATAAGAGAAAATTCCTATATTTTAGGAGCTAATTTACTCCAGGTTTATGCAAGGAAATAGGAGCAAGTTGGGGCCTTGAATTCACTAAGTGTTGTCTAGAGCAAGACATTTAGCAGGAGAACAGGTTTATAGTGCAAGGTGTGCTTCAGGATTGAAGCAAGGCATTGTAATAGTTTCTCATTCTCGTCTGATTAATGAAAATAAGCGGAGGGGTTTTTCCCAGTTGGGTTCTGTTGAGGGCCCCGAAATCGGGTCGACAACAAGGGGTATATCCGCCCGGTCAGGAACCTGGTTAGCGGCTCCATATCCGTTTGGTGTAGCGGGTCCTCTGGGGGTGACGGGAACAACTTCCCGATGTAAAGGGTGTACGTGAGTGTGTGTAGATTTTGATTATGTTGATTCTTGAAGCATTCTAAAACTAACTTTAAATCTAACTTATTCTTTAACTGCAAGCTGTTAGAATCAAAATAAAGATAACGTATATAACCTACGCTAACCTGGGATGAATCCTTCCTATCATGTGATCTAAAAAGATTTCATATGATAATTGGTAATGAAGATTATTCAGCAACCATATGAATATAAACCATTTGAAATAAACTATTCTGCATAAGAAGTTACACAGGACGGTTGTGGACTGCATATCACATGACAAATCATTTATATATCAGACATAAACGGATGATTCCACCGTACAAAAGTGCCAAATGGTAACCATAAATCTATATCATAACATGCAAATAATATCAGCTGTATATTACTTTAAGCAAACCAACGGAAACTCATCAAGAGATAAAAGTACCATTTATGATTCATTTCTACTCATAGCTTCAAGCAATACTGATCTACTTCTATTTACTCAAAATGCCTACCAAGAGTACAGAAATGCAACATCAGTAGCAGAAATTAAAGATGCAAATATATATAAATCCGATCCTTTCATTCATCAAACCCTCCTCTGAGGTGCAGAAGTGCATGTTCTGAGGAAAAGTTCTTGACAAATTTCTGGACCCTTCTCCAATGCAATGAGAAGGGTTCAAATACTACTATCTAATCCTAATAATAGTATTATTACAAAATTTAGGATACGGTTCTCAAATGACCATCCTTTTTCTAATTCAGCAAGACAAAAAGAAAAACAACTTTCTAAATTGAAATTACTTCTTAATCTGGTCCCTGAAATTGCAGTTATCAAGCATGGGCTTGAGAAGAGTCGGTTGGCCGACTTCCGTGCTTAATTGGGCTGCGAAAACAGCGTCCATAAGAGCTGGCGCTACTTTCTCGGCCGCGTTCATGATGCACCTTACCGTCATGCATTGGCTGTGAGGTTTAACTAAGTAAGTCCAGTAACTTTCCCAGTTTAACCTAGCCAATGCCTGAATTGTCTTCTCGTTTGCCTGTGCTTTCTGTTTCCATTCTGCTCCCAGCTGTAACGCACTTGGTAAGTACCCCGGGGTGGATTATGAAATCAAATTAGCTCTGTGCAAATTTTCATTTACACAATCGATAAGTATGGTCGCCTGTGTTGCCGCTGACTCTGCTGCCTGCTCCGCCTGTGTTATTTGCTCGTCCCATTTGTTGAAGAGCAAGTCTTTGTGATTTTCATTAATCTTAGGCGCCCCTGCTTTCTTCCCTTCCTCGTCATTTTGCCAAGCCAGATATTCTGTTACTCTTTTGTTGGCCTGGTCATAGTCATTCCGTAGTTCCACTACCTGGCTGGTGATCTTGTCGCTCAACTCACAAAAATGCCTCCACTGTGATATTCTACGTACCATGTCTTCCTGTTGCTGCGACAGTTGGTCGTTCAAGTTGGTGGACTCTGAAATAAATTCTGTCAGCTTGGGTTCATCCTTGTGCATTTCTTGCACCGTCTGCAGTTGCTTTTCCTTTTCTTCAATATTTCTTTGGTGGCTCAGCTGCATCTGGCGAAAGTTTTCTTGTAGTTTTTCAAGCTGCTTGGAAGCTTCAGCGTTTATATTGGCTTGTTGCAACTGTTGTTGCAGCAGTTGTATTTGACTCTCACGCTCTTTTAGAAGTTGCTGAACTTCAGAAGCTTTGTCGATGGTCGCAGAAGCATATGCTCCTGCAATTTGAGACAACTTGGTGAGGTTTTCGGTTGGATTGCTATTCGGATCTTTCCACAGGAGATCTAGTTGTTCGGCATCTTGAGCTAGTGCATCCGCAAGATTTCTTTTCTTTCTTTGTCTCCTTACAACTGCCTTGTGCTGTGGGCTGTAGAATACGTCCAGTGGAGGGATCTCTTCTACGCTAAGTAGAAGTTCTGAGGATGGAGCGATAGGAAGATGCTCCATCTCTGTGGTGCTACTGACTATGGTTGAGAGGACCTCTTGTGCCACCTGCGTGTTTTCCACAGGTGTTTTCGGGACCTGACCTTCAAGATTAATCAGTTCATTGAAGGTCTCCCATTCTTTATCTAATTCTACTGTAACAAGAGGTGCTTCGGTGACGGGGGGAGGAACTTCTCTTGATGACGAGGCGACAACTTGCTGCTGAGCCATCAAACTTGATTGAGCTGTGTCCTTGATTGTTTCTTCGTTTCCTTCTTCTTTGCGGACAGACTCTTCAAGATCTGGAGATATTTCTTGCACGGCGCTGGAATCAGATTTGGAGGCGCTGGAGTGTTCACTGAGGCTGACGCTTGGAGTCGGTTCTCTGGCAGCTATCCGCAGTCCTTCCAGTGGAATGTTAGCCAGCCTTCTTTCTCTATACAATGTGAATTTCCGGAAGTCGTCCGGGGACAGCCTTGATCGTGCTTCCTGCAAAACTTCTTCGAGCGAGTTCTTTCCCTGAAAAAGATCGTCAAACAGATCTTTCTGTCCAGAGAACACACTTATCCTGACGCTAGTTGTAAATTCCTGGGCAACTTTATTTGGGTCGAATGGCCTTGGTGGGAGTTTAAATAGTTGGAGACACGTCACATTCTCCACCTCACCAAAAGCGTGCCCTACATCGAATAAAGAGAAGACCCCACACGTGACTGGGAATTGAGGCCAAATGGCCTTCTTTTTGTTCTTTAGGTCCTTAGTTAAACCACCTTCAGAACAAGTCTGATAAGCGATTTCTCGGGCCAACAATTTATCTGGGATATATAAGGGTAGGACATGCGGGGGTACTGTGCTTCCAAAAACTCGGATATAGGTAAACCATTCTTCCCCAAACCACCTTGCGATGGAGGTGATATCAATCTGTGCCTCGGGAGAGCATCTTGGGGGATCTTTATTGTATATTATCCTATGTATGGGTAATATAAGTCCATGGCAAATCTGGTAAAAATGGGGGGCGAACTGGGAATCCCACAGAATTTTATGATAGACATGAATAGGCAGTGGGTCCTGGGTAGTCCATTGCCAACCCATGGTAGGGAATTTGGATACAAGACAGATAGAATCCATTATATAGGCAGACAAATAAAAAGGCGGATAGACTCTTTGGGAGTGGGATCTTTTAGAACGGTAGTGGAGGACAACTGTGTACAGAGTGTCAGAAAGGATTTTGGCCCAATCCACTATCTCAGAGTTAGTTGCAGCCTCGATCAGGGGTAGCCATTCGGTTGAAAATTTATTGATATCTGGCTTACCGAATATTCTACAGAGCATAGCTGCAGCAAAACAATATGGGGAAGTAAGAGAACCAGTGCTATACATACCGTTCTTATCTTTCTTCAATGGTTCATCTCTTTTTGACCACTCCTTAGTGGTATCAGATAAGTCGGGATTTTCTGCTACGAACTTCGTAACGAATTCTGCATTGTAGGTCGCTTGCGGCTCAGGTAAATGATACATGAGCCTTAGGTCTTGAGCTGCAAACGCTGCTACAATCCCATGTCCCTGGGTTTTGAACTGTCTCTGGTGCAACTCCACATCATCTAGTATCCATTTGATCATGTCTGTGTATGGCAGGATCTTCGGCCTTGCTGCAATTCTGTGTAGGAAAGAACATGCTAGGTCTTCCAGGGATGCTTCTGAGGAACGTAATGCATCCGGGACAGCAGGAGTTACTTTGATTATTCTCGGATTTTCTTCCTCTAATATCCTATACATGCCTTCCCAGGTTGAAATGCCCACATCCTTATTGCATGCAGTATCTGTGTAGAGGGGCGCCATCTCTTTGGTCTTTTCCCTTGCCTCTGAGCTCTGGGCTTTGTTCTTCTTCCCCATCTCGCTTAGCGTTTCTATTCGGTTTTGCCTTCGAGCTTTGCTCCTGCAAGTTAAGAGCGAAATGGAAAGATCGATCAGAAAGGTGATGGGAAGGTGTTAAATGCAAGAGATAGATTAGATACGCCACCTTACGTGAAACAAAATCCGCATTAAGGCACGCGTCTTTATGCCACTTAATAACTGACAACTAATTCATTACTAACATTGAATGCGCATAATTTCCAAGTCAGGTAATAGTAAGTGGATTTTCTTTGGGTGGCGTGCCTGAAAGAGTCGTATCGAGGTGCTTTTATGACTGGCCAGCGCATCCTCGCATATCGCGCGATCGCAAACGGCAGTGATCGCAACATCGCAGATCGTCATATCGCAGATCGCAACAATTCAATGCTTGCCAACGTACTTCGCCTAATTTCTGCGATGTGCGATCACGCGATCGCACGATCGCGGGTCGGCGAGTTTACAAGTTTTCCTTTATGGAGGCTAGTGTATTGCGATGCGATGTTGTTCATCAACGCCGAGGCGATGCGCATATTGGCGTTTTTTTTTATCTTTTTCGTGATGCACTCTTAGAGATTTGCTTTTATGAACATGGTTTTAGGCTTAAATCGTCCAAGGACCTTTTTCTATGTTTTATGCTTGTAATTTCAAAAGAAGTCTTTTGTTTTTCGAAAATTAGCTAAGGGTCCCCTATTCTATCTATCATCATGACTGATATTAGGTTGAATTAGGGGGGGTTGTTGCTGGCCACAACAATTGGCGATTCACTTGGGAGAACCAGTTATCTCTACTCTTTTTCTATTGATGTTTTCGGACTTTTCTTTTAAAAATTTCCTCAGGGAATTCGAACTTTATTATAAAAAGATAACAACAAAAAATACTTCAAGGCATCAATGATGTTTTGTTTTATCCCCATCTTATTTCAATTACTTGCATTCCCAGGTTGTTTTCCGAGTTTTGATCAGTTACTACTTAGTCTTGTTTAGACATAGAAATAAAGAGTTCTCTTATGTATCAACCCCTTTTTAAGAATGCCCTTTTGTCGCAGGTAGAGCCACTGCTGCCAGCAGGCGTCCATAGCCTCGACAGGGTTACCTACTATCCAGGAATGATCCTTTATCCAGCTTTGGGTTTTTTAACAACTTTTTCAAAAGAAATATACCTTTGCTGATGCTTTTTCCTTTTTTTATTCTCTAAAGAACAATGTCTTGGTTTGGTGGCCAAATTATGACACAGTCATTCACTCGATTTATACCCTTACTGAACAAGCTGGCTCGTGATGAGACCCCTTGTCTTTTGATCGCAACAATCTTGAGTCGTTGCCCTGTTTTGGTAGACAGTTTTGGCAAAGTCAGCAAGTTATAACATCTGTGATTATGATAAGTCGGCTCGTGATGAGACCTCTTATTCTTTGAGATATAGCATCTTTCTGGGTCATTTCTCTGAACGTTGCTTTTTCCTTTAGCAGGGAGGAAGTCAAATTCTCTTTCCTTAAGAAATTTCTGGACGACAATGATAGGGTTGCTTTTGATAATGGTTGTTTTTTTACAGAGAATCTTTATTCTAATATTGATACCTTTCATTGTGCTGATCTAAAATGAATTCCTCACGGAGATAACTTTCTTTAAAAATTTTCTGGGTTTGAACTTCAACATCATCTCTGGATTAAAGATCTATTGATAATAAAGGTCAGACTCCCACAGGATTAGCTGTTCATAAGAGCCGAAATTCCAAAATCTTTAACAGAGACAAGGTTTCTTTAGTAACCGTCAAATACTGTTTAGCCAGAACAAAATTTATTTTGGATAGGCAATTGTTATCTAGGGTCATGTGGAGAATACAACTGACTTTGCCTATCTTTATTGGAAGCAAACTAATATCCTATCTAAATTACCACTACTCCTACTCTAATTATGTACAGGAAATAGCTAAGAAAAGTGGTATTTCCAATGGAACCAACGATTCATTATTATTCCTAGCCACATAGATCGCCCGAGCATAAAAAAAAATGAATTGAATTCCCCTTGGGTAGGACTTGTTGGTTGGGGGGTAAGGAACCGTGAATCTAGTTGGAATCTTGTCTGATTTCATCTTCTTATGATAGGTTTCTTCCAACTGAATACCTATTGGATCACAAAAATTGGGATGAATTTCTTTTGTAAATGGGTGATCTTTCAATAGTAAGGACAACAAGCCGAACCATGAAATAGGTTCTTCAATTTCAATGGCTTGTAACCCATTGATTGTTAATTCTGAATTTTCAGCGATCTCGCTTGAAATGAAAGTTTTTTTACATAAATCGCCAAAATCTAATCTATCAAAATTTTGGAGTTTTAAAAAGAAGTCCGGTTTTGTACAAAAGGAATGTAAGCGAAAAAGAAAAGGTTGGGTAGCTGTATATACAGTGGCGTCGCGCGTCTGGGAGTTACTTGTAACTTTATGTTTTTCACAAGAACTGGCCGGGTTCTGCGAATTAGGAATCAAATCATGATTGCGATCAGGGATGGAGACCTCCTCTGGATATGAATCATAGATAGTAGCATCGTCGTGGATAGTAAAATCATTCAAATGGGATTTTTCTTTGAGATGAGGGTTATATGGGATAGCTTCTGATTTAAGATGTTTCTTATGATCTGACCCTACTTGAGTTTCTTGTGACAATTCGACATTATCACAGTTATCACAGCAATTGTCTCGAAAGACTTTACCATTTTCCCTATGTTCCTCTTTTTCATTATGTGTTTCTAGACAAAGGAGATGAGGCAGCTCTTGTTTGGTATAAATCGTAGGCTGTGATATATTGGTTTCTTTATTTCGGAAACCCAATGATGTCTTGTTTGAATAATCCTCTGATGGAATAGATTTTATATTATGAGGGAGAAGATCGTTATTACTAAAAACATCAGGGTAAAGAGAAAAGTGTGGATCTGGAAAAATGCATTTAAAAACATTGAATAAATCTTGTTCATCAGATCCACAATAAGTATCAGACCTTAGATCATACCTTTTTTTGCCGATACTTTTCGAAAGAGAAACGGTGGATGGATCTAACCTTGGCATCAGTATTTGATTCGAAAAAATACTGTTTGACTTTATTTCAAAGTCGTCTTCTGGTGTCAAGGTGCTTTTCTCTTCAGTATTTTCACCTTCTTCCTTTGATGTCAGAGCATGCAAAACTCCTAGGCTAAATTCTGTTTGTTCAGGTACAGGAGGTAGGGAAACCTCATCATAATCCGAAAATTCTTCATCTGTGAGCTCATCCTCAAGATCATATTGTAGACACTTAAGATGGAATCACATATTGAAATCCCTTACGGGTTCGTCTTGATTACGCAAATAGTCGATTTCATCATATACCTGGTCGTAGTCATAGCAATCAAATTCCAAGATGAAAGCTTTAACGAGTTGGTCCCAGCTGTGGACTGATGCAGCTGGGAGGTTTCTGCACCATCTCCTAGCTTCTGCTGTGAATGTGAGAGTAAAAATCCTGCATAAAACGCCTTCGTCAATTTTCTGAATATCAGCACTAGAGACTCTATGAATGAACTGTAAGGCATGATGAAATGCAGAAGAATTATTCTCACCATTAAATTTTACCTGAGATAATAGTCTTACCACATCCGGTGGAGTGTTGGAAGATGTAGGAACATGGATGCAATTCCAAATGGGAATTCTGTGAGTAGACATCCTCTTTTAGTTTTAAAAATATTCCAACAGACAATAGGCTCAGGCCCTCCTTCTAGCGCCAGAAATGTTGAGGGCCCCGAAATCGGGTCGACAACAAGGGGGATATCCACCCGGTCAGGAACCTGGTTAGCGGCTCCGTATCCGTTTGGTGTAGCGGGTCCTCTGGGGATGACGGGACCAGCTTCCCGATGTAAAGGGTGTACGTGAGTGTGTGTAGATTTTGATTATGTTGATTCTTGAAGCATTCTAAAACTAACTTTAAATCTAACTTATTCTTTAACTGCAAGCTGTTAGAATCAAAATAAAGATAACGTATATAACCTACGCTAACCCGGGATGAATCCTTCCCATCATGTGATCTAAAAAGATTTCATATGATAACTGGTAATGAAGATTATTCAGCAACCATATGAATATAAACCATTTGAAATAAACTATTCTGCATAAGAAGTTACACAGGACGGTTGTGGACTGCATATCACATGATAAATCATTTATATATCAGACATAAACGGATGATTCCACCGTACAAAAGTGCCAAATGGTAACCATAAATCTATATCATAACATGCAAATAATATCAGCTGTATATTACTTTAAGCAAACCAGCAGAAACTCATCAAGAGATAAAAGTACCATTTATGATTCATTTCTACTCATAGCTTCAAGCAATACTGATCTACTTCTATTTACTCAAAATGCCTACTAAGAGTACAGAAATGCAACATCAGTAGCAGACATTAAAGATGCAAATATATATAAATCCGATCCTTCCATTCATCAAACCCTCCTCTGAGGTGCAGAAGTGCATGTTCTGAGGAAAAGTTCTTGACAAATTTTTGGACCCTTCTCCAATGCAATGAGAAGGGTTCAAATACTACTATCTAATCCTAATAATAGTATTATTACAAAATTTAGGATACGGTTCTCAAATGACCGTCCTTTTTCTAATTCAGCAAGACAAAAAGAAAAACAACTTTCTAAATTGAAATTACTTCTTAATCTGGTCCCTGAAATTGCAGTTATCAAGCATGGGCTTGAGAAGAGTCGGTTGGCCGACTTCCGTGCTTAATTGGGCTACGAAAACAGCGTCCATAAGAGCTGGCGCTACTTTCTCGGCCGCGTTCATGATGCACCTTACCGTCATGCATTGGCTGTGAGGTTTAACTAAGTAAGTCTAGTAACTTTCCCAGTTTAACCTAGCCAATGCCTGAATTGTCTTCTCGTTTGCCTGTGCTTTCTGTTTCCATTCTGCTCCCAGCTGTAACGCACTTGGTAAGTACCCCGGGGTGGATTCTGAAATCAAATTAGCTCTGTGCAAATTTTCATTTACACAATCGATAAGTATGGTCGCCTGTGTTGCCGCTGACTCTATTGCCTGCTCCGCCTGTGTTATTTGCTCGTCCATTTGTTGAAGAGCAAGTCTTTGTGATTTTCATTAATCTTAGGTGCCCCTGCTTTCTTCCCTTCCTCGTCATTTTTCCAAGCCAGATATTCTGTTACTCTTTTGTTGGCCTGGTCATAGTCATTCCGTAGTTCCACTACCTGGCTGGTGATCTTGTCGCTCAGCTCACAAAAATGCCTCCACTGTGATATTCTACGTACCATGTCTTCCTGTTGCTGCGACAATTGGTTGTTCAAGCTGGTGGACTCTGAAATAAATTCTGTCAGCTTGGGTTCATCCTTGTGAATTTCTTGCACCGTCTGCAGTTTCTTTTCCTTTTCTTCAATATTTCTTTGGTGGCTCAGCTGCATCTGGCGAAATTTTTCTTGTAGTTTTTCAAGCTGCTTGGAAGCTTCAGCGTTTATATTGGCTTGTTGCAACTGTTGTTGCAGCAGTTGTATTTGACTCTCACGCTCTTTTAGAAGTTGCTGAACTTCAGAAGCTTTGTCGATGGTCGCAGAAGCATATGCTCCTGCAATTTGAGACAACTTGGTGAGGTTTTCGGTTGGATTGCTATTCGGATCTTTCCACAGGACATCTAGTTGTTCGGCATCTTGAGCTAGTGCATCCGCAAGCTTTCTTTTCTTTCTTTGTCTCCTTACAACTGCCTTGTGCTGTGGGCTGTAGAATACGTCCAGTGGAGGGACCTCTTCTACGCTAAGTAGAAGTTCTGAGGATGGAGTGATAGGAAGATGCTCCATCTCTGTGGTGCTACTAACTATGGTTGAGAGGACCTCTTGTGCCACCTGCGTGTTGTCCACGGGTGTTTTCGGGACCTGACCTTCAAGATTAATCAGTTCATTGAAGGTCTCCCATTCTTTAACTAATTCTACTGTAACAAGAGGTGCTTCGGTGACGGGGGGAGGAACTTCTCTTGATGACGAGGCGGCAACTTGCTGCTGAGCCATCGAACTTGATTGAGCTGTGTCCTTGATTGTTTCTTCGTTTCCTTCTTCTTTGCGGATAGACTCTTCAAGATCTGGAGATATTTCTTGCACGGCGCTGGAATCAGATTTGGAGGCGCTGGAGTGTTCACTGAGGCTGACGCTTGGAGTCGGTTCTCTGGCAGCTATCCGCAGTCCTTCCAGTGGAATGTTAGCCAGCCTTCTTTCTCTATACAATGTGAATTTCCGGAAGTCGTCCGGGGACAGCCTTGATTGTGCTTCCTGCAAAACTTCTTCGAGCGAGTTCTTTCCCTGAAAAAGATCGTCAAACAGATCTTTCTGTCCAGAGAACACACTTATCCTGACGCTAGTTGTAAATTCCTGGGCAACTTTATTTGGGTCGAATGGCCTTGGTGGGAGTTTAAATAGTTGGAGACACGTCACATTCTCCACCTCACCAAAAGCGTGCCCTACATCGAATAAAGAGAAGACCCCACACGTGACTGGGAATTGAGGCCAAATGGCCTTCTTTTTGTTCTTTAGGTCCTTAGTTAAACCACCTTCAGAACAAGTCTGATAAGCGATTTCTCGGGCCAACAATTTATCTGGGATATATAAGGGTAGGACATGCGGGGGTACTGTGCTTCCAAAAACTCGGATATAGGTAAACCATTCTTCCCCAAACCACCTTGCGATGGAGGTGATATCAATCTGTGCCTCGGGAGAGCATCTTGGGGGATCTTTATTGTATATTATCCTATGTATGGGTAATATAAGTCCATGGCAAATCTGGTAAAAATGGGGGGCGAACTGGGAATCCCACAGAATTTTATGATAGACATGAATAGGCAGTGGGTCCTGGGTAGTCCATTGCCAACCCATGGTAGGGAATTTGGATACAAGACAGATAGAATCCATTATATAGGCAGACAAATAAAAAAGCGGATAGACTCTTTGGGAGTGGGATCTTTTAGAACGGTAGTGGAGGACCGCTGTGTACAGAGTGTCAGAAAGGATTTTGGCCCAATCCACTATCTCAGAGTTAGTTGCAGCCTCGATCAGGGGTAGCCATTCGGTTGAAAATTTATTGATATCTGGCTTACCGAATATTCTACAGAGCATAGCTGCAGCAAAACAATATGGAGAAGTAAGAGAACCAGTGCTATACATACCGTTCTTATCTTTCTTCAATGGTTCATCTCTTTTTGACCACTCCTTAGTGGTATCGGATAAGTCGGGATTTTCTGCTACGAACTTCGTAACGAATTCTGCATTGTAGGTCGCTTGCGGCTCAGGTAAATGATACATGAGCCTTAGGTCTTGAGCTGCAAACGCTGCTACAATCCCATGTCCCTGGGTTTTGAACTGTCTCTGGTGCAACTCCGCATCATCTAGTATCCATTTGATCATGTCTGTGTATGGCAGGATCTTCGGCCTTGCTGCAATTCTGTGTAGGAAAGAACACGCTAGGTCTTCCAGGGATGCTTCTGAAGAACGTAATGCATCCGGGACAGCAGGAGTTACTTTGATTATTCTCGGATTTTCTTCCTCTAATATCCTATACATGCCTTCCCAGGTTGAAATGCCCGCATCCTTATTGCATGCAGTATCTGTGTAGAGGGGCGCCATCTCTTTGGTCTTTTCCCTTGCCTCTGAGCTCTGAGCTTTGTTCTTCTTCCCCATCTCGCTTAGCGTTTCTATTCGGTTTTGCCTTCGAGCTTTGCTCCTGCAAGTTAAGAGCGAAATGGAAAGATCGATCAGAAAGGTGATGGGAAGGTGTTAAATGCAAGAGATAGATTAGATACGCCACCTTACGTGAAACAAAATCCGCATTAAGGCACGCGTCTTTATGCCACTTAATAACTGACAACTAATTCATTACTAACATTGAATGCGCATAATTTCCAAGTCAGGTAATAGTAAGTGGATTTTCTTTGGGTGGCGTGCCCGAAAGAGTCGTATCGAGGTGCTTTTATGACTGGCCAGCGCATCCTCGCATATCGCGCGATCGCAAACGGCAGTGATCGCAACATCGCAGATCGTCATATCGCAGATCGCAACAATTCAATGCTTGCCAACGTACTTCGCCTAATTTCTGCGATGTGCGATCACGCGATCGCACGATCGCGGGTCGGTGAGTTTACAAGTTTTCCTTTATGGAGGCTAGTGTATTGCGATGCGATGTTGTTCATCAACGCCGAGGCGATGCGCATATTGGCGTTTTTTTTTATCTTTTTCGTGATGCACTCTTAGAGATTTGCTTTTATGAACATGGTTTTAGGCTTAAATCGTCCAAGGACCTTTTTCTATGTTTTATGCTTGTAATTTCAAAAGAAGTCTTTTGTTTTTCGAAAATTAGCTAAGGGTCCCCTATTCTATCTATCATCATGACTGATATTAGGTTGAATTAGGGGGGGTTGTTGCTGGCCACAACAATTGGCGATTCACTTGGGAGAACCAGTTATCTCTACTCTTTTTCTATTGATGTTTTCGGACTTTTCTTTTAAAAATTTCCTCAGGGAATTCGAACTTTATTATAAAAAGATAACAACAAAAAATACTTCAAGGCATCAATGATGTTTTGTTTTATCCCCATCTTATTTCAATTACTTGCATTCCCAGGTTGTTTTCCGAGTTTTGATCAGTTACTACTTAGTCTTGTTTAGACATAGAAATAAAGAGTTCTCTTATGTATCAACCCCTTTTTAAGAATGCCCTTTTGTCGCAGGTAGAGCCACTGCTGCCAGCAGGCGTCCATAGCCTCGACAGGGTTACCTACTATCCAGGAATGATCCTTTATCCAGCTTTGGGTTTTTTAACAACTTTTTCAAAAGAAATATACCTTTGCTGATGCTTTTTCCTTTTTTTATTCTCTAAAGAACAATGTCTTGGTTTGGTGGCCAAATTATGACACAGTCATTCACTCGATTTATACCCTTACTGAACAAGCTGGCTCGTGATGAGACCCCTTGTCTTTTGATCGCAACAATCTTGAGTCGTTGCCCTGTTTTGGTAGACAGTTTTGGCAAAGTCAGCAAGTTATAACATCTGTGATTATGATAAGTCGGCTCGTGATGAGACCTCTTATTCTTTGAGATATAGCATCTTTCTGGGTCATTTCTCTGAACGTTGCTTTTTCCTTTAGCAGGGAGGAAGTCAAATTCTCTTTCCTTAAGAAATTTCTGGACGACAATGATAGGGTTGCTTTTGATAATGGTTGTTTTTTTACAGAGAATCTTTATTCTAATATTGATACCTTTCATTGTGCTGATCTAAAATGAATTCCTCACGGAGATAACTTTCTTTAAAAATTTTCTGGGTTTGAACTTCAACATCATCTCTGGATTAAAGATCTATTGATAATAAAGGTCAGACTCCCACAGGATTAGCTGTTCATAAGAGCCGAAATTCCAAAATCTTTAACAGAGACAAGGTTTCTTTAGTAACCGTCAAATACTGTTTAGCCAGAACAAACTTTATTTTGGATAGGCAATTGTTATCTAGGGTCATGTGGAGAATACAACTGACTTTGCCTATCTTTATTGGAAGAAAACTAATATCCTATCTAAATTACCACTACTCCTACTCTAATTATGTACAGGAAATAGCTAAGAAAAGTGGTATTTCCAATGGAACCAACGATTCATTATTATTCCTAGCCACATAGATCGCCCGAGCATAAAAAAAAATGAATTGAATTCCCCTTGGGTAGGACTTGTTGGTTGGGGGGTAAGGAACCGTGAATCTAGTTGGAATCTTGTCTGATTTCATCTTCTTATGATAGGTTTCTTCCAACTGAATACCTATTGGATCACAAAAATTGGGATGAATTTCTTTTGTAAATGGGTGATCTTTCAATAGTAAGGACAACAAGCCGAACCATGAAATAGGTTCTTCAATTTCAATGGCTTGTAACCCATTGATTGTTAATTCTGAATTTTCAGCGATCTCGCTTGAAATGAAAGTTTTTTTACATAAATCGCCAAAATCTAATCTATCAAAATTTTGGAGTTTTAAAAAGAAGTCCGGTTTTGTACAAAAGGAATGTAAGCGAAAAAGAAAAGGTTGGGTAGCTGTATATACAGTGGCGTCGCGCGTCTGGGAGTTACTTGTAACTTTCTGTTTTTCACAAGAACTGGCCGGGTTCTGCGAATTAGGAATCAAATCATGATTGCGATCAGGGATGGAGACCTCCTCTGGATATGAATCATAGATAGTAGCATCGTCGTGGATAGTAAAATCATTCAAATGGGATTTTTCTTTGAGATGAGGGTTAGATGGGATAGCTTCTGATTTAAGATGTTTCTTATGATCTGACCCTACTTGAGTTTCTTGTGACAATTCGACATTATCACAGTTATCACAACAATTGTCTCGAAAGACTTTACCATTTTCCCTATGTTCCTCTTTTTCATTATGTGTTTCTAGACAAAGGAGATGAGGCAGCTCTTGTTTGGTATAAATCGTAGGCTGTGATATATTGGTTTCTTTATTTCGGAAACCCAATGATGTCTTGTTTGAATAATCCTCTGATGGAATAGATTTTATATTATGAGGGAGAAGATCGTTATTACTAAAAACATCAGGGTAAAGAGAAAAGTGTGGATCTGGAAAAATGCATTTAAAAACATTGAATAAATCTTGTTCATCAGATCCACAATAAGTATCAGACCTTAGATCATACCTTTTTTTGCCGATACTTTTCGAAAGAGAAACGGTGGATGGATCTAACCTTGGCATCAGTATTTGATTCGAAAAAATACTGTTTGACTTTATTTCAAAGTCGTCTTCTGGTGTCAAGGTGCTTTTCTCTTCAGTATTTTCGCCTTCTTCCTTTGATGTCAGAGCATGCAAAACTCCTAGGCTAAATTCTGTTTGTTCAGGTACAGGAGGTAGGGAAACCTCATCATAATCCGAAAATTCTTCATCTGTGAGCTCATCCTCAAGATCATATTGTAGACACTTAAGATGGAATCACATATTGAAATCCCTTACGGGTTCGTCTTGATTACGCAAATAGTCGATTTCATCATATACCTGGTCGTAGTCATAGCAATCAAATTCCAAGATGAAAGCTTTAACGAGTTGGTCCCAGCTGTGGACTGATGCAGCTGGGAGGTTTCTGCACCATCTCCTAGCTTCTGCTGTGAATGTGAGAGTAAAAATCCTGCATAAAACGCCTTCGTCAATTTTCTGAATATCAGCACTAGAGACTCTATGAATGAACTGTAAGGCATGATGAAATGCAGAAGAATTATTCTCACCATTAAATTTTACCTGAGATAATAGTCTTACCACATCCGGTGGAGTGTTGGAAGATGTAGGAACATGGATGCAATTCCAAATGGGAATTCTGTGAGTAGACATCCTCTTTTAGTTTTAAAAATATTCCAACAGACAATAGGCTCAGGCCCTCCTTCTAGCGCCAGAAATGTTGAGGGCCCCGAAATCGGGTCGACAACAAGGGGGATATCCACCCGGTCAGGAACCTGGTTAGCGGCTCCATATCCGTTTGGTGTAGCGGGTCCTCTGGGGGTGACGGGACCAACTTCCCGATGTAAAGGGTGTACGTGAGTGTGTGTAGATTTTGATTATGTTGATTCTTGAAGCATTCTAAAACTAACTTTAAATCTAACTTATTCTTTAACTGCAAGTTGTTAGAATCAAAATAAAGATAACGTATATAACCTACGCTAACCCGGGATGAATCCTTCCTATCATGTCATCTAAAAAGATTTCATATGATAACTGGTAATGAAGATTATTCAGCAACCATATGAATATAAACCATTTGAAATAAACTATTCTGCATAAGAAGTTACACAGGACGGTTGTGGACTGCATATCACATGACAAATCATTTATATATCAGACATAAACGGATGATTCCACCGTACAAAAGTGCCAAATGGTAACCATAAATCTATATCATAACATGCAAATAATATCAGCTGTATATTACTTTAAGCAAACCAGCGGAAACTCATCAAGAGATAAAAGTACCATTTATGATTCATTTCTACTCATAGCTTCAAGCAATACTGATCTACTTCTATTTACTCAAAATGCCTACCAAGAGTACAGAAATGCAACATCAGTAGCAGACATTAAAGATGCAAATATATATAAATCCGATCCTTTCATTCATCAAACCCTCCTCTGAGGTGCAGAAGTGCATGTTCTGAGGAAAAGTTCTTGACAAATTTTTGGACCCTTCTCCAATGCAATGAGAAGGGTTCAAATACTACTATCTAATCCTAATAATAGTATTATTACAAAATTTAGGATACGGTTCTCAAATGACCGTCCTTTTTCTAATTCAGCAAGACAAAACGAAAAACAACTTTCTAAATTGAAATTACTTCTTAATCTGGTCCCTGAAATTGCAGTTATCAAGCATGGGCTTGAGAAGAGTCGGTTGGCCGACTTCCGTGCTTAATTGGGCTACGAAAACAGCGTCCATAAGAGCTGGCGCTACTTTCTCGGCCGCGTTCATGATGCACCTTACCGTCATGCATTGGCTGTGAGGTTTAACTAAGTAAGTCTAGTAACTTTCCCAGTTTAACCTAGCCAATGCTTGAATTGTCTTCTCGTTTGCCTGTGCTTTCTGTTTCCATTCTGCTCCCAGCTGTAACGCACTTGGTAAGTACCCCGGGGTGGATTCTGAAATCAAATTAGCTCTGTGCAAATTTTCATTTACACAATCGATAAGTATGGTCGCCTGTGTTGCCGCTGACTCTATTGCCTGCTCCGCCTGTGTTATTTGCTCGTCCATTTGTTGAAGAGCAAGTCTTTGTGATTTTCATTAATCTTAGGTGCCCCTGCTTTCTTCCCTTCCTCGTCATTTTGCCAAGCCAGATATTCTGTTACTCTTTTGTTGGCCTGGTCATAGTCATTCCGTAGTTCCACTACCTGGCTGGTGATCTTGTCGCTCAGCTCACAAAAATGCCTCCACTGTGATATTCTACGTACCATGTCTTCCTGTTGCTGCGACAATTGGTTGTTCAAGCTGGTGGACTCTGAAATAAATTCTGTCAGCTTGGGTTCATCCTTGTGAATTTCTTGCACCGTCTGCAGTTTCTTTTCCTTTTCTTCAATATTTCTTTGGTGGCTCAGCTGCATCTGGCGAAATTTTTCTTGTAGTTTTTCAAGCTGCTTGGAAGCTTCAGCGTTTATATTGGCTTGTTGCAACTGTTGTTGCAGCAGTTGTATTTGACTCTCACGCTCTTTTAGAAGTTGCTGAACTTCAGAAGCTTTGTCGATGGTCGCAGAAGCATATGCTCCTGCAATTTGAGACAACTTGGTGAGGTTTTCGGTTGGATTGCTATTCGGATCTTTCCACAGGACATCTAGTTGTTCGGCATCTTGAGCTAGTGCATCCGCAAGCTTTCTTTTCTTTCTTTGTCTCCTTACAACTGCCTTGTGCTGTGGGCTGTAGAATACGTCCAGTGGAGGGACCTCTTCTACGCTAAGTAGAAGTTCTGAGGATGGAGTGATAGGAAGATGCTCCATCTCTGTGGTGCTACTAACTATGGTTGAGAGGACCTCTTGTGCCACCTGCGTGTTGTCCACGGGTGTTTTCGGGACCTGACCTTCAAGATTAATCAGTTCATTGAAGGTCTCCCATTCTTTAACTAATTCTACTGTAACAAGAGGTGCTTCGGTGACGGGGGGAGGAACTTCTCTTGATGACGAGGCGGCAACTTGCTGCTGAGCCATCGAACTTGATTGAGCTGTGTCCTTGATTGTTTCTTCGTTTCCTTCTTCTTTGCGGATAGACTCTTCAAGATCTGGAGATATTTCTTGCACGGCGCTGGAATCAGATTTGGAGGCGCTGGAGTGTTCACTGAGGCTGACGCTTGGAGTCGGTTCTCTGGCAGCTATCCGCAGTCCTTCCAGTGGAATGTTAGCCAGCCTTCTTTCTCTATACAATGTGAATTTCCGGAAGTCGTCCGGGGACAGCCTTGATTGTGCTTCCTGCAAAACTTCTTCGAGCGAGTTCTTTCCCTGAAAAAGATCGTCAAACAGATCTTTCTGTCCAGAGAACACACTTATCCTGACGCTAGTTGTAAATTCCTGGGCAACTTTATTTGGGTCGAATGGCCTTGGTGGGAGTTTAAATAGTTGGAGACACGTCACATTCTCCACCTCACCAAAAGCGTGCCCTACATCGAATAAAGAGAAGACCCCACACGTGACTGGGAATTGAGGCCAAATGGCCTTCTTTTTGTTCTTTAGGTCCTTAGTTAAACCACCTTCAGAACAAGTCTGATAAGCGATTTCTCGGGCCAACAATTTATCTGGGATATATAAGGGTAGGACATGCGGGGGTACTGTGCTTCCAAAAACTCGGATATAGGTAAACCATTCTTCCCCAAACCACCTTGCGATGGAGGTGATATCAATCTGTGCCTCGGGAGAGCATCTTGGGGGATCTTTATTGTATATTATCCTATGTATGGGTAATATAAGTCCATGGCAAATCTGGTAAAAATGGGGGGCGAACTGGGAATCCCACAGAATTTTATGATAGACATGAATAGGCAGTGGGTCCTGGGTAGTCCATTGCCAACCCATGGTAGGGAATTTGGATACAAGACAGATAGAATCCATTATATAGGCAGACAAATAAAAAAGCGGATAGACTCTTTGGGAGTGGGATCTTTTAGAACGGTAGTGGAGGACCGCTGTGTACAGAGTGTCAGAAAGGATTTTGGCCCAATCCACTATCTCAGAGTTAGTTGCAGCCTCGATCAGGGGTAGCCATTCGGTTGAAAATTTATTGATATCTGGCTTACCGAATATTCTACAGAGCATAGCTGCAGCAAAACAATATGGGGAAGTAAGAGAACCAGTGCTATACATACCGTTCTTATCTTTCTTCAATGGTTCATCTCTTTTTGACCACTCCTTAGTGGTATCAGATAAGTCGGGATTTTCTGCTACGAACTTCGTAACGAATTCTGCATTGTAGGTCGCTTGCGGCTCAGGTAAATGATACATGAGCCTTAGGTCTTGAGCTGCAAACGCTGCTACAATCCCATGTCCCTGGGTTTTGAACTGTCTCTGGTGCAACTCCGCATCATCTAGTATCCATTTGATCATGTCTGTGTATGGCAGGATCTTCGGCCTTGCTGCAATTCTGTGTAGGAAAGAACACGCTAGGTCTTCCAGGGATGCTTCTGAGGAACGTAATGCATCCGGGACAGCAGGAGTTACTTTGATTATTCTCAGATTTTCTTCCTCTAATATCCTATACATGCCTTCCCAGGTTGAAATGCCCGCATCCTTATTGCATGCAGTATCTGTGTAGAGGGGCGCCATCTCTTTGGTCTTTTCCCTTGCCTCTGAGCTCTGGGCTTTGTTCTTCTTCCCCATCTCGCTTAGCGTTTCTATTCGGTTTTGCCTTCGAGCTTTGCTCCTGCAAGTTAAGAGCGAAATGGAAAGATCGATCAGAAAGGTGATGGGAAGGTGTTAAATGCAAGAGATAGATTAGATACGCCACCTTACGTGAAACAAAATCCGCATTAAGGCACGCGTCTTTATGCCACTTAATAACTGACAACTAATTCATTACTAACATTGAATGCGCATAATTTCCAAGTCAGGTAATAGTAAGTGGATTTTCTTTGGGTGGCGTGCCCGAAAGAGTCGTATCGAGGTGCTTTTATGACTGGCCAGCGCATCCTCGCATATCGCGCGATCGCAAACGGCAGTGATCGCAACATCGCAGATCGTCATATCGCAGATCGCAACAATTCAATGCTTGCCAACGTACTTCGCCTAATTTCTGCGATGTGCGATCACGCGATCGCACGATCGCGGGTCGGCGAGTTTACAAGTTTTCCTTTATGGAGGCTAGTGTATTGCGATGCGATGTTGTTCATCAACGCCGAGGCGATGCGCATATTGGCGTTTTTTTTTATCTTTTTCGTGATGCACTCTTAGAGATTTGCTTTTATGAACATGGTTTTAGGCTTAAATCGTCCAAGGACCTTTTTCTATGTTTTATGCTTGTAATTTCAAAAGAAGTCTTTTGTTTTTCGAAAATTAGCTAAGGGTCCCCTATTCTATCTATCATCATGACTGATATTAGGTTGAATTAGGGGGGGTTGTTGCTGGCCACAACAGGTTCCCCTGTAAATCATTTTGTTCTTTTGGATTTTTAATGGTTGTGTTAGCACTCAGGTTGTTCCCAAAAGTTGTAAGAAAGGGAATACGGCCGAGGTAACCACAGACCAATCTTTTAGACACAAATTCTAGCCAATCTGCATCTAGAGAGGGCTCTCTCTTTATAATTTAGCTTTGTTTGAGGGTGTATTAGGCTAGTTATGAAGTGCAAAGGTTTGTTTTGAGCTTTGGTTAGAAGTATGGAGTTTCAATAGAACAGTGAGGTAAAACTGAAGAGTTTCAGTCCATTGGGCATGATGGAGTTAGAGGAGAGTGGCTTCCTTGATTAAGTTTCTTATCAGAGGATTTATTACAGAGCAAGGTACTCAAATATGGAACAATTTTGTAAGATGGAATCAGATAGAATGGAGTCAATGGGTGAAGGGCAATTAAGAATCCTTCATCATGTTGATAGAGGGAAAGTGGATGATTACTGCCAAGGAGCAATTAAGAATTCCTTAACTAGTATTCAAGATGAAAGAACCAGGGGAAACAGGAGCAATTAAGAATTCACTGTTTATGCTAATTCTGAAGAAAACATTAATAATAACAGAGATTGAACACAGAGTGCAAACAAGCAAATTCTGGGTTATTCTTTTTCTCTATTATTTAGATCATGAAACATATATGATATATTAAACACAGAAACTGTAAAACACAAGTTAGAAGAGACCTATTGACCCATGAAATGATTCAAGAATTCTGCAACATGGTCCTTAGCATCAAGTCTTCATCTAGTGAGCAAGACAGAATGGTTCCAACAACCTTTTATTCAAAAATTGTTCAGTATTACAGTCACAGTTATGAACTTTCACCACTAACCAACCCCAAATACTTCGTCTGAGGGCGTATTTATACAAAAATGCCAAGATATTATGCAAAATATCTGATAGAAATAAATATCTGCTGACAATTAATGTTTCTCTTACATAGATAGAGATAGAGAGTCTCGAAAACAGGGAGATAATAAATAGATGTAATAAATTTGTGCTGCGCCGGTTGATGTGAATTTATGAGACGTACTAGAGGTAGGTGTTGCAAGTTGGTTCCCAGATGTTTCCTACGGATCCTCTGCGTTGATCTTTCTACTTTGGCTGGGCCTTCTTTAATGCTGATGTGATGCATTTTAATTCACAGGACCATGGTTCATTCCTATTCTACACATTGTAATAGATGGTGCACGATTTTGATTTGACCAATGATAATTCTACAGGATCTTTAGCATGCTTTGCCACCACTCTGGCCCTGGTATTTGATGTCTCTATAGCTTTCTTAAAGTCTCATAAGTTTCTGTGTACTTGAAAAAATTAGGTGGGGTGGTGAATAGATTCTTTACTTCATGTTCTATGTAAAAAAGATTTTCCAGGCTGTCATAGAGGGACTGGCGAGATGGAAGTGCTTTTTCTATTGAAGTACTTGAAGATGCACTAGCTTGATTGACAGAAAATGTATTTAATTTGTGTACATAGTCCTTGTGCTTCATCAAACGATCATTATCTCCCACAGGACTTGGCAAACCCTTTTGATTCAGGACTGTAAATTTGTCTGTGAAAGAGTCAATTTCTACCTGCATGTCCTGGCATCTCCTGTCCAAGTTTTGCATTAGAGTTCTCATGGTTAGAACTCTTTTGATGTCCAAAATGGCACTTGTTCCATCTCTAATGTCAAGTGCTTCCAGTTCTTCACTGGTCTTGGTATTCAAAAAATGGATTAGCCTGTTAGCTTGCTCAGGCATTTGCCCCAATAAGGCTCTTGTTTTGTGAACTTCCACTTGGGCTACTTTTATCAAATCAATCTGTTCATAAATGGTCTGAATAGACCTCCATACATCACTAAGTGACCGAATGATGTTGTTCCACAGGATTCCTCTGATTTCTGCCAGAGGCTTATGCAGAGAGAGATCCTTTTCCAAGGCTCTTACCTTGTTTTCCAATGCTTTGACTTCTCTTGTTTTCTCTACCACAGTCATTTTAGATTTATCATAGCTCTACTCAATCTTTGCTAGTTTTTCTTTGACTTTCTTCAATTCAGATACTTGGAGTTTCAACTCCTCCATGGCTCTGATTAATTGCTCGGTGGTCATGGCTATAATGTTGCCTGGTGCTGTTGCTGTTGTTGTGGTACCTGTGGTGATTTCTGCAGTTGATGCTGGGAAAGTGGAAGGAACTGCTGTTATGACTGTGGGAGGGGAAATTGTGGTCATTGGAGTTACTTGAGGCGGCTGGGAGGTTGACTCTCCCTGCTTTTCTTGTAATGCTTTCTCCAATGCCTGCTCTGTCTCACTCAATCTTTCATTCAACCTCATGAGCAGGTCCATCATGTCCTCTTCAGATTTTTTTTGTACAACATCTGCTATCTGTGGATGCATAGAAGGAGGCATTTTGAGCTGTTTTATGAGGGAAGAAATGTCCTCTTCCTTCTTCCTCATTAATGCTTTTATGTCTTTGGCATCTTTGGGATCATGTCCCAGTTCAATGATAATATCTTCCAAGGATTTAATCCTATTGTCCTTTGCTAAAGAGGAATCTTTCTCTAAATCTAGTTGAGTAGAGGCGTTCTCCAATGAGTTTTGCAACTTATGAGCCAACATTGCTTTGTCAGCTAGTGTAGAATACACCATCTCTCCTGTCTGTTTGTGCAGCTCAATCTGGTCTATTGGATGAATGTCTTTGGCCAAGACCTCCAGATTTGTCCTGATATAATCAACTGTCGATTGTGGCTGCTGCACCGTGGGCTTGAAATAGCTCATGATCATTTTTCCTTCTTTAATGTCATATGCTGACATTAATCTTTGCTGTTTTGTGGGAGGCATCTTGAGATATTGGTCATAAATTTGCAGCCTCAATAGATCATTTCTGGCCTTTATCTTTGTGAATGTTCTTTTGACATCAGAGGTCTGCTTGCTTGGTGGCCTTGTGGATGAAACTTCCACACTATGCTGCCATTCCAGCTCCTGCCTGTGTGAGCTGGTTGAGGTATCTATCACTGGGGAGGTCTATGGGTTGGTTTCCCTGTCAGCTATTAGGCTTTCTAATGTTTCTTCAATGATTTCCTCTTCATATAGAGGATTTAGTCTTTGCCTTTTAGCACCTGGCTATTTAGCAGGTCCACTGATGGGTGTGGCCTCTTCTTTGTCCCTTTTCTTGCCTTTTTCCTCATTTAGAGGAGTTTGTAGTGCTGGTATCTCTGCTTCTTTGGTCTGCACTGGAGGAATTTGATGCTGCTGATCAGTCATTGTTTTCTGCTCTGTGCCTGTCACTTCCTTGCCCTTTGAAGAACCTGAAACTAGTGTGCTGGCCCCTTGTATAGGTTGCTATGAACTCCCAGCAGAAGATGCACCCACTCCCGTTTGCTGAGGCAGCTTGAAAGATACCTGTCCAAAAGAGTCCAGGTCAAGGGTCTTTTCTAAATCTTTCATAGCTTGTTCCATTTTTTGTTGCCAAGTAAGTTCTTCTACTAATGTACAATCTATCCATTCATCTCGATTGGCATATTGTTCTACTTCAGGGATCCTATGATGTGTGTAAGCTGACAGCTGGTTTTTTACTTTTCTTTCACTTATAAAGCCATTTGGGTCATATGGTACCTGTTAGGTTCCTATACCAATAAGTTTCATTTTTCATGATTGACTATGGAAGTGCCAAATATGATCATCCTTTCCATGTTGCAAAGGTTCCATATTTTGTATACAGAAAAAGAAAATTATAAAATGGAAAGAGGGTATGCCCTAAAAGAAAAATCAAAGGGCAAAAAGAGTAAATTGGTCAGAAAAAATAATAAAAATGAACCCCAAACCAAAAGACCAGGAAAGTGGCCAGTCAAAATGCCACTGCTATCTTGTTTGCAAGTTCACAATGTGCAAATATTGTTGCTCATCACACTTGATGGATGGCCCAACAGTTCAATCTGGACCATTCCATATTTAAATTTGTTGTTGTAGAATGGAGAAAGAATATCTGTCCAAACAGTTCAAGCTTGGCAGGTGAGTAGATAGATAAAGAAAATAAGGAGCCCAACTAGCTAATCTGGGCCCTTGGAAGATATAAGGGTAGACGTAGATAGGAGGGCAGTCAAAAGAAAAGAGGAACTTCAGGGTATGCAATTTCAAATGCACCCAATCAAAATGAAAAAATTCTAGGTGCATTAGGCTGGGTAGGTAGTTTGAGGTTGCAGAAACAAGGTTGTGATCTTTTTGCCTTGTCAAGGACTCATCTCATCAGTGACAGAAGGACCATGGCAGTTGTTTGGCTGTAGAACAATGGAAGCATGACTAATTCCCCCATCATTCCCCCAGAAATATTTTACTAACATCCCCTCAAGGACCTTGGGATCTGCTCAATAGTTCTGTTTCACTTCTTTCTATGAGAAATGCCAAGTTAAATTCTAAGTTTACTTAGTGAAAAGAAGCCAAATTTCTTGTGTAAAAATCATCCTTCCACACTCCTTTCATTTTCTTATGCCTAAGTTTTCACTTTATAAACTTAGCATTTGTTCTTACAGTTTCATTCAATAAAGTCATATTAACATTAACTTTATTATTTAGCTCCCTCAATTATTTCCCCACCCCTATTATTACAAAAACTATATAAAAAAAACCCAAAAAATCTAAATATCCATGCCCATTGGAAATCTTAGCCATATAATACAGTTTTCGGGAATTATTAAGTCCATTTGGGACATTAATAAGAACCCTTCCGCATCTATAAACCTCGAGATTTATTTAACCTCAGGTTAAATAAATAACCACTCTAAAACCCTCCCACCATACCACACATTCAAACCTTGGTGCGCATATAAACCTTGGGGTTAGTTTAATATTTGGTTGAATTAATAACCATGCCTACCCGTATAACCGCAAACCCATAAACCCAAAGTTTTTTACCCCTGTGACATTATATAATATTAAAATACGGGCGGGTCCCCGTGCCATATCATACCATCACCTACCTTCCCATCAACCCTCCGATCCGGCCTTGCAGATCCGACAGCTCACGCTGATATCGGAGCTACCCCGCTGTACGAGGGTTAGCTCCCGATAGAAAGCGGTTTTGCCACCGTACGCAGGGACACGTGGCCCGTTTCTATTGCATCAGGCCCGCGCTGACAGAAACCGCTCCCGTACCAAAAGCGGTCCGATGGAAACCGTTTACCGCTTGTTCTCCCCGCTGCGCATGTCATCCCCATGTTGACTTCTGCATCAACGTCCTCACTACTGTACAATCCGCCATGGCTGCCCCGTCACCCATCCACATCAGCTGGCACATTATCCGCTGTATCATGCTAAAGGACAAGGTGACGTCATGCTGACGTCAGCACAAAAAGCGCCAAAAAGTCCGAAAAACCACAAATTTTCTTTAAAACTCATGAAAGTGATGTTTTTGTTTATTTTTATACGACCAATGGTGAAAGTATCTACATGAAAAATATGTCCAATCCGCCATTGACATCCCAGTCTGCCACCCAGGTGTATTAAACCTACAAACTCGACCTCCTCGGCTCTACCTGCAACTCCATTCCATAGCAAAGACTCGAATAAATAGGTATTTACCCGGCAACGCCCATAAACCCTGTTTTTTCATAAATTCTCTGTAAAAGATCACCAATACAACTAAATTCAACTCAAAGACATTATTGCCTGCAAGCTCTTGCGCTCTGCCTCACTGAGTAACCATACTTTCGAGCGAAAACCTGCCAATTTCTGTGACTCTCTGATAAACTGTCCATTAAAGCTTGAAATCCAGCTCCTGTTCACCTACAAAACCACCAAAAAACCTGTAAAATCCCCACTTTCTCCACTCCTTTCAAGCTTCCTTGTTGAAGAGCCTCGCATACTCTCTATTCCCATTGAGTTCTACTCAGCAGGGCCACCTTCACACAGAACTCAAACTGCAAATTCCTTGTCAAAAAATCCATTGTCAGGACTCTGTTTCCTGTTGAAACATAGACCAAATCCAACTATAACCACAATCAATCATGGAGGCTCCAGTAGCCCTAAATATTGCACCATTAAATGCACCTCATAAAGAGTTAGAGTGGCTGCCTCTTGCCGACAGAGACTATCAAATTGATGATATGGAGGGAATCAAGCCTCACCTTCAGGCTTTCTGTGAAATAAGGAATAACTTCAGAAACAAAGCTGACCTGTTTGGAATATGGGAATCTAATATGCCTATATATTACCTTCCCTCAGTGAATGTCTTCCTTGACCTCATCCATCAATGTTGTGCTAATTATGAGCCTTCTCAAAGGGCAGTTATGGACCCTGCTGGAAATGTCGTCTTTTACATTACCCCTCAGTCCATAAATGAGATGCTGCAATTCAAGCCAACTCAGCCTTTAGTCCCCCTTTCCATGAAACAATTGCTGGATCAAGCCTCAAAGTTGTCCTCTGCAGAAGTTGACCGAATTGCCAAGCTGTTTATGCCACCAGAGTGTTACTCGAGATTCCAAATCCCCTATCACCATGCTTGCTTTACTGAGGATGGAAAAATTCTCATAGACATGATCTTTTACATCCTGGGATTCAGAACAAGTGAAATTGTGGATGAGACCGTCTTTCCTCTGATGTCCATGTTTACTCCAGGACAACCCCCTACTGTCAAGTATGACTATGCCACCTTCATAGCCAACAAGATCCATGAGCAGTTCATGAACTTAGAGAGGGAAAGGGTGTTCAAATACACTTCATATATATGTCATTTGCTGCTGTACTATTAGTCTGATAGTTTCCCGGTCTTCCTTAAAAAATTAGATGCTAGGGGGGAGCGAAGGTCTGTAATATTTTGGTCATCAGTGTTCCATCATGTGAATTACTCCCCATACACATACTGTGAGTTCATTGACCTTTTTATCTATCCAGCCACTTGCTTATTGTCAACAGATCCTCCTCCCAGGCTCACTGCTGAAATGCAGAGAATCCTTCATCTCTAAAAAGGATACAGCATTGGTGGCTGGTACTTCTACCAAAACCACACTGTAATCAGGATTTATGGCTGTGAATTAGCCCCCTACAGACTGCCAAAATATGTCCCCATGAGACTCTTTGCCTTGGAGTACTATCGACAATTCAACAATGCAGATTTAACTCACTTCTATGGTGCTAGGAAAAAAGCACAGCTCAAGATAAGACACCAACTGGGCCCTTTTATCTTTAATAAAAGGGAAGAAGCATGGAAGGATGCTGACACTATTCTGAGAGAGAAACTTAAGCTCAAACTAAGTTTTCAGTGGTCACCATATGACCCTGAACATTTCATAAGCTTTAGAAGAGTTAAAAACAAGCTCACAGGATATCTGCATCACAGAATCCTTGAAATTCAACAATATGCCAATCAACAAGAATGGGTAAAGGGCACTCTAGTGGAAGAGCTTACTGAAGAAGAGATAACAGAAAAAGCAATCAAAGACCTTGAAAAATCAGTTGACCTAGAATATTTTGGACAGGTGTTTTGCACATTGCCTCGACACCTTGGAGCGGGCACATCATCTACCACAACTTCTCAACAACCTGCCCAAGTAAGTGCTCCACCTGCAGGGACAGCTAAAGGAAAAGAGGTGCAGTATTCAGAGCAGCAGGTGCACCATTCTGAGCAACAAGAGACAATGGCAGACTGACCAGTTTCAACAGATGAACAAAGTCAAGGGCAAGACCCTTCAACACAAGTAAAGGCAACTGAAATCTCTATGTTATAGACTCCTCTTAATGAGGAAAGGGCCAAGAAAAGGGATAGACAAGAAGAGACACCCACAGGGGCATCTACAGATCAGCAAGGAGAAAAAAGACAAATATTAAATCCTTATTCAGAAGAAGAATTGCCAGAGGGACCAACTGAACAGCAATTTCCCCCAAGTATGGAAACATCAGCTAGCTCTTTTTAGCCAGAGCAAGAGAGACAACAAGGTGTGGAGGTTACATCCACCAGGCAACAGAGTAGACAGGGCTCTGAGATCAAGAAGGCATTCACTAATATCAAGGCTAGAAATGAACCAGTAAGGTTCCAACTTTCTAACCAACTCCTAAGAATGGCTCCCACTAATCAGCAAAGGCTAATGGCAGCCTATGACATCCAAGAAGGGAAAATGACCCTCAGTCATTTCAGACCTACAATGCAGCAACCACAATCAGCAACTGACTATATCAGAACCAATCTGGAAGTTCTCTCCAAAGATATCCGTCCAATGGACCAGATTGAATTACATAAAAAAACTGGCGAAATGGTATATTCTACCTTGGTAGACAAAACATTAGTGGCTCATAGATTGCAAAATTCATTGCACAATACTTCTGCCCAGGTAGAATTAGAGAAGGCCTCCTCAATGGCTAAGGATAATAGAATCAAATCCTTGGAGGAGATTATTATAGAGTTGGGACATGATCCTAAGGATCCTAAGGGCATTCAGGCATTGATAAAAAAGAAAGAGTAAGACATAGCAACCCTCAGAAGAAAACTCAGGCTGCCAGCTACAATACATCGTCAAACTACATAGGTAGCACAACAAAAAGAAGAGGAGGATGTGGTTACTTTGCTTATGAGGATGCATAAAAGACTCATAGAATTAGAGAGTGCCTTGGAGGCATCACTACAAGGGAGACAGGGAGAGTTGGCCTCTTAGCCAACACAAACAACTATAACTATTGAGACTGCACCTCCTACAGTCACCACAGCAGCCCCTCCTACTGATCCAACATCAATAGCAGGTACCTCAACTTCAGCAACAGTTTCAGCAACAACTACAACAGCAGCAGAGCAAGAGGCCAGCCTAAGTATGGAGGAGATGATGAAAGAAATAAAGGCTCTGGAAGTACAGATGGCAGAATTGAAAGAGGCCAAAGAAAAGCTGGCCAAAATTGAGGTAAGATATGAAAAATCAAAGATGGATGTAGCAGAGAAGATAAGGGAAGTAAAGGTCTTGGAAAAAAGAATAAAGGAGCTGGAAAAGGAGCTCACTCTTGATAAGACTCTAGCTGAAGTCAAGAAAATTTTGTGGGCCAAAATTGATCAATCCATCACTAGCCAATGGCAATCAATTGAAACTATACATGAGAAAATGGAATTGATAGGCTTAGCTCAATTCGAAACTCAAAAGGCTAGAGCATCACTAGGAAATATGCCTGAGCAAGCCAATAGAATGATTCAATTTCCGAACACTCATACCAAAGAGCAGTTGGCTGAAATAGGTATCAGAAACAGGACAGATACCATCTTACTAATGAAAAGGGTGCTGACCCTAAGGAATTTTGTGCAGACTCTGGAAATAAAATTCCAAGAAATGCAAGCAGAGATAAATGATTTCAAAATCAAGTTTGCAATATTGTAGAGAAAAGGGCTGCCCAGTTTATTAACCAGTGCTGGAAGACTACTATCACATGAGCAATATGCCCACAGGGTAAATAACTATGCCTCCAATCAAATTACCGCATCCTCAAGCACCTCAGAAGAAACAGGGCCTCCATCTGGACAGAGTCTCTATGACAAACTAGAAAATCTGTTCTACATTGAACATGAGATAAACCACCTTTTTGAAGTCCAGCCCAACTTTTATAGATACACTGAAGCTGATGAAACACTGATAAAGATACAAAGACATCAGTTGCCTACAGAGGATTGGTGGAAAGGAATGATGGAGATATTGCTCAGATAACTTTGTTTCTATTTTTTTTCTTTTAGTCAGCTATAGGTCAACAATTACAGAAGCACGATCCACCTTTCAAAAGGTGAATAACAGGAAAACAACAAAAAATAAATGGTGACTACAACTCGTTGATGAAACTCGAGCATTGATGACAAGGCCAAGACAGCGGCACAACAACATAGCAACATCAAGACAGCAAACGAAGAGTAAATGGACAACAACCAACCGACTCATTCAGTCCAAAAGGTCAAATATCTCTGACAATTTGGACATCCAGCACATTCACATTTACTGCATCATTTATTTACCTCATTTACTTCTTCTCAAAGAGTTGGTAAAGGAAGTTATGACTTCAAAACTTATCTTCATGATATTTTGTAACTCCCTATTTGTATATATACCTCCCCATAATATGTATTTGGGGTTGGTGATTTTCTCTCTGGACTACGCTGTAAATTCTCAGACTGTTTTAATACAAAAGCTGTTGAAGTTCATTGTTGATGACCGTCTGGATGTGGATTTGACGTACTGGGACCTGCTACAGAATTCCTGTGTCATTTCATGGATCAATAAGTTATTCTAAAACTGTGTTTTATGTGTTTGCAAATTTCATATATGTTCCATAATCTTGGTAACAGAGAATAATAATAGCCCAGGATTTGTTTAAATGCACCCTTTGTTCAATCTCTGCTATTAATTATGTTTTCTTCAGAATTAGTCATAAATACGAATTCTTAGTTGCTCATGTTTGCACTAATTCTTTCACTTTGAATATTACCTAGGAATTCTTAATTGCTCCTGGATAATATTCATGCACTTTCCCTCTGCCAGCATAATGAAAGATTCTTGATTGCCTTTCATTCCTTGATTTCACTCCATCACTTTCTAGATTTTAAAATTGTTCCAAAACTGCCTATCTTGGTATGTAGCATTACCATTTACCCAAGAAACACTTTCAGCAATACACTATCATTGACTCCATTTCCCAATAGTATAGACTCTTTTGGACTTTTCATCCTAGCTCTGCCTGAAATCACCATCCAACAAACTAAAAATCAAACTCTGTGCATCATAACTAGCCTAAAATACTCCAAAACAAAGCTAAAATACAAAGAGAGAGCCCTCTCTGGTTGCATGTAGGCTAGAACCTGCAGCTAAAAGATTGGTTAGCGGTTACCTCGGCCATATTCCCTTTAGGAGGTAGGGAACAACCTGAGTGATAACACCATTGGCGACTCCACTGGGGAACTTTCTGAATGACCATTTGTAACTGCTGTCTATTTTCTAAAGCTACAGATGGAGCCTGAAGTTAGCCAGGTAGCCTTTGAAACTGTCTTTGCTCTGCATTTACAGGAGTAAATAAAAGCTGCTTCAGTCAATCTTTAGTATAGTTTTAGGCTTTAAACAGCTATTCCAAAGATTTGCTCAGTTTCCTCCGTTTCAACATATTCAAAGGAAAGCCTAAAGCGTCCTATATTTTAAAGAAACTCTTGTAGAATATGGTGAAAAAACTGTGATTTTAAAACATTTCCAGAAAATACCAAAAAAAAATTCAGAAGCTGGCTCCAAAGAAGAAGACTCGTTACACCAGGTCAAACCCTGACCCAGAACCTCCAGCTGTTTTTGAAAATCCTAACTTGATCTCTAAGACCCTTAGGAAACAAGAAGAAATAGAAAAATCTACTAATTCAAACCTTCAAACAGTTCAGCAGAACTATATCCCAACTCCTGCTAAAGCATCAGTCCGTCCTCACATTACTGCTGCTTCTCCTAGTTCTTCATCCACCTCTCAAAGCACCTTCTCCACACCTCCATCCACCGCATATATTTCCACTCCAGTCCCTGCTGTTTCAGCTGTCCCATTTCTTCCTGTTGCCCCATTTATCCCTGTGAATATGGCAAACCGTTATGCTCCTCTTCAGTTGCCTGGAAATCCAGGGGCTATGCCTCAGGATTATCAGAGCAAAATCACATATTTTGATGGTACTGGCTCCTATACAGCCCAACAACACACTAAGAAAATGCAAGATTATTTTGAGAATTATGAAATAGATGATGATGATGTGAGAATGAAGATTTTTGTCCAAAGTCTAACTGGTGATGTAAGGATTTGGTTTAGAGCACTTGCTGCAAATTCTATAGCTGATTCAGAAGCTCTTTATCAATCCTTCTTAAACAGATGGGAAAAGAAGAAAGACCCTCTACACATTTTAACAGAATATGACAATTTGAAAAGAGGCCCACAGGAAACTGTCCAAGACTATTGTGCTAGGTTAAACAATGTTTATAACACTATTCCTCAAAACCTTAGACCTCCACCTGATTTAGCTTTGATCAAATTCCCTGATGGGTTTGATTTTGACATGGCATACCAAATGAGGGAAAGAGCCCCTCCAAGCTTAGCAGACATGCAGAATATAGTTATTAGTGTGGAGGCAAACCTGATTGCTAAACGAAATCGGGCAAGAGCTGAAAGAAGAACTACTTTCAAAGAGGAGCCTTCGGCATTTGAAAAAAAACTTGATGCAATCATCAAAGGTATGGACAGACTTGGGGATAGGGTGGAAACTATTGAAAGGAAATCATCATGGGAAGGTCAACCAAGTAACACTCCAAGAAACCCAAACTTTAGAAAAAATCAAAATCCAAATGTTGGAAGGGTTGGCCCTGACCAGAACATCAGACCTCCATTTCAAGAGAACTATGCCGAAGCCTCAACATCTAGCGAACCAATAGAGGACACCCAAATCAACCTAATGGGGTTAAACAGTGAGCAACAAATTTTTCTAACACAAGATGACCAAGAGGCTCACAATTTCAATCAATTTCAAACCAAATCCGGAGAGTCATTTGATTTTAGGGAAGGCTATGATGCAGCAGTCTATGAGGTTCATAAACAGTACAAACTTAGAAGTAGAACCATAGATGTCCCTGAAACTGCCAAACTGAAGGATACCAAGCAACCAAAGAAAACAAAGGATAAAGCTGTCCTGATAAAACCCTCCGCTAAAACAGACCCAGACCCAAAGGAAGTCACTGTGGAAGACATATCAGACTCACAGCCTTTAAAAAATCAGCCATACACATCCCATTCATCAAAAGAAAATTTGAATTACCCTCCTGAAAATAATTTCAAATCTGATGTACCTCAAAACAATACTCCTGATCAAGAGAAAATCACTGAAAATTCAGCTGAAAAAGAAAAGTCTGCTGTCCATAATACAAAAATTCAGATAGAAAAAACTTTTAACTTAGAAACAGAAATAGTTTAGCTAAAAATAGCAATTCCTCTCTCTGAATTGGCTAAACATGAAGTGTACAGACAACAAATCAAAAGGTCACTACAAGTACCAGAGAATAAGGATGCAGTCAATGTTCTAGATGATCAACCAGAACTAATTTTTGGTCCTGAAGTCAACGGTAAAATAGTAGATGGAGGGGTCCCTCCATTTTATGTGAGCTTAAACATTCATGACAAAGTGCTGCATAATGCTATGTTTGATTCCGGAGCTTCCCATAACCTAATGCCTAAATCGGTGATGGAGAGATTAGATCTAGACATCACAAGGCCCTACAAAGACTTGTTCTCATTTGATTCCAGCCAGGTCAGGTGTCTTGGCCTAATCAAAGACCTTTGTGTATCTTTAGTCCAATATCCAGCTAAAACAATCTTGATGGATGTGGTGGTGGCTGACATTCCACCTAAGTATGGTATGCTTTTGTCTAGATCTTGGGGTGAAAAACTCCAAGGGTCTCTGTAGTTAGACATGTTCTATGCCACTATTTCAGTCTTTGGATAGCCAAAGAGATTATACCAAGAAACATTAATGAAATATGTGGTTAGTAGTCAAGAAAAACCCCAAAACTTCCCCATCTATTCTATGCATTCCGATATGGATTCATTCATTTTATATAATGCTGGGAAGTGTCCCAAAACTAATGTCAAATTCCTAGAAGCAGCACAAACACAAAGCATAGAGGAACAATCTAGTGCCCAAGATCAAAAAACTGTTGATATGATTGATGCAACAAAGGGAAATGATATATCATATGAAATACAAGAGCCAAATCTGCCCACTGTACAAGCTTCTAAAACTCTTGAGGCTAGTCATAATCAAGAAATCTTATGGTACTTAGAGTTTGATGGCTAGGTAAATAAATTAGGAGCAAGAGCAGGGGTTTTGACACACAACATGCAAAATAACCATGCTGAAGGTCATGCATATAGTTTAAATTTCAGATGCACAAACAATATGGCCGAGTATGAAGCCCTTTTGTTAGGTCTTAAACTCATTAAACGTCTAGGTGCAACCAAGGCTTCAATTCTAGGGGATTCATATCTAATTATACAACAGATGAAGGGGAACTTTGTTACAAATGATCTTAGGTTAAGGGCTTACAGAGGTGCAGCCATTGAAATACTTAACACTTTCTCAGAATCTCAGCTCACCAAAATCCCTAGAAAGCACAATTTACATGCACACAGCTTGACAACTTTCGCCAGCACTTGCAAGTTACCATTTGAACCCAACTGCCATTTCACTGCTGAAATCAAACACAGACCTGCTGTCCCAGATAATGTTAAAAATTGGCAGGTCTTTGAGAATGATACACAGATAAATAAATTCCTGAGTTTGAAAGAGGAATTCTCCAGCATAAACATTGATACAAACACCATGGATGATCAACAACAGATAGACAAAATTGAACAAAATATATCAGCTGAAACAACAAATTTGATTTTGTACCTAACAACTTTTGATGACAAGAATTTACATGAACTAAAGCAAATAGATTTTGATGAAATAGCTGAGGCAGAAGCTGAATTAATTGAACTAAAGGATAATTTTCTGCCCACGGGCTTAACTCCTTTAGAGGACATATTTGATTCAAATGACATTCCTAACTCCTTTAGAGGACATATTTGATTCAAATGACATTCCTAGAAAGCCAAAGATGCAACCTCTCAATGCATAAATTGAGGACTGTAACATTGGAACTACAGAAAATCCCAAAATGGTAAAACTATCCAAGACATTTCCTGCTGATCAAAAGCTAAAATACATTGACTTGTTTAAGGAGTTCCAAGATGTCTTTGCCTGGAGTTATGAGGACCTCAAGTCCTATGATACTTCAGTCATCCAACACACTATACCTTTGAAAGAGAATCAAAAACCTTTTAAACAGAAGTTTAGAAGGGTGATTCTTGTCCTCCTTCCCCTGATTGAAAAATAAGTTAAACGTATGTATGAAGCTGGAATCATTGCACCGATCAGGTTCTCAGAGTGGATTTCAAATCTAGTGCCTACTAGGAAGAAAACGAGAGAGATAAGATTGTGTGTTGACTTAAGAAATTTGAACAAAGTCTCTCTCAAAGACCACTACCCCTTACCAAAAATGGATCATATCCTACAAAGGGTAGTAGGAGCTTCTAGGATCTCATTGTTAGATGGATTCTCAGGATTCAATCAGATTTTAGTCCACCCGGATGATCAAGACAAAACTGCCTTCACAACACCTTGGGGAACCTTCAAATATGTCAAAATGCCTTTTGGACTCAAAAATGCAGGGGCCACATTTCAAAGAGCAATGGACATAGCCTTTTCCAAAGAGATCCATGATTTCTTAGTCATATACCTTGATGATCTCACTGCTTTTTCAAAATCAGACCAAGAACATTTAGAACATTTAAGGCAAGTGTTCCTAATTTGCAGAAAATATGGCATATCATTGAACCCAAAGAAATCATTGTTTGGCCTGGAAGAAGGCAAACTCCTAGGGCATATAATTTCAAAAGATGGCATTAGAATTGACCCAGATAGAATTCAAGCTATCCTCCAAGTCCCTCATCTAAGAAACATCAAAGAACTGCAAGCTTTTTTAGGAAAGATCAATTTCCTAAGAAGGTTCATTCCCAATTTAGCCAAGTTGATAAGACTGTTGAATAATATGCTGAAGGAAGATTCTAAAGTCAAATGGACCATGGAAGCCAAACAAGCCTTTGAGGACATCAAAACAGCCATGACAAAAACATCAGTCCTCACTAGTCCCAGGTTTGATATAGATTTCATCATTTTTTCCTTTGCATCTGAGCATACTATTGTTGCTATCCTATTGCAAAAGGATGACCAAGGGTGTGAGAAGCCCATTGCTTTATTCAGCAAAGCCCTTAGAGATGCTCCCTTAAAATATCAGATCATGGAAAAGAAAGCTTACGCCCTTGTAAAAGTCATCAAGGATTTCAGAGTTTATATCTTGTACTCACATGTGATAGCCTATGTTCCAAATGCTGTGGTTAAGGATATTTTAACTCAAGAAGGAATTGAAGGCAAAAGGGGGAATGGATAGCCAATATCTTAGAATATGACATTGAAATCAAGCCTACAAAACTGATAAAAGGAAAAGGGTTGGCTAAATTAATGACTGAGACCAATTTCCAAGCCCTTGACATCAATGAACTGGATGACGAACAGGAGATGGCGACTCCACAGATCAATCAAGCCTTTTTACAATCACCTTGGTATGCTGACATATGTTTTGTATTGTTAAACCTGCAAGCTCCTCTAGGGTTGTCCAGGACTAAAAAGAGATTCTTGAAAATGAAGGCATCAAAGTTTTGTGTTATAGACAATGTTTTATTTTGGAAAAATCATGAAGGTATTTTGCTTAATTTCCTAACATTGGATGAAACTGAAAAAGTCCTCAAGGAATTTCATGCAAGTGACTGTGGAGGACACTTATACTGGAAATCAACAGCTGATAAAATCCTAAGGGATGGATTCTATTGGCCTTCCCTGTTTGCTGATGTGAAAATGTTTGTAGTTTCATGCCATAAATGCCAGATCTTTGAAGGCAAGAGAGAGCTGTTACCTTTACCCCTCAAACCTATTTCAACTGAAAGATCGTTTCAACAATGGGGTTTGGAATTTATTGGTGATATTCACCCTTCCTCCTCTGGCCAACACAAGTGGATCTTGACTGCCACAGACTATTTTACCAAATGGATAGAAGCCATCCCTTGTAGGCAAGCCAATGACTCAATCATCATGCAATTCTTAGAAACCAACATCTTGTCTAGATTTGGCTGTCCAGAAAAGATTATTACAGACAATGCTGCTGCATTCAAATCCAAAAGAATGATCAACTTCTGTCATAAGTACCACATTACCTTGGGCCACTCCACAGCCTATTACCCTCAAGGTAATGGCCTAGCTGAGTCACCCAATAGAAGCCTCATCAACATCATCAAAAAGGTCTTAGAGGAGAATAAAAAGAATTGGCATAAAAAAATTGTGAATGCACTATGGGCAGACAAATTGACCACCAAAAGATCCATTGGAACAAGTCCATATGAATTGGTATACGGTCTAGAGGCTATTTTTCCCTCCTTCTTAGGAATCCCTGTGATCAAGTTGCTGCAAGAAATACAAGCAGAGCCTAATGATATTCAGAGAAGGATCAATCAAACTATTCACTTGCAGCAGACAAGAGAAGAAGTACATAAGAGAACCCAGGTTTTGCAAGATAAACTCAAGAAGATCTTTGACAAAAGAACAAAATCTGAAGATAGAAAAGAGAGATCCACGCCTTAGAATTCAGCCTCTTCGAGGGGGCAACCTCCTTTACATTACATAAATGAACAATTCTTGGATGATACAAATGAAAATACCTCCTTTCTATATATAGGAGTCTAAGTGGTCCCAATACAATCAAAGCCTACATAACAATAATATTGTAGGGCACAACAGTAACAATGGTGGGCTTCTATGTGGCATAATAGTAACAATATGGGCACTACATGGGTACATCAATATAATAAGTGGGTTATACTAATAATAATAAGGGGTTACACTAGTAGTATAGGGGCCTAACATGCCCCTCTCCTTCAAAAAGCGTTGTCCTCAACGCTTGAGTAGTTCTTGATGCTTCTATATAAAATTCTTGTCCTCCCATGTGGAATATTCAGCAGGTAAGTTCTTCCACTTGATGAGATACTCTGAAATTGATCGATTTCGTAGCTGTCGGGTTCTTGTTTTTGTGACTGCTCCAGGTTCCAATATGATTTTTCCTTCCTCTTCAATTTCTGGCAATATTGCTTGAATTGGGATCTTTTGCAACTTTTGAATAAGTGGCCATACTTCTTCGTTCTTCTTCCATTCATCCGTTGCTTCCTTTATCCAATTTGGTTGGATAATATAAATAGCACAAAACAATGCTTCCACATCCTTATCCTTGAAGCATCTTCCCATTCGGTAAGGTCGCCATTTTTTAAGTGCATGTAGTATTGCCAACATTTCCTTCTCATAAATAGCTTGCTTGAGATGTAGCAGTAAAAATACCCAATCACTCACATCAAAACATTTTTCACTACGATGTTGATCTACCTGTTGTTTCATTTGATTTTGCACCGAAGTGGTGTTATCCTTTAAAAGTTGGAGAACTTGCTGTTGATGCTTGATATGATCTTTCTCTACTTGAACCTTTTTCTTCTTCATATGTCCTTCTATCTTTTGAGGAGCGGTAATTTCTTCCAGTCCTTTACAAGATATGGTCGGATTCATTTCTTGATGCTCGATGTGATCTTTCACTTCTTGAACATTTTTCTTCTTGATGTGTCCTTCTATCTTGATAGTTTGAGGAGTGGTAATTTCATCCATTGAATTACAAGATATGGTTGGATTCATTTCTTCTTTCTCGATGTGATCTTTCACTTCTTGCACCTTTTTCTTCTTGATATGTCCTTCTATCTTGAGAGTTTGAGGAGTGGTAATTCTTGCCAATGCTTTACAACATATGGTCTGATTCATTTCTTCTTTCTCTGGGGTGGTGTCCTGACGTATATCCTCTTCTTTTGATGTTTCTTGATCCTTTTCTTCCTCCTCTTCATATTCTATGTAAAATAATTTCTTCTCAGCACACCTATGACCTTTAGTGCATTTGCTATCACAATTGTAACAAAGCCCTTTTTCTCTTTTTTCTTCCAATTGTTGTGGTGTAACCCTTGTAGGTTGTGGAAGGCTGGGAGAAACAACACTTCCATCTTTATAGTTGTGAGGGGTATGCCTCCTGGTTTCCATAATTTTGCTTTCCATTATGTCACAAAGCCCTTTTACTCTTTCCAATTGTTGTGGTGTTTCTCTAAAGAAGGTGTTGCTCTTTATATCCTCATAATGTGCTATCATTTCCTCCGTGAAAATTGACCACGTAACAAGTTTTTTACGAGAACAAAGCCCTTTGTACCATAAAAATTGATCTGGTTCTAAATATGAAGATGCAATACATACCTTTTGTAACAGTTGTACACCATGTATATCAAAATATTGCTCCATCTGAAGTATCCAATTTACCGGATCCTTGCCATCAAACTTCTTCATCTTGCTTTTCCGTGATTTTAGGAGCTCTACCTTGCAACGACTGTAACTCTGTAATTTCGGATCTTTAAGTTCTGATACCAAATGTTATGAAACCAGCTCACAAAAAGATAGAAAAGAGAGATCCACGCCTTAGAATTCAGCCTCTTCGAGGGGGCAACCTCCTTTACATTACATAAATGAACAATTCTTCGATCCAACATTAGCGTCTATGGAATCATGATTAACATTTCTTTTGTTCTCCTCATGAGTTTCCTTTACTACCTTTTCACCAGTAATAAGTATTTCTTGTAGAAAATTAGTCAAATTTGTCTTCAAATCTGCCATGCCTGTCTTCAAATTTGTGTTCAAATCTATCTTCAAATTGTCCATCTTAGCTTCCATGCCATTCATCTTAGCTTCCATGCCATTTATCTTAACATCTGTTAACTTTTGTGAGCGTGACATTTGTTGGACTTGTTCTTGTAATTTTGATATATCATGTAGCATTTCTTCCTCTTCTTCATGAGTCATGCTAGAGCTTTCAGGTTCCTTACTAGGTGTTTGCATTTTCTTTCCTCGGGGCACCAGTTACCGATAATAATGCTCTACTATGCCCTTTGAATTCCTTCAAAATAAATTTTCAAACCAAGCTTAAGCAAAAAATTAAAAAAATCTACACACCTTTTTTCACTTTGTAGGAGCTCGATATTGCCTCTGATGTATCTCTGTACTTTCCAGTCATCTAGTTTTGAACTTGTGACCTATAGTAGCTCTCTGTGTCCTCTTTCCAATGCCACAAGTCTGACCCAAATTGGATTCTCCAAGGAAGCGTTATGCGAAATCTCCCACAGTGACTTGATTATAGACTAGTTCAATAGAGCTAACTTGTACGACGTGCCGCGAGTCACTGTTTCGACCTCTGGATCTAAAAAACACCCACAAGAAACTACAGTCCGTCCTCTTTCTGCACCTTTTTACGAAATTTCAATCCGATCCTCAGAGAGAAAGTTATGACGATTTTCCCAAGGTCACCTGTTTTGAATGTAATTCAGGAGTCTGCAAAAAGACCAACTTCCTCAGATCATATCTCCGAAAATATCGCGCAAAGAGCTCTGAAATTCAAATCCAAGGTTCAGCACCAATTCTTCTCAAATGGGTTTTTGTTGAATCTTTTAAAACGTCACAGAAAAAAAGTTATAGCGAAAATACCACGATGACCTGTTTGGAGCAGCAAAACCCTAGAATCCAAAGCTCCGATACCAAATGTTATGAAACCAGCTCACAAAAAGATAGAAAAGAGAGATCCACGCCTTAGAATTCAGCCTCTTCGAGGGGGCAACCTCCTTTACATTACATAAATGAACAATTCTTGGATGATACAAATGAAAATACCTCCTTTCTATATATAGGAGTCTAAGTGGTCCCAATACAATCAAAGGCTACATAACAATAATATTGTAGGGCACAACAGTAACAATGGTGGGCTTCTATGTGGCATAATAGTAACAATATGGGCACTACATGGGTACATCAATATAATAAGTGGGTTATACTAATAATAATAAGGGGTTACACTAGTAGTATAGGGGCCTAACACTATTTTTCCCTCCTTCTTAGGAATCCCTGTGATCAAGTTGCTGCAAGAAATACAAGCAGAGCCTAATGATATTCAGAGAAGGATCAATCAAACTATTCACTTGCAGCAGACAAGAGAAGAAGTACATAAGAGAACCCAGGTTTTGCAAGATAAACTCAAGAAGATCTTTGACAAAAGAACAAAATCTGAAGATTTCTTCATAGGAAATAAAGTGCTAAGATGGGGCTCTAGGAGGGAAGACAAAGGAAAGCATGGGAAATTTGATTTTCTTTGGAAAGGACCATTTATTATTCAGGCTGTACAAGGTAATAACACCTATTTTTTGAAGAGTTTGGATGGCACAGATACAGAGGAAGGCCCATTCAATGGGTGAATGCTCAAGCATTATTTTGATTCCCTTTGATCAACACAACACAACTGTATATTGTACATAAATAGTTGCATTTCTATCAGTTTTATTTTACAACAATTAGATAAGGAACAAGATGTAGCATATTTTGAGGAAGAAGTCAAGGAATTACACCCACTTTGGGTGTATATTTTAAATTTACCACAAGAGATCAAGAAGAAGACTTGAAACTATAAAGATGATGATAAATATTAAGAGAAACCAGCAAAGACAGAGCTGCAAATTCACACAGATCAGCCCATGAGGAGTGCACACAGGATACAAAGGTTCAGATCATTGGCTTCCAGGAGAAGGAAGTTTTGAATTACAACAGCCAACTGAGAATAAGGCCATCTGACCTGCTGTTCTTGGCTTTTCACTAGGAAAAGTCATCCCCAAGTGGAGCCACTGTTAGGTTCCTATACCAATAGGTTTCATTTTTCATGATTGACTATGGAAGTGCCAAATATGATCATCCTTTCCATGTTTCAAAGGTTCCATATTTTGTATACAGAAAAAGAAAATTAAAAAATGTAAAGAGGGTATGCCCTAAAAGAAAAATCAAAGGGCAAAAAGAGTAAATTGGTCAGAAAAAATAATAAAAATGAACCCCAAACCAAAACACCAGGAAAGTGGCCAGTCAAAATGCCACTGCTATCTTGTTTGCAAGATTTTCACAATGTGCAAATATTGTTGCTCATCAAACTTGATGGATGGCCCAACAGTTCAATCTAGACCATTCCATATTTAAACTTGTTGTTGTAGAATAGAGAAAGAATATCTATCCAAACAGTTCAAGCTTGGCAGATGAGTAGATAGATAGAGAAAATAAGGAGCTCAACTGCCTAATCTGGGCCCTTGGAAGAGATAAGGGTAGACCTAGATAGGAGGGCAGTCAAAATAAAAGAGGAACTTCAGGGTATGAAAGTTTAAATGCACCCAATCAAAATGAAAAAATGCTAGGTGCATTAGGTTGGGTAGGTAGTTTGAGGTTACAGAAACAAGGTTGTGATCTTTTTGCCTTGTCAAGAAGGACTCATCTCATCAGTGACACAAGGACCATGGCAGTTGTTTGGCTGCAGAACAATGGAAGCATGACTAATTCCCCCATTATTCCCCCAGAAATCTTTTACTAACATCCCCTCAAGGACCTTGGGATCTGCCCAATAGTCTTGTTTCACTTCTTTATATGAGAAATGCTAAGTTAAATTCTAAGTTTACTTAGTGAAAAGAAGCCACATTTTTTGTGTAAAAATCATCCTTCGACACTCCTTTCATTTTCTTATGCCTAAGTTTTCACTTTATAAACTTAGCATTTGTTCTTACAGTTTCATTCCATAAAGTCATATTAACATTAACTTTATTATTTAGCTCCCTCAATTATTTCCCCACCCCTATTATTACAAAAATTATATTAAAAAAAAACCCAAAAAATCTAAATATCCCTGTCCATTGGCAATCTTAGCCATATAATATAGTTTTCAAGAATTATTAAGTCCATTTGGGACTTTAATAAGAACCCTTCCACGTCCATAAACCTCGGGATTTATTTAACCTCAGGTTAAATAAATAACCACTCTAAAACCCTCCCACCATACCACACATTCAAACCTTGGTGTGTTAGAAAATTATATATTACGAAGCAATGGAACACATAAAATATTGTAGAAATATAAACACAGAAAACACACAAAACAAGAGAGACACAGATATACGTGGTTCACCCAGTTTGGGCTACGTCCACCCCGAACAGCCAGTCCTTCCTTTCTATTATCCAGCAAAATGAAGAGACACAGCGTACAGCAAATTTGTTGTAATATCCTCTGTTTTCTCTCACAGTCTCACCTCTCTGTTTCTCGCTCACAGAATACACATCTATCACACAGCCTCAAATATAATACCCTCATACAAAGAGAGGGGTTGCCTTCTAGGGCAAAAAACCCTAAACTAAACATAAGTTCTACCGTCAGATCATCCGCCTAATGAACGGTCCAGATTGACTAGAAATTACTATACTTTTACAAGGCAATTTTACATTTATTTTTGGCTTCGGGGGCGTTGCCCCCGAGCCCCCGCCGGGGGACCGCTGGCCCCTGGACCCCCGGGGGGGGGGGACAAGTGCCCCCCGCACCCCCCCGCGTGGAGGGGTGTACAAGACTTCCTGGGGTATACATCCGGTTGAAACAAAGACCTTTGAACAATCATGCTCCACACACAACAATCTCCCACTTGGAGAATGATTGTAGAAACTCCACCGCTGCTTCATTTGCTGGAAAATGACTCCTCTTTGGACCTGTCTGTTTCTCATCTTCATCATCATCCTTGAAGACCAATTGAAACTGAGCATATTCTCAGTTTCTCCCTGGTTACAACTTTTGTTAGCATATCTGCAGGATTCTGGCTAGTGTGTATCTTTTCCAACTTCAACTCTCCATCTTCCAACACTGATAGTATGAAATGGTACTTGAGTTGTATGTGTTTAGTCCTAGAATGAAATGCTGAGTTCTTTACAAGATGAATGGAACTTTGGCTATCATTGTATAACGTGCCCATATCATGCTCCTTACCCAATTCACCCATAAACCTTTGTAACCAAATCATTTCTTTACTAGCCTCTGTAGCAGCAACATACTCTGCTTCTGTTGTTGAAAGTGCAACAACACTTTGTATTTTTGAAATCCAACTGACAACTGTTCCACCAATAGTAAATACATATCCTGTAGTGCTCCTCCTGTTATCCCTGTCACCTGCCATATCTGCATCAACATATCCCTGTAGAGAAGTGTTTGCACCACCAAAGCATAATGCTTGATTTGTGGTACCTTTCAAATATCTGAGAATCCATTTCACTACCATCCAATGTTCCTTTCCTGGATTGTTCATGTACCTACTTACAACTTCCACTGCATGTGCAATATCAGGCCTTGTGCAGACCATTGCATACATTAAGCTTCCAACTGCTGATGCATATGGAACTTTAGACATATAATCCATGTCTTCTTGGGTCTTTGGGCACATTTCCTTACTAAGTTTGAAATGGCTAGCAAAAGGTGTACTAACTGGTTTTGCATTGTGCATATTAAATCTTTTCAACACCTTTTGTATGTACTCATTCTGAGACAATGTTAATTTGCGATTTTTCCTGTCTCTAGTGATTCTCATACCAAGGATTTGTTTTGCAGCTCCCAAATCCTTCATTGCAAATGAATTTACCAATTTTCTTTTGAGTACATTTATTTCCTACATGTTAGATCCTGCAACAAGCATGTCATCTACATACAATAACAATATAATATAGTTGCCATCATTTTGATTTTTCAAAATAAACACAATGATCAGAGTGACATCTAGTATAACCTTGTTCAGACATAAACTTGTCAAATTTTAGATACCACTGCCTTGGAGCCTGTTTTAAGCCATACAAGCTCTTCTTCAACCTACACACTAGTTTCTCCTTCCCTTTCACCTCATATCCTTGTGGTTGCTGCATATATATCTCTTCCTCCAAACCCCCATGGAGAAATACTGTCTTTACATCTAACTGCTCAAGATGCAAATCTTCAGCTACTACAAGACTTAAAAAGGTTCCAATTGAAGTCATTTTAACAACAGGAGAAAATATTTCATCAAAATCAATACCTTTCTTCTGTGCAAACCCATTCACCACAAGTCTAGCTTTATACCTCTGTTTTCCTCCATCTTCTCCCTTCAGCCTGTAAACCCATTTAATCTTAATGTAGTTTTTCCTACAGGCAACCTGACTAAATCCCAAGTCTGGTTATGCATTAAGGAGTCCATCTCTTCTTCCATGGCTACCTCCCACTTCTTCCTGCTTTCAACCTGCATTGCTTCTTCATAACATTCGGGTTCACCGGAATCAGTGAACAATAAATAATATAATGAAGGAGAGTATCGTTCAGGGGGTCTACTTATCCTGGTAGATCTTCTAACACCACTTTCAGGTGTTTGGGGTGCCTGTTGTTGTTGTGGTGGTTGTTGTTGTTGTGGTTGTTGATTATTATTATTTTCAGGCACCTTTCCTTTTTCAGTGATTTCATCAAGAACTGTGTATTCCTTGTTTTCCTTTTCCTATTTCTTTTCCTGCAACTGATTCTTATACAAGACCTTTTCATTGAATATTACATCTCTGCTCCTAATGATTTTGTTTTTTTCATAATCATATAAGCGATAACCAAAATCATTAACACCATATCCAATAAAGGTACATTTCTTTGACTTTGCCTCAAGCTTTGTTCTATTTTCTTTATCAATATGGACAAAGGCCTCACAACCAAAAGGCTTTAAAAAAGAGTAGTTTACCTTTTTACCTGTCCATGCTTCCTCCGGAACACCACCATCCAAGGAACTTGAAGGCCCTCTGTTTATTATATAAACAGCAGTATCTACAACATCTGCCCAAAACTGTAAAGGCAATCCTGCATGCAATCTCATGCACCTTGCACGCTCCATGATTGTTCTATTCATCCTTTCTGACACACCATTTTCTTGTGGTGTTCTTGGAATTGTCTTCTCTCTGCGAATTCCATTCTCTGAACAGTACCTATCAAACTCTTTGCTGCAATATTCACCTCCATTGTCTGATCTAAGACACTTCAATTTCTTTCTTGTCTCAATCTCAACCAAAGCTTTCAATTTCTTGAAAGTATCAAATACATCAGATTTATTCTTAATACAATAAATCCAAGTTTTTCTAGTTGCATCATCAATAAAAGTAACATAATAACGAGAGCCACCGAGAGATGATACCTGAGCAGGTCCCCATACATCTGTATGCACAAGCTCTAATTTTTCATTCTTCTTTTCTTTCCCAACTTTGAGAAATCTGACTCTCTTCTGTTTTCCATAAATGCAATTCTCACAGAAGTCCAAATCAACATTCTTCAAACCTGGCAACAAATTCCTTGAGTGAAGAATCTTCATCCCCTTTTCACTCATGTGTCCGAGCCTATGATGCCATAATGCTGCATCTGCTCCTTTGGAAGTTAAAGCATTAACAAAGTTAGAAATACCATTGCATAAATACAATGTACCAACCTTTTCGCCTTTTGCTATTACCAGGGCTCCTTTGGTGACCTTCCAAGCTTTATCTGTGAAAGTTGTCACACAACCTTCATCGCCTAACTGCACTGTTGAAATCAGATTTTTCTTTAGATCTGGAACATGCCTTACCTCCTTTAATAGCCATTGGTTTCCATTCTGCTGTTTTACAAGAACCTTACCCATTCCAACGATTTTACAGGGTTTATCATCACCCAGACGAACTTGTCCAAAATCTCGTTGAACATAGTCATGAAAGTATTTCTTATCAGGTGTGGCATGGAATGAAGCCCCTGAATCTACCACCCAAGAATCAGTAATATTTTCGAAAGAAAGAATCAAATCATCTTGTAACACCTCACCTGTCACATTTGCTTCATGATTGTTTTCTTGCTGTGCATCTCCTTCTTTTCCCTTCCGAGATCTATAGTCTTTCTTTAGGTGTCCTTTCTTTCCACATTTCCAGCACAATATCCACGATCTGGACTTGGATCTACCTTTCCTTGATTTACTGTGATATCCTGAGCTCTTTCCTCTTTCCATTTTTCTTCCTCTAGACTCTGCACTCAAAGCATTTCCCGATGTCTCACTGGAGCTTTTCCGTCGCATTTCCTCGCTAAGGATAGCACTGACAACATCATCAAACTTTAAAGTACTAGATCCAGAAACAGAGTTACTAATGGCCATTACCAAACCATTCCAACTTTCTGGTAATGAGCACAAGAATAACAGAGCTCTAACTTCATCATCAAAGTTTACCCCTACAGAACTTAACTGACTTGTAACTATATTAAAATCATTTAAATGGTTTGCAACAGATCCACCTTCCGACATATTCATATTAAATAACCGTTTCATAAGAAATACCTTGTTTGAGGCCGAGGTTTTTTCATATAGTTTCGACAATGTTTGCATCAAACCCTCTGTCGTGGTTTCCTTCGAAATGTTGAAGGCGACTGACGCAGCAAGGCACAACCATATTGCTCCGAGTGCCTTTCTATCGAGAAGGTTCCATTCTTCGTCTTTCATACCCGTCGGCATCTTTGTTTTTCCGCCCAATGGTAGGTATAGATCTTTCTGATACAGATAATCTTCCATCTGCATCTTCCACAGCGAGAAGTTTTGGCCGTTAAATTTCTCGACCCTAAACTTACCATCTTCCGCCATTGCTCCCACTCGAACCAGGAACCCTTCTTTCCTGCGAGTTTATCAGCCAAATAGACCTTCGGCTCTGATACCAGTTGTTAGGAAATTATATATTACGGAGCAATGGAACACATAAAATATTGCAGAAATATAAACACAGAAAACGCACAAAACAAGAGAGACACAGATATACATGGTTCACCCAGTTTGGGCTACGTCCACCCCGAACAACCAGTCCTTCCTTTCTATTATCCAGCAAAATGAAGAGACACAACCTACAACAAATCCACTGTAATATCATCTGTTTTCTCTCACAGTCTCACCTCTCTGTTTCTCGCTCACAGAATACACATCTATCACACAGCCTCAAATTCAATGCCCTCATACAAAGAGAGGGGTTGCCTTCTAGGGCAAAAAACCCTAAACTAAACATAAGTTCTACCGTCAGATCATCTGCCTAATGAACGGTCCAGATTGACTAGAAATTACTATACTTTTACAAGGCAATTTTACATTTATTTTTGGCTTCGGGGGCGCTGCCCCTGCCGGGGGACCGCTGGCCCCCGGACCCCCCAGCCGGGGGGGATAGGCCCCCCCGGACCCCCGCGGGGGGGACAAGTGCTCCCCGCACCCCCCCGCGTGGAGGGGTGTACAAGACTTCCTGGGGTATACATCCGGCTGAAACAAAGACCTTTGAACAATCATGCTCCACACACAACATGGTGCACATATAAACCTTGGGGTTAGTTTAATATTTGGTTGAAATAATAATCATGCCTACCCGTATAACCGCAAACCCATAAACCCAAAGTTTTTTACCCCCGCGACATTATATAATATTAAAATACGGGCGGGTCCCCACGCCATATCATACCATCACCTACCTTTCCCGTCAACCCTCCGATCCGGCCTTGCAGATCCGACGGCTCACGCTGATATCGAAGCCGCCCCGCTGTACGAGGGTTATCTCCCTATAGAAAGCGGTTTTTCCGCCATACGCAGGGACGCTTGGCCTGTTTCTATTGCATCAGGCCCGCGCTGACAGAAACTGCTCCCGTACCAAAAGCGGTCTGATGGAAACCGTTTACCGCTTGTTCTCCCTGTTGCGCACGTCATCCCCACGTCAGCTTCTGCGTCAGCGTCCTCGCTACTGTACAGTCTGCCGTGGCCACCCTGTCACCCATCCACATCAGCTGCCACATTATCCGCCGTACCATGCTATAGGACAAGGTGATGTCATGTTGATGTCAGCACAAAAAGCGCCAAAAAGTCCGAAAAACCACAAATTTTTGTTAAAACTCACGAAAGTGATGTTTTTGTTTATTTTTATATGACCAATGGTGAAAGTATCTGCATGAAAAATACATCCAATCCACCATTGACGTCCCAGTCTGCCACCCAGGCATATTCAACCTGCAAACCCGACCTCCTCGGCTCTACCTGCAACTCCATTCCACAGCAAAGACTCGAATAAACACGTATTTACCTGACAAAGCCCATAAACCCTGTTTTTCATAAATTCTCTGTAAAAGATCACCAATACAGCTAAATTCAACTCAAAGACATTATTGCCAGCAAGCTCCTGTGCTCTGCCTCACTGAGTAACCATACTTTCGAGCGAAAACCTCCCAATTTCTGTGACTCTTTGATAAACTATCCATTAAAGCTCGAAATCCATCTCCTGTTCACCTGCAAAACCACCAAAAAACCTGTAAAATCCCCGCTCTCTCCACTCCTTTCAAGCTTCCTTGTTGAAGAGCCCTGCATACTCTCTATTCCCGTTGAGTTCAACTCAACAGGGCCACCTTCGCACAGAACTCAAACTGCAAATTCCCTGTCAAAAAATCCATTGTCAGGACTCTGTTTCCTGTTCAAACATAGACCAAATCCAGCATAACCACAATCAATCATGGAGGCTCCAGTAGCCCTAAATATTGCACCATTAAATGCACCTCATAAAGAGTTAGAGTGGCTACCTCTTGCCGACAGAGACTATCAAATTGATGATATGGAGGGAATCAAGCCTCACCTTTAGGCTTTCTGTGAAATAAGGAATAACTTCAGAAACAAAGCTGACCTGTTTGGAATATGGGAATCTAATATGCCTATATATTACCTGCCCTCAGTGAATGTCTTCCCTGACCTCATCCATCAATGTTGTGCTAATTATGAGCCTTCTCAAAGGGCAGTGATGGACCCTGCTGGAAATGTCCTCTTTTACATTACCCCTCAGTCCATAAATGAGATGTTGCAATTCAAGCCAACTCAGCCTTTGGTCCCCCTTTCCATGAAACAATTGCTGGATCAAGCCTCAAAGTTGTCCTCTGCAGAAGTTGACTGAATTGCCAAGCTGTTTATGCCACCAGAGTGTTACTCCAGATTCCAAATCCCCTATCACCATGATTGGTTTACTGAGGATGGAAAAATGCTCATAGACATGATCTCCTACATCCTGGTATTCAGAACAAGTGAAATTGTGGATGAGACCGTCTTTGCTCTGATGTCCATGTTTACTCCAGGATAGGCCCCTGCTGTCAAGTATGACTATGCCACCTTCATAGCCAACAAGATTCATGAGAAGTTCATGAACTTAGAGAGGGAAAGGGTGGTCAAATACACTTCATATATATATCATTTGCTGTTGTGCTATCAGTCAGATGGTTTCCCGGTCTTCCTTAAAAAATTGGATGCTAGGGGGGAGCGAAGGTTTGCAATATTTTGGTCATCAGTGTTCCATCATGTAAATTACTCCCCATACACATACTGTGAGTTCATTGACCTTTTTATCTATCCATCCACTTGCTTATTGTCAACAGATCCTCCTCCCAGGCTCATTGCTGAAATGCAGAGAATCCTTCATCTCTAAAAAGGATACAACATTGGTGATTGGTACTTCTACCAAAACCACATTGTAATTAGGATTTATGGCTGTGAATTAGCCCCCTACAGACTGCCAAAATATGTCCCCATGAGACTCTTTGCCTTGGAGTACTATCGACAATTAAACAATGCAGATTTAACTCACTTCTATGGTGCTAGGAAAAAAGCACAGCTCAAGATAAGACACCAACTGGGCCCTTTTATCTTTAATAAAAGAGAAGAAGCATGGAAGGATGCTGACACTATTCTGAGAGAGAAACTTAAGCTGAAACTAAGTTTTCAGTGGTCACCATATGACCTTGAACATTTCATAAGCTTTAGAAGAGTTAAAAACAAGCTCACTGGATATCTGCACCACAGAATCCTTGAAATTCAACAATATGCCAATCAACAAGAATGGGTAGAGGGCACTCTCGTGGAAGAGCTTACTGAAGAAGAGATAACAGAAAAAGCAATCAAAGACCTTGAAAAATCGGTTGACCTGGACTCTTTTGGACAGGTGTTTTTCACATTGCCTCGACACCTTGGAGCGGGCACATCATCTACCACAACTTCTCAACAACCTGCCCAAGTAAGTGCTCCACTTGCAGGGATAGCTAAAGGAAAAGAGGTGCAGTATTCAGAGCAGCAGGTGCACCATTCTGAGCAGCAAGAGACAATGGCAGACCGGCCAGTTTCAACAGATGAACAAAGTCAAGGGCAAGACCCTTCAACACAAGTAAAGGCAACTGAAATCCCTGTATTACAGACTCCTCTTAATGAGGAAAGGGCCGAGAAAAGGGATAGACAAGAAGAGACACCCACAGGGGCATCTACAGATCAGCAAGGAGAAAAAAGACAAAGATTAAATCCTTATTCAGAAGAAGAATTGCCAGAGCGACCAACTGAACAGCAAGTTCCCCCAAGTATGGAAACATCAGCTAACTCTTTTCAGCCAGAGCAATAGAGACAACAAGGTTTGGAGGTTACATCCAGCAGGCAACAAAGCAGACATGGCTCTGAGATCAAGAAGGCATTCACTGATATCAAGGCTAGAAATGAACCAGTAAGGTTCCAGATTTATATCCAACTGCTAAGAATGGCTCCCACTAATCAGCAAAGGCTAATGGCAGCCTATGACATCCAAGAAGGGAAAATGACCCTCAGTCATTTCAGACCTACAATGCAGCAACCACAATCAGCTGCTGACTATATCAGAACCAATCTGGAAGTTCTCTCCAAAGATATCCATCCAATGGACCAGATTGAATTACACAAACAAACCGGTGAAATGGTATATTCTACCTTGGCAGACAAAACATTATTGGCTCATAGATTGCAAAATTCATTGCACAATACTTCTGCCCAACTAGAATTAGAGAAGGCCTCCTCAATGGCTAAGGATAATAGAATCAAATCCTTGGAGGAGATTATTATAGAGTTGGGACATGATCCCAAGGATCCTAAGGGCATTCAGGCCTTGATCAAAAAGAAAGAGGAAGACATAGCAGCCCTCAGAAGACAACTCAGGCTGCCAGCTACAATACATCCTCAAACTACAGAGGTAGCACAAAAAAAAGAAGAGGAGGATGTGGTTACTTTGCTTATGAGGATGCATAAAAGACTCATAGAAACAGAGAGTGCCTTGGAGGCATCACTACAAGGGAGACAGGGAGAGTTGGCCTCTCAGCCAGCACAAACAGCTATAACTATTGAGACTGCACCTCCTATAATTACCACAGCAACCCCTCCTACTGATCCAACATCAATAGCAGGTACCTCAACTTCAGCAACAGTTTCAGCAACAACTACAACAACAGCAGAGCAAGAGGCCAGCCTGAGTATGGAGGAGATGATGAAAGCAATAAAGGCTCTGGAAGTACAGATGGCAGAATTGAAAGAGGCCAAAGAAAAGCTGGCCAAAATTGAGGTAAGATATGACAAATCAAAGATGGATGTAGCAGAGAAGATAAGGGAAGTAAAGGCCTTGGAAAAAGGAATAAAAGAGCTGCAAAAGGAGCTTACTCTTGATAAGACTCTAGTTGAAGTCAAGAAAATTTTGTGGGCCAAAATTGGCTAATCCATCACTGACCAATGGCAATCAATTGAAACTATACATGAGCAAATGGAATTGATAGGCTTAGCTCAATTCGAAACTCAAAAGGTTAGAGCATCACTAGGAAATATGCCTGAGCAAGTCAATAGAATAATTCAATTTCTAAACACTCATACCAAAGAGCAGTTGGCAGCAATTAGTATCAGAAACAGGACAGATACCATCTTACTAATGAAAAGGGCGCTGACCCTAAGGAATTTTGTGCAGACTCTAGAAAGAAAATGCCAAGAAACGGAGGCAGAGATAAATGATTTCAAAATCAAGTTTGCAATATTGCAGAGCAAAGGGTTGCCCAGTTTATTAACTAGTGCTACAAGACTACTATCACATGAGCAATATGCCCACAGGGTAAATAACTATGCCTCCAATCAAATTACCGCATCCTCAAGCACCTCAGAAGAAACAGGGCCTCCATCTGGACAGAGTCTTTATGACAAACTAGAAAATCGGTTCTACATTGAACATGAGATAAACCACCTTTTCGAAGTCTAGCCCAACTTTTATAGATACACTGAAGCTGATGAAACACTGATAAAGATACAAAGACATCAGTTGCCTACAGAGGATTGGTGGAAAGGAATGATGGAGATATTGCTGAGATAACTTTGTTTCTATTTTTTTCTTTTGGTCAGCTACAGGTCAACAATTACAGAAGCATGATCCACCTGTCAAAAGGTGAATAACAACAAAAAAGAAAAAAATAAATGGTGACTACAACTCGTTGATGAAAACCGAGCATTGGTGACAAGGCCAAGACAGCGGCACAAAACCATAGCAACATCAAGACAGCAAACGAAGAGTAAATGCACAGCAACCAACCGACTCACTCAGTCCAAAAGGTCAAATATCTCTGACAATTTGGACATCCAACACATTCACATTTACTACATCATTTATTTACCTCATTTACTTCTTCTCAAAGAGTTGGTAAAGGAAGTTATGACTTCAGAACTTATCTTCATGATATTTTGTAACTCCTTGTTTGTATATATACCTCCCCATAATATGTATTTGGGGTTGGTGATTTTCTCTCTGGACTACGTTGTAAATTCTCAGACTGTTTTAATACAAAAGCTGTTGAAGTTCATTGTTGATGACCGTCTGGATGTGGATTTGATGTACTGGGACATGCTACAGAATTCTTGTGTCATTTCATGGATCAATAAGTTATTATAAAACTGTGTTTTATGTTTTATGTGTTTGCAAATTTCATATATGTTCCATAATCTTGGTAACAGAGAATAAGAATAGCCCAGGATTTGTTTAAATGCACCCTGTGTTCAATCCCTGCTATTAATTATGTTTTCTTCATAATTAGTCATAAATATGAATTCTTGGTTGCTCATGTATGGATCAATAAGTTATTCTCAAACTGTGTTTTATGTTTTCTGTGTTTGCAAATTTCATATACGTTCCATAATCTTGGTAGCAGAGAATAAGAATAGCCCAGGATTTGTTTAAATGCACCCTGTGTTCAATCTCTACTATTAATTATGTTTTCTTCATAATTAGTCATAAATATGAATTCTTAATTGCTCATGTTTTAACTAATTCTTTCACTTTGAATATTACCTAGGAATTCTTAATTTCTCCTGGATAATATTCATGCACTTTCCCTCTGCCAGCATAATGAAAGATTCTTGATTGCCTTTCAGTCCCTGATTTCACTCCATCACTTTCCAGATTTGAAAATTGTTCCAAAACTGCCTATCTCGCTCTGTAGCATTACCATTTACCCAAGAAACACTTTCAACAGTACACTATCATTGACTCCATTGCCCAATAGTATAGACTCTTTTGGACTTTGCATCCTAGCTCTGCCTGAAATCACCATCCAACAAACTAAAAATAAAACTCTGTGCATCATAACTAGCCTAAAATACTCCAAAACAAAGCTAAAATACAAAGAGAGAGTCCTCTCTGGTTGCAGGTAGGCTAGAACCTGCAGCTAAAAGATTGGTTAGTGGTTACCTCGGTCGTATTCCCTTCAGGAGGCAGGGAACAACCTGAGTGATAACATTACCCACCAGAAGATTTTCTTCAATTTAAGGTCTTCACCTAATATTTTATCAGCATCTTCCCATGCTTCCCTTTTGTTAATGATAAAGGGGCCTAATTGGTTTCTTATCCTCAGCTGAGCTTTTTTCTTCACATTGCAAAAGTGAGTCAAATCCGCATTAATAAGTTGCCTGAAATATTCCAGAGCAAAAAATCTCATAGGCACATATTTTGGCAGCTTATAAGGGCACAACTCACAGCCATATATCCTGATTTCAGTGTGATCTTGGTAGAAATACCAGTCACCTATCCTGTAGTTCTTGGAAAGCTGTAGAATCTTCCTTATGTCACCAGAGAGCCTAGGAGGAGGAGCTCCTATAGATAGAGTGGACGCTGGATGTATAAACAGGTCAATGAATTCATAGTAGGTATAAGGGGATTCAGTAATTCTGTGGAAGATTGAGGTCCAAAAGATTACAGACCTCCTCCCTCCTTTGGAATCCAATTTCCTGATGGGAAATATAAAAATGTTTGGGTGATAATATAATAGCAGATGGTATATGAAACTTGTGTATTTAAACACTCCTTCTCTTTCCAAATTCATAAATTGACCATGGATTTTGTCAGCAATGAAAGAGGCATAGTCATACTTAATAGCAGGGGGCTGTCCTGGAGTAAAGGTGGATAACAGAACTAGGACCATCTCATCCACAAATTCACTGGACCTAAATCCCAAGATTACTGATATCATGTCAAGAAGAATTCTTCCTGTCTCATTGAAGGAGACATATAAATAAGGAGGTGGGCCTTAGGGCTGGCATTCTGGTTTCATGAATAACTTAGCAATCTAGGCTATTTCTACACTAGAAAGTTGAGAGCCTTGCTATAGAAAATATCCCATGGAAAGAGGAGCAAGAGGCTGAACTGGATGGAATTGTAGCATTTCATTGATAGACTCAGTAGTTATGTACAAAAGGATTGTTTGTGATGGAGAGATAAATGCTTTACTGACAGGGTCATAATTTGCACAGCAGTGGCAAATAATATTTGGGAATATATTGACTGAGGGAAGGTAGTACCTGGGGAGATTGGATTCCCATATTCCATAGATGTCAGAATTGTTCAAATGAATGTTTCTGATTAGGAAAAAAGTATGAAGATGATTTTGGCAACCAAATGGGTCTCTTATTTGGAAATCTCTGTCGGCCAAGGGTAAATGATGCTAGTCTGTATGAGGTGCATTGAGAGGTGCGACATTGAGGGCCACAGGGGCTTCCATTGTTCAATTTTCTGTGTTTTTAAACCGGAGGTTGAAATTTTGTGGAAAAAGTGAAACAAAGCAGTTCTAAATGGGCTGGTATGGCAATTATGGACTATTTTGGCTTGAATTTGGCTCTTACAGGAACACATTTGTAGAGGAAAACTAAAAACATAGGTTCGGGAGGTGGGACGGGGTAAATACCTGTGTTTTGGAAGCGCACGAGTGTAATTTGCAGGTCGACTGACGAGTTGAGTAGCGGGATGTTGGACTTTGCTGGTCGGGGTGGCGGACTGGAGCTTCAGCAGCTACTGAACGTAATTTTTCATGCAACAGTCTTGGGAAACAAACAAATGAAAATGAACGAAAATGACGTTTTTTACGTGTTTTTTAACAAAAATTGGCTTCGTAGGTTTTTTGGTGGTTTTGGTCAGATGACGGGATAGTTTGTCGCGTAGCAGAGGGTATGGAAGGGTGACGTGGTGATGACGTGGTCGTGACGTCAACGGGGGGGTCAGCGGGGGCGGTAAGTGGTTTGGGCCCGCACCGCTTATGGGCCGAAGCGATTTTGGTGGGGAGGGTCGGGAGCATGCCGGGAGGACGCCGCGTGTCCCAGGCATGGCGCGAATACTACCGGCTCCCCGGGCGGTAATCATCGGAGGGGAAGGGCCTCGTGATATGATCGTGAGCTGTCCGATCAGTGGGCCCGGATCTAACGGTTGACGCTTGCTGGAGGTGGCAGAGAGCTTGCGGCGTGGGACCCATTGAATATTTTAAAGTTTTATGACAAATCGGGGTGTTTTACCATTGGTTTGTGATACTGTGGGTTCGGTTATTAATTAACCAAATGTTAATCAATCCCATATTTGCACATGAAGGGCTATTTATAAGGTTCCAAGTGAACCTTTAATTCTCGATTTCATAATGATATGGTTTATATTAAAACTGAGGCGGGTAATATTAAAATATGGGGTTTTATATATTAATAAAATATGGGAAAGGGGAATAAGCACATGAATTATATAAATAAGTAAATAGTTAATATGAATTTATGAAGGATAAGCACCAAGTTATAAAGTTCAACAACTTAGGCTTAGGAGAAAACATAGGTTTTACACAAGAAATGTGGTTTCTTTGCCCAAGGCAAGAATGTTATTTTCCTCAGGTTTTTTCATGAAATGGAATGATTTAAGAGTATTGAGCATATCTCAACATCCTTAGGGGGAGGTTAGTAAGTGGTTTTGGGAGAAATGTGAAGGGAAGTTAGACATGCATCACTTGAGTTGTAGCCAAACAATTGCCATTGTACTTATGATATCAATAAGATGAACATCTTTAAAAGATAAAAATTAATCATAAGCATGCCTCTGCAACACCAAAACTGCCTACCTAGCCTACAATACCTAACATTTTTCCTTCCTTTTCCATGGGTGCACTTGGAATAGCAAACCCTTACAAATCTTCTTTTATTCTCATGGAAATCCTATCTAAGTCTACCCTTATTTCTTCCAAGGGCTCAGATTTAACAGTTGAGCTCCTTTGCTTCTCTACCTAACTACTTATCTGCCAAGATTGAACTGTTTGGACAGATTTATTCTCTATTTCTAAAATAAGAAATTCAAACATGAGACTCTTTTGGCCATCCATCAACTGTGGCAAGAGTCAACTAATTGCACACAATGAGATTCTTTTGAAAAAATAGAATAGTAGTGGCATTTTGGACTGGCACACTTTCCTGGTCTTTTCTTTGGGGTTCATTTCTTTTCTTTTTTGACCATTCCATTCTTTTTGCCCTTTGATCTTTCTTTTAGGGAATACCCTCTTTTCATTTTTTAATTTTTGATCTTTTCAAAATATGGAACCTTTGTAGCAGGGAAAGGATGCACATATTTGGGATTTTACCAGTCAATCATGAAATATGACACCTATTGGTATAGGAGCATAACAGGTTGCATGTCATTGCATGTGTTTATAAACTGTGATTTCCATTCCACAAAATAATAAAGAAAATTTGTAATCTCTTGATTTCAGTTTGATTTCATTAGCAGTAGCAAATTTCTATTAATTTATACCCTCCTAAATCCTACAAATTTTCACAACCACCCCAAAGAGAATTGATTTCATACTAATATTGTTTTTACATTGATGTAGATATTTAATCATAATTTCTTGTCATAGATATTGTATTATGTTGAAATATTTTATTATACAGGTTTATTTCCTTAGATCTCATATTCATTATCACTGGTTTGTTGCTTAAATTTATGAAATTATATAAAATATGAAAATGAAGAAAAAAAAATGAATATACCATCCACATAAATGAACACAAGATGTATCTTCGGAAGCACAAAATGGTAGAAAACCATCTAGAAAGTGAGGCTTATCCTTTACTCTTGTTTATTTAGTTATGAAATTGCAAATACAAAAAAGGGGGGAACTCTTTATGTAGTTTCCTTTAATAGTGGCCTAAATGGCTACTACAAAAACTTATTCCTCCTTTGTTATCCTCTCAAATCCCATTCCTATATGCTCTTCTCAACTATGGAACATGTACAATACTAACATAATGGAACCCCCTCTCTTCCTAGTGGCTCAATATTTAAATATCCTAATAGTGGTCTATGGTTTTTGGTTTTTGTGTGCCTTAACCTTAATTATTGTTAAGTTTTTATACCTAATTCTAGAATCTTCTTGAAATCCCGCAAGTTTCTTATCCCATGTAGGAGTAATGGGTGTTGACATGGAATCCACTTGGTACCATGTTGATCAATGAGGTAGGTCAACTTGTGGGATACATAACTTTTGCATCGAAACTCTAATTGAGGTGATTTTCATACCATTGGAAGGGTCTCAATGCGTAGAAAAATGTTGAGGGGTTGGATCTATTATTGTATAATTTTGACACCAAAAATAAATATTTAATGCCTTAAAATGATTCTATAAGGTTCTAGACCCCAGATTTCTAAATTGGGACATACCAATAAAATGGACCTTACAAGTCAATTGTTTCAATTTTTCCTCCTAGCAAGTACCATGATATATGACAAACTATATAAGGTGTTGTCTAACTATTCTATATTTTGGGTTTTTTTGGTGGGAATTTTGTGATACATTTGTGAAAGAGATTGCGATAGTTTCTTGTTTAATATGCATTTTTGGCTGCCTAAATGGATTCAACACCATGAAAAATCCTTGGAGCACCTGGATAATACAATTTACACAACTCAAAATTTTGATTGTAACAAATCTTTGCGGGAAAAATTGGTGAGAAAATATCCTTGAAAATCCTTCAAAACTTAGAATAGTTAGACTACACTATCATATAATGATCCATTTAGGATTATATAAAATAGATGTTATTAAATTGGAGATAAATAATTAATATTTATAATTAGTAGATATTTATAATTGTTAGTACTAATATAACAAACATAATTAATGCTTAGTCCATATAACTCATAAATATGATTCTAATTAATGGGGGAGGCTGGAGTGGGAGGGGCTATTTTTAGTCCTGATGGAAAAGTTTGGAAAAAGTTTGCTTGAGGACTGAGAGTAGCCACAAACAACCAGGTGGAAGAATATGGATTATATAAAGGGCTGAGGTTGGCAAAAATCGAAGGAATAACACAAATTATAGTCTTTGGAGATTCCCTTATTACCATACAAAAATGAATAAAATGGTTTCAAAGTAAGGACCATGACCCAATACCATATTTGCAAAGAATATATTTATTGTTGGGAAAGTTTGGAGAAATCGAATGTTATCACATTAAAAAGGATAATAATATGATGGTGGATGAATAGGCGAACCAAGCCATCATTCTGGAGCAAGATGATCTTAGGGAGGATGAGAGTGCACCATCCAAACGTCACATCCCATGAATGTTTATAATCAGGAAACCTGAAAGTGCTAGAAGAATATTAAGAGGGGTGATCAGTCTGAAACAAAATTAATTGTTTAATTTACTCCTTAGCACATATGTTCAACAGTCAGAGTCTTGGTGATAAGATGGATCTGTCAATCTCTAGATGGATAATTAAGAGGAACCAATGTAGGACTAAGGACAACTGGAAGGTTGGAATCCGAGATTTAAAGCAGAGATGCAGTGAGGAAATAATGTTCCCTAAGCTCAAGGAGGATCGCATAAGGTCGATAGTGTGGGAATTAATCTTGGAGAAAGAAGAAATGGAAATTAAATTGGTTGCAGGGAGTGCACTGTCAAAGAGCGTTAAAAATGAAGCACCCTCTTGCGCCGTCAATTTGGATCTAGTCCTGGCTATATGAAGTTGGTTATGGAGGTCTTATGCATTGTGGATAGTCGCTCATCCTCATTATGATGGAGTCATGATTTCGTCGTTTGGTAATGGCGTTGGAGACCCTTCTGAGAATTCCCTTGATACATTCATGCATGAAGTGGAGGACATGATTTCGCGAATTGGGGGTGAAATTATATCAGAAGCTCAGTCTCACTTTACCCTCATGACAGTTCAATTGGAAGGTCCAAGGAAGGATGTAGAGATTGTGTAGGAAACAATGAAGGTCATCATGGAAACGATAATGAATCTCGATGGAAATGTGGAGTATTCGGAAGAGAAGATGGAAATGGCGACCATGTCAGTTCTAAAGGAAGTGTTTGGCATCGGGGAGGAAGGTGACAATGCATCAGCACGCGGCGAGCAGGGAGCTCCCCCTCTGGAATTCGTAGTGCATCTACAAATCCAACAAGAAGCTGATAAAAATGAACCTGAGGATGCAGACCAGCATGGGGAAAAAAGCGATTGACATGGAAGAAATCAAATAGCACGAGTCAAAAGAATTCGACTAGTTAGAAAGTAGAAATAGTCTTTTTTTATGTTATGCAAATATGTAAATATTAATGGGATTTTTTGGCGAATGTCTAAGGAAACTGATGTAGAAAACTGGAGAAGTATAGTTTGAATTCGTTTTCTCTGGTTAGAGCATTTTTGGAGGGATATGGAAATATTGTTACTTTTGAATGTAATCATTATGGCTAGAATCCAGATTGTTTAATAGAAATATAAAAGTTCCTTTGAAAAAAAATTATGATTCTAATAAATAATTTATTAATATATTATTTTTAATCATAACGCATATTTTAATTAATAAGAAAAATAATGAATTATTACATTAATAAGCATGTTTACTTTGAAATCTAGCTTCAAATTTTTTAATTTAATTATCTGTAATTATCAGGTGGACCGGTAGAGATTTAACTTGACAGAATATTCTATAATATTCTTAGTAATGGTCACATTTCAAAGGTTGAGATTTATCTCAAAAGTAGTTATGATCTTTTAATTAAGTTGATTAATTAAAAATCTATGATATAATTATGTGCCATATGAACATCAATTATGGTTTTTTGGGCATGTGGTATTAATAAGCGATGGTATTGGCCCATAGTATTGTAACAAAGTCTATTTTTTGGGCTATGGTATTAGTAAACCATGGTATTGACCCATAGTTTTGTTAAAAAACCTATATACACGTTAAGAATATCTATGGTAAAGTGGGTTGAATCATGTCACTTGTTTTTTATAAGTATATATGTTTAACTCATATTTAATTTTTTTTAATAATTACTATTAATAATAATAATTTAAAATAAAGTTCCAATTTAGTTAATTTTTAATGCTTTTTTTTTAATCTTTGCGATGAGAAATATATATTATGAGGTAAGTGTTTTGATTCCTATAGTTAATACATTATTTTTTAAGTTATAATTAAATGCCTATAGTTAGTAAATGATTTTTTAAGATAAGAAGCGTTTTCATCGGAAAACAATTTGAAGAGAATGTGACTTTTAATCATTTAACTCCTATCCTAAATGGAGAAAGAATATCTTCATCCATAGGATATGCAACTTCCCCATTTTAAATGGCCTACCAACTTATTTAAATATTTTCTAAGTTTTGTTTGTTTTTTATTGTTAAGAAACCTCTAATGTAATACACCTACTTGTATAGGAAACATTTTAAATGGAAAAATAATATAAGGAAAACACCAAGATATGCTTATTGCTCGTAATTTATTTTGGTATTATGTGTTGTTTTATTTTTTTCACAATTTTACAATTTATTTCATATTTCTTTATTTTTCTATCAATTATTCAAGAAAGAATGAGAGTGCTTAATAAATGAATGAATGATATTTTAATGTCCACGAGACTAAAAATAGTTTATGGGGCTACCAACCTCCTATTTTTTTCCTTTTGAAATTCAATCCTTTTCTTATTCTAATTGATGATGAGTTGACCTAACCTTCTAACAGTCCCCTCAATAAAAAGACAATGCCAAGGAATTGATGTTAACATCATTGCCATAATTGTCTTGATGTCTTTGAAAACTTCACATTCCAAAATGAAATGCTTTTTCGATGCCACTACCCCATAAGTGAAAAAAGTGCACAATTGTTCTTCCCAAGCTTCTTTAGGTCTCTTCCATCGTCCCATTTCACACCAAAGTTGATGTGAGTTACTTCTTAATTGAACAATAAGAATCTTTGCTCTCCATAAAATTTTAGTTCCAATGTACTCTTTTTGTTGGAGATCACAAGTGGGGTTGAATTACTGAACATAATACTTCTTCTTTCTACCCAACACTTTTCCCCATATACGCTTATGGAACTTCTCCATAACAAACTTCTTTAACTCCTTGCTATTTGAGGGACATGCATTGAAGTAAATATTCCATTTTTGCATCCATTTGTTGTTTTGTCTCATCCATGATTTCTTTCTTTCACTCATGCCTTCATTAAAGATAAATTTCAACCATCTACCTACTTACATTTGCTCAATTTTTTTAGATACCTTATAATATGCACCATAGAAATTGCTTCAATGGGAGTAGCTCATGTTTCACTCAAGATTATCTCATAAGGAATCAAACTTTTTATTTTGAACTTGCTCATGATCAAGAGTTTTTGGATTTTCTCAATTTGTTTCCATTTTGAAATAGGGATGTTGCTAGCCCACATTTCATTGGATAAACTAGGAGTCCAAAAAGAACTTTAATCATTTTCAAGTGCATATAATGCTTTTCACCGTCCTAAAATTCTCTTCTTTCTGCATTCCTCCCAATTAAGCATGTTGTTGAAATCAATCCTGAGGTACTTGTATTCATTTACTTCTTCAAGAATGTTGCCTTCAAAGAAGAATGTATGTGTACTTTGCTTCCTTTTATTAGAGAAAATCATTATTTTGGTCTTACTGGTATTGAATTTCATCCTCATTACTTTACAAAAATGCTCAAGGGAATATAGGTGCATCTGCAATCCATGGGACAATTTAGCAATCAATACAAGATCCTCAACATATAAAAGAAGCTTTATCACAAACTCCCCCAACCGAACACCATCCCCACCTTGTAGATTTAGCCACTCTTCCAATTTGTCAATATATAAACCAAAAAGAGTAGGGGATAAAGGGTAACCTTACTTGACTCTGATGTCATTTCTAAAACTTTCTAAAATGCCCGTTGAAGTTCTAATTTTGACTTTCATCTCTTCATAAAGCCTTCGGACAAAAAATCTATATTTCAAAGGAATTTCAAATTCTTCCATTCTACGCCACAATTTATCTCTAGGGACCATGTCAAATGCCTTTTTGAAGTCAACAAAGAAGAAAAATACTCCCCCCCCCAAAAACCTTTTCAATAATGTGTCTTAGTGTGATACCATGATCTACTGTAGAATGCTTTGGCCTAAATCTCGCTTTCCCTTTTTCCCTCTTTTCTTTTACTTCTTCCCACTTACTGATTATATTTTCTACCATGCAATTGAAAGTATTTTCAAACAAAGGATTGATCATAATGGTTCTATAGTTGGAAGGATTATTAATGTCTCCACTTTTAAAAGGGGTACTGCTAGACAAGTTGTCCAATCTCTTGGGAATCCTTGTCGAATGACGTTGTTGAATATTTCCATGATGTTCGGTGCTAGAATATTCATATCCCACTTTATATGTTCTCCTTGAAGTTCAACCAAGTACTTTTCCTTCCATGTTTTCAACTCTTTAGTTCCTACCTCCACCTACTGTAATGTGAAAAGCTTTGTAGTTGTGTTGATCCTTGGAGGAGGCTCAACCTATAATTCTTTTTCATAGAGTTGTCTTGCATAGTCAAACCACTTATTGGCTGTCATATTATATTCAATTTTATTTTTCCTTGTTTGAAGTTCTTGCCTAAAAATCTTTAGTTTATTCTTGCCTAGATATATTAACACTTCTCTCCTTGTTTGCATGAAATCATATTTTTTCCTTTTTAAAATCTACTTATATAAATTTACATTCATCATCTCATCGCTTCCATTTTTTAAGGTTCTCCTTGCCATTTTTCATTCCTCATCGAACCAAGTATTCACCGGAAAACAATTTGAATCTGGTTTCCTAACTTTTGCTCTTTTACACTTCTCAAATGCACCCTAAATTATATTTGTTAATTCATGACTATCTAGGCTTTGGGAACTAGTTTTCTCCTTCTGAATTAATCTCTCTAGAATTGTTTTGAAGATAGTGCAATTTTCTTGTGTTAGAATAATTCCCCCCCTTGATATCTATTGTCTAGAAAATTGGCTTTTCCTCCTATGTTTTCTTTCTTCTAACCAAGATGTCTTTATATAAATTGGGTTATGATATGATTTTAAGTCCAAAATATGCTCTCCAATCTTCACTTCATCTATCCTTTCTATTAAGCTTTGTGAACAAATAACATAGTCAATGACACTTGCCCCATTGTATGTGTTGCAAGTGAAGTTCCCAAACTTTTTACATCTATCTAGACAATTGCAGATAATTAAGTTGAAAGAACCACAAAACGTAAGCAACTCCAAAACGATTACTAACTTTGTCGTCTTCTGCACATCTCAACCATTGAGGATTCTCCTCTTCAATGAGGCAGATAGGATTGTGATCCTCTTTGCAACAAATAATACTAGCTCGTTGATTTGTTGTTCTAACATTGAAATCTCCCACTAAAAGAACTTCTCCCTGCTGAGAATATGCGACAATATGTTGCTTTAAAGCTGCATACAAATATTTGTTTTCCAACCCCTTATTTTTGTAAGTTTTTGATACTTGAAGCCAAAAATAGCATGCTGCAATTCTTATTTGGTTCTCATTCTCTATTATTTTGAACCATAAATATTATTTATTTGTATCTTCTTTCACTGATTGAATGTGACAAACTTCTTTTTCTTTCACTAAAACTAGTATTCTTCTGTACCCTTTGTCATTTTCTATTGCCTCATTCCAAACTGCTAACTTCAAATAGCCGTCAAACATAGGATTTTTGCAACCATCATGTTCATGAGTTTCTGTGAGACAAATTATGTCTCTACCTTTTGCAATAGGACCTATACCAGGTCCCCTCCTCTAAGGGTAACCTCTACAGTTATAATAGACTAGACATAGGTAGACTTGGGTAGGATTTGATTGCTACGTAGTTTGGCACACAAGACTAAAATTTGAGTCTTCACCCCTTTTCATCCATGTTGATCCTATGGTTTTCCTATCTATTATAGTATTTTTTTTGTTATTGGCAGCTTGCTGCCTTGTTTTTCCACGAGGCTTAAACACTACAATAACCGCTTTACCATTTTACAACCATGCTCTTTTCCCTTCGTTTCTTGTTGCTCTAACTTTGTCTACTTATTCTATTCTCTCTTCTTGTTGTTTGCTAGTTAAATCTTCATCTAGGAAGAAGTGTGAGCCTTTCAAGAGTTTCTTTTTGCTTAAGAGATGGTGTTTGTCTTGCACACTTGCCATGATGACTTTTATGGGTCGAGGCCTCTCTTCACATATCTTTCCCACCCTCCTTGCTTGGAAAATTTTCCCTCTCCACTGTAATTTCTCTTTCAAAAAGTCCCTTGTCAAATTGAAAGTGCTTTTATTATTTCCATAGTCTCTTATTCTCTTGATAATAAATTTTGTTTCCCTATATTTTATTTCTTTATGTTCTCTTTCTTGTGCTCTACGAGAACTTACACCAATTATTTTTGCTCTATCATGTAACCACTAGTGTCCTTAGCTCTAGTTTTGATTTCTTTTGGAATGTATGTCCTCTTGTTCTCTTTTGCCTTATTTTCAGAAAGGGTTGCTTGTTGAACTATTTGTGTATCTATCTGAGTTTTTTTAGATATTATCACATCCTTATTTGTTTCTGTTGATTCATTCCTAGTTTTCCATGTTGCCCTCATGTTTTCCAATTCTCATTTTCCTGTCTCTAAAGCATCTTGTGACATTGTTACGTGCTCTTTTAAAATTCTATTACCTTCCATAAACATCGATTTAAAAGTGTGATCTCTAAATTTTTTTTGTCCTTTTCCTTTCCTTTGGCTTCCAAAATTTCCAACCTTTGCCTGGTCTTCATCATTTCTTGGACATAGAGATTTGATGACCAAGTAAGAGGTGTAGATGTGGGACTATAAATGGTTGAATCTTCTTTATTTTTGCTGCTCTTGTTTGTTTTCTTTCTCTGGGATTTTTTTCTTCTTCTCTGTCCCCATTTAAAGCGGGCAAGCCTTCGCTTTAACATGCTCTGATATTATTTTTCATTTACCCAAATCTACTTGACTGTTTTGTCAGTTGAAGCAATTTTGACTTGGCCCAAATGATTTGTTTCCACAAAATCTAATATTCCCTTGCCATTTTTAAAATTTACTATTGATTTGTTTTCCATTTTGGGATTTCAAAATCCATTGTTTAAAATTAAAGCCAAAAAGTAGCTTCAAAATTGGCTCACCGTCGATACACCAATGGACAATTTTTCTCTGAAAATGGTAGAGTGAACCAAGGATTCCACTTCTTTCATTAAAAAATTTCTTCTCTTCTGGTGTGACTTTTCCCTCTTCTATAAGAGGGTGCGTATAAAAAAATAATGTTTGTTGATGGACATATCACAAACAATCCGAATCCCCTAGATTACCAGCAACTACCAAGCACCGCCGCTAAACTCCTCTAACTGTCGCTCTCAAGCAAAAGTATGGAACAAGTACAATGCTAAAACAATGGAGTTCTCTCTTCTTAATGTTTTGGTATTTAACATAGTTTTATAGTAGTTTAGGATTGAGATTTTTTCATGCCTCAACCCTTAAATAGTTGAATTGAGGCTTCTGTGATCCATAACAATTATAAGAAGAAATTTCGGCGTAAATCACATTCAGAAAATCATTGTCGACGCGTTTCGAACCAACCAGTGTGGTTCATCGTCAGGACAAGTTGAAAAATCAGATCTATCTTTGTCATTTAAATACTTAGAGCAGAGCTTCCAACGGCTAACTAGGACAACATCTAAATTCGACAAGGGACCAGGGTCAACCAAACCAGTTATAAATTTAAAGGTAAACAAGGGACCTTTATAACTGGTTTGGTTGACCCTGGTCCCTTGTCGAATTTAGACGTTGTCCTAGTTAGCCGTTGGAAGCTCTGCTCTAAGTATTTAAATGGCAAAGATAGATCTGATTTTTAAACTTGTCCTGACGATGAACCACACTGGTTGGTTCGAAACGTGTCGACAATGATTTTCTAAATGTGATTTACGCCGAAATTTCTTCTTATAACCTCTAAATAGTGTGTCGACAATGATTTTCTAAATGTGATTTACGCCGAAATTTCTTCTTATAACCTCTAAATAGTGTTAAGTTTTTGGATCTTGTGTAATCTTCTTGAAATTTTACAAGTGGCTAACCCTACACATGTGTAATGGGGGCTCACATGGCTTCCACTTAGTACCATAGTGGTTAATGAAGCAAGTCAGCTTCCTAGAGAAATAATTCCTAAATACAAGTTCCAATTGAGGTGAATTTCATACCATTAGAAAGCTCTTAATATGTAAAACAACACTAATGAGTTTGGAGCAATTATTGTAATGTTTTGGCTTCAAAAAGTGTCATCTGATACCTTAAAATGATTATAGAAGTTTCAAACTCTCAAATTTCCAAATTAAGACCTACCACTAAAATAGGTTTTGGAAACTGATTCCTTTATTTTTTTCTCCTACAAAGCACAAGATAAATAAAAAATAATATAATAATCCATTTAGAATAAAATAAAATATATCATCAATAATTATAATTAGTAATATTAATTTAACAAACACCATCCAACTTGTAATTATAATTTTATTAGTAATTTAAATAATTAGTTTTAAATAAATACAACAATAATTATTAATTAATCAATTTTTAAATTATAGTTATACTTTAGAAAAATGTAAACTTATCACTTTTATTAATTAATTAATTAATTGTTAAATGACCCCTAAAATAATAAACCTAATAAATAAGCAAGACCTGAAAATGGGAAGTAATATAAGTAAAACACTGAGCTATTTATGTTACTTGTGATTTCTTCTAGTATAATGTATTTTTTCTTTTCTTGTTCTTTTCTTTTCAAGTAGTTATTGGATAGTTCACTCCAATCTCAAATAATTAAGCAATTGCAATAATGAAATTACTTAGCTTAGCTCCGATTAATACAAGTGAGATTTAAATCCATACCAGGTGGATAACAATTTCCTTTCAACAATCCAAATTTATCCATTGACTTTAGAGATTCCATATACGAGAATGCAAGTTTTCCCATTCATTATATTCCGAAAAAAATGGAGTTAACCTATATCAAATTAATAAAATAATAAAATGTTAATAAGTTAAAAAAATATAAAAAATTATGGGATTCTAGAGTTTGACTAACTTCATTCTTGATGACAACATTTCATAAATGGGTAGATGTAATTCCATTCAATATTGAGATTAATCACAAACTAAAATCAATATAGTTGGAAAACAAAACAACAAAATTAATAATAAAAAAATTAATAAAAAATACTAAATTAATTTTTTTATGGGATGTTGGAGCTTGACTGAGCTCAGAGTTAATAATAAAATTATATGAGTAAGTAGATTATTTTTTTATCTAGCATTGAAGTTATTCATAAACTAAATTTAATATAGTTAAAAAAATAATCAATGGACCTTTATTCAGAATCAAACAATTATGCAGAACTTTAATCTTTGAAATTTTCTTTGTGTTGGCTTATTTCATAAACTAAACTTAATATAGTTAAAAAAATAATCAATGGGCTTTCACTCAGAATCAAACAATTATGCAGAACTTTAATCTTTGAAATTTTCTTTGTGTTGGCTTATTTATATGAGGATAAGGGAGCAGAATACTCAAGCAAATCTCCTTTCTAAGGAGGGTCTGCAATAGGGTATGGGCACTTGGCACATAACTGAAGTAGAAGAGGACATGATATGTGTGTCGGATCAACAACCTTACAATTTTTATCTGAATGGACTCTCAACAAAATTTTTATTATCAGCTCTATCATTTACGTTTTGATGTTGTTGTCATAACAGTTTTCATAAACCTGTAGTGATGGATTTTGGTATCCAAATTTTGGTTTTTTTGGTTAAAATAAGTATGTATTTATGGGTCGTTTTCCTCATTAATGGGGAGGCCCAGTATCTGGATATGGTTCTTTTTGGCTTTTGGGTTTGAGTAGTATTTTTTGCTACGATCATCCCAGAGATGGATTACTATATGTTTCTTGTGGACATACAGTATTTTGAATGCTTAAATGCATCTACAAATGTAACTTTTTATTGTCTTAATTGAAAATTCGATTTTTTCCTTGGAAAAAAAATAGTTAAAAAAATAAAAAAATAAAATAAAAATATATATAAATTATATATATATATATATATATATATATATGTATGTATATATATATGTATATATGTATGTATATATATATATTAAAATAGAAAAATTTACATATTTATAATGAATAATAAACTAAATAAAATCTAGGCACTTGCATCTGAAATTTAATGATAATTAATTAAATAAATTAAGATAATCTAAAATCAAATTTAATTAACTATAAAACTCAACCAAAATGAACACTTTAAGAGGAAAATGTATTTGATAAATCTTGATTTATAAAATAAATATAAAATCAACCATGCTTAACTAATAATACGTTAAATAAAATCTACGAAATTAGGTTAATTTAGTAATAATTGAAAAATAAAAATAAAATATTTATATGGTTAAATTTAATTAACTATTATAACCATTAAGAAATTATAAATTAAAAGAATTAATAAAATAGGAAATATTTAATAGAGCGAGAATTATAGACAATAATAAAAATAATATAAACTAGATGCTATTTTAAACCATAAATATCAATAATGATAAATTAAAACAAATAATTATTTTGTTGTTGGGAATTTGAACTATGTAATATTTTTTATCCGTCCAACATTTCAGATGGTAATTCCATCCATCATCAGGACCAACGAGCTTTGTGGAGTAACCATCTAAAAGGTTGGATGGATAAAAAATATTACATAGTTCTATTCCATAAATCTCCAACAATAATATGAATAACTTTGGAAGTCTCCAATCACTTAAATTATTATTTACTATAGCACACATTATAAAAAATAATAATAAGATGACACAAACTAAAGTTAGGTAAAATTTAATTTATCAATAGATATAATCATATCATGTATTTGGGAAAAAACAATGCTTAACTTCAGATCTATCAAGTGTAGAGAGAAAGCAAATCCCTCGAGGTGCAACCCTCTTTTTTTAGTGCAAAACTTTAAGAAAGGTTTGCACCTCAAGAGATTTGATCCCTCATCTCTCAACACTTGAAAATCCAGAGCTATGGATCTACATTGGTTATATATATATATATATATATAATGTAATTTGATTTAGTCAAAATATTTAGATAATATAACATAACAATAACATAATGACAAATTACAACATCTCTTCCATATTAGGTTGGAGAGCTCCTCTTGGTACAATAATCACCTCATGTGAAAAGGGAAAATAACATAAGATTATTAAAAAAAAAAATTTAAAATGATTTTTTTTTGGTCACGTAATTTGTTTATTTATTGATATAGTTTAAAAGGAGATATTAAAATTATTTTGTTGTGACTAGTTTGTTATTGGGGAAATCATACTAGTAACACAAAAGTAGTTTCTTCATTGTTACTAGAGGCATACATGTATTCTGAATATCAAAAACCATAAAGATATTGAGAATGTTTGTAACTGAGCAAAAAAGCCTTAAACCTATCATATCTAATACTTGCAGTCACGCTGAATATATCATGAAAACTGAATGCATAAATAAAATCCATAACAAGTTGTGGGGGAGTACCCTGAATGGTTGATGGGGGCTCATTATCATCTTCCGAGGGAATGAAATGTAGTTATGCAACTCTAATGGTTAATACCATGCATAACCTATATTGCATGTATGGGACATTGCACCCCTCAAATTTGCCATATATTCTCATCATGTATTATATCATGTCGAGTCTCCTAATTACACATGTAGGGAGGAGACATCCTTGAATGAAATCTATTTACAATGGTTTCTTAGTGATTACATTTCCATTTGTGACCAAGATCTGAGAATAATGGCATTTCGAGGAAGAAGAGGCCTTCATTAGCAATTTTTTCAGCTAGTTGATTCCCCATTCTTTCTACATTGGTTAGAATGGATGCCGAGATCTCTACCAAAGAAGAGTTTACTCTTTCAAGTCCTCCTTCAAGCCTCCAACTACAAGAAACTTTGGAGGGAGAAGATCCATTTTATACTTTATTATCCATCTAAATTATCATCTTAGAGTCCCCCTCAACAATTAGGTTTTTGAATTTTTTCCTCATGACAATTCATAATCCATGTTCAAGGGCATGGATTTCTATCACATTGTTGCTATCGATGCCAATAGATATCACATATATGTGTATACTTTGAATATTTAGATATCTAAAAACACCTCAAAAACTAGTTCGACTTGTGTTACCTTTAGAAGCCCCATCAAAAATATTTAAGGAGGAAGGGCCCAATTTGTAGGACTTCTAGATCTAGATTGCATTGACAAGGATGGTTGCAAAAAGTTAGAGGCTTGAAGTACAAGGTATTTGAGAATGACACTTTCCTATGAGTTGTAGGTCCAGTATTGAAGGGACCATGTGGAAGATGAAATTGTCTCTTTAATATCCTTTATGATATTTTTCCAAGCAAACTCCTCCTTGGAAACAAGACCTTTAGAAATTTTCCTATTCCGCTCTTTCCAAAGTTCCCATAAGACAAAGCTTCAGATTAGCTACCAAGATCTATTGATTATTGGGTGAGAGAAGGTAGAATTTCTCCAATCTTTAATAGTTACTTTCAAGCTTACTCTTGAGTAGTTTTACTTCCTGAATATAGAAGCAACGTTATCCCAGATAGTATATGAGAATATACATTTGTTATGGAGATGGTTAGTGGTTTCCACATTGTAAGAATAGAGAATACATAGGGAGGGCCCTTGGAATCCCCTTTGATAAATCTTTTCCCAGGTGAGGGTCCTACCTTAAATGAGTAACCAAAAAAAAGGAGAGACTTTTGGCTGTAACTGCAATCTCCAAAAAATTTCCCATACTTTTCCTACTAGTAGAGTGATGGTCCCTGAGATGATACTACAAGCTTCTTTCAGGTTAAAAGTACTAGGACCAAATTGGCTACCCATTCCAAATACTTCACAAGAAAGCTAATATGTTCATTAAGAGTTGTTTCTATCTCTTTATGGACAGATGCTTTAACAGAAGTGTTAGTGTCGGTATCTTCACCCCTCCATTAGTGATTAAATTTCTCTTTTTGCATGCATACTAGGTGTTCCATCTGATTAGCTGCATTCCATTAGGTCATGGATCAACTGATGGTAGTGGTTCTTGTTAATTTCCCTCATGATATTCACCTGCTATCCTGTTTTCACGTGTTGTAGGTCATTTACTGTCATTTTTGTTTCATTTCATTTACAAAAGTCAGTTTTAGGGTTTTAGTCTCACTAGGTCTAGGGTTTGCCATCATGGTCATCCAAAACTCAATAAAAGGTCAGCAGGCACATGAGGAGGTTTTATAAGTTCATAGAATCATAAATTTACTGATAATATGCTCAATAAATATTTTTTACCTCAAAACTCTGTTTTGAGGTAAAAACAGTGTTTTTTTCATTATATGTACAAATTTTATGTAATTTAAAGTGTTTCTATATGTAATAAGTTTAGCAGTTGCCCTTGGTCACCTTGCCAACTCCAGCCACTGCAAAAAACAAAAGCATCAATGCATTAGTCCATCAATTTATCAAGAAAAGTTAAACTTCAAAAGAAAAAACAAAGTTTTTAAGAAAAATTGACTAAGACTTTATGAAAGTGGGTTTGAAATAAGGAAAAATTAAAAGGCATCCATATATAAAGTGAAATTATGCTACTCATATTTTTCATTGTGCAAAACACCCGTGAAGAGCTAAAATCTCGATTTGGAGGCAAATTGGGCAAAAGAAGGTGAAAACCCTGTTTTTGTTGCAAATCTACCTGGCGCTGCGCATTAGCGGGTTTTAGCCAGTGTTAAATTACAACGGTGTTGCGCATTGGGCCCAGTGCGCTGCGCATTGGCCAAGAAGGTGCCAAAACCATTCCAAATCACCCAAAACTCCCAAAAACGCGACATTTCTCTCCTACAAGTAAGTTCTCATTGATCTTGAGCTGAATTTGATCTTCTACATGTTTTCTTCATGAGTTTTGCATCTTGAAAATCAAACCCTAGCTTGTCTTCATAAATTTCCATTTCATTGTAAAAATTTCACTCCATAACCAAACCCAACATCTTTTTCCCCTTTTCTATACTTCATTGCCCTAAATCAATCCATTAATTCCATTTTCCCTATCCCACTCCCCTAAGAAAACTCATTCCCTTCATCAAACCCTAAATCCCTCTCAAAACCCTAATTTCCCAAAACCTCTCCCTTCATTCCCCAACTCCATTCCACATTTGTAAAATCTCTTCATACTCATCTTCCTTGTCCTCACCCATTATCATTTTCCACCATATCATCATCACATCACTTCCCTAAGACAAGCACCATGACAAGAAGCAGTGAATCAAGTTATGAAGAAGAAACACTTAGTGACAGCTCAAGGGAAAGAAATGTACAACCTAGGAGACCTCACAAGGGTGGAAAAATTATTAGAGAGGAACCTATTATCATGTCTGAACTCCTTTATTGCCCCCTTGCTACCACATGTTTCAGATATCAGTTTTGCTTTGAATTTTGTGAGATGGTTGAGAGGGTTAGATACCATCATGAGTTAGCAAGGTAGTTTTTCATAAACATGGAGAATAATGTGGTGCACCTTGCTGGGATCAATTTCACTCTTTCACAAACTATTATTGCAGAAGCTACTAGAATGCCAGATGTAGGGGAAAAGTGGAACAAAAGGCAGAATATTAGCAAGCAGCATTATGAACCATATATCAAGGCCAAATATCATGGTAAAATTAGAACGGTGTTTCCTTTCAAGTTCTTGGAGGATCGGTATGTTCCACTCATGAAACTTATCATCAAATACTTCACATGTGAGGGTAGGTTCTCCAGACTTTATGCCTACCATATCAGATTGCTTATGCACTTCACCAGGGTCAGAATGATTAGTATTTCATATTTCATATGTAAAAACATAGAGAGGATGATTGTGATTACAAAAAGAAAACCACACCCACAGCAGCTCAATAGTATTTATCACTTTTCTGTTATCAAAATTGTTGTTTTGCATCAGCTCACTCAGTTGGGAGTGCCATGGGAAACTTTCATTGCCCATGAAAGCTTCAAGGGGCCTCAAATATTTGCAGATCCTCAAGAGGAAGGTGAACCTTCCAGGCAACAAAAAGAGCCTAAAAGAAAAACTGAAGAGGCTCATATTCCTATGTTTGTAACTTATGAAAGAGGCACTAGGGTACTTTTTGCAGCTGCCAAACGAGTACTATCTCCACCATAGGTGGAAGGGGTCTCATTTTCTTCACCGGACCATAGGAAAATGCTATCTTCACCAGGGGTGAAAGGGGCTTTGCCTTCTTATTCAGCTGAACAGGTATAGGACAAAGACAAAGGAAAGCAACATGTGCATGATGAAGGCCCTATTGAAGGGCAAGACAAGGATTTTGTTTTGGTTGAGGAAGATGACTCTGATTTGGGCTCTCAAAGCTCAAGACTCAAGGATATGATCATCAAAGAGAAGGAGGCTGAAATCCAAGCCTTATCACTTGACCTTGAGAGGGCCAAATGGATCATTAACTTTCTTGAGCAAGAGAACAAGCAACTGGAGGACAAACAAGCTATTATGGAGCTGCAAACAATTAGAGAAAACAAGCAGGTGGAAAAAAGAAGAAAAATCAAGATGACATCTCTTGAGCAAGAAATTGAGGCTGACCGAGAATCATGGTTGGAAAGAGTGAATATCCACCTTAAGAAGCTACTTGATAAAGCTAACAAAGAGAAGAAATCACTACACCACATGGCTTATCATTACTTAGCTCGGAATAAAATTTGCAAGACAAGGATAAATAGCCTAAAAGCTAAGTTAAAGAGAGCCTTAAAAGCCAAAAAGGAACAAGATAAACTTAAAATTTTGGCTGAAGCTTCATTGGCTCAGCAAAGCAATTAATAAGCTTGCCTCTTGCCAAATTTTAAGAAGTTTTGGGTAAATTTTATCATTTCTCAATTTTTTTTTTCCCCTGGGAAAAAGTCGTAATTTTCATTAAGATAGGAAAATTACATTCTGCAGATGCCTTAGCATATTCGAAATCAGGCTTAAGCCTGTCAAGTTTGTTTTGTGACTGCTATATACAAAAAGTCTCCTCGCAGGGAGCAATCAAAAATTAGTCAGAAATTATGTTCAAAGTTTTTTACTGGCTCTTCGCAGAGAGCAATATATACTGCTGTAATAAACAAAAAGAGAGCGGTACTGCATACTGTAATGAGAAAAAAACTGCATGTGAAAACAGGCTTATAGCCCATCATTCCAGTTGATCATCAAAGGGACGGTGATAATACTGATAATATGTGCCGTCGACTTCCTCTTGTATCCACCATTCCTCCCCTATTCTGTGCGCTGCCTCTTTTGAGAGCTGGTCTGCAATGGTGTTCTGTTCCCTGTAAATATGATGACAGACAAATGATTCGAAAGTAGTTATCAATCTCTTTGCTTCGTCAAGAATGTGTCTCAAAGCAAATGCATGACAATGTGAAACATTATTGAGCCAATTGCAAACAACTTTGGAATCACCAAAAATCTGTAAATGTCTGCATCGTTTAAGGATAGCAAAATGTATGATGTGCTTTGCTGAGCTGAGTTCTGCTAAGTTGTTAGTTCCTCTGCCAAAATTAATTTGAATCTTTTAACAGTGACTGTCATTAATGTGAAGTATAGCACCTCCTCCGCACCCATCATCTTGGGCGGAGCCATCAAAATAAGCCCAAGGCTTTGATTTATCGATGGGGATGGGACAGAGTGTTCTCGGTGGGGTGGAGAGGTCCTCATCAGGTAATAGATTATAATCAGCAATGGTATGAAGAATGATCGATGGCCAGTGAGGCATTTTAAGTTGGAAGATCGATTGATTGCGGGCAATCCATATGGCCCAACAAATCAGCAGAGGTAGGTTCTTGGCTTTGCCCGAATGTTCTGTGCACCAGTTAGTCCAAGCCTCCTGTAAGGTACTACCATGCCAGTCCTTCAAATTCGGAATATGTGTTGAAATGGATTGCCAGAAGGTAATGGTTGAGCTACAGGATAAGAAAAAATGCTCAGTGCTTTCATCAGCATTAAGGCATAGATGACAGCGGAAGGGTCTGTAGAATGATCGTTTCATAAGATTAGAACCAGTGGGAATTTTATCAAAGATAATGTTCCACATAAGAAGTCTCGTCCTGGGTGCAGCTTTGAATTTCCATATCGACTTCCAGGTGGGTTGAATGACAGGTGGTTTATGTGGATCCATAAGTCTGATATATCCCAGCTTCGGTGTGTATATACCGTGTTTTGCATATGCCCAGATAATCTCATCTGGTCCCTCCGTAAGTCTGATCTGTGCTTGAATGAGTGCAGAAGTATATTCCTTCCAAACATCTGTCCATAGGTTGGGCAGACCAAGGGCTCTGGCGGATAGCCAAGCCTGCTGAAGGAAAGAAGAATTTGTTTGGTCACCAATATGTTTGATATGCGTGATACCTCTGTTATGGAGATGTTGAATTAATTCAGCTGGTAGTCTGTGTGTGTTCCCACATCCAACCCAAGGGTCGACACCAATACGTACCGCATTACCTTCTTTTATCCTCCATGTGATGCCATCTCTAAGCAGGGGAATTGAGTCAATGACAGCTTTCCATATGTTGGAGATATGATGATTGTGACCATGTCTAGTACAAACCCAATCCAAAATGGATAGAGGCTTGATGTATTTGGAGTATGCCACCCGGGTCCAGAGACTGTCTGCAGTGAGTAGACTCCATCCAAGTTTTGCCGCCAATGCTTTGGAGAATATAGCCAACCTCTTTATGCCCCAACCTCCCCAACTTTTTGGCATGGTAATGGTTTCCCATTTGACCCATGCAAATAGCCGCCTTGGCTGGTGACCTTTCCAAAGGAATCTGCAGCATATGCTTTGCAGCCTATTCAGGATGCCCCTTGGAATCCAAGCAAGGGCCATCCAGTACACAGGTGTGGCCTCAATGACTGCTTTAATAAGAACAAGTCTGCCCGCTCTCGAGAGGTATTTGTGGTACCAGACTTGGAGTATTTTCTCGACTTTGGATATAAGCCATAACCAGTCTGCAATTTTGTAGCCAGATGGTTTCAAACGAAAACCAAGATACTTAATTCCATCTTTTAATTCCAAGGTGACAAAAGGGAACCTCTGAGAGGCGTAGGTAATCTCATGCACCGAGCAGCCAACCGATGTAATAGTGGATTTATTATCATTGATCTGCATCCCCGTGGCCTGTTGGAAAAGAGAGAAAGAGCTATGTAATGAGGAGGAGTCTCCGATACTGCCATTAAGGAAGATGAGAATATCGTCAACGAATAAAAGATGAGTAAGGAAGAAATTATCCACAATTTTGATGCCAGTGATTTGATGTCGATCCCTGGTGGATATGATTATCCTGCTCAGTCCTTCCATGATAAGGAGAAAGAGCAGAGGAGAGAGAGGGCAGCCCTGCCTGATCCCTCTCTCAGCAGTGAAAAAACTAGTAGCTTCTCCATTGAGTAGGACACTGTATGATACATCTGTAATGCAGCTCATCATCCATTTTATAAAGCCATATGGGAAACCTAAATGAGTAAGCAGCAGCCTAAGGTATAACCAGTTAGTTCTGTCAAAAGCCTTAGAGAGGTCCACCTTGAGAATCATACCTTTCTGCTTCTTGATCTGAAGAGTATGCATGGGTTCCTGAGCAGTAGCTATGGCTTCATGGATTTGTCTGTGATGTAAGAATGCAAATTGTTCAGAAGATATGTGCTGTGAGAGGATGGGCTTGAGGCGATTTGCAATGATCTTTGCAATGATCTTATACAGACAATTACAGAGAGATATAGGACGAAAATCATCAAATGTGATCGGATTATCAGTCTTCGGTATAAGGGCGATGAAAGTGGATTTGATGGCTGATGATATCCGGCCTCTTCTTCTGCTGTCCTCCACAATTCTCAATAGGTCATGACCCAGAATGTCAAAAAAAGAGATATAAAATTCAATGGTCCATCCATCAGGACCAGGGCTTTTATCTTTTTTGAACCATTTGAGGGTGGCTTCCAGTTCTTCCATTGTCACCTCCTTCTGAATATCTTCTGATGTATCCTGGTCCACATACCTGGGGAAGAGTTCAACCACTCTCATGATCTCCAGTATGTTTACGATCCCAGGTGCCTTGTAGATACCTCTGAAGTGCTTAGTGGCAAGCCTGGCCAAATTCTGCTGGTTAGAGATGGTGTGGCCCTGATGATCCTTTAGCTCCCATATAGTATTAATAGCTTTCCGTCCATTGGCAAATTTGTGATAGAATTTTGTGTTGTTGTCACCCTCAGTGAGCCAGATTGCCCTGCTCCTCAGTCGCATGCTTTCTTCTCTTTCCTTCAGTATTTGAGTGCGCTTGGCAAGCAGATGGTTATATTGATCCTTACTCTCCGGAGAGTCAAAAGCCCCAGTTGTAGAATTTTCATATTCGGTGATAATCCTTTCTGCCTCTGTGAGGGTGTGGTTATCCTGAATCCTCTTCTGATGAGCCCAATTTTTTGTAGTTTGCTTAAGTTCTGTTAGTTTCCTGACAAAACCAGCAGAGAGTTCCTCTTCTTCCCGGATGGGGTTATTCTACCAGAAATCATGGACCAGCTGAATGTATGATGGATCTTGTAGCCAGGAGGCGTTGAACTTGAAGGGGCTCTTAATTTTGTGAGTGAGGCCATCTACCTCCAAGAAAATTGGCCTGTGATCAGATAAGCCACCGGATCCTACCCATTGGCGGGTTCTGGGTAGATTATTGTATAGTTGTTCTTTAATGAGAAAGCGGTCAAGTCTCCTGGCTAAGCTCTGGTCTCCACTCCTATTATTAGTCCAGGTATACTGGAGTCTTGTAGATGGGATGTCCACCCAGTGATGGTCCTCCAATAGGGAGGAGATAGAGTCAGAGAGAGAATCCACTTGTGCCATATGCCCCCAAGATTCACAAAAGCCCAGGGAGAAATTTAAGTCCCCCCCCAATATAATGTTCTCTGCTTGAAAAAGCCCCCTTCCTAGTAGGGATCTCCAGAAAGAAACACGATCAGAACAGGGACCATAGACATTTATGATACGGAGATCCCGCTCAAGTGTATGATCATAAATGTCGAGGCCAATAAATCCTTTGCCACCCCATAAATTGCAGATATCCACAGATTTGTTACAGACCCCTATAGCCAGTCCTCCAGATCTCCCTGATGCATCAAGTGCATGGAATGTCCAGTTCGGAAGCCAGGAGGTAAGAGAGTGAGTGAGATGGTCCGCTTGGCATAGGGTTTCTTGGAGAAAGATAATGTCCAGATGATCCGAGGTAAGCAACCTCCTAAGCGCTAGTTTTTTGGCTGAACTAGCAAACCCTCTACAGTTGAATGAGAGGAGCTTCATGAGGGGGAAGGGTGAGGGCCATCCTTCGCTCTAAGGGCCCCAATAATGGTCTGTTGTCGCCCGAGGGCGACCTCCTCATCTGCAGATTGCCTAGCTTTGGAAAAACGCGATGGACGCCCTCGCGAGGTCCTGTGGGAGGTGGAGGGACTTTTAGGGTCAAGTCCTACCGCATCCGGGCCTCGGACTTTTACTCGAGGACGAAAGGAGTAACGGGGAGATGTTCTGGTTAGTGCCGAGGTCGATGAGATCAAAGTGGGGGGTGCCAATGGAGGAGGGGGTGGAATAGAGCAAGAGAGTGATGAAAGTGAGTGTGAGAGTGCCGGAAGTGTTACGGGGGGATGAGAGTAATATGAGACCAATGATGTGCAGGATGCAATTGATGACAAAGAAAAATGAGGAGAAGACATACCTGATACCGCTGAGTCTGCCGGAGGGGTCAGTGTATGCTCCTGAGCCTCTGAGGACGATGGCGGTGCCGGGATGGGAGCATCAGTCTCGATTATTGTAGGCTCTGGTCCCTCTGGTGGCTCTTCTCCTTGTGAGCGCGGCTGAGACCCAGATGGTTGTACCGGGTGTTGATCCAGTGGGGCTGATTGGGTGATAACAACGTCCTCTTCCGTCTCATTCCTGTGTGATTTCTGGAGCAGCGGACAATCCCTGTAGAGATGCCCAACTTTGTGACATCTGCGGCAGCGATATGGGATGCCCTCATAGTCGATAATCTGACACCGTGCCGTATCCTTCCACTGAATAGTGATGTACTCATATAATCCTCCCCTAGTATCCATGAAAATAAGGATCCTGGCATAAGACATCATGCCCGTCTGCAGGTAGGATTTGTCATAGCCCATGTAGGTTCCGAGCCCATTGCCAATGCGCTTGAAGATTTCTTCAGACCAGAATTGTAGAGGAAGTCCGGGCAATCGAATCCAAATAGGTCCGACCCTAATCTGTTCTGTCTCACGATCAAATAAGGGAGTCCATCTCTTAAGGAGTACAGGCGCTTGGTCAAAATGCCAATGTGAGGACAGAACCCAGTTTGTGTGATCAGCACGCGCGAACCTCAGTGCAAACCATCCCCTCACAAATGTCTGCACAAAAGGGATATCTGCCAAGTGATGCCCCCAAATCTCAGTAGCCCATGCCTTCAATCATGCCGCTGAATAATTGCGTCCCCTGATGCGTCCAACCAAGACCCGATCGGAAAAATCCATTGCCTCGCCCCACTGAATGTCCTCTTCCCATCATTTCTCAATTTTATAATGCAAAACACAGGAATTTTCAACTGATGCGCAGCACCACCGGTGCTGCGCATTGAGTTGGCTAGGAATTTTGCAAAATGGCTTACATTTTTGGATTCCACATGGAAAAATAATGAAACCTAGAAAGTTTCATAAGATTTGGAGGAGATCTGGGTCACCTAAAGGGAAAGAAACACTTAAAAAATGCCCTCTCTGCCACTTTTTGGACCCACAGGAACCAGTCTTGTGAGAAATGATTTTTGAAGGCGTAAATGGACTCTAAATCCAAAAATTCTAGTTGTCCTAGAAAGTATATAGGTAGAGCTTTCCAACAAGCTATCTTGGGCCTGATTTGGTGAAGTGGAAGGCCTCCAAATTCAGCCTTGAAGTGGCGCTACGCATCAGGCAATTTTTTTCCAATTTTCCCTAAAAACTCAGAATTTCACCTAGTTTGCTGTCAGTTTGACTTTTTCTTCTCTCTTTGGTAAATTGATGATGTAATATGATGTAACATGATGTAATATGATGTAAATATGATGAAAAATTACTTTAGCGGGTAGATACATCAGTTAGAGTTGGTTTGAGGATGGATGAATCAGATTCCATAGTTTTAGAGGCAAGCTGTTCCACTGCCTATTTTTCAATTCCTAGTTTAGATGTTGTTGAAACAGCTCCTTGGCTCATGGATTCGACCTGTGATGGCTAGCATAGGTGGTTTGATACCTATATCTTGTACTTTCTTAGTCATTTGTCAAGGTTGGACTCTTGTGGATGCATTGAGCACTATTGTAAATCACTTCTGCAGTTTGGCAAGGAAATGAACTAGGGTTTTGCTGCATTTTGTGGGATTCTTGTGGTAATGTGTATTGGAATTGTTTTCTCCTCTGTAATTTAGTTTTCTCTTATGTGTATATGTGTCATCATCTATCTTTTTCTGCATAACTAAATGAATCAAGATTAATAGGTGGAATCCATTGATGTTCAGTGCTCAGCCTTGAGGTTTCATTTAGTTTTAAATGTTTTCTGTTGTTTGAAGAGGACTCATGAACCTTGCATGCCCTCTCCAACTCCTCACCTGTCTTTAGACTTACCATCACATTCATTTATAAGTGCTAAAACACTTGCCTACCACGCTCCATAGAAACCTCTACAAATCTAAGTTGATTTCCCAGACCCAAAGTTGTGTTCCTCATCTGATCCAGCAACCAACCATTAAAATCAATCAAATTCTCTGAGCAAATATACCTAGCCTAAAATCAGTATTCATTTTAGTCATCTCAATCCTTATTTGCCATATTTTCTTTGAGATTGACAAGGAGAGAGCCCTCTCCCGACCTGGTAGGGTTAGCTACTAGGTTAAGCGTGGTTTGATGTTACCCTAAACTTGCCTTTCTTCAGCCTGAGGTAGTTTTAGGCACTAACATAGTGGCGACCATACTGGGGATGAACTGAAAACTATTATCCCAATACATTAAAGAATTCTAGACTTTTGGATGATAGGTTTAGAATTCAGTATGCTGAAAATATTGTAATGTCCATTTGAATTTTGGGAACAATTCAACACACTAGCTTCCAGACGATACACCAGGGCCAATCCTGATCCTGATCCTCCTCCCGTGTATGAAAACCCAAATCTCATTCCAAGAATTCTCAGGCAAGAAAGTTCTGTGAGTCCAGCACCGGTTTTCAGATCTCATTCATGCCCAGTCATTTTTCAATTCCTTGAAGATCTCTCGTTTGATGAACATTTTGATCTATCTTTATTTGAAACTAAATCTGAAAGTGCAATTGGTGATACTTGTTAGTGTCGGTATCTTCATCCCTCCATCAGCGATCAAAATTATCTTTTTGCATGCATTCTAGGTGTCTCATCCGATCAGCTGCATTCCATTAGGATCATGGATCATCTGATGGTAGTGGCATATTATCACATTTCCCTCATGATTTTTACCTGCTGGCCTATTTTCACAAGTTCAGGTCATTTACAGTCATCTTTTGTCTTCACATTTGCAAAAGCCATTTTTATGGTTTTAGGTCTCATTAGGTCTAGGGTTTGTCATCATAGTCTTGTAAAAGCTCAATAATGGTTAGCAGGCACATGAGGAGGTCTAATAAGGTCTCAGCATAAAAAAATTCAATAATGATATAGTCAATAATTGATTTTTCCTCAAAACCCTGTTTTGAGGAAAAACATAGTTTTATGTTCTATGTATAAAAATTTCATTTAATTTTAATTTTCCTATATGTAATAAGTTTGGAAAAGTAGCCCTAGGTCACCTTGCCAAACTCCTGCACTCTAGCTCTTGCAAAAAAGACAAGAAAATCCAAGCATTAGTCCATCAAATGTCAAAAAGAGAGCCAATGCAAAACAGAGTTTTTAACAAAGTGAAAAGCAAACTTTAGAAAGTGGGTTTTCTAAATGAAAAAATTAAAGTCAAAAGGTATATAAAGTGCTTCTTGTGTTAAAGACTCCATTTTTGCTCAAAGAGAGAGAGAACAAGACAAAATCACGTTTTTGAGGTGAAAGAAGGGAAATCACAGCAAAACTTAGAAGTTTCCCTAGGCATGGCGCACCTGCCCGGCAAAATGCATAGAGTGCAGGAAATACAAAGAAAGTTGAATAGACATGGCGCACCTACTAGGCGTGGCGCACCTAGTTGTTGGCACAACGCACTAGTCTGCCTAGCCAAAATTTCATCCGATCAACTTGCTTAAGCTCCAAAATCTTGCTAATATCATTCCTCCAAGTAAGTAAAGCCTCCTAATTGTCATTGCAAGAGATTTAGTCCTCCTTGATAGTGTTTTAATAGGTCAAAAATAAAACCCTAATTGCTTCACAGTTATATTGCAAAAACTATCTAGGGTTTTCTAATTTTGTCATTATTGTTGTTTTACTCCCCTGCATCATTTTCACATTCCTCTCCACTGAAATTTCCCTCATTTCATTGCCCTTTCCCTCTCTCATTTACACATCCTACACCCCTATCCCCAAAACCCTAAAACCCTAACACTTAATTCCCACTATTCCCCAAACCCTAAGTTGCATTCCCAAACCCTATCACTCCCTAGAAACCCTACAGCCAACATCAAATCCCACTCCCCTGTTCCACTCATCAAATCCCAAAGAAGAAAACAACAATCACCTATTCTTGAAATAAAATCTCTTCATACTTATCATTTTACACCATACAGTGGAAAATATGGAAATAGATTCAGCTTATGAAAGGGATGAGGAAACTGTGAGTGATTCCTCCCAAGAGATTCATGCACCAAGAAAACCACATAAGGGAGGAAAACACATCCGGGAGGAGCCCACTACACTCACAGAGCTATTGGCTTGTCCTCTTGCAGTAACATGTTTCAAACATCAGTCTTGCTACCAGTTTTGTGAGATGGTGGAAAGGGTGAAATATCACCATGAACTTGCTAGACTATTTGTTCTTCATCTTCACAATGGCCAGGTCAATTTAGCAGGTGTTACCTTCACTTTGACACCTGAAACTATAGCTGAAGCAACAAGTATTCCTAATGTGGGTGAATAGTGGAACAAAGGACAGCTTGTGGGCAAAGAGCATTATGAGCCTTATATCAAGGCTAGCTATCAAAAGCAAATCAATAGGGTCTTTCCTTTCAGATACCTACAGGACACTTATGCTCCACTTATGAAGCTCATTATCAAATACTTCAACTGTGAAGGGAGATTTTCTCGCTTGTACACTTATCATGTTAGATTATTGATGCATTTCACTAGAGTGAGGATGATGAACCTCCCCTATTTCATATGCAGAAATATTGAGAAAATGACCACATTGGTGCAAAGAAAACCTCCTCATCAACAATACAACAACATTTATCACTTTGCATTGATCAACATTGTTGTTTTGCATCAGTTGAGCTTGTTGAATGTTTCATGGGATGCTTTCATTTCACATGAGGTTTTTAAAAGCCCTCAAGTGACCCCATCAATATTTCAAGAGGCAGGAGGGCCTTCAAATCAGCAAGAAGTTCATGAGACTCAAACTACAGGTGTGCCAGTATTTATCACTTATCAAAAAGGCACAAGGAGATTATTTGTAGCTGCCAAACGAGTACTATCTCCACCTGGGGTGGAAGGGGTCTCGTTTCCTTCATCAGACCATAGGAAAATGCTATCTTCACCCGCGGTGAAAGGGGCTTTGCCTTCTTCTTCATCAAAGCAGGTACAGGATAAAGGGAAACAACCATTGCATGATGAAGGGCCTTCTGAAGGTCAGGAGAGAGATTTCATTTTGATTCAGGATGAGGATACTGATTTGGGCTCTCAAAACTCAAAACTCAAGGAGATCATCAAAGAACAAGAACATGACATTCATGACTTATCTCTTAACCTTGAAAGATCTAAGTGGATCATAAATTACCTTGAGCAACAGAACAAGCAGTTGGTGTTGGCATTATGTTTCTGGTATGGCTATATGTTACAGATGTTGTACTTGATGGCAACTCCCATATTGAAAATTAAGAAGGATGCAGGAAAGCAGTTCATAAGGTGCGTACCCGCAGGTACACCATGCAGGGACCGCGTCCAGAGACGCAGGCCAGCCGTTCAGGAGGTGCGTCCACCCAGTGCACACATTTCTAGGCAGAGAAAAGCTCACGTGGGGGTTTCTTGTGTTTTACTCTTGGTATCTAGCCGACGGTATTGTGTTATTATGGTGTCGGCTCATGGTATTGTTCCATGATTTGAGGAGGAGATTGCCTATATAAAGCAAAGGAGATCATTTGGCTTAGGCATGTCTTTGGTTGAATATCTTATGGGGTGAGATCTGGTCTAGATCTAAAAGGCGAATCTACTGAAGGACTGAGATCTCTTTGGCGCAAAATCAGATCTGTAGATCTGACTGTTTGGGTTACACTTAAAGTCTTGAAATCATTCATACCCGAAGGGACGCAGGTACAATGAAAGGAAAGTGCGCCGGGACGCAGTGCAGTAGGAGGAGACCTGCGTGGGGACGCAGGGCAGACGAAGTTCAGGTGCGTCCGGGACGCAGTTCAGTAACTGGAGATCTGCGTCGGGACGCAGGGCGACCAAGGTTCAGGTGCATCCCTGAAGCAACAGGACGCGGCGCGATAGTGTCCTTGGGTGCGTCTCTGCAGCGAAGTACGCGGCGCGATAGTGTTTTTGGGTGCGTCCCTGCAGCAACAGGACGTAGTGCAGTTGAAGGAACAGTGCGTGGGCAAGCAGCACAGCAGAAGGATCTCTGTGGGTATACGCAGGAGAGAAGAAGGTGAACTGCGTCCCGACGCAGGTCACAGAAGGGAAAGTTGCGTCTCTGTATTAAGAAGTTCTGTTGATTGAATTTCTCTGTTGATAAAGTGTTCTGGGTTAGTTCTATTATTGCTGATCTGATAACTGTAGTGGACTGTAACTGACATGTACTTGGTGATCATTTGATGCTTTATGAAAAGAAGTAGGGGGTTGTAGCTCCCTTCCAGGAGAGACTGGAAAACGAGAGAGAGTTGTAGCTCTCTGTAGGTTGCAGCCTGCGTACTGGTAAAGGACTGCACCAGTACAAAACCATTGTAAAAGAAGTTTCTAATTTGAAAGAAGATAGAGACATATTGCAGCAGGTGGTTTTCACCCACATTGGGTTTCCACCTTACATCTTGTGTTCTTTGGTGTGACTATCTGTTTTTCTTTGTTCATGCTCATTATTTTATGGTACTGACATGCATAAATAATTCAAAGAACAAATAAGGAAGATTTGCAAAAGAATTAGATAATACTGATTCACCCCCCCCCCTCTCAGTATTATTTCCAACAGTTGGAGGATAAGCAGACAATCATGGAGCTGCAAAACATAAGGGAAAACAGGCAAGCAACAAAGAGGAGGAAAGTCAAATTGACATCGCTTGAGCAAGAGATTGATGCTAACCGGGAATCTTGGCTAGAGAGGGTAAATATGCACTTGGAGAAGCTGCTTGAGAAAGCCAATAAGGCGAAAAATATTTTTCAGCATATGGCTTATCACTATTTGGCATGAAACAAGATTTGCAAAGCAAGGATAAGAAGTCTAAAAGCCAAGTTGAGGAAAACTTTGAGGAGCAAGAAAGAGAAAGATAAGCTTAGGATCTTGGCTGAAGCTTCATTGGCCCAACATAGTACTTGATGTAGATCACTCATGCCAAATTTCAAGAAATTTGGCAAACTTTTTGGCAATTTTTAATTTTTCAAGGAAAAAACAGGTTTTTCCGGCAGGTGCGAAGCGCCGCCCGGCACTCGCTTTTAATAGGGACCTCCTCTGGAGGAAAAATTTACATTTTTGGGTTCGTCATGAAAAATTGTTCATACCTAGAAATTAATAGGAATTTTTGACAAGTTTTGGGCCTCCAAAAGGGTCAAAAACACCTCAAAAATGCCCTTTCTGCTACTTTTTGGCCACACAGGAATCGGTGTTGGGAGAACTGATTTCTGGAGGGGCAAATGGACACCAAATTTAAAAATTCCACTTGTACTAGAAAGTAGATAGACAAACCTTTCCAACAAGCTCACTTGGAGCAAATGTGGTGAATGGGAAGGCCTCCAAATGTAGCTAGAAAAAGCGCTACGCACAGAAAAAGTGGCACTACACACAGGATGAAAAAGTGCCAATTTTGCTCAAAAACTTTGTTTTTCACCTAGTTTTTTCTCAGTTTGACTTTTTCTCTCTCATAGTCAAAATCATGATGTAAATTGATGTAAAATGATGTACTTTGATGTAAAAATGATAAAAATTGACTTGATAAGGTAGATACATCCATTGTAGGTGATTTAAAGTTGAATGAATCAATTTCCTAGGTTTTAGAGGCAAGATGTTCCACTGCCTATTTTTCAGTTCTTAATTTAGATCTTGTTAAAACAGCTCCTAAACTCATGAATTCGACCCCTAAAGGCTAGCATGGGTGGTTTGTTGCCTATATCTAGTACTTTTTCAATCATTTGTAAAGGTTGGATCTTGTGAATGCTTTGAGCATTATTGTACATTCATCTCTGTAGTTTGGCAAGCAAATAGACCAGGGTTTGCAGCATTATGTGGGATTCTTGTGGCAAGGTTATTTAGTATTTTTTTTCCTTATGTGATTCAAGTTATCATGTATTTATTTGTGCCATCATCTCTTTCATTTCAGCTTAACTAAATGAATCAAGTACAAAGGTGGAAATCATTGATGTGCAGTGCTCTACCTTAGGGTTTATTTGGTTATACATGTTTTCAACTGTTTGAACAGGATTCCTAATACTTTCATGCCCTCTCCAACTCATCACTAGTCTTAAGACTCTCCATTTCACTTAATTCAAAGTACTAAAGCATTTTCCTACCTCGTCCATAGAAACCTCTACAAGACTAAGTCCATTCCCCTGACACAAAACTGCCTTTCACGTTTGATCCAGTAATCAACCATAAAACTCAATCAAACTCCTCTGAGCATATACCTAGCCTAAAATTAGTCTTTACATCAGTCATATCAAGCCTCAGTTCTATATTTTCCCGAGATTAACAAGGAGAGAGCCCTCTCCCGACCTGGTAGGGCTAACTACCAGGTTAAGCGTGGTTTGATGTTATCCTTGACCTACCTTCCTTCAGCCTGAGGTAGATTTATACTATAACATATTGGCGACTCAAATGGGGATGAAAAGTTTGTTGGTTTCTTATTGTTGTTTTCTTTATAAACTAGAGACGGAGCCTGAAGTTAGCCAGCTAGCCTTCGAACTGCTCTTGCTCTGCAAGTGCATAGTAGATGAATGTTGCTTCAGTCAATCTACGATTTAGTTTATGAACTAACTCAATTGGGGAAGAGGTGACAGATCTTCTTCGGGAAAGATCATTCAAGTTGCAGATCTGATTGCTGATGGTGGACAGTAGTCAGACACATATGAAGGTTGAAATCATCTACCTGGCGACTCCATTGTTCGAAGTCTCCAGTTTCAAAGTATTGATGGTGGCTCCACTGGCTAAATGAAGGACTCAAATGTTGCTTCTATTTGTTCAAGGTATTCATGTATCAATTTTTCTAATCTTCTTGGTTTTCCTAATCAATTACCAAAGGATGTATACATTTTGAGAAATGGCCCTAAATTCAATGGGGAAGATCTAACTTTGACTCTAGAACATATAGAAAATTTTTAAAACATTTTTGGAAATTCTTAGAGTTAAAAAGGAAGATGTCTTCATCAGATTGTTCTTTGATTCATTTCAAGGCAAATGTAGAAAATGGATTGAAGGTTTTCCTATTATATCTATTAAGTTTTTTGTAGATTTTTGGCATGTCTTTCTTGAAACATGGATGGAGAAAGAGGATGAATTCAAAATAGAGGTTCCCTCTATTCAAGGTTTTAGAGAATGGGAAGATATGTGCATGGATGATGAGGTAGATGAGAAATTTGCTTCATCACTTTCTTCTTATCTGAAATCCTGTCGATGCAGCCATGAAGCTCAATTTTTTGCAAGAGTTTTCCATCAAAATTGAACGAGATTTAATTGAATTGGAGACCCAAATACAGTCCCAGGATTTGGATTGTCGAGTCCCATTCTTTGGGGACCTTTTCTAGTAGAAGGAACAGAAGGTAAGGCTGCTCGTGGATATTTGCATTGATAATTTGCAGCTGGAAGCATGTATTGAGGAGTTGGGGCAGCAAACAGAGTCTGGTTTTTTCGATCCTATTGCAACGTACATGGATTTTTTTATTTTATTTTTTTATTTTATTTATTTTTTTAGATTGAATGATAGATCAAATTGTCTTTTACACAACTAGACTCATTATGTGCATGTATAGCTGTCAGCATTTACATTTGTGTCCTGGTTGAAGCACTTTCAAGTAGCATCCTTGTCACAGTTACTTGATTGGTTTATATGGCATTACAACATTACTTTATCTATCAATTTTGCAGCAAAGTGGGTTATATTTGTACATAAATAAGCTGCCTGCGGCAGCATTTCAGTTTTCGGTATTTGTTTATGTACATGTTGCAATATGTATATGTTTTTGGATTGGTATGAGTTGTTTTGGGTTTGCAGTTGTTTGACCATATTGCCCAATGGATGAGGCACTTGGTCTACGGTGTTCTTGACAACTCCAAGGAGCTGTGTTGTGGGGAAAAGTATCCGACTCGGATGACCCTATCCCTACTCTAAAGGTGACAGTCTTTAGCAACAACTGAAAGTAAAGCTTTAATGTTTTCCTTTATGAAAGTACAGAGAGAAGGAAGAAAAGATTAACCAACCGGTGTCTTTCGCTTTTGTCGATCCTTATCCTCTCTCTTTGTCTCTTGTTCCCAGCTCCTTGCTCCCTTTGCCGGTCCAGCTACACACAGATCCTGCACAACAGAGAGAAGAAAACTACAAGATACATGTACTCATAACTGATGCATGGATTAGAGTGAATCAAATATACAAGTAAATACAATACATCAATGCAATACAAGTATATAGGAGAACATTCAAAGCTTTATTGATAAAAGTAACAGGGTTCTGAGAAGGTTACAACCATCAATGGCTCCAATCCAGCAGCACCTCCCCAGCAGCAAGAAATCTCCTCTTCACCTCTATAAAAGCAATCACCCAATAACTCTAACTGTAAACCAACAGCACTTCCTTGCTTTGCACAAAATTCCAGCCTCCTTAGACCTCATAGAAGAGCTCTATATATAGGATAGAAGAAGAAAGGATGAGTCAGCTTGAGACTGACATAAAGCTGCCTTGTGTCCTCTCCCTCTTCAGTTAAACTTCAGTTCTTGAGTCCACTTGGAGATCCTTGCTTACACATGGAGATCAAGTACCTCTTACTCATCACAGGGCGAATCCCATGAACCAAGTGTCAGTTTGGAAGCTTCCTGGGCAATTGACACCTTGCAGAATGACTGTGCCACTTGGCCAATCTCGCCCAGCGCAGGTAGCCTTCATTAGATTTGACTTTCAGCGCAGGTACAAGGAGGAGCAGTTGCATTCCAGCGCAGATGCTCAGTGGAGCAGCTGACATGATCCAAAAATAGCCTGTTTTTGAGTGTTTTCAGGTGGAGAACTGATGGGAAGTGCTGTGGTTTGCTGACCTTGTTCTTCTAGGGGCAAGAACAACATGTTTAGGGACTGGGGATCCCTGTAATTATCGAAATTTCATGCTCCATGTTACGAGGCACAAAAATTTCTATAACAAGCTGCCATCCCCAATGGAGCCGATGTTAGTTCCAGTCTTCGTAGCTTGTCACCAGGGGTCAACATGAGCTCTTACTATGTTTGGTTTTGTTAGATGTTTTTCACATGATGTTCAACACAAAACATGTCACAAGTGTTTCCATTAGAAGAAGCTCGGAAAAATATTTCCAACAGTATATTACACTCCCATAACCGGCTTCCGGATTAGAATATATGATTGAAATGAATGAGTGATTCTTGGTTATGCATGTTTTGAGGTTAGTTGCTGCACACAATAACAAGTTTAGTACAAAATCAGTTTCTGAAATAATGGTAAGGAATTTTTCAAAAGTGAAAGAGGTTTTTGTTCATCACATGCCAAATAAAAAAAATCTCCTTCATTTTATGCACAAGTGCTACTATGTGGGAGATATATAGTGATATTTGGAGCCTACGTTAAAACAAAGCACATTTTTCATATTTTTTACCGTTTTAGTCATTTTAGTGCGGTGCCATTTTAAAACAAATGGAAAGTAGTTTTTCAAAGCACAAAGAAGTTTTTGTTAATCACGAGCCATATAACAAAAAACTCTTTCAGTTTATTCACAAGTGTCATGAATTGGGATATGTGACTAGATCTTTACAGCTCATTTTCACAGATTTAAATTTTTAATGATTTTCTGTTTTAGAGATGATTTTGTGGCATATAGTACAAGCAACTGGAAACGAATTTCAAAAATTTGAGAGATTTTTTTTCTCCAGCATGACCTTATCTACGAAAACCTCTTTCATTTTTGTAACAGGTGCTATGGTTTAGGAGATACGAATTCATCTTCAACACCTATTTTTAGAAATTTGGTCCAAGTTTAATGTAACTGATTCTATTTTGAAGAAAATGGTTGAGCTCAATTCCCTTAGTAAAAGGATGAGAAAATGTATATATTTTATGAATTTCATAGTGTAGAGGTTGGAATTTGGCAGAATGTTGGACTCTTGTGGATGCATTGAGCTACTTTGTACATCACTTCTGCAGTTTGGCAAGGAAATAAACTAGGGTTTTGCAACATTTTGTGGGATTATTGTGGTAATGTGATTTCGCATTGTGTTCTTCTTTGTAATTCAGTTGATCTTATGTTTACGTGGGTCATCATCTCTCTCTTTTTGCATAACTAAATTAATCAAGTTTAAAGGTGGAATTCATTGGTGTTTCAGTGCTCTACCTTGGGGTTTATTTAGTTCTACATGTTTTCTGTTGTTTGAAGAGGACTCATGACATTTGCATGCCCTCTCCAAATCCTCACCAGTCTTTACACTCACCATCACATTAATTTCAAAGTGATAAAACACTTGCCTACCTCACCCCACAGAAACCTCTACAAATTTGAGTTGATTTCCCGGACCCAAAGTTGCCTTCCCCATCTGATCCAGCAACCAACCATTAAAATCAAACAAAATCCTCTGAGCAAACATACCTAGCCTAAAATTATCCTTTACATCAGTCATATCAAGTTTTACTTGCCATATTTTCTTTGAGATTGACAAGGAGAGAGTTCTCTCTCGACCTGGTAGGGATAGCTACCAGGTTAAGTGTGGTTTGATGTTACCCTAGACCTGCCTATCTCAACCTGAGGTAGATTTATGCCCTAACAATACTGTTCTAAATCCAGAATTTGTCCAATATCTTGAAACTGAAAGAGCAAATAGATCAATTGATGCTTATATGCCGAATTCACTTCAAACATCTATTGTGGCTACCAATATTCCCGAGCTCTTAGAATCTGCATCTACTACTCTTGGTTCATCTGCTGTTTTGTCTAGTTCTGAAATTCTTACTGAACCTCCTTTTATCCCCACCCTTCCTGTGCAGCCCACCATATTTGATCAAAGATCTGTTGTCTCTTCTCCCCCTTCAACACCTCAAACATCTATCATTTCTTCACCTCCTCCGACACCTCATACACCCATTACATTGACTGCCATTGTTATTACAAATCCTCCTGCTTCTCCAAGGCTAGTTTCCAGTCCACCTTGAGCAATGGCTACCAGATATGCACCTCTTGTTTTGCCACAGAACTTGGATGTTGTGCCTGCTGATTACCAAAGTAAAATTCCATTGTTTGATGCTACCCAAGGTATCACAACACAATAGCATGTTGATAGGATGAGCGACTTCTTTGATCTTCATGAGATAGATGAAGAGAATGTGACTATGAGATTATTTGTGCAAAGTTTTGGAGGCGAGGTGCGTAAGTGGTTCAGAGCACTGCCCGCGGGAACTATCAATACATTGGCAGTTCTTCATAGGCAATTTCTGGATCATTGGGAGGTAAATAAAAATCCACTCCAAATTATTTTCAAGTATGAAAATATAAAGAGGAATGTTGGTGAAAGTGTCTAGGATTACTCTGTAAGATTCAATATTTTTTATAATGCTATGCTAGCTGATATCAAGCCTCCAATGGGGCTGGCTTTGATAAAATTTCTCGATGGCTTTGATCCTGACATGGCATACCGATTAAGAGAACGAGACCCTACTACATTGGAGGATATGCAGAAAATTGTAGTGAGTGTGCAGGCAAATATGCTAGCTAAGAAAGCTAGGAAAAAGACCGAGAAGAAAGTGACCATAAAGGAAGAAGCTTATTCCTTAGATCATTTGCTTCGTAAAATTGAGAAAATGTTTGATAGATTAGCCATTGCAGATAAGCCCAATACACAGATCAAAAATCCAAATTTCCGTGGTCAGCAGCAGCCACAGTTCAGTATTAAGCAACGAGAGTAAAGAGCGCAAGATCAATCAGCACAGCAGCAAGTCAAAACACCATTACAGCAGAACTACGTGCATGGACCGGAGTCAAAGGATGATGAGAATCCAATAGGAGAGGAGAATCACTTTTTTACACTAGATGGTTTGCCTATTTATATCACGGAGGATGAAGAATATTCAGAAACCCTGGTTGTACAGAAAGATGAGGATTTTATACTAGCAAATGAAATAGTCCTAGAAGAAGAATCAGATGAATATCATAGGGGATATATGAATGCACTCATAGCGCAGCAAAGACAATATTCACTCAGAAGCAGGGATGTACCAATCAATCCAATTCAAAAGCAGAAGGAAGCAGCACAACCGAAAAATGATTCTCCCAATGTTCAGAAAGAAGGAAAGGAGCAAGCAGATCCTACTTCCAGCAAATTACCATCTGCAAATGAGAAGTCAAATCATCCAAGTGCAGCAAAGGAAAAGTTTGAAAAGAAAGATTCTCCAGTCAAAGAGGTAGATAAAAGTACAACCTTTAGCTTAGAGAATGAGATTGCTAAGTTAAAAGTGTCGATACCTTTGACTGAATTAATGAAGAATACCAGTTATAAGAGTCAAGTGTCAAATATTTTGAATGTAGATCCCCTGCCTGATATGGTTAATGTGGAAGATAACCAACCCGAACTTATTTTTGGTTCGGTATTAGAAGGCCAATCTGAGGATAGTGATGTAGCCCTGTTTTATATCAGCCTTACATTGCAGGATTTTGTCTTGCACAACGCCATGTTTGATTCAGGAGCATCTCACAACCTAATGCCAAAAGCAATTATGGAAAAATTGGGTTTGGACATCACTCGTAAGTATCATGATATTTATTCCTTTGACTCCGGTAAGGTCAGATGTATTGGTCTCATTAAGGATTTGGTTGTGACTTTAGATCAGATTCCAGCAAAGAATGTTCTCATGGATCTAGTTGTGGCTGACATTCCCCCTAGATTTGGCATGCTTTTATCTAGGTCGTCGGGTGCAAAACTCAAAGGGACATTGCAATTAGATTTATCCTATGCCACTATTCCCATGTTTGGTCAGCTGAGAAAATTATATAGGGAGAAAAAGATGAAGTATATGATCACGAGCAAGGAGAAACCTTTGAATCATCCGATTAATTATGTACATACAGATTTATAATCTTTTGTTCTTTATTCTAACAGTGGTTTTAATGATGTAAATAGTCAACTAGTTGAAGTAGAAGATATTCTAGAGATAACAGAAAATTTCAGGGTAGTACTTGATCAAGAGAGACAAAGGCTTGAAAGTACTATTGAACAGTCTACATTCTGCAACCAGCAAAAAATTGATGGATAGCAGCCAAAGGTAGAAGAGCAGGTAGAATTCCAGCACTTGGAGGAAGAGGCCAGTTTGTGGAGTATGGATTTTGATGGAACAGTAGGTAAGGATGGTGCAGGAATTGGCATTTGGATACGCAGCCCCATTTTCCTACCAAATAAAGTCCCAAGTAATGTAAGAGTTTGTTCATATAAATTGGCTTTTGATTGTTCCAATAACGAAGCCAAATATGAGGCATTGATTGCAGGCTTGAAAATCCTCAAGAAATTGAATGCAAAGAGAATTTCAGTTTATGGCGACTCCGAATTAGTAATCAAACAAGTCAAGGGTGAATATCAAGCCAAACATCCTCAAATGAGAGCTTATCATAATGCGGTTCTAGATATTTTGAGGTTGTTTCCAGATCATACTTTGACATGTGTCCCTCGTGCACAAAATGTTATTGCAGATTCTCTTGCTACAGCTGCAAGTAACTTCAAGATCCCAATGAATTCAAACAATAAGTTTGAAATTCATGTGAAGCATCGCCCAACTGTCCCTGATAATATAAGATATTGGCAGGTGTTTCAGGACGATAAATAGATTGAAGATTTTCTGCAAAATGAAGGCAAATATAAAGACACTTCTATAGATAGTGAGCAAGATGACGGTGAACCAGAAATAGAGGTAAATTAGATGGAAGTCTTACAGTTGAAAGACAATGTCATCCCTAAAGGTCTTATACCTTTAGAGGAATTACTTGATCAAGATGATGTAGCCCGGAAACCAAGCTTAGTGCCGACCGAGAAGGGAGTTAAGGATGTAAATATTGGAACAGTAGAAAAACCAAAGATGGTGAAGTTGTCAAAGGCATTACCTCCTCAAGTAAAAAATAAACACATTATTTTATTATCTTCATTTTCTGATGTATTTGCATGGGACTATACAGATTTGAAGGAGTACAACAAAAGTATAATTCAACATATCATTCCAATTAAGCCAAATCAGAAGCCATTTCGCCAAAATTTGAGAAGGATAAATCCAAAGTTGCTGCCATCAATAGAAAAAGAGGTGAATCGATTGTACAAGGCTGGTATAATCATTCCGATCAGATTTTCAGATTGGATCTCCAATTTGGTACCCGTGCGGAAGAAGACATGTGAGATTAGATTGTGCATAGATTTCAGAAATTTGAATAAAGTGTCATTGAAAGATAATTATCTGTTGCCGGAAATGGACCACATACTCCAAAGAGTAGTTGGAGCATCTCGTATGTTGCTGCTCAATGTGTATTTCTGCTACAATCAAATCTTGGTTCATGAAGATGACAGGGACAAGACATCATTCACCACTCCGTGGGGGACATTCCACTATGCCAAGATGTCGTTCGGTTTAAAGAATGATGGAGAAACATTTCAGCGGGTCATGGACATCGCCTTCGCAAATGAAAAAGATGTGTTTTTAGTAGTGTATCTTGATGATTTGAATGCCTTTTTAAATTCAGATGAATATCATCTTTACCATTTGAAAATTGTTTTCCAGCGTTGTAGAAAATATGGAATATCACTCAATCCCAAAAAGAGCTTGTTTGCCATGGACGAGGGGAAGCTTCTCGGTCATATAATATCAAAATAAGGAATCTGCATCGATCTTGCTAGAGTGGAAGCTATTCAAAAAATAGATTTTCCTCGTAGTAAGAAAGAGATCCAAGCATTTAACGGTAAGATGAACTTCTTACGTCGTTTTGTGCCTAATTTAGCTTAACACTTGAGGGAAATTACAAATATGTTGAAGAAGGATAGTGTGGTCAAGTGGACTGAAGAAGCCATGAAGTCTTTCAACCTGGTCAAGTTGGCTCTTTCCTTAGCTCCGATTCTAATAAGTCCGGATTATTCACAGGATTTCATATTGTTTTCATTCACTTCTGAACATACTATGGCAGCAGTTCTAATGCAGAAAAGAGATCAGCTTGAAAAGCCAATTGCCTTTTTCAGCAGGACAATAAGAGATGCAGCCTTAAAATATAACATTATTGAGAAGCAAGCTCTCGCCTTGGTGAAAGCTTTGAAATATTTCCAGGTATATATTCTGCACTCTCATATTCTTTCTTATGTCCCTAACGTAACAGTTAAATATGTTTTGGTACAAACAGATCCGGAAGGGAGGCGAGGCAAATGGATCGCAGCATTGCTAGAATATGACTTGGAGATAAAGCCAAGAAAGATAATCAAGGGGCAGGGTCTAGCAAAGCTGATGGCAGAATCTAATTTACATGCATTGGACATAAACCTGATTGTAGCCATGTCTGAAGAAGATGAAGATAGTTCGCTAATTCAGGTATCTGAAATTTTTCTCTATTCTCCTTGGTATTCAGATATTGTATATGTGCTCCAACACCTTTCACTGCCACCGGGGATGGCTAAAAATAAAGGTAGAACTCTGAAACTGAAGGCTGCTAGATTTTGTATTTTGAACAATGCACTTTATTGGAAAGATCCTGGAGGCATTTTTCTGAATTATTTGGTCGAAGAGGAAGCAAAACAGGTCATGAATGATTTTCATAAGGGAGACTGTGGAGGTCATTTATTTTGGAAGACGACGACTAACAAAATTTTGAGAGTAGGGTACTATTGGCCTACCCTATTTGCTGATGTTTATAAAACTGTCACAAGCTATCATGAATGCTAGATTTTTCAGGGAAGGAGAAAGTTGCAGCCTCTACCTCTCAAGCCAGTCGAAGTCAGTGCACTATTTTAGCAATGGGGCCTAGATTTTATCGGAGAGATTCATCCCACATCTTCAGCTCAGCCCAAGTGGATCTTAACAATGACAGATTATTTCACAAAGTGGATTGAGGCGATCCCCACTCGGTAGGCTATAGATTCGGTAATAATTCAGTTTCTTGAAAATAATATTTTGTCACGTTTTGGCTATCCTAACAAACTGATTACAGATAACGCAGCTGCTTTCAAGTCCAAAAAGATGATTGAATTTTGTAGCAAATACAAAATTACCTTGGGAAATTCTACTGCATATTATCCGCAAGGTAACAGATTGGCTGAATCTTTAAACAAATCATTGGTCAACATCATTAAAAAGCTGCTGGAAACTAACAAGAAAAGCTGGCATAAGAAATTGGTTAATGCACTATGGGATGATAGAGTAATTCAGAAGAAGTCAATCGGCATGTCTCCACTTGAGATTGTATATGGTATTGACACGGTGTTCTTGACATCTCTCGCAATCCCGGTTGTTAAACTTATGCAGGAAGCTGGCAGCGAGGAAGATCATTTTCAGCGGAGAATAAGCCAAATGATCCATTTACAGCAGACGAGAGAGGAAGTTTTTCATAATACCTTCAGGCTGCAAGAGATAATTAAGAAGACTTATGATCGGAAGGAAAAGGCAGATAAATTTCAGATTGAAGACATAGTGCTAAAGTGGGATGCTAGAAACGAGGATAAAGGCAAGCATGGCAAGTTCGAGAACCTGTGGAAGGGACCATATAGAATTGCTGCATATAGAGGTTAGAATGCTTTCCTACTCAAAGAAATGAACAGGGAAGATTGTTCAGGAGGGCCGGTAAATGGTCGGCTTCTCAAACGGTACTATCCCTGAGAATATTTCTGCTGTCACATTTGTCATTGTACATACCATTTTATTTCTTTCATTGCAAAGTTTGCACTGTCATCATTCATTCAGTTTGGGGCCCGAAGTGAAGGCTATAAAGCTGAATGTTTGGCTTCAGTCTTTGTTTTTTAGTGTCAATTGTTTGAGTAATAGTTGAGTCAGTTTTGAGTCAAGATATTTGTTTTAGTCTTCTGAAGTTATTGACTGCATATTGCCCAATGGATGAAGGCACTTATCTGCTTTTCTAGAGATCTATGGTTCTTGGCACCTCCCAGGAGCTACCATCCCCATTGAAGCCAATGTTAGTGTCAGTATCTTCATTTCTCCATTAGTGATCAAATTTCTCTTTTTGCATGCATATTAGGTGTCCCATCCAATCAGCTACATTCCATTAGGTCATGGATCAACTGATGGTAGTGGTTCTTGTCAATTTCCCTCATGACATTCACCTGCTGGCCTGTTTTCACATGTTGTAGGTCATTTACTATCATTTTGTTTCATTTCATTTACAAAAGTCAGTTTTAGGGTTTTAGTCTCACTAGGTCTAGGGTTTGCCATCATGGTCATCCAAAAATAAATAAAAGGTCAGTAGGCACATGAGGAGGTTTTATAAGTTCATAGAATCATAAATTCACTGATAATATGCTCAATAAATGTTTTTTACCTCAAAACTCTGTTTTGAGGTGAAAACAGAGTTTTTTTTCATTATATGTACAAATTTTATGTAATTTAAAGTGTTTCTATATGTAATAAGTTCAACAGCTGCCCTTGGTCACCTTGCCAACTCCAGCCACTGCAAAAAACAAAAGCATCAATGCATTAGTCCATCAATTGATCAAGAAAAGTCAAACTTGAAAAGGAAAAACAGAGTTTTTAAGCAAAAGTGACTAAGACTTTACGAAAGTGGGTTTGAAATAAGGAAAAATTAAAAGGCATCCACGTATAAAGTGAAATTAGGCTACTCATCTTTTTCATTGTGCAAAACACCCTTGAAGAGATAAAATCACGATTTGGAGGAAAATTGAGCAAAGGAAGGTGAAAACCCTATTTTTGTAGCAAATCTACCTGGCGCTACGCATCAGACCGGCGCTGCGCATCAGCGGGTTTCAACCAGTGTTAAATTACAAGGGTGCTGCACATTAGGAGGGCACTCCGCATTGGGCCCAGTGCGCTGCACATTGGCCAAGAAGGTGCCAAAGCCATTCCAATTCACCCAAAACTCTCAAAAACACTGCATTTCTCTCCTACAAGTAAGTTCTCATTGATCTTGAGCTGAATTTGATCTTCTACATGTTTTCTTCATGAGTTTTGCATCTTGAAAATCAAACCCTAGCTTGTCTTCATAAATTTCCATTTCATTGTAAAACTTTCACTCTATAATCAAACCCAACATCTTTTTCCCCTTTTCTATACTTCATTGCCCTAAATCAATCAATTAATTCCATTTTCCCTATCGCACTCCCCTAAGAAAACTCATTCCCTTCATCAAACCCTAAATCCCTCTCAAAACCCTAATTTCCCAAAACCTCTCCCTTCATTCCCCAACTCCATTCCACATTTGTAAAATCTCTTCATACTCATCTTCCTTGTCCTCACCAATTATCATTTTCCACCATATAATCATCAAATCACTTCCCTAAGACAAGCACCATGACAAGAAGTAGTGAATCAAGTTATGAAGAAGAAACACTTAGTGACAGCTCAAGGGAAAGAAATGTATAGCCTAGGAGACCTCACAAGGGTGGAAAAATTATTAGAGAGGAACCTATTAGCATGACTGAACTCCTTGCTTGCCCCCTTGCTACCACATGTTTCAGATATTAGTCTTGCTTTGAATTTTGTGAGATGGTTGAGAGGGTTAGATACCATCATGAGTTAGCAAGGAAGTTTGTCATAAACATGGAGAATAATGTGGTGCACCTTGCTGGGATCAATTTCACTCTTTCACTAGCTATTGTTGCAGAAGCTACTAGAATGCTAGATGTAGGGGAAAAGTGGAACAAAAGGCAGAATATCAACAAGTAGCATTATGAACCATATATCAAGGCCAAATATCATGGTAAACTTAGAAGGGTGTTTCCTTTCAAGTTCTTGGAGGATCGTTATGTTCCACTCATAAAACTTATCATCAAATACTTCACATGTGAGGGTAGGTTCTCTAGACTTTATGCCTACCATATCAGATTACTTATGCACTTCACCAAGGTCAGAATGATGAGTATTCCATATTTCATATGTAAAAACATAGAGAGGATGACTGTGATTGCAAAAAGAAAACCATACCCACAGCAACTCAATAGTATTTATCACTTTGTTGTTATCAACATTGTTGTTTTGCATCATCTCACTCAGTTGGCAGTGCCATGGGAAACTTTCATTGCCCATGAAAGCTTCAAGGGGCCTCAAATATTTGCAGATCCTCAAGAGGAAGGTGAACCTTCCAGGCAACAAAAAGAGCTTGAAAGAAAAACTGAAGAGGCTCATATTCCTGTGTTTGTAACTTATGAAAGAGGCACTAGGGTACTTTTTGTAGCTACCAAATGAGTACTATCTCCACCAGTGGTGGAAGGGGTCTCGTTTTCTTCATCGGACCACAGGAAAATGCTATCTTCACCAGGGGTGAAAGGGGCTTTGCCTTCTTCTTCAGCTGAACAGGTATATGACAAAGACAAAGGAAAGCAACAAGTGCATGATGACGGCCCTACTGAAGGGCAAGACAGGGATTTTGTTTTGGTTGAGGAAGATGACTCTGATTTGGGCTCTCAAAGATCAAGACTCAAGAATATGATCATCAAAGAGGACGAGGCTGAAATCCAAGTCTTATCACTTGACCTTGAGAGGGCCGAATGGATCATTAACTTTCTTGAGCAACATAACAAGAAACTGGAGGACAAACAAGCTATTATGGAGTTGCAAACAATTAGAGAAAACAGGCAAGTGGCAAAAAGAAGAAAAATGAAGATGAAATCTCTTGAGCAAGAAATTGAGGCTGACCGAGAATCATGGTGGGAAAGAGTGAATATCCACCTTGAGAAGCTGCTTTATAAAGCTAACAAAGAGAAGAAATTGCTGCCCCACATGGCTTATCATTACTTAGCTCGGAATAAAATTTGCTAGATAAGGATAAACATTCTAAAAGCTAAGTTAAAGAGAGCCTTAAAAGCCAAAAAGGAACAAGATAAACTTAAAATTTTGGCTGAAGCTTCATTGGCTCAGCAAAGCAATTAGTAAGCTTGCCTCTTGCCTAATTTGAAGAAGTTTTGGGTAAATTTTGTCATTTCTCAATTTTATAATGCAAAACACAGGTATTTTCAGCTGATGCGTAGCGCCACTGGCACTGCGCATTGAGTTGGCTAGGAATTTTGCAAAATGGCTTACATTTTTGGATTCCTCATGGAAAAATAATGAAACCTAGAAAGTTTCATAAGATTTGGAGGAGATTTGGGTCACCTAAAAGGCAACAAACTCCTAAAAATGCCCTCTCTGCCACTTTTTGGAACCACAGGAAAACAATCTTGGGAGAAATGATTTTTGAAGGGGAAAATGGACTCTAAATCCAAAAATTCTAGTTGTCCTAGAAAGTAGACAGGCATAGATTTCTAACAAGCTATCTTGGGCCTGATTTGGTGAAGTGGAAGGCCTCCAAATTCAGCCTTGAAGTGGCACTGGGCATCAGGCTCAGGGCGCTGTGCATCAGGAAATTTTTTGCCAATTTTGCCTAAAAACTCAGAATTTCACCTAGTTTGCTGTTAGTTTGACTTTTTCTTCTCTCTTTGGTAAATTAATGATGTAATATGATGTAAATATGATGAAAAATGACTTGAGGGGGTAGATACATCAGTTAGAGTTGGTTTGAGGATGGATGAATGAGTTTCCATAGTTTTAGAGGCACGCTGTTCCATTGCCTATTTTTCAGTTCCTAGTTTAGATGTTGCTGAAACATCTCCTTGACTCATGGATTAGACCCCTAATGGCTAGCATAGGTGGTTTGATGCCTATATCTTGTACTTTCTTAGTCATTTGTCAAGGTTGGACTCTTGTGGATGCATTGAGCACTATTGTAAATCACTTCTACAATTTGGCAAGGAAATGAACCAGTGTTTTGCAGCATTTTGTGGGATTCTTGTGGTAATGTGTATTGGCATGGTTTTCTCCTCTGTAATTTAGTTTTCTCTTATGTGTATATGTTCCATCATCTATATTTTTTTGCATAACTAAATGAATCAAGATTAACAGGTGGAATCCATTGATGTTCAGTGCTCGGCCTTGAGGTTTCATTTAGTTTTAAATGTTTTTTGTTGTTTGAAGAGGACTCATGAAGCTTGCATGCCCTCTCCAACTCCTCACTAGTCTTTATACTTACCATCACATTCATTTAAAAGTGTTAAAACACTTGCCTACATCACCCCATAGAAACCTATGCAAATCTGAGTTGATTTCCCAGACCCAAAGCTGCCTTCCTCATCTGATCCAGCAACCAACCATTAAAATCAATCAAATCCTATGAGAAGATATACCTAGCCTAAAATCAGTATTCATTTTAGTCATCTCAAGCCTTATTTTCCATTTTTCTTTGAGATTGACAAGGAGAGAGCCCTCTCCTGACCTGGTAAGGCTAGCTACCAGGTTAAGCGTGGTTTGATGTTACCTTAGACCTGCCTTTCTTCAGCCTGAGGTAGTTTTAGGCGCTAAAAATAAGGACTAATGGGTCTTTGTCTTTCTCTAACAGGCTTCACATTTGGTTTAATAGGAATAGCATGTTGTATAATACTAGGATCAGAACCAAAAAAATCCTTATATGACCAAGCGAAGACATTTGAAAATTCCTTAAAGAGGGTAACCAACTTTTCCTTTTCTTGATCAAAACATTGGGCTCCAATCTGTAATAGTTTAGGGCCATCATGAGTACCCTAGGGGAGAACAAATTTTCTAAAGGAGAAAGTCCTGGAGGATATTTGTTGGCTTTTAAAGAAATAATTTTATTATGATCATCTAGTTGATTATGAAGGAAGGTGCATATGCTTTCATCTTCTTGGAAGACTTGTTTGTCTTCTTCATTATTTGCGAGATGAGGCATGTATAGGCTTGAAAATTACAATCAGGCCTATCAGGGAGGGTTTTTCATGAGAGACTTGAAGCATAGGAAGCTAGTCAATTAGCCAAAGCATTCACTTCCCTACCAACATGTGTAATATTGAAATCATTTAAAAAAGAAAAATTTTCCCAGATTTCTTGAGTATAATGTTTGATGATCTTATTATTAGGAGAGCAAATTTTCTTGACAAGATTGACAACAAGTTCAGAATCACCATAGTTAGTTAGGAATTTTCATCCTGAATAAAGAACTTTCTCAATCCCAAGAAGAAGAGCTTCAAATTTAGCTACATTGTTAGTGTAGTTGAATTCAATTCTATAGGCATATGAGTATAATTTTCCTCGAGGCAAGTATAGAAGGATACTTGCACCATTTCCTTCATGAGACGAGGTACCATCAAAATGCAGATACCAAAGTTGGTCATCAAATTGAGGCTCTGGAGGAGGGGGGATATCATCCTTTTTAAAAAGAGAATATACACCCATGCCTTGTTCAATGTAATTGACATGTGTTTGAGGTAATAATTCAGTGTAAGGGGAGATACATCCTTCTCGGAATATGATGATGTTTTTGGTATTTTTGAGAATGTTCATATGTGTCCTGTAAAGTGAAAGGTATCCACTAGATCAGATTTCCTAATCTCTACGGAGTACGAGTGAATAATTTGAGACTAGAATGTCAACTACTTGTATGTTACAAGTTGTTCTGATCTTGGGATGGGCATAAATGACTAAAGTAAAAACCTTGATAGTACCTATAGATTCTTGCAGAGAAATTTTGAAACCTATAATCTTCCTAGGAGTATCATCAATGCATTGTAATCCTAGTTCTTCCATAATGATTTTAGGCATTACATTTAACCTAGACCCTCCATCTATGAGACAACAACGTGTGATTTTGTCATAAATTTCCATTGAAACATAGAAAGGGGGAGTTGTAGAAGAAGAAGAAGGGTTATTAGTAGCAGAAGTATCCTCTTCACTGGGTGCTTATGACTGAACTTATAGATAATTGATTAGTGCAAGAATTCTCCCTTAAAGGAAACCTTTTAATTGTTTTTGTTGCTCGAGAATTGTGGCCATGTTAAGTAATGAAACATCGACTTTAATATTGTCCATCTGAGTGAGAATATTGAAATTAGAAAATGAAGTGGAAGAAGAGGAGGAGGAAGTATGCACATGTTGGTTAGAAGCAAAGCTATTTCTTGATGTGTGATTGTGAGAAAAATCTGAGGGCCTTTTGTTCAAGTGTTGTTTAGAAGATTGTTATTTTCCATTCAAGCTTTATATGCATTCCTAGTTTCAGCAACTATAACATCATCCTCACCAACCCAATAAAGATTAGCTATTATAGGGTCAAGTTTATTACCAAAGGTCATTTTCCTATCATCTTGACATATTTGACAAGTTTTACCATCGTGATAATCTTCACAAAAGTTGCACCATGGACATGAAAGTAGGGATGAGGGTTGATAGAATTGTTGAGCTACGTGAGTATGCCTAGCAGTGGGGTTCTAAGGCTATGAGTTTAATATGTGTTCATATGAAATCACCATATTGCTCATGTCTTACATAAGTTGCAATATTAAGTCCATGTCAATTTGACTAGTTTGACTTTCGAGAGGGACACCCGCTCTCCTAAGTTTCTCTTCATATTCTAGAAAAATTTGCAAAGAAAATTCCAAGCTAGTGGAATTCTTTTCTTCAAGCTTTTGATGATAGAGAAAGGGTAACACACTATAATAATGCATCATGGTAGTCTAATTCTCGGGGCGAATGATTTTGGGAATTTGATTGTAAAGCTTACTAAAATGCAGGTTAAAGCTATTAACATTCTCTCCTTTTGGGAAAGAAACATTATTATAATCATGATAAATAGGGTTCCATGGTTCCCCATATGTAAACTTGAACCAATAACAAAGTTCGTCCCAAGCACTAAAATATTTTGAGGGAATCTCAAAGAAATCAAGGGTAGATTTACCGGATAAGGAGTTAATAAATAATTGTATACAAGTATCATTATCGCTTGCCCCAATATTATGGAAAGCATTCTAAAAAGAGATTAGGTGCTCATTTGTAGTAGTTCTACCGTCTACAGAAAATTTGGGTAAATGATATTTAAACTTAGGAAAATGTGCATTTGCAAGGGTAAGATTCAAATGGGATTGAATATGTAGGGGTGGTGTTAACATCCTCTTCAAACTAGAAGAGCCAAAATTTTAAGATAACCTTGGTAGGGTTAGTGTTTGATGGTTGTGGATTAAAAGAATAGTAGATAGGCCCAATAGAGATTAATGAGGTTGCAATCAAGCCAGAACTGGAAGAAGACGACCTTGCGGCTATGGAGCCTTAGGAGGCACCCGAAGTCTGAATTTGTGTTCCAAACAGGATTCTTCTGGCAGGTGAGGTGGTTCAAGATGAGCTAGTGAGACTTTGGATGAACCTTTGCTGAGATTCTACCTCTAAGGTGATCCTACAAAATTGAATTTCCTTAATAGGAGTGTATTTAGGAATATCACCTCTAAGACATCAGGAAATTTGATGTTCACTAATCATACAAGGTTAATGATGAAGATTGTGTTCATGTTGTCACGTTCATGTTGTCATGTTCATGTTGTTGGTTAATCAGAACATTGCACTGATCGACTTCATCAATTTCATGGGCTATCACTTGATTAATGCTTGATTCAATTGTTGAATATTGGGAGCATTGTTCTAGATATAATTGAGTAATGAGTTGGAAATATTCCATTGATCATATAGTTGAGGAATTAAACTAGGTTGTATATTGGAATAAATGGTCATGTGTTAAAATTAGATGGTAATGATTATGAAATGATGATTTAGGAATGTTTCGCAGATCATAAGTCAAGATTGGATTGCGCGAATGATTAGTTAGTCATATATAGACCAAAATTTTAAAGAAACTAAGAAAAAAATGTCCACGGTATGGTCGCCAAAATATGTTGATAGTTTGGTTTTAGTTAATCAAGCTAAACTAGTAAACTCCTCAAATCTTGTTATCACAACAAGATAATGAGACAATTTTTTCGGAATGTATAGTGTCAAAAAAAATGTTTTGGTATATTTTTGTTTTTTGGATATATTTTCATTGTAGAAACATTAAATAAATAAATAAATGATATATACATATGAAACATAATATTCACAACAAGATAAATGATCTAAAAAAAGAAGAAAAAAACAGATTTGAATTAATAGCGAGCTAGTCAGGATTTTAGGCCCAAAATCTTGAAATCTTGTAGAGCATAAGCTACGAAAATAGTGAATAATGATATAATGAAATATAAGAGGCATAAAAAGATATAGGTTGTAATAAAATGGGTTGATTTTATTATAAAATTACAGTCAAAATCTCAATAGGAAGTCTCTACAAATACTTTTGACTAGATCTAAAATGCAAACTACTGCAATGTACAAACTCATACAACAAATAAGGAAATTAAATGAGAGTAGGATGTTGGGTCCCTATAATACTAGTGATTACCCCATTACTATTGTAGTTATACCCCTTATTTATATTGATGTACCCATGTAGTGCCCATATTGTTACTATTGTGCCACATAGAAGCCCACTATTGTTATTGTTGTGCCCTACAATATTATTGTTATGTAGGCTTTGATTGTATTGGGACCACTTAGACTCCTATATATAGAAAGGAGGTATTTTCATTTGTATCATCCAAGAATTGTTCATTTATGTAATGTAAAGGAGGTTGCCCCCTCGAAGAGGCTGAATTCTAAGGCGTGGATCTCTCTTTTCTATCTTTTTGTGAGCTGGTTTCATAACATTTGGTATCAGAGCTTTGGATTCTAGGGTTTCGCTGCTCCAAACAGGTCATCGTGGCATTTTCGCTATAACTTTTTTTCTGTGCCGTTTCAGAAGTCGCAAAAAAAATCCATTTGAGAAGAATTGGCGCTGAACCTTGGGTCCGAATTTCAGAGCTTTTCGCGCGATATTTTCGGAGATATGATCTGAGGAAGTTGGCCTTTTTGCAGACTCCTGAATTACATTCAAAACAGGTGACCTGGGGAAAATCGTCATAACTCTCTCTCTGAGGATCGGATTGAAATTTCGTAAAAAGGTACAGAAAGAGGACAGACTCTAGTTTCTTGTGTGTGTGTTTCAGATTCAAAGGTTGAAACAGTGACTCGTGGCACGTCGTACAAGTTCGCTCTACTGAACCAGTCTAAAAGCAAGTCACTGTGGGAGATTTCACATAACTCTTCCTTGGAGAATCCAATTTGGCTCAGACTTGTGGCATTGGAAAGAGGACGCAGAAGGCTACTACAGGTAGAAATTTTAGAATTGGAGGATCCGAAATTACAGAGATACATCAGATTCAATATCAGGCTTCTATAAAGTGAAAAAAGGTGTGTAGTTTTTTTTTAATTGTTGTGTAAGCTTGCTTTAACGGAATTCAAAGGGCATAGTAAAACTTTATTATCGGTAACTGATGCCCTGAGGAAAGAAAATGCAAACACCTAGTAAGGAACCTGAAAGCTCTAGCATGACTCATGAAGAAGAGGAAGAAATGCTACATGATATATCAAAATTACAAGAACAAGTGCAACAAATGTCACGCTCACAAAAGCTAACAGAAGCTAAGGTAAATGGCGTGGAATCTAAGATAAAGGGAATGGAAGCTAAGATGGATGGCATGGAAGCTAATATTGACGCTAAAATTGATGGCATGGACGCTAAAATTGATGGCATGGATGATAAGATGGATGAATTGAAGAAGTTGCTACAAGAAAGGGTCACTAATGGTGAAAAGGTAGTAAAGGAAACTCATGATGAGAATAAAAGAAATGTTAATCATGATTCCATAGACTCTAATGTTGGATCGAAGACTCACCATGTTCCAAAAATCGATGTGAGGAAGTTTGATGGCAAGGATCCCGCCACATGGATATTACAGATGGAGCAATTCTTCGATCTCAATAATGTGCAAAACACACAAAAGGTACGTATGGCAACTTTATATTTGGAACCAAATCAATTTGTATGGTATCAATGGCTTTGTTCTCGTAAACAATTTATCACTTGGGCAATTTTTACGGAAGAATTGATAGCACATTATGAGGATACAAAAAGCAACACTTTTTTTAGCCAATTGATGAATCTCAAACAAAAGGGTTCAATAATGGAGCACATTGAGGAGTTCCAAAAATTGAACATAAGGATAAAAGATATTCCAGAGGAGCATAGGATTGATGTGTTCATAGGGTCTTTAAAGGATAATATCCAACATGATGTGCGCCTTTGGGAACCTGATTCATTAGAGAAGGCATTCAGGTTAGCAAGAAAAATGGAAAGCAAAATTATGGCAACTAGGAAGCATACCATTCACAACTATAAAGATGGAAGTGTTGTTGCCCATAGTCTTCCACAACCTACAAGGTTGACACCACAACAATTGGAAGAAAAAAGAGCAAAAGGGCTTTGTTACAATTGTGATAGCAAATACACAAAAGGTCATAAGTGTGCTGAGAAGAAATTATTCTACATAGATTGTGAAGAGGAAGAAGAAAAGGAGCAAGAAAGGTCAAAAGAAGAGGATATATTTCAGGAACAAAGCCTATATGAAGAACAAATAAATCCGACCATATCTTGTAATGCATTGGCGGGAATTACCACTCCTCAAACCATCAAGATAGAAGGACAAATCAAGAAGAAAAAGGTGATAGTGTTGATTGATTCAGGAAGCACCCACAATTTTATTCATTGTAGGGTAGCAAAAGAATTGAATTGCTTCCTATATCCAGCACCAGAGTGTCAAGTGATGATTGCAAATGGAGGAACAATAAATTGCTCTGGAAAGTGCCATAATATCAAGCTATCCATGGGAGAATATGTATTGACTAGCCCAATGCTTTCCATTCCAATGGGAGGTGCTGATGTTGTACTAGGAGTCCAATGGCTACAATCCTTGGGTACAATAGCTTTTAATTTTCAAGAACTTTTCATGAAATTTTCTGTGGAAGGAAAGGAAGTTGAATTAAGGGGTATTGCAGGGAAACCAGGAAAGATAATCAGCTCTAATGGTATGACAAAGCTTCTAAAAAAGGAGCAAAGGGGTGTAATTGCACAATTATGTTCGCTAGATGTTTCCACATTAGAATCATCTATTTCTCCAGATCTCCAAAAAGTCCTAGACAATCATTCCAAGGTATTTGAGACTCCCAAAGGTCTCCCACCTATGCGTGATCATGATCATGCTATTCATCTGATTCCAGGAAGTGTTCCTCCAAACATCAGGCCGTACAGATATCCCTATGTCCAAAAAAGTGAAATTGAACGTATGGTTGCAGAAATGCTAGAGGCTGGTATAATTCAACCGAGTCAAAGTTCTTTCTTTGCTCCAGTAGTATTGGTGCACAAGAAGGATGGATCATGGCGCATGTGTCCGGATTATAGGGAGCTCAACAAGCTCACTATTAAAGATAAGTTCCCCATTCCTGTCATTGATGAATTACTGGATGAATTGCATGGATCAATTTACTTCACCAAGTTGGATCTTCGTTCAGGATATCATCAAATCAGAATGAAGATTGAAGACATTCCGAAAACGGCATTTAGAACTCATGAGGGTCATTATGAATTTTTGGTCATGCCTTTTGGCCTTACCAATGCACCTTCAACATTTCAAGGTTTGATGAATTCAATTTTCAAACCATTCCTTAGAAAATTTGTGTTAGTATTCTTTGATGATATACTTATCTACAGCAAGTCTTGGAAGGATCATGTTGAACATGTCGACAGGGTGCTACAACTATTGGAAAAGAAACAATTATATGCCAAAAGATCCAAATGTTTCTTTGGAGTCCAGGAGGTGGAATATTTGGGTCATATTGTATCTCATGAAGGAGTTAAGGTAGACCCTAGCAAAATTAAAGCCATTAAGGAATGGAAAATCCCCACATCCATAAAGCATTTGCGCGGATTTCTTGGGTTGACAGGGTATTATCGCAAGTTTGTTAAGAATTATGGGAGAATAGCAGCACCTCTAACGACATTATTGAAGAAAGATGCATTTTCATGGACTCCGGAAGCAACAAAGGCCTTTGAACATCTTAAAGAGGCAATGTGCCAAGCACCAGTCTTAGCTACACCGGACTTCACAAAAACCTTTACTGTGGAATGTGATGCTTCAGGAAATGGAATTGGTGCTGTTCTAATGCAAGATGAAAGACCCATTGCCTTTGAAAGTCGTCCAATCAAGGGAAAGTTTCTAAGAAAAGCTATTTATGAGAAGGAAATGTTGGCAATACTCCATGCACTTAAGAAATGGCGACCCTACCTAATGGGAAGACACTTCAAGGTAAAAATAGATCATGATAACCTTAAATACTTTTTAGAACAAAGATTATCCTCTGAAGAGCAACAAAAGTGGGTCACAAAGATGTTGGGTTATGACTTTGAAATCATCTACAAAAAGGGGAAGCAAAATGTGGTGGCAGATGCACTCTCAAGGAAGGATGAGGATGTGGAAGCATTGTTGTGCGCTATTTCTATCATCCAACCAGATTGGATAAATGAAGCAAGGGAGGAATGGAAGAATGACGAAGAAGTATGGGCACTTATTCGAAAGCTACAACAAGATTCCAGTACGTCTGATACATTTAGCTGGAAAAATGATTCGTTATGGTACAAAGATCGCTTATACCTCTGTAAGAATTCCCAGCTAAAACAAAAGATTCTTATGGAATTGCACACTTCTCCCTTAGGAGGGCACTCAGGATTTTTAAAAACTTACCACAGGGTGAAGAAGGAATTTTTTTGGGATGGCCTTAAATCAGATATTCATAAGTTTGTGGCAGAATGTTTGGTTTGCCAGCAAAATAAAGTTGAAACAATTAAGACACCGGGTCTATTACAACCTTTACCCATTCCAAGCCAACGTTGGGAGGAGGTATCAATGGATTTTATCACAGGTTTACCCAAGTCTGAGGGAAAGAGTGTCATCATGGTGGTAGTTGACAGACTTACCAAGTATGCACACTTTTGTGCATTATCACATCCATTTAAAGCCAGTACAGTTTCTACTGCATTTATGGAAACAATTCAAAAGCTACATGGAAACCCAAAGATTATTGTAAGTGACAGAGATCCCATTTTCACTGGAAATTTTTGGACAGAATTATTTTCTTGTCTTGGTACTCAGTTAGCTCATAGCTCATCTTATCATCCTCAATCTGATGGGCAAACTGAGATAGTAAACAAATGTTTGGAAGGATACCTTCGTTGCTTTGTATCTGATAAACAGACACAATGGGTCAAATGGTTGCCTCTGGCTGAATGGTGGTATAACACTTCCTTTCATACAGCAACAAAAATGACCCCATTTATGGCACTTTATGGGTATCAACCACCATCCATCACATCATATTTAAGAGAAAATTCTAAGGTTCAGGCAGTGGAACATCACATCGAACATCAACAACAAGTCCTCCAACTCTTAAAGGATAACCTTGTGTTGGCACAGAATAGAATGAAACAACAGGCAGATCAGCATCGCAGTGAAAGAAGTTTTGATGTAGGTGATTGGGTATTCCTACGGCTACAACCATATAAGCAAATGTCCCTCAAGCAAGCTAAGAAGGATAATAAATTATCACCAAAGTATTATGGTCCGTACAAGGTGTTGCAAAAGATTGGTACTATGGCATACAAATTGGAGCTTCCTACAGCTTCTCGATTGCACCCAGTTTTCCATGTTTCATGCTTAAAGAAGGTTATAGGCGACAAGCTCCCAGTTCAAACAATATTGCCAGAACTTGACGAAGAAGGAAAAATTATATTGGAACCGGAAGCAGTTATAGAAACAAGAACTCAACAGCTACGAAATCGATCAATTTTAGAGTACCTTATCAAGTGGAAGAACTTATCCGCTGAAGATTCCACATGGGAGGACGAGAATTTTATGCAGAAGTATCCTGAACTACTCAAGCGTTGAGGACAACACTTTTTTGAAGGAGAGGGACATGTTGGGTCCCTATAATACTAGTGATTACCCCATTACTATTGTAGTTATACCCCTTATTTATATTGATGTACCCATGTAGTGCCCATATTGTTACTATTGTGCCACATAGAAGCCCACTATTGTTATTGTTGTGCCCTACAATATTATTGTTATGTAGGCTTTGATTGTATTGGGACCACTTAGACTCCTATATATAGAAAGGAGGTATTTTCATTTGTATCATCCAAGAATTGTTCATTTATGTAATGTAAAGGAGGTTGCCCCCTCGAAGAGGCTGAATTCTAAGGCGTGGATCTCTCTTTTCTATCTTTTTGTGAGCTGGTTTCATAACATAGGATCATATTGATCCTTCAAGCGAATCGTGTAATTGGATATCTTTCTTTCTGCATAAAGGTCACTGTCAGCACTGATAATTAAAAATCATACCTTCTAAATAGCAAGTAAATGATTATAAAGAACACAAGATACCTTCACAAATCCTTAAATCGTTGAGGGAAGTCACCCTAATTGGTCTCTTCTTTAGAGATAGAACTGTTATCACTATTAATACCAACTCTCTAATTTATAGAAAATAAAATTAGAGGAATAATGAATAACCTAATATTGTTGTATCATACCTCTTTTCACACCTTTATCTCATTTTCCTTTATAGATCTCCCCTCTTTTTAAAAAGTCTCTAAGTGGTTTTGGTAGTTTTCAATCTTAAAAGATTGGATTAGTTGTATCTCTTATCAAGATGATTAGAGTCAAGAGGAGAGACTTGTATAGGATGGTTAAACATTTTTAATTAAAAGTTAGAAAATAATAGGTGGGACCCTCTTTTCGATTTGATTATGCCTATTTACCTATTTTTAATACATAAATATACTGGAGATCATTTTCATGTTTTATCTCATAAATAATTTTTTATGCTAATCATCATAAAACATAACATAATCATGTCATAACCATAAAATCCATATACAATCAACCAATAAAATAAATCAACATCATCATATAAATATATCATCATGTAAGCTCCATGAAGAGAAACCTTGTGTCTCCCATATGCCTAGTTACTCAATGTATCATTCATATAAAAAGTGGCACCACAAAATACATATGTGCAACGAATATATGTGTGTGTGTGTGTGTACCATATTATTTCTCCTGTACTGATGTACCATCAAAATATAAGCATGGCATCCAACATATAAACTAGAAAGTAACATTTTGTTATAAACCTATGAACAAACAACACCAAAAAAAATGACTTGTGCCAAAAGTAATTTACTATGAAACCCAAGAGTAATTCCCCTACCTATGATAAGAAGTTGAATCAGATTTTTTCTCCTCTTGTTGTGGGCATGATGACACTGAATGTGATTATCCATGAAAGGAACCAAAGGAAGCAACTTGGGAATTGTGTTCATGCTCACTGGCAATAGGTAAGTGAATGACATGAAACTTTTGATGATTGACCAACTAGATGTGCCAAGGTTCTAGGAAATTCTGAGGTTTGATGTGAATAGGAGGCATGTTGAGAAACGAGATTGGATGGTTAAGGTGTTGCAGGAGGTGTACGTATGACACAAGAAGTATAAGATTGTAGATGTGACACATGAGCTTTAGGGAGATTATTAGGAGGAAAATTTTCATGCAAACCTTCCTTGAACACAGAGGTTGTGCATTAATAACTTGTTCCCACCCATTTTTATTTGGATTAACTAGAGGATCAAATGTATACAGAGGGACGAGGATTCCTGTGAGAGGTGGCTATTGAAACAAGGGTTGTTGTGATTGATTTTATGCCTTTGACTGGTTTTGAGGCATCGCTAATAGGTTCATCATTTCTTAGTGCAAAAACTCCCTTTTGAGAATTAACATTAAAATGAACATAAATTCCTGGTCCCATTTCCCCTCTTACTCCTAAATGCTTATTCATATTCATTCCTACTTTACCCTTACCTATTCCTATGTTCTATTAAAGAAAATCATTCTACAAATGTATCCATTGAAATGTAATAAATAATATGGCATCATTCATTAACTTATGAATAAAACTCTGAGCTTTTTTTTTTAACAAAGGAAATAATAATTGAAATGGAGGAAGGGAACACATTTGTATACGTATAGTCAATCCTAGTGACCAAACAAATCAATTCAAGTCGACTCAATACCCTAAAAGTAAACAAAGAGTCTTCTCAAGGCACAAGCATATTCAATGGATGCACATGGTGCAATAACATGTGATGGTGAATAATATAAATGACCAAGAGGTATGGGTTAGTGGAGATGGAAGAATGATTTTACATGAATTTCATAACATATACATACTAGATAACAAATAAAACAAATGTAACGGGAGAAGAAAATGTACATGCGGTCTTCTTTTTTATAGATAGGCCAAATGGCGAGGAAAATACATAAACCCTTGACTATTAAAAACAAAATATTGGAATGAGAAAAGTGCCATTATGCAACTATTGTAGTGAGAATGAGTTTGACAGTTTATTTAAACAAAAATTAAGCAAAATCCCTGTTCATCGGCTTCGCATGGGTTTTTTTCTCAAAGCCCTAAGGCCTCAAAAGCTACCTCATGCGGGGTGATGAGCGAATTAAAAAAGCTACCTCATGTTTTAATAAAAATTTCAACTGCACAAAGTTATTTTTAATTGGAGGCACAGGTGATAATTGAGTATTGGATCAATACCCAACATTTATAAGAACCACGAATAGGGAACATAAATTTTCTATATGCATTATCTAATAATGACCATAGAACAATAATCTCATTCGTTATTAACTTAATTAACCAGAAATTACTGAAATAATGGTTTTGGTAACCATAAATGTTTGTTTTAATTACACCCCTGACAACATAAGGCCAAGGCTATGGAGCCTCAAGGGATTTATGTAAAAATGCACAAGGAGCATATCATCAAAAGTTTGGTAAAGGTTCATCACTAAAGCAATACTTGGCACAATATTTTTATAGGCTTACAAAACTAATTTCACTGCGAACCTGACAGTGATTAAATGTATATATTCACATGAAAACATCAAAGGAAGTAGGATTTATATAGGGAAAGAACTCAAAGTAATTCACAGACTAAACAAATGAAAACGGTTTCAAGCATACCTAGTGAGTAGAGAAGCTGCGATTATAAATTGAATTTGTAAAGATGACTTTGAACCCACATTACCGAACTTCCAACCACAATGAACCTGTAGAAATTAGTTTGTATATTTGCAACTTCTCATGAATTTTTAATCAAAATCACAAGACACAAACCTACTTTATTGCTCTGTGGACATTAATTCACAATTTAGAACAAAAATCTCAGACATGCAAGAAGAAATAACACAAATGCAACAAGTATTTTTATCTAGGGAAAGCAATATGCTAAAAACCCCAATGCCTTCTTGCATTAATCAAATGAATAGAGATATATTACATTTTTTTTTTCAACTGAGCTCACCCTATAAGTGCACAACGTATCTCTCTACTCATTGATGGCCTTTCACCCGGACCTAGTCAAATTTTTCCTCAGCTTGAGCTCCTATTTCCTTGTGTGGTTCCTTGAGGAATTAGGCCCCTACTATTTAGGAAATTCCTCAAATTGAATTGCGCAATTCCTTAGGTTGATCATCTGGTTGCATGCAACACCTGTACACTCAAGACTAGTCTACAACTGATGTTACACTACCTTGGAATCTCCACCTCAATAGGGTAACTCAAATTCTCTGCATGCACTAGCTATTTTGGATTGATTTATTAGTTAACTAGATGATCACTGAAGTCCCATTGCTTAACTAACCTTCCAATAGTTCCTACAAAAGTTGGAACTAGTTTAATTGAAAAAAAACCTGAGATAATTGACCTTGATTGCTACAAATTAACAATCACACATGAAGAACTGAACTCTAACTCCTCCAACTCAAATTTCCCGAGTAAACTGGGTGGCACAAGCCATGTTACACAAGTTAACATCATCCAAGTTGTCTACTAATGTGGAAATTCAAATTCTCTCAATTTAATCAAGGCAAAATCAAATTGGGAATTTATTACGATAGTTTTAAACACTCCCTCTCAATGAGAAAGGGAATATCAACCACCCCTGTCTTGCACCTATAGAACTTGAACTTCTCTCTTGACAAGGCCTTTGTCAAAATATGAACATCTTGTTCCTCTTCCAGAATGTACTGCAACAACATTATCCACCTCTGCACATAGTCTTGTAAATGGTGACACCAGATATATATATGCGTGGATTGATCGTGACAAATAGGATTTTCAGGGAGCTTGATGCAACTTTGATTATCACAGTAGATCACATTTTGATCAATCATCTGACCAAATAATCCAACAAGTATCTTTCTCATTCATATTGCCTCACATGCATCTTGAAAGGAAACCATGTATTCTTCTTCTGTCGAGCTTAGTGACACAAATATTGCTTCCTGCTGTACCAAGAAACTGTTATGGACCTAACATTGAAACTTCCACCTAATGTACTCTTTTGGGTTAATGGAATCCCCATCCAATCTACATATGTGAAGTCACATAGCTTGATTCCCTTTTTCCATTTGTATCATAGTCCAAACTGGGTAGTACCTTTGAGGTAGCGTAGAACATGCTTAGCTGCCCTCCAAAATAATTTGGATGGCCTAACCATAGCTTGGCTCAGTTGGTTGAATGCATATAACATATATGGTCATGTTTTCACAAGATACATTAGTGAACCCACCAACTTCTGATAAATAGTAATATCCACTTCCTCACCTAAACTAGCATCCTCTTTCCTCCAGTTGGTCATTAGAGGTGTCTCCATGGGTTTGCAATTGTCCATGCAGAAACTCTAAAGTATCTCGCTGGCATACTTTCCTTGAGATAAAAACAATTCCCCATCACCTTTCCATACTTCCAATCCGAGGAAGTAGTGCATGAGACCTATGTCCTTCATTTCAAACTCTCTTGCAAGGTCCTCCTTGCAAGATATGATCAACTTCTCATCACCAGTTACAATCATGTCATCACAATATAAGACAATAATCAGCAATTTACCTTTTACCAAAATGTAATAGAGGTTTGCATCTGCTTCACTTTTTGGGAAGCCCAAACCTGTGAGATAGCTATAGATCTCGGTGTACCAAGCACGAGGTGCTTGCTTGAGTCTACACACATGAGACTCTTGATAAAAAGTCTTGAATCCTTGTAGTTGCTCAATGTACACCTCCTACTCAATAACTCCATTGAGGAATGTTGTTTTCACATCCATCTAGTGGATCTTCCACTCCATATGTGCAACCAGAGCACGAATTGATCTGATGGTTGAGTACCTTGCTAAAGGAGAAAAGGTCTCTTCATATTCAATCCCCTCAACTTGAGAGCACCCTTGGCCACGAATCTAGCCTTGCACTTTTCTATGCTTCCACCTACTGCATGCTTTACCTTGAAGATCCATCTCGAACCTACAACTAATTATCTGCTGGTCTTGGGAACACTTCCCAAACATTGTTCTTTACAATGGATTCATATTCCTCCACCATTGCATCAACCCATACAGGTTTCTCTATTGCTTCCTTGAAAGAGGATGATTCGGCCTCTACAAGATCAGTCATTAGATCCATATAGCCAGTGTACCGATTTGGTGACCTTCTCTACTTGCATTGATTCGAAGTAGCATCCACATTCTCCCTCACATCCTGCATAAGTATCTCAACTTCCCTGGCCCTTTTCCAAAATTCTCTTGATGGTTCTGCTTGAGTGGTTGTCTCTACTCTCTGTTCCTTAATTTGTGGCTGCTCCATAACTTCTTGAGGTTCCTCCTTTGGAGGTAAAATATCCTCTTCTTGTGGGATTTAAATCTTCCTCTCAAGAGAGCATCACATGGCTTTATCTTCGTAAAATTTTAAATCCCTTCGCATAACTGTCATTCTGAGCGATGAAAAGTACACATGGTAGCTGTGGGAAGTTTATTTGTAACCCACAAGTAACCCAAATTCTATTGTTTGCTCTAGCTTCTTCCTTGATTCTTTGGATACATGGCAGTAAACACAGGCTCCAAAATTCTTGAAGTGTGACACATTTGAATTTCTCCTCGAGAAAGCCTCCTCCGGTGTAATCATGCCGAGAATTTGATGAGGACTTTGGTTCTACAAATATACTGTTGTGTTGCATGCCTCAACCCACAAATGCAGAGGTAGTCCTTGATCATGCAACATCACCCTCCGTTGCTCCCATAATTATACAATTATTCCTCTCAACCACCCCATTCTATTGTGGGTTGTGGGGTGTTGTCAACTCTCGTCGACTTCCTTCTTTTGCACATAAATTTTTAAATTCATTCGACATGTACTCACCTCTATTATCGCTCTTGAGAGCCTTCACCTTCTTGCATGTTTCTTTCTCAACTAGTCCTTTGAATTCTACAAACTTGGAGAATGTCTCATCCTTCTTCCACATGAAAAAGATCCAACACTTCCTTGAGAAGTTATCAATAAAAATGACAAAATATTTATGCCTGGCAGTGGAGGCTATCGATAAAGTTCCACAGACATTAGAGTGGATCCTTTCAAGAACTGCATGTGTTTTTTTACCCTGATCATGGAATGTGCATTTTTTGTACTTCTCCAAAGTACATCCTTTGCATACATCCTATTGCTCAAGTGCTCCTTTGGGGAGGCAAGCTGTTCTCTTCTACATAATTTTCAAAACACCATGATGCAAATGGCCAAGTCTTATATGCCAAGTTTCATCGACATTGCGGCTCTGCACCTTCTCCGCCTTCGTGCTCAATGCAGCACAATCCTCCACATATAGCTTGTATATGTTCTTCACATGAACCCCAATATGCTTCACCTATCTTGTGGCTATGTGTCTTAGGAATGCCTTTCCTTTGCTGAAAATCACATCATAACCACGATCTTCCAAAACTGCAACAAAGATGATATTTTTCTTTAGGCCCGGAACAAACATGACACCCTTGAGCCTGAAGGGGGAGCTCGACTCCCCTTGAAACGTGATTTTACCAATCCTAGTTGCGCTATAGCTTCCATCGTCCCCCATATTGATGTATATATGTAAATATTTCCCCTCTAGGTCACTCAAAAAATCTCTGTTTCCCATTAATTTGTGGAATGATGCACCTGAGTCCAAGTACAACACGCTCCCTATCATTGTGCTGGCCATGCATGCAATGAGGGTAAATTCAAGCTCGAACTATGAAGACAAAGCTTCACCTGCTGCTCCTCCTGAGATCTTCTTATTGAGAAATATAGGGAATATAAATTAAGTGATTTCTCTTTTATTAGTAACTGCTTATGAGTGATTTTTACTTCTTTATATTAGGATCTTCTTTTACTTAGGTTATTAGTGTTCTTCTTCATCAAACAACTACCAATGCATAAACCATAAAGAGACAAGAGACACAGAATATAGGTTATCAGCTAAGGCCAAAACTCTCCTACTTGAGAGTAAAACCTAAATAAATTCTTCTTCTTATAGTGATTCCAATTGACAAATACTAAGACCAAGACCGTTGACCTATTTTCCACTCCAAGACCAAGACATAAGTTCCCTTGATGATATCCTTAGACAAAAATAGTCAACCTTCTTCTTCTTTCCTTTTGTTGGCTCCTCTTCCACTTAGACCTCCTTCTGCTTCAAACCTTCGACCTCCTTTATAGACTTACACTTCTTCCAACTCTTGTCTTGGACTCCCTTCTAGACTTGACCTTCTTCCAACTCGACTACCGAGGAGGACTGCTACTTCTTCTTGGCTTCTTCTACTGCTAGTAAAATCTTGATACCCCACACGTGTAGATGATATAAAACCAAAAATAAACTAGAAAAGAGCTCGGATTATACTCTTATTTCCTTTGCTTGATAATAAGCTCCCTCATTGTACTTAACACCTTTTTACTTTAGACTTGAAGATGACTGAAAACTGTCCCATAAGTGATATTGAGTAGCCCTATTTCTAGTTGTTTCCTCCTCAAATTATCCGACTTGAAGAGGGTGAGTTGACATGTCTGTTGGAGGAGTTTATTAATTCCATCTTGAAGTCGAATTGAAGAGAGATGAATATGCTTGTCTTTGGAGGGCTATACTTAATGACTCATATAAAATGTAACATGCCCAAGAAGGGTCCTTCATACATGACATAGACTCAAATTGATTTTTATGACTAAATGACAAATCCTAAAGGCTCACAATGGGAGCCATCACTAAAAATAAAATCCCTTTCTCATGAAACCCATGAGACAAGCATTACAATAATAATTTTATTTTTCTTCTTCTCATCAATTACATAAAATCATAATTACACATGTCATTATGAAGACTAGACCTAGTTACACTTCTCAACACTCCCTCTTAACTAGGGAGGTATTCATAATGGTACTTGGTCATTCTCAATCTGAAGAATTTCTCATAAGAAGAGTTGGATTGGTAACCCATCTGTTTAGAATCATATCAATTAGCATTGTCACATAGCAAGGCCTTGACTAACAACTCTATCTCTCCATGATATTTGAGCACAATGCTGGCGAGACCAATGATGTATAGACACCCTCGTCATTGCCTCTCTCTGAACATACCCAACCTGGGTTCTCAGGTTGTGTTCCACCAAGAATATTCTTATCTTGGATTCTGAGTCCTCAAATAATATCGATCCTCTATGACTACTTTTATCTTGGATGCCCTAACTCATCCTAAAAGAGTATCAGATGTCGGATGTTTACCGAATCCTCTATTCTATCTTCCCAAGTGAAGACAAGAATGATGTGTCTATCTCTCCCTCTTAATTAGGGAGGACATATCTATTCCAATAAAGGAATTTATTCATTCCTACGGAAGGAATGTACCTAATCTCCCTCTTGGCTTAGGAATTTCCAAGTTTCTTTCAAGTAGGAAACTTGTTTCCAGGCTCGCTCTTAATTAGGGACCTACAACATCTCCTCAGGGGGAGATGATGGGACAACTAGTTGCTTGAATAAATCATCTTCACGATGTCATGAACCTCTTTTTGTTATATATGAGTCTTCATGTTTGGGACTTCTACATAGGGCACCGACCATCGATCACTTTCATCCACGAATCATCTATGTTATCATCAGAAAGTGATCCATCAGTCCATATTTGGCCTTCCTTCTTGCCATGCTACTTTATTCATGCCATGTTTACTTAAGGGTATTTCATCCTATTACATGTGCATCGGTGGTGGAATACATCCATAGATCTTCCCTTGGAAGCCCTGCATAAACCCATCCATATATTTGTTAAAAAATAAAGAAATGAACATTAAAATCAACATTACTTTGTGATGGACTTTCATCATGACATCTTCTATTTTGCATCAACATCCTTTATACATATCGACACATCTCCCAAAGATATATATTATCAAGGGTCTCTTTCTTTTCACACTCCATAAAAGTCTACATATCTTCCATGGAGATATCCTAGTCAATTTTTTTTTGTCTGTCAGATGTTTCTTTCCTTTACCATGGTTGCATATTCCACAATCTCTTCCTTCCTTTCTTCACACATTTCATTCCTAGGAGCTTCCAATAAGAGTTCCTCAATTTTCTTTAACCACCTCATACTTCATATGAGGACATATTATGTTGATTTCATCTAGTGAATGTGTGAACCATGCACTCCTGCATCCCTCTAAGGGAGGAGATCCTTTATTTTGATCATGCTCTTTAAGATAGAGCATTGGTTCATGATATTTGCAACCATATGACATGACTTCCACAATATCAAATGTAAGCACACATACCTCATTTTTCCTTTGGGTCATCTAACTTCCCGCAACAACTTTCTTGATTGAAAGATCTTCAATCCCTTGATCTTCTTCACTTTTATGTCATCACACCATCATCCCATGAATTCCACAAGTTTGGAATTCTTGATGAAACACTTGCTTCTCCTCATGATCGATGAATCTTTCAACAAAGATTCCATCAGATAATCTTGAGGATATAAAGTATCTCCATCATTAGATGTTTCCTTTCGACAGATGTATGATGAACCTTGAACTAGATGATCTTTCCACTTATGTTTCCAATGAGATTCCCAAGAGCTATATCCTTGACTTCCATAGATTCTAACCATCTTTCATGGTTCTCTATGATGATGTCCCTAGATCTTGCTCCCAATGCTTTTATGATGCATTGATGCATCCCATTTAGTGAATCATGATAGCCATATCTTACAACATAAGACTTAGGAACTTGAAAATAACATAGGTGAGGAACACTATGTCAATCATAGTATATATCTCTTACTTCCTCTATCTTGGACTTCTTATTTTCAGCTTCCTCCACTTCTTTGGTGATATGAGCTTCTTCTCTTCCTCTTTTGTTATTAGCCTTCTGTATCGTATGACAATCTCTTTTGTAGTTTCTGTATTCTTGACACCTATAACATTCGATCTTAGCCATGTTCCTTTTCTTTTTCTGAGAATCAGACTTCCCAAAATTTCCTTTGCTTCTTGTCATTGTAGCTATTTATTCTAGATTCTTTAATCTTGCACAGTGACCATAGATCCTAGAATGTAGTAGCTTCTTTCTTCCCATAAATACTTGAAGTAAAGTTACCGCACTCCTCTGATAGTGCATTTAATACAACTATAGTCATTTATCTATCAGACATGACTTCTCCCAAATCTTATATTTGATCCCAGATCTCAAATATACTCATAAAGTATGAGACTATTCCATCTTCTCTTGACATCTTCAACTTGTATAGTTATTTCCTTAATGAGATGACTTCTCCAACAATTCTTACAAAATACAACTCTACCAGTTTGCCATAGATTTATTTTTGAAGTTTTGAGTTTAGATAAATATGGGATGACAGGATATTTGATGGATTCTATGAGAATCCTTTGAGTCCTAACTTCCCCTTTCATATACTTGGTAGGAACTTTAGCATATTCCTTTCTTGGTTTAGTGATAGAACCTTTTAAATGTTCCATAACCTCATTCTCAATGAGATTCATATATGTCATTTTCTTCCATGAAAGATAGTTTGAAGCCCCAACCAATTTGTTGCTTTCCTTGCAAAAAGAAATTTTTACAAATTCATATGTGGACATAAATGTACTTACTTGATAGGATGCTCCTTTTTATTGTTTCTTCCTTGATGTTGATGATGAAATTGAGAGAAGAAAACTTCTCCTTGATGAAGGTAGTTTTCTTCAAGAGTGATCGTTGATTCCACGGAGAGTGAGATCTCTTTGGATCCTTTGACGAAGATCAATGATGAATTCTTGGTGATATCTTCAATGGTAAGTACCTTGATTCATAGATCCCTTCAACTTGGCCTTATTTTCTTGATGATGATCCCATTGCTTCTTTGTAGATTCCTTCTTTGATATAGGGTTATAATGCTTCCTTTATAGGTCTTGTCTTAAATATGATATTTTCTTTGATGCCTTCCTCAAGTTTTGATCCTTGAATGTCCCTTGATAACATTCCCTTCCTTGAATTTGTCACCTTAGCTCTGATTCCATATTGATAAATCTAGGGCATAGAAATTAAGTGATTTCTCTTCTATTAGTAACTTCTCGTGAATGCTTTTTACTTCTTTAGATTAGGATCTTATTTTACTTAGGTTATTATTTTTCTTTTGCATCAAATAGCTACCAATGCATAAAACATAAAGAGACAAGAGACACAAAATATAGGCTACCATCCAGTGCCAAACCCTCTCCTACTTGAGAGAAAAACCCAAACAAATTCTTCTTCTTATAGAGATGCCAATTGACGAATACCAAGACCAAGACCCTTGACCTATTTTCCACTCCAATGCTAAGACACAAGTTCTCTTGATGATATCCTTATACAATTATAGTCAACCTTCTTATCTTTCCTTTTCTCGGCTCCTCTTCCACTTTGACCTACTTCTACTTCAAACCTTCGGCGTCCCTTCTAGACTTGACCTTCTTCCAACTCTTGTCTCGGACTTCCTTCTAGACTTAACCTTCTTCCAACTCTTGTCTTGGCCTCCCTTCTAGACTTGAACTTCTTCCAAATCGACTACCCAGGAGGACTGCTACTTCTTCTTGGCTTCTTCTGCTGCAACTAAAATCCCTCTACCTCACACATGTAGATGACATAAACCCAAAAACAAAATAGAAAAGAGCTCGGATTATACTCTTATTTCCTTCGCCTGATAATAAGATTTCTCAATATTTTTCACACCTTTTTACCTCAGAATTTATGATGATTGAAAAATGTCCCATAAGTGATGTAGAGCAGTCCTATTTATAGTTGTTTCCTACTTAAATTAGCCAACTTGAACAGGGTGAGCCAACATGTTTGTTGGAGGAGTTTATTAATTCCATATTTAGGCCGAATTGAAGAGAGATGCATGTTCTTGTCTTTGGAGGGTTATTTATACTTAATGACTCATAAAATGTAACATGCCCAAGAAAGGTCCTTCATACATGACATAGACTCAAATCGACTTTTATGAGTAGATGACAAATCTTAAAGGCTTACATTGGGAGTCATCACTAAAAATAAAATTCCTTACTCATGGAACCCATGAGACAAGCATTAAAATAGTAATTTTATTTTTCTTCTTCTCATCAATTACATAAAATCACAATTACACGTGTCATTATGAAGACTGAACCTAGTTACACTTTTCAACACTTCTTGATAGTCGTCTTGTGTGGAAATTTCATGGCATAGTGCCTAAATTCATGGCAACAGAAGCATTTAATTTTTGACAAATATTTCTTCTTGCCTCCTTGACTGGATTCTGCTTTAGATTTGGATTTCTTCCCTTTTCCCTTATTTTCATTTCCAGTTAATGAAAAATTTTCTTCATGCTCACCCTTAGATTAAGTCCCATATTTGGTATTCCACCTTATTTCCTCCTGTACCTAATCATACCATAAGCACTCCCAACTTGGTAGTTTCTCCCTCCCATTCACCTAATCTTGATAGTTATGCTAACTCTTGGGAAGGCCCAAAAGGGCTAAGGTTACCAAGTCTTCTTTAGGGACATTAACACCGACTCCACAAAGTTGATCATGACACTGTGTAAACTTGCTCAGATACTGCATAATCATGTCATTATTTTTCATCTTTATACTTCAAAGTTTATCCTTGAGCACCAACTTCCTGTGGTCACTACTATTCTGGAAAAATTATGTCAGTGCTTTCTACATCACAAATGAAGTTCATTTTCCATGGATATTCGAGACAATATGATCCCATACTCCCTCCAAGATTATTCTCCTCGCCTTGGCTACATATTTCTTCCACTGAAGGTTCTGGGCATCAGATGCTTGTGGTTTTGCAACATCTGTCTTGATTTATTATAGCAATCCATTGTCATCAAATATTGCCTCCATGTAGTCCTTCCATGCAAAAAAATTAGAGGTTCCTTCCAAGGCATACTCTAGCCTTAGTCCATTGAAGGTCATTTTCTTAGCTCAGAATAAATCGTACTACACTAATCTTCAAATTTAAACCTATGAGAAACAACTTCAAATTTCCTACTCTAATGTGAATCCATTTCTGATACCATGTAGAAATTAGGTTGTATATTTGCAACTGATCATGAATTTTTAATCAAAATCACAAGACACAAACCTACACTACTACTCTGTGGACATTAATTCACAATTTAGAACAAAAATCTCAGACATGCAAGAAGAAATAACACACATGAAACAAGTATTTTTATCTGGGGAAAGAAATCTACTAAAAACCCCAATGCCTGCTTGCATTAATCAAATGAATAGAGATGTATTACAATTTCTTTGCTCAACTAAGCTCACCCTGCAAGTGCACAACCTATCTCTCTGCTCATTGAGGGCTTATGACCCAACCTTAGTCAAATTTCTCCTTGGCTTGAGTTCCTATCTCCTTGTGTTGTTCCTTGAGGAATTAGGTCCCTATTATTTAAGAAATTCCTGAAATTGAATTATGCAATTCCTTAAGTTGATCATCTTACTACATGCAACACCTGTACACTCAAGACTAGTATACAATTGATGTTACACTACCTTGGAATCTCCACCTCAACTGGGTACCTCGAACTCTCTACATGCACTAGCTATTTTGGGATGATTGATCAGTTAACTAGATGATCATTTTTTGACTGAAGTCCCACTTCTTAAATGACCTTCACTAGTTCCTCTAAAAGTTGGAACTAGTTTAACTGAAAAAAATTCAGATCACTGACCTTGATTGCTACAAATTAGCAATCACACATGTAGAACTGAACTCTAACTCCTTCAACTCGAGTTTACTGAGTAAATTGTGTGACACAAGCCATGTCACACAAGTTAACATCATCCAAGTTGTTCGTTGATGTGGAAATTCGAATTTTCTCAATTTAATAAAGGCAAAATCAAATTGAGACTTTTTTGCTACATTTTTCAACAAAACCTTTACCGACCACCATAATTCACTTGTAGAGAAACAAATGTTGTAAATAGTGATAATGGAACCATGGAGGGTTTTACAAATTGGCAAGAATTGAAGTGAAAAACTCAAGGTGGTGGGAGCAAATGCAAGATTGAAAAGAAGGTAGGCTCATTAACTAAGTCACATTTCTAATATCACCTTTATATGTGTTGGATATGTGTGTTCGAGTGGGGAAATGATGATGAATATAAACACCAAGAAATAATTTTACAATAGACAGAAGTTAGATCAGACCAAAATAATGAATCAACCAATCAAAACCTGTGGAGGAATGTCAAATAGATAATTGGTGCTTCGTATCATTATATCAACCTAATTCACAATAGATATGATGAATAGTTTCATAAGAAGAAAGAATGCCAGATCTCATGGATATCACACAATATTAAATGGCACTTCACACTCACATCGAATAAGAATCCGAAATAAAAAATACCAATTTTCTGGCGAGAACAATCTAACCAATATGCCCAATGATACACTTCTGGCTATGAGGTTATTAAAAAATGCTTCACGAATTTAGATCATATGATTGAAATATTAATTGCAATGCTGAGACTACCATAACCATATCATATATCATGTAATACCAATCAAAACAAATATCAAATACCCTTGTCACAAATACATATGCATATCTAGTAGGGTGGCACCCAAACAACCATATATATATAGTGAAGAACCTTTGATATTGGTCATGAGGTATTTGATGTAGATTAAAACTTATGTCTTTAGTCATTCTCATCATCACATAATGATTTGTAAGATGTATATGAATAGGACAAACATTTTTTAACACCTTTGTGTCAACATTTTATAATCAACCCATTCACCTTAAAAGTCATGCAATTTTTATTCTTAGAACATGTAATATGTGTCATAGAGATCAAATAAAACGATATATTGTTCTAATAACTCATGGCCAAGAGTTTTTTCTTAAGAAGGGTCCCACCTATTAGGTCTTTTATTCATAATTGGATATAACAAATTATATTAGTTATAAGAGAGTTTAGTTTAAGACATTCACAATGTCTTGCGAGTTTAACTAGTGTTGACCATCATCAACATGCTCCAAAATACTACAAAAAGGAGTTTAGTGGGAACATTTAACCTTTCAATTTTCACTCCCCCTTTCCACACCTTTCACAATGGGGAGATTTCCTACATATGCATTGAATTACATTTACAAAATTGTGATTTGTTAGTAACCTCTTTGGTATTGATGTGGAAGTAGGACTTCTTTGGCGTTAATTTTGTCAATATGTCTTCCAATCGTGTATCCATTTAGGATTTTGGAAACTCTGGGACTTTCCATCTTCAGTAATTATCATTTTTGTTTTAATGCTTGGTCAACTTTCCTTTTAATACCCCTTTTTCATACTATTAGTGTGAAAATAGTTTTGAATAGCTACATTGGTGGGAGTAATGATAAATTTATCCATTGACTCATCATCCACCTTTGGAATTTGTTCGATTTCGAGGATCACATTCATCCCATCTCTAGTTATTGATTCAAGCTTCAATCTGATAGGGTTGAGATCGATAGATCTTCCATGGGTTCAATCTCTAATTCCTTTATCGATTCCATGGTGGTCGCCCATAGTTTCTTGGTAAACTTGGTAGCTTCATTCAATTATATTCTAAATGCCTCATACTCTGATTTCCATATATCAATTAAAGGCTGATTTCTCACCTTTTTCATTTTTTTTCAAGTCAGGGTAGTGAGTCTAGAGCATCCCAATACTTATTTTTGCATTCAAGGACTTGGTTTATAGCTTCACTAAATGTATTTTGGGCTTCCTATTAGGTGTTACTTTTGTTGGTTATATGTTCGAATTACGAGAACTAAGCTTTGATCTCCCCAAATTTATCCACAAAAGAACATTAGGAATTTTAAAAAATAATTATTAATTTTGATCGTCTGTGAGTTAAATATTTTAAGGTTATCTTGGGCCTTCTAAGCTTGTTTCACCTTATCACTAGCCTATTTCCTGTGACTCTCTTTTAGTGGATTTAGCTCATCGATATGAGCTTCCTTCAACTATGCCATGTGTTGCTCATATTGAGCCTTGAAAGACTATGAAAATGTTATATGTTTTTCTTCTTTTCTTTCTTGATATTCAACATCCACCTACTTCTTTTTTTCTTTTAGTTGTTCTTGCATCAATGTTATCGCTTGGGTCAACTATTCCACATCCATGGATAGACTTGGGTGGTGATTTTATTTTCTTTGGAAATGGATCCTAAAACATAGGTTGTGTCCACTACAATGTTTTGATTGTTATGGTTAGCAATATTCCATATTATTCTTTTCTCGAGTCCCTCCAGAATGATAGCCTCCTCTAAGGTTGTTCCAATCTTTATTCATTTGGGAATGTTGCAAATGATGAATTTTCTAGAATTGATATATGTTGGGTCCCTATAATACTAGTGATTAGCCCATTACTATTGTAGTTATACCCCTTATTTGTATTGTTGTGCCCCTATTACCCCCATGTTGTTATTTTTGTGCCCCATAGAATCTCTCTATTGTTATTTTTGTGGCTTTACATTATTATTATTAGGTCGGCTGGATTATATTGTGACTCCTTAGACTCCTATATATAGAAAGGAGGTTTTGTCATTTGAATCATCCAAGAATTATTCATTTATGTAATGTAAAGGAGGTTTCCCCCTCGAAGAGGCTTAATTCTAAGGCGTTGATCTGTCTTTTCTATCTTTTCTTGAGCTGATTTCATAACATTTGGTATCAGAGCTTTGGATTCTAGGGTTTCGCTGCTCCAAACAGGTCATCGCGGAATTTTCGCTATAACTTTTTTTCTGTGATGTTTCAAAAGTTGAAAAAAAAACCCATTTGAGAAGAAATCATGCTGAACCTTGGGTCCAAATTCCAGAGCTTTTCGCGCAATATTTGCAGAGATATGATCTGAGGAATTTGGTCTTTTTGCAGACTCCTGAATTACATTCAAAACGGGTGACCTGGGGAAAATCATCATAAATTTCTCTCTGGTGATCGGATTGGAATTTCGTAAAAAGTTACAGAAAGAGGATGGACTGTAGTTTCTTGTGTGCATGTTTCAGATCCAAAGTTTGAAACAGTGATTCGTGGCACGTCGTACAAGTTCGCTCTACTGAACTAGTCTAGAAGCAAGTCACTGTGGGAGATTTCACATAACTCTTCCTTGGAGAATCCAATTTGGCTCAGAATTGTGGCATTGGAAAGAGGACATAGAAGGCTACTATAGATCAAAATTTCAGAACTGGATGATCTGAAATTACAGAGATACATCAGATTCAATATCGGGCTTCTATAAAGTGAAAAAAGGTGTGTAGTTTTTTTTTAAATTTTTGCGTAAGCTTGGTTTAACGGAATTAAAAGGGCATAGTAAAGCATTATTATCGGTAACTGATGCTTCGAGGAAAGAAAATGCAAACACCTAGTAAGGAACCTGAAAACTCTAGCATAACTCATGAAGAAGAGGAAGAAATGCTACATGATATATCAAAATTACAAGAACAAGTGCAACAAATGTCATGCTCACAAAAGCTAATAGAAGCTAAGATAAATGGCGTGGAATCTAAGATAAAGGGCATGGAAGCTAAGATGGATGATTCGAAGACAGATTTGAAGAGAGACATGGCAGATTTGAAGACAGATTTGAAGACAGACATGGCAGATTTGAAGACAGATTTGACAAATTTTCTACAAGAAATACTTACTAATGGTGAAAAGGTTGTAAAGGAAACTCATGGTGTGAACAAAAGTAATGTTAATCATGATTCCATAGACTCTAATGTTGGATCGAAGACCCACCATATTCCAAAAATCGATATGAGGAAGTTTGATGGCAAGGATCCCACCACATGGATATTACAGATGGAGCAGTTCTTCGATCTCAATAATGTGCAAAACACACAAAAGGTACGTATGGCAACTGTATATTTGGAACCAAATCAGTTTGTATGGTATCAATGGCTTTTCTCTCGTAAAAAATTTATCACTTGGGCAATTTTTACGGAAGAATTGATAGCACATTATGAAGATACAAAAAGCAACACTTTTTTTAGCCAATTAATAAGTCTCAAACAAAAGGGTTCAGTAATGGAGCACATTGAGGAGTTCCAAAAATTGAACATTAAGGGTAAAATATATTCCAGAGGAGCATAGGATTGATGTGTTCATAAGGTCTTTAAAGGATAATATCCAACATGATGTTCGCCTTTGGGAACCTGATTCATTAGAGAAGGCATTCAGGTTAGCAAGAAAAATGGAAAGCAAAATTATGGAAACCAGTAAGCATACCATTCACAACTATAAAGACGGAAGTGTTGTTGCCCCTAGTCTTCCACAACATATAAGGTTGACACCACAACAATTGGAAGAAAAAAGAGCAAAAGGGCTTTGTTACAGTTGTGATAGCAAATACACTAAAGTTCATAAGTGTGCTGAGGAGAAATTATTCTACATAGATTATGAATAGGAAGAAGAAAAGGAGTAAGAAATGTCAAAAGAAGAAGATATACTCTAGGAACAAATCCTAGATGAAGAACAAATAAATCCAACCATACCTTGTAATGCATTGGCAAGAATTACCACTCCTCAAACCATCAAGATAGAAGGACAAATCAAGAAGAAAAAGGTAATAGTGTTGATTGATTCAGGAAGCACCCACAATTTTATTCATTGTAAGGTAGCAAAAGAATTGAATTGCTTCCTATATCCAGCACCAATGTGTCAAGTGATGATTGCAAATGGAGGAACAACAAATTGCTCTGGAAGGTTCCATAATATCAAGCTATCCATGGGAGAATATGTATTGACTAGCCCAATGCTTTCCATTCCAATGGGAGGTGTTGATGTTGTACTAGGAGTCCAATGGCTACAATCCTTGGGTACAATAGCTTTTAATTTTCAAGAAATTTTCATCAAATTTTCTACGGAAGGAAAGGAAGTTGAATTAAGGGGTATTGCAGGGAAACCAGGAAAGATAATCAGCTCTAATGGTATAACAAAGCTTTTAAAAAAGGAGCAAAGAGGTGTAATTGCACAATTATGTTCACTAGATGTTTCCACATTGGAATCATCTATTTCTCCAGATCTCCAAAAAGTCCTGGAAAATCATTCCAAGGTATTTGAGACTCCCAAAGGTCTCCCACCTATGCGTGATCATGATCATGCTATTCATCTAATTCTAAGAAGTGTTCCTCCAAACATCAGGCCGTATAGATATCCCTATGTACAAAATAGTGAAAATGAACATATCGTTGCAGAAAAGTTAGAGGTTGTTATAATTCAACCAAGTCAAAGTTCTTTCTCTGCTCTAGTAGTATTGGTGCACAAGAAGAATGGATCATGGCGCATGTTTCCGAATTATAGGGAGCTCAACAAGCTCACTATTAAAGATAAGTTCCCCATTCCTGTCATTGATGAATTACTTGATGAATTGCATGGATCAATTTACTTCACCAAGTTGGATCTTCGTTTGGGATATCATCAAATCAGAATGAAGATTGAAGGCATTCCGAAAATGGCATTTAGAACTCATGAGGGTCATTATGAATTTTTGGTCATGCCTTTTGGCCTTACCAATGCACCTTCAACATTTCAAGGTTTGATGAATTCAATTTTCAAACCATTCCTTAGAAAATTTGTGTTAGTACTTTTTGATGATAAACTAATCTACAACAAGTCTTGGAAGGATCATCTTGAACATGTTGACAAGGTGCTACAACTATTGGAGGAGAAACAATTATATGAAAAAAGATCCAAATGTTTCTTTTGAGTCCAGGAGGTGGAATATTTGGGTCATATTGTATCTCATGAAGGAGTTAAGGTAGACCGTAGCAAAATTAAAGCCATCAAGGAATGGAAAATCCCCACATCCATAAAGCATCTGTGAGGATTTCTTGGGTTGACAGGGTATTATCGCAAATTTCTTAAGAATTATGGGAGAATAGCAGCACCTCTAACAACATTATTGAAGAAAGATGCATTTTCATGGACTCCGGAAGCAACAAAGGCCTTTGAACATCTTAAAGAGGCAATGTGCCAAGCACCGGTCTTAGCTACATCGGACTTCACAAAAACCTTTATTGTGGAATGTGATGCTTCAGGAAATGGAATTGGTGTTGTTCTAATGCAAGATGAAAGACCCACTGCTTTTGAAAGTCGTCCAATCAAGGGAAAGTTTTTAAGCAAAGCTATTTATGAGAAGGAAACGTTGGCAATACTCCATGCACTTAAGAAATGGCGACCCTACCTAATGGGAAGACACTTCAAGGTAAAAACGGATCATGATAGCCTTAAATACTTTTTAGAACAAAGATTATCCTCTGAAGAGCAACAAAAGTGGGTCACAAAGATGTTGGGTTATGACTTTGAAATCATCTACAAAAAAGGGAAGCAAAATGTGGTGGCAGATGCACTCTCAAGAAAGGATGACGATGTGGAAGCATGGTTGTGTGCCATTTCTATTATCCAACCAGATTATATAAACAAAGCAAGGGAGGAATGGAAGAATGATGAAGAAGGGTGGGCACTTATTCGAAAGCTACAACAAGATTCCAGTATGTCTGATACATTTAGCTGGCAAAATGATTCGTTATGGTACAAAGATCGCTTATACCTTTGTAAGAATTCCCAGCTAAAAAACAAGATTCTTATGGAATTGCACACTTCTCCCTTAGGAGGGCACTCAGGATTTTTAAAAACTTACCATATGGTTAAGAAGGAATTTTTTTGGGATGGCCTTAAATCAGATATTCAAAATTTTTTGTCGGAATGTTTGGTTTGCCAACAAAATAAAGTTGAAACAATTAAGACACCGGGTCTATTACAACCTTTATCCATTCCAAGCCAATGTTGGGAGGAGGTTTCAATGGATTTTATCACAGGTTTACCCAAGTCTGAGGGAAAGAGTGTAATCATGGTGGTAGTTGACAGACTTACCAAGTATGCACACTTTTGTGCATTATCACATCCATTTAAAGCTAGTACAGTTTCTACTGCATTTATGGAAACAATTCAAAAGCTACATGGAAACCCAAAGATTATCGTAACTGACAGAGATCCCATTTTCACTGGAAATTTTTGGACAAAATTATTTTCTTGTCTTAGTACTCAATTAGCTCATATCTCATCTTATCATCCTCAATCTGATGGGCAAACTAAGATAGTAAACAAATGTTTGGAAGGATATCTTCGTTGCTTTGTTTCTGATAAACAGACACAATGGGTCAAATGGTTGCCTCTGGCTGAATGGTGGTATAACACTTCCTTCCATACAGCAACAAAAATGACCCCATTTATGGCACTTTATGGGTATCAACCACCATCCATCACATCATATTTAAGAGAAAATTCTAAGGTTCAGGAAATGGAACATCACATCGAACATAAAAAACAAGTCCTCCAGCTCTTAAAGGATAACCTCGTGTTGGCACAAAATAGAATGAAACAACAGGCAGATCAACATCGCAGTGAAAGAAGTTTTGATGTAGGTGATTGGGTATTCCTACGGCTACAACCATATAAGCAAATGTCCCTAAAGCAAGCTAAGAAGGATAATAAATTATCACCAAAGTATTATGGTCCATACAAGGTGTTGCAAAAGATTGGTACTATGGCATACAAATTGGAGCTTCCTGCAGCTTCTCGATTGCACCCAGTTTTCCATGTTTCATGTTTAAAGAAGGTTATAGGCGACAAGCTCCCAGTTCAAACAATATTGCCAGAACTTGACGAGGAAGGAAAAATTATATTGGAACCGGAAGCAGTCACAGAAACAAGAACTCGACAGCTACGAAATCGATCAATTTCAGAGTATCGTATCAAGTGGAAGAACTTATCCGCTGAAGATTCCACATGGGAGGATGAGAATTTTATGCAGAAGTATCCAGAACTACTCAAGCGTTGAGGACAACACTTTTTTGAAGGAGAGGGGCATGTTGGGTCCCTATAATACTAGTGATCACCCCATTACTATTGTAGTTATACCCCTTATTTATATTGTTGTGCCCCTATTACCCCCATGTTGTTATTTCTATGCCCCATAGAATCCCTCTATTGTTATTTTTGTGGCTTTACATTATTATTATTAGGTCGGCTGGATTATATTGTGACTCCTTAGACTCCTATATTTAGAAAGGAGGTTTTGTCATTTGAATCATCTAGGAATTGTTCATTTATGTAATGTAAATGAGGTTTCCCCCTCGAAGAGGCTGAATTCTAAGGCGTTGATCTATCTTTTCTATATTTTCTTGAGCTGGTTTCATAACAATATAATAATAGTTTCCCAGCTCAATGACTTCATTATTGAGATCCTTGGTATTATCAACAAGGGGTGGTGCTTGCTTGGTTAACAACCAATGAAATAAAGAAAATAGGATTCTACAAAACAGTGGAGCTATGTATCAGGATACTTACCAGGGGGGATTTTCTTTTTGGTTCTCTCTTTTCAAGAATTGTAGGGACCGTCCCTATGCTATTTTTTTAAAATAATGTAGATAAATAGGAATGCAACCATAAACAGATAAACATTGGGAACTCATAAATATTAAAGCACTTGCATCAAATATCCATGAATTTCACTGCATTACACATATCAGTTGTTTTACATTCTATTAACTATAGTCGCAATGAAATCATATAGCATAAAATCATAAATAACATAGGTATCGTTCACGCAAAGAGGAAATTTGATCTTGGTCTTGCTGCTAAATGCACTCCCTTATTGTCATCGACCTTCAAGTGTGTATGTTGATGTGCTCCAGCAGAATGTAGTGACTCACTGATTCACCTCACAACCAACTCCTTGGGTACTCTCCTTCCTCGCAGACCCCCGAGCTGCGTTGGGGTGTTACAGTGGAGGAAGTGTGCTAGTTGATAGAGGTGAGCACTACTTTGCTCAAGAGTTTGCTCTCTAATGTTCTCTACCTCACCAAACTCAACTATAGCTCATAACCACTCACTATGACATAGTCTCATCCATCCAACAATAGGGGAAAAAAATTCCCATTTCCCATGGCTCACCTCTTCTTTTATAGGAGGTTTCACAGGTGACATTTGGAATTTCACAAATAATTAATTATTTTTATTAATCCAAAAGTTTTATTATTCACCCACCCATGTGTCACCCTCTCACTAAGGCTCTCTAAATTTTTTTACTTAAATTTTAATTCAAAAATAATATTTTTCCTCACCCCAACAAGTCTTCTTATTTCTTCTCCTAGTTGTCTCTTGATCCCCCTTTTCTACTCCTTAATTTGTGTTCATAGTTGAAGTCAAATGATAAGTATCATATTTGATCCCCTAAATACCTCCTAATTTAAATCAATTTTCCTCTTAGATGGATATTCTTATGTTGTCTCTTGCCACATGGAGGTTCTCTAAATTTCTCTAATTTATAATTATTAGTCTTACTTTAATTCACCACCCTCTTCTCTTACTGAAGTTTAATTAATTTAGGGTTAATCTTTATAATTAACTCTACGTCCCTCTTCCCCCTTTTACCTAATTAAATTACTTATGTACATTATCTACCTAATAGTTTCCAACATGGGAAGGGTAGAGTTTTCAAGGTACCATGTTTTTATTTATTAATATTCTCCCTTCACCCCAAGTTTACTCTTGATTTAATTGCCTTAGTTCCAACCTCATTTACCACCTAATGTGAATTACTAGGATTTTAATATCTTGATTATATTTATTAGTTTCCTTTTGATGCCAAGGGTGCCAAGTTTCTCATGCCCTTCAAGGAATCCCCTTGAAATTCCAAGGATGTGATGCCTAATAGTTTATTTTTGATGCCAAAGGTGCCAATTTGGTTGTGCCTTTCAATAAATCCCCTTCAAAGTTCCAAGGGTACCACGCTTAACAATTTACTTATGATTCTAAGGGTGTCAAGTTGGTCATGCCTTTCAAGAATTTGTCTTGAAGTTCCAAGGGTGCCACGCCACTTTCCCTTCAAACATCAAGTGGCTATGAGGGAAAAATATAGGTACAACACCAAAGACCATTATATCTCTCATGTTGTCCGCTATAGTGATACTAATGGTGTTGGGGATCAAGGAATCCACCTTGATGCATGCCCCTAGTAAATCCTCATGAGCAACCCAATTTGGGACTTGCCCCCACAACATCATGATATTCAAGACGAAGGTGTTCCAACCCTTTCATCCCAAGTCACGATGGGAGTGCTAGTGAGTGAGATCGGAGACACTGTCCCACCCCTCCCATGTATTTCCATCCATTTGTACAACCCCGTTACCCATGTGTGAATAATTTGGCCAAGAAACTAACCTATGTCTGCAACCACTAAGATGTCATTAGGTTGTATAACAAGTTTCAAACTGAAATTTAAAATTTCAAAGACAAAATATTCATTTCCATCAAATTAGATGCCGTCAACTCATCACATGTGACTACCTTTGGTGGTTTCCTGTCATACTCGATAATCATCAATAACAAAGTTTCTCATTGTTAGTCATTATCATAATGACATCATCAACATGACCTAGTCATTCGCATCATTGTTCATCTTGAATCAGAACTAATGTAAGTAGCTAACAAAAAGCATACATATCCATCAAAGTTATCGTCATCATAACATCAATAGGGAACATAAATATCCATCAATGTTATCATCATGATAATATCAATAGAGAACATACATATCCATCAATTTTATCATCATCATAATATCAATATAGAAACAAACATAACCATCACATTTACCAATAATAGATTCAAGTGTATGGATCCTTAACTCGAGGTCCTCAAAGTTTAATGTGTGAGCCTTAAAGTTAAATAAATGTTAATTTCATATCAATGTCATTCGACTAGATCAGGAACTATATCCACCCACTCTTAATAATAGACTTCGTCCCGAAGTCCTTGGAATAGGTAAGGAAAATGGTGACGCATCTTCTTGGTGTCCTCCCAAGTGATTGAACTAGGACTATAATTTTTCGACTAGACCTTAATGTGGCATAGTAATCATTTTCTAAGATGTATAGTTCGCTAGTCCAGCATGCAAACCAGTTTAGTCATCACCGTGCCCTTGTTTGAAGCTTGCAAATGCCCCAAATCAATAACATGCGAAGGATCTACAATATAATGACGCAAAACATAAGCATGAAACACATCATGCATATGCACTAGAGATGGAGGTAAAGAAAGCTTATGTGCCATCAACCCTTCTCTTTCTAAGATTTCAAAAGGACCCACAAACTTTGGAGACAAATTTTCTCCATTTTGAAACATTATAGAGCTCGTTTGGGGCCATACTCATAAAAACACCCTATCTCCCACTTCATAACTTAGATCTATCTAGTGAGCATCAATGTAGCTCTTTTTTTATGTTGTGATTCTTTAAACCTCCCCTTAATCATGGTCATTAGCTCCTCCTTCTCTTGCACTACTTCTGGTCCTATTAACACTCAATCCTCTAAGCGGTGCCAACTAAGAGGTGTTCTGTACAACAACTCAGATGGTGATACCTTGATGGAACTCTAAGAACTGTTATTATAAGAAAATTTCACCAGTGGTAAAAACTCCTCTCATCTCTTTTGTTGGTCCATCACATACATATATAGCGTGTCCTCGAGGATTTAATTAGTCCTCTCTATCTGCTCATCTGTCTTAGTGTGATAAGCAATGCTGAAGTTCATATGGGTTCCCAAAGCTTCTTGGAAACTGGTCCAAAAATTTCCTATAAATACTGCTCCCCTACCTAAATATGATCTTCCTTGGCACTACAAGTTATTTCACAATCTCATCAATAAAAACTTATCTATCTCAGGTGCCTTATATGTAGTCTTAATTGGTATAAAATGGGCACTCTTGATCAATGTGTCAACTACTACAATTATGGAATCATGTCTTCGTGTGGTCATTGGTATTCTCATTATGATATCCATTAATATAAATTCCCATTTAAAATTGGGTATCTCATAAGATTGCAGTAACCCTATTAGATATCAGTGTTCAAATTTTAATCGTTGACATTGTAAACAAAATTTACAATTTCATTCTTCATCTCCTTCCATAAATATAGTGGTTTCAAGTCTACTGTCATCTTCTTAACACTGGGGTGTGTCATGTATATCACTTGATGTGCTTCACTTCAAGATTAATTGGTGTGTATCTTCACTATGGCCCATATATCCTTCCATGGAGTCATATTATTCCATCACTATCTAGAGAGTATCCCTTATACTTTTGGATCATCATTTCATCTTCCCTTAATTCTTGTTATCCTGCTTGTACCAGGCATCCTCAATTTGTAAATTGAGCAATTCCTCCCTCAGGTTTGTGTTTAAGGGAATCACCAAAGTAATTGAGGCCTTATACTTAAAGCTCCAACCACCCTCCCTAGAGATAATATGTTGAATATAATGAATCTTGGTTTGGTAAAAGGAACACTTTGACAAATTCCCATGCATGTGGTTCCCTCTAAGACATTGTAGAGCTAGCCTCAAGTGTTCATCATGCTCTTCTGGGGTCTTTGAGTAGATAAAAATGTCATCAATAAAGACGTGTAAAAACTTGTCTAAGTATTCCCATAGTATTCAATTCATCAAACTCATGAGCACACATGGGGAATTTTTCAAACCAAAGGGTAAAAATACAATTTCATAACACCCAAATCATGTCTTAAAGGTTGTCATCAATGTATCTTCTTCCTTGATTATCAAGTGATGATATTTTGACCTCAAATCTATCTTTGAAAACACCGTTTCTCCCTTCATTTAATTGAACAAGTCATCCATCCTTAGTAAGGGGGTATTTATTTTTTTATCCTTACCTTGTTCAAATGGCGGTAGTCAATGAAAAATCACCAAGACCCATCCTTCTTCTTAACAAAAATTAAAGGGGATCCCCATGGAGATATGTTGGGTTATATGAACCCCAAGTCCAATAGTTCCCTTAATTATATTTGCAATTCCTTTAGCTTTGGAGTTGAAATATGATAGGGTTCCTTTGCAATAGGCATAGTGCCTGGTGTAAGATTGATGGTGAAATCAATTTTCCTTTTTGGGATATCCAAGGTAGTTCTTCAAGAAATATATTCTTAAATTCAACACGAATTCGATGTTTATCAAGGTTTTCATAATCACCCTTATAATTTAGAGCTATCACTGTGAAAATTTGACATCCCTTTCCTCTACATTTCAGTAGTTGCATTGAGGAGATGAACCTTAGGGACACCCCTCAGTTCTTTCCCCTCAATAATTTTCTTTAGCCATCATCATCTGTGAAATGATGTATCTTGTCTTTGCGGTCTAAAACTACCTCATGTCATTCCAACCAATCCATTCCTATGACTACATCATAGATTCCTAAGATTGTGGATTACAAGGAAACCTTGGTCTTACATACTCCCAGATCCACTTCACAATCCTTTACCATCCTTCCTACATTTATTTTCATGCCACATGCCATTTCTACATGTCTAAAATCATGTTGTGAAGTTGATTCATGTTTAATACTTGCTAATGTATTTAGAGAAATAAAAGAATTAATAGCTCTGGGATCTATTAAAATGACAAAACTCATACGATCAATATTACCTTATGTTTCCAACACAATGGACTAGTGTTTGACCTGGTGATTGTTCACCACTGCATGGATGCGATGAGCTTTCCCCAGATCCCCCACTGTAGCTTCTTTCTGAGTTGAGTTGGTATTACATGAATTTTGAGGGAAATCCCTCTCGTAGTGTGGACCTTCACAAATCCAAAAACCCCTCTTAGGAGCTTGGCTCCTACTACCAACTAAATTGGGAGTTGGTTCGAAACTTTGTTGGTAAGAGCCATAATGTTGGGATTGGTGCACAGGTGGTGTGGCTTGCTGTTGTTGCATAAGGAAATGCTATTGTGGTTGACAAATTTGTTTAGGTGCCCAGTGTGGTTGTTGAGATGGATGCCTATATGGAGCTCTTTGATTTACTGTTGACCTCTTTTAAATATTGAGCACTGCCCCCCTTTGAAAATTTATGTGTTCTATATTATTTCCACTGGACACTCTTGATCATGTGGGTTTCGTTTTTCTATTAGGTTCGTTGTTCCAAATATCGATGCACATCATTTCTTGCGGTTTTTTGAGGTGCTTCTTTTGGCATGCCTGGTCCTCCTAGCTCCTGTTCCAAATGACTTATAAATGCTTTTGTCATATGTTGGAATGACATTATAAAGTTCAAAAATTCTCTAGTAGATATATGTTTCTGTGTTGTGATGGGATTCCTTCATTGGGTGGGGTGACATGAGTTAGCTATTAAGTTGGTGGAATGTTGCATCCTCTAGTAGCCCCACTCCTTTATGTTCAAATCATATAAAAATATAACCAACCTAAATGATTCTATAATTACTATAATTATCATATACTTCTAGAGGAACATTTTATACATCGATAAGTTCTTTGATAATATGATTCACCTTTCAATTTCACACTTTCCTATAGGACTTAATCATATCACTTTAATTGAGGGTAATAAGCTTAGAAGGCATTATGTTATGTAAATGGTAGTATGACTAATGCATTATGTAATTATTGGAGGTAGTTGACAACAATAGTTTTAAGTAAATGGTACACCATCATAAACAATTATGATAGAATAAAGTGAGAATGTTATTAGTAAAGGAGGAGAGAGAGAAAGAGAGTTCCTAATGTTTTATTATTTCAATGTTGGAAGTACCAAAAGGTCTAATATTAATTATAAGCATAGATAAATATTGTGTTCAATAGCATACAACTAGAATATGGTAGTCATCATACTACATGCATGTATGGTAGGAATACCAATTCGAAACAATGTATAACTTGGAACTAAAACAATAACAATTTATATATGAGTACTTGTATAGTTATTAGTGTATAGTATGATACAAGATTATATCTTAATATATTAAGTATTTATAAATAAATATTAAGAATTAAATATTATAACAATAAATTCTATTATCTAAATGGTAAAATAAATAATTAAATGAATGTAATGAATCTCATAACATTAGACTAACACAACCATGTAAATTAAATGGCCGGAATTCTATAGGCATTAATGCAAGAGTTACTTGGGACATTATTTACATTCACTTAGATAAACATATCTACCAAGAGTTTTTGCCCACCATTATTTATGTAGTTCTTTGCATAAATTTAGGTAGGTGTAAAAATACAAATTTATTATGGTTAGTGCTTACCAAAATTTATGCAAGTTGTTGACCAATTTTTAGCCAAAAAAATTGTTGATATTGTATTTGAAAATAATCCAACTATAAATCATAAAAATTACACTAATTAATATTTAAATTTAAACCTAATTAACAACTTCACTTCCAGTAACTAGTTAACAAATATGGATTTTCAAAATTACTTAACCCCTTTAACCTCAATGTAAAATGCTTTTATAACTTACACGGCATTGTTACTATATTCTAACAGTTTATAACTTATAAGACATTGTTACTAAATTCTAATATCTCAAATCCAGTATCAATTGATGACCAAAATTAATATTTCATTAAAAATAAACTCTTTCAAAACCTTTGGGCTGACCAATATTTTTCAAGAGCTTTAAATTTTGTCACAATAAAGTTATATATATATATATATATTCATTCTATTTTAAACTAAAGATACACACCATTTTAATATATTGTGTACTAGACACAACTCTTAAAGTATCGTTTTGGACAATCCTGGATTTTACGTAAAAGAAAAATAAGGAAAATGAGTCTCAAAGAGTTAACCCAATGAGTTGATTAGTTAACTAGAAAGTTACCACTAGCTACTAAGTTATGCCAATAACCCATAACCCAACGAGTGAGTGCAATAAGGTAACTAGTGGTAAAATGAGTGGTTTATTGCAATAAGCTATTCAAAATTTTCCAATTGTCGAGTTCAAGTTAAAGTCAATTTTGAGTTAAGCAATGGTCAATTTCTTTGAGTTCTTAGTTCGAATAAAGTAGTTCAAGTGTCACGACCTTATCCTTGTGATACTCTTTCAACCACGTATAAAGGGTGTGACACTACTATACTTTTTCTTTCCACCAATACTCAAGTATATGGACTACACCTAACCAAACACTTAGCCAATTTTATCTTCAAGTGTTATCAATGTAGCAGAAATAAACTTCTTCAATTAATCATATAACAATATATATGCACAACAGAAATCATAAACACATAACCAGATGTGGGAGGGGTAACTCTCATGTAATTAAGTCTGCCCAATATCAATATATAATTTTATGTAATTCAATTGTACAAAAATACTTTACACACGTGATTTCGACAATGCCTCAGCCTGCACACTTCTTTTACAACTTGTGCCCGCAAAATATTCCAAGTCGTGTCTTTGTGAACACTTCACCTCGATTGTCGAACCACTTTGCACCCTGTGCCCAACCAGTTCTCTGCCCACAGCCTCACCGCACACTCGGTCTGCCTTATCACAACTATGCACACCCTCATTCAGCACCGATGCTTTACCCGCACCCATTGTTCACCCATCGAACTTAACAACACGGTGTGTCCACCCACGAGTCCGTTGTAGTAGCCTCGGCTATTCGGGTCATCATCGCATCGTTCATTGCCAAACTCTACACTTTTGGCCCAACGTTCAACCCATCGTGTGGTCAGGTTGACTCGCCCTTTAGTTATGCACTATACACAGTCAGGTTATACTTGACTTGCTCGTTGCATAGTGTAGCGGCCTCCTTGCAACCTAGTCGTGCAGCCCAGCCCAACCCGCAATGCGTCTGTCATTTAGCTGTGCCCATAAACCCCAAATTCATGACTTCACTAACTTGAGCTTGCCCTGTGGTATATCCGCTTGTAGCTCAGTCTTCTCGGCCCTTGTGCGATTCTCTTTGTTGGATGATTCGATGTCCTCCAAGTGTTCCATGTTACCTCCATCTATATGGTGCGTTGTGGACCCAACTCCTCAATAGTCACATCCCTTTGCCTATCCTCCATGGTCAGCTTGGTTGATGTTCAGGTCGGCCCTCCCATGCTCCTGCACGTCAAACCATACTATAATATATCATGTCGTTTCGCATTCCTCCAAGGTCGGCCCACCTCCATATTGCATAACACTACCTCGCCATGTATGTCACCGCCATATTGGGTCGACTATGTCACCCACTCACCTTAATCCACATGTCGGTTCCGCCCACGCTCTCCAATCTGGTCGCTCGACCCACCTTGCCCATGGGTCACCCACACAGTGTGGGGTGCACTCACATCATGTTGCTCCATGTTACCTCGCCTGGGCGCGTGCCCACCCAAATGCCCAACTTGGGTGACACGGCGTGCCCACCCATCATACACTTGACCATCGCACATTTGTCGCACTTCATCACACAACTCATTGTAAAGGTGTGCGCTTGCCCAACACGGCACACTTGTGCCCCCGTCATCGCACATTACTGAACATTCACCTCCGAGTGACCTTTAACTGAACGCACCAACCCGAGTCACCTTTAACTGAACATAGGCACCCGTCACACATCTTGGGCGCCCACATGCCTCTAATTATGATCGTCGATATTTCGATTCTCTCGGGTGCTCGCCAACTTGAGGCCCTGACATCCTCCACCACTCTAAAAATGTTTTCGTCCTCGACAACACCATATTAGCAACCTCCATTGCTAAGACATATCCATATATGTGGGCATCCGGATAGCTCCACCTGACCTGCTCCATGCTCAAATATTATCAAACCCTGTAAGAAAATCATGTGATGGATCCCCTTGTGATGGTGATTAGTTGGGTAGCTAATCAAACCATAACATCTCCTCCACAAGAACGCATTCATCTCACATCATCATGATTGTCTTCACATTTTGTTGTCAATCTTGTCCATCTTGCCCCAAGTGTTTGCTCATAAACTCGTAAAGAGGACTCATTACCATGAGCAGAAGACAATGAGCCTCGTCTTCATGTCAGTCTAGAAAGACGGAGGGGATGGGAAAGTTGATGGCTCTCCATCCTCCTTCTCTAACAGCTCAATCCATATATTCGGATCTTCCTTCACCAGTCTCTACATGTATGCTTCCCTACTCTCCTCTTGAGTCTTTGGTCTAGCATATTTGTTCCCTTTCACTACCTCTAACAATAATGTAAACTTTGAAACTGGAACTATAAACTCAAAATGGTAACTCTGGCCCAAAAACCCCGTAAAAACATCAAAAACATTGCTAAAAATGAAAAGTGTGTATATTGGAACGATGGTTTTTTTTAGGGTCAATTTTGAACATATTTTAAAAATGGCAGTGAAAACGATTTTTTGTGCAAAAATTGTGCAAAAAACACCATAAAAACGAAAAGTGTTGATAGTGGAATGATGGTTTTTTTTTAGGGTCAATTTCAACATTTTTAAAAAATTCTAGTAAAACCAAATTTTTATGTGCAGAAAAACAATTGTTTTTGAGGAAATAAAGACACTATTGTTTTTAGTAGAATAGCATTTTTCTTTCCTAAGTATAATTTCAACATGTTTTAGTAATGACGATAGAGATGAAATAATGGGATCTGAAACACATTAAAATTCTATTAGTTTTCATCCATGTTGTTAAAAATATAATAACATGACTCTAAAGATTGCTAAAATTCTAATTGTTTTCAACCATAACATTAAAGATACAAAAAAATGGAAAATTTTCAACCATAAAATTAAAAAACCATGACATTATGAACAAATTACATGACTAAATTAATAAAAATGTCATTATTTGTAGATTGAATGAAACATCCATTATATATTTAAGTTATTGTTGCATTGTACATATTCTAAACAATAAAAATCATCATAATTAAGACATACAATCAAACAACATAAAAATTACTCATAACTTTTGGTTTAACACCATATGGAAATCAAAATTTTTATTTCAAGATACGATGCAAACATGAGTTATATAAATTGTCTTAGACAATTTTTCAATATCACTCAAATTTTCTTGCACACCATTAGAATTCAAATCTTCAGATGAATGACTGGATGCAGATGAATATGTTCCATATTCTTCTCTTTCATCAACTAGTGCCCCATTTGAGTCCACATGCATTCCCACCATTTCAGGTTTCAAAATTCTTTTATGTCTACGACTGGTTTCAGCAGACTCCCATCTCAACACTGTTCCTTCTGGTAACAACCTTTTCAGAATCTCTATCATCTTGAAGTGAAGAGTTCCTCTCTTTGTTAAATTGAAGTCATAAACAAGTATGTCAACATCCTCCAATTTTAAGAGGTCTGTGCGAAGATGATTTATATTTGTACCCCTTCTTTTTCTCTTTCCACCAATTTTTTATTTATCAACCATCTCTGGCTGACACACCATTGGATGGGTGTGTATTTGTGGCATACTAATGTACTTCAACACTTGTATCATCTTCATTTTTTGTAATGACCTTTATAACCTTAGCAACTCAGAATGGATAGCCATTGGGATCTCCATCTGCTAGCACTGGATCATGCAACCCTCCTCAATATCATGTACTGAACCCCTGTAAAAGTCTTCCATGGCTTCATGTTGTGCACGAGATCTTCTAGAACCAATATACATCTCTCTTTCTCTGCTTGTGAGGAATTAATAATACCTTGAGATTTTTTTTGTTCAACAATTTTTCTTTCCTCATGTTCATTTGACACATTTTGTGGCTAAATAAATGGATTTTTCAAAAGTATATCTTCAATTGTTGTTCTTGAAATGATAGCAATTTGATTATTGAAAAATGACTCCCACCAAACTGAATTAGCAATATCAAATTTTTCATATGTATATCTAATACTTTTTTAAATTTCTTCTAGGAAATCAAAATAATTTATATCTCCATTATGTTTGCGTGCATTATGAACTTCAACAACTGATTTTAATAACAATGTTTTTGATGCAAATATTGGATGATCTGGAATGTACTTCAAAAATTCCAAACCTGATAGCGGTGCCCATTCTGCAGTAGTTGAATACTTCTTGCTCCATATTAATGTTTTCCCATCAATTTTTTTGATACAAAATTGATGTTGGAAGATAATTCCATTAAGTTGTTCAATGCATTTCTCCTCACCATGTGATCCCAGAATAAACCTTCACATGTCAACAGTTTCTTCCAACACATCAAAAGTAGGCTCTGACATGTATGATTTCTTAATACATTCAATTAATGATGGCAAGCTCCCAACTTCCTTCCTCCTCAATGTGACTGAAAAACGACTGAACATCTGATCAGTATGGTCATGAGTGTGCCCAACAAGAAGGAAACCAACCTTTACCTTCTGAAAAAATCTCAATTCAACAAGCAAGTTTAGATATCCAAAAATAATCTTATTTTTGTTTTCATGGCAAGTGTTGTCCAATTGTAGATACAAAACTTTAGGAATATTATGAGACTAATGAGAAATCACATCATGAATTATGGTTATTGTCATATTTGAATCATTATAAATATTTGGAGTTGTGAAGTACACCCTTGGCAACATTTCCCCATTGAAGACCATACAAATGACCAAGTGATACTGAATAAAACTTTCCTCCTTGTAAATTTTTGGGTGTAAGAACAAAATGTGGTAAAGTGTTTTCTTCTAGTCCATACCATCAATTATCAAACCCAAATATTTATTCGGATTATCACAACACTTCTTTCGATGCTTGTACAACTTTTTCCTTTCACTTGTTTGTTGTTCGCGATGCTCCTGAATTTCTTTGATAATAAAATATACACAACATAAAAAAATCCAATTAAGAAATATGTTTTCATAGTTGATGTCTATACAATTTTAAAAGTTAAAGTTATGAATGCTTACCTCTTTCTGACCCTCCACATTTATCCCTTTTTTTATTTAAGAGAAGCACATGTACTGCAAATCCCCATCCTTGTCTTCACAGGAATACAGAAATTGTTGAATTCTTTCTTCCATACCTTCACAAAATATTGATATGTAATAAATCGATCATGTCCCTCAACACCTTCTGCATATTCTTTGTATAAGTTGTAGATTTCTCATCTTGAGAAATTATTCGAAATATGTATTGTCTCCCTATTTGGCATACACTCTCCATGATTTGAAAATAAATCTTTCATTCATGACATTGCAGTATTTGATAATGGCCCAAACTGTCGTTTATGATGTACTTCTGAATAAAATATGGGATCCTTTTCCAAATTTTCTTGGATTCTTGAGAGACGAAAATTACCCATTGAATGAAACATTTTGAAATCCTTTCTACAGATAAATAAAGATCTAATATGATAATCATAACCTAACAATGTAGATTGCACGCACCCCACTAAATATGAATTTTGCATGCTTTTATCGATTGACAAATATCTCTTCCTTTTCTCTAATGAAAACTTGAAATCCATATGTTTCAAGCAATCTTTTTTACAACATTCACTTGAAATGAGAGTGTTGATAGAACTTCTTCTCATCAGATATTCTGCTTTACCCCTTGTATAACTAGAACATCTTGGATTGATATGAAAAGGTCTACTCCTGCTCCTCGATACAATATTTCTTGGCAACACATTCATCATTGGATCATTATTTGTATAAGAATTTTCATCATCATTCTGAGGAATGTTATCCTCACTTTGTGATTTTCAAATACTGACTTGGAGGATATTCTTCATCTTCCCCTTCTTTAGTGTTTTTGTCATAGTCCTTAGAATTAGGACTAAATGGAAAATTTGATTCGAAGTTTATTGGATATTATTCATCATGTGCATTGTCAGTGTTTCTGTCATAGTCCATAGGATTAGGACTACGTCGAAAATGTGATTGTTTACTTACTGAAAATTCTACATCCTACCCTGTGTCACTGCTACTCTCATAGTCTTTAAGATTAGGACTAAGTGCTTCATCCTATCCTTTGTCACTATTGATTTCATAGTCCTTAGGATTAGGACTAAGTGGAAACTGTGATTCTTTATTTATTTGAAAATCTTCATCATGGTCTTCATCATTGTTGCTCTCATAGTCCATAAGATTAGGACTAAGTGGATACTGTGACACTCTATTCATTTGAAATTCTTCATCATGCTCTTCATCACTGCTGCTCTCATAGTCCATAGGATTAGGACTAAGTGGACACCGTGACACTCCATTCTTTTGAAATTCTTCATCATGCTCTTCATCACTGTTGTTTTCATAGTCCATAGGATTAGGACTAAGTGGACATCGTGACACTCCATTATTTTTAAATTCTTCATCGTGCTCTTCATCACCGTTGCTCTCATAGTCCATAGGATTAGGACTAAGTGGACACCATGACACTCCATTCTTTTGAAATTTTTCATCATGCTATCCATCACTGTTGCTCTCATAGTCCATAGGATTAGGACTAAGTGGACACTGTGACACTCCATTCTTTTGAAATTCTTCAACATGCTCTTCATCACTGCTGCTCTCATAATTCATATGATTAGGGCTAGGTGGAAACCGTGACTCTTTATTTATTTGAAATTCTTCATCCCATATTTCATCAATGTTTCTCTCATAGTCCTTAGGATTAGGACTAAGTGGAAGATTTGGCTCTCTATTCATAGTGGAAGAATTTCCATTATATTCATCAATATGAATAGAGTTGTTATGCGACAAAGATGTTGATGCTTCACAAAGTGAAACTTCATTATCAGAAGAATCCATGCCTTTCAAACAAAAGAGGTTGAATGATACAAATGTAGAATCTCCTAACGATAATATATAGCTTAAAGAATGAAAATTTCCCTCCAATGTTTCCCTTCAAAAAATTTCGCCAAAATTTTTCCCTCCAAAAATTTCGTTTTGTGTATTTCCCTCCATAATTTTCTTCTACAATTTATTGAAAAATTTTAACTAATTTTAGTTTAAATTAAAATTGTAAACTAAATCTTTTACCTAAATTAATTTATTACTTAAACTATATAATATTTACTAAACAATTGAATATTTTAAAAAAAAATTATTATACCTTCTAAAACAAATTAATCTCACATTCACCATGTTGTAAAGTAATCTCGTAATGTTCGCTTTATCATAGTTCCCTATATCGCCATAACAAAATTTACATGTTAAAATTCTTATAAAAACAAATTAGTCCCACATTAACCATAATAAATTTCATTATCACTATTCCTCACATCACAGCAAGGTTTTTCGAGGTTCGTTAAAAGACTTGGAGCAAATTTGTGGAGCAGCTACATTGCTACCAACAACATATTCAATGGAGGATTACCACATTTGAAAGGTTAGTTTCTTTTTTCCCTGTGAGTGAATTTTAAAATTAAATAAGTTTAATGATCTTTTTCTTAGAAAATAAAATTTTCAATGATACATATTTACCCATTATGTCCACAGTGGGCGTGGTGGGCTCGGTTATTCTCCTGGCAGCCCAATGGGCCTGTGGGGGAGGGGTGGGGGGGATAGCTGCCTAGCCACATGACCCACCTTGGCGACAGGCCGTTGGGCTACCAGGGTGGGGTGGGGGCACTGGCGCCCGGCCGCCCGCCCCACCTCGGTGGCCCAGTGGTCAGTTGGGGCGGTAAGCCATTGGGTCGCTGAGGTGGGGCAGAGGGCTGGCTGCCTGCCCTCACCCCACCCCAGCGGCCCGCCGCCCTGACTGGCTATTGGGCTACTTTGGTGGGGCGGGGTGACTGGGGGTGGGGTGGCGCGGTGTCCATTGGGCCGCGAGGTGGGGTAGGGGGGCTGGAGCCAGGCTCTACGCCCACTCTGGTGGGCCGATTTTTGGGGTGGGGTGGTAGTGGGATTTTTTTTAATTCCTTTTTTTTTTAAATTGCTATGTTTTACCAAATTAATTGTCGTTTATCATTTTTTTTGTTAATTTAAGCTTCTTTTTTTTTAATTTGCTTATTTATATATGTGTCTTTTTTTGCAGGAAAATGGCATCAAAGAAGATTTATGTGAATCTTTCTGGACCAACGATTGTTAAAGGTGGATCATAAAATAACTTCGTTGAATGAACCAAACCTGAGCTGATAGCTACAAATATTTCAAGTCCCTCAAATGATAAGAAGACGATTTAATAGTGGAAGAAATCAAAAGAAGTCAAACTTCCAGAAAATATATGGTATGTGAAAGAAAGAGAAAGTGGAGATGTGCAAATATATCTATATGCTGATATACCTGACAATAATGGAATTTATGAGGTGCTGGGAAAGGTCATAGACATGTGTTTGGTACCAGACAATGAAGTTGTTTATATACTTACAAAACCACCCAAGTCACATGAAAGGATTAAATATCAGTTATTATATTCATTGTTATACATGAGAGAGGTATATATAAAGTTGTGTAAACAAATTGTCAATGAGATTACACAAAATATTGTAAGTATTGTTATTTATATTTGTGTTTTGCATTATTGTAACTATCTCGTTATATTTTTATAACTTAGTTTTTATTGACATATGATACTTTGTTTGATAGAATTTTGTTGAAATTGTTTTAATTATGTTGGAAGACATTCATTTCATAGAGCATGATATTATGAATGTTGTCAGCAGTTTCTACTCAGTGTCAGAAGAAGATATGACAAAAATGCAAAAGGTAGTAATTCATGATGCTACAAAACTACATCCAAGGGATCAGAAAAAAATGCCTTTAGCGGATAAATCTAGCAAATGTAGACAAGTTACTTTTGAAGATGAGGAAGTTGAAACTGACACTGAAGAATATGTTGTCGTTACTGAGGTTTACGTTGGAACCGATGTTAGAAACGAGAAGAGCCATAAAATACCAAAAGTAAAAATTCCCAAGAATAAATATGTTCTAGTTAATGATGAGAATGTTATGAGGAAGAAAATTAAAGTTGAACATTCTCAAGTAGTCATTACCAACAATGAATATCATAGTGAATCTTCAAAAGAAAGCAGAGAAATCATTACATCAGGAGCTAATTTAGAGGATGGAATTATTAAAACAAAACAAAATGCCATTCGACTAAACTTGACAAAGAGGAACTTAATTGAGGGTGGTCGTACATTTCAGCTTAATGTGAGACAAATCTATGAGGCAAGTGAAGGACAATGTAAATATCAAATCAGAAAGCCACACCACCTGCATGTTCAAAACTTGAAGGCATTGATGAGGTACAATCCATATGCTCATGTGGTTGAATATGTGCTTCTTCTTGATCCAGTTCAAGTTCCCAACAAATAAATATTTGATAAGTCAAAATGTTTTGAATACAATTATTATGTGCTTGGGGGCAACCATTCTATAGAAGGTCAAAGACAATTGATGGAGGAATATCCTAATAACCCACGTTTTGAAACAATGAAATGTGTCATTTATGTTGGTTTATCAGATATAGAAGAAAAGTTAGTGGAATGGGATCATAATTCAGATAATGAATATAGGATGTCTATGACTTTCATCCAAAGGGTTAGATTTATTCATAGTGAATTTGAAGAAAAATGTGGTGGGGATAAGATAAATGTTGTTGTATATTTCCAAAAGGAATGTTGTATGGAAATAGGCTATCAAATTAAGGAGAAAATCAATTCAAAAGGCGGGAGAGTAAATACTAGTTTATTCAGAGGTATTGATAACTGATCCAGGTGGATCTCCAGACACCAGTGGCATGAAAAAGGCTTAAAATTCAAAGTGGCAGAAAGTTGATTAACTAGACATCAAATCGAAATCTTTGTCACCCTAATTCCAACTGTACAAATGACACTCCAATCTGAGTCCGTATGAAGAAGATAAAAGCAATCAAAGTTCAGGGTTGACTTACCCATGCGGCAAGCTTAAGGAGAACGCAATTTGGCAAGAATCCGGCATTAGAATCCGGCCAATTTTCTGGGCGAAATTGTGGGTCTGTTAATTTGTCTAATATCCCCTAAGGTTCTAAAAAATTTCTAAAGTCGGCGGCAGGCCATGACCCCCGCCACCCTCAATGGAACCACAACAAATATTTAATAAGAAAAGGAGGTGGGCGGCCAAGACCTCGCCGCCCCCGGAACCATCATTACACTATATATATGAGGGGCAGGCAGTCAACCCCGCCACCCCCTCCATACCACACGGATCTGCCAACAGAATTTGGGGATCGGACCACCAGGATCGCCGGACCCACCCCCATTTATAACTTCATTCAAAACAAAACATGTATTATTGGGAGGGGTGGGATTTGATCCCCCAACCCCTTTGTAACCAACCTTCATTTTTAACCAACGCACCAATAGTCGCTCTTGGCACATCCACCCACAAGAAATATATATATATATATAAACTCTTATCCACAGTGCATATGGTAAGCAGAGTGTGGCATGAATTTCGAGACAGAGGAGGCATGACCTTGAGCAGGCATGTTGCAGGGGGCAAAACCTTGCCTGAGCAAAATTTTCCTAGAGGGGAAGTTTTGGTCCAGTGTCAGAATTGGCCAAGTTTTATATCGATTTTGCACTTCTCGATGACAGCAACTCAATGGTGATGCCAGTTTCTACAACATCACTCCTCATTTCTCGACCATTTTCCAAATTGGAGGTATAAGACTCCTTTTGTAAATGTTGATTATACTTCTTCTTTCTCATGCCACTTAATGAATGAAGGCCTTCTCATTGATCGAGCAGGGCCCAGAGACGTAGTCCAAAGTGGATGAAATATGTTATCAAAACTCTTGTCTTCTTTTCATGTTTTTTTAGTGTTTCTCCTCTTCTCTCATGTGCACATTAAATTTTTGTGGTTAAGCTGCAATTTACCCATGTAATTCCTTAATACATCTATAAGGAAAAGATCTTGGATCAATAACATTTTCTAGTTTGGCATTTAGAGCTAGAGAGTTATGGGAATTGATTAATAAGATTTTTAGCATGTGGGAGAACATTGGCATAAAAAACTAGAAGGCCAAAATGTCTAAACCATTGATATGTAGCAACAGTAAATTAGGTCCTAAAATGAAGCAACTTCCAGAAGATATGACTATCACACCTTGGAGAGCATTGCAAGGAATGAAGGATGAAAAACTTTTCAAAGAAATATTATGTCATGTGAGGTCAGGGGAATTATCATTGGAGGAAATGTCTGAGGAATTTCAAAAGTAAGTTTGTTGAATTATTTTTACTTATTTTCAGATTATAATTTTCTTTTAAATATAACATATTATTCTTAGTAGTATTTGTTATAAATATCATTATACTAACTTTTTTTATTTTATCTATGCAATCACAGAGTTTACAAGAAAATACAAGAACATATGGTTAAATTGTTGAATGAAGATAGTTGGGATGATGTTGTACGCAACTATCCAGATTCAAGTTCTACATCAACACTAATTTCTTTTTATCGTGCATTTAAAACGATATGTTGATTTATACATTCATTTTTATTCATCTGTATACTATTTTTATTTTATAACTTATACATATATTTATTTATTTTATTAAAGATGAGGAAGGATGCAAATGGAGCACCAAATAGTTTCAGAACCTTTATTGAAAAAATTAAGATCGAAAGACTGAAGAAGCAACATCTTAGGAATGTTGAACTTGATCCAACTCTTATTCATTTCATTTGGAATGGGCTTGATACTATTCAATATCAAGTAATACAAGGCGACTGTGAAGACATTGCTAAACTCATACCTAAAAGGGATTACGCCCTAGCTATTATAGATATTCCCCATGGTTTCAATATCCCCAACATTGACTATGATAGTGACCCTTATACTTATCAAGCTCTTAGTAAAGTGGTTGTGTGATTTCTAGAAGTCACATCACTGGTCGTTGGGCCACCGGGGTGGGGTAAGGGGGTGTCTGTTGGGCCATTGAGGTGGGGTAGGGGCCTGCCTCTCGGCTCTACGCTCACTCTGGCGGGCTAATTTCCGGGGTGGGGCAGCGAGGTTTTTTTTTTTAATTTCTTATTTTTTTAAAATTATTATGTTTTACTAAATTAATTATCATTTATCGATTTGTTTGTTAATTTAAGCTATTATTTTTTTGTAATTTACTGATTTGTATATGCGTATTTTTTGGCAGAAAAATGACATCAAAGAATATTTTTGTGAATATTTCTGGACCAAAGACTGTTAAAGGTGGATCATCAAAAAGCCCTGTTGAATGAACCAAACCTGAGCTGATAGCTACAAATCTTTCAAGTGCCTCAAATGATAAGAAGACGATTTCATACTGGAAGAAATCAAAATAATTGAAAATTCCATAAAATATATGGTATGTGAAAGAAAGAGAAGGTGAAGATGTGCAAATATATCTATATGTTGATATACCTAACGATAGTGGAATTTATTAGGTGTTGGGAAAGGTTATAGACATGTGTTCGGTACCAGACAGTGAAGTTGTTTATATACTTAGAAAACCACCTAAGACAAATGGAAGGATTAAATATCAGTTATTATATTCATTGTATGACACGAGATAAGTATCTACAAAATTGTGTAAACAAATTGTAAATGAGATTACATAGAATATCGTAAGTATTTATATTTATATTTGTGTTTTGCATTATTGTAACTCTCTCATTATATTTTTATAACTTAGTTTTTATTGACATATGATATTTTGTTGGATAGAATTTTGTTGAAAGTGTTTCAATTATGTTAGGAGGCATTCATTTCATCGAACATGATATATGAATGTTTTTAGCAGTTTCTACTCAGTGTCAGAAGAAGATATGGAAAACAAGAAAAAATGAAGTAATTCATGATGCTACAAAACTATTGTTGAGTCTTGAAAACATCATTCATTTTCATTACACTTTCACTATTATGTCCATTATATCACCTCCATTTCACTACTATGTCACCACATTCATCCCACATTCATTATTATAGGGCCACATTTATGTTTCTCCAAACTTTATTAATTCTAATCCTTTTTAAATGAATTTGTGGTTAAAAATTAGAAAATAATGTGCATATGCTTATACTTAACAAGTGAGTTGACATTGCTGACATGTGTAGGTCAAAAGGAGGCTTCTAGACGACCTTTATGTGGCACTCTAAGGCCAAATTCGAATTTGAGTGGAGAGAATCATGAGATCATGAGGATATGTGTCACATCTCCTAATTGTATTTGAAACTCTAAGAAGACATGTGTCTTATCGGTTCTTATTTTGATTAAGACTCTAGAGGTAGAAGGAGAGATTCATGGACTCTCATTAACGAGATGGTTTATCATCTTTTTGTATAAATAGGAGATATCTCTCCTTCATTTGTTAGCTTAGCTTGGCTTTTTAGTTCTTTAGCTTGGATTTTGTAGTTCTTCTTTGATGGCTTTTGAAAGTTTTGGAGAGCTTTATTGTACTTTGTAATTTTGAAGAATTTGAATAAAGCTTTGACGTTTTCAACACGGAAGGGGATGTGAAGTAAATGTCATGGAGCATATTAGAATGTAAGGTAGAGTAGATTTTGCTTTGTAGTTTTGCTTTGATTTCATTCAAGTATGTCATTTTATTGCTTTCAAGTTTGATAGTTTAGATTTTCCATTCATGCAATTTTAATTCATGCAAGTGTGTTCAACTAGTTGATTGTAGATTAGTTTTTCTTTACATGTTCTTGTATTTGCTTATTAGTTTTTGCTCCAGATTTTTAATTTATTTTTTGCATCAATTAGTGATATGGGATTTGCTTCTCTGTTGAACTTTAGCTTTTAAATTCAGTTGTTATGCTTTGATTTTAATGAGATTTGTTTGCTGCTATTAGCTAGTGTAGGTATCAAATTCTTCATGTTATTCAATGTTATCTCCGGTGCCATGGCTTAACCCGAGAAGTTAATTGGCGAGCTATCGGATTATAAGTGAAGTAATTTGATTTTTCTTTCATTAATCTGCAAGTAGGTAATTTAGATATCAATTCTTCATGTTATTTGATGTTATTTCCGATGCCATGGCTTAACCCAAGAAGCTAATTAGTGAGCTATCAGATTATAAGTGAAGTAATTTGATTTTTCTTTCATTAGTCTACAATTTTTGGTTTTGAGTGCAGTAGTTTAGATTTTATTTCTATAATTAGAAGGACAGCAGAGACAGTGACCTCATTTTCAGTACTTCATCTTTAGCTTGATTTATGTAGCTGCATGTTTACACTTTTGTTCAAGTTCTGATTTTATAGATAACATGTTTTGAGATCTTTGAAGTGCTAAGTTTGGAAATTATCATAAAAAGCATAAACCTTGCCTTCAACTATACATCCACACTTGATCTTTAAAAGAATTCTTAAAACTTTAAACTAGGATTTCCCTTGCATTAGAATACTTTAGGAGACCAACAAAAACAAAACTTCGAAACAACATAAACTATAAAACAACGAAGTAAGAAAAATGGTTAACTCAGCATGTATGGTGCACCACACTTCATCAATTTACAATACCTAGATTGATAATTTATGTAGAGCAAATTAAGACGTTAAATTGACTAGACATTTTGGTGCCGCTACCGGGAAAGTGTAATTAGGAGATCTTATTTCTTACATCTAAAAAAAAAATTACTAATTTCTTGAGTATGCTCTCCCCCCGCACTTTGTGTGATCTGGAGGATTAGAAAAAGGATTGTTATGTAAAAAAAAAGAAAAAGAAAAAAGGGACAAAATAAACTTCATCATTTCATTTGATTCAATAATAATAATAAAACAATTAAACTCAACTGCTTTGATAGGTTCAGCTGTTCAAGATTGACTGGTTATGGTTTGTAGTGGTCCTTAAAACAATGTGTCCTGTTTTAATAAGATTTTGCAACTTAGTTGCGGAATGCAGCTTGATACCATAGCTAACTTTGAATTCCGCAGCTAATTCTAAGGTTTAGCAGGTTACAGGTATCCAATGAAGAAACCGACCACATGGGCATCTCTAGAATCATCCTGACATGGATCCCATCCTAGTCACCCAGCCCAAATTGATAAAAAAATCAGCGTAAGACTTCAGTCAAAGCCTTGTTTTTAGCATATTTTACTTGAAGCCTTTGGTGCCTGAAATTGAAAATCATTAATCATTTTTACAAAATTTCACAATTTCAGAGAAAAAAGGAAAACAATTTATGGCTATCTTCAATCCTAGCTTTCACTATGGCCTCAGTAGAAAAATCTGCATTTCTGTTCAAGTTTTGGTCTTAAAACGAACTTGCAAAAACATTTAAAAAAAACTATCATTTACATTCATCTAGATCATGTATCTTACTCATATGGAGAGCTTTCAATGGATTACAGAAATTTCTAAACAAAACTAATGGGAAGATTGTTGCTGAGGTGATGACATCTTCACCACTTGTTATTCGTGAATCCACCAATCTTGAGGATGCAATTAGTTTATTGCTAGAAATCAAATACTAGAGATTGCCTGTAATGGAAAATAATGGGAAACTGGTTGGGTTACTTACAAAGGAGAATGTGATTAAAGCTACACTACAAATGAAACATGCTGTTTAGCATAAGGCTATAGGGATTTGAATATATGGAGATCTTAAAACATGAATTTAGAATACATATCTCTTTACTGTAAATAGCTAGCATCGAGAGAAATTACACAGCAAATCAAACCTAGAAAGCTGAATGCATAAATTCATAAAATGCAGAACAATAAAAATAGTAAATTAGGAAAATGCAAAACAAAACAAAATGTCAAAATTTAACTGCCCAATGTGGCCAAACGGAGATGAATTTGGGAAAAATAAAACATGGGTTTTTTTCGGAAATAGGGTCAGTTAGATAACCCAGAAACTGTTTTAAGGAATTTGAAGCGGTTTGGGAGATCTCCTCAGTTATTTGAAGCCCATTTTTGCTTGTCGTGTCAAGAAAAACGGATTTGAATTAATGAACAGGCTGTTGATTTAACATGGCTTGAGGGAAATTCAATTTCAAGATTAATTATGGCTGCTTCTTTAACTCATACTTCACTATTATTTCATATTAGCACCTGTTTAACAATGAGACGTATCGACTACGACTCTTCCAAACTAATTTGTTTTAACGACTGATTACATTACGTATCTAAAAATCACACCTCTTTTCATTGAATTATTTCCACGTTGCAGAGATTGGATCAGGTCCGGCTATGTTATTCCATTTTTAACTCAGACTCCACCATATCTCCCGCCATGCCTCACGCCTTACATTTTTAACTCATACTTCGTGGATGCCGTGGTCTATTTGGTTGAATTTCTTGCAGTTATATCTCTGTATATGGATGAGTTTGCGAGTGTTGGAAACTGTAGAGGCGCTGATTTCCTTGGAACATCTCAAAATTATTCCCGTTGTATGGAGGAGCTGATTTCCATGATTATCATCATCGATTGAAGCCTGGAAATTTCTCATTGACTTTCACTTACATGGACTGGTTATTTGGACAGATAAAGGGTACTTGTGTATCAATTAGTTGAAGAAAGAGAACATCACAGATAGGCCTAGATCACTCTCAGTTAGTTCCAGAAACGAGTTTTGTGCAGAGTTGTATAGATGAGCAACTTCCTCAGGAATTGTTAATGTTAATCTCAAACAATTTTTTTTTGTTAAGTCAAAATAATCTCGAGATCCACCCATATGCACTTTTTTGAATTCTATTTCATGTAGTTTGCGGGTTGAGTGAAGTAAACATTGGGATGTAAAGTTTGCAGTGATTGAGACTTCTATTGCAGCAGTAACAGAACTTCTAAAGCATGGAGAAAGGTGGTTCAAAAACATTGCCACACTTGCCACATTGTTGTCAAGTTTGTTGGTTGTCGAATCCTTTGCTGAGTATCCTCTGTTAGGTCATTTTGCAGTCAGGGATATGTGTTAGATGGTTGTTGTAGGAGTTATCAAAGATGTTGAAAAGATCATGCATTTCCATTATTCTAATATATTTTCATCACTAAAACTATTTTTCTTCATATACCATTTACAAAGTTTTTATTTTTCAGGCACATAGTGAAGAAAAAAAATATAGCAAATCATGAATAATTGGTCTTGTGCACCAGCTGTGATCTTAGTCTCTTTCTCCTTGGTATTTGACTGCATAAAATCTCTTTTTCAATAACTTAAATCAGAAAAATGATGGTTGGCAATCTTTTAGCTGTGGGATGCAGCCTAATTCCATAGCCAACTGGCAATTTCGCAGTGATTTTCATACTTTTATAGGTTATAGGTGTCAAAAGATGAAATGAGCCACATGGGTAGCTGGGAAAATGTCAGTACATGGATGGTGTCCTATCCATTTGATCCAAATCAATGGAAAAGACCCCGGTCAAAGGGAAGTCAAGGTGTGTGTTATCACTAAGTGGCCACACTAAGTCGCCGCATGTCAAGAAAAAAATAATAATTTTGAATCAATGAAATGAATATGTTATTTTCTCACTTTTATGAAGGTATTAATTAATTTTGGACTGATGGTGAAAGATGAATGACTAACTTTTTTATTCAATATTTTTAGCTACAGATATTGCGCACATTCCGCAGCTAAAGTCATTCCACAGCCAAAGCCATTCCGCAGCTGAAAAATCTCATTGTTCAAATCAGTCTAACTTTCTTATATGAAATCAAATTTTGATAATTCAAGTATCATTGGAAAAATCTTAACAAGATCTACACAATAAGAAATTCATCATTAGAGTTTGAAACGGTAAATAATGAAATAAATTGCTAAAAAGAAGCAACATTCAATTTGAGGCACTGATTTCATTGTAGGTATAAATTCTTTTGATTTTTCTTTTAAGAACTTGTTTCATTAATACAAATTTTTAGTTGTGTGTGTAAATATCATAACTAGAGAGATTGATCACCTCTCTCCTTTGATAATCTTACATTCCATTGCAGAAGAAGTATTAGTTTTTTTGCAGGTTCCAGGAGGAAGGACAAATGATTACAAGAGAATGGTGTCTCTCTAAGAGACCAATTTGTTTCATAAGAGGATGATCAACAACAAAGAGAAAATATGTTGATGCAAAATCAGATCCAAACACTTGAAAAACTTTTAGATACTATTTTCTCCATCACATTCATACCTCATAATAAACCATTCATCTCATTTTCTTCCATATTTTCCATTTACATTCACATACACTTTCCATCTCTTTTTGTCCATTCATAACCCACAAATAAAAACAAGAAGCTCATTCACATGTTTATTGCCCATTGCCATTTCTGCTTTCCATTGTTATCTTCCATTTTCATCTTTCCTTTCTTGTCATTTTCATTCCACAAATAAGCCCTGCTTCAATGCAAATTATTGAGTCCATAGTCCTTTGAGTCTAAGTTCCTTGTAAAGACACCTTGAGGCTTGCATACCTTAATGGCAAGCTCTCATGCTGAAAAACAATGGGAATACATTAATGTCTCCTGCTCATCAGATCTTCTAGGTGACTCGACATCGACAAAATATTCGTACGTAGCAAGATGTGTTTGGGCATCTTGATTCTCATTGTCATCAATGGTGAGAGTTCTCGTGTTGACTAGTGGCATCCATTAATGGCCACTAAGTCAATAATTTCTTGCTATGTTCGACATCAGAACATCTTTTCACATAGTAGGAATTGTGCCAATGAGTTTTGAAGACATAAAGACTATTGTTTTTAGCATTTTGGAGCAGATTCAACAAGTTTTAGTAGAAGCAATAAAAAGTCATCTTGATTCTTTATCCATGACTCTTTTTGTTCAGCCACTTGAAGAACAAAATGATCAAAATTTTGCAGCTACCACATATACAACTCATCCATTCCAAAGGGTAAGTTAAGGTACCTTATTTTCTAACTTTTGACCATAGAATTCCATAAAAAGCTATAATGATAATTGTTGGAAAAACATTTCTCTTCCTCATTTCATAAAATTTCCAATACCATCCGTTGGGGGGGGGGAAATACATTTATATTCATATCTTTCCATCTCCATATCCTATTCAGGAACCCACATACTTCCAACATATATTAACTATTACATTGTTATTATGAGCATACAATGGCTTTTCAAAAAAGTGCTTAAAGGATAAATTGGATACAAACACAATCATGGTTGTCACACAAGAACCAACCATGTTGCAATCCAAGTAAAACACTTTGCAGAAATATGAAGTTATCAAATGATATCATGCAAAGTTAAGCCAAAGCTCAAGGATCAAAAGAAGTAATGTAATATATATTGCATCAGGACATGCAATAGCTTCAGTTGGCGGATATGTTGGTTCTTGAAAATGTCATTCATTTCCATTACACTTTCACTATTATGTCCATTATATCATCTCCATTTCACCTCCATTTCACTACTATGTCACCAAATTCATCCCACTTTCATTATCATAGGCCACATCTATGTTTTTCCAAACTTTATTAATTCTAATCCTTTTTAAGTGAATTTGTGGTCAAAAATTAGAAAATAATGTGCATATGCTTATACCTAACAAGTGGGTTGAGATTGTTGACATGTGTAGGTCAAAAGGAGGCTTCTAGAAGACCTTTATGTGGCACCCTAAGGCTAAATTCGAATTTGAGTGGAGAGAATCATGAGATCATGAGTATATGTGTCATATCTCCTAATTGTATTGAAACTCTAAGAAGACATGTGTCTTATCAGTTCTTATTTTGATTAGGACTCTAGAGGTAGAGGGAGAGATTCATGGACTCCCATTAATGAGATGGTTTCTCATCTTTTTGTATAAATAGGAGACATCTCTCCTTCATTTGTTAGCTTAGCTTGGCTTTTTAGTTCTTTAGCTTGGAGTTTGTAGCTCTTCCTTGATGGCTTTGGAAAGTTTTGGAGATCTTTGTTGTACTTTGTAATTTTGAAGAATTTGAATAAAGCTTTGATGTTCTCAACATGGAAGGGGATGTGAAGTAGATGTCATGGAGCATATTAGAATGTAAGGTAGAGTAGATTTTGCTTTGTAGTTTTGCTTTGATTTCATTCAAGTATGTCATTTTATTGCTTTCAAGTTTGATAGTTTATATTTTCCATTCATGCAATTTTAATTCATGCAAGTGTGTTCAACCGGTTGATTGTAGATTAGTTTTTCTTTATATGTTTTTGTATTTGCTTATTAGTTTTTGCTCGAGCTTTTTAATGTAGTTTTTGCATTAAGTAGTGATATGAGATTTGCTTCTTTGCTGAACTTTAGCTTTTAAATTTCAGTTGTTATGCTTTGATTTTAGTGAGATTTGTTTGCTGCTATTAGCTAGTTTAGATATCAAGTTTTTCATGTTATTTGATGTCATCTCCGGTGCCATGGCTTAACCCGAGAAATTAATTGGTGAGCTATCGGATTATAAGTGAAGTAATTTGATTTTGCTTTCATTAATCTGCAAACAGGTAATTTAGATATCAATTCTTCATGTTATTTGACGTTATCTCCGGTGCCATGGCTTAACCCGAGAAGCTAATTGGCGAGCTATCAGATTATAAGTGAAGTAATTTGATTTTTCTTTCATTAGTCTGCAATTTTTAGTTTTGAGTGCAGTAGTTTAGATTTTATTTCTATAATTAGATGGACAGTAGAGATAATAACTTCATTTTCAATACTTCATCTTTAGCTTGATTTATGTAGCTGCATGTTTACACTTTTGTTCAAGTTCTGATTTTATAGATAGCATATTTTGAGATCTTTGAAGTGCTAAGTTTGGAAATTATCATAAGAAGCATAAACCTTGTCTTCAACTATACATCCACACTTGATCTTTAAAATCATTCTTAAAACTTTAAACTAGGATTTCCCTTGCATTAGAATACTTTAAGAGACCAACAAAAACAAAACCTCAAAGCAACATAAATTATAAAACAACGAAGGAAAAAAAATGGTTAACTAAGAACATATGGTGCACTACACTTCATCAGTTTATGATACCCGGATTGATAATTTATGTAGAGCAATTTAAGATGTTAAATTGACTAGACAGTTTGGCACCGCTGCTGGGGAAGTGTAATTAGGAGACCTTATTTCTTATATCTAAAAGAAAAATTAATAATTTCTTGAGTATGCTCTCCTCCTGCACTTTGTGTGATCTGGAGGATTAAATAAATGATTGTTATGTAAAAAAAAAACCAAGAGAAAAAAGGGACAAAATAAACTTCATCATTTCATTTGATTCAAAAGAAAAACCTAATTGCTTTGATAAGTTCAGCTGTCCAAGATTGACTGATTATGGTTTGTAGTGGTCCTCAAAACACTATGTCCTATTTTAATAAGATTTTGTAACTTAGCTGTGGAATGCAGCTTGATACCGCAACTAACTGTGAATTCCGCGACTAATTCCAAGGTTTAGCAGGTTACAAGTATCCAATGAAGAAACTGATCACATGGGCATCTCCGGAATCATCCTAACATAGATCCTATCCTAGTCACGCAGCCCAGATTGATAAAAAAAATCAACTTAAGACTTCAGTCAAAGTCTTGTTTTTAGCATATTTTACTTGAAGTCTTTGTTGCCTGAAATTGAAAATCATTAATCATTTTTATAAAATTTCGCAATTTCGGAGAAAAAAGGAAAATCTATGGCTATCTTCAATCCTAGCTTTTACTATGGCCTTAGTAGAAAAATTTGCATTCTTGTTCAAGCTTTGGCCTTAAAACGAACCTGCAAAAACATTAAAAAAAAATATCATTTTCATTCATCTGTATCATGTATCTTACTCATATGGAGAGCTTTCAATGGATTACAGAAATTGCTAAGCAAAACTAATGGGAATATTGTTGCTGAGGTGATGACGTCTTCACCACTTGTTGTTCGTGAATCCACCAACCTCGAGGATGCAATTAGATTATTGATAGAAACAAAATACTGGAGATTGCCTGTAGTGGACACTAACAGGAAACTGGTTGGGTTACTTACAAAGGGGAATGTGATTAAAGTTGCACTGCAAATGAAACATGTTGTTTAGCACGAGGCTACAGGGATTTGATTATATGGAGATCTTAAAACATGAATTTAGAATGCATCTCCTTACTGTAAATAGCTAGCCTCGAGAGCAATTACACAACAAATCAAACCCAGAAAGTCGAATGTAGAAATTCATAAAATGCAGAACAGTAAAAATAGTAAACCAGGAAAAAAAAAAAAAAAAAAAAAAAAAAAAAAAAAAAAAAAAAAAAAAAAAAACGTCAAAATTTAACTGCACGATGTGGTCAAACGGAGACGAATTTGGGAAAAATAAAACATGGGTTTTTTCGGCAATAGGGTCAATTAGATAACTCAAAAACCGTTTTAAGGAATTTGAAGTGGTTTGGGAGATCTCATCAGTTATTTGAAGCCCATTTTTGCTTGCCATGTCAAGAAAAATGGATTTGAATTAATGAACAGGCTATTGATTTAACACGGCCTGAGGGAAATTTGGTTTGAAGATTAATTATGACTGCTTATTTAATGCATACTTCACTATTACTTTAGATTAACACCTGTTTAACAGCAAGACGTATTGACTACGACTCTTCCAAACTGATTTGTTTTAACGGCTGATTACATTACATATCCAAAAATCACACGACTCTTTTCATTGAATTATTTCCATGTTGTAGAGATTGGATCAGGTCCAGCTATGTTATTCCATTTTTAACTCAGACTCCACCACGTCTCTCGCCATGCCTCACGCCTTCCATTTTTAACTCATACTTCGTGTATTCTGTGGTCTATGTGGTTGAATCTCTTACAGTTATATCTCTATATATGGATGAGTTTGCGAGTGTTGGAAACTGTTTAGGAGCTGATTTCTTTGGAGTATTTCAAAATTATTCCCGTTGTATGGAGGAGTCGATTTCCATGACTATCATCATCAATTAAAAACTGGGAATTTCTCATCGACTTTCATTTACATGGACTGGTTATTTGGACGGATAAAGGGTACCTGTGTATCAATTAGTTGAAGAAAGAGAACATCACAGACAGGGCTAGATCACTCTCAGTTAGTTCTAGAAACGAGTTTGTGCAGAGTTGGGTAGACGAGCAGCTTCCTGGGTAATTTTTAATGTTGATCTCAAACATTCTTTTTTTTTCTGTTAAGTCAGAAATAATCTCCAGATCCACCCATATGCACTTCTTTGAAATCTATTTCATGTGGTTTGCGGGTTGAGTGAAGTAAACAATGGGATGTAAAGTTTGCAGTGATTGAGACTTCTATTGCAGTAGTAACAGAACTTCCAAAGCATGGAGAAAGATGGTTCAAAAACATTGCCACACATGCCACATTGTTGTCAAGTTTGCTGGTTGTTGAATCCTTTGTTGAGTATCCTCTGTTGGGTCGTTTTGCAGTCGGGGATATGCATTAGATGGTTGCTGTAGGAGTCATCAAAGATGTTGAAAAGATCATGCATTTCCATTACTCTGATATATTTTCATCACTAAAACTATTTTTCTTCATATACCATTTACAAAGTTTTTATTTTTCAGGCACACAGTGAAGAAAATATATATATATATATATATATGTCTATATATATATGTCTATATATATATATATATATATATATATATATATATGTCTATATATATATATATTTCTATATATGTCTATATATGTATATATATATATATATATATATATATAGCAAATCATGAATAATTGATCTTGTGCACCAGTTGTGATCTTAGTTCCTCTCTCCTTGGTATTTGGCTGCATAAAATCTCTTTTCCAATAATTTAAATCAGAAAACTGATGGTTGGTTGTCTTTTAGCTGTGGGATGCAGCCTGATTCCACAGCTAACTGGCAATTTCACAACCATTTTCATACTTCTATAGGTTATAGGTGTTAAAAGATGAAACGAGCCACATGGGTAGCTGGGAAAATGTCAGTACATGGATGGTGTCCTATCCATTTGATCCAAATAAATGGAAAAGACCTCGGTCAAAGGGAAGTCAAGGTGTGTGTTATTACTAAGTCGCCACATTAAGTCGTCGTATGTCAAGAAAAAAACAATAATTTTGAACCAATGAAATGAATAAGCTATTTGCTCACTTTTTTGAAGGTATTGATTAATTTTGGACTGATGGTGAAAGATGAATGACTAACTTTTTTATTCAAGATTTTTAGCTACAGTTATTGCACACATTCTGCAGCTAAAGTCGTTCCATAGCTAAAGCCATTCCGTAGCTGAAAAATCTCATTGTTCAAATCAGCCTAACTTTCTTATATGAAATGAAATTTTGGTGATTCAAGTATCATTGGAAAGATCTCAACAAGATCTACACAATGAGAAATTCATCATTAGAGTTTGAAACGGTAAATAATGAAATAAATTGCTGAAAAGAAACAACATTCAACTTGAGGCACTAATTCCAATACAGGTATAAATTCTTTTGATTTTTCCTTTAAGAACTTGTTTCATTAATACAAATTTTTAGTTTTGCGTGTAAATATCATAATTAGAGAGATTGATCATCTCTCTCGTTTGATAATCTTACATTCCATTGCAGAAGAAGTATTAGTTTTTTTGCAGGTTCCAGGAGGAAGGACAAATGATTACAAGAGAATGGTGTCTTTCTAAGAGACCAATTTGTTTCATAAGAGGATGATCAACAACAAAGAGAAAATATGTTGATGCAAAATCAAATCCAAACACTTGAAAAACTTGCAGATACTATTGTCTCCATCACATCCATACCTCATAATAAACCATTCATCTCATTTTCTTCCATATTTTCCATTTACATTCACATACACTTTCCATCTCTTTTTTTCCATTCATAACCCACAAATAAAAGCAAGAGGCTCATTCACATGCTTATTGCCCATTTCCATTTTTTCTCTCCATTGTCATCTTCCTTTTTCATCTTTCCTTTCTTGTCATTTTCATTCTACAAATAAGCCTTGCTTCAATTCAAATTATTGAGTCCATAGTCCTTTGAGTCTAAGTTCCTTGTAAAGACACCTTGAGGCTTGCATGCCTTAATGGAAAGCTCTCATGTTGACAAGCAATGGGAATACATTAATGTACCTTATTCATCAGATCTTCTAGGTGACTTGACATCGGCAAAACTATTCGTACCTAGCAAGATGTGTTTGGGCATCTTGACTCTCATTGTCATCAATGGTGAGAGTTTTCATGTTGACTAGTGGCATCCATTAATGGCCACTAAGTCAAAAATTTCCAGCTATGTTCGACATCAGAACATCTTTTCACATAGTAGGAATTGTGCCAATGAATTTTGAAGACATGAAGACTATTATTTTAGTATTTTGGAGCATATTCAACAACTTTTAGTAGAAGCAATAAAAAGTCATCTTGACTCTTTATCCATGACTCTTCTTGTTCAGCCACTTGAAGAATAATATGATCAGAATTTTGCAGCCACCACACGTACAACTCATCCATTCCAAAGAGTAAGTTAAGGTACATCATTTTCTAACTTTTGACCATAGAATTCCATAAAAAGCTAGAATGATAATTGTTGGAAAAACATTTCTCTTCCTCATTTCATAAAATTCTCAATACTATCAGTTGTGGGGGAAATACATTTATATTCATATTTTGCCATGTCCATATCATATTTACTTCCAACATATATTAACTATTACATTGTTATTATGAGCATATAATGGCTTTTCAAAAAAGTGCTTAAAGCATAAATTGGATACAAACACAATCATGGTTGTCACACAAGAACCAACCATCATGCAATCCAATAAAGATATACTTTGCAACAATAATTAAAATATCATTATGCAAAGTTCAAAGATCAAAATAGAATGCAACAGCAAAAAATAGTTGTAACACAAGAACCAACCATGTTGCAATCCAAGTAAAACACTTTGCAGAAATATGAAGTTGTCAAATGATATCATGCAAATTTATGCCAAAGCTCAAGGATCAAAAGAATTAATGTAATATATATTGCATGAGGACATGAAATAGCTTCAGTTGGGGGGTATGTTGGGTCTTGAAAATGTCATTCATTTCCATTACACTTTTACTATTATGTCCATTATATCACCTCCATTTCACTACCATGTCACCAAATTCATCCCACTTTCATTATCATAAGGCCACATTTATGTGTTTCCAAACTTTATTAATTCTAATCCTTTTTAAGTGACTTTGTGGTTAAAAATTAGAAAATAATGTGCATATGCTTATACCTAACAAGTGGGTTGAGATTGTTGACATGTGTAGGTCAAAAGGAGGCTTCTAGAAGACCTTTATGTGGCACCCTAAGGCAAAGTTCGAATTTGAGTGGAGAGAATCATGAGATCATAAGGATATGTGTCACATCTCTTAATTGTATTGAAACTTTAAGATAACATGTGTCTTATCAGTTCTTATTTTGATTAGGACTCTGGAGGTAGAGGGAGAGATTCATGGACTCTCATTAATGAGATGGTTTCTCACCTTTTTGTATAAATAGGAGATATCTCTCCTTAATTTGTTAGCTTAGCTTGGCTTTTTAGTTCTTTAGCTTGGAGTTTGTAGTTCTTCCTTGATGGCTTTGGAAAGTTTTGGAGAGATTTATTGTACTTTGTAATTTTGAAGAATTTGAATAAAGCTTTGATGTTCTCAACATGGAAGGGGATGTGAAGTACATGTCATGGAGCATATTAAAATGTAAGAGTAGATTTTGCTTTGTAGTTTTGCTTTGATTTCATTCAAGTATGTCATTTTGTTGCTTTCAAGTTTGATAGTTTATATTTTCCATTCTTGCAATTTTAATTCATGCAAGTGTGTTCAACTGGTTGATTGTAGATTAGTTTTTCTTTACATGTTCTTGTATTTGCTTATTAGTTTTTGCTTGAGCTTTTTAATGTAGTTTTTGCTCGAGCTTTTTAATGTAGTTTTTGCATCAAGTAGTGATATGGGATTTGCTTCTCTGCTGAACTTTAGCTTTTAAATTTCAGTTGTTATGCTTTGATTTTAGTGAGATTTGTTTGCTGCTATTAGCTAGTTTAGATATCAAGTTCTTCATGTTATTTGATGTTATCTCCGGTGCCATGGCTTAACCCAAGAAGTTAATTGGCGAGCTATCAGATTATAAATGAAGTAATTTGATTTTGAATTTCATTAATTTGCAAGTAGGTAATTTAGATATCAATTCTTCATGTTATTTGAAGTTATCTCTGGTGCCATGGCTTAACCCGAGAAGCTAATTGGCGAGCTATCAGATTATAAGTGAAGTAATTTGATTTTGCTTTCATTAGTCTGCAATTTTTGGTTTTGAGTGTAGTAGTTTAGATTTTATTTCTATAATTAGATGGACGGTAGAGACAATAACCTCATTTTCAGTACTTCATTTTTAACTTGATTTATTTAGCTACATGTTTACACTTTTGTTCAAGTTCTAATTTTATAGATAGCATGTTTTGAGATCTTTGAAGTGTTAAGTTTGGAAATTATCATAAGAAGCATAAAATTTGTCTTCAACTTTACATCCACACTTGATCTTTAAAAGAATTCTTAAAACTTTAAACTAGGATTTTCCTTGCATTAGAATACTTTAGGAGACCAACAAAATCAAAACCCCAAAACAACATAAATTATAAAACAAGGAAGTAAGAAAAAGGGTTAACTAAGCACATATGGTGCACCACACTTCATTAGTTTACGATACCCAGATCGATAATTTATGTAGAACAATTTAAGATGTTAAATTGACTAGACATTTTGTCGTCGCTGCCGGGGAAGTTTAATTAGGAGACTTTGTTTCTTATATCTAAAAAAATTAATAATTTCTTGAGTATGCTCTCCTCCTGCACTTTGTGTGATCTAGAGGATTAGAAAAAGTATTGTTATGTAAAAAAAATGAAAGAGAAAAAAGGGACAATATAAACTTCATTATTTCATTTGATTCAATAATAATAATAATAAAACAATAAAAAAAATGAAACCCAACTGCTTTGATAGGTTCAGTTGTCCAAGATTGACTGGTTATGGTTTGTAGTGGTCTTCAAAACACTGTGTCCTGTTTTAATAAGATTTTACAACTTAGATGCGGAATGAAGCATGATACCGCAATTAACTGTGAATTCTGTAGCTAATAAATCGACCATGTCCCTCAGCACCTTCTACATATTCTTTGTATAAGTTGTAGATTTCTCATCTTGAGAAATTATCCAGAATATGTATTGTCTCTCTTTTTGCATTCACTCTCCATGCTTTGAAAATAAATCTTTCATCCATGACATTGCAGTATTTGATAATGGCCCAAATTGTCATTTATGACGTACTTCTGAATAAAATATGGGATCTTTTTCCAAATTTTCTTGGATTCTTGAGAGACGAAAATTATCCATTGATTGAAACATTTTGAAATCCTTTCTATAGATAAATAAATATCCAATATGATAATCATAACCTAACAATGTAGATTGCATGCACCCCACTAAATATGAATTTTGCATGCTTTTATCCATTGACAAATATCTCTTCCTTTTCTCTAATGAAAACTTTAAATCCATATGTTTCAAGCAATCCTTTTTACAACATTAACTTGAAATGGGAGCGCTGATAGAACTTCTTTTCATCAGATATTCTGCTCTACCCCTTGTATAACTAGAACATCTTGGATTGATATGAAAAGGTCTGCTCCTGCTCCTTGATACAATATTTCTTGGCAACATATCCATCATTGGATCATTATTTGTATAAGAATTTTCATCATCATTCTGAGGAATGTTATCCTCACTATGATCATTTGCGCTTTTCAAATGCTGACTTGGAGGATATTCATCATCTTCCCCTTCTTTCGTGTTGCTATCATAATCCTTAGAATTAGGACTAAATGGAAAATTTGACTTGACGTTTATTGGATATTATTCATCATATGCATTGTCAATGTTTCTCTCATAGTCCATAGGATTAGGACTACGTCGAAAATGTGATTATTTACTTACTGAAAATTCTACATCATGCCCTTTGTCACTGCTACTCTCATAGTCCTTAAGATTAGGACTAAGTGCTTCATCCTGTCCTTTGTCACTATTGATCTCATAGTCCTTAAGATTCAGACTAAGTGGAAAATGTGATTCTTTATTTATTTGAAAATCTTCATCATGGTCTTCATCACTGCTGCTCTCATAGTCCATAAGATTAGGACTAAGTGGACACTGTGACACTCTTCATTTGAAATTCTTCATCATGCTCTTTATCACTACTGCTCTCATAGTCCATAGGATTAGGACTAAGTGGACACTGTGACACTCCATTCTTTTGAAATTCTTCATCATGCTCTTCATCACTGTTGTTGTCATAGTCCATAGGATTAGGACTAAGTGAACATCGTGACACTCCATTATTTTGAAATTCTTCATCGTGCTCTTCATCACCGTTGCTCTCATAGTCCATAGGATTAGGACTAAGTGGACACCATGACACTCCATTCTTTTGAAATTCTTCATCAAGATATTCATCATTGTTGCTCTCATAGTCTGTAGGATTAGGACTAAGTGGACACTGTAACACTCCATTCTTTTGAAATTCTTCAACATGCTCTTCATCACTGTTGCTCTCGTAATTCATATGATTAGGGCTAAGTGGAAACCGTGACTCTTTATTTATTTCAAATTATTCATCCTGTCTTTCATTAGTGTTGCTTTCATAGTCCTTAGGATTAGGACTAAGTGGAAGATTTGATTCTCTATTCATAATGGAAGAATTTCCGCTATATTCATCAATATGAATAGAGTTGTTATGCAATGAAGATGTTGATGCTTCATAAAGTGAAACTTCATTATCAGAAGAATCCATTCCTTTCAAACAAAAGAGGTTGAATGATACAAATGTAGACTCTCCTAACGATAATATATAGATTAAAAAATGAAATTTTCCCTCCAAAAATTTCGTTTCGTGTATTTCCCTCCATAATTTTCTTCTACAATTTATTGAAAACTTTTAATTAATTTTATTTTATGAAATAAATATTTTAAATTAAAATTGTAAACTAAATGTTTTACCTAAATTAATTTATTACTTAAACTATATAATATTTACTAAACAATTGAATATTTTTTAAATTTTTTATTATACCTTCTAAAACAAATTAATCTCACATTCACCGTGTTGTAAAGCAATTTCGTAATGTTCACTTTATCATAGTTCCCTATATCACCATAACAAAATTTACATGTTAAAATTTTTATAAAAACAAATTAGTCCCACATTAACCATAATAAATTTTATTATCACTATTCCTTACATTACATCAAGGTTTTTCGAGGTTCGTTAAAAGACTTGGAGCAAATTTGTGGAGCAGCTACATTGCTATCAACAACATATTCAATGGAGGATTACCACATTTGAAAGGTTAGTTTCTTTTTTTCCTGTGTGTGAATTTTAAAATTAAATAAGTTTAATGAATTTTTTTCTTAGAAAATAAAATTTTCAATGATACAGATTTACCCATTACGTCTGTAGTGGGCGTGGTGGGCCCGGTCATTCTCTTGGCAGCCCAATGGGCCTGTGGATGAGGGGTGGGAGAGCTAGCTTCCTAGCCACATGACCCACCCTGGCGGCATGTCGTTGGGTTGCCGGGGTGGGGTGGAGGGCTGGCCGCCAGCTCCCACCCCACCCCAGGGTCCGCCACCTCGACCGGCTCTTGGGCCGTTAGGGTGGGGTTGGGTGGCTGGGGGTGGTGTGGTGCAATGTCCGTTGGGCCGCTGAGGTGGGGTAGGGGGGTTGGCGCCAGGCTCTGCATCCACTTTGGTGGGCCAATTTTCGGGGTGGGGTGGTAGGAGGATTTTAATGTAGTTTTTGCATCAAGTAGTGATATGGGATTTGCTTCTCTACTGAACTTTAGCTTTTAAATTTCAGTTGTTATGCTTTGATTTTAGTGAGATTTGTTGCTACTATTAGTTAGTTTAGGTATCAAGTTATTCATGTTATTTGATGTTATCTCCAGTGCCATGGCTTAACCCGAGAAGTTAATTGGCGAGCTATCGGATTATAAGTGAAGTAATTTGATTTTTCTTTCATTAATCTACAAGTAGGTAATTTAGATATCAATTCCTCTTGTTATTTGACGTTATCTCCGGTGCCATGGCTTAACCTGAAAGCTAATTGGCGAGCTATCGAATTATAAGTGAAGTAACTTGATTTTTCTTTCATTAGTCTGCAATTTTTGGTTTTGAGTGCAGTAGTTTAGATTTTATTTCTATAACTAGATGAACAACAGAGACACTAAAATCATTTTCAGTACTTCATCTTTAGCTTGATTTATGTAACTGCATGTTTACACTTTTGTTCAGGTTCTGATTTTATAGATAGTATGTTTTGAGATTTTTGAAGTGCTAAGTTTGGAAATTATCATAAGAAGCATAAACCTTGTCTTCACATGCACACTTGATCTTTAAAAGCATTCTTAAAATTTTAAACTAGGATTTCCCTTGCATTAGAATACTTTAGGTTACCAACAAAAACAAAACCCCAAAACAACATAAAATATAAAACAACGAAGTAAGAAAAAGGGTTAACTAAGAACATATGGTGCACCACACTTCATTAGTTTACAATACCCGGATTGATAATTTATGTAGAGCAATTTAAGACGTTAAATTGATTAGACAACTACATCCAAGGGATCATAAAAAAATGCCTCTAGTGGATAAATCTAGCAAAGGTAGACAGGTTACTTTTGAAGATGAGGAATTTGAAACTGACATTGAAGAATATGTTGTCGTTACTGAGAATGACATTGAAGTTGATTTGAGAAAGGATAAGAGTCATAAAAGACTAAAAGAAACAATTCCCAAGAATAAATATGTTCTTGTTAATGATCAGAATATTATGATGAAGAAAAGTAAAGTTGAACATTCTCAAATAGTCGTTACCAATAGTGAAGATCATGGTGAAACTTCAAAAGAAAGCAGAGAAATCATTACACTATAATCTAATTTAGAGAATGACATTATTAAAATAAAACAAAATTCCATTTGCCAAAACTTGACAAACAGAAACTTAATTGAGGGTGGTCGTACATTTCAGCTTAATGTGAGACAAATCTATAAGGAAAGTGAATGATAATGTAAATATCAAATCAAAAAGCCACACCACCTGCATGTTCACAACTTGAAAACATTGATGAGGTACAATCCATATGCTCATGTGGTTAATTATGTGCTTCTTGTTGATCCATTTCAAGTTCCCAACAAAGAAGCATTTGATAAGTCAAATTTTTTTGAATACAATTATTATGTGCTTGGGGGGGACCATTCTATAGAAGCTCAAAGACAATTGATGGAGGAATATCCCAATAACCCACGTTTTGAAACAATGAAATTTATCCTTTATGTTTGTTTATCAGATACAGAGGCAAAGTTAGTGGCATGGGATCATAATTCAGATAATGAATATAGGATGTCTATGACCTTCATCCAAAGAGTTAGATTTATTCATAGTGAATTTGAAGGAAAATGTAGTGGGGATAAGATAAATTTTACTGTAGATTTCCGAAAGGAATGTTGCATGGAAATAGGCTATCAAATTGAAGAGAAAATCAATTCAAAAGGCAAGAGAGTGAATACTGATTTATTCAGAGGTATTGATAAAATTTTCTAATTGGCATTTAGAATTGGAGAGATATGGGAATTGATTAATGAGATTTTTAGCATGTGGGATAACATTAGCATTAAAAACCAGAAGGCCAAAAGGTTTAAACTATTGATATGTAGTAACAGTAAATCAGGTCTTGAAATGAAGCAGCTTCCAGAAGATATGATTATCACGCTTTGGAGAGCATTGCAAGGAGTGAAGGATGAAAAACTTGTCAAAGCAATATTATCATGTGTGAGGTCAGGGGAATTATAATTGGAGGAAATACCTGAGGAATTTCAAAAGTAAGTTTGTTGAATTATTTTTACTTATTTCTAGATTATAATTTTCTTTTAAATATAACATATTGTTCTTGGTAGTATTTGTTATAAATATCATTATATTAACTTTTTTACTTTATCTATGCAGTCACAAAGTTTACATGAAAATACAAGAACAAATGGTTAAATTGTTGAATGAATATAGTTGGGATGATGTTGTACGCAACTATCTAGATTCAAGTTAGACATCAACACTAATTTTATTTTATTTTTTTTTTTTTTTTTATCTTGCATTTAAAAAGGTATTGTTATTTATACATTCACTTTTATTCATCTGTATATTATTTTTATTTTATAACTTATACATATAATTGTTTATTTTATTAAAGATGAGGAAGAATGCAAATGGAGCACCAGATAGTTTTAGAACCTTTATTAAAGAAATTAAGATCGAAAGACTGAAGAAGGTCTGTCTTAGGAATGTTGAACTTGATCAAACTCTTACTCATTTAATTTGGAATGGGCTTGACACTATTCAATATCAGGTAATACAAGGCGACTGTGAAGACTTTGCTAAACTCATACCTAAAAGGGATTATGCCCTAGTTATTGCAGATATTCCCCATGGTTTCAATACCCCTTTCAATATCCCAAACATTGACTATGATAGTGACCCTTATACTTATCAAACTCTTAATAAAGTGGTTGTGAGATTTCTAGAAGTCACATCATCACCATTATGGAGATTTGTGAAATTTCATTCAGACACATAATTGGCAATGTTATTGTCAAGCTTCAAGGGGAAAACAAACTCAAGAATGCAACTTACATGGTAAGACGTTGAAAATGTATATTTGATTAATGTTAAATAAAAAATTTATGTACAAGTTAATTGAACTTTTACTATTTCATGTTACAGGAAAAAGTCAAATCTTCTTAACCGTGAAGATCAACCATTTATAAATGATTGTGAGTTCATCCATATTGATAGTTGGGCAAAAGATGATAGCTATATGTTTATGATTTTTAATCGTGACTAGATGGAAAGAGTCATAGCCAAGTACTATCTTATGATGTTGTTGTGAGAAAACTAACATATGTAGACAAAGAAGCAAAATGAGAGATGGTTAACATTTATCAAAAACCATAGTTACTGATTAACTATCTTATAGACATATGCTCAAATGAAGGAGATTGGGTTCTGGATTTATTTTCTGGCTCATGTAAGTTTTATTATATGGAATTTAATTTCAATATCTTCTTTCTTAATTTATAAATCATTATACTAATTTACTTCATTATTTCTTTTGTTCTTGATAATTAGGTACAACACTAGCATGTTGTCTTCAAAAAAGAAGAAATTGCATTTCCATTGAAAAAGATCCAGTACAGTGCAATTTTATTCAGTAACGAATTAATTCTCTTCAATTTCTTCTAGATGTAATGCAAGAAATTGGGTTGAAGAAAGGGGATTTTAGTGAATCACGTGTAACAAAAAAGGCAAAGGAACCTCAACCACCGTTACATGGAATAATTCGAAAGGCATACATTAGGAGATTCGTAGACATCAAAGATCCATTAGAAGAGGAAAATGAGCAAAATGAAGCAGAAAATATTGTGGAAGAAGACAATGATGAAACTCTAGAGGATGAAGAATTTGGATTACTTGATATTGTTGATTAAATTTAAGTTATGTTTGGAAATCAGGTTCATTTTTTGTAACTATTAATTAGTTATACTTGTAATGTTTTGAATTTGACATTTTATCTGAACAATGAGCATTCAATTAATGTTGTTATGTGTTCAATATTTGTATTATGTGATTTTCCATTAGTTTTTATGTTAATCATTATTTTTTGAAAAAAAATTGATTCTTATTATTTTTTGACATGAAATTCATAAATAAAAAATAAAAAATAAATATTATTTAGCATTTTTTTGTTAAAATTTTCCTATAAAAGTTGTGATTTTGACACGTCATTTCTAGCAAAAAATTATCAAAATGAGTAATATTTTAGTTATATTTATGTTGAAAATGGTTATTTTTATGTCAATTGTTAAAAATTATTGTTTTTAGAGACAATTATTTGATGTGCATTGAAAAATTAATTAACGATATATAAATATGTAGAATATCAAAACTTTAAATTATCGACCTTCTTCTTTAAATATGAAAAACAAAAAAAGTCTCACTACAAAAAAAATAAAAAATAAAAATAAAAATAAAATATGAAAAAGAAAACCACTTCAAAAATTGTTAAATTTAAAAAATAATTATTTACATTTCATACATTAGAAAAATTAAAGTTAAAAAATAAGTCTTTTAAAAAAAGGTCTGATGCAGAATCACAACTTTTTAAAATCAGCATGAAAATCACTAACATGCTAAAACATAATGTACATAAAAAAAAAAAAAAAAAAAGTGCCAAAAACTATGCTTAAAAGAAATATGTGTATTCGGCATCGCCCCTTTTCAAAATCGAGTCACTTTTTTGCTACCTCTACGAAACGGGTAATCGTATCAATTCCCGTTTCAAAGTTACATTGTTTAACATGCCTGTACAATCTAGGATAATATAAGACAATGCTCTAATAACCTATGTATGCTCCATGAGTTTTGTCTCTGTAATGGCCAACCCCTCATAGAGTTATTCATCCCGCTTGATGTCCTCCACATTCATTGTTGTTAATTTACACCCAGCTAACATAGTTTCCACGGTAGGTACCCCCAAAGGTTCATCATCATGTTCGTTGTAAATGTACAATTTCTTCATATGTCGCACCATTATAGCCTCATAATTCTTCAAAAATTCCATACCTAATATTGTTTCATAGTCGTCCATCCACACAATCATGAAATCGATCTTCGCAGACCACTCACCAATGTTCACATCCAAATTCTGTGTCATGTCGATGACTTCATCTGGTGGAAAGTTCATTGATTTCAGACTAGCTTGGGTTGGTGATAACTTCAACCCAACTTTCATCGCAGCTTCCTCTCCGATGAAGTTATGAGTCGCACCACTTTCCACCATAGTGAGTAAAGTGCCTTTCCCAACCTTCATGTTAACATACTCCAATTTTTTCCTCTCAGGATTGTGTCTTGGGACAGCCTCCGTTGCTGCTGCATCTCCTAAAATCTACATCATCCCAATTTTTAGTTCCTCCTTTGATCCGTTAATGAAAAAGGTATTATAGACTATGTGTGAATTTGCTTATGTTACTTAGTGCAATGGATCGAAAAGGTTGCAAATAACATAAACACGTAAACAACTTGAAATCACATTCAAACACATCAACACAGCCAAATTTAATAAAGGAGTTCACCAAACTTTATGGCTACATCTCCTGGTCCTTTCACTTCCAGTGTTGACCTCGTTATTTTGTCTTCAAATTGTTGTTATAGGTATGAGCTTGAAAACAAAGTCTCAAATAATAAAATGAACATCATCACTGCATTTAGCTCGAGATTTCGAGTCAAACGAGTATAAACTCAACCATATTTGGCCACTGTGATCTCCAGACCCCCTAGAATGGTCTAAAACCACCTCTGTCCCTACAAAACCACCCTCTGGCTGGAAAAAGCCACCTCGGCCTGCATAAAATCACCTCAGACTGCGTGCTGGTGGTAGGGCAGGTTTGGCACCTGCAATGGTTTATTAAAAACTGGTGGCTTGGTAACCAAGTCCCACCCTTCGGCATGTTGGTTCTGTTTTCGTGATATGGCATTGATATACCATATATAGTTGCAATCTACGATGAATGTGGGACAATGAAATTACATAAAATCAAAGGACCGGTGGTCATGGGGTTGACCCTGACATTTGGCCTTTTTCCGGTGGAGATCCCGACACCAAAATAAATACAAGTTTATCATATCCATTACCAAGTCTAATTCGATTTAATGGCTATCGCGTCACCCGTTCACCAACTATGTTGGTTGGTCTCCATCGTCGATCAATCCTGGTTGATCCAACGGCTATCGCATCATCTGCTCACCAACTAACCTAGACAATCTTCACCATTAATGTGACCTGTCTAATCGAATAGCTATCACGCAATCTCGCGTGAATTCTTGCACGACCGATATCAGATCAAGAGCGCACAAGAAAAGTGGTTTTCTCATGCTACGTGTTGCCTGATAAGGTTAATTGCGTGAAATTGAGGAATACCGTTTACCATTTTATAAGCGCGTGAGATACTTCTTACCACTTACGAATACTACTCCTCTGTTCTGCTAACACGTGGCTTAATCTGATCTCTTCATTTCTTAACTTTATTTTGCGTGACTTAATCCTAGTCATCTATCTCCCTCAATCTTGTTCGTTGATCTGACTGATCTAATGAATGTGCTTTGCTACTCTGATACCACTTTCATCTTCATTTGAAGACTTTGATCCAGAGGTAAAACTAAATCCATATTGTCTCACTCCTTCCCACTGGAAGCTTTTGGTCCACCAAAAGTTGGTTTTCTTTGTTGAGTAAGTGAGGATAAAGTTCCCTCACTTTTCCAATCTCTATCCATTTTGCTTTACTTGGATTTGTACCTTTGAGTCCAACTCCAAGATACTCAACATTTCCTCGTTGCGAAGTCCTTATCCTCCTGTCAAGAACTGTGTCCTCTTGTAGCTCATTGAGATATTTGGGCAAAATATCTTCAATGGCAGGTAGCTGACCTTGCTCTTCAGGACCTTCAATCAATGAAGGCTCATACAATCACAATTTTTCAACATTTATGATAGAATAGATTTGCATGTAAGCTGGTAGATCTAGGCGGAAAGCATTTTCACCAATTTTTTCAAGTATTTTGAAAGGACCATCTCTAATTGGTTTCAAATTTTTACCCTCCCCTTGCAGTCTTTCTTTGCTGATGTCCAACCAAACTTGATCACCAACTTGAAAACTATGATCAACTCGATACTTGTCATGTCACGCCCTATACTTTTCTTGGCTTCTTTCCAGTTGTTCCTGTATAGCCTGGTGAATTTCCTGGATTTGTTCAATGAACTTGGTTGCTTTATCCACATCGATGTGTCCATCAACTGTTATGTCTTTAACAAAGAAAAAATCCAAGGGAGACTTTGGTACAAAACCAAACAAGTCTCAAAAGGAGATCTCTAAGTAGAAGAATGTTTTGCATGGTTGTAAGCATGTTGCACATAACACAAATGCTCATCCTAAAGTTTGGGATGCTTGCTTCAATATTCTCAATGCAATTGTATCATTGTCCTGTTGACCACTTCTGTCTGACCATCTGTTTGCAGATGAAATGTCGTGCTCTTATTTAACTTTGTGTCCATTAACTCCCATAGACTTAACCAAAATTTCTCGACAAATCGAGAATCTTGATCGGATACAATAGAAGTGGGTAAGCCAAAATGAACCCATACATTTTGAAAGAACAACTTTGTAGTTTGTTTAGCTGTGACTTGCTTATTACATGCTGTCAAAATACACATCTTACTGAACCTATCCACAATTACATACAAGTAATCATGACTCTTTCTAGACTTTGGCAATCCCTCAACAAAATCCATGGAAACACTTTCCCAAGGACGAGAAGGAATTGGAAGTGGAGTATACAATCCTAATTTTCTTTTACTTGGCTTGCTTGTAGAAAACATAGTACATCCTTTAATATATCTAGAAACTGCCTCATTCGTTCGTGGCCAATAGTAGAATCTTTGTAATTGTGCAACTGCTTTACTTACACCAAAATGACCTGATATGGGAGAAGTATGTGCTTCTCGAATTATATTAACTCTTTCATTTTGTGGAATGCATAACTTTCCCAAATGATATAAGAGTTTGTCCTTTATGAAATAATCCAATTCTTCTACCTACTTGCCATGACTTAAAGGTGCATATACATCCTTAAAATTTGTGTCTTGAGCATATTGTTCAATGTAACTTTCATGAATTACCGAATTATGCTTAAGTATTGTGGATGCATTTATAATTAGTCTTGATAACATGTCTGCAACCTTATTATGCGCGCCCTTTTTATATCTAATAACAAGATGAAATTGATGTAGAAAACCCATCCACCTGTAATGTTGTGATTGTTGCAATTTAGATTGTGAGTGTAAGTATTGTAGTGGTTGATGATCTGTGTGTATGATTGTTTCTTTACCCATTATGTAATGTTTCCACTTTTTAACACTTTGAACTAATGCATACAATTCTTTATCATATGTAGGATAGTTAACTACTACTGATGTGAATGTCTCAGAATGAAAGCATATAGGCTTTCTGTGCTACATCAACACTAACCCCATGGCATATTCACTTGCATCTGTCTCGATCTCAAATGGATTTTGAAGATCTGGCAATGCTAGTACTGGCATTGTACTGATCCTTTCTTTTAATGTGTCGAAGGCTTTTTGCTATTTGCCTCCCCACTGAAACACCCGTTTCACACTTGTCAAAGCATGTAAAGATGTTGCAATCAAAGAAAAGTTAGCAATAAACTTTCTCCAATATTGCGCTGCCCCTAGAAAACTTCTAACTTCTGTAGCAGTATTGGGCTTAGGATAATTTACAATGACTTCGACCTTAGAGGGATCTATCTTCAATTCGCCACCCCTTACAATATAACCCAAAACAAATAATTCAAAGATTTTATGCCAAATTCACATTTTGACAGTTTTGCATAGAGATTTTCTCTTTTCAAACATCTAAAATCTGCTTTACATGATTTACATGTTCATCCCATGTTCTACTGAAAACAAGAATATCATCTAAATAGACTATTACAAAATCATCAATGAATGGTCTAAATAGATCATTCATGACTCACATGAATGTAGTTGGAGTGTTAGTTAAGTCAAAAGGCATAACCATCCATTCATAGAGTCCTTGCTTTGTTTTGAAAGCAGTCTTCCATACATCATGTTTTGAAACTTTGATTTGATGGTAGCCACTTCGCAAGTCCAATTTAGAGAAGTAACTGCAACTTTTAAATGATCTAACAAATAATTAATATGAGGAAGAGGATAACGATTATTTATAGTAATTTTATTTAATGCTCTAAAATCAATGCACATTCTCCACGAACCGTCTTTATTTCGCACTAAAACAATAGGTGAACCGCACGGTGATGTGCTTGGTTGAATAAACCCTTGATTGAGCAACTCCTATACCTGCTTCTTTATCTCTGCATTCTCTAGAGATGATAACCTGTACATTCTAATGTTAGGTAGTGGAGCATCTTGCTGCAAATAAATCTCATGTTCCATCTCTCGCTTGGGTGGAACCCCTTTAGGCTCTTGAAACAGAATATCATAATCGGAAACAACTTTAAATAGATCTTATTTCTGTTTAGGATTACAGCCTTGGAAAGCATCAGATTTATCAATATCATTTGCTTTTAGAATCATAAGTATAATTTGTTTACTTGAATTTACAATTCGTTTCATCTATCCTGAATTTATGAGAGAGAAATTATCTTTGAGTTTATGGGCCTTACAATATATTCAGTTCCATCCTTAGTGAGTTGATACTTATTTTCAGTTCGATAGAAGATATAATTTCTATCGTACAAGTATGGACTTCCTAATACAATTCCACATATGTCCAATGGGACTATGTCTAACTCAACCTCATCTACAAACTTTGACCCAATAGCAAAACGAAGTTTACATTGTTTTGTAACTTGTAGCTTAGTTTTATCACACACCCAACCTAATGGATATATTTTTTTATGAGTTTTTGTTTCTAGACCCAATTTCTTTACAATTGCTTCAGAAATCAAATTAAATTGTGACCCACTATAAAATAAAGTATCAATTTTAGTATGCTTGGAAATGACTCTAATATGAAATAGCTCATTTCTTTTCCTCTCATCATTATCATTATCAACATTATGTGAAGAAGTACTTGTAGATGCTTTAGAATCTTTACCTTTTATACTTGTAGCTGTAACCGTTGTCCCGTCACCTGAATCGGATCCCAAGTCCTTTTGAATAGCAGAAACATTCTTTCGTTGTTTACTCCCAAACTTCTTAGGCTTCAATTTCGGATGCAACGACCAACAGTGTGCCTCATTGTGTCCTTCCTTCTTATAATGAGTGCATGAAGGTTTATCCTTCTTCACATCGTTTGTTTTCTTCTCCTTCCATTTAAGTTTCTTTTTGCCTTTATTCTTGCCTTCAATAGGCTTGGATGATTTCCCAACGTCTTGGGTTACATTTTTGCCTCTAGCTTCTAGATGAGTTGCTTGAACCGATACATCATCTAAGATAGTTGGATTAAACATAAGTATGGTATGCCTCAAATAACTATGAAGACCACCTATGTATTTCAACAATGTCTCTGGTGAGTCCAATGATATGCCTAATGTTAAAGCTCTCTTACGGAATTCCTGAGTATAACTTTGAACACTTTGACCTTTAATTGACGTAGTGTTTGCCAACTCATCATTTCTTGTTGCATATAAGCCAAAGGATAAAATTGCTTTATAATAGCAGAAACAAATTCATTCCAGGTTGAAATGATGTTACCATGCTTTTGGAGATCTTCTTGTGTCTTGCCTTCCCACCATACAAATGTGGTTCCTCCAAGTCGAAGGCTAGTAAGCTGGATCTTCTTTCTTTTTGAAACAACTTTATACACCATGCAATATACTTCAATTTGTCTTATCCAATTATCAAGCTTTTCAGTGTCAAGTTCTCCATCATAAATTAGAAAATCAAATTTTACATCTAATTTGATCAAAGAGGATTTCTTCTTCTTCTTCTTAGAAGGACTAGATTTATGAGGAGAAGAGGATGATGATGACGATGATGGTGATGATGAAGGAGATGGTGGAGGAAGCATGCCTCCCTTTCCCTTATCTTCTTGATATTTAGGTGATGAAGTGTCTTCATCTTTGTTCTTCATAAACTCGCGATACATCTCTTCCACCATTGCACGTATTGTCATGAAACTATCCAAGAATTGAGATTCTGACCCGAGTGGAGTTTCATCTGCCATCCTTATTTGTGAAAAGACCCTTCCAATCTCTAGATTCACCTCAACAAGTTCACCTTCACCTCGTCTGAGCCTCAACCTAGTAAGCATTCAAATCTCCACACAAACTTGTCAAACCTTAAAAACCTTGCATCTCTGATACCACTTGATCCATTAATAAAAAAGGTATTATAGACTATGTGTGAATTTGCTTATGTTGCTTAGTGCAATGGATCAAAAAGATTGCGAATAACATAAACACATAAATAACTTGAAATCACATTCAAACACATCAACACAGCCAAATTTAATAAAGGTGTTCACCAGACTTTCTGGCTACGTCTCCTGGTCCTTTCACTTCTAGTGATCTCTTTATTTTGTCTTCAAATTGCTGTTATAGGTATGAGCTCAAAAAAATAGTCTCAAATAAGAAAATGAACATCATCACTGTGTTCAGCTCAAGATTTTAAGTCAAACGAGTATAAACTTGACCATATTTTGCCACTATGACCTCTAGACCCCTAGGAATGGTCCAAAACCACCTCTGTCCTTGCAAAACCACCATTTGTTTGGCAAAAACTGCCTCGACCTGCATAAAACCACCTCAAACTGAGCACTGGTGGTAGGGCGGGTTCGGCACATGCAATGGTTTATTAAAAAATTGGTGGCTTCGTTAACCATGTCCCACCCTTCAGCATGTTGGTTATGCTTTTGTGATATGGTATTGATATACCATATACAGGTGCAATCTACAGTGAATGTGGGATAATGCGATAATATAAAATCAAAGGACCAGCGGTCGTGAGGTTGACCTCGACGTTTGGCCTTTTTCTGGTGGAGATCCCGACACCAAAATAAATACAAGTTTATCATGTCCATTACCAAGTCCCATTCGATCCAATGGCTATCGCATCACCCATTCGCCAACTATCTTGGCCGATCTCCATTGTCGATTAATCCCGCGTGATCCAACGGCTATCACATCGTCCACTGACCAACTAACCTGGACGATCTCCACCATCGATGTGACTCGTCCAATCGAATGACTGTCATGCAATCTCGTGTGAATTCTTGCATGAATGATATCAGATCGAGAGCATGCGAGAAAAGTGGTTTTCTTGTGCTACGTGTCGCTCGCTAAGGTTAATCGTGTGAAATTGAGGAATATCGTTTACCATTTTATAAGTGCGCAAGATACTACTTACTGCTTATGAATACTACTCCTCTGTTCTGCTAACACATGGCTTAATTTGATCTCTTCATTTCTTAACTTTATTTTGCGCGACTTAATCCTAGCCTTCTATCTCCCTCACTCTCGTTCATTGATCTGACTGATCCAATGACTATGCTTCACTACTCTAATACCACTTTCATTTGCATTTGAAGACTTTGATCTGGAGGTAAAACTGAATCCATTTTGGATCATCCTTCTTCTTATTTGCATTGGTTTGTGCTATTGCTGCCACCATCAACCTAGAAGGACAATTCTTCACCATGTGGTCCTCTCCACACAACCAACATTTCAGAGGCTTCTTCATTTTCGACTTGCCACTCGATCTCGAATGTTCCTCCTTTTGTATTATTTTCCTTCAGTTTATCGGACCTCATCTTCTTCTCTTTAGTCCCTTCATCATAATTTTCTACCATCCTATCAACTACAACAAATGCTTCTTCTAGAGTTTTTATCTTCTACCTCTTCACTTCATTGCATGCCCAAGGTTTCAATCCTATAATGAAGTTGAAAACCTTGTCTTTCTCCGCCATATCAGGTAATTCCAAGATCGCACTCAAAAATTCCCATTGATATGCCTGTAGACTCCCTGTCTGCTTAATATACTTAATCTTCATCCTTGCATCCCAAGTCTCATCTTGTGGGTTAAAATGAGTCCGCAAAGCTTTATTCATATCATCCCAAGTAGAGATGTCATCAACATCACCATGAGAAATCTTATCCAACTTCCATCTCCACCACATCTTAGCATCCTTAGTAAGGAATTGAGCAGCTACCTTGACCTTGGCTTCATCATCAGGAATCCCCAAGTGTTCCAAGTATTGCTCCATATCCCATAAGAAATTTCCAAGTTCCTTTGCACTCCTCATCCCATCATAAGAATCAGGTTCCTTGACTTTCACATGAGTAGTCCCTCCAATTGGTCCCTGCCCAACTGCTTTCTTCAAAACAACTATCTCATTCTGAGCATCGTTAAGACTTTTCTGCAACTTCAAGATTTCATCCAATCCTTGATCTCTTGCAGCTCCAATGTTCTTGACTTCCTTCTTTGTTTGCACATACTTCCATTTAGTATACTCGTATAATACCTTGAGGTTATCATAAGCCTCTTCCAACTTTGTGAACCCATCTCTAAGTTCATCATTCTTAGCCTTCAACGAAGCCATCTCCGAAGCAAGTTCCTCCATTTCGTCCAATACCCTGTCCCTGAAAACTATTTCAGGATTAAAGTTAGAATCCCATGTTACCTGAGGTTATTCCACATTGTCTGCCATTATTTTTTCTTGTGTCTTGTTTATATCGTACACCAACTCATTCTACTTCGACCTTGCAACCTGTCCCTATCGAACTTCTAGTACCAAGCTTCAATACCAACTGCAACATTGTCATTGTATCTCTGCTTTACAACTTTAATCAGCGCAACTTGCCCTGAATCAAGCTCCTATACCAACTATCACGACCCTATCCTTGTGGTACTCTTTCAACCACGTATAGCAGGTGTGACACCACTACACCTTTTGTTTTCACCAATACTCAAGTATATGGACTACGCCTAACCAAATAGTTAGTAAATTTTATCTCCAAGTGTTATCAATGCAATGGAAATAAACTTCTTCAATTAATAATATAATAATATATATGCATAGTGGAAATCATAAACACATAACCAAATGTGGGAGGGGAAACTCCCATGTAATTGAGTCTTCTCAATATCAATATATAAATTTTTGTAATTGAATTGTACAAAAATACTTTACACATGTGATTTCGGCAATGCCTTGGCCTCCACATTTCTTTTAAAACTCATGCCTACAAAATATTCCAAGTCATGCCTTTGTGCACACTTCACCCAGACTGTCAAACTACTCGGCACCTTATTCTCATCCCATTCTCGACCCACGGTCTCACTCCACCCTCAGCTCACCTTATCGTAACTCTTCACACCCTTTTTTAGCATTGATGATTTACCCGTGCCCACCATTCAGCCACCAAACTTAACAACATGATGTGCCCACCCGCAGGTCCGTCGTTGTGGCCTCAGCTACTCAGGTCACCATTGCACCATTCACTACCAAACTCTACACTTACAGCTCAACATTCAACCCACTGCGTGGTCGCGTTGACTCAACCTTCAGTTCCACACTATACATAGTCAGGTTATACTCGACCTACCTGTCACACGGTGTAGCGGCCTTCCTGCTTTTGTACCTATTTCCTGTAGGCAATCCTTGGCTGCAAAATCTATGCCAGGAAACCAACTCAAATGTCCTTTAGGTTCAAGCTGGCCCTTGAAACAGAGGGGGCTCCCTCAATGGTTGCGAGGCTTTGTTTAACGTTGTTCACCTGTCACTGAACAACATCCTTTGAAGCACAATGACTATATTTATGGTTTTAATTGGGGGTGGTTGGTGATCAATGACAATCCCTATCCATGATTAAAGGCCTCTCTCACATGGTTCCTTTAGAACGTGTCAATCTCTAGCCTAACAGAATGACTTAGCTTTTCAAGGATTATGATAGAAAAATGTAAGGAGATTCCTAATAATTAAGTAGTTAGACAAACTTCTTAAAAACTAGGGAAATTTGGATGTGTGTAGAATATTTCTACAACCCAACAAAACATATATTCAAAGGAAATTGAATGCCAAACTGAAACCAATTCTAAGAGGAGCTATTTCGAACAGCTAGTCCAATAAGTTAATCTCTTTTAATGGTTATTAGAAGGCATAAAGAAAAAACCAGTCAAAGAGGAGTTATCTTGGACAAACAATACAATAAGCTAATCTCTTTCGAAAGGTTATATTTTGCAGGGGATTTAAGAATAGATTGATACTCAATCTACACTTACCTAGACCTTCCTATAAATGCTTTGAACATGTGTAGAAATAAGATATGAAACACTAGAAAGACATACTAGAAAACACAATTTTTTTTCAAACTGGAGCCGGAAGGCTTTCATTAGAAATCCTATAATAGAAGCTATTACAAAGTGAAGAGCCTTGGCATCAAAAGCCCACACTGTTTATTACAAATGAAATAATATATATAGACAAGATCTCTCCTAACTGTTACAATAATTATGGAGTAAAATCCTAAAATATAAACTAAAAATAAAAAGAATCTTTGAATAAACACAGGGAATTTGGAATTGATGAAAATCCTCTGCCTTGGAATCTGCATAATCCTTCTTTGATTGTTGATCTTTTTGTTTGAAATCTTTAACAATCACAATTGGTGTATATTCTTCCAGTTGTATTGTTTGAATACTCTTAGTTGCTTGAAAATGCTCATCGAATATCCCAGTCTAATGATTCTTCATAAAATCTTGGAAATATCATGTAACTGTAGCCTACAAATGACTCAATTTTCCTATGATGAGGGAAATTATGCCACCTATTTAACCAATTGTCTTTTTGACTGATATATTCATGCCTTTGAAATCTAGAGCTGTTGATTTCATGCCTCAAAACTCTACCACATGTGTTAGACAATTGTCACGTACATTTTTTCCTTTGACTTTAATCCCCGTGCAATTACCGTTATTGGATTTACATCTCAGCTAGTTGTAACATGTTTTCTTACCTCAGAATTTAAAATCTATTTCCCTATGACTTATTATACTATTTCAAACTGGTACAAATTTTCTATAGACTCGCTCTTTCTCCCATCAACAAATCTGTAGACTAGAGAGGGAAACACCATTATTTGAATGAGAGATTGCCAATAATGCTCAAACCAATGCATTTTTTCTGAGACTAAATCTGCAAAATCCATTTAGATTATTTTCTTGTAAATTCAGTGACTAGAGATTGGGAACCACAAGCAATTGATAAAAACTCTGAATTTCCCCAACATTTACTTCAAGCACAACGATCTTCTTATGCCCATAGTAAATGACCTAGCCTTTGAAAGAATTTGTAGCTCTACTTTGCTTTCATATGTATATCTTCTTTGTAATTTGAATTTTACTTGGAAAATCCATCCTCTGTGTAATTTCTTTGATCACACTTGCACATGAAACAAATAAATTAAATAAAACTATTATTTCTTCATGCTCCTTCAATCTGCAATAATGATGTATAGGCCAAACTGGTTTTGGTCATCATGAGTGCAATTATTATGAAAAGAGGAATTTTCCAAATACAGAGCTCTCCACTGTTCAGATTTTGTGATCCCTTTCTCTTAATGATGAGCTTAAACCATTTGGATAGCCTTTTCTTCCTCTAGTATATGAAGTAGAAAGAATCTTTCTTTACACTGTTATTTTTTAGCATGGAATCCTTTGTACGAGAACCTGTTCTGCATAACTCCTCATCCTGAAAAATTACACTAGATTTTTTATGGTTGTTTAATGTATTCAACATCTGAGATTGATGGTTTCTCCATCAATTTCCATTGCCACAACCCTTTTATTTCCCATGGGATCTCTAAAACATGCCAAGGAATCCCATTTCAGATGGAAAGTGAAGAACATTGCTTGTGTTATCATCTTAACATTTCTAATTGGACATAGAATCCCATGATTTAGCATGGCTAGCTTCATTTTCAATGCCTCACAGTCGTATGAAGACATTACTCCATCATGAAATCTAGGTATATACCCTTGATAGAACTGAGAAAATATCCCAAATGGATCAACAGAAAAATTCCCTATTGAGATATAATTGATGTCGTTCTGCAAAAAAACCCATGTCTCAGATTTTTGAAATTCGTCTCCGTTTGCCCAGAAATGAAGCCCGAAATTCACTGCTTGTAGATGTCCATGAATTATTTTGGTCCACTGTTTTCCTGAAACCACAAGTGGATTTCGGGGGAGATCCATGATGGTAAGTGGTTTTCAAGGGGGGGGGGTCTGAATTCCTCCTGTTGATGCCACGTATTCATGGGTGGTTTTGTGAAACATTTTATTTCAGACCCCCCTCCTCCATTAAATTTCGAAAAGCTTAAGGGGGTTGAAATTAGATATGTGCCTTTTATATTGTAGGCATCTCTTATAACCATTGAAAGCTGCATACCTTTTATCCCATGGCGTGGCATGTTATTTAATGCGATTCCTAATAAATAATGAATTTTGGCATATAAATTGGAGATTAGATGCTTGATCTAATAATTTTAACAAAAAGTTTTAATAATAAATAAATAAAATTTATAAAAATATATATAATATTTCTATAGATTTTATAATTATTAATTTTTTTATTAAAATAACATCATTTACCAATAACAACTTTATAATTGTTTCAAAATAATTGGGCCAAGAACAACTGCGAAATTGCAAGTAAAAATTAATTTTCGGTGTACCGAAATATGTTACAACACCTGCAATCGAGTCGTACAGCACGACCCAGCCTGTGATGCATCCGTCGTTCAGCTGCGCCTAGAAACCCTAAATTCATGACTTCACTAACTTCGGAACACCTTGTCATATGTCCGCTTGTAGCTCAGTCTTCTCGACCCTTCTACGATTCTCTTTGTTCGATGTTATATCTTGTTGTATGATTTGATGTCCTCTAAGTGTTCCACGCTGCCTCCATTTATATGGTGTGCCATGGAATCAACTCTTCAATAGTTGTGTCCCTTCGCCCATCCTCCATGGTCGGCTTGGTCGTTGTTTAGGTCAACCCGCCCATTCTCCTGCACATCGGCCCATCCTATAATATATCATTTCAGTTCGCCTTCCTCCAAGTTCGACCCACCTCCTTCTCGCATATTGTTGTCCCATTGTGTATGTCACTGCCATATCGGGTCGACTATGCCACCCGCTTGCCTTAATCCACACGTCAGTTCCTCCCATGCTCTCCAATCTAGTGGTTTGGCCCACCGTTCCCACGGGTAGCCTGCACTTAGTGTGGGGTGCGCTCATGTCGTTTCGCTCCATGTTGCCTCGCCCATAGGCTCCTCTCCCAAGCGCGTGCCCAACCAAATGACTAACTTGGGTTGCCCGGCAGGCCCACCCATCACACGCTTCCCCATTGCACATCCGTTGCATGACTCGTCGTAAAGGTGGGCACCTGCCCAACGTAATGAGCTCGTGCGCCCATCGTCACACATAATCAAACATCCACCTCAAAGTTGCCTATAACCGAGCACCAACCTGAGTCGCCTTTAATCGAACACGAGCACCTGTTGCACATGTCAGGCACGTTTGTACGCCTCTTGTAAGAGTCAGTCTTTTCAGCCCTCCGTCAGAGATCAAAATCTCTTTTGTTGCATTTCATTTTTAGTTGTCTCATTCAGTCCAGTCATTTGCATTCCATTAGGAGAATCGATTTTCTGACATAAGGGTCTTGTCACTCATCTTCCTCATGTCATGTACCTGTTGGTCCGTGTCTGCTCATCAAAGTCAATTTTAAAGTCATGTACAATCTTGTTTGGTCTCGTGGTCAGCAAAGAGTCATTTTAGTCATTAGGTCTAGGGTTTCAGCTTCAAAGTGTTCAATAATGTCCGCAGGCACATGAGGGAGGCTCACAATAATTTTTCATTGCAAATTTCATCATCGCAATCTTTGATCATGACTTTTTTTCAAAACTCTGTTTTGAAGAAAAATCGTCAAATTTCGTCTTTTGTAATAAATACCATGTGATTTTCAAAGTTGTTTTAGTTGTAAAGTCCTTTAGGCGTAGCCCCGGTCGCCTTTGCCAAACACCATGCCATCCATCCATGTAGAACAAATAAAGAGATTCATCATCAGCTCGAAAATAAAAAGGAAACAAGAAAAACAAAGTTCTCTTGTAAAAGTGTTAAAGTCTTCAAACAGTGGTTTTTTTTTTAAATCAAAAATAAAATTCCATGGTATATAAGACATTTTGGTGTTTAAACAATCCAATTGCGCGCCAAAGACATCAGTGGAGCCAAGAGAAATCATGGAAAAATCAGTTGGAGGGTGAAACAGTTTTGAAGGGCTAGTTGTTGGTGAAATTTCAGGTGCGGCGCACTAGATGGAATTTACGGTGCACATGGTCATCGCGGCGCATAGAGCTATTCTACGCAGTGTAAATTTTCAATGTGCGCGGCGCATACAGTGTGCGCAACGCACTAGGTTGTGTGCACGGCGCACATGGCCAACACATAAAAAACTTTTCCACTGTTCCATAAATTCAAAATAACAAAATCTCTTTTGCTCCATGTAAGTCAAATCATCTTGCAAATGCCATTGAATAGTGTTTGGTGTGGTTTCGATGGTTGGTTTGGAGAATTTTAATGTCAAACCTTAAATTCTAATCTCTTATTAAAGATTGCTCCTTAAAGGTTTTGTGTTGAAGTTTTTAAACATTTTTGTGCCACATATCCCATCCTCTATTATCTCATTATCCCATTATATCCTCAATACACCATTCTCTTACATACCAAGGTCATTCACTCCTAAGTCCTATTTTCCCTATCCCTAAACCCTATCATTCCCTATCACTCTTCCTCTCTCATATCACTTATAAAATCCCAAATTCCCAAACACAGTCAAGTGACTGTCCTCACACTTTAAATTCACTTGACAAAACCACATTATTCTCACTGCCTTATTTCCCATAATCCCTTATTGACTTTGACACACTTGGCAATTGGAGACAAAGACATCACACTCTTCATATTCACCTCAGGCAACGTAGATGAAGAAGGCATCAAGGAGGCGTGAAGGGACATGATCTTGGTCGAAGCTTCTTTAGCTGAGCATGATACTTGATGATGGACCTTCAATCCAAATTTCAGCAAATTTGGAGAAAATTTTGTCAATTTTGAATTTTTTGGCTTCAAAACAGATTTTCCTGCCCAACGCGTAGTGCCACTTGGCGCGCGCTTATAATTGGGAGATCCTCTAGAGGAAAGCTTTGCATTTTTGGATTTTTCATCAAAATTTATGCATGCTCATCGATTACCTAAGGATTTCATCAAGTTCTGGTTTGCCTAAAGGGTCAAAAACACCCTAAAAATGACCTCTCTGCCACCTTTTGCACCCACAGGAAGCAGTCTTGGGAGATTGAAGTTTTGGAGGGGCAAATGACATCCAAATCTAGAAATTCCACTTGGGTTGGAAATTAGATAGGTAGTGCTTTCCAACTAGCTATCTTGAGCTCAATTTTGACTTTAGGAGTGCCTCAAAAGCAGCTCCAAAGTTTTGCTACGCATACAGGTTTTGGGCGCGGCGCATAGAGAATTTTGGCCTATTTTTCACTCAGCGGCTCAGAATTTCACCCAGTTTTGACTAGTTTCACTTTTTCATGTAACTCTTGATCTACCTTGATGAAATTTCATGAACATGATGTAATTTTGGCACATATTTACCTGTTTTAGTAGATTCATTCACTAAAAGGTGAAAAGATAGTGAATGAATCGGTTTCCTTTTATTTAGAGGCAAGTTGTTTCATTGCCTATTTTTCAGTTCCTTGTTTAGATATGGTTGAAACAACTCCTAGAATGATGAGCTCGACCCCTAGAGGCATGGGAAGGAGTTAGGCATGTCTATATCATGTAATTTCTCAGTCATTTTCAGGGTCGGACACTTGGGATTGCTTGACACTCCATTGTACTTCTGATTTATGCATTTTTGGCAAAGGAAAGACCAGGGTTTTGCAACACTTGTTGGGATCCTTGTGGCTCTATTTCTTGATGGTGTTTTTATTCATGTAATTTTAAGTTCATTGATGTTTTATGTATGCCATTTCCCTTCTCTTTGCTTCTGAAATTAAACAAATTGAGTGACTAAGGTAGAATTCATGAGTTTGTTGTGCTCTGCCTTAAACTTCATTTAGTTTTACATGTTTTCATCTGTTTGGAGAGGATTCTTGCAGCCTCTTGCCCTCTTCATCTCCTCAGTGGTATTTTCTATCCATTCATTTAATGAAAAGCATCAAAACTACTGCCTACCTTGCCCCAACCGGAACTCTGCAAAACTTTGGCCTCATCCCCGGACCCAAATTTGCCTTTCCCTTTTTCCAACAAAACTCCCAAAAAATCAAATCAAATCCTTGCACTTCATACCTAGCCTAATATCAGATTTTATTTCAGTCATCTCAAGCCCCATCGATTATCTTTTGCTGAGATTGACCCAGAGAGAGCCCTCTCCTATCCTCGTAGGGCTAGCTACGAGGCTGAGCGTGGTTTGATGATCGCGGTTAGAGGTGTTAGAAGTGTTAGAGCCTAGATTTACCTCTTTAGCCTGAGGTAAATCTAGGCTCTAACTCCTCTAACCACGATCATTTATTTTTTGACTCTCTTGGGCTCTCACCAACTTGAGGCCCTGACATCAATGGAGCCAATACGCTTTATGTTCTCGGGTAGTTGACTCGGGAATAGTTTGAGCTAAGAATATGCTCAAGAGAGAGACAATATGATTTTTTCATAAGATGAACTAGAGGATGAGAATGACAAAAATGAGGGTTTGAAGCCTTTCAAAGAGGTATTAGAGGGTGCACATGATATTTTATGACTTCTACCTCATACTTTTGTGGATCCATCTAAACTTCACAAGCTCATTAAGTCAACAAAAATGCACCAAATTCTTCAAAGGGACATTATAGAGCTAGTAAAAAAAAACAAGAGAAAGATCTGTTGGGAGATGTCTCGGTATTACTTAGAGTAGGAAATTTGAAAGAAACATGTGAACTTTGTCACTCTACTGACCAGGCACGCAGGGCAGCGGATTTGTATGGTAATGGTGGTTTTGATCCTTGTCCTTCCATTGAGGGCAAGAACATAACATTAGAAGCAATTGATCTTCAAAGTGGGCTTTGCTATCAATTTTGACTTTCACTACTACATATGGGTGGAAAATCCGGTGGTGAAATCCGACAGAACGAATAAAATTGAAAAACTACCAGAAGTTAAATGTATTTTTTTATGTCATAATGGTTGTCAAATATCCAACAAGAGTTCTTTAACTGTAAAAAGTTCTTTTCGCATCAAATGTCTGACATTTTGTATATATATATATATATATATATATATATATATTTAATCCCGATGGTCATCAAATATTCGACAGGATTTATTTTACCATCGAATTCTGGCTTTTTATCCAATATCTGAAAAATGACATTAAATTGTTGTATAATGTTCAATTCCACCATTAATGACTTTTTCCCATTGACAAAATTTAATATGGGACCACTTTAGGTTGAGTTTAACTAATTATAATAAATATAACATTAATATTAGGGCTCGAAGTGCAATTGTGGGGCTATTGCGTGCACAACAAGGAGGCGAGTGCCTTGGGTGTGCCCGCATGGAGGAAGGTCGCCCACAGGAAAATAGGGTGTGCACGATGGGAAAACCAAATGAGTGAAGTGAATCGAGGGCATTGTGTGCATGAAAAGGGTGTGCACCTTGTGCAATCCCACACGAGAGTGGGGCACCCAAGAGCCCAAAGGCAACTTGCATGACATGATGATGGACGGACAAATTAGGCATGTCTGGTGGACCAGACGAGTTGGGAAACAAGTGAATAGGGTGACATGACGGTTGGGAAGACATGAGAAATAAGAAAGGACAAGACGCGTGAGCAGTCGATTGAATGATGACATATGAGCCAAGCAAACGACGAGAAAAGTCATAGTGTGACATGCATAACAAGGAAAATGCCCATGCCCTGGGTGTGCCTACATGAAAGAGAGGTGCCCGAGCACCCATGGGGGAGTTTCATATTAGGCACGCCAGGGCGCCTGTCTGATAGCGGTACCCATGTGAAAAGTTCATGGGTTGGTTTGACTTAGAAAGGGGCGCTCGCACAAAAGAACTAAGGTTGACCCATGACTGTCCATGCCCACTTAAAGTGGGAAAAAATTGAAGTATGAACCAAAGTGCGACCGTGGGGGTATCGCATGCACAATGTGGAGGCAAGGGACCTGAGTGCTCCTACATAAAGGTAGGGCACCCAGGAACCCATTAGTAAATAGGGTGTGAATGATGGGCGACATAATGGGAAAACCGAATGAGTGAAGTGAACCAAGGGCATCATGTGGATGACAAGGGTGCACACCTTGGGCACGACCACGAAGGTGGGGCACCCGGGTGCCTAAAGGTGACTTGCATGACATAGTGACGACCATACGAGTTGGGCACATCAGGTGGTATAGGAAAGTTGGGCGACGGATGAACCAGGCGACATTGTGGTTAGGTAGATGTGCGAAATGAGTGAGAAGAATATATGTGAGTGGTCTAGTGAATGATGACATATGAATGAAGCTACCAATGAAAAATGTTAATGAATGATGTGCACAGTAGGGCGAATAACCGCATGAAGGTCGAGAACCTGGGCATCCATAGGGGTGTCGTGTGCTAGGCACGTCAAGGTGCTAGCCTGGTAGGGGCACCTATGCAATGAGATGGTGGGTTGGCCCAACTTAGAAAGGGGTGCCTCCAAAAAATAAGTAAGGTTGGCCCATGATTTCCTATGCCCACTTAAAGTGGTGAAAAACTGAAGTATGAACCAAAGTGCGACTGTGAGGGTGTCACATGCACAACACAGAGGTGAGCACCCTGAGAGTGCTCACAATAAGGAAGGGCACCTAGGCACCCATGAGAAAACGAGGCATGCACGATGGGCAACAAGATGGGCGTCATGATGGAAAAATCGAACGAGTGAAGTGAAATAATGGTGTCATGTGCATGGCAAGGGTTCACACCCTAGGTGCACCTGCACAAAGGTGGGGCTCTCAAGCTCCCAAAGGAGACTTGCACGACATGGTGATGAGTTGACGAGTTAGGCACATCGAGTGGACCAAACGAGGTGGGTGACGTGCGAACTGGGTGACATGATGATCAAGAAAACATGAAAAATAAGCAAGGACAAGACATCTGGACAATTGAGCGAATGATGACATATGAGTGAAGCAACAGATGAGAAAATTCATAACATGACGTGCATGACAAGGCGAACACCCGCACCCTGGGCACACCTGCATGAAGGAGGGGCGCCTGGGCACCCATGGGGGTGTTGTGCATTGAGCACGCTAGGGCCCCTGCCCAAAACAGGCACTCATGTGATGAGTTGATGGGTCAGACTGACTTGGAAAAGGGCACTTGAACAAAAGAAGTAAGGTCAACCCAACACTTGAAGGGGATTTGATTAAGTTTAATACTTGGGCTTCAATTCATATAAGTAGAGGGTATCACTGAAAATCATAGAGATGTGAGTTTGTACGATATCGCAAAACCGCAGGTAGGGGCATACATTGCAGAAAGGAGAACACAACTAAGGAACATCACAGAAAGAGGTGGGGCACACCCAAGCGAGCTTGTTTTCTGGGTAGAGTCCAAGGGTTTGTTTTCTGAAGTGTTTGGGGTGCTAATTTTGAGGTTTCTATTGGGAAAGGTGCTTAACTTTGGTTGGGCATACCCTGGGTTGTGGAACTGGGCATCTAAGAAGGTCCGTTGGGTAGGGCCAACGACTGCCACACTTTGTAAATTTGTAAACTTGCGTAGCACACAGGTTTAGTTGTGGTTTGCCCCTTGTAAACAATCGTAATCTATTTGGAAGTTTAATAAAATAAATAAAAGGGAGAAGTTGTTTTTGGAGTTTTCCCCTCCTATCTCATATACTTGTATTTGTATTGTTCTGTTTCACTGCTTTAGGATATCACAAAATTTTATTTCCATTGCTTGTATTGAAGTTATGGTATCACATATTTGTATAATTATTGAATGAAGTAATTGAATAGATAGAACTTAAATTGGAAAAGTTGCTAAGTATTGAAGTGTAAAGGAGTTAGGCATAGTCCATGTTAGAGTAATTGTATAATTGTGACAAAATATCATGTGTGTCGTGCAATGCTCATAGTCTTCTAAAAGGCTCAAGTCTTCATGTGGGAAAGGCTCATTATCCATATAAGATATCCATGTTATTGGGTGCTTACCATGTTAGACCTTGAGATCTATTCTTCTTTCATAAATAGCCTATATTCATGGTGGATATATCCCTCCTATATGTGAATTTTAAGCTACAATGATCATATGTGTTGGTTCAATGAATTATTGACAGTTCTTGAGACTAAAAATAATTATTATAATTAGATGTTGTTATCTTCTTACCTAGACTATGATTAAGGATCCAAAACTCATTTGAAACACCAAAAATAAAATAATTAAATATACATATCAAAAAAGGTTTCTTTCCTTTCAATCGTCATCCATGTCATTGTCATCATCATCATCATCGTCATCATCATCATCATCATCATCATCATTAATGTCGTCATTTTCATGTTTGCCTTCATGTTGAGCCTCTATAAATCATGGGCTCTTATATATCATTGTTGGGCCTCAAAAATGTCTTCACAATGTCATACACTTTCACCTTCATTCCCACTTTATTGCCTCATTTCATCACCTTGTCATTACATTAACCTCCATTTTCATTATCATATGGGTTCATATTTGTATTTTCCAAAGTTATTAGTTTCAAGTATTTAAAGTGAATTTATGATTAAAAGTTAGAAAAATAACATGTATTTACTTATACCTAATGGTGGAATGAGTTTGGTGACATGTGTAGGTGATGTGGAAGCTTCCAAGACACTCTTATGTGGCCTCCAAGATTCAATTTCGAATTCTCTTCAAGATTGGAAGGAGATTTGGAATAGGAGTCAAACATATCTAATGGAGAAAAATCATGGATATGTGTCTAATTGGTTGAGACTTTTATGGATCCAAGGAGAGAATGGTGGATCACCATTAATTAGGTAGTTGTTTAATTTTTGTATAAATAAGAGAACATTCTCCTTTCATAGAAAAAAAAAAGAATTTGTAATGTGAAACTTGTAATAATGGAGAAGTTTAGAATCATGGAAGGAGATTTAAAGTGAGGATGTAATGAGATAAGTTAGTGATAGGCTTGTAGCATATATTTTGAGTTGATAGTTGTAGATTCTTCTTTTTTATGTAATTCGTGAATTTATAGAATACATGACGTTCTTCTGATTCTCAATAGAGTGTGCTTTTCCATTCTACAAGTATGTTTTAGTATAGCATTTCAATTCATGCAAATGTGTCCTTTTAATTCTCGCAAATGATTTTTACTTCCGGAAGTATGTGGTGTGATTTATTTCTTTCTAGAATAGATTTATTTTTATGTCAATTGTCATTTTTCATTTAATAGATTAAGATTTCTCTTTCGAAATTGGAAACCGGTCTCTAGCGCATATGGTGTATGTGTACCTCGCAAGTCCATGGACCCTTGGGTTGATAATTTATGTTAAGGAATTTAAGTAATTAAATTACCTCTACAATCATGGAAAGTAACAACAGAGTTCCCACAAGGAGGTCTCATAATGATTTTTATAAAATTGACTAAATTAATGTTTAGGTGTTAAAATTTGGTTTATAATTAATTGATTATGCAAAATGGTGCTAGAAAAAGATACTATTTTGTTGCCATTGGTGAGCTAATGATTTTTTATTACTGATATATTTATTGCTCTACTACCTGGAGGTGTCACCTTTATTCTCATCGTGATCATCATCATCTGAAAAGGTTATCAGTTGAGTGTACAATTTATTGTTTTTCACTATTTATTCTTTGCAAGTTTCAGTGAATCAATTTCTAGAGGGCTGCAAAAGCCTCTTGAGCTAGTTGTAATGTGATGTGAAAATGGTGCCAACATTGAAAATTTTTCAAATTTGTGCTTGTATGCATTGAAATTTGACATGGTTATGGTAGATTCATGCATTGATGATATGGGAGGGTTTTGAGACTCAAATATGACTCATACAAAGAATTCGATAATCAAATTCTTGAATTGTATTTAATTACTCAAGCAATTAATTATAAACCCATAGCAAGATGTATAAAAGGACTTTTGGCAAAGTGTATAAGTTAGTGTTAATATGGAAAAATCATACACATATTTGTACAAAGTCACATGAAACTTAGAGTTAGACAACAATATGTACAAGTGAATATCTTCCAACTGAAGACATCATAAAAACCAAAAATAAAAGGTTTTCCAAGGGCCAATATAAAAAATCAAACCGGGCGGGCATTCCAAAGGCATAAATTAGCAACTGCACGATTGTTTCTTCGATAGCCGCACGGGTTAACCAAAGTTCGAGTAAGCAATCTGGGACCACTGCACACAATTTGATTTGGGATTCCTTAACATGTACCATCCAAGGACAACCAATTTTGAGTTGACTTGGAGATATGCAGCCCCTAGGGAATCCTCTTGTTCTTCTATTAAGTCATTTTCTAATTAATGATCTAAGTGAGGGAAGGAGGAGTTCAAAATTCTATATAAACAGGCCATTGGAAGACCAAAAACAATAGGCAAAGTTATGTTGGCAAAATTTTTCCCCAGCAATCATGTATTTTGTTGTAGAGATATTTCTACCATCATTGAGAATTCTCTTAGTTTCTTTGAGAGAGTGGAGTTTTGTATAGGAGATTGAAGAAAGGAGTTCTTTGCTGAGAGATTTTGAGCACCTTTTCTCAAATAAATATATTCAAGTGTTTGGATGTATCATAGTATAGCTCTTCTACCAACATTTAAATAAAGGGCATTTTCTTCCTATGTCTTTTTGTTGATGTGTTTATGCTTCATTAAGCAATTTTATGTTTTATTTTGAGTAGTTGTATTTTATGTATGTTTACGCATTTTTTCCATTTCTTTTAATGCTTTGTTTACCCATGCGTGTCCACTAACAACATCCAAATATTTGTACTCTCTTTGTAGGTACAACCAAATTACAAAGAAAGATGTTTTGAGACTCATGCTCAGCAAAACACCAATTACAAAATGTTGACTCCATTAGTTGCCTTTATTTGATCTAATTAGTTGTGTGCAGGACCTTTCTTTCTACATTTTCATTTAATTTTGCCTCTGTAATTTATATGGAATTATGAAGGATCCACTCAAACTTGTCCCCAGAGCAAACATAACCTAAATTCAATGTTTTGAGCCAGTCACGTAGCTATTCCCACAGATAGACGTGTGGTCGCATGTTTGTGCACATAAAAACCAACGTGGGTTACAAAATGCTAAAAAATTATTGTACTTTTTTCTTTCTTGAGTATTTTGGCAGCACCTAACAAACTAGATAGGATTCTTAGTTAATTTTCTAACCATTATTAGTAAAACGATGGCTTATTTTTACTTAGAAAAAAATTACACCTCACATAGCTTAACTAGGGGAAAGTAAGTGGCCCTAATCCACACATCCTTTCTATCTTGTTTTCTTAAATCAATCATCACACATAGCTTAATTAGGAGAAGAGTAAGTGGCCCATTATCCACACATATTTTTTACTAACCAAATATTTTCAATTTTTTTATCAGGACTAGGAGCACGTGTTAGTAAGAAAGGGAGTAGCCCCTGCTTCACTTGCATCCTTGTGACTATCCTGGGCTTGCATATGAAACCTTTCTCAAACCACTCTTTTTTCCATCTCCCTATATGCTCAAATAGTGTAATTAGGAAAGAAGTAAGTGGCCAATCATCCACACATGATTTATTTTCTTGCAAAGAACAATCATAACATAGCATAATTAGGGGAATTGTAAAGGACCGCCGCATGTCCACTAATCCGAAAATGGATACTAAATCAAGAAGAAAAGTTATTACAGACTCATGTGCAGGAAAATGCCTATATTACTTAGTGCAACAGATCGAAAAGATTTCGAATAATATAGACAATTAATTAGTTAGCAAACATAATAGACACACACATCAACACAACAAATAATCAAGGAGTTCACCAGACTTTCTGGCTACGTCTCCTGGTCCATCTTTTAGTGTTGACTCTATATTAAGTCTTCCAGAACAAATTATTACAAGAGTGAGCTCAAAAATAGAGTCTCAACCAATAGTGACATCAAAGAGGGATCTGCTCGAAAACCTCGAGTCTAAAAGAATGCACAAACTCTCCCTCTATCATGTTCCTCTATTCAATCTGCCTCAATCTGATCGACTAATTGTCTTTCTGTGACTGTCTTCAACTGGCTTCTCTGACCATCTCTCCCTCCTCAACAATCGTGGGATGGCTCTTTTAAACCTATCGACATTGTTTGTTTAGCTCCATTCTTGGGATTTCTAGCTCCTGGCCACTATTCGTTCAAATCCCTGTTGGACATTAAGCAATCATTGCAAGACACTCTAAGGTATGGTGGCCACCTGTTTTCAAATGGAAAGGACCAACATGGGTGAAAATTCCAAATAATCGCTTCTCTATTTACACAAAGAAATACATAGGAAATACTCTAAAAATAGTGGAAAATTCGACCAAGCCAGACTTCAAAAGATATCAAGTCCGCCCTATAATCCTCTCGGGTCTATGTTTTATCGCAATTGCAAGTCGCATCGACTATGGGTCATAATCCCTTTGTATTTGGTTTCGATCCCATTCCTCCGACGATCGTTGATATCGGTGTATCACATATCGGGGGGTCGCAAGTCTCTGTGTTGTTCCACCAGTCCACTCGCTGATCAGTGCCATTGGCCCATTGCAATCGCAATCGCATTACCTGTGGCTTATCGGCATCACCCCTTTCTATTGGTGTGATGCGATATTGCGATGTGATAAGTCGCAATGGCATATCGCTAAGTCTTTGGGCCTACGGTAAGTCCTCCCTTTGGAAATCTACGATGCAATATTGTAATCTTCGTCGTTGATCTGCGTGCTCAATCAATGGTCCATGTTGTTTCGCCGATCGCAGTTGCATTTCCCTTAGGGTTTCCTCTGATATACTCCACTGGCCTCTCCCAATGCGATATCCTGATTTAATCTGGTCGTTGATCTGTTCGATCTGACGGCTCCTATGAAACGAGACTTTACTCTCCACTTCACTCTGTTTTCCGCCATTCCTTAGTGTTTTCCTCTGCGGTCTCTATTTTCTGATAGTTTAATATATATGAAGGCTTACATTTTTATAGGGTTTAAGATCCATTTTGGACCACGCCTTCCCACTGAAAAGCTTTTGGACCACCAAAATTTGGTCTTACGCATCAATCAAATGAGGATACAGTTCCCTCACTTGTCCAATTTCTATTCATCGTGCCTTTATTGGATTTGAACCTTTGATTCCTACTCTCAGGTACTCAACATCCCCTTGACGCATAGTTCTTACCTTCCTGTCCAGAACTGTGTCCTCCTGTAACTCATTGAGATACTCAGGCAACAAATCCCCAATAGAATGCAACTGACTTTACTCTTCAGGATCTTCAATCAATGAAGGTTCATACAATCTCAAGTTTTCTGCATTAACGATTGAATAGATCAAGGCAAAAAGAATTTTCACCAATTTTATCAAGTATCTTGAAAGGTCCATACCTTATTGGTTTTAGCTTCTTACCTTCACCCTGCATTTTGTCTTTTCTGATGTATAGGCAGACTTGATCACCAACTTGAAAATTATGCTCAACTCGATGCTTGTCATGTCTTGCCTTGTACTTGGCTTGATTTCTTTCCAATTGTTCCTGTACTGCCTGGTGAATTTCATGGATTTGTTCAATGAAATTGGTTGCTTTGTCCACATCACTGTGTCCATCAACTGTTATGTCTTTACCAAAGACAAAATTCAAGGGAGACTTTGGTATAAACCCAAAACAAGTCTCAAAAGGAGATCTCTGAGTAGAAGAGTGCTTGGCATGGTTGTAAGCATGCTGCACATAACACAAATGCTCATCTCAAAACTTGGGATGCTTGCTGCAATAGCCTTTGAGAAACTAGATCACTATCATGTTGACCACTTTTGTCTGACCATTTGTTTGTGGATGAAATGTTGTGCTCTTCTTCAACCTGGTGTCCATCAACTCCCATAGATTTGACCAAAACTTCCCAACAAATCGAGAGTCTCGATCAGATACAATAGAAGTGGGTAACCCAAAATGAACCCATACATTCTGGAAGAACAACTTTGCTGTTTTTTTAACTGTAACTTGCTTGTTACATGGTATCAAAATACACATCTTATTGAACCTATCCACAACCATACAAATAATCATGACCTTTCCTAGATTTTGGCAATCCCCCAACAAAATCCATGGAAACACTTTCCCAACAATAAGAAGGAATTGGATGTGGAGTATACAAGCCTAATTTTCTATTACGGGGCTTGCTTGTAGCACACATAGTACACCCTTTGATATATCTAGAAACTGTCTCATGCATTATTGGCCAATAACAAAACCTTTGCAATTGTGCAAATGTTTTACTTACACCAAAATGACCTTGAATTATGTTAACTCTTTTAGTTTATGGAATGCATGACTTTCTCAAATGATATAAGAGTTGGTCCTTTACATAATAATCCAATACTTCTACTTGCTTGCCATGACTTAATGTTTCATATACATCTTTAAAATCTACATCTTGAGCATATTGTTCAATGTAACTTTCATGCATTACTGAGTTATGCTTAAGTATAGTAGATGCATTTATGATTTGTCTTGATAACATATCTACAACCTTATTGTGTATGCCGTTCTTATATCTGATGACAAGATGAAATTGTTGTAGGAAACCCATCCACCTATAATGTCTTGATTGCTGCAATTTAGTTTGTGAGTGAAAATATTGAAGTGGTTGATGATTTGTATGTATGATTGTTTCTTTACCCATTAGTAATGTTTCCACTTTTTCACACTTTGTACTAATGCATACAATTCTTTATCATATGTGGGATAATTAACTACTTCAAAAGTAAATGTCTCAGAATGATAGCATATCGGTTTTCCGTGTTGCATCAACACTGCTCCCATGGCATAGTCATTGGCATCTGTCTCAATCTCAAATGGATGTTGATGATCTGGCAGTGCTAGTAGTGGTGTTGTACTGATTTTCTCTTTTAAGGTGTCAAAGGCTTTCTGTTGTTTACCTCCCCACTTAAACACCTTTTTCAATCTTGTTAAAGCATGTAATGGAGTTACAATCAAAGAAAAGTTAGCAATAAAATTTCTCCAGTATTGTGCTGCCCCTAGGAAACTCCTAACCTTTGTAGCAGATTTGGGTTTAGGCCAGTTCACAATGACTTCAACCTTAGAGGGATCTATCTTCAATTCACCACCCCCTACAATATAACCCAAATAGTTTAAAGATGTTTTGTGAAATTCACATTTTGAAAGTTTTACATAGAGATTTTCTTTTTTTAAAACGTCTAAAGTCTGCTTTACGTGCTTTACATGGTCTTCCCATGTCTTGCTAAAAACAAGAATGTCATCTAAATAAACAATTACAAAATCATCAATAAATGGTTTGAGTACATCATTCATAACTCTCATAAATGTAGCAGGAGCATTAGTTAAGCCAAAAGGCATAACCAACCATTCATACAGTCCTTGCTTTGTCTTGAAAGCAATCTTCCATGCATCTTGTTCTGCAACTCTGACCTGATGATAACCACTTCGCAAGTCTAACTTAGAAAAGTAAACTACTTCTTTCAATTGATCTAATAAATCATCAATACGAGGAAGAGGATAACGATTCTTGATCGTTATTTTATTTAGTGTTCTATAATCAATGCACATTCTCCACTAACCATCATTCTTTCTCACCAGCACGATTGGAGATCCACATGGTGATGTGCTTGGTCGTATAAACCCTTTATCGAGCAACTCCTGTACCTGCTTCTTTATCTCTGCATTCTCTAAAGCTGACAACTTGTACATTCCAATGTTAGGTAATGGAGCATCTTGCTGCAAATAAATATCATGTACTATTTATCGCTTGGGTGGCAGACCTTTGGGTTCTTGAAATAGAACATCACACTCTGAAACAACTTTAACTAAATCAACTTTCTGTTAAGAATCACGGCCTTCAAATGCATTGGATTTTTCAGGATCCTTTGCCTTTACAACCATTAGTAAAAATTGCTTACTTGAATTCACAATTCTTTTCATCTGTCCTGAATTTATGAGAGAATAATTACCTTTGAGTTTATGAGCTCTTACAATATATTCTATTCCATATTTAGTGAGTTGATACTTATTCTCAGCTCTATAGAAAATATATTTTCTATCATATAATTATGGACTTCCCAAAACAATACCACATATATCCAATGGAACTATATGTAATTCAACCTCATCTACAAATGTTGATCCAATAGCAAACCTAAGTTTACATTATCTCGTTACTTGTAGCTTTGTTTTATCACATACCCAACCTAATGGATATGGCTTCTCATGAGGTTTTGTTTGTAATCCCAACTTCTTTACAATTGTTTCAGAAATCAAATTTACTTGTGATCCACTATCAAACAAAGTATCAATATTATTGTGCTTGGAAAATACTCTAATACGAAAAATCTCATTTCTTTCCCTCTCATTATTTTCAAAATCAACAGATTGTGCATAATTACTTGTGGATGCTTCATAATCTTTACCTTTAATAGTCGTGGCTATAACTGTTGTTTCATCACCTAAATCTGATCCCAAGTCCTACTGAATAGCAGCATCATTCTTTCTCTCCTTACCACCGAACTTCTTAGGTTTCCATTCTGGATGCAAAAGCCAGCAGTGTGCCTCATCGTTTCCTTCTAACTTGCAATAAGTGCATGAAGGTTTATCCTTCTTTATAGTGTTTGCTTTCCTCTCCTTCCATTTCAGTTTCTTCTTTTCCTTGCTCTTTCTTACAAAATATTTAGATGTTCCCTCAACCTCTGGGTTTACATTCTTACCTCTATCTTCTAGATGTGTGGCTTGAACTGATACATCATCTGAGCTAGTGGGATTAAACATGAGAATAGTATGCTTTAAATAGCTACGAAGACCACCTATATACTTCAATAAAGTATCAGGTGAATCTAATGATATATCTAGAGTTAAAGCTCTCTTTCTGGATTCCTGAGTATAACTTTGTACACTGACCCTTCAACTAACGAAGAGTTTGCCAACTCATCATTTCCTGCTGCATGTAAGCTAAAGGATAGAATTGCTTTTTGATAGCAGAAACAAATTCATTCCAAGTATAAATGATTTTACCATGTTTTTGCAGATCAGCTTGTGTTTTGCCTTCCCACCATACTAGTGTAGTTCCTGCAAGTTGAAGGCTAGCCAGTTGAATCTTCTTCCTTTCTGAATCAACGTTCTATACCCTGCAATATACATCAATTTGCCTTATCCAATTATTTAGCTTTTCTGTATTGATTTCTCCATCATAAATTGGCAAATCAAACTTCACATCTAATTTGATTAAGGAAGTTTTCTTCTTCTTCTTAGAAGAGCTAGAAGATGATGATTACGAGGATGATGATGGAGGAGATGGTGGAGGAGATGATGGAGGAGTCATTCCTCCTTTTGATTTACCTTCTGGAGGGGCAACTAGAAAAGGTTCCTCTGCTCCTTTTTTGGTTTAGGTGTTGAAGTGCTTTCACCTCGACCCTTCTTAAATTCCAGATACATCTCTTCCACCATGGCTTGGAGTGTCTTAAAACTTTCTATAAATTGAGATTCTTATGCCAATGGAGCTTCTTCTACCATTCTCCTCTAAGAATAGACTCTTCCAATCTCTGGATTAGCCTCAACAAGTTCTCCTTCTCCCAGTCTGAGCTTTAATCTAGTTAGCATTCAAAATCCAGCACAAGCTTGTCTAACCTTAACAAAACCAAATGCTCTGATACCACTTGATCCGAAAATGGATACTAAATCAAGAAGAAAAAGTATTACAGACTAATGTGCAGGAAAATGCCTATATTACTTAGTGCAACTGATCGAAAATATTGCAAATAATATAGACAATTAATCAGTCAGCAAACATAACAGACGCACACATCAACACAACAAATAATCGAGTTCACCAGACTTCCTGGCTACGTCTCCTAGTCCAGTTTTCAATGTCAAACTCTATATTAATTCTTCAAGAACAGATTATTACAAGAGTGAGATCAAAAACAGAGTCTCAACCAACAGTGACATCAAAGAGGGATCTACTCGAAAACCTCGAGTCTAAAAGAGTGCATAGAATCTCCCTCTGTCCTATTCCTCTATTCAATCTTCCTCAATCTAATCGATTGACTATCTTTCTATGACTGTCTTCAACTGACTTCTCTGACCATCTCTCCCTCCTCAATGGTCATGGGATGGCTCTTTTTAAACCTATCGGCATTGTCTATTTAGCTCCATTCTCAGACTTTCTAGCTCCCTTCTGCTGTCCATTCAAATCCCTATTGAGCATTAAAAAATCATTGCAAAACGCTCTAAGATATGGTGGCCACCAGTTTTCAAATGGAAAGGACCAACGTGGGTGAAAATCCCAAAGAATCGCTTCTCTATTTACACAAAGAAATACACAGGAAATACTCTAAAAACAGTGGAAAATCTGACTAAGCCGGACTTCAAAAGATATCAAGTCTGCCCTATAATCCTCTTGGTTCCATGTTTTATCACAAACACAAGTCGCATTGGCTATGGGTCATAATCCATTTGTATTTGGTTTCGATCCCATTCCTCCGCTGATTGCCGATCGCCGATATCGGTGTATCACATATTGCGGGGTTGCGAGTCTCTGTGTTGTTCCACTAGTCCACTTGTCGATCACCGATCGCCGATCGGCACCATCAGCCCATTTTAATCACAATCGCATTACCTGAAGCCTATTGGCATCACCCCTTTGTATTGTTGTGATGTGATATTGCGATGTGATAAGTCTCAATCGCATATCGTTGAGTCTGTGGGCCTGCGGTAAGTCCTCCCTTTGGAAATATGCGATTCAATATTGTAATTTTTGCTATTGATCTGTGCACTCGATCAACGGTCCATGTTGTGTCACCAATCGCAGTCGCATTTCCCTTAGGGCTGCCTCTGATATACTCAGTTGGCCTCTCCTAATGCGATACCCTGATTTAATCTAGGTTGTTGATCTGTTTGATTCGACGGCTCCTGTGCAACGAGACTTTACTCTCTGCATCACTCTGTTTTCTGCCATTCCTTAGTGTTTTCCTCTGCGATCTCTGTTTTATGATAGTTTAATATATATGAAGACTTACATTTTTAGAGGGTTTAAGATCCATTTTGGATCATCCACATTTCCTCGTACTTTTTTCTGCTCACATGTTCACGTGCACACACTTTGATTCCACACACTAAGCTCATCTAAACTTTGTACCAAGGGTATTCACCTTTTGGAATATTGATACTTAGTTTCTTTGAAAGCTCACATTGTCACATCCTAAGTGAATAAGCCTCATTAAAAGAAACTCTAACACAAACACATTAAATTACCCACAGGGGTCACAAAATAATTTATAGTTGATCCAAGTGATAAAAAATATACCCAAAAATAAAAGTGCTCAAAATCGCTCAAAACTAGTGCTAAATCATAGATTTCCTCGTTCTGATTGCAACGACACTTGAATCGTCTCAACCTGACACCGTATGTGAAATTTATTGTATTATGAAGTTTTTGAAAAACAACTAGAAAGTAAAATATTAATAGTGCATGCATGTGAATTAAAATTATTTAGAAGAACTACGAATTTAAATCTCACACACACATTTGACACAAGATATGATCTGGTAAACCCTTTCAGGAGAAAAACCCAATAGGAAGGTGATGCCACTCTGCTCTCTTTCTCTAAATTCAAATATGGTTGTGAGTACAAAGAAGTATGACCTATGGCATGTGGGTTGCTATAGTGCACAAATCCTCTCTGTGTGTTCAACCTCCTATCCCTCTTGGTTATCTTTGCTCAGCTATGGAATAAATGCACTCGAAATAATGGAATCTCTTTTTCCTCCTAGGGGCGGTTATAACACAACCCAATAGCCTATTAGTGGTTAGGTTTGACCACCTATACTGTTAACTAGAGATACAATATAGAATCTTATAAAGTATTCTACATCATAATCATGTGTCTAGCCCCTTCTTCATGAATAATGGGGGCTGGCATGGCATCCTCTTGAATTATGGTGGTGAAAATAGGAACGTCAACTTCTAAGTGGCATATGTTTTGCATATAGACCCTAATTGACGTTATTCTTATGTCATTAGAAAGGTCTTTGTGTGTAGAATTACAATACAAAGTAAAGCACAAAATTCTTAACCCCAAAAAACATTTTTTGATGCCTGAAAATTCTCTCAGAAGGTTTTAGTCCTTATTTTGCCAAATTGGGTCCCACTGATTAAAATGGTCCCGTTAGCTAATTCCTCCACTTTCTCCACTTTGATAGCATGGAGATGGATGAAAAACAATATAATGATCCAATCCGGATCATTTTACACAAGATATGACTTGGGAAACACTTTTAGAAGGAAAACCTAGTTGGAAGGTGAGGTTGCTCTGCTCTCTTTCTCTAATTATAAAATGGTTGTGATTACAAAGAAGTATGGTATATGACTCGAGGGCTACTACAATGTATAAATAATCTCCATGTGCTATATCTCCTATCCCTCTTAACTATTTTCGCTCATTTATGGAACAAAATTCACTTGAAAGAATGGAACCCATTTTCCTCCTAGTGGCTCAATTATAACACAACCTGGTAGCTTACTAGTGGTTAGGTTTGACTACCTCAACTCTTAACTAGAGCTACAATATAGAATCTTATAGAATCTTCTTCTTCAAAATCATGTGGGTAGCCCCTTTTTCATGAATAATGAGGCTTGATGTGACATCCTCTCGAATTATGGTGACAAAATAGGAAGGTCAGCTTCTGAGTGTCATAATTTTCACATAAGGAATCCAATTGATCCGATTCATATGCCATTGGAAAGGCCTCTGCATGTAGAATAGGTAATTTATGAGTCTTACTCCAACAGAAAAGTTTACCCAAAAAAAGTGTCATTTGATGCCTCAAAACTATAACATCCCTGGTTAAAAAAAACCATGTAAAAATTAATAAAGGTAAAATAAGACCTTGGTCATGGGACACATATTCCAAGTTGAATGTTGGGAAAAACATCCTAGTGTGGGTGACAGTTCATTTTGTTTATTAATGGCTATGGAAATTGGAGAAGGTAATGGAAAAGGCTTTGTGATGAGCCTCATAAATGGGTAATTATATGGGCTCATTTTACCTCCTAACCTAGTCAAATCAACCATTCTCTTAGCTTATTACATGATTTTCTAATTATATCTATGCTTCTAGAGTGAGTTAATTTAGTTATGATTCCATGTGGTCTAACATGTGTTTAATGTAGATTATTGATGAATTTTGGGGTCAAAGTTAGAGATCCAGTGGACAAATGGTAGAAATAACTCAAAGTGGACAAAGGAGAGAACTTATAGGAGGGAATCCCCCTCATTTATTACTCCTCCCTTCAAATTCCCCTTCATTCAGCTCGGAGTACAAGCAGCCAAGTCATGCACTAGAAGGCAACCAAGCAAGTGGAGGATGATTGATGATTATCTCGAGTTTTGGGAGCCAAGCCTCCTTGATTTTTAGGAAGTTGTTGGTAGCTTCAATTGTATAAGTAGAGAGGCCTAGGGCCTCACTAGGTTCAGATTTTTCTTGTACTTTTTCTTATGTAAACTTTGCTCAACTTCGAGCTTATTATTTTTGTGACAATTTCATGTAATCTTGTTACTGTTTTGAAATAAAGATGGAATCCTTTTTGGGTTAGCACTGAGTTACCTTAGAGGGCTAAAGCTCTTGGGTTAGGGCCAAAACTAAGAAACCAAGATCCCCTTTACTTGTATTTGTATGTTTTGTTTCAGTTTGTAGATTAGGTTGCTGTTAGATGAATTTATTTTATGGTTAAGAATGGGTTGCTTTTGATGATTCAGTAGTTTGCTTCCATTTGTGCTTTCTATAGCAGGTTAAGCAGTGATAAAGAAAAGATTCAAAAGGCTAGCAAAAGTGCCTTGGCCTCTCTTCCTCCCAAAGGGACCATGATTTGAGGCAAAGACCCTACTTGCTGCCCCAAAAACACAGATTTTCCTCATCCATAGGACTTCTAATGTTTGCAGCTTTTTAGTTGGTTAATAGTCTAGTTTGCATTGTTTCATAACTTCTTCATCATGTTCACTTCTTTATTTCCAATAGTCTTCTTTCATGCTTTCCTTTCTTGCAGCATTCCTCAACATTTACTTTCATAGATCATAGTTTAGACTATTTTGATGCAAACTCTGTTTTCCTATATGCATTGATTTCATTGCTTGCTTGATCTTATTGGTTGACTGTCAGTTGTGTATGCAACAGATATATTCTAGCAGTAGGCCAGCCTATCATCCATCCCATCCTCCATCTGATCCTTGCCCTATAGGTCGCCCAAGTCTCCCCTCAATTATGCCTTAGTTTTATGCATTTTCCATAGAATTTCTTCCCCTCTCCTTGAGCAAACCCAATCATGTTTCTCTCTCCTGATGATTCTTGGTAGACCCTAGGCACCCTAACACCTCATTCCAACCCTCGTCCACCTTTTCCACACACTCTCACATCCTAAAAACAACCAAAATTGCTCTCAGCCTCCTCCCGTAGGCCTCCTATAGAATGTTGTTTTTCCTCCTGTAGATTTCCTGTGTCCTCCTATAGATTTTCCTATATGCCTCCTTTTGAAGACCGAGTGTGGGAAAAGACTCCAGAAGGCCACCTGAGACCTCCTAGGACCCAACCACACCATCCTACATCCTCTCAAGTCCCAAAACCACCCTTCAACACCACCTATTCGTTGCCACATTCACAAACAATAAATTACATACATGTCAAATTCACATAAAAATACATGAAAATCCAAAAAGATGTTTTCTGCTCATTTACTTCCAGAAATAGCTTAGTTAGATGTTGTTTACTTCTTTGAATAGATAATGGCATTCTTTTCATGGTTTTCATAGTGCTTTCTGCAAAAGTAGGATTAGTTGGTTAATTAGGATTTACTTGGTTTGCTTTACATTTCAGTCTTTCTCCTTTATGCCATTAGAGTAGTATTTGTAGAGTAGTCTTTCTCTCCTTTCATCACATATAGAGCTTTTTCTGGAATCCATAGAAGTTGGTTTGAGCTCCTAGTGATCTTGCGCTGGCTGACCAAGTGACAACCTACAGTAAGAAGTAGTACTTGTGCATATAACACGGTCGCTTCCAAGTTTGTTACGAACTACCATGTTGATAAGAGTAAAGAAGGCATCCCAAGAGTCGCAACATTATTGTTGCCATATTGGCACTCACCACTTTTTTGGTGCCATTGCCAGGGAAGCGTCAGAGTATTCTGTGATTACTGTTTTCTTCTATTTTCTATTGCAACATTTTGCTAATAGTTTATTTCAACAAAAGTAAACTAGTCCTTTTCCTTCAGTTTTGCATTTCCTTGCTTTCCTTTTCAATTCTGCAAATTTCACTTCAGCAAGAGTAGACTAGTCATTCTTTTCCTTTAGTTCTGCATTTCCTTGCTTTCCTCTTCAATTCTGCAAATTTCATTTTAGCAAGTTCATTTCAATTAGTTGCAATTTGTTTTGTTTAATCAATTTCAGTTTTGAAGGTACTTTTAGTGTGGGGAAAAGAAACAAAAACCAACCAAAAAGATTTCCTTTCATGCCTCGTAGGAATAGAGATAACTCAGGAAATTTTTTTCCCAACACCCCCATTGCTTCACACAGCCAACCTTCTCTCTTCTTCGGTGGTTGCGATCAAGAAGAACCCTTAGGTGAATAGCCAGACATATTTGAAGAACCTATAGGGGAAGAAGAAGAAGAAAACATTCCTATGGAGCTAATGGCTGAACACAGAAATGCTAGGGGGAATGGAGAGAGAATAGAGGGTACCTTTCCCATTTGGGAGACCAATGGGGACACCAAAATGAAGAATATAAGCCCTTCCACCCTACCTCATTTCCATGGTCTGACTACAGAAGATCCTGACACCTTTTTGTTTGAGTTTGTTGTTATCTGTCAAACCTATGACTATGCACAAGATAAGCAAAAGTTGAAATTGTTTGTTGGCATTATGTTTTCTGGTATGAATGTATGTTACAGATGTTGTACTTGATGGCAACTCTAGTGGTAAGGCTCTCAGTTTGTTAAAAATTAAGAAGGACGCAGACTATCGGTTCAGAAAGTACGTCCCCGCAGGTATACCATGCAGAACCCGCGTCCAGGGACGCCGGCCAGCCGTTCAGGGGGTGCGTCTACCCAGTGCACACATTTCAAGGCAGAGAAAAGCACGTGGGGGTTTCTTATGTGGTATCTAGCCGACGGTTTTGTGTTTCTATGGTGTCGGCTCGTGGTATTGTTCCATGTTTTGGGGAGGAGCTTGCCTATATAAAGCAAAGGTGTTCATTTGGATTGTGCAAGAGTCTTGGGTTGAATATCTTATTTGGTGAGATCTAGTCCAGATCTAAGAGCGCGAATCTTCTAATGGACTGTGATCTCTATGGCGCATGATCAGATCTGTAGATCTGACTGTTTGGGTCTGTTCTGAAGTCTTCATATCATTTACATCTGAAGGGTCGCAGGTTCAGTGAAGGGAAAGTGCGCCGGGACGCTGATACTGTAAAGGGTAGGTGCGCCGAGACGCAGTACAGTAGAGAGAGACCTGCGTGGGGACGCAGGATGATCAAGGTTCAGGTGCGTCTCTGAAGCAGAAGGACGCGGCGCGATAATGTTTTCAGGTGCGTCTCTGTAGCGAAAGACGCGGCGCGATAGTATCTTTGGGTGCGTCCCTGAAGCAACAGAATGCAGAGCAGACACAGGAACAGTGCGTGGGCACGCAGCGGAGCAGAAGGATATCTGCGTGTGGACGCAGAGTAGCAGAAAGTTAATAGCGTCTGGTCGCAGGCCACAGAAAGAAAAACTGCGTCTTTGTTTTAAGATGTTCTGTTGATTAAATTTCTCTGTTGATAAGGTGTTCTGGGTTGTTTCTGTTATTGCTGATCTGATATCTGTAGTGGTCTATATCTGTTATGTACTTGTTGATCATCTGATACTTTATGAAAAGAAGTAGGGGGTTGTAGCTCCCTTCCAGGAGTAGACTGGAAAACGAGAAAGAGAGAGAGTTGTAGCTCTCTGCAGGTTGCAGCCTGCGTACTGGTAAAGGACTGCACCAGTACAAAATCATTGTAAAAGAAGTTTCTAAATTGAAAGAAGATAGAGACATATTGCAGCAGGTGGTTTTCACCCACATTGGGTTTCCACCTTACATCTTGTGTTCTTTGGTGTGATTATCTGTTTTTCATGCTCATTATTTTATGGTACTAATATGCAAAAATAATTCAAAGATCAAATAAGGAAGATTTATTAAATTGCTTGATAATACTGATTCACCCCCCCTCTCAGTATTATTTTCAACAATTGGTATCAGAGCAGGTCCTTCAGAGAAGCTTGATCGCTTGAAGGTAGATCGTTCATCATGAGCAACTACGAGAAAGAAGCATCAATCAGGCCACCTATTTTTGATGGGACAAATTTCAATTATTGGAAGGTAAGAGTTACTGCATATCTTCAATCTCTTGGTACAGAAGTTTGGAGCATTGTAGAAACTGGCTATGCTTTTCCTTCAGCTACACCTACAGATCCAGCTGAGAAAAAGCAGTATGAAACAAATGCAAAAGCAGTCAGTACTCTATTAGGAAGTATATCCCAAACAGAATTCATGAAGGTCATGCACTTCAAATCAACAAAAGAGATATGGGACAAAATGATCACTAGCTATGAAGGAGATGAACAGGTAAAACAAGCTAAACTTCAAACTCTCAGGATTCAATATGAGACTCTCAAGATGTATAATGATGAAAGTGTGGCTAATTATTTTCTTCGGGTAGATGAGAGTGTTAATTGTATGAAAAATTTGGGTGAAGAAATAAAAGAGACTATAGTAGTTCAAAAGATTCTAAGATCATTATCCCCCAAGTTTGAATCTAAAGTATCTGCAATAGAAGAAAAGGAAAATCTTCGTGTTCTCACTATGTCCCAGCTACATGGAATTCTAACTGCTTATGAAATGAGAAAGGGAGGTCCATCAGACAGAAGGGAAGCTGCTTTTAAGGCATCAGGGAAAGAAGATTACTATGAAGCAAGCCATGTTCCAGAAGAAGAGGAAGAAGAATCAAATTTTGTCAGAAATCTTCAAAGGGGTTCTGGAAGGTTCAGAGGTAAGCTACCTTTCAAATGCTTTGCTTGTGGAAGAGTAGGTCATTATGCTGCAAAATGTCCTTATAAGGATAAAGGAAAAGAACCTGCTAAATGGAACAAGAAACAAAGTGCAAATAAAAAAAAGCTACTATACCCATGAAGATAGTGATGGCTTATCAAACAGTGATGAAGATGAACAAGGTAATAAATATAAGCTATTAATGGCATTTGAAGATGATGATTATGAGGATGCTGTAGATGTGGATAATCTCTATGATGAAATTACTAGACTCAAGAGATGCATAGAAGAAAAGAATGTGATCATTGATACTTTGCAATTTCAAATTGATGAAAAGGAAAAACATCTTGAAAAACTAGAAGGTGAAATTGTTGGTCTCAGAAAAGAAATTGAGAAAACAAAAGCTATTAATCTTAAGTTTGTCAAAGGATCTGAAACTTTGGATGAGATTATCAATGTGCAGCGGTCTCCTCTAAACAAGACAGGTTTGGGCTATAATGGAGAAACTTCTCAAGCATCCACCTCAAAAAGTTATCTTGATGCAGCAAGAAGAAATGAGCAGAAGAACAATGAAGATAATCAGGTAAAGCAGGGACGAATTACAAACAGAAACTATCAGGGACAATCCATCTTAAGGGTGAACAAAAGCTACAACCAGCCACAGGTAAAATCTTCTTAGTTTGGTTCAAGAATAGATGAAAATAGAAATTACAATCAGTTGGCTGGTAGATTCAATAACCGCAGAAGCTTCTTCAATGGACAATGCTTTTCTTGCCATAACTTTGGTCACAAAGCAGCTCAATGTGTTGCATATAAAACAATCATGACTAGGGAAGCTCAAAAACAAAGAAGTATGACAGGGATTACAAAAAGGACCTATAACAACTTTTCGGTTCTTGAAAATGAAGTTGAATGTTCTATCTGCAATAATTTTGGTCATGAAGACTCTGAATGCAGGAGCAGGTTTCAGGAGAAAAAGGAACAAGCCACAAGCACCAAAACATGGAGAATAAAGGAACCTCAAACATAAAGATGTGGGATAGCATTTTATGCAGAAGGACAGGAAAATTTATGGTACATTGACAGTGGATGTTCGAAACATATGACAGGTGATAAAGAAAAACTTGAATCTTATTCTACTTTAGAAAAGGGAAAGAAAGTTTCTTTTGGAAATGATACTCCTGCAACTATAAAAGGAAAGGGTATTGCTCCTTTGAAAGAAAAGGTCAAGGCTGGAAATGTTTTGTATGTTGATGGATTGAAGCATAATCTTCTAAGTGTCAGCCAGATGTGTGATCAAAAAACCGAGGTTATTTTCAGATCGAATGGATGTCTTGTTCGTGATCTTGATACAGGTAAAACAGTACTCAAAGGCAAAAGAACTCCAAATAATCTGTACATATTTGAAGAAGGAGAACAACAATGCTATCTTAGCAAGGATGAAGAGCACTGGTTATGGCATCGAAGGTTGGGACATCTAAGCTTCTCACAAATAAGGAAAGCATGCAAATATCAGGCAGTTCGCGATCTTCCAGATATCAAAATTCCTGACAACACCATATGCAGATCATGTCAGTTTGGAAAACAAACCAGGACTAACTTTCCAGAGAAAGAGGGATCAGCTAGCAGGCCTCTTGAGCTAGTACATACAGATACATGTGGCCCATTCAGGGAAAGAACACCTAGAGGAGAGGAATACTTGATATTATTTATTGACGATTTCTCCAGGTTTGTCTGGTTAGGACTTATGAAGCACAAAGATGAAGCATTCGAAAAATTCAAGACCTTCAAAGCCTTGGTTGAAAATGAATCAGGTCACAAAATTAAGTGCCTCAGATCCGACAGAGGTGGGGAATTTACTTCAAATGAATTTTTCGATTTCTGTGATGAACATGGGATAAGGAGAGAATTCTCTACAGCTAGAACTCCTCAGCAAAATGGAGTTGTTGAAAGAATGAACAGAACAATCCAACAAATGGCTCGTGCTATGCTTGATGAATCAGGAACTCCCGCAACTTTCTGGGGTGAAGCTGCACATGCTGCGGTTATTATTCTCAACAAGACAAATGTCCGGGTGAACAGCACTCAAACTCCTCATGAGCTCTGGAGTGGTAAAACTCCTTCGGTAAAGCACTTCAAAATCTTTGGGAGCAAATGCTATATCAAGAATACTGATGAGCAGCTTGGCAAACTTGAACCTAGAGCAGATGAAGGCATTCTTCTTGGCTATTCTCCACATAGCAAAGCATACAAATGCTGCAATAAAAGACTTGGCAGAATTGTTGACAACATTGATGTAGTGGTTGATGAGAAGGGATATATTCCTAGGCAAGTACATCATGAAGATATAGAAGAAGATGAAGGCTACCCTCAAAGACAGAATGATGAAGAAGAAGAACCCCAAGGAGAACCTCAAGAAGAACCAGAGGAGCAGACAAGAATAGAAGAAAAAACTCCATCCAGATATGTTCAGAAGAATCATCCAGAATCTCAGATTGTGGGGCAGAAAGAAGCAGGTGTACAAACAAGAAGAACAGTTGCAGAAGCCTCAAGCTATTTGGCATTACTCTCCTCTACTGAACCACAAAATGTGAAAGAAGCATGCAAAGATGAATGTTGGGTGAAAGCAATGGATGAAGAACTTGAGCAAATCGAAAAGAACAACACTTGGGAGCTGGTTCCTAGACCAAAGGATAAGAATGTTATCGGAACAAAATGGGTCTTCAAAAATAAATTGAATGAAAATGGAGAAGTAATTAGAAACAAAGCCAGACTTGTTTGTAAAGGGTATGCGCAGCAAGAAGGAATAGACTTTGAAGAAACTTTTGCTCCTGTTGCAAGACTTGAGGCCATCCAAATGTTCCTTGCTCTCTCAAGTTTTCAAAACTTCAAAGTATTTCAAATGGACGTGAAATCAGCCTTTCTGAATGGAGACTTGGAAGAAGAAGTGTACATTGAACAGCCAGATGGGTTCATTCTTGGAAATGATCCAAATCTTGTATGCCGATTGAAAAAGGCTCTCTATGGTCTCAAACAAGCTCCAAGGGCTTGGTACTACCGGTTGGACAAATATCTTCATCAACAAGGCTTCTCAAAAGGTTCAGCAGATAGCAATCTGTATATAAAAATTGAAAATGACAAATTACTAATACTTGTTGTGTATGTAGATGACATTATTTTTGGCAGCAATGAAGAAGCTATGAGTCAAAGCTTTGCCTCGGTCATGCAGAAAGAATTTGAAATGTCCTTGCTAGGAGAACTGACATATTTCCTTGGTTTGCAAATCCAACAAAAGGAAGGAGGAATCTTTTTATCTCAAACCAAGTATCTCAAGCAGATTTTGAAGAAATATGGCATGGAAGATGCAAAACCAGTATGTACACCCATGGTCACAGGATGTAGTCTCAGTGCAAATGATGAATCTGCAGCAGTACATCAACCAACCTACAGATCTATGATTGGAAGTTTACTATATTTGACAGGTATCCGACCGGACATCATGCATGCAGTTGGAATAGTTGGAAGATTTCAGGCAAATCCGAAGGAGACTCATCTTCAGGCAGTAAAGAGAATTTTCAAATATCTTCAAGGGACTCAAAATTATGGCTTATGGTATCCTAGAGATACAGATCTTACTCTTCATGCTTATACAGATGCAGATTGGGCCAGAAGCGTGGATGACAGGAAAAGCACAAGTGGTGGTGCGTTCTTTATGGGTTCCAGACTGGTATCTTGGTTCAGCAAGAAACAGAGTTCGATTGCCTTGTCTACAGCTGAAGCAGAATATGTTGCTGCTGCATCTTGTTGCACTCAACTACTTTGGATGATGCAGACTTTGCAGGATTTTCAAATCACTTGTACACCACCTATCCCCATCTTATGTGATAACACAAGTGCAATCAGCATCTCAAAGAATCCAGTTATGCATTCAAAAACCAAGCACATACCAATCAAGTACCATTTTCTCCGGGAACAAGTGCTTGCACAGAAAGTCAAGTTGGAGTATGTTCCTTCCAAGGAACAAGTTGCTGATATTCTTACCAAACCATTACCCAGGGACACGTTTGAATACCTCAGGAAAAAGCTGGGGGTTGTTGATGCATCATCTTGTTGAACCTCTTCTTATTGGTGGTACAGGCTCAGGGGGAGCACATAATGCATTGTTGGCATTATGGAGAAGGAGATCTTGGAAATAGCTGCAATATGTCTCTATCTCTTTCATGGTGGTGCGTTGCTGCAGATCTGGGTCATATTCAGGGGGAGCATGAGCTTAGGGGGAGCATACCCTTTGCCCTTGATGTCAAAGGGGGAGAATGAAGCTGAAGATTGTGAGGTTGCCATCAAGTCCAAAGGGGGAGATTGTTGGCATTATGTTTTCTGGTATGAATGTATGTTACAGATGTTGTACTTGATGGCAACTCCAGTGGTAAGGCTCTCAGTTTGTTAAAAATTAAGAAGGACGCAGACTATCGGTTCAGAAAGTGCGTCCCCGCAGGTATACCATGCAGAACCCGCGTCCAGGGACGCCGGCCAGCCGTTCAGGGGGTGCGTCTACCCAGTGCACACATTTCAAGGCAGAGAAAAGCACGTGGGGGTTTCTTGTGTGGTATCTAGCCGACGGTTTTGTGTTTCTATGGTGTCGGCTCGTGGTATTGTTCCATGTTTTGGGGAGGAGCTTGCCTATATAAAGCAAAGGTGTTCATTTGGATTGTGCAAGAGTCTTGGGTTGAATATCTTATTTGGTGAGATCTAGTCCAAATCTAAGAGGGCGAATCTTCTAATGGACTGTGATCTCTATGGCGCATGATCAGATCTATAGATCTGACTGTTTGGGTCTGTTCTGAAGTCTTCATATCATTTACATCTGAAGGGTCGCAGGTTCAGTGAAGGGAAAGTGCGCCGGGACGCTGATACTGTAAAGGGTAGGTGCGCCGAGACGCAGTACAGTAGAGAGAGACCTGCGTGGGGACGCAGGATGATCAAGGTTCAGGTGCGTCTTTGAAGCAAAAGGACGCGGCGCGATAATGTTTTCAGGTGCGTCTCTGTAGCGAAAGACGCGGCGCGATAGTATCTTTGGGTGCGTCCCTGAAGCAACAGAACGCAGAGCAGACACAGGAACAGTGCGTGGGCACGCAGCGGAGCAGAAGGATATCTGCGTGTGGACGCAGAGTAGCAGAAAGTTAACAGCGTCTGGTCGCAGGCCACATAAAGAAAAACTGCGTCTTTGTTTTAAGATGTTCTGTTGATTAAATTTCTCTGTTGATAAGGTGTTCTGGGTTGTTTCTGTTATTGCTGATCTGATATCTGTAGTGGTCTATATCTGTTATGTACTTGTTGATCATTTGATACTTTATGAAAAGAAGTAGGGGGTTGTAGCTCCCTTCCAGGAGTAGACTGGAAAACGAGAAAGAGAGAGAGTTGTAGCTCTCTGCAGGTTGCAGCCTGCGTACTGGTAAAGGACTGCACCAGTACAAAATCATTGTAAAAGAAGTTTCTAAATTGAAAGAAGATAGAGACATATTGCAGCAGGTGGTTTTCACCCACATTGGGTTTCCACCTTACATCTTGTGTTCTTTGGTGTGATTATCTGTTTTTCATGCTCATTATTTTATGGTACTGATATGCAAAAATAATTCAAAGATCAAATAAGGAAGATTTATTAAATTTCTTGATAATACTGATTCACCCCCCCTCTCAGTATTATTTTCAACACTGTTCCCTTCTACTCTCAAAGATGTGGCATTGTGTTGGTTCATGGGATTACCTGGTAATAGCATCACAACTTGGGCTCAAATGTAGCAAGCCTTTAACAACAAGTATCGAGACTATTGTAGGTCAAAAGATACTAAAGAATAAATTTTCTAAATGACCATAGGAAGTGATGAGTCCCTGGAGGACTATGAAGAGAGGTTCCAGCTCAATTACAAAAGGTCAGGTGTACACTTGACCCTGAGTCTCTGAAGTTGGCCTTGCTTAGTGGAATTCGGGAAGATGTTTTATACACCCTCCATCTACTGGTCCGGGGAGACATCTACCAACTATCTTATGAGGACATAAAGACGGTTTCTAGGAACCATTCTAGAGCAACTAGAAAGAAAAGTAGGGGGAGTCAACCCATATCCAATACCTCGTCCTCTAGCTCATCCATTAAAGGAGAAATTGGAAACATGATGGAAGACTTCAAGAGTGAAATGCTACAGACTCTTGCCATGCAAATGGATACCTTACATATCAAAAGGAAACAAGAGGAAGCAGAGAGGGCTTTGGCCATTTTTTTCCCTAGATGCACCAGGAGGCATCCTAGGAATGAATGCCCATTGAACTCTATAGAAGTTTGTTCATTCTGCGAAGAAAATCATTATACAGACAAGTGACCTTCCTTACCCAAACATAAAGCTATATGTCAAGGGGCTGAGGGAGTCATTGAACAGCTCTATTACATAAACCAAAGGAGGCTGCATGGACCTAGACCATATCAGCATGGGATGCAAGGGACATCTTAGGCATACTACAACCCCAACCAAGTCACTTCCATACCTTCTTGGGGTCCCCTTGCTCATCCTTCCTAGTCCACACCTCCTTCGTCGTCCTTCACATCTCCATATCATGCCCAACCAGCCACCCATTCATTTCAATCCTATGCTCAGCTGCAGCCTCAGTGGAATGCATCTCATCAGGGGTGGAGGCCCTAAGACAACTCTCCTCCTGCTCTTTTTCCTCCACCACCTACCCAACCACAACCATTACCTCCTGCTCCAGCAAAGCAACCCCAAATGCCTGCCCAACCAAATCTGAACCCGAACAATAGACAGGATCAAAAAGTGTATAGTGGGGAACCATCATACCCGAATTATGTTGTGGAGATTCAAGAAATTAACTTGTGATCTGGGAAAGTTCTCCCAGATAGCCAACCTCCACCCAGGGAAGTTGAGGAAGATAAAGAGGAAAGTGAACCTAAAGCAAATCCACCCTTTCCTGAGAGACTATCTGCGACAGTCCAACCTACCCCAGAAGAAACTGAACTCTTAGGAGAATTGAAACATTTATGTGTGAAGATACCACTTCTCCAAGCCATAAAAGATGTGCCTATCTACAATAGGTTGATCACAGAGAAGTGCTTTGGGCATCCAGGAAGGCGCAAGAGAGATGCCCCAACCATCAATGTCATAGGGCAACTGTCTGACGTAATGTTATGGTAGGTAATCTGTCCAAAATATCTAGACCCTGAAAGCCCAGTAGTTGATGTCCACATCAATGGCACCATGATCCCACACACCTTGATTGATCTTGGAGCTGCCATTAATGTGATGAAAAAGGACACAATTCTCAAACTCAACCTCTAGGGCTCCTTAAGGAAGACCACGACCGTGCTACAGATTGCAGACTGCTCCACTGTGACCCCTGAGGGGATTGTGGAAGATGTGATGGTCTCCATTGATTCTTGGGAGTACCCTGTTGATTTCTTAGTTCTCCAGCCAAAGGCATAGCTCAATAGGTATCCTCTCATTCTGGGAAGACCCTGGTTGGCTACTTTCAATGCCTACATTAACTGTCGAGCTGGGAACATGACCATAAAGAACTGTCATATGTCCAAGTAGTTAATCCTATACCCTCCTGCCCAACCCTTGCTAGAACATGATCTACCTCTCTGGTTGAAGGAGGAAGATGAGGATGAAGTCAATTCTGCACCACTTTGTGCATTAGAAATCGCCATGGGGGGGAAATCGCAAGATGAGGATGATATGATTGAAAATCTGATTCAAAATCCACCTCCCAGTGTATCACCATTAGAGGACATAGTAAGAGAAACCCAAAACAACCCCTCAATTGATCTCCGTGCGGCCGACTCCACTCCTCTCTATGTTAAGAACATAGAGTTCGGCCCATAAAGAACCTTGAAAATCAATCCATCCCTATCCACTTCCCAGAAGAAGGAACTGTGTAGCTTGTTGAAAAAACACCTAGATGCCTTCGCCTAGAGTTATAAGGAGATGAAGGGAGTGCACCCTTTAGTATGTACCCATCATATATACATCAAGGAGGATTGCATGCCAGTTAGGTAGCCTCAAAGGAGGATGAATACAGCACTTAAAGATATTGTTAAGGAAGAACTGCAAAAATTGCTTGATGCAGGATTCATCTATCCCATCTCTGACAGTGAATGGGTCTCTCCTTTGGTGCTAGTGCCAAAGAAAAATGGTAAGGGGAGAATATGTGTCGACTATCAAGAATTGAACGAAGCCACTAAAAAAGACCATTTTCCTTTACCTTTCATAAATCAAGTGTTAGACGGTCTGGCAGGGAAAAAGTTTTTCTCTTTCCTAGATGGGTTTAGCGGGTACAATCAGGTTCAAATTAGCCTGGAAGACTAAGATAAGACCACTTTCACTTGTCCTTGGGGTACCTTTGCATATCGGGTCCTTCCTTTTGGTTTGTGTAATTCTCTAGCCACTTTCCAGAGAGCGGTACTGAGTATATTTTCTGAATTAGTTCATGATGCAGTAGAGATATACATGGATGACTTTACTCCTTATGGCTCTGACTTTCAGGAAGCTTTATCTAACCTAGGAAAAGTTCTAGACAAGCGTATTGAGATGAGCCTGTCCCTCAGTCCAAAAAAATGTGAATTTCTGATGATTGAAGGGACCATGCTAGGTCATGCAATATCTCAACAAGGACTATAAGTGGACCCCAACAAAATTGCCATCATCCAAAGGGTCCCACCTCCTCAAAAGGTGAGAGATGTTAGAAGTTTCCTAGGCTTAGCTGGGTATTACCGAAGATTCATTAAATATTTCAGCAAGCTAGCCTCTCCTTTGTTTGGCTTCTTAGGTAAAGATATCGAGTTCATATGGTCAGAAAATTGTCAAGAGGCCCTAGATACCTTGAAGAGAAATCTCGTGACTGCCCCAATTCTGAGAGGCCCAAACTGGGCCCTACCTTTCCACATTCACATAGATGCATCAAACAAAGCAATAGGAGTAGCCTTGGGACAAATTGATGAAAAGTTACCTTATGTCTTATACTTTATAAGCAAAAACTTGTTAAAGGCAGAGTTAAACTATACGGTGACCAAGAAGGAACTCCTAGCTGTCGTGCATTCCTTAAACAATTCAGACATTATATCACAGGCTATCAAACTTTTCTGCACACTGATGATGTTGTAATTAGATATTTAATGAAAAAACCGGATGTAAATGCTCGCATTATTAGATGTTTGCTTTTATTGTAGCAGTTTGACTTGATCATTATTGATAAGCCTGGTAAAGAAAATATTGTTGCTGACTTTCTGTCTAGAGTAAATTTATCTACACATGAAGAAGGAATGGTGGATGACCAAATTCCAGATGAACATCTGTTTGCTATCTCAATACTCTCTCCATGGTTTGCTGATATAGAAAACTACTTGGTTTCAGCACAGTTTCCACCACACCTGTCCTCAAAAGAGAAGAGAAAGATAGTAAGGAAAAGTGCCCCTGTCACCTGAATTGGGGGCAATCTCTTCAAACTTGGCCCAGATTAGATCTTGAGAAGATGTGTTAGGGAGGAGGAAGTCTTTAACTTCCTCCTAACCTGTCATGATGGGCCTTGTGGAGGTCAATTTGTAGTAAAAAGAACTACCTTCAAGATACTGAAAGCAGACTACTACTGGCCCACTCTTCATCAGGATGTGAGGAGATATACCAGCCAGTGTGATCGGTGTCAGAGGATGGGGAAACCTACTCCAAAGGATGAGATGCCCATGCAACCTCAAGTGACCTTTGAGCCATTTCAGAAGTGGGGCATGGACTTTGTGGGTCCTATCAGCCCTCCTTCAAAGTAGAAACAATACATCATTGTGTGCACCGATTACCTGACAAAGTGGGCAGAGACAAAAGCAATCAAAGCAATGACAGAGGAAAAAGTAGCTTAGTTTTTGAGAGAAAACATATTCTACAAGTTTGGGTATCCAAGAGAGTTGGTCATAGATCAAAGCAGTCAATTTACTTCCAATGTGATTGAAGACTTGCTCACACATCATAGAATCAAGCATAGGAATTCCACCCCTTACCATCCACAAGGCAATGGACAGGTGGAGGTCACCAACAGAGCATTGGAAGGGATCCTAACAAAGGTAGTGAGCAGCAGCAAAAAATATTGGGCAGACAGATTCGTTGGGGCCACTTGGGCCTACAACACAACATGGAAGACCACTACAGGGTTCACACCCTATAAACTGGTCTATGGGAAGAAGGATTTACTGTCAATAGAATTTGAATTCAATACCCTGAGGATGGTAGCTCTGTTGGACCTAGACCTCAGCCATGCACAGAAAGAAAGATTACTTCAGATCAATGGATTGGATGAACACAGAATGGAGGCCCTTCTCCATACAAAGGTAGTTCATCTTCAGAGAAAGATATGGCATGACAAAAATATCAAGGAGAAGCAATTCCAAGAGGGAGTTTGGGCACTACTTTATGATTCAAGATACAAATATTTCAAAGGCAAGCTACAGACAAGGTGGCTAGGACCCTACACTATGGAGAAATGCAATGTCAATGGCTCAATTCTGATTAGAACCATTGATGATGAAGCCATCCTCATGCTTGTAAATGGACACCAGTTGAAAGTCTACAAGAAACCCCTCTCCAAGCGAGAGTTCATTGAAGATATGAATAAGAAAGTGATGGTAGTGGAGCATGTCTTAGCCTCCACTTCACCCACTCACTGAAGAAAAAATAAAAAATAAGAAATATAAGGACTCAAGTGAAAACCTCCATGAGGCGCTTGAGTCCCATCATTGGGTTGAAAACCTCTTCTAAGGCGGCCTAGTGATGTCAAAAAGAAAAGAAAGAAAAATAAGATCCCAAGGTGAAAACCTCCCTTGGAGGCACCCAGGGCAGGCAATTAGGGTGAAAACCCCCTTGAGGCGCCCTATTTGTTTTCAAAAAAAAAAAAAAGAGAAAAAGGAAAATGAATTTTCATTTGCATTGCAGGTTTCCAAGAGGACTACAGGAAGCATAAAAAGGTGCTAAGGGAGCCCTGAAACCAACACAAGCACCCATCCTACCTTCCCACACCTTTCTCCATCATTCTTGGCATTTCTTTGACCTCACTATGCTTCTTTTTAAAAAATTGTGTTTTCTACAGGAGGCTCTGTGTTTTCTATAGGACTCTCCTGTAGGAATTATAGAGAGCCAGAAATGGATATAAAAGGCAGTTTGAGGGATAGGGAAGCTTCATGAGGAATATATAAATCCTCCTACAGTCTTCGAACCTTGTTGCCATCATTTCCAAGCCTGCATCACACCCCAAGCATCATTCTTCTTCCTGTCCAAGAAAACACAAAAAAAATAGTTTATTAGGAAAAGAAAAAAACAAAAAATAAGAAAGGAACAGCATCATCCACCTCACTTGAAGCCTACCTATTACCTCTCCATCTCTATCTACATCTCTGGCATCATCCTCATAGCTCCAAGCATAGAAAGAAGCTAAAGATTCAAGGGGAGAAGTAGCTACAGGAGCTCCTATAGGAATTCCTGTAGTAGTTGATCCCATTAAAATCCAACATCAGCAACAAGAGAGTGCAAACATGAAGGTGGAAAAAGACACTTGAAGCTCAGATCCAGCCAGAGAAGAACCTACACAGGACACAGCCACACATCAACAAGTAGACAACATGCATCAAAAGAAATGAGGGCATGCAGCAGAGAGAGAGAGAGCCACAGTACCTCACAAGCAATACATTCAGATCTCAGGTAAGTAACTAACCCACTCCTCTGTTTGAATTTGTGTAATTAGAAGGCATGCAAAAGTAATGAGATGGTTGAGGTTGAACAAGGGAAAAGTGGCTAGTTAACTTGGCCACCTTTATCTAATTGACTCGACTCATCCGAGGATGTCACCCACACGTGCGCATAGTCAACTTAAGAAAGATGTCAAGGACAGGTAGTGGAGGAAGTGTGAAATTTGATGCAATCATGAGGGATGATTACGAGGAGGGGCCATGATTACAAGGCAGGTGGGGACCAATGGTCTGAATATAGTCAACGTATACGTTGCTAGCTCACCCTCCATCACCGGAAATATCCATAAAGGGCAGTAAGTGCTCCTCTCCAAGCACTCTCACCACCTTTTCCTTCATTCTCTCCTCGAAACTCAGCTACAACAGTTTCTCTGTGCCCCCACAGCCTCGTAACCATCATTCTCCATTAATCTCTCCCATATTCCTACTCTCGGCGTTTTCTACAGGAGCACTTGCAGGTTCTACAAGAGCACCTATAGGAATTCTACAGGAGGGACAATAGGCTTCTACAGGAGGGGTAGTGAGTTGTTTGAAGGGAGAAAACACGAGTTTTAGCATGGTTTTCGATCTGAGGAGGTAGGTTCCATGCATGCCTCCATTGAATATCAAAATATGCAAGCAGTGGTTTAAATTTGAAGAGGAGATAAAGTCTTTAGGAGGAGGAAATACATAAAAAAATTCTGCTTATTTTTTTAAAAAATACAGTCTCCTCTGTTTCTATGTTTTCTTCAAAAATTGTTGTCTCCATATCCACATTTGGTTTTCCAAAGAAGTATAAACAAGATGATAGGAGGATTTATGAGGAAGGAGCTCACCAACTCCTCCAAGCTCCATGCACATCCCCAAGTAGTGGACATCTTCACAAGGGCAAATTGGATGAACTTTTTTGAGAAATTTTGAGGGTTTGATGAGGATATTGCCCAAGAATTTGCCCACTCTTTGGTCCCTCACTCAAGAACACATGCCACTGTCACCTTTAGAGGTCTTTCCATGGAGATAACCCCTAAATTTATCAGTGGATTCACTACCCTTCCTCTTGGACTGCCTTGGAGTAAGGATGAGAAACCAATTGGCCAGGCTGCCAAAAAAAACTTCTTCCAAAACAATGAAACCCCTATAGAGGATAAAAATGGCATTAGAAGGGCTAGCATACCATATCCTTGGGATGAGGGTAGCTACCAAATAATCAAGTTAGTTCCTGTGAGGGGAGGTACACCATTGTCTATGGTTATCACTTTAGAATCCTTCATGAATTAAGGTATGGCATGGACACTCCAGACCCTCAGAAGCTTAGCATCCCCTACTTCCTCCTGCAGTCCCTCATTGACTCCAGCACTAAAGTAAAAGCAGGAAATTCAGAATAGCTAGCTCACCATGGGTTAACTAAATTTTAGTGAAGAAGCCCTCCATACATTTACACTCCCGATAGCATGGGAAATCTTCCGAAACATGACAGTTGAGGATGACATAAAAGCCCTAACCTATGATATCAGACCTACTGGTAGTGAGGAGGAAGAGTAGCAAGGGGGAGAAGGTGAAGTAACTGGTGACTTAGCAAAACAAGAAAGGAAGGAGGAAGAAACTAAGATAGAGGAGGAACAAGTTGAAGAAACAAAGCAGGATGAAACAGAGACATAAAAAGAGACAGAAGGAGGAGAGAAAGAGGCATAAAAGATAGAACAAGGAGAAGTATCCCCTGAGACTCTAGAAAGAGAGGCGGCAGCTGCTCTCACTACCCTCAGTACATCAATCAAGCCAAAAAAAAGGAGGAAAAGGCAAGCCTCCATGTATTTCAGGCCTAGGAAGAGCACAAGAATCAAAACAGGGAAACCTCAACCCTTTTCAAAAGTGCCAATTACAATTGAAGATTGACCCTCTACCCAAGGATAAGAATCCCCTTCCAAGGCACCTATCACATATGAGAGGGGGACTCCTAGATCTCCCACATGGAAAGAAAAGGTAGAACTATAGGACCCAAAAACAATCCTACAGGAGGCTCAGTTGTTCTATAGTTATCAAAACTACAGGAGACCCAAAAGCTAGAGAAAGAAATGGAAGGATAGCCACATGTAAAGGAGGAAGAAATAGAGCTACAAGAACCTGATCCCCAGCCCAGTCTTGCCTCCTACTACAATCTACTTGAGGGAGGAATAATAATTCCACAAAAATTCGCAATTCCACTATTCTTTGAATTAGAGAAAGAGAGAATAAGAACACATAGGTGGATGAAAATAGCCAAATCCAAAGGAGTTGAGGATATTGGCCATATGGAGAACAAACTCAGAGAAATTGGCAGAGAGTTGAGTGCTATTAGACATAGGGAAGAAATTACAAGAAGCCAAATTGAAACAGAAAATGAATTGCTAAGGAGGCAGCTGCAAGAGAAAGAGACCCAGCTCGCATGCATGGCCAGCTTATCCATGGAGGCATTGAAATGTAGAACACCAACAAAATCCTATGGCCTATATCTCAAGGACCAATGGTTGCAATTTCAGATAAAGACTTTGGCACAAAAAGGCACAATGCCCTTCCAAGATTATAGGCAATTTATGGACCCGTGTGGCCCAAGCACATCAAAGGATAAGGCAAAGATGGCAGAATTCTACCTACATAACATGGCCCTCATAGACATGAATGTGTGGGACCCCAATGCCAGGCTAGGGGACCTGCAACTAATGGCCATGGCCTCATGGATGAACCATGAAGAGTTAAGGGTAGCAGAAATAAGAAGATTGATGATAAAAGAGCATAATGAGCCATTAATGATCAGAGCAGAGCCATCAGATCCCATGGCACTCATCAGCACACATAACTTGCTTGCCAATAATCCTCAGATTGCCCCTAGATATATAAGTGATCATGCACAAGCCATTACACACTTTGAGGATATGGAAAGGCTACTTGGGGACGACTGTGTGCATGCATGTATGAGGAGATGGAACACCTTACGACACAGTCTACAGATTAGGGAATATCATTCCCCCATGAGGATGAAAGAGGAATTAAGGAGAGTGCCAATGTATAAGCACTCCATGTAGAGGTTGAAGGTCAACTGGATTGGCCTCAAACAAAGTCCCTCACTACTGTTAGGCATGTTGGAAGGCAAAAGAGAAGAAGAAGATCAAGAACAGTGGGAAGAGATAGACAGAAATGTAGGATTCTATGACAAGGAAGAGAAGACTAGCTTGGGATGTTAGGGAGGCCACTAGGGCCATAAAATATGAGGAGATGGACTAAGTTGCTCAGAGGATGAGCAACACTTTCGGTAGGGGGGTGATGATAAGCCTCATAAATGGGTAATTATATGGGCTCATTTTACCTCCTAACCTAGTCAAATCAACCATTCTCTTAGCTGATTACATTATTTTCTTATTATATTTATGCTTCTAGAGTGAGTCGAGTTATTTATGATGCCATGTGGTCTAACATGTGTTTAATGCATATTATTGATGAATTTTGGGGTCAAAGTCAGAGATCTAGTGGACAAATGGCAGCAATAACTCGAAGTGGAAAAAGGAGAGGACTTATAGGAGGGAACCCCCCTCATTTATTAATCCTCACTTCGAATTCCTCTTCATTCAGCTTGGAGTACAAGCAGCCAAGTCATGCACTAGAAGGCAGCCGAGCAAGTGGAGGATGGCTGATGATTATCTCAAGTTTCGGGAGCCAAGCCTCCCCGATTTTTAGGAAGCTATTGGTAGCTTCAATTGTATAAGTAGAGAGGCCTAGGACCTCATTAGGGTCAGATTTTTGTTGTATTTTTTCTTATGTAAACTTTGCTCAACTTCGAGCTTATTATTTTTGTGACAATTTCATGTAATCTTGTTACTGTTTTGAAATAAAGATGGAATCCTTTTTTATTTGGCACTGAGTTAACTCAGAGGGCTGCAACTCTTGGGTTAGGGCCCAATCCAAGCAGATAAGCTCCTCTTTACTTATATTTGTATGTTTTATTTCAGTTTGTATATTAGGTTGCTGTTAAATGCATTTCTTTTATGGTTAAGAATAGGTTGCTTTTGATGATTCAATAGTTTTCTTCTATTTGTGCTTTCTATAGCAGGTTAAGCAGTGATAAAGAAAAGATTCAAAAGGATAGAAATAGTGCCTTGGCCTCTCTTCCTCCCTTTAGGACCATGATTTGAGGCAAAGACCCTCTTGCTGCCCCAAAAACGCAGATTTTCCTCATTCATAGGACTTCTAGTGTTTGCAGTTTTTTAATTGGTTAATAGTCTAGTTTGCTTTGTTTCAGAACTTATTCATCATGCTCACTTATTTATTTGCACTATTCTTCTTTCATGCTTTCCTTTCTTGCAGCATTCCTTAGCATTTAATTTCATAGATCATAGTTTAGACTATTTTGATGTAAAACTCTATTTTCCTATATGCATTGATTTCATTGCTTGCTTGATCTTATTGCTTGATTGTCAGTTGTGTATGCAGCAAATATCTTCTAGCATCAGGCCAGCCTATCAGCTATCCCATCCTCCATCTGATCCATGCCCAGGTTTCCCAAGTCTCCCCTCAATCCTGCCTTAGTTTTCTACATTTTCCATAGAATTTCTTCCTCTCTCCTTGAGCAAACCCAATCATCTTTCTCTCTCCTGATGATTCTTGGTAGAACCTAGGCACTCTAACACCTCATTTCATCCCTCATCCACCTTTTTCACCCACTCTCACACCCTCAAAACAGCAAAAACTGCTCTTCGTCTCCTCTTGTAGGCCTCCTATAGAACGTTGTTTTTCCTCCTGTAGATTTCCAGTGTCCTCCTGTAGATTTTCCTGTAGGCTTCCTTTTGAAGGCTGAGTGTGGGAAAAGCCTCCAGAAGGCCACTTAAGACCTCCTAGGACCCAACCACACCATCCTACATCTTCTCAAGTCCCAAAACCATCCTTCAACACCACCTATTCGCTGCCTCATTCACAAACAATAAATTACATACATGTCAAATTCACATAAAAATACATGAAAATCCAAAAAGATGTTTTTTGCTACTTCCAGAAATAGCTTAGTTAGATGTTGTTTGCTTCTTTGAATAGATAATGGCATTCTTTTCATGGTTTTCATAGTGCTCATTGCAAAAGTAGGATTACTTGGTTAATTAGGATTTACTTGGTTTCCTTTACATTTCAGTCTTTCTCCTTTATGCAGTTAGAGTAGTATATGTATAGTAGTCTTTCTCTCCTTTCATCACCTATAGAGCTTCTTCTGGAATCCATAGAAGTTGGCTTGAGCTCCTAGTGATCTTGCGTCGGCTGACTAAGTGACAGCCTACAGTAAGAACTAGTACTTGTGCATACAGCACCGTCGCTTCCAAGTTTGTTACAAACTACCGGATTGATAAGAGTAAAGTAAGCAGCCCAGGAGTTGCAGCATTATTGCTGCAATACTGGCGCTCACCACTTTGGAAATACAAAGAGGCATTATTTGACATTTTATTTATGAAAATGATGGACACTAGGAGAAAAGGAAGGTGAAAGGTCACAAGTTGCATGTGAGGAGGAAAATGAAGAAAAATAATGGAAAAATGAAGAAAATAGAGGCCTCATTAATAAAAAGGCTTATGAGGATCACTTCATGGCTTTTTAATCAGTTCAGTTTTGGAGCTCTCATTTTTTTCTCTCTCTCTCATACTCTTGGACATGTAGAGATTCTTGGAGCACTCTTGGAGTAGTTTGGCATACTTGGGATTTGGAGAAAGAAGGCAAAGGAAAAGCAGGAAAACGTAAGAGTACATCGGGATCAACAGCTACAATAGATTTTGCTTTTAGGTACCGAGTTGCATGCATGATTTCCTTGCTATTTATTTCATGTATTGCATATGGATGTTGTTATTTGGTCATGATCTATCATTGGCATGGAAGATTTCTTGGATTGACAGTAGTTTTTCCTAGCCTTGCCATTTCCTAGATAGCCATGGTGCTGTGGGTTTTAATTTTTTTATGGTTTGTTTTCTTGTGCCTTTGGTTGTGGTTTGAGTTATTAGTTCCTTGAAGCCTTGGTTGGACAAACGATCTGGAAGCCCTATAACAACTTGGTTTGAGTTACTAGTCCTCAAAGACTTAGTTGGAAAAGTGCTATGGAATCACTTGGTGGGTTGAATTGCTAGTCCTGGAAGCCCTGGTTGGATAAATTCATGGAAGCTTGATATGGATTGAGTTACTAGTCCTCAAAGCCCTGGTTAGAACAAATGCTCTAAAGCCCTAGAAAACTTGGGTAGAGACCAATTTGGTGATGGTTAGTGATGTCTGACCGTGAGGTGGAATAACTAGTTAAGGGTTGAGGTGGTTTGGCCTCTGGAAGTGTAACACCCCATATCAGGTCTATCCAAAGTAATCATTCCAACTCGGGCAAACATGAGGGGAGATGCTACTACAATCAAATTCGACCTCCTATGTCACCTTAAGGAGGTGGAATCGATGGAACATCACATACAGTTATCCAACATCATCAAAAAAACCCTCAGGAGACAAGTTAACCACTCAAAAAGCCTATCCCTGGGTCCCACTGCTATTCTGTAGCTCTTATGCCATAGTCACTCTCATGCTATGGGCATGGGAGTGACCAGAAACCCAAAATCGCTCTCATAGGCCTACCTACCAGCGACTGTGGACCAGAATTGACAATTTTGTTCCAATGACCCTGAGATTTAAGCCACTTTTCTAGCCCAGAATCTTGGCCTCTACCCAGAACTTGTTGTAACTTCTAAAATTCATTAAAAACATGATAACAATGTTGATCAATAAAAAATCACCCTCAGGACTAGGCCTGAGCATCCCTAACCGGGACTAACATTCTGCGAAACACTTTGCATCAATGCAACCTACAGGTCTAGAATACAAGACAGAGTATAAACGACTGAAACAACTTATGAAACATAACTAGAAGGATCACCTCCTTCTCCATTGAACTAGTGCATCATCAATTATGTATTGCATCCATCGATTTAACAGTCACAAGTAAATATATGAAATAACCATGACATAAACCAGTCATTCAACCATGCTTATAACCAACATAAAACCATATAAATATCATAGATATGACAACCATTAATTCCACATATAGATCAATGAAAAATTAAGAGAACTTAGCTTTTATTACTCATAGGCAAATTCGACTAGGTTTGGGACTTCGACATACCACCTGACCATAGACATGGTTGTTCCAAATCTCTCTTTCAACTAGTCTCCCCATTGCCATATTCCAAGCATGAATGTGGGATCTCATAGAACAACCAAGGCAATCATAAGGTTAAACCACCTCCACCCTAACCAAACCATGATCACACCAAAACCGGTGCTCCAATCATAACCGAACATAACTTGGAATGCCATCCAAAATCCATCACTATCCTTGAGGAATTTTTTGTCTCCTTATCTCTTAGGCTTTACTGCAATCCAAACCTGGATCACTAGGCCCTAAACCGAGACTTCTCACTCAGGCTTTACCATGTATCACGCCAAAACCACTCAAGGGATTCCTAGGCCTTTGGGAATGAACCTTGAAACCACCTTCGCCCTGGATTGCAAAATCCATTCGGAAATTCCAAAGCTCAAAAATTGAAATAACATTCCAACATACCATGGCATCCAGAAAAAGGCTAGGCTAGGATGAAATCCACTGTCATAACCTGACTAAACCATGTCACCGACAACAAGAGAACCATACACCAACATGCAAAGCAATTCATGTCCAAACCAGGTAGGAAATCACACATGCAAAAGGTTACCTGCAAGTATTCTTGCTGAAACTTCTTGATCCTGCTTTCCTTTCCTTGATCCTTGATTTCTTTTCCTTCCTTGATCCAAAGCTAAAGTGCTCCAAGAAAACTCTAAGTGACCAAGAGAGTGAGGGAGAGAGAGAGAATAATTAGAGAGCTCCAAACTTGAACTTGACAAAAGTCGTGAACTGATCCTCAGAAGCCTCTTTATGCATGAGGCCTCTGATTTCTTCATTTTCCATTATTTTCCTTCAATTTCCTCCTCACGTGCAACTTGTGACCTTTAACCTTACTTTTCTCTTAATTTCCTTTATTCCCATAAATAAATGTGCCAAAATGCCTTATTTCCTTTTAATTCCTTTGCCTTAGCCTTTGCCAATTTTCCTTAGCCAAAACACACATTTAGTGATGCCCACTAGGATATCTTTTCCCAACATTCAGCTTGGAATATGTGTCCCTTATCCATGATCTTATTTTTCCTTTATTAACTTTTATTACATGAATTTTTCACTAGGTCTGTTATAGATCCCTCCCCCTTGGGGAACACCATCCTCAGTGTTAAACCACACCATAACCTTAGCAAAACAGCAGAAAAGAAAACATACTACCTATGGATCTTTATAACTTAGCTCATTGTAGTATTTACAATGAAGAACCTGCTCAAAAGAAAAACATCATGAGAACATGACAAGATAATAACCATACCACTTATTGGAGCTTTATAACTTATCTCATGGAAGTATTTATATCCATATACATATACATATACAAATATGGAAACATCAATAAAACATATGCCAAACATAAACCAACATCAAACCAAAACTACTTTGCCTCAACCAGAAAAAAATGAAGGATATAGGGCCCGAATTTGATCCACCATCTCTCATGTCGCTTCTTCAAGCCCAAAGTGCTTCCACTGCACTTTAACTTGCTCTATGTCTTTGTTCCTAAGCATGAGATACTTATGTTGCAATATGCATTGAGGCTTTGGCTAAAACTCTTCTTCTTGCTCCACCGACAATACATACTAATCAATAACGTGAACAACATCCTTTATATACTTCTTAAGCAATGAAATATGGAAAACATCATGGACTTTCACTGTTGGAGGCAGTGCAAGTCAATATTCCACTGGTCCAATCCTCTCAAGGATCTCGAAAGGCCCGCAATACCGTGGTGCCAACTTGGCACATGAACCAATCCTCAAAGAGATTTTCTTGGGCTTGATGTGCAAATACACATGCTCCCCAACCTAAAACTCTTTGAACACCCTGTGTTGATTTGCATAACTCTTATGTCTATCATGTGTTGCCTTTAGATTCTTCTTAGAACCTACATTTCTTGCTCCATGTTCATCAACATGTTCCATCTAATAAGTACCCTATTCACCGGATCACTCCAGTTGATGGGAGTGTTACAAATTCATCCATACAATGCCTCAAAAGGACTCATCCTCAATGAATCATGATAACCATTATTGTATGCAAACTCCACCAATGGAAGATAATCCTCTCATTTCCTCTGCTAGTGCATCACATACATCCTCGGCATATCCTCTAAGATCCCATTGATCCTCTGTGTCTGACCATCTATATGCAGATGAAAAGATGTACTGAAGGCCAACTTTGTACCCAAGCCTACAACTACCTCCTTCCAAAACTTGGAAGTGAACTTTGCATCCCTTTCTGACACAATCTTTTTTGGAACACCATTTAGTCTCACTATCTCTATGATGAACACTTGTGCTACCTCACTGACGGAATATATAGTCTTCACCGGAATGAAGTGAGCTACCTTGCTCAACCTATCAACCACGACCATAATATAATCATGTTTCCTCATTGTCCTTAGAAGACCTATAATGAAACCCATGGAAATGGCCTCCCATTTCCATTCTAGAATCGCAATAGGTTGTAGTAGACCACCTGGATGCTTGCATTTCGCCTTTACCAGTTGACAGCCTAAACATCTAGCCATGAACTCTGCCACTTCCTTCTTCAGATTTGGCCAATAGTAAAAATTATTCACCATCGTCAATGTCTTCCTGGATGACCTAAATATGGTTTCACATGAAAACCCCTCAAGATAAGCTTCTTGATCTCACTGCAATTTGACACATATATCTTGTTTCGAAACCTCACCAAGCCATCTTCCGTGTTGACACCTAATCCGAAACGGATGAGGTGAAGTCGGACAGTCATCTAGAAGATGAACTGATCCGTTTTGCATTTGTATAAATAATAATAGTTGAATGAATAATACTCATCCAGTTGTTTCTTGCGCTCATTAATTTCTGAGCTAACCTGGCCTGACATGGTATCAGAGCACAGGTCCCAGAAATAGCTCCTGCCTTTGCCAGGTTTCTACAGCCTCATGAAACCTACCTCTGTCCCGAGACTGCGTGCTACTGGCAGTGATCTGAGCGCCTCTGGCTCTGACATGGAATGCGTGGAATGCGCTGCTGAATACTGCGTTTGAAAACTGAGGTATCATTTTTGTATGGCATAGACTGCGTTTTTTATCATTTTTATGGATTGAAGAAACCCTGCATATAGATTTTGGTATCGGTGGTTATGGTATAGACTGCGTTTTGAAACTGAAAACTGAGGTATCATTTTGGTATCGGTGGTTATGGTATAGACTGCGTTTTTATCATTTTTGTGGATTGAAGAAACGCTGCAAATAGATTTTGGTTATCGGTCTCTGTCTATATAACCCTGCAAACGCTGCAAATAGATTTTGGATTGAAGAAACGCTGCAAATAGATTGTGGTTATCGGTCTCTGTCTATTATAGAGTGCGTTGTATTAATGTATGGAAGACTGCGTTAATACATTTCCTTTTGAAATATGACTAAAGCCTGAAGCGGATTAGTACATGAAGATTGCGTTGATGCATTTCTTTTAATGCATTTCTTTTGAAACCTGAAGCTTGCTGCCTGACAGAAACGTTGAAGCGTGAAGCATGAAGATTGCGTTAAAGACTGCGTTGATGTATTTCTTTTAATGCATTTCTTTTGAAACCTGAAGCTTGCGGCCTGACATGGTATGGATTAAACACTGCCTATAGTATCAAAGCTAGCTCACGACCCGGAATGCTGTGATCTGAGAATGAATTTCCAAGCCGACTGCGTTTTTTGTGACTGTGTTTTTTTGAAGACAAACATCTCATGACATCTCATGGTATATACATTTTAATGCTATGGACTGCGTTTTAATGCTATGGACTGTTTTAAAAAAAAAAAAAAAAAAAACTCCATTGGTCGGATTGAAGCTGTGGTGAAAGCTGTTAAAGTCTGCACTATATTGAAGAATGGATGCAAACCTGCGGATATATATTGAGTTTAATGCGGATATATATTGAGTTTAACACTGATATATATATTGAGAATATTGAGTTTAATGATAGACATATATATTTTCATATGAGCGCATTTTATTAAAGCAGTGATATAAACCACAGTGATGAGCGCCCTTTTTTACAGTGATTTTCATATGAGTGTCTGATCAGTGACATATATATATGCGCCCTCTTTTGTTCAGCTGTGATATATGTAAGCAGTCATATATATGAGCGCTAATTTTTTTTCTCAGATATTGATATATGGAAAAGTAGTGAGGGCCCTTATTTTTTTGTTAAACAGTAATACAGTCATATATGTGAGCAGTCTTTGAGCAATGAACAGTGTATTGAGCATATATATACTATTGCATAAGGTAATCATATAAGGATTTTTTTTCTCTCAAACAGAAGTGTTTTTTGGCAGAGATTTTTTTTCTTCTTCACAGAATGCATTCAATCATTTCTATGGTCGGAATAGTTCTCACTGGCAAGGAGAACTATTCTGAATGGTCCCGGATGGTAAAACACACCCTTATCTACAATGAGCTGTGGAAAGGTGTGTGTGTCGGAGAAGAAGACAGAGACCCTGTGCAGCCCACATCAGACAAAGAACTCGCCATTTGGGAAAACAAGAACAGCAAAGCCTTTGCATTGATCACAGCATCTGTCAATGAGGAAGTAAGTCGTCATATTTCCTGTTATTCCACTGCTTTTGAAGCTATACAAAAGCTGAAAGAACTCTATGATACACATTCTGCACTTGAAGTTGTTCAGCTCATGATTAAACTCTTCACTCTTGAACTAAAAAATAATGATCCTCTTGCTCTTGCATCTGAAATAAAGTCTATAATGCATGATATAAAATCCACTAAGGTTGAGCTGGATATCTCTCTTATTGCCTTTCTCAAAGCACTCTATCCTACCTACTCCAATTATCTTGAGTCTTTACAAGCAAATGGAAACCTTAAAGATATAACCTTTGACTCTCTTGTGAAAAAGTTTGCTGAAAGAGAGAAAGCCTTTGGAAAGAAAACAGTCCCTGAATCTTCTGAAGAGACTGTTTGCCTTGCTCACAAAGAAAAGCATCCTGCTCAAGATTCTGCAAGAGGAAGAGGTGGACGAAGAGGAAGAGGAAGATACTTCAGAGGCAGGGGGGGCAGACATTCTCAAGCAGAAAAGGCAGATCTGCATTGCATTCGCTGCAAACGAAATGGATCACATGATGCTTCTACATGCAAGCTACCATGGGACAAAGTTGAGCAGAGAAGAAATCAGCAGAAAGGTAAAACTGATGACTCAGACAAAGGTAAAGCACCCGAATCTGCACACTATATTGAGGCACAATGTAATATTGGAGTAAATGAAGATTTGTTTAATGCTTCACTTGCTTCTTCGAAAAATGACTGGTTGCTTGATTCAGGAGCAACCTGTCATATGACTCATAGGAGAGATTTCTTTGAAGATTTCACTAACAATGTTGATGGAGCAGTATACTTTGCAGATCAGTCAAAAATCAAGCCATCAGGGCTTGGCACAATCAGGCTTAAACTGCCTGGTCTTCCAGACTTTCTTCTGGATCATGTTCTATATCTCCCACAGCTGAAGAGAAACTTGCTGTCCCTGGTCCACATCCGCCAGCAAGGTCACTCCATTCACATGTTTGATGGCAAGCTTGAGGTAAGAAAGGCATCTGACCACTCACTTGTCATGAGGGGTATAGAAGAAGAAAGACTCCTTAAACTGCAAGGAACCTCTGCTCATGCACAACATTTCTCATATATTTCTCATCATGAAGAATGTACACTTCCATCAAGTTTATTATGGCATGCTAGATTTGGGCATTTAAACTATGATAGTCTCCACTTGTTGAAGAAAAATGGTGTTGCTGGTTTGCCTACAATTCCTAGAAAACATAAACAATGTGATGCTTGCATTCTAGGAAAGCATAGCAAACAGTCTTTTCATGATTCACATTCAAGAGCACATAGGAAGCTTGAACTTATTCATTCAGATTTATGTGGTCCAATGCCTGTTCCTTCTGCAAATGGAAATAAATATATCATGACATTTATTGATGATTACACCAGAATGTGTTGGGTTTACTTATTGAAGAACAAATCTGATGCTTTTCAAACATTTAAGAATTTTCATAAGTGGATTGAAAATGATGCACAATCTCATATTGGGTCTATTCGTACTGATAATGGAAAAGAATATACATCAAATGAATTTGAACACTATCTTCGCCAACATGGGATTAAACATCAAACAACTGTGCCTTATAATCCTCAACAGAATGGTGTAGCTGAAAGAATGAACAGAACAATTTTGAATATGGTACGATCCATGCTTTTCTTCAAAAATGTAAAGACAATGTTTTGGGCTGATGCTGTTCTATGTGCTGCATATATAAAGAATAGATGTCCATCTAGTGCTATAAGAAACAAGACTCCTTATGAATTGTGGTATGGACATGTTCCTTCGGTAAAACATCTCAGGATATTTGGTTCCACCTGTTATGCTTTAATACCAAAGGTACATAGAAACAAACTTGGTGCAAGAAGTCGTAAGTGTATCTTCCTGGGGTATTCAAACACGTCTAAAGCATACCGCCTTTATGATGAAGTAAATAAAAAGTTTGTTTTATCTAGAGATGTCATTTTTCTTGAATCATCCAAATCTGACAGTGTTGTTGAGCGGCAACTTGATCGCTTGGATAGATTCACAAAACCAAAATCATTCCAAGAGTTTGATAATCAGATTCCACATCTTGAAGGGGGGATTCCTATACTAGATCAACATGTGGAATCTTCTTCTGAAGAACAATCTCCCCTGCATGACACTCCAACAACGGATGATGCTTTAAGTGATGTAATTGATAGAATTGGGAGACTCAATCTTGATTCAGACCCAACTCAATCAATAGAACAGCCTGGACCATCTCAGAAAGGTCCCCCAAAGTGGCTGACAAAGACACTTGAAAGTGTTCATCCTGATGAAATTGGAAAAACAGGAACCCGAAATTCAAATCGACAAGATGGAGGTGATGTAGATAACTCTAATTCACCTGTTGATATGGATGTTACTTATGATTGTGAATTGAACTTGTCTACAGATTTTGAACCAACTTCCTTCAAAGAAGCTGCTTCTTATGATGAATGGAAAGAAGTGATGCAGAAGGAGTATGATGCCCTCATAAAGAATGGCACTTGGAAGCTGGTTGATCCTCCATTTGGAACCAAACCAATTGGCTGCAAGTGGGTCTACAAGAACAAGTACAAAGCTGATGGCTCACTTGACAAGCACAAAGCTAGGCTTGTGGCAAAAGGTTTTGCACAGAAAGAAGGGGTCGATTACGAGGAAACTTTTGCTCCCACAGCAAAATGGGCCACCATCCGGACACTCTTTGCACTAGCTGCTCAGAACGGTTGGAAAGTCCATCAAATGGATGTAAAAACTGCATTCTTGAATGGAGATCTAAAAGAGAATGTTTTTATGTCCCAGCCTGAAGGATTTGCTGTGAAAGGACATGAACACAAAGTATGCAAACTTGTGAAGTCCTTGTATGGCCTCAAACAAGCACCACGAGCCTGGTATGAAAAACTAACTGAGCATCTTCTGAAACTCAACTTCAAACATTTTGATCTTGATGATGCAACTTTATTTGTCAAGAAAGTTGGCAAAACAGTTGTATATCTTGTGGTATATGTAGATGATCTTTTAATGACAGGGAACAATGAAAGCTATATTGCATCCATAAAGAAAGAATTAGGAAAATTTTTTGAAATGACTGATTTGGGTTATGTTCATTACTATCTTGGCATTGAAGTAACCCAACATCCAAAGTCCATATTTCTTTCTCAAAAGAAATACATTGGAGATTTGTTATACAGATTTGGCATGACAGAGTGCAATCCCCTTTCTACTCCAATGGAACAAAACTTGAAGCTCACATCTACTGAAGGAAAGGAATTTGAGGATGCAACAAGGTATAGACAGCTTGTAGGAAGTCTCATCTACCTCACTACTACCAGACCAGACATTTCATTTGCTGTTGGAATCCTCTCCAGGTTTATGCAAAAGCCTTGTGAGGGACATTGGTCTGCTGCAAAAAGAGTTCTAAGGTACTTGAAGGGAACTCAAGACCTTGGAATCAAGTATACACAGGTGGACGACTTCAACTTGATTGGATACTCTGATTCAGACTTCGATGGAGACAAAGAAACTGGGGTATCTACTTCAGGATATGCTATGAGTCTTGGATCAGGAGCTGTCTCCTGGAGATCACGCAAACAATCAGTACCAGCAGATTCCACAACAGAAGCAGAATACGTGGCAGCAGCTGAAGCAACGAAAGAAATTGTGTGGCTCAGGAAAATTCTTGAAGATTTGCAAGTAAAACAAATACAATCTACTCCACTCATGATTGATAACACATCTGCAATAAAGTTGGCCAAGAATCCAAAATTCCATGATCGTACTAAGCACATCAATACTAAATATCATCTGATCCGACATCATGTTGAGGCCAAAACAATCCATCTCCGTCATTGTTCCACAAACGAGCAAATTGCAGACATCTTCACCAAAGCGCTTGGAAGAGAAAAGCTTGAAAAATTCAGAACGATGCTTGGACTCACCAACATCCCTTCAGATTAAGGGGGGGAATGTTGACACCTAATCCGAAACAGATGAGGTGAAGTCGGACAGTCATCTAGAAGATGAACTGATCCGTTTTGCATTTGTATAAATAATAATAGTTGAATGAATAATACTCATCCAGTTGTTTCTTGCGCTCATTAATTTCTGAGCTAACCTGGCCTGACATTCCGTGAGATGATATTTTGCATCTTGGTCACCTATACATGTACATGTACTATGTTATAACTTGTGCATGATATCCATGTATTTTTCATCCCACTGTCTTGCCTGCAAGATCATATCCTGTAACTTTGTCCCATTGGAACTTATAGATGCTACATGATTTACTTGTACCTTCCTGCTAAGAGCATCTACAACCTAGTTCTCCTTCCCTTTGAAGTATCTGATCTCAAATTCAAACTCACTAGGGGTATCCAACCATCTAGCTTGACTGGCATTTAGATTTGGTTGACCAAACAAATACCTCAACCCATTGTGATCGCTCAACAATGTAAACCTCCTACCCAGAAGATAATGTCTCCACATCTTCAATGCATGTATAATCATTGCTAACTCAAGATCATGCATTGGATAGTTCTACTTGTGCTCATTCAATTTCTGTGACTCATAGCACACTACCTGTCCTTCTTACATGAGAACTCCACCAAGTCCCCTCTTACAAGAATTTGTACACACTGAAAACTCTGTGTCTAGATCTATAGCCTTTAGCACTAGTGCATTTGTCAACAACTGCTTGATATGCTCAAAACTATCTTCACATTTCGTCATCCATTCAAACTTCTTACCTTTCCGTTGCACTGATGTGATAGGATATGCAATGCATGAGAAGTTCCCAATGAACCTCCTTTAGTAACCTGCCAATCCCATGAATGTTCTAACCTCATCTACATTCTTAGGAGCTGCCCATTCCATGATGGCCCTTATCTTTTCTGGATCTATTGCTATGCCTTCCTTGGAGACAACATGTCCTAAGTAGTGTACCTCAGTTTGAAAGAAATTGCACTTGTTAAGCTTAGCATAAAAATGATGTTCTCTTAGCAATCTCAACACTGCTTCTAAATGTTCGGCATGTTCTTCCTCATTCTTAGAATATACTGGTATGTCATCAATGAATACAATAACAAACTTGTCCAAATAAGGATGCAACACACTATTCATCAAACACATGAATGTATCTGGAGCATTAGTGAAACCGAATGGAACAACAACAAACTCATAATGCCCATACCTGGTCCTGAACATAGTCTTGAAGATATCCTCTTCCTTGATGCATACCTGATGGTATACAAATCTCAAGTCGATCTTGTTCTTGATCATCAAATCATTAATCATTAATCATCGGTAAAGGGTACATGTTCTTGATCGTTACCTTATTCAGATGCATGTAATCAATACACAATCTAAGAGTGCCATCTTTCTTCTTTACGAACAACATTGGTGCGCCCCAAGGTGATACACTAGGTCTGATGTATCCTTTGTCCAAAATTACCTTTAGCTATAACTTCAGCTCTACCAACTTAGGTGTTCTCATCTGGTAAGGTGCTTTCGATGTTGGAGCTGCCCCTAACACCAACTCAATAGAAAATTCTACCTCTGTGTGAGGTGGAAACTCTGAAATGTCCTCAGGAAATACATCCTGAAACTATTGCAATACTGGGTACATGCTTAAAACCTCTGCATCCTCAACCTCCTTACCCTTGTCACTGGAAATGTGTACTTCAAACATCAAACAACATTTCCTGCAACTATACTTAGCCTGCATAATGGTAACCATCCTCACAAATGTAGGATTCTTCTTTCCTTGCAAGGTCCTCTTTTCCCCACTATCACCCACACACTCAATGGCCTTGTCGAAGAAATCCACTTTGATTCTGTGAAGGTATAGCCAATTCATACCCAAAATCATACTATATGAACCCAATGGAAACACATTCAAATGTGTTGTTGTAGGCATAACATTTAGCTCAAATGCACAAGCTCTTACCCAATGGTGAACTCGCTTCTTTGTACCAGTAGCCAACTGTACCAACCAAGATTCTACATGCACTTCTTTTCTCTACCCACACTTATCCACCAGGTCAAGATTAATATAACTATAGTTAGATCTAGGATTAATCAAAATAGAAACAACTTGATCACAAATCTTACCCTCCATCTCAATGATCGATGCCTAATGATCCGCCTGTCTGTTTTCGACAGTTGCATAAATCCAAGGAATGTTATGACCAACATCACCAACTGTATGTCCCTCCTAAGAATTGTAGATCTGGGGTCTACCATCACTCTGATACTCTATACAATCCCTCTTACGATGATCCTTACCACATATCCAACACTAAAATAGTCCCCTACCACTGCCTCTAGCTTGCTACTCTCCATGTCCCTTCTCAACTGTATTGAATCTCTTGTAAGGAATTGCATTATCTTTCTCACTTGCATCTTGAGGTCTTCCTTGCTTGGTGGCCATTTTCCTTTAGCTTTTCCATTTATCTTCAAGTCATGTTTCAGCTCAACTTTGCGCTTCGACTTCTCATAATAGTGCTTCAACTTTCAGATGGCCTCCTCCAATGATCTAGGCTCATTGAACTCAATCTAGACTCTGTATGTAACTAGAAATCGACTAATTAATCTTTAAACCTTGGCCTTCTCCTCTCTAAGGTAAGGCAAATATCTCAACAACTCCAAAAAATTGCTAGTATACTCCTCATCTATCATAGAACCCATCCGCAACTCATAAAACTCCTTAGCTTTTTCATCATATAACCTCTTAGACAAGTACTTCTTCTTGAAGAGCCTTTCAAAAGCATGCCAAGTCAAATCATCCTCATGTATGTCCTTTACATCCTTCACATCTTCCCACCAAATATCTGCTTAACCTTTGAGACTGAAAAGGACCATCCTTGCTTTCATGTTTTTTGAGTAATCATGAAATCTAAATAATTTCCTCATGCCAAGCAACCAAGCCTCCACATTTTATGATTTCTTCATATATCCATCAAAGGTAGGTGGCTTCTCCTTGTTGAACTCATCCAGAAAGTATCCCCTATCATTCCTCTTGTATAGACAATAATGATGAAGATCATGATGTCTATCAGAACCAAAACTAGAGTAATACCTGTGTCTATCACCCCTCCTATCCGGAGTGTCCAACATCCTGCCATATTTGATAGTGTCAGATATATCTAACCTATGTCTACTATGAGACCTACTGCCATATGCCTCATTAGTTTTTTCCTCGTGTCCATGGTTGATCTGAAGAGGTCCTTGTTGTTGCAAATCTAAAAAACTCTGAAGTAATATCGCATTCAGCTCTGCTTGTTTCTCTTGTGCCTGCATAATTTTGTCATTGTCTTATTTGCAACTCCTTATTTCTTCCTTCAGGCTTCTCAATGTGTCTTTCAGTTCAAAAGAGTGCCTCACACTACACTACCCATTTGATGCATAGGGAGATTCTATTTAGTCTACCACCTTGCTACCCATCTGATCTATTTCCTCCAAGGCATACTATGTCAACTAGACCAAATCACCATAAATCAATGTACGTTATCATAATTCAGGGAGGATACCTTACCTGCAATATCATCAAATCAGCGTGATTCATGTACAACATAACCATAATAACATATAGACATATATCAATAAGTGCATCAACACATAACCATCATAATAACTAGGGTCCAGTAATCAATGCAAGGCCATATCAACAATGCATGCTATGACCTCATGCATGACAACAATCATTACTCCAGTATACACATTTCCTCATGTAACTATCCACCCACATAAGCAATTCCTAATCAACTACACATACGCATAACCGCATGTAGTTGTGCATAAGCGATCAATTCTTGTGATCAACCTACAAGACTGATGCATGTAATCAAATAACCAAGAATGCAACCCAACGTATAAGGATGTAATCAAGCTACATATAATGGTATAACCAGTCATACACTCATGATGATGCATTACATAAAATTGACATAAAGTTCCTCATGATAACCTTAATACTATCATGATCAATATGATGCAGTGCAAAAATCACATGGAACGCAAGTGTAAGAACCACACACGCAACTGACATGCATGCATGACCAACAAATTCACCCATATTTGTAGCACCAGATACCCAAAGATAGCGCAACCATGCTATGATACCAATCTATAACACCCCCTCCTAGGTCTACCCAAAGTAACCATGACAACCAGGGTAAACATGAGGAGAGATGCTACTGCAATCAAATTCAAACTCCTATGTCACCTTAAGGAAGTGGAATCGACATAACATCACATACAGTCATCCAACATCATCAATAGAACCCTCAGGAGACAAGTCAGCCACTCAGACAGTTTGTCCCTAGGTCCCACTGCTATTCTGCAACTCTTAGGACATAATCGCTCTCATGCTATGGGCTCTCAGCTTGGAATACGTGTCTCTTATCCGTGGTATTATTTTGCATTATTAACTTTTATTACATGAACTTTTCACTAGGGTTGTTACAGGAAGCCCTGGATGGTTTTGATTGATTTGTTTTATGCGATCCTACATTCATGTTTGGTATATGGCACAAGGGTGACTGGATAAAATAAATATTTGGTTCATCCTAGTCTATGGTCGGGTGGTTTGTGGAAGTCCCATACATCATCAATAAGAGCTCTTCCTCCTTGGTATTTTATGGGTAAATATACTTGTTTATATGTGGCTTATATGGTTGTTATATCCTTGATATTTTATTTAATTATATGTTGGTTATGAGTGAGTTTTATGACAATGAAAACGTATCGCTTTCATCATGTTTTGGTTAATCACTAAATGTACAATGAATATATATGGCTTAATAGATGGTAATGTAGTTATTGTGATGAGTCAGCAATGTTTCTTAGTGATTCTCAGATAAGTGGAAGACCCCTATGCTCAGATTTGTTGTTTAAACCTGTAGGATGCATATTTGTGGCATGTTTGACGAAATGCCGATCATGGCTAGTAGGGATCCATTCAAGTATTTTCATTTGTATCATTGTTTTGATGTTACTTTTTATTTTTGGAAGTGTAACAGCCCTAGTGAAAAGTTCATGTAATAAAAGTTGATAAAGGAAAAAAAGGCCATGGGTAAGGAACACGTATTCCAAGATGAATGTTGGGAAAATATTTCCTAGTGGGAATCACTAGATGTGTGTTTTGGCTAAGGAAATTTGGCAAAGGCTAAGGCATTAAAAGGAAAAAAATACATTTTTGGCACATTTATTTATGAAAATAAAGGAAATTAGGAGAAAAGGAAGGTGAAAGATCATAGGTTGCATGTGAGGAGGAAATTGAAGGAAAATAATGGAAAATGAAGAAAATAGAGGCCTCATTCATAAAAAGGCTTTTGAGGATCAATTGGCAGGTTGCTTAGTGTTAGGCTCTTAACAATGTAAGCTCTTGGCTCAATCTTAGTCAACTTAAGCTTTTTTCAAGTTCAAGTTTGGATCTCTCTCATTATTAATCTCTCTCTATCACTCTCTTGGTCACTTAGTGTTTTCTTGGAGCACTCTAGTTTGGATCAAGGAAAGGAAAGGAACAGAAAGAAAGTATCAAGGAAAGGAAAGAAGGACTCAAGCAACTTCAATAGGAATGCTTGCAGGTAACCTTTTGCATGTGTGATTTCCTACTTGGCTTGGACATGCATGGCTTTACATATTGGTGTATTGTTCTCTTGTTGTCGGTGGCATGGTCTTGTCGAGTTATGACAGTGGATTTCAGCCTAGCCTAGCCTTTTTCCCAATGCCATGGTATGTTGGGATGTTTATTTCAGTTTTGGAACTTTGGATTTGCTAGATGGATTTCAGAATCCAAGGTAGAGGTGGTCTCAAGGTTCATTCCTTGTTAGGTCCCTATAATACTACTGATTCCCCCATTACTATTGTCATTGTAGCCTCTTATTGTTATTTTTGTGCTTGTGTTGTCCCCACATTGTTATTATTATGCCCCATAGAAGCCCATTATTTTTATTATTGTGCCCTTATATTATTATTGTTATGTCAGCTTTGATTATATTGTGCCCCTTAGACTCTTATATATAGAAATGAGGTTTTGTCATTTGAATCATCCAAGAATTGTTCATTTTTGTAATTTAAAGGAGGTTTCCCCCTCGAAGAGACTTATTTTGAAGTAGTTGATCTATTTGTTCTTCTATTTTGTGAGCTGGTTGCATAACATTTGGTATCAGAGCTTTGGATTCTAGGGTTTCGCTGCTCCAAATAGGTCATCATGGAATTTTCTCTATACCTTTTTCTATACAACGTTTTAAAAGCTGAAAAACAAACCCATTTGAGATGAAATCTTGATGACCCATGGGTTCGAATTTCAAAGCTTATACCGCTATACTTTCAGAGATATGATCCAAGGAAGTTAGGGTTTTCGCAGGATCCCAAATTACATCCCAAATAGGATACCATGGGAAAATTGTCATAACATTCTCTCTAAGTATTAGATTGAAATTTGCTTAGAAGGTACAAAAAGATGACGGACTGTAATTTTATGTGCATCATTTTCAGGTCCGAAGGTTGAAACAGTGACACGTGGCACTTCATACAAGTTTGCTCTACTGAAAAAGTGTATAATCAGGTCATCTTGGTAGATTCAACATAACTCTTTCTTGGAGGATACAATTTCGATCAGACTGGTGGCATTGGAAAGCGAACTCAGAGAGATACCATAGTTCACAATTTTATACCTTGGAGTTCCGAAATTTCAGACATATATCAGATTCAATATCAATCTCCTACAAAAAAAAATGTGTGTAGTGTTTTTAAAAATTTGCATAAGTTTTGTTTGAAAAATTAGTTTGAAGTGATTAAAAGGGAAAAGTGAAGAAACTTATCATTAGTTGATGCCCCGAAGAAAAAAATTGAAACACCTAGTAAGCAACTTGAAATATCTACTATGACACATGAAGAAGAGGAAGAAATGCAACATGATATATCAAAATTATGAGACAGAGTGCAACAAATTTCTCTCTCACAAAAAGTAACAGAAGCTAAGATGGATGGTTTGAAGAATGGCATCAATGGTATGAAAGACAAAATTGAAGATTTGAAGAAAGACATGGAAGGTTTGAAGGAAGGTTTGATAAATTTGCTACAGGAAAGGCTTCCTAATGGCAAAAGGTAGTAGAGAAAACTCATGATGAGAACAAAAGAAATGTTAATCATGATTTCATAGACTCTAATATTGGAATAAAGACCCACCATGTTCCAAAGATCGATATGAGGAAGTTTTATGGAAAGGATTGCATAACGTGGATACTATAGATGGAGCAATATTTTGATCTCCATAATGTGCAAAACACATAAAAAGTATGAATTGCAACTTTATATTTGGAACCCAATCAGTTTGTATGGTATCGATCACTTTGCTCTTGTAAACAAATTGTCACTTGGTCAATTTTTACGGATGAAATGATAGCACATTATGACGATACAAAGAGAAACACCTTTTTTAGCCAATTGATAAATCTCAAACAAAAGGGTTTAATGGTGGAGCACATTAAGGGCTTCCAAAAATTTAATATAAGGGTAAATGATATTCTATAGTAGCATACAATATATATTTTCATAGGGACTTTAAAGGATAACATCCAACATGAGGTTCCCCTTTGTGAACTTGATTCATTGGAGAAGGCATTTAGGTTGGCAAGAAAAATTGAAAGCAAAATTATGGCAGAAAGGAAGCCTACCACTCACACCTATAAAGATGGAAGTATTGCTGCCCTTAGCCTTCCACAACCTACAAGGTTGACAACACAACAATTGGAAGAAAAAAGAACAAAAGGGCTTTGTTATAGTTGTGATAGGAAATACACTAAAGGTCATAAATGTGCTGAGAAGAAATTATTTTATATAGATTGTGGAGAGGAGGAAGAAAAGGAATAAGAAACGTCAAAAGAAGAGGATATACATCAGGAATCAACCCTAGATAAATAAGAAATGAATCCAACCATATATTGTAATAAATTGGTGTGAATTACTACTCCTCAAACTCTCAAGATAGAAGGACATATCAAGAAGAAAAAGGTAATAGTGTTGATTGATTCAAGTAGTACCCATAATTTTATTCATTGTAAGATAGCTAAGGAATTTAATTGCATCCTATATCCATGACCAGATTGTCAAGTGATGGTTGCAAATGGAGGAACCATAAATTTATCTGGAAAGTGCCATAATATCAATCTATCCATGGGATAATATGTATTGAATAGTCCTATGCTTTCTATTCTAATGGGTGGTGCTGATGTTGTACTAGGAGTCCAATGGCTACAATCTTTGGGTACGATGGCTTTTAATTTTCAAGAACTTTTCATGAAATTTTGTTGGGAATGAAAGGGAGTTGAATTAAGGGGTATCGTATGGAAACCGGGAAAGATAACTAGCTCTAACAACATGAAATAGCTTATAAAGAAAGAACAATGGGGTGTTATTGCACAGTTATGTTCACTAGAAGTTTCCACGTTGAAATCATTTATTTCTCCAGATCTCCAAAAAGTCTTGGACAATCATTCTAAGGTGTTTGAGACTCCCAAAGGTCTCCCACCTATTTGTGATCATGATCATGCTATTCATTTAATTCTGGGAAGTGTTCCTCCAAACATCACACCTTACAAATATTCCTATGCCCAAAAGAGTGAAATTGAACATATGGTTGTAGAAATGCTAGAGGCTGGTATAATTCAACCTAGTCAAATTTCTTTCTCTGCTCCAATAGTAGGGAATGAAAGGGAGTTGAATTAAGGGGTATCGTATGGAAACCGGGAAAGATAACTAGCTCTAACAACATGAAATAGCTTCTAAAGAAAGAACAATGGGGTGTTATTGCACAGTTATGTTCACTAGAAGTTTCCACGTTGAAATCATTTATTTCTCAAGATCTCCAAAAAGTCTTGGACAATCATTCTAAGGTGTTTGAGACTCCCAAAGGTCTCCCACCTATTTGTGATCATGATCATGCTATTCATTTAATTCTGGGAAGTGTTCCTCCAAACATCACACCCTACAAATATTCCTATGCCCAAAAGAGTGAAATTGAACATATGGTTGCAGAAATACTAGAGGCTGGTATAATTCAACCTAGTCAAATTTCTTTCTCTGCTCCAATAGTATTGGTTCACAATAATGATGGATCATGGAGCATGTGTCTGAATTATAGGGAGCTCAACAAGATCACTATTAAAGGTACATTTCCCATTACTGTCATTAATGAATTATTGGATGAATTACATGGAGCAATTTACTTCACCAAGTTGGATCTTTGTTCAAGATATCATCAAATCAGAATGAAGACTGAAGACTGAAGACATTTTGAAAACAAAATTTAGAACTCATGAGTGTCATTATGAATTTTTGGTCATGCCTTTTGGCCTTACCAATGCACCTTCTACATTTCAAGGTTTGATGAATTCCATTTTCAAGCCCTTCCTTAGAAAATTTTTGTTAGTGTTTTTTGATGGTATACTAATCTACAACAAGTCTTGGAAGGATCATGTTCAACATGTTGACAGGGTGCTCAAACTATTGGAGGAGAAACAATTATATGAAAAAACCTCCAAATGTTTCTTTTGAGTATAGGAGGTGGAATATCTGTGTCATATTGTATCTCATGAAGGTGTTAAGGTAGACCCTAGAAAAATTAAATCCAATAAGAAATGGAAAATCCCCGCATCTATAAAGTATTTGTGAGGATTTCTTGAGTTGATGGGTTATTATCACAAGTTTGTTAGGAATTATGGGAAAACAGTAGCACCTCTAACAAAATTAATGAAGAAAGATGCATTTTCTTGGACTCCAGAAGCAACGCAGGCCTTTGAATATCTTAAAGAGGCAATGTGCCAAGCACCAGTATTATCTATGCCAGATTTCACAAAAACCTTTATTGTGGAATGTGATGCCTCGGGAAATGGAATTGGTGTTGTTTTAATGCAAGAAGGAAAACCCATTACTTTTGAAAGTCGTCCAATCAAAGGAAAGTATTTACACAAAGCTATTTATGAGAAGGAAATGATGGCAATACTACATGCACTTAAGAAATGGCAATATTACCTAATGGGAAGACACTTCAAGGTAAAAACGGATCATGATAGTCTTATATACTTTTTCGAATAAATATTATCTTCAGAAGAGTAGAAAAAATGGGTTTGTAGGTTGATTACAAAAATTGATCGCTTATGCTCGACTATATGCGGTTATGCATATGTGTAGTTGATTAAGCATTGCTTATGCGGGTTGATAGTTGCATGAGGAAATGTGTACAATGGAGTAATGGTTGTGGTCATGCATGTATGGTATTTGTTATAGTTATGCATGAATAGTAGGTCAAACATGCCTTGTGAATTCATGGTATGCAATTTAGGTCATTAGGGTGATATTGGTATGTTATGATGTTAATGTGTTGGATGAGATAGAGCAGGAGATGTAGAGCATCATAATGAGGTTTTAACATTGGACTTTGGGGTAAGATCAGATCATCATACAAGTATTGTATGTTTGGCATGCATGTATGTAAGTCAATGATTGTTATATGCATTAGGTTATATGCATTAGGTTTATATACATTAGGGTTATGTACGTCTTTTGATGTTATGGTTACATTCATGATAGATGTTAGTTGATTATTGTAGTTATATGCACATGTGTTGGATAGTCAAGAATGATAGGAACTTGTAGTTGTAGGCATTGCTACTGTTGTTTTATATTAGATAACGTAATGATTATGTTATATGTTGCTGATGAGTATGTTATAGGTTAACTTGTTGTTGTTATATGATAGTTAGCTTAATGATTAGGGTTATATAATTTATACCTTGATGTTATATGTATCATTCTAAAGTGGATTGGCCTATGCAGATGGTTATGGTTACGATATTCAGGTATGAGACGACATATTTCTGATATGGTGTTGTACTAATCTAGATTGAATTTTCATACGTGTGAATGATAATTTTGTATGAGTTATGATGTAAACATGTTAGCTAATGACTATTCTAGATATCATGATCTTATTTATGTCTAAATTGATATGTTGTGAAGTTATATCATGCTAACTAGATTGATTTTGCAGACAAGATAGCCTCCCTTGAGACACAACAAGATATGAGTTTGCTTATATTGTATATTTGGTGCTTAACTGTTTGATTATGTCTCCTAGTTGGTTTATTTAACATGGTATGTGGCAAGTTGGTTGAATGTTTGATGAATTGCATAATATGAGTATGTGTTCAAATGATCTTGTTTTCAGATGATTTTGCTAATACGTTGAGATAGCTGACTTGTACTTGAGTATGATAGGTGATAGTTGTAGCATTATGTATTATGACTGATGACTATGAGTTGAATATGGATTATGACATGATTGTTAGTCCTGGTAAAGGTTGATTTCGAATTGATAGATATGATTGTCTTGATATGTGGAACATGTGGTTGACATGTGTGAGTAGTTGCATGAAACATGCTTGGTATTAGCGTGACAAGATAATAGTTGATGTGTTTATATAACTAACAATTGGGTGATGCGATAGTGCATAGTGATCCTCGATTGCAACAAGGAAAAAGGTAAAAGAAAGGATTTGGGCAATAATATTTTTGGCTAGGTTTAGAAACTGAGATTCCAAACAAATGAGTTGCATACAGGGAGTCTTCTTAACCTTGATTTTGTTGACATTATGAGGATATGTGCTAGATTCATGAACATGTACTTGATAGGTATTAAGTATATTAGTTAGTTTCTAGTTACAGGTGGATCTCTCAAGATAATTGGAGTCCCTTGAGAGATGGAGTGGATGTGTTAAGTTGAAAGGAAACAAGCTTGGCATGACAAGATGAGTTAACTGATGTATTGTTATTTATGCAATGACATTATGTGTTTATGGAAGTATAATGCAGGGAGTTGCATGGAAAGAGATATCTCCATGAATCTTGAAGAAGGCTCGGGTTGAGTTTTCCTTTGGAAGCACTGGGAACCATGGGGATTGAGTAAGGATGTCTATTGTTAGTCTTGTGCTTTTGGTATTTTGCTATTTTTGTACTCGATTTACGATTTTTCATGTGTCTGGTGCATAGATATGCCACTTTGTTGCAGTGTCATATTGTTGTTATGGATTTTCATGATCTTGTTCTTGTTTGTTTCTTGGGTTGCCTTTTATGTTTTGAGTCTTGGGAATTGGTTGGGAAAGAGGAAAGTTAGTGGAGCTCGGGGAGAGTCGTGTGGTACCCAATAGGTAAGGTAAGACTCAGATGAAGCTTTGTGCATGAGTAAGTGCAGTGGAAGGTAAGACTATGACAGTCGGTTGGACTGGTTGGTCCATAGTGGTAAATGGATGGTCGCAGTACAAACATGCAAAAGGTAACTAAAAAAGGTAAATTAAATGGATCTGAGGTGTTGGATTCCTTGGCTATGTTGGGAATGATTGTTCTCAATGTTGTACATGTTGTACACGGATAAATGAAGTTCTCTTAACCTAGACCTTATGTTATTTGGTAATTATGTCATGATCATGATTATGCTAATGTTTATATATATATGCATGTATGTATGTATGTCGTTGTCTGACAAGATGATGATTGTTTTATGCTAATGATTATATATGTATGTTTGTATGTTGTCACTATTTAACAGGGTTGGAAAGGATCATTCTTATGGAGGAATGATTGCTTACACAGGCGAATGGCATGAAGAAATTTTTGGTCTTATGAGGAATCAATTGAGAAGAGTAGTCATGACAAATATACAAGGTCGGTATCATATGTTTATGAGTTGCTATCATGTGATTATATTAAGCCTATGTTATGTTATGACAGATAACGTTGAGAGATACATCAACGAAACAAAGGAGCATGGTTGCGACATGTTGGGACAAGCATGGATAAGACACTAGGAACAAGGTTTATTGGTAGAGACAATATGCTTATGGATGTGAGGTACTATTGTTGTATATGTTGTACGTGTTGCATCTATGATGTTGTGAGCATGTGGTGTTGTGCATACATAGCGTGTGTACATGTTGTTTATGCAATGTTATGTACATGATAGTACAGATAGTGTTGTATGAATGTTGCATATTCAATGTTGGGTATAGATGGTGCTATGTACATGTTGGATATAAGGTTTTGTTATATATTGTACGGTGTGCATGATGAATATGTGGTGTTATAAGCATATGGTTTTCTCTGTGTGTGGGATATGCAATGTTATGTACATATGATGCTATGTACATGTTGGATATGCAGTGCTATGTATATTTGGTGTTGCATTCATGTTGTAAATGTGGTACTATGTATATATGGTGTGGTGTGCATGATTATACAATTGGTGTTGTGTGCATGTCATGTTGGGTACATGTTGTACAGGTGGCATTGTGTGCAGGTGGTGTTGTGTACATGTCGTGCATGTAGTGTTGTGTACATGTGGTGTCACGTACATGTCATGCATGTGGTACTATGTACATGTGGTATTGTGTACACGTTGTACAAGTGGTGTAAGGTACATATGGTGTTGTGTACACGTTGTATAGGTGGTGCCATGTACATGTGATGTTGTGCACACATTGTTCAGGTGGTGCTTTGTACAGGTGGTACTGTGTACATCCTTTACATAAGGTACTATTGTAGATGCATGTATTGCATGGTGTTGTATGATATGTGTAGTTGTATATGTGTGATGCACACTATATGTATGTGTACATGGTTGACGAGAAGGAACTGGGTGTTTGTCTGGTGTGGCAACCGATCTAAAGTGTGTAAAGAATAAAGAAAAAGGTAGATGCTAAGGAGTGATTAAAGGATAAGTGTCAGTATTTTATTCCAGTTTTATTATGTATGTGATTTATGACTATTATATATGGTGATTACATGTATCTATGATTCTAGTTTATGATGGTTACATGTGATTTATGATGTTGATCTATGATGTTTTTGTTTTGAGCTAACCTAATGTGATATGTTTATGCATGATGATTTTGTCAAAGATGTTAGTTTGACATGCCGTGATAGGAAGTAAATGGGATTGCAAGTGTACCTTATTGATGAGCTACCAATGAGGTATGATTTGATGTTATTTCAATTTATTTGAATCTAATGGAAATTATGTGCTTGGAACAGGAATGCATGAACATGCATGATTGGGTGGTTAAAACTGACTGCAAGAATTGGTAGCAACAATGAAATAAATTAAAACATGCAGCAGTATGTTGGTAAAGCACTTTAGGAACAGGTCCATTCTGGGACACTGGTACCCAACAGTGTCCATTGATTTCCATGAGCATGCTATGACCGGTATGATAGTTTTGAGGCAGACATATGCCTTGGTTTTGTATATTTCGATGTGAGGAAGCCTTGCCAAGGGATGGATCATTCGGGTTAGGGTATTATGGGGAACTTGGAAGATGAGTGACTGCACGGAAGTGGGTGACTAGATTTCCCGAGTGACTGTGCAGCAGAGAAGGGAAGGTCACAGATATATTGGTTTTGGTCATTAGCATTGTTAGATGGAATCAGATTCACATTGGGAGTGCGCCTTGGAACAATGGGCCGGTAACTGTTCACTAAGAGGACAAGTGGTGCAAGATTGTAGTGTTATACATTGGATGCAGCTTTGACTGTCGTAGTGGATTCTGGACTTCCTGGGAAGGAGGTGAATCTTGGTACTACTTTTGAGGGTGGAGGTGTGATTTTGTGGATTCCCTTGTTGAATGATACATGCATCGTATCTGCTTATTTGTTGGTTTAGCAATTGTGCATATGTGTATATGTGGTTATTGTAAATACCATAATGAGCTGTGTTATAAAGCTCCAGTATGTGGTATGCTTGTTATCTGGTCATGTTATCATGATGTTTCTTTTGAGCAGGTAATTCATTGTAAATAATGCAATGAGCTAGCTTATAAAGCTCCATGGCCAGTATTTTTGCTTTTCAGTGGCTTTTTTGAGGTCTTGGTGTGGTTTAACACTGAGGATGGTGTTTCCCAAGGGGAGGGTTCTTTAACATCCCTAGTGAAAATTTCATGTAATAAAATTTAATAAAGGCAAAATAAGACCACAGGTAAGGGACACGTATTCCAAGCTGAATGTTGGGAAAATATATCCTAGTGGGCACCACTAAATGTGTGTTTTGGCTAAGCAAAATTGGAAAAGGCTAAGGAAAAGGCATTAAAAGGAAAAAAGGCATTTTTGGCACATTTATTTATGAAAATAAAGGAAATTAGGAGAAAAGGAAGCTGAAAGGTCACAGGTTGCATGTGAAGAGGAAATTGAAGGAAAATAATGGAAAATGAAGAAAATGGAGGCCTCATTCATAAAAAGGCTTTTGAGGATCAGTTGGCAGGTTGCTTAGTGTTAGGCTCTTGATAGTGTAAGATCTTGGCTCAAGCTTAGTCAGTTTAAGCTTTTATCAAGTTCAAGTTTGGAGCTCTCTCATTATTCTCTCTCTCTCTCTCAGTCTCTTGGTCACTTAGAGTTTTCTTAGAGAACTCTAGTTTGGAGCAAGGAAAGGAAAGGAAAAGAAAACAAGTATCAAGGAAAGGAAAGTAGCACTCAAAAAACTTCAATAGGAATACTCGCAAGTAACCTTTTACATGTGTGATTTCGTACCTGGTTTAGACATACATGGCTTTGCATGTTATTGTATGGTTCTCTTGTTGTCGGTGGCATGGTCTTGCTAGGTTATGACAATGGATTTTAGCCTAGCCTAGCCTTTCTTCGGATGCCATGGTATGTTTGGATGTTTACTTCAGTTTTGGAACTTTGGATTTGCCGGATGTATTTTGGAATGTGGGGTGGAGGTGGTATTAACGTTCGTTCCTAGAGGCCTATGAATCCCTTGACTGGTTTTGGCGGGATACACAGTAAATCCTGTAGGAGTAGTCTCGATTTAGGGCATAGTGATCCAGGTTTGGATTGTTGTAAAGCCTGAGAGACAAGGAGATGGAAAATTCCTCAAGGATAGTGATGGATGCTAGATGGCATTCCAAGTTCTGTTCAGTTGTGATTGGAGCACTAGTTTAGGTGTGATCATGGTTCGATAGGGGGTGGAGGTGTTTAACCTCTAGATTCCATTGGTTGTTCTATGAGATCCCACATTCATGCTTGGAATATGGCAGGGGGGTGACTCACTGAAAGAGAGATTTGGTTCAGCCATGTCTATAGTTGGGTGGTATGTGGAAGTCCCGAACCTAATTAGATTTTCCTATGATCAATAAAGGATAAGTTCTATTACTTTTGCACTGGTTTATATATCGATTTAATGGTTTTCATATTGTTATAGACATTTTTGGGCACTGCAACCCCAATCAAACATGTCCATAAACCAAGGGCTCCTAAGTCCCTAAAAGTTTTGTTTCATACCCTAAAAGAATAAGGTCAGCTGATTACATCATCTCCCAGAAGTTCTCCATGAAAAACTACTCAGAACTGGCCAAAACTGGATCATCTAACTTGCTCCATGGCCAGGGTGCGATGCATCGCACCTTTTACACACAGGAAGTGTGATGCATTTCAAAATTCCCTTCTATGGGGTGCGATGGACGAGAGTAGACAAATGGCGGAAGCAGTTTGCTAAGTGGATGATCTTGGAATCTTCCAGAAACTTCTCCTGGGACACTTGCCTCTCAGAATTGCCCAAGGATGAGTAAGAGATCAATGAGATCTCCAAGTGGAATCAAGAACTATCAGAGAGAAGACACTAATCAAAAACCCAGATCTGACTCACACCTCTGCAAATATCTATATATAGATCTCTCATCCCAGAGATCCAGAGGTTAGGAGGCTGGAATTTTGCATCTTGTAAGGAATTGTTGTTGGTTTCTTGAGGCAACATCATAGTGTTGGGTGATCTAAGTGTTTCATGAGGTGAAGAAGGGCTTACTTGCTGAGAGGATGATGTTGGGTTAGAACAACTGGTTGTAACTCTCTTGGCTCTTTCTTGATTATCAATAAAGCTATTCAAGTTTTCCTCCATACTCTTGTGTAATTTATGTTTCATGCATTTGTATGGTCAATTTACATCTGATCCTAGATTTTTTATGATAATAGATCCATGTTCTTGTATAGTGTTATGCTGCTTTGATTCTACAAGTACTGTGTGAAGCTGGGTATACGAGAAAGCAAGTAGCAAAGGACTATCAGAAGAGAGAGGAATCGAGCAAGGAACCAAGCCCAAGATAGAGGTTGGTCTCCTTTATTCTTCTCTCATCTATCTTTCATAAAGGAAAACGAAAATAGTTTTACTTTGTTTGTTTCTAAGGTAGCTACCAGCCTTAGTGGGATTAGCAGTTCTCCATAGACACTTTTCCCTGTAACAAAATGGCAACTCTGCTGGGGAGCGACTAGGTTGTTTGTTTATCTACATTTGTTTACTTTATAAACTTGCAGACGGAGCCTGAAGTCAAGCCAGCTAGCCTTCCAACTGCATTTGCTATGCAAATGCAAAGTAGATAAATGTCGCTTCAGTCAATCTCCGGGTTTTTTTTATGAATTAAAAAACTGATTTACAAACTTTCTAATTGCCCTTGTGGTGGCTCTAGTAACCTCCTTAGATCTACCCCTGTGATTGATTTACTGATTACCACTTGCTCGGCCAAAATCCTTGAACTGAACTGCAAACTATGACCCGGAACCCAATCAAAATCTCGTCCCTGGTCCAGCGCACTGTCTGCTATGTGAATCTCAAATTCAGCGCACTTCCCGAGTGTAGTAGGTGCGTTTCATTTCAGATTCACTGTGTTACAGGTGCGCTGATTAGACTAGGCATTGTTCCTAAATTTTGGTTTCTGTGTTCACTCTTTTCAGATCTATTCAAGAGTTTTGCTGCTTGTAGTCAGTACACCTCTATTTGAAACCCATTTCCTTGTTGTTATTCCGCCTCCATTGTGCAAAGAACTGTAAATATTTTTATGTATTTGTTGAGTCATTTTCAGTTCTCCCTTACAAAGAAGTAACGTAATTATACTGTCGTTTCTTGATTTGAAAGTGTCGCAAGTGTCGTTTTCAGTCATAGAAGAGAATCTGATTGTTCTTGATAGTCGATTACCCTGTTACTATTGTATTTGATCTGAATTAGTAGTTTTTCTAGTGTCGAAAGCAAGTTTTCATTTCCAAATCGCAAAGTGTTGTCATTGTCTTCATTTTGATTTTGAAAAGAAACTTGTTAGTAATTGTCGCTTTGAAAAATAATTCAGATTTGCGCATTAGCTTTCTTTTATCATTCACATATTAAGAAGGCTGAAAACAAATACATGCATGTGCATTTGCATTTAGACTATTTGATTGGTTTGATTTAGGACGGTGCATATAGTGTGTGCTCTTTGCTCTTTGTTGAAAGAATATTGTCTCTCTTTCCTTAGTAGCTAGGATTTTCATTGCACAAAGAAGATAAAACGACTGTTTATCATCTTAGATTGCATTTTAGGAATTGTACATCTACATCACGCGGTGAACCTGAAAGGCAAATTTCTTAAGCAAGATCAACTATAAAATAAATTTAATGAATCTAACAACGCTTTGGAACCTAACGCACAACATCTAGAAGTCTAGGCTAGAGACGTATTTCAGCGTCGTAAAGCCTGGTAACTGTTGTTCTCACTATTGGTTGGGTGATTCCTCCACTTTGAGACGATAAGTGCTAGTACGGACTTGTGCTCCCACGTACCATCGAGTATATTTTGGGAGACCACAATAGGATTAATCCTTTATCCATAGGAAGTCGTGTCTGCCGCCCTATCGATCACAATGCACTGAACACAGCATTCGGGAAGATTGACTGTCGTACCGTAAAAAGTATTCTGCAGTTTTGTGATTGGTTTGGTAATCCCTCTGCCTAGATTTCCATAGCAGTCCCTTTCATTCCTTTTCAGACTCCTTAACGGAAAAGGTCCATCTGAGCACTTATCACTTCAGGCTCATTAAAAATCGAAGGCGACTAGAGACATCTTTTGTTTTTTCTCGACTCTTAAAAATTGAAAAAACAAGTTGTGTCAAAGCATCTAAAATTTATTTTAAACGGAATAGTCATCACCTTTCCTACGTTGGTCTTAGGTTGAGAAAATGGAGTCCACCAACCAAGGAGTTCCCCTTGGAGGAAATCCTAGTACCTTCTCCTCTTGGGGAGATGTTGGTGCACCCCACATGGCCACATTGTTGCTTCCAGGATTGACAATCGACTTGCCCGTATGGCTTTTCTCAACCTCCATCATTCAGAACACCGCAATTCCTGAACAATCGAGTCAGCAACTAGACAATTCTAGAGTTACCCCCCAACCTTCTACTTCATCCAATTCTTCCTCTCCTCCTTCCTCTTCACTTGATGGGGCCGGTAAAGCCAAAAATCAAGTACCTGAGAAGAAGAAGGAAAAGAAGAAGAAAGAGAAGAAGAAGAAGGAGCCAAAGCCGAAAAGGGGCAACCAAGTGTCGTCTAGCGAAAATCCACACACTGCACTAACCAGGCCTAAATCGCCATGTGTCATTTGCAAAGGAGACCACTATCATAGAGTTTGTCCCTACATCCATCGGATCTTAAGGGACTGGTCTCCTCGTTTGCACAACCCGGTGTCATTAACCTCTGATGATCATGTCGAAAACACACCGTCGGCCAGTGAAAGTGAAGCCCCTGGACAAAAAGGAAAGTGCAAATTTCCTTGTAAGTTGTGTGAAGGCGATCACGGCGTCCATCGTTGTCGACGAGGCCAAAAGAGTTTTGGACAATCGTCCGGTTTCACCGTTACAACTTCCTCCTGGATATAAGAAACTCTTGCCAAGTCCATCACTAGTTGAAAATTTGGCTGACCTGCCCAGGTGGTCGGCTGAAGCATCTATCATTGAAGATAAACCATATGAACCCATACCAGACGAAAGTTAAAAGGTCGAGGCAACAGTTGACCTGGTCTTGCCTTCAGAGGTTCCATCTTCAGATGATACAGTCACCGGGAGAACAAGGATGACACCGTCCAAATTCTTTTCGTAAACACAGACTCCAATGAACATAGGGGAAATTTACCCATTCCTTTACTGCAGGAAGGAAGTTCGTCAGAGTCGTACCCAGCCATCTATTCGGTCCCACCTCCAAGCAACCTAGTTGTTTCCTTCGACTGGAATCAGCTAGGCAGACCCCGTTTACTGGCTAGTGTACCATTCCGAATCATTACTCAAGTATATAGAATGGTTATGGCCGGTACCATCATAGATGAAGGGGCTTCTGTGAGTATCCTTTCCTCGACTGCTTGGAAAGCGCTTGGTTCGCCTTCGCTTTTGCCTAAGATGAGAAATCTAACAGGCTTCAACAAAGGAACCAGTCGACCATTAGGGATCCTTCCCAATGTGCCCATAACATTGAGAGGGAAAACTGTTCAAATGAATGTAATGGTAGTCCAAGGACCCCTAGATTATAATCTACTCCTTGGACGAGACTATATTTATTGCATGGGAGCCATTGTCTCATCACTCTTTAGAGTAATGTGTTTTTCGCACAAAGGAAGAGTGGTCAAGCTCATAGACCAGCTTTCATTTCCCGGTTCACACATGGCAAATAGTCATATACCAGCCCTGAATGGTCTTTTCACACAAGGAATGTCTCATTAATCCCCAGTCCATCCACCTGATGAGCGCGAGTGATTCGGAGGACATGACTAAAACCCAGGGGGCATGCACCCTAGTCTGCTTCGGTAGGAAAACTTCAAATATAGGATAGGTTTCCGCGAGAGATATATGACTAGTCTGACACTCCCGTCCGTAATTGGAAAAGGGGGTTAGACTAGAATAAGATTCCCTTGTCAAAGTTATGTGGGTAGAGGCATCTGCGCCACTCGCCTTTGTCTATTTCGGTAGGCATCGTCGAAGAAGGGTTTTGTTTGCGGTGCAGATAGAACAAATTTGGTAACCTGAAAGAGGTAGGCCTTTCCCGATAAAACAAATGTTTTGTCGATAGATTGAGAGGTGACCTTGAAACTCTATTTTATACCTGGGGGCATGCAAACCTTTTGGCATGCAAGCGAAGAGCGACTATTTATTTTTTTAAGTTTGTAGGTCCTCTAACCCTTTAAACTCGTAGGATTGGTCGTTTCCTAACTTGCATAAAGAAAGGATGTGGGGAAAAGCTTTGAAATAATGCCATTTTTATATATGAGACATTCTTATTATACGATTGGATTTATCGAGCAGTTTTAACGCGGACTTCATGCTCGTTAAAAAATAAACATAAGCAATGAGCAAATGTTTCCCCCAGCATTTAATCTCAATAAAAAAGAACCAATTTCTGGTAAATAACCGTCGTGAATGTAGTACTTTAGCCTTTAAAGCCTTGGTCGTGTTTTCATCATCACATCCACTCTATATTGGCCGATCATTCATCTCCACTTGATTGTTTACTCCTTTGAGGAACAGCTGCGAAGAGTGATCCTGTTAGCCATCCTTGTAACACTGCCGTGATTGGAAAATTCCAAACCTTACCTGGAATCAGCTGCTACCCGAAGTTATCACTCGTTCCTCAAAGATGAGTCTCCTTTAAGCTCTTTTCAACTGACTCGTAAAATATGAAAATATTGTCGAGCCATTGGCCTCTCCAGCTCATTAAAGTGAACGGAAGTGTTATCCCTCCTTTAGATTTTAATCTTTTTGGACCTGAGGGATTATTACACAAAAAGATCGAGTGCTTGTTTTATTCAGCTCGTTAAAAGTACCAAAAATTCATCCCTTCTGTATTGTTTTATACTTTTTCAGACCTAAAGGATTAGATGAAGAAAAAGGATTTTTGGAGTTTCCTTTACGTCCCTTTTCAGACTCTCTAAAATTGAAAAGGACCGAGTTATCTTTGTCGTTAAACTCGTTAAAACCTAATAGCGACAAACTTGTCCATAACAGACAAGAACGAGTTTCACTATCGCTAGGCTCGTTAAAACATAGTGATGGTTTTCCCCGAAGGGAAAATTATAGAACAAGAATATGTTATCCTCCTCAAGCTTGACAAAAATAAAGAGGTACTGGTTAGCAATGACTGGGAAAAATTAGGCAGAAAACTTGAAGAAACTTTGTTGGTAGCAAGTCGCTCTTGAACATGACACTTTCACTCTGCATCCAAGTCGGGTTGGGTTGTTTCATTCACCGGTCACATCACACCATCCACATTTGGGGTTAATGCTACCAATCCATCATGTCAGTGTCGCCGATATGTTCAAGAGAAGTCACTCAGAGAATTCACCTGTGTCTCACCCGCTGCAATACATTTACGTTCCATTCTTTCATGACCGCCACACTGAACCTTATATCACCAGATCGTTTTCACCTCCACTAAAATCATTTTCTCCATTCTGTGTCATTGATGTGGGATTCATTAAGGCCCTCCTATGATGGATCACTTCTTGTCGACGTCAGCTCATTATCCAAGAAGTCGATCTAGGAACACCCCTTTCAGTACTTTGAAGCTTGCATGCCTTAATGGCAAGTTTCTCACTTCCGACGACAGGTTCACATCAATGGCCTTCAACCAAAAGATTTTGCGTGGTGTTCGACGAAAAGTCCCTTATTCACACCACGTGAATTGTACTACAATACCTTGAGGATCATTATCATTATCGGTGATTCCTCTCGCGCCTGTTAACATCTTACATCATTAGCTGGTAATCAGGCGATGCCTTTCCATGTTCGACTCCAGAACATCTCTCACATAGATTGACTTGTACTTTGAGTGAAGATCGAACGAGATTGAAGACCCCGGATCTAGTTTCATCCATCCGGGCTACGATATATATTCAGGAAAATAAAGACATCAAATGTACATCATTTCTGCACAGATAATCATCCAATCTATGGGATGATGGCTCTACCAAAATCATCAGTCTACACTCAGACGATTGTCTGTCTTATGTACATGAAAATGAATTTATAAAGTTGAGCATGGGAATTCCCGCCTCAGCTAGATCGTGAAAATATTATGAAGATAATGTATTTTATTGTATCTTATTATAGGTCTCCTTCTAGCTTGAAAAAAATTTGGATCCTCATGATAAAGCATTTCACCCGACATCAAAAGATTAATGACCTCATGCTTTAGGGGGCAACTATTATAGACATTTTTGGGCACTGCAACCCCAATCAAACATGTCCATAAACCAAGGGCTCCTAAGTCCATAAAAGTGTTGTTTCATACCCTAAAGGAACAAGGTCAGCTGATTACATCATCTCCCAGAAGTTCTCCATGAAAAACTACTGAGAACTGGTCAAAACTGGATCATCTCACTTTCTCCATGGCCAGTGTGCGATGCATCGCACCTTGTACACACGAGAAGTGTGATGCATTTCAAAAAGCCCTTCTATGGGGTGCGATGGACGAGAGTAGACAAATGGCGGAAGCAGTTTGCTAAGTGGATGATCTTGGAATCTTCCAGAAACTTCTCCTATGACACTTGCCTCTTAGAATCACCCAAGGATGAGTAAGAGATCAATGAGATCTCCAAGTGGAATCAAGAACTATCAGAGAGAAGACACTAATCAAAAACCTAGAGCTGACTCACACCTCTACAAATATCTATATATAGATCTCTCATCCCAGAGATCCAGAGGTTAGGAGGTTGGAATTTTTCATCTTGTAAGGAATTATTGTTGGTTTCTTGAGGCAACATCATAGTGTTGGGTGATCTAAGCTTTTCATGAGGTGAAGAAGGGCTTACTTGCTGAGAGGATGATGCTGGGTCAGAACAACTGGTTGTAACTCTCTTGGCTCTTTCTTGATTATCAATAAAGCTATTCAATTTTTCCTCCATACTCTTGTGTAATTTATGTTTCATGCATTTGTATGGTCAATTTACATCTGATCCTAGATTTTTTATGATAATAGATCCATGTTCTCATATAGTGTTATGCTGCTTTGATTCTACAGGTACTCTGTGAAGCTAGGTATACGAGAAAGCAAGTAGCAAAAGACTATCAGAAGAGAGAGGAATCGAGCAAGGAACCAAGCGCAAGACAGAGGTTGGTCTCCTTTATTCTTCTCTCATCTATCTTTCATATAGGGAAAATGAAAATAGTTTTACTTTGTTTGTTTCTAAGGTAGCTACCAGCCTTAGTGGGATTAGCAGTTATGCATAGGCACTTTTCCCTGTAACACATATCTCTAATATTTATATGGTTTTATGTTGGTTATGAGCATGGTTGAATGACTGGTTTATTTCATAGATGGATGCAAGATCTAATTGATGATGTAGTAGTTCAATGGAGAAGGAGGTGATCCTTCTAGTTATGTTTCATAAGTTGTTTCAGTCATTTATGCTCTGTCTTGTATCTTAGACTTGTAAGTTGCATTGATGTCAAGTGTTTGACAGAATGCCAGTTCCAATTGGGGATGCTCAGGCTTAGTCCCGAGGGTGATTTTTTATTGATCAACATTGTTATGATGTTTTTAATGAATTTTGGAAGTCACAACAAGTTCTGGGTAAAGGCCAGGATTCCAAGCTAGAAAAGTGGCTTAAATCCCAGGATTGCTGGCACAAAACTGGTAATTCTGGTGCACAGTCACTGGAAGGCAGGCCAGAGAGAGTGACTTTAGGTTGTTGGTCGCTCCCTTTCCCATAGAATGAGAGTGAATATCGCCTAAGAGCTGCAGAATAGAAGTGGGACCCAAGGACAGGTTGTCTGAGTGGATGACTTGTCTCTTAAGGGTTCTGTTGATGATGTTCGATGACTGTATGTGATGTTCCATCGATTCCACTTCCTTAAGGTGACATAGGAGGTCGAATCTGATTGTGATATCATCTATCCTCACGTTTACCCTGGTTGGCATGGTTACTTTGGGTATACCTGGGAGGGGGTATTATACGAAGTTTCCTGGAGATTTGGGTAGTGGCCTGAATCCTAGCCCTGAAAAAGTGGCACAAAATCCGGAGTTGCTAGCATAGAACTACTTGGAAAATTCCCCAGTTGCAGGCATGCCTTGCTGTGGGAGTGACTAGAGGTTCCTAGTCGCATGCATGTCCATATCAAGGGAGTGACTAAGGATTTAATGCAGAAAGATGTCAGTTTGTCTCAAGGGTTTGTCACCCGGATGGGTTGGATTGCTCCTGGGGGTTTTGTTGCATGTGTAGAATGTCAAGTTGGTTGTGTTCTGTCAGTTCCACTTCCTTAACTTATACATAGGGAGTTGAATCATTTCAAGGTAAATCTTCATCACATGTTTACCCCAGTTGGCTGGTCACTTGGGTAGATGTGGGAGGAGGGTATTACAAAAATGCTCATGAAAGGTTTCAAGCCTTAATTTTCCAAACTGGTCCCACTGGTAAAAATGGTTTTGAGAGTTAATCCCTCCACTTTTTCCACTCTAAAAGCATCAAGATGGATGAAAAAAATATAATGATCAAATCTAGATCAATAAATTTAACCATTTGTCCAAAGCATCTGCATCTATTTGTCCTTCAATTAAGGGGATATCAAAGTTAACTTGTACCTTCAATTGTGTCCCACCAAAATTGCTACTTGTTGAAGGAGCCTTGTAAATTGTTGGTATTCATTGAATGATTTGGGTAAAATTATCCATTATATTAGCCCTTTGTCATGCGAGTTCTTTCTCAATCCAAAACTTGCTAGGATATCTTTCTCCGTCACCTCTTTTTTCTTCCACAATAGGAGTCTTCTTGGGTTGGAAAGAGTAATCATTCCCAAGTGAAACTAGCTCGAGGCCCAACTCTCTATACCCTAACCTCATTAGCGACATGCACTATGAAACAAGGAATATATTACTCTACCAGGATTGATCCAATTGTAAAAGGAATAAAATTAAAGGTATGACAGGAAATGGAACACACATGGAGAAATAAGTAGAGATCACAATAACAAAGTGAAAGCCAAACTTCTATTGTAAATCAAATAATGGAATATTGTAGAACATGAATTGGCTAGAATGGCGGTAGCTATCCTTGAAGAGAGATGATGATTCTATGCAATCACAAAAATATATTACAAGAGGTAAAAATAATTTCCTTTTAACATAAATAATAACTCCATAGATGACAACCCTAACCCTAAAATATGAGGTGTAAAACAATTTGTATGCCCTAAGGTGGTTAGTTGGCACATCAACTTCTCACGGGTGCAACTTTTGCATACAATCTCTAGTTGGAGCAGAAAAAATCCTGTTGGAAAGAATTATCCAAGGATTATAACTTTTGGCCCTTAAATGGCCAAAAGGCATCATTTAGAGCCTCAAAATTCCCCTAGAAATTTGGGACCTAAAAATTAATAGAAAAAATACCAAGAATATAGAGAATCATTGATTCAGTGGAGGAGGTGGGTGGACACTAATATTCACCTAGATCATATTCTTATTTGACATATAATGTTCTAATTTTGCAATTTAATTAATAATTGTTTTTCCTTGTAAGAACTAAACAATATTCAGTATCTAGTGACATTGCATATAAGCATGAGTGGGTATAAGCAATAAATTAAACTTTTTCAACATGGAGGATACCAATAAATTGTTAGTAATGTACAATGAGATGCATACAATGAAAATAAAGCCTCATATTTTTTAGAAGGTCAAGCACTCTTATTCTGCTCCCTAAATAATTGCATGTTAAATGGAATGCATATTTTACAAATACATGGGTGAAGGAGAAATTTTATAAATTTGGTCTAATCAACAAGGAAAGTGAGGTAGATGCATTCAACATAGGATTTGGATGCAAAAGGAAGGTATGCAATAATCATGAGGCTAATTTCACACACACACACACATGGTGGGGTGAATATTATATTTCCTTCTAAACTAGAATCTACTTTGATATGCTAGATATGTTATGTCAATCTTTCACTAGGAAGACCATACCATAACGAAAAGTGCACTCTTCATAGAGAGGCATGGGAAATCATAATATTGGAAGACTAAATAGATGATATGTGTAGTAAAAAATGGACTAGATTGGCTAGTAGGATGAACTATGAAATCAGAATGCAAAATAAACTACGGCATAAAAAAAGACTAAGTTGAGCGATTAGAGTCGGTGGCGGTAACGTGAATTCAGTTTTCATTGTTTTTAGGGGTGTTGCTTGTCAGGGGAGGAATGCCAAGATGTTTCTAAATGTTTCCCAAGAACTGATCCATGTCCCCCGTGTGAGAGAGTGGAGGATGTTTTCTTGGTGATCAAAACAATCCATCAAAATTCTATCAAGGAGAAAATTCGAATTCCAATATAGGTTGATGGTGTACACGTATTGCTTAAAATAACATCATGTGTGTCCAACATACAACGCCCAATTAGCCATTTCAAAAAAACCCTTTGTGTCCAAAACCTACTATCGTTGGGAGGCCCCTTCACATTCCATATGAGTTAGCTCTTCCTGGATGGACCCCAGCGTGAGATCTCTAACCTAGGAAGTTGATTCCTCCAGTCGATGGTGGGCATGTGTGTGTCCCGAAGAAGATATCTCTTAGTAGTAAGTTTCCTGTTAGTGAACACATTCTCATTGATGGGGCATGGTGAAAGACTAGAAAAGGATACAAAAGTGAACTATCAGGGGGGTGAGAGGACAAGTGATAGGATTAGGGCGGTGTGTCATGTAAGGAGGAGAAGGGGACCAACTACAAGGATTCAAATAAATCCAAAATTCAAAGGAGGGGAAGACTGTCAGCTTGTTATGGGAGAGACATGTCAGTGCAAGGGAGAATGTAGAGGAAAATGTTGAGCTTGCCAAGCAAGCTGGAAAAAGAAAACTAGAGGTTGTGAATGAACCAAAGGAGGGGCACAGGGCCTCAATGGCGAACCAATAAGTGTAAGGAGAGTGATTGGAAAAAATGCAGGCTAGAGGAGTAGCAGTTAAAGATTCAAAACCATCACCAAAAATCGAGCAAAGAGATGAGTGTAAACCAGAGACAATCAGAATGGCTCTAGCTAAAGAGGTCCAATGTTGACAAGAACTATCAACTGACATGAAGAAGGAACCTGTATCACAAGCCACAACATGGCCTCTAGCATGCCCACTAGTTTTATTGTGAAAGGGAAACAATAGAACTGCATCGATAAATTAGGAGGTTAATTGGAAAGTTTGACCAAGTCTGTAGTTGAGGAGGGGAAACTAACTATTCCTTAAACAACTGAATAAGACTCAAATTGGAGAGACAAATTCTAGCCTAGGCTCATAGAAGTGGCTTGGTCAAAGCCCCTAGTTCATGCTGACAAGTGCTAAAAGGAAAATATAAGGAAAGGGGGATGGATACCTAGTCACTCCAAATGGAAGTATCACCACTAGGGGGAGATCGATGAGTCAATTTAATTGAGAATAATCACCACACAAGTAGAGACATGAAAGACCTTGTGAGACTTTGGAACTTCAATTTAATGATAATGCTTAGACTTGGGATCAATGGTCTTGTGGCTAGGTTGTATAAGGCGATACCTTGAAGGCACAAATGTTATAAAGACTCACTATGGAGATGTGATACCACATCCCTTAGCTGTAACGACCCTGGTGAAAATTTCCATGTAATAAAAGTTAATAAAGGAAAACTAATAACCACGGTTAATGGGACACTTATTCCAAGTTGAATGTTGGGCAAGACATCCTAGTGCGGGTGTTCATTTGGTTTATTATCACTAAGGAAATGAGAAAAATGGCTAAGGTTTTGGAAAGGAAAAATGGAAATTTTGCCACATTTAAATATTGGAAATTAGGAGAAAGGTAAGGTGAAAGGTCACAGGTTGCATGTGGGGAGGAAATGAAGGAAAATAATGAAAATGAAGAAAATAAAGGCCTAATTGATAAAAAAGGCTTATGAGAATCAGTTGGTACCTTTTTTGTCAAATCAGTTTTAGAGCTCTCTCCTTATCCTCTCTCTCTCTCTCACCCTTAGACACTCAGATTATTCTTGGAGCACTTTGAAATTGGATCACCAAAGGTAAAGAAGGTAAGAGGAAGGAAGGAGAAAGCAAGGAAGAGTAGGATCAAGTAGCTACATCAGTAATATTTGTAGGTTTCTATTTGCATGTGTGTTTTCCTTTCTAGATTTGGAATGCATGGTATTGGATGTGGTTCTTTATTAAAATGGCATGGGCTTTTCCATATGTGGAAGTGTTTTTGGCCTAGCCCTTCCATTTTTGGATAGCCATGGGGTGATGGGGTTCTCATGTTTCTGTTGAGATGGATTGTAGGATGGATTCAAAGTTGAGTGAGGTGGATCTTTGAATAATATAACGCATGGCCTAGTAACCCCTGAACCAGACTGTGGGTTGCAGTAAAGCCAAATTTTGTGTTGCCTTGGTGGGCCTAGGAATCCTTGACCGATCAATGGTAGGATATACTGCAAAGCCTAAAGGTGGTTGCTATCCATCAGAACTAGTAATCCTGGGATGGAATATGCGGTAAAGCCTGGAGTGTGGGTCTCGGTTTAGGGCCTAGTGATCTGATGTGGATTGCGGTAAAACCTGAGAGACTAGGAGACAGGAAAATTCCTCACGATGTAGGTGGAGAAATCCAGTGGCATCCATGCTTGTTTTGGCCTAATGATTTGGTGGAGATCATGGTAAAGCATGTTATTACATATTTATTGTTTGGCCTAGTGATTTGGGATAGATTACGGTAAAGCCTAGATTCTATTAATGAGGGTGAGGTGGTGTGGCCTCAGGATTCCTTGGTTGGTTCTTTTGGTTGATTCCCACATTCATGCTTGGAATATGGCACAAGGGTGAATGGATGAAGAGAGAATTGGCTTAGCCATTCTATTTCTTGGTGGAACGTGGTAGTCCCATCATGGGTTGTCTTTTGCATTAATTAAAAAGAGGTCCTTTCCATGGTATCTTATGTGTAAATGTACTAGTTTATATGTGGATTCTATGGCTGATGTATCCTTGATATTTTTGTTGTTATTTTGTTGGTTATCAACATGTATTATGACAGTGATGATGTATAGATCTCCTCAAGTTTTGATTTGTAAATGAATGGATAATGTATATATGATCTAATAGATGATAATGTAACTATTGATATAAGGGAATAATGCTTCTTGGTGATTCCCAGATAAGTATGATACCCCTATGCTTAGATTTGTTATTTAAACCTATAGATTACATATTTGTGATATGTTTGAGAAAATGCCTATCATGGCTAGTAAGGGTCTAGTCTAGACCTTGTCAATTTTTTTTGCAAATGCATCATCGATATGTTGTGTAAATCCATTTATGAAAATGTCATTAAGTTTTGGGCAGTGACCTGGGCTCTGGGGTTGAAAAAGTGGCACAAATACCAGAGTTTCAAACACAGGTTTAAGGATAAAAGTCCCTAAACACATGCATGCCCATGTGGTGGGAGCGTCTAGAGCCTCCTGGATGCATGCATGCCCATATCAAGGGAGATTCCAGGGGTTTAATGGTCTAAAACATCAGTTGGTCTCAGGGGTTGGTTAGCTGAGTGGTTGGTTTGGCTCTTGGGAGTTTTTTTGTTGATGTGGAAGGTTTGTGTGATGTGTTTCCGTCGATTCCACTTCCTTAAGGTCACCTAGGAGGTTGAATCCCATCATAGTGGCCTCTCGTCACATGTTTACCTTGGTTGTTTGGTTAATTGGGTAGATGTAGGATGAGGGTGTTATAGAGTCGTATCAAAGCATGGTTCACCCTTGGACTGGATGGGTGGTGTGCGTTGGTCATGCATTCATGTCAGTTGAACGTGTGTTAATCATCATGTGGTTTATATTCTTGTTTCATATGCATGGTGTCGATCATGGTTGTAGTGAGGTCGTCATATGAAAGAGGATGTTGTTGTTGTGAAGTGTGTCATCATGAGTGTATGATTGGTTACATATGGCTATTATTTCATATTGTTAGTGTACATTGGTGTGGTTGTTGTTGTCATGCATGAGTTCATGGTGTCATTGATATGGTCATGTATCGATAACTAGACTCTAGCTAGAATGATGGTTATATGCTTATATGCTTATGTATTATGTGCATATAGGTTGTTATGATTATGTTATACATGTACTAATTTGATTGGTTGATCTTGTTATCACTCATGTTGTTCCCTTTGACTCCCAAGGGAATACGGCCGAGGTAACCACTAACCAATCTTTGGACTGCAAGTCCTAACCTACCTGCAATCAGAGAGGGCTCTCTCTTAATGATTTAGCTCTGTTTGATGATGATTTTAGGCTAGTTATTGAGTTCAAGGGGTTTTGTTTGAGTTTTGGTGGGAAGGATGAATCTTTCATGTAGAGAGGTAATGCATAGTATGATAAGTTCAAACCATTGGGCATGGAGTCATGGAGTAGGACTGCTGATGCGTTTTCTTGGTCGCAAGAAGAATATGGAGCAAGATAGCAACACATGAAACAACATTCAAGCTAAATGGAGATGAATTGAAGGCTAAGGAATGAGAGGCAATTAAGAATATCTCTTTCATATTAACAAAGGGAAGGTGAATGAGCTCTATCTAGGAGCAGCAAAGAATCCCTAGATAACTGTCAAAACATGAGTGAATCAGGGGAAATATGAGCCAAAGGGAATTCATATTCATTACCAATTCAGAGGAAAACATAAAGAAACAGCAGAAATTGAGCATAGGGTGTAGATAAACAAAGTCTAAGCTATTCATTTTTTTGCTATTTTAGATGGTGACATATGTATGATATGAGCATATATCAAAGGAAAACAGAGGTAGAAAACACTTATTGAGTCATGTTGCAGCACAAGAATTCCATATTCATTCTTCAAAATGGTAATAACACATCAGACAGTCCATCCTCCAAGCTTTTCAGCAGTCTTTGATTAAAGAAAACATCAAGTATACAGAGTGAGTCTCTAGTGGAGCGAATCAACCAACCAACCCTCTAAACAGTAAATTAGGGTGGTTCTATAAGAAAAATATCTACAAGAATCAGATTTGAGACAGATCTGATGCAATAAATGCCTTTAACCTAACCTATGCTTGAAATAAATGCCCAAAATATCTATCTAATGCTGCGCCGGGGCAGCCGCCTCAAAAAATGAGTAACTATGATGTCCTTAGAGCCCTATGCCGACGTTTGGCTATAATTGTGCTTTGATTTCTATAGCGCTGCCCTTAGGTGGCCTTATGCATTAACTTTGATTAGGTGAGCTTTGATGGCCCAACACTACTTTATTGACTTTGATGGGGGCCTCTTAATATTTACCAGCTTCAGAAATACGGATTTCCACCACAAACACTAACTGATAGTCTTCGACGCTTCCTCTGATACACTTTCACTGAACCTGGGCTCCTTGTTGTCTTCTGAATGCCTTAAACTGTCCCATCGACATTTTATGGTTGTTGTCTGACCCTCTGTTTGCCTTAAGAACTGTCTTTGCCCTTTTTCTGAATCCTGCGTGAAGAAATTCCTGTGAATTTGTGAATTTTGGGCCCGTTGGTAGCCAAGCCCTTCATTCCGGGCATCCGTTGCTGTAGATTTCACGCTTTGCGCCCCTTTCAGTGATGACGTCAGCATGACATCAGCAGTGGGTCCCAGTACGGCGGTGACGTGGCAGGGTAACGTGGCGGTGACACAGTGGCAGCGATGTGGCAGTGACGTGGCACAAGACATGGTGGCAAGAGGCCGACGCAGGTTGATGACGTCATGAAGACGTGGAGCTGACGTCATTCGGTAGAGGCGGTATCTGGTTTTCTCCCGCACTGCTTTTCCGCGTAGGTGGTATTGGGGGAGGGGCCTCCGAACACACTGGGAGGCTGACACGTGGCAGGGGTACGGCAGGGAAACCGCCCATCCCTCAGACGTTAACCTCCGGCAGATCGGCATATGAAAATACCCGCCCACCGTTGGATCTGAAGCGTTGGGCATCGGACGGCTGGCGGGTTGATTGGGGTAGCGCGCAACTTTGGAGCGGGGCCCACGCGAATATTAAAATAATATTATGCTGCGGGGGTTCAAAACTTTAGAAAATGGGGGTTTTATGTGTTATGCGGGTTAGGTTTAAGCGGGGGGGAAACGATAATTTAATGTTTAATAAAACATTTAAACATTAATTTTGGGAAAATGACTGCGAAGGGGTAGGAATATGAGGTTTTAAGGGTAAAGGGGTGGATATAGGTTATTGGCCTAACCAGAGGTTTAGACCAATCCCAGGGTTATGACACGGATGGGTTCATAATAGTCCCAGGTGGACTATTATATCCCAGAACTGTATGTACATAGCTATAGTGCTATAGGGTGGGATATGTAATATTTTTGGGATTTTATATAGTTTTTTGTATAATAGGGGATAAGGAGATGATCTAGGGAGCTAGATAGTAGAGTTAGGAGTTAATATGAATTTGTGAGGTGAAGTGTAGGGGAGAGGCTAATTTTGTAAGTTGAAACTTAGACAGAGGAAGTGAATGGACTGTGGAGACATGATTTTTGCACAAGAAATGTGGCTTCTTTTCACTGAAGAAAGTCAAAGCTTGACTTGGTATTTTACAAAAATGAAGTGATAACAGGACTGGTTGGGCAGATCCCAAGGTCCTCCAGGGGATGTTAGTGAGTGATTTGGAGATTTAGAAGAAAGGGGAATTAGACATGCCTCGCTTGAGCTCCTCCAAAGGGAAATTGCCTTATACTTGTGATCTGAATAGTTATAACATTAAAAAACCTGAAATGGATCACATAACTTGATTCTGCAACCACAAAACTACTTACCCAGCCTACTTACCTAGCATTTTTTCTTCTTTTTGCATGGGTGAACTTGGACTTGCAGACCCTGATTATCCTTTTTTCTTTTGGCTGCCCTCCTATCTAAACGTACCCTTATATCATCCAGGGGCTCAGATTAAGCTGTTGAGCACCCTTGCTTCTCTGCCTATCTACAAATCTGCCAAGATTAAGCTGTTTGGACAGATATTCATTTTCTATATTCTACAACAAGAAATTTGAAACCAAGGGAAGCCAAGATTAAGCTGTTTGGACTTCCCTTAATTGAAAAACTCATCAAAATGGATTAACTCATCAAAATTTGGAACACAGCAGTGGTGTTTAGATTGGCACACTTTCATGGCCTCTTATTTGGCCTCTTTCTAGAAATATGGAACCTTGCAGCATGAAAAGATGACATATTTGGCACTTTCAACTGTCAATCATGAAATATGAACACCTATTGCAATAGGAGGCTAACAGATCTTGCAGATGAAATATCCTCCTAGAATTTTGTTAATGTACGTTGGTTTATTGTGATTTGGTTTAGATGACATAGTATGCCTTGCAGGAAAGACATCAAAATGACTACCAAGATGGTAGACTACAAATATTCTCCCTATGAATCATATGAGCAGTGTGGTGTCGAACACTCTTCTGTTTTTGTAGACACATTGAGAAGCTTTAAGGACGAAATAAGGAGTTGTAAAGCAGATATTGACAAAATCATCCAGGCACAAGAGAAACAAGCAGATTTTAATTCAATACTCCTTAAGAGTTTGTCATAATTGTAATGACAGGGGCCACTTCGGATCAGCCATGGACAGGAGGACAGAACAAATGGGGCATATGGAAGTAGGTCTCATGGTAGTCACAGGTCGGATAGAGATGACATGGTTAGAGATGGTAGCTTGTTGGATACTCCGAATAGGAGAGGTGATGGAAACATGTAATACTCTAGTTCTAGTTCTGATAGGCATTATGATCGTCATCATTATCATCCTTACATGAGGAGTGATAAGGGATAATTTCTAGATGAATTTAATAAAGAAAATACACCTACTTTCGATGGATATGTGAAGAAGCCAGAGTATTCAGAGGCTTGGATACTTGGGATGAAGAAGTTATTTGAGTTGCATAATTACAAAGATAATATGAAGGCCAGAGTAGCTATCTTCAACCTGAGAGGTAAAGCAGATATTTGGTGGGAAGATGTGAAGTGGGTCAGAGACATTAGGATGGAGGACTTGAGTTGGCATGCATAAAAGAGGATTTTAAGGAAGAAATACTTGTCAGAGAGGTAATACGACAGTAAGGCCAACAAATTTTATGAGCTAAAGATGGGATCAATGACAGATGAAGAGTACATGACCAAGTTCCTATAGCTATTAAGGTATGTATCATATCTTAAATATGAGAAGGCTAAAGTTTAGCGATTTGTCAGTGGTTTTCCATTAGCATTTAGAGATCGGATTGAGTATGATGAGCGTTGGTCACTTGAGGAAGTTATTTGAAAATTGATGCATTTTTATGAGCAATCAAAGCATAAGAATGAATCTAAGAAAGGATGGAAAGGGAAAGATAAAGGTAAAGGTAAATGGAAACCAAAAAGTGGAAGGCCTTAGAATGCAAAAGAGAGAGAAAATGTGGCACCACAAAAGAAGTTTAATGCAACTAAATAGGGACATGGGTCACAATAGCACCATAGAGGTGATGGTACTGGATGGTTGGAGTGCTGGACATGCGATAAGAAGCACCTTAAGAGATATTTCCCACATAATTAGGGTGGTAGTGTTATTGGGAAAACTAGTGTCTATTTAGAGATGCTAGTCCCACTAAGATGGGTAGTTATCTTAGAAACAAACTAACTAAAGTCACTTGTATTTTCCTTTATGAGAGATAGATGAGAAAGAAGCAGAGAGTACCAACCTAAATCTTTCGCTTGGCTCCTTGCTTGTTTCCTTTCCCTCTGACAAAACTTCGCCACTCCTTCCTTACTTGTCCCGCTTCAAAGAGCACCTATAGAGTCAAAGCAGCATAATACCATCAAAGCATAGAGATCTATAACCATAAACAATATAGGATCGGATGCATATTAACCATACAAATGCATATATCAATACAAGATTCAGAGATATACAAGAATATGGAGGAAAACTCAAATATATTTATTGATAGAAGTAGTAGAAGAGAGGATTACAACCCATTGGTCTGACCCAGTGCCATCCTCCCAGCATGAAATCCCTCTTCACCTCATGAAAAGCTTAGATCACCCAACAATACAATGTTGCACAGAGAAACCAATAGCACTTCCTTACAAAATACAAGATTCCAGCCTTTGGATCTCTTGGATGAGGGATCCATATATAGATGTTTGTAGGTAGGTGAGTCAACTTCTGGGATTTTGATTAGTGTCATCTCTCTGATAGTTCTTGGTTACACTTGGAGATTTCATGATCTCTTACTCATCCCTGGGCGAATTCAAAGAGTCAAGTGTCGAATGAGCAACTTCTAGAAGACTCTCTGGGTTTCTACCTAACAAACTGCTTCTACCATTTGTCTGCTCTCACTCATCGCACCCTATAGAAGGGCTTTCTAGTATGCATCGCACTTTTTGCATGTGGCAGGTGAGATGCATCACACCCTTAGCACTGAGCAATCTGTATGGTCCAATTTTGACCAGTTCTGAGTAGTTTTTCAGGGAGAACTTTTGGGAGATGATGTAATTAGCTGACCTTGCTCCTTTAGGGTATGAAACAACACTTTTAGGGACTTAGAAGCCCTTGGTTTATGGACATATGTGATTGGGGTTGCAGTGCCCAAATATGTCTATAACAGTTGCCCCCTAAAGCATGAGGTCGTAAATCTTTTTGATGTCGGGTGAAATGCTTGATCATGAGGATCTGTGGTTTTTTGAACTGGAAGGTGACCTGTAATAAGATACAATACAATACATTATCTTCATAATATTTTCATGATCTAGCTGAGGCGGGAATTCCCATGCTCAACTTTATAAATTCATTCTCATGTATATAGGACAGACAACCGTCTGTGTAGCAGACTGATGATTCTGGTAGAGCCATCATCCTTCAGTTTGGATGATTATCTGTGCAACAATGATGTACAATTGATGTTTTGATTTTCCTGAATATATCGAAGCCCGAATGGATGAAACTAGATCCAGGGTCTTCAAAACTCATTCAATCTTCACCCGAAGTACAAGCCCATCCATGTGAAAAAATGTTCTGGTGTCGAACATGGAAAGACATCGCCTGATTACCAGTGCGAGAGGAATCACCGATAATGATAATGACCCTCAAGGTACTACAGTACAATTCACGTGGTGTGAATACATGAGTCGATGTCGAACACCACACAAAATCTTTCGGTCGAAGGCCATTAATGTAATCCTGTCACCGGAAGTGAGAAACTTGCCATTGAGGCATGCAAGCTTCAAAGTACTGAAAGGGTTGTTCCTAGGTCAACTTCTTGGATAATGAGCTGATGTCGACAAGAAGTGACCCATAGTAGGAGGGCATTAATGAATCCCACATCTACGACACGGAATGGAGCAAATGATTTTGTGGAGGTGAAAATGATCTGATGATACAAGATTCAGGGTGGCGGTCATGACAGAATGAAGCATGAAGGTATTGCAGTGGATGAGACACAAGCTGGGTTGGTGAATTCTCTGAGAAACTTCTCTTGAACATATCGGCGAAACTGAAATGGATTGGTAGTGTTAACCCCAAAAATGGATGGTATGGTGGACCAATGGTAATATGACCAGTGAACAGAATAACCCAACCTGACTCAATCATGGTGATGGAGTGAAAGTGTCATGTTCAAGAGCAACCTGCTACCAATAAAGTTTCTTCAAGTTTTCTTCCCAATTTTTCCCCAGACATTTCTGACCAGTACCTCTTTATTTTTTTCAAGCTTGAGGAGGATAACATATGCTTGTTCTATAATTTTCCCTTCAGGAAAACCCGTCGCTATGTTTTAACGAGCCTAGCGACAGTGAGACTCGCTCTTGTCTGCATGGACAAGTTTGTCGCTATTGTTTTCACGAGTTTAACAACAAGGATAACTCGGTTCTTTTCAATTTTAGAGAGTTTGAAAAGAGACGGAAAGGAAACTCCGATATTCCTTTTTTGTAATATAATCCCTTAAGTCCGAAAAATTATAAAACAATGCGAAAGGGATGACTTTTCGATAGTTTTAACGATCTGAACAAGACAAACGCTCGATCTTTTTGTGTAATAATCCCTCAGGTCCAAAAAGATTAAAATCTAGAGGATGGACTTCCAATCGCTTTAATGAGCTGCAGAGGCCAATTTCTTAGCAATCTTTTCATATTTTACAAGTCAGATGAAAAGAGCTTAAAGGAGACTCATTTTTTGAGGAACGAGTGATGTTTTTCAGATAGCAGCTGGTTCCATATAAGGTTTGGAACTTTTTCAATCACAGTAGTGTAGAGAAAGAGGCTAATAGGATCACTTGTCGCAGATGTTCCTCAAAAGGGGTAAACAATCAAATGAAGGCATATGATTGGCTAAAAAAGAGTGGAGGTGATGGTAAGAACACGACCAAGGCTCAAAAGTTGATAATAATATGATCGCAATGGTTATCTACCGAAGGTGGGTTCATTTTTTAAAGAGCTTAAACTCTAGTGGAACATATGCTCATTGCTAGGTTTATTTTTTAACGAGCTTGAACTTTGTGTAAAATTGCTCGTGCCAGTCGTATAATAAGGATGTTTCATCGATAGGTTCATTTTTTAGGGAGCTTGCCCCATTCGAAACTTTGCTCAGGATCGTTTCATTATGTAAGCTAGGAACGACCAATCCTACGAGTTTAAAGGGTTAAGAACCTACAAACTAAGAAAATAAATGGTCGCTTTTCACTTCCATGAAAAAAGGTTTGCATGCCCTCAGGTATAACAAAGTAGAGTTTCCAGGTTACCATTCAATTTGCAGACAAAACACTTCCTTGGCTCTGTTGGGAAAGGCCTACCTTCTCACGGAGGAATCCTTTTCCAGTTTGATCCATTTTCCTAAATGGATAGGTTAGTTAGACTAGTCATATTCCTACGCGGAAACCTACCTTATATATGAGGTTTTCCTGCTGAAGCATACCAGGGTGCATGCCCCTTGGGTTTCAGTCACAATCACCGAATGACTCGCGCTCATCAGGTGGACAGACTGGAGATTGATGAGACATTCCTTGCACAAAAAGACCAGTTAGGGATGGCATTTGACTATTAGCTATGTGTGAACCAGGGAATGAAAGCTAGTCTATGAGCTGGACCACTCTGCCTTCATGTGGAAAACACATCACTTGAAAGAGTGAGGAAACAATAGCTCCCATGCTATAAATGTAGTCACACCCAAGGAGTAGATTGTAATCTAAAGATCCTTGGACTACCATCACATTTAGATGAACGGTTTTCCTTCTCAAAGTTATAGGCAAATTTGGAAGGATCCCTAACGATCAACTGGTTCCTTTGTTGAAGCCTGTCATATTTCGAATCTCAGGCAGAAGCAAGGAAAGGATACTCACAGAAGCCCCTTCATCTATGATAGTACCAACCATGATCATTATGTAAGCTTGTACTATGATTCGGAATGGTACATTAGATGGTAGATGGGGTTTTCCTAGTAGATTCCAATCGAAGGAAATGACTAGGTTGCTTGGAGGTGGGACTGAATAAATGGCCGGATAAATCTCTGACGAACTTGCTTCCTGCGCTAAAGGAACGGGTAGATTGCCCCCATGTTCATCGGAGTCCGTGTTTACGAAAAGAATTTGAATGGTGTCGTTCTCATTCTCTTTGGTGACGGTATCATCTGAAGGTAGATCCTCTGAAGACAAGATGGGGTCGGTTTCCGTTTCGACCTGTTGACTTTGGTCTGATGTGGACTCAGAGGGTTTATCTTCAATGATAGGTGCTTCAACCGACAACACAGGTGTGTCAGTCGGATTTTCAACTAGCGATGGACTCGGTAAGAGTTTCTTGTATCCAGGAGGAAGTCACTACGGTGACGTAGGACGGTTATCCAAGACTCTTTTAGCTTCGTCTAGGAAGGGACAACGGTGGAGGGCATGATCGCCTTCACACAGTCTGCAAGGAAATTTAGATCTTTCTTTGTGTCCATTGACTTCGTTTTCACTAGTTGACGATGTACTCTCAACATGATCATCATAGGTTGACGACACCAGATTGTGCAAGCGGGGAGACCAGTCCCTTAAGATCCGTGGGATACAAGGACAATCTCGATGATAGTGGTCCCCTTTGCAAATGACACATGGAGATTTAGGTTTGGATGGTGCAGTGTGTGGATTTTCACTAGATGATGCTTGGTTGCCCCCTTTTGCCATTGGCTTCTTCTTCTTCTTCTCCTTCCCTTTCTTTTTCTTCTCAGTTACTTGGTTTTTAGTTTTACTAGCTTCACCAAGCAAAGAGGGAGAAGAAGAGGGAGAAACAAATGAAGTAGAAGACTGGGGGGTAACTTTAGTATCATTTGGCTGCTGGTTTGATTGCTCAAGAATCACAGTGCTTTGAACGATAGAGGTCGAGAAGAACCATATTAGCAGGCCAATTGTCAGTCCTGGAAGGGACAATGTTGCCATGTGAGTTGCACCAACATCTCCCCAAGAGGAGAAAGGACTAGGATTTCCCCCGAGGGGAAATCCTTGATTGGTGGACTCCATTTTCTCAACCTAAGATCAACGAGGGAACAGTGGTGTTATTCCGATTAAAATAATTTTATGACGCTTTGACACAACTTTATTTTTCAATTTTTAAGAGTCGAGAAAAAGCTAAAGATGACTCTAGTCGCCTTCGATTTTTAATGAGCCTGAAGTGACAAGCACTCAGATGGACCTTTTCGTTTAAGGAGTCTGAAAAGGAATGAAAAAGACTACTCTGGAAATCTAGACAGAGGGATTACCAAACCAATCACAAAACTACAGAATACTTTTTACGGTATGGCAGTCAATCTTCCCGAATGTTGTGTTCAGTGCATTGCGATCAATAGGGTAGCAGACATGGCTTCCTAAGGATAAAGGATGTAGCTTATTGTGGTCTCCCAATATATACTCGATGGTACGTGGGAACACAAGTCCGTACTGGCACTTGTCATCTCAAAGAGGAGGAATCACCCAACCTATGATGAAAGCGATAGTTACCAGGCTTTATGACACCAGAATATGTCTCTAGCCTAGACTTCTAGATGTTGTGCGTTAGGTTCCAAAGCGTTTTTATGTTCATTGAATTTATTTTACAGTTGATCTTTCTTAAGAAGTTTTCCTTTAAGGTTCACCACGTGATGTAGATATGCAACTCCTAAATATGTAATCGAAGATGATAAACAGTCGTTTACTCCTCTTTTTGCAATGAAAATCCTAGCTACTAAGGAAAGAGAAGAGAAATTCTTTCAACATAGAGCAGAGAGCACACTCTAAGATGCATTGTCCTAAATCAAAATCAACAAGCAGTCTAAATGCAAATGCACATGCATGTATTTGTTTTCTGCTTTCTTAATGTGTGAGTGACAAAAAAGAATGCTAAGTATAAATCTGAACTGTCTTTTCTCTCAAAGCGACAGTACTAACAATTTTCTCTTCAAAAGACGAAAGGAAGACAAGATGGCACTTTCAACTTCAATTTGAAAACTGCTTTCGACACTTGAAATACTATTAATTCAAATCAAATACAAGAGTAACAATGTAATCAACCATCAAAAAGAGTAGGCTTCTTTTCTTTGCGACACTTTCAAATCAAAAGACGACAGTTCGATTAAGCTACTTTTTGTAAAGGAGAACTGTAAATGGCAAAAAAAACATAAAAACATTCACAATTATTTGTACAATGGAGGTTGAATAATGCAAAGGAAGGGAGTTTCAACAGTGGTATACTGATCACAGACAGCAAAACTCCTAAATAAAGCTGAAGACAATGAAGAAAAAACCAAAATCTAGAGGTAGAAACAATCTTATCTGATCATCGCACCTGTAACATAGGGAAACAAGGATGCATCCCACCTACTACACACAGGGGGTGCGATGCACCTAGAATGTCAAAAGGAGACTGTGCGATGATACAGGGACGGGACTTTCACTTGGTCTTTGGTCACAGTTTGCAGCTTAGTTCAGGGATTTAAGCTGAGCTAATGATAGGCAGTAAACACAAAGTATAGGGGTTGATCTAATGAGGTTATTTGAGCTACCACCAGGGCACTTATGATGTTTGCAAGCTAGATGTTCAGTTCATAAACCAACTCGGAGATTGACTGAAGCAGCGTTGATCTACTTTGCAGTTGCATAGCAAAAGTAGTTTGAAGGCTAGTTGGCTTAGCTTCAGGCTCTGTCTGTGGTTTAGAAAGCAAACAACAGTGACAAAACAAACAAACTATTCGCTGCCCAGTAGAGTCGCAATTTTGTTATCGGGAAAACTAGTGTCTATTTAGAGCTACTAGTCCCACTAAGATGGGTAGCTATCTTAGAAACAAACAAACTAAAGTCACTTGTGTTTTCCTTTATGAGAGATAGATGAGAAAGAAGCAGAGAGTACCAACCTCAATCTTTCGCTTGGCTCCTTGCTTGTTTCCTTTCCCCTTTGACAGAACTTCGCCACTCCTTCCTTACTTATCCTACTTCAAAGAGCACCTATAGAGTCAAAGCAACATAATACCATCAAAGCATAAAGATCTATAACCATAAACAATATAGGATCGGATGTATATTAACCATATAAATGCATATATCAATACAAGATTCAGAGATATACAAGAATATGGAGGAAAACTCAAATAGCTTTATTGAGAGAAGTAGTAGAAGAGAGGATTACAACCCATTGGTCTGACCCAACGCCATCCTCCCAGCATGAAAGCCCTCTTCACCTCATGAAAATATTAGATCACCCATCAATACAATGTTGCACAGAGAAAGCAATAGCACTTCCTTACAAAATACAAGATTCCAGCCTCTAGATCTCTTGGATGAGGGATCCATATATAGATGTTTGCAGGTGGGTGAGTCAGCTTCTGAGATTTTGATTAGTGTCACCTCTCTGATAGTTCTCGGTTCCACTTGGATATTTCATGATCTCTTACTCATCCCTGGGTGAATTCAGAGAGGCAAGTGTCGAATGAGCAGCTTCTAGAAGATTCTCTGGGTTCCATCTAGCAAATTGCTTCTGCCATTTGTCTGCTCTCGCTCATCGCACCCTGCAGAAGGGTTTTCCAGTATGCATCACACTTTTTGCATGTGGCAGGTGAGATGCATCGCACCCTTAGCATTGAGCAGTCTGTATGGTCCAGTTGTGACAAGTCTGAGTAGTTTTTCAGGGAGAACTTCTGGGAGATGATGTAATCAGCTGACCTTTCTCCTTTAGAGTATGAAACAACACTTTTAGGGACTTAGAAGCCCTTGGTTTATGGACATATGTGATTGGGGTTGCAGTGCCCAAATATGTCTATAACAGGTAGGCCTTAGATATAGAGTGCACAGGGGGCACAAACTATTGGGGATGTTGGTCACAGCGTTCCTTGTATCTACGCAGCATAGGATAACATGTAGGCAGATCATCGGGCATCTATCATTGAGATGGATGGTAAGATTTGTGGTCAAGTTACTTCTATTTTGATTGACCCTATATCTAATTATAGTTATGTTATTCCTGACTTGTTGGATAAGTGTGGTTTGAATAAAGAAGTGCATGCAAAATATTGGTTAGTGCAATTGGCTATAGGTACAAAGAAAAGAGTTCATCATTGTGTAAGAGCTTGTGCATTTGATTTGAATGGTATGCTTACCGCAACACATTTGAATGTATTACTGTTGGGATCATACAATATGTTGTTGGGCATGGATTGGTTGTACATTCATAGGACCAAGGTGGATTGTTATGACAAAGCCATTAAGTTCTTGGATGACAATGGGGAACCAAGAGTCTTATAGGAAAAGAAGAAATCCACATCCGTTAGTATGCTGACAACTATGAAAGCCAAGCATAGTCGCAAGAAAGGGTGTATGTTATTTACATTGGATATTTCTAGCGACAAAGGTAAATAAGCTGAGGATGCGAATGTTTTGAGCAGGTACCCAGTTCTACAACAATTTTAGGATGTGTTTCCTGTAGAGATTTCAAATTTTCCACCTCACAAGGAAGTATACTTTTCTATTGAGTTCGTACCAAGGGCAACACCAACATCAAAAGCACCTTACAGGATGAGCACACCTAAGTTGGTAGAGTTAAAGTTGCAGCTGAAAGAGATGCTTGACAAGGGATACAATAGGCCAAGTGTACCACCTTGGGGCACACTGGTATTGCTTGTGAAGAAGAAGGATGGTACTCTCAGATTATGCATTGACTACAGGCAGTCGAACAAAGTGACCATCAAGAACAGATATTTGTTGCCAAGGATTGATGACTTGTTTGATTAGCTGAAGGGAGGAGCAGTGTGCTCAAATATTAATCTGAATTCTAATATCATCAGGTACACATTAAAGAGGAGTAGATTTATAAGACTACATTCCAGACTAGGTATGGGAATTATGAATTTGTTGTAGTTCCATTCGGTTTGACTAATGCTCCAGCTATCTTTATGTTCTTGATGAATAGTGTTTTGCATCCATATTTGAACAAGTTTGTTATTGTGTTCATTAATGATATATTGGAATATTCTAAAAATTAACAAGATCTTGTCGAGCATTTGGAAGCAGTGTTCAGGTTGTTGAGAGAGCATCCATTGTTTGCTAAGCCCAACAGGTGAAATTTCTTTTAGACTGAGGTACATTACTTGGGATATGTTGTTTCCAAAGATGGCATAGTAGTGGATCCAAAAAAGGTAAGAGTTATCATGGAGTGGGAAAATCCCAGGAATGTGGATGAGGTGAGCTCTTTCATGGGGTTAGCAGGTTATTACAGGAGGTTCATTAAGAACTTCTCGTAGATTGCTTATCTTATCACATCATTCCAGAGGAAAGGTAAGAAGTTTGAATGGGAAAAAGAGTGTGAGGCAAGTTTTGAGCAGCTTAATCAGTTGTTCACACATGCTCCAATGTTAAAGATTGCAGATCCGGAAAAAAAAAATTTATAGTATGTACAGATTCTTGCAAGAGAGGAATTGATGGAGTCCTTATGCCAGAAGGACAAGTAGTGTGTAATGATTCACGAAAACTAAATGAGAACGAGAAGAACTATCCGACACATGATCTTGAGCTAGCAGTGATCACACATGCATTGAAGATGTGGAGGCACTATCTTTTGGGAAGAAGGTTTATATTGATGAGTGATCGCAGTGGAATGAGGTATCTATTTGACTAGCCAAATCTGAATGTTAGGAAAGCTAGATGGTTGGCCATGATTAGTGAGTTTTATTTTGATATTAGATACATCATAGGAAAGGAGAACAGGGTTACGAATGCTCTTAAGAGGTGGATACAGGTAAACCATATAGCAGTTATGAGTTCCTATGTGATAGATCTATAGGATAAGATCTTGTAGGCAGGTTAGCAGGATGTCAAGTATATGGAGATTGTTCACAGGTTGTAGCAGAGTACAAGTAATGGTACAAGTACAGGTACATGTACAGGTGTAGGTGTATAGGATGTGTACTATTGTCTCACAGTAGATGGATTGATCAGATTTAGAGATAGGATATATGTGCCAGACAACAGTGATCTCAAGAAGGTAGTCTTGAGGGAGTTTAATGGGAAATCATATTCAGGTCACCCGGGCTATTAGAAGACATTGACCACAATGAAGAAGTTTTATTATTGCCCAAATCTGAAGAAGGATGTAGAAGAGTTTGTGGCTAGATGTTTGGATTGTCAGCAAGTAAAGGCAGAGTGTAGGCATCCAAGTGGATTGCTACAACCGATTGTGATTCCATAATGGAAATGGGAGGTCATTTCCATGGATTTTATCATAGGTTTGACAAGGACAGTGAGACAACATGATTCCATCATGGTTGTTGTGGATAAGTTAACAAAGGTTGCACACTTCATTCTAGTGAAGTCTACATTTTCATCTAGCGATGTAGGATAGGTGTTCATCAAAGATGTGGTCATATTACATGGTGTTCCAAAGAAAATTGTATTAGACAGAGATGCAAAGTTCACTTCCAAGTTTTGGAAGGAATTAATTGTAGGTTTGAGCATAAAGTTAGCCTTTAACTTATCATTCGTATACAGATGGATAGATTAAGAGGGTCAACAGGATATTGCAGGACACATTGAGGATTTACATGATCCATTAGCAATGAAAGTGGGAAGAGCATCTTCCACTAGTAGAGTTCGCTTACAACAACGGGTATCATGAATCTTTGAAGATCAGTTTGTTTAAGGCATTGTATGGGCAGAGTTGCAATACTCCCATCAATTGGAGTGATCCAGTTAACAGCGTGTTGATTGGACCAAACATGTTGGAAAAATGGAGCAAGAAATGCAGGTAATCAGGAAGAATATGAAAGCATCACAGGATAGGAAGAAGATATATGCATATCGGAATAGGTTGTTCAAGGAGTTACAGGTTGGGGAACAAGTTTACTTGCATATCAAACTAAAGAAGATCTCCTTGTGGATCGAATCATGTGCCAAGTTGGCACCATGGTTTTGTGGACCTTTCAAGATTATTGAGAGGATTGGGCCAGTAGCCTATTGACTTGCACTTCCTCTGTCAGTAAAAGTCCATTATTTTTTCCATGTGTCATTACTTAAGAAGAATGTTAAAGATGTTGATCATGTGATTGACTGGTTTGTATTGCAGGTGGAGGCAGATGGACAATTCCAGTCAGAGCCTTAGTGTATATTGCAGAGAAAAGTGCTCATGCTTTGGAATCAAGAAATCGAGTAGGTTAAAGTGCGATGGAAGAACTTTGGGCTTGATGAAGCTACATGGGAAATGGTGGGTCAGATGTGGGCTATGTGTCCTTCATTGTTTATTAGTTGAGGCAAAGCAATTTTGGTATGATGTTTGGTATATGTTGTGGTACATGTTTTAGTGATGTTTGGTATATGTACATATGTATGTGGATGTAAATACCACCATGATCTATATTATAAGTCTCTAATAAGCGGTATGGGTGTCATGTTTTTATGATGTTATGTTTTCATGTTGGTTTTCTTCTCAATATGGTGATCATTGTAAAGATTGCATCAAAGCTATGTTATAAAGCTCCATGGGAGTATGTTTTATTTTCAGCAGTTTTGCTCAGGTATAGGTGTGGATGAATACCAAGGACGGTGTCCCCCAAGGGGGGGGGGGGTTTGTAACAACCCTGGTGACAATTTCCATGTAATAAAAGTTAATAAAGGAAGAATAATAACCACAGTTGATGGGACACTTATTCCAAGCTTAATGTTGGGCAAGACATCCTAGTGTGGGTGTTCATTTGGTTTATTGGCTAAGGAAATTGGCAAAGGCAATGTCTAAGGCTTTGGAAAGGAAAAATAGAATTTTTGGCACATTTATTTATGAAAATAATGGAAATTAGGAGAAAAGGAAAGTGAAAGGTCACAAGTTTCATGTGAGGGGGAAATGAAGGAAAATAATGGAAAATGAAGAAAATAGAGGCATAATTGATAAAAGGCTTATGAGGATCAGTTGGTACCTTTTTTTTAGTTAAGTTTTGGAGCTCTCTCCTTATCCTCTCTCTCTCTCACTCTTGGACACTTAGAGTTTTCTTGGAGCACTTTGAAATTGGGTCAAGAAAGGAAAAGAAGGCAAGAGGAAGGAAGGAACAAGCAAGGAAGAGCATGATCAAGTAGCTACATCAAGATTCTTTGCAGGTATCGATTTGCATGTGTGTTTTCCTTGCTAGATTTGGCATACATGGTATTGCATAAGGTTCTTTGTTGTTATGGCATGTGTTTTTCCAAGTTTGAGAGTGTTTTCGGCCTAGCCTTGCCATTTCTAGATAACCATGGTGTGATGGGTTTCTCATGTTTTGGTTGAGCTGGATTGTCTAATGGATTTGAAGCTGAGTGAGGTGGATCTCTAAATAATAAAACACATGGCCTAGTAACCCTTGAAGCAAATTATGGGTTGTAGTAAAGCTAGATTTTATGTTGCCTCGGTGAGCCTAGGAATCCTCAACCAGTGAATGGTGGGATATACAGTAAATCCTAAAGGTGGGTGCTCTCCATCAGGCCTAATAATCCCGGGATGGGATGTGTGGTAAAGCCTCGAGAGTGGGTCTCGGTTCAGGGCCTCATGATCTGGTGTGGATTGCGGCAAAGCTTGAGAGACTAGGAGACAAGAAAATTCCTCATGGTGTGGGTGGAGAAATTCGGTTGCATCCATGCTTGTTTTGGCCTAGTGATCTAGTGTAGATCATGGTAAACACTATTATTACATGTTTATTGTTTGGCCTAGTGATTTGAGATGGACTACAGTAAAGCCTGGTTTCTATTAATGAGGGTGAGGTTGTTTAGCCTCAGGATGCCCTGGTTGGTTCTTTTGGTTTGAGTCCCACATTCATGCTTGGAATATGGCATAGGGGTGAATGGTTTAAGAGATAATTAGCTCAGCCATTCTATGGTCGGGTGGAACGTGGTAATCCCATCCTAGGTTGGATTTTTCATTCATTAATAAGAGGTCCTTTACTTGGTACCTTATGTGTAAATGTACTATTTTATATGTGGATTCTATGGCTAATGTATCCTTGATATTTCTGTTTTTATTTTGTTGGTTACTATTATGCTCCTATACCAATAGGTGTCATATTTCATGATTCACTTGATGAGCTCTGTAATATGTTCATTCCTTTCCTTGTTGCAAAGGTTTTCCATATTATCAAAAAATCAAAAAATGTAAAAAATGAAAGAGGGTATGCCCTAAAAGAAAAGTCAAAGGGTAAAAAGACTAAAATGGTCAAAAAAGTGAAAGAAATGAACCCCAAACAAAGAAAGACCAGGAAAGTGTGCAAGTCCAAAATGCCACTACTTTTTCATTTTCTGTAATAATCATTGTGTGAACCTTGTTAATTTATGCCACAATTGATGAATGGCCAAACAACTTAACCTTGGCTAGTTCATATTTGAATTCCCTGTTTTAGAGATAGAGAATAAAATCTGACCAAACTGTTTAATCTTGGCAGATAAGTAGATAGGTAGAGTAAACAAAAAGGAGCTCAACAGATTAATATGAGCCCTTGGATGTAATAAGTGCATACTTAGGTAGGCTTACTGTGAAAAGAAAAGGAAAGTTGATAAGGGTTTGCCAGTCTAAGTGCACCCAAATAAAGAAGAAAAAATGCTAGGCCAAAGTAGGCAGGGTAGGTAGATGGTGTTGCAAAATGATACTTGTGATAGATTATGTCTCTAAATGTGTTAATCTTTATCTCTATCACAAGTGCAAGGAAAACATTATACTTGATGTAGCTCAGGCGAGGCAAGGTTGAATAACTAACTCCCCTTCATATTTTTCCCTAATCATTCACTAATTCCCCCTAAAATATTAAGATCTGTTCTTAATATCACTCATAAACCACTCATTCCATTTCATAAAGATTGCCTAAGTAAAACCCTATTTTACTTAGGAAAATGGAAAGCATTTCTCATATAAACCCCTTTTTCCCTTTAGCCTAAGTTTTAATGTAAAAATTTTTAACATAAAACTTGGCGCTTTTCATTTCGATTCATTTTCATATTACCTCTAACTTTTATTATATAAATCCCATATAAATTATTACCCGTCCCGTATTATATAAATATAATAAAAACCCTGATATTACAAATATCCTGCCCTGGTCAATTACAATCATAAAACACTGCATAAACATGGATTAATAATTTTATTTGAAACTTGTTAAGAACCATAACCTCCCCGCCGCACAACCTTGGAGTTAATTAACCATCCGGGTTAATTAATAACCGTCCCTAACCATTACCCCAACCAATATAATTGCACCCGAAATAATTAAAACATTGTTATTGTGTCGGCCCCGCAGCATAACTCCCCACCATCTCCAAAGCCCGTCAGCCATCCGATCATTCCCCACTCATCCAATGGCCAAAAACGATATCATGACCCCCCTTTTGACCGCGCGATAACTTGCGATCGCCCGGCGGTTTTCCGTCGTACCTCTGCCACATGTCGCCTGTTCAACATGCTCGCTCACCCTCCGTCCAAAACCACTTGACCCCAAAAGCGGTGTGATCAAACCACTTACCGCCCTCCACTCCGCTGATGTCAAATCTGATTCTGCTGACATCACTCTGATTCTGTTGATGTCACTCTGGTACTGCTTACATCATCTGCCCACTAAATCCAAAAAAAGTCCCGCCAAACCTTAGTTTTGTCAAACTAAACGGATAAAGCGCCATTTTCATTGTTATACACTACAGATTTCACTCTCATACAAAACAACTTCTGAGCCAGCAGTTCAGTTACAAACAGGTACCTGATCACAAAGACTCCAGCAACAAACCCGCAACCTATCAACCAACCTGCATTTGTACAGTTTTCTTCTTCAACGCAGGTATTTATCCATCTTGCCATGAAACCTTGCAAATTCGGTTTTCCACAAAGACTTCTACCAGAGAAGGTCAAATTCAAGCTCAAGACAGTCCGCAACTGCCATAAAAAGACCCCAAACCTGTTGTTTGGTCTATTTTTCCACAGAAAACCCCTTTAGCCCTGAAGGTTGTGCCCCTCAATGCTCCTCACAAAAGACATGTTAGAAATATCGTTAAAATTTCACCCCTGGGTAAAAGTTAAATGTTGAGCTATTTATTAGACAAAGTTATTTACCAGACAGAGATGAACAAGGGTCAAAACAGTTCAAAGTGTATTAGATCACAGTCAAAGATTATTAGTTAAGACAGGCAGCCGATGTAGATTTACTGAATAAAGAAACTTCAAGCCGAATCCTAGGGCATGCCTCCAACACAACATCAATTTATCTTTTTTTTTCCTATTTTCAAGACTAGTTGTTTCTATTTTTCTTGTAAACTATTTTTAGTTATCCTAGATATTATCTCACAGCTGTTATGAGATATTTGTTGTATAATTTGTTGCATAAATACCCCCTCCATTAGAGTATTGTGGGTGGATTCCTAGACTTTGCTGTAATGTTGATTATTTGGAATAAAGAGCTATTGGAATCAACTATTGCATGGCCTATTGGATGAAGAATTGAAGCAGAGGACTTGTCACAGACTTCTTGAATCAACCACTGGATCAATAAGTCCTCTATATCTTGTGTTTTAAATTTTTCTTAGTTTATTACATCATCTGTGTTTCACAATCTGAATGATAAAGAAAATATTTAATTTCAGAATATGCTTGATTGCAACCTGTTTTCAAATCATTATTGTTCTCTGTGTTTTCTTCAGAATTAGGATAAGCATTGAAATCTTAATTGCTCCTGTTTCCTAATTCTTTCACGTTGATTATTTTTTAAAGAATACTTAACTGCTCCTTATAAGTAATCATCCAATTTCCCTCTTCAAATAGGTTGAAGGATACTTAACTGCCCTTCACCCAATTTGAGCCCATTCCATCTGCTTCAAGTCTTTATTTGTTCCCTATTTGTCTACCTTGCTCTGTGAAACCATCCTCTGTTAAGAAATCAAATCCAGAAATCCATCTTCTTTGACTCCATTATCCCAATGGACTGAACTGCTCTGTTTTACCTCTCTACTCTGTTGAATCTCACCACCCAAACTCAAACAAAACCCTTGAACTTCATAACTAGCCTAATACCTTTAAAAAACGAATCTAAATCACAAAGAGAGAGCCCTCTCTGGATACAGATTGGCTAGATTTTGTATCTAAAATATTGGTCTGTGGTTACCTCAGCCTCCTTTCCCTTTCTTACAACTTTTGGGAAAACCTGAGTGATAACATCAATGGAGACTCGACTGGGGACCTGAATAATTGTTTGTTACTATTGTTTATTTCATAAGCTACAGACGAAGCCTGAAGTTAGCAAGTAGCCTTTGAAATGCTTTTGCTTTGCAATTGCAGAAGTAAATGAATGTTGCTTCAGTCTATCTCCGATCTAGCTTATGGACTGAACATCTAGTTTCAAATACTTGATCAGTTCCTCTTGTCAAATAAGTTTTTAAGAAAGTTTAAATCTCATATCTAAAGCTTCTTAAAGAAATCATAGAAGCTGTTTTGAAAGGTCATAAAAAATCAAAATAATCATAAAATACTCAAAATTTGGTTTCCTAGAGAACTAAATCTATTCTTCAGAACTGTTTTACAGGTTTAGATCTGATCTATGATGGTGGACACGGATCAGACACACAAAGGTTAAAATCATCCACCTAGCGTCTCCACATCAATTTCACAATCAAGACTCCACTGAAGAAATGAACCTGAAAGAACTGTGTGAAAAGATCAGGCTTTTAGCTTGGATTGTTATCCAAGACATTATGTTCTTCCTCATTGATAATATTTTTAAATGTATATTGTATTTTAGAGATGATTTTAGATTAAATTTTTATTATTTTCCTTTGAAAAATGTAGATGCAAAGTCTCCTTACACATTTGAACAGAAATCTTCTAATTCTTATGAAGATCATTTTCCAATTAAGGAGAATCAAAAAATTAAAACTAATCATACAATCCCTGTACATATTCCAGTACCTTATAAAGTCCCTGATAGATATAAGCCACTCATTTTGCCTCCCACACTCCATGATTTCCCTAATGATTATCCTAAGTATCTCCCTAGGTTTGATGGAGAGAATGGTATCACTGCCCAAAAACATATCCAAGATTTTGAAGATTATCTTAACTTATTTGAAGTAGATGAAGAGGATGTTAGTATTAGGCTTCTTGTTCTTTCTTTGCAAGACAAAGTTAAGAGTTGGTTCAAAACCCTGCCTGAGGCAAGCATCTCAAATCTCGAGCAGTTTCTCAAGCTCTTCCTTGATAGATGGATAATCAAAGTCAATCTTCTCATGATCATAGAAGAATATAATCAGTTAAAAAGACATCCAGATGAAACGATACAACAATTTTCACACTGATTTAATCAAGCCTATTTTTCAATACCATTAAGTATAAGACCTCCCCCTGATTCAGCTCTTTTGCATTACCCAAGGGCATTTGATTCAACAATGGAACAGATGTAGAACATGGCAGTATATGTAGAGGTTAATCTGAAAATTAGAAAAGAAAAGTTGAAAGCAGAGAAAGAGGAAAAACTCGACATTTTGATAAAGAAAATAGAGGAAATGATGCAGAAGATCACAATGAAAGTTGAATGTTTGTTCAAAATCACCATGAGACATTTGTTTTTCAAAAGGAAAAGGTTGATATTCATGAAAAAAATCCTACCAACTCAATCTACCATAGACCAGAAAATGGATTCATAGAGCAATATGTGGAGGAGCAATCCCCTGATCTAATGTGTATATTTGATGACATTACTTCTTTTGATGATTTTCCCAAATATGATCAGTATGGTGATGATTATGTTTCTCAAATTCAAATTAACCTTGCAGAGGAATCAGAAGCTAATTTTGGGAATAAGGAAGTTCAGGTTCAACAACTTGAAAATAATGATCAACTTGTTCATTTCAACTATAAAAATGAGGAGGAAAGTGCAGAAAATTTTGAAATCAGTGAAGGAAATTTACAATTTTGTTTTGATTCATTTCAGTTTATTAGAGATAAATATCATGCAATTAGAAATCAAATGTCAACAAGTCTTGGTATTAACTATCTAGAGGGCAATCAAATCTTTGTTCAAGATTCTCATATCTAGATTTGCAGCCCCAAAATGCCATTGAATGTCAAGTTGCAGAAGAAGACTCGGAAGCTGGGACATATGATCAAATGATCCATGATTCCCTGCCTCTTTGTTTTGAATCATTTCAATTTTTAAAGGAAATGTGGTGTATAATTTTTAAATAAAAGGAGGAGCAGCTTGTAGAAATCTATGAAGTTCCATTTGAACCTATATGTAATAAGTTGCAACAATCCTTCCAAGTTCTTTATGATCCAACAGCTGATAGGTTGGATGAGGAAAGCAATCAGAATTTTTCTCCATTAACAGACTATGAAAGTCAAAATCAAGATGATAATGGTCTTACCAGACAGACATTACAATCAGTAGAAATATGACCACAAAGTGCAGTTAAAACATGCAGGTTGATAAAGGTAAAAGTGATATTTCAGTTTCGTGGCATGAAGGCTATCCAGAACATTTATATAGTTGTTTGAATGAGTTCAAGAATAGTGTATAATTTTACAATATCCTTTTATACAGTTTCTAGATTCAACAAAGGAGATCGGGAATTTCCTTATCTTCTCAAGGGTTAACAAAGTTATATTTGATTGCAAGATCTCAATTTTAAACACCAACAAGCACAATCAACAAAGGTCACCAATGTATATAATGCTTGAGTGGTTGCATCGGTTGTTTCATTTTACCTAACCAACAGTTAGAGAGCTAATTAGAGTAAGTAGGAAGGATTTCAGTTTGATTTAATTCAGTTTTCAGTAGGTTGAAAAATAAGTCCTTAAATATTTGAATCCAACATCTTGATGATTTACTATTTTGGTTTGAAGGTTGTAGCACCTTTTAGTTTCAGGTAAGATCTCAAGTTGTGCAGAAAAAGGTTAAAAATATTTTTGATAGAAAGACCAAGTCTGAAGGTTCCTACCTAAGTTACAAGGTGCTCAAGTGAGATTCAAGTAGGAAGAATAGAGGTTTAGTGTTAATTGGATAGTAACTTGTTGGAGTTGAATCCCGAAGTGAAGGACCTAAGCTTCACAAGTGTTACTGTCATATATATACAATAAAGCAACCAGCAGAAGGAGACTTCAGAGCACAGTCAAAGTTAAGCAGAAGGCCATCTAACCTGTTGTTCTTAACTTTACACCAGGAAAAGCCATCCCCAAGTGGAGCCACTGTTATGCTCCTATACTAATAGGTGTCATATTTCATGATTGACTTGATGAGCTCTGTAATATGTTCATTCCTTTCCTTGTTGCAAAGGTTTTCCATATTATCAAAAAATCAAAAAATGTAAAGAGGGTATGCCCTAAAAGAAAAATCAAAGGGTAAAAAGAATAAAATGGTCAAAAAAGTGAAAGAAATGAACCCCAAACAAAGAAAGACCAGGAAAGTGTGCAAGTCCAAAATGCCACTACTTTTTCATTTTCTATAATAAGCATTATGTGCATCTTGTTAATTTATGCCACAATTGATGAATGGCCAAACAGCTTAACCTTGGCTAGTTCATATTTGAATTTCCTGTTTTAGAGATAGAGAATAAAATTTGACCAAACTGTTTAATCTTGGCGGATAAGTAGATAGGTAGAGTAAATAAAAAGGAGCACAACAGATTAATCTGAGCCCTTGGATGTAATAAGTATAGACTTAGGTAGGCTTACCATGAAAAGAAAAGGAAAGTTGATGAGGGTTTGCCAGTCTAAGTGCACCCAAATAAAGAAGAAAAAATGCTAAGCCAAAGTAAGCAGGGTAGGTAGATGGTGTTGCAAAATGATACTTGTGATAGATTATGTCTCTAAATGTGTTAATCTTTATCTCTATCACAAGTGCAAGGCAGACATTATACTTGATGCAGCTCAGGCGAGGCAAGGTTGAATAACTAACTCCCCTTCATATTTTTCCCTAATCATTCACTAATTCCCCCTAAAATATTAAGATCTGTTCTTAATATCACTCATAAACCACTCATTCCATTTCATAAAGATTGCCTTAGTAAAACCCTATTTTACTTAGGAAAATGGCGAGCATTTCTCATATAAACCCCTTTTTCCCTTTAGCCCAAGTTTTAATGTAAAAATATTTAACATAAAACTTGGTGCTTTTCATTTCAATTCATTTTCATATTAACTCTAACTTTTATTATATAAATCCCATATAAATTATTACCCATCCTGTATTATATAAATATAATAAAAACCCTGATATTACAAATACCCCCCGCGGTCGATTACGATCATAAAACACTGTATAAACATGGATTAATAAGTTTATTTGAAACTTGTTAAGAACCATAACCTCCCCGCCGCGCAACCTTGGAGTTAATTAACCGTCCAGGTTAATTAATAACCGTTTCTAACCATTACCTCGACCAATAGAATTGCGCCCGAAATAATTAAAATGTTGTTTATTGTGTCGGCCCTACAACATAACTCCCCGCCATCTCCAAAGCCCGTTAGCCATCCGATCATTCCTCGCACATACAATGGCCAAAAACGATATCGCGACCCCCCCTTTGACCGCGCGATAACTCACGATTGCCTGGCAGTTTTCCGCCATACCTCTGCCACGTGTGGCCCATTCAGCATGCTCGCTCACCCTCCGTCCAAAACCACTTGACCCCAAAAGCGGTGTGATCAAACCACTTACCACCCTCCACTCCATTGACAACAGATATGATTCTGCTGACATCACTCTGATTCCATTGACGTCACTCTAGTACTGCTTACGTCATCCGCCCATTAAATCTAAAAAAAAGTCCCGCCAAACCTCAGTTTTGTCAAACTAAATGGATAAAGCGCCATTTTCATTATTATACACTACAGATTGTACTCTCATACAGAACAACTTCCGAGCTAGCAGTTCAGTTACAAACCAGCACTTGACCACAAAGACTCTAGCAACAAACCCACATCCTGTCATCCAACCTGCGTTTGTACAATTTTCTTCTTCAACGCAGGTATTTATCCAGCTTGCATGAAACCTTGCAAATTTGGTTTTCCACCAAGAATTCTACCACAGAAGGTCAAATTCAAGTTAAGGACAGTCCGTAACTGCCATAAAAAGACCCCAAACCTGCTGTTTGGTCTATTTTTCCAAAGAAAACCCCTTTAGCCCTGAAGGTTGCGCCCCTCAACGCTCCTCATAGAAGACATGTTAGAAATATTGTTAAAATTTCACCCCTGGGTAAAATTTAAATGTTGAGCTATTTATCAGAGAAAGTTATTTACCAAACAGAGATGAACAGGGGTCAAAACAGGTCAAATTGTATCAGATCATAGTCAAAGAGTATCAGTTAAGACAGGCAGCCAACGCAGAGTTACTGAAGAAAGCAACTGCAAGCCGAATCCTAGGGCCTGCTTCCAGCACAACATCAGTTTATCTTTTTTTTCCTATTTTCAAGACTAGTTGTTTCTATTTTTCTTGTAAACTATTTTTAGTTATCCTAGATATTATCTCACAGCTGTTATGAGATATTTGTTGTATAATTTGTTGCATAAATACCCCCTCCATTAGAGTATTGTGGGTGGATTCCTAGACTTTGTTGTAATATTGATTATTTGGAATAAAGAGCTATTGGAATCAACTACTGCATGGCCTACTGGATGAATAATTGAAGCAGAGGACTTGTCACAAACTTCTTGAATCAACCACTGGATCAATAAGTCCTCTATATCGTGTGTTTTAAAGTTTTCTTAGTTTATTACATCATCTGTGTTTCACAATCTGAATGATAAAGAAAAGGTTTAATTTCAGAATATGCTTGATTGCACTCTGTTTTCAAATCATTATTGTTCTCTGTGATTTCTTCAGAATTAGGATAAGCAGTGAAATCTTAATTGCTCCTGTTTCCTAATTCTTTCACATTGATTATTTGTTAAAGAATACTTAACTGCTCCTTATCAGTAATCATACAATTTCCCTCTTTAAATAGGTTGAAGGATCCTTAACTGCCCTTCACCCAATTTGAGCCCATTCCATCTGTTTCAAGTCTTTATTTGTTCCCCGTTTGACTACCTTGCTCTGTGAAACCATCCTCTGTTAAGAAACAAAATCCAGAAATCCATCTTCTTTGACTCCATTAGCCCAATGGATTTAACTACTCTGTTTTACCTCTCTACTCTATTGAATCTCACCACTCAAACTCAAACAAAACCCTTGAACTTCATAACTAGCCTAATACCTTTAAAAAACAAAGTTAAATCATAAAGAGAGAGCCCTCTCTGGATACAGATTGGCTAGATTCTGTATCTAAAAGATTGGTCTGTGGTTACCTCCCTCCTTTCCCTTTCTTACAACTTTTGGGAAAGCTTGAGTGATAACATTAATGGCGAATCCGCTGGGGAGCTGAAGAATTGTTTGCTACTATTGTTTATTTCATAAGCTACAGACAGAGCCTGAAGTTAGCAAGTAGCCTTTGAAATGCTTTTTCTTTGCAATTGCAGAAGTAAATGAATGGTACTTCAGTATATCTCCGGTCTAGCTTATGGACTAAACATTTGGTTTCAAATACTTTATCAGTTCCTCTTGTCAAATAAGTCTTTAAGAAAGTTTAAATCTCATATCTAAAGCTTCTTAAAGAAATCATAGAAGTTGTTTTGAAAGGTCATAAAAAATCAAAATAATCATAAAATACTCAAAATTTGGTTTCCTAGAGAACTAAACCTGTTCTTCAGAACTGTTTTACAGGTTTAGATCTGATCTATGATGGTGGACACAGATCAGACACACAAAGGTTAAAATCATCCACCTGGCGACTCCACATCAATTTCACAATCAAGACTCCAATGAAGAAATGAACCTGAAAGAACTGTGTGAAAAGATCAGGCTTTTAGCTTGGACTGTTATCCAAGACATTATGTTCTTTCTCATTAATAAGATTTTTCAATGTATATTGTATTTTAGAGATGATTTTAGATTAAATTTTTATTATTTTCCTTTGAAAAATGTAGATGCAAAGTCTCCTTACACATTTGAATAGCAGTCTTCTAATTCTTATGAAGATCATTTTAAAATTAAGGAGAATCAAAAAAATTAAAACTAATCATACAATCCCTGTACATATTCCAATACCTTATAAAGTTCCTGATAGATATAAACCACTCATTTTGCCTCCCACACTCCATGATTTCCCTAATGATTATCCTAAATATCTCCCTAGGTTTGATGGAGAGAATGGTATCACTGCCCAAAAACATATCCAAGATTTTGAAGATTATCTTAATTTATTTGAAGTAGATGAAGAGGATGTTATTATTAGACTTCTTTCTCTTTCTTTGCAAGACAAAGTTAAGAGTTGGTTCAAAACCCTGCATGAGGCAAGCATCTCAAATCTCGAGCAGTTTCTCAAGCTCTTCCTTGATAGATGGATAATCAAAGTCAATCTTCTAATGATCATAGAAGAATATAATCAGTTAAAAGGACATCCAAATGAAACGATACAACAATTTTCAGACAGATTTAATCAAGCCTATTATTCAATACCATTAAATATAAGACCTCCCCCTGATTCAGCTCTTTTTCATTACCCAAGGGCATTTGATTCAGAGATAGAATTTCATCTAAGAGAAATAAACCCCTCGACATTGGAACAGATGCTGAACATGGTAGTAGATGTAGAGGTTAATTTGAAAATTAGAAAAGAAAAGTTGAAAGCAGAGAAAGAGGAAAAACTCGACATTTTGATAAAGAAAATAGAGGAAATGATGCAGAAGATCACAATGAAAGTTGAATGTTTTGTTCAAAATCACCATGACACATCTATTTTACAAAAGGAAAAGGTTGATAGTCATGAACAAATTCCTACCAACTCAATCTACCATAGACCAGAAAATGGATTCATAGAGCAATATGTGAAGGAGAAATCCCCGAATCTAATGTGTATATTTGATGACATTACTTATTTTGATGATTTTCCCAAATATGATCAGTATGATGATGATTATGTTTCTCAAATTCAAATTAACCTTGCAGAGGAATCAGGAGCTAATTTGGGGAATAAGGAAGTTCAGGTTCAACAGCTTGAAAATAATGATCAGCTTGTTCATTTCAGCTAAAAAATGAGGAGGAAAGTGTAGAAAATTTTGAAATCAGTGAAGGAACTTTACCATTTTGTTTTGATTCATTTCCGTTTATTAGACATAAATATCATGCAATTAGAAATCAAACTTCAACAAGTCTTGGTATTAACTATCTAGAGGGCAATCAAATCTTTGTTCAAGACTTCTCATATCTAGATTTGCAGCCCCAAAATGCCATTGAATGTCAGGTTGCAGAAGAAGACTTGGAAGCCGGGACATATGATCAAATGATCCAAGTTGATTCCCTACCTCTTTTTTTTGAATCATTTCAATTTTTAAAGTAAATGTGGTGTAAAACTTTTAAAGAAAAGGAGGAGCAGCTTGTAGAAATCTATGAAGTTCCATTTGAACCTATATGTAATAAGTTGCAACAATCCTTCCAAGTTCTTTATGATCCAATAGCTGATAGGTTGGACGAGGAAAGAAATCGGAAATTTTCTCGATTAACAAACTATGAAAGTCAAAATCAAGATGATAATGGCCTTACCAGACAGACATTACAATCAGTAGAAATATGACCACAAAGTGCAATTAAAACATGCAGGGTGATAAAGCTAAAAGTGATATTTCAATTTCGTGGCATGAAGGCTATCTAGAACATTTATATAGTTGTTTGAATGAGTTCAAGAATAGTGTATATATTTTACAAGATCCTTTTGTACAGTTTCTAGATTCAACAAAGGAGATCGGGAATTTCCTTATCTTCTCAAAGGTTAACAAAGCTATATTTGATTGCAAGATCTCAGTTTTAAACACCAACAAGCACAAGCAACAAAGGTCACCAATGTATATAATGCTTGAGTGGTTGCATTGGTTGTTTCATTTTACCTAACCAACAATTAGAGAGCTAATTGAAGTAAGTAGGTAGGATATGAGTTTGATTTAATTCAGTTTTCAGTAGATTGAAAAATAAGTCCTTAAAGATTTGAATCCAAGATCTTGATGATTTACTAATTTGGTTTGAAGGTTGTAACACCTTTTAGTTTCAATTAGATCTCAAGTTGTGTAGGAAAAGGTTAAAAATATTTTTGATAGAAAGACCAAGTATGAAGATTCCTACCTAAGTTACAAGGTTCTCAAGTGGGATTCAAGTAGGAAGAATAGAGGTTTAGTGTTAATTGGATAGTAACTTGTTGGAGTTGAAGCCCGAAGTGAAGGCCCTAAGCTTCACAAGTGTTACTGTCATATATATACAATAAAGCAACCAGCAGAAGGAGACTTCAAAGCACAGTCAAAGTTAAGCAGAAGGCCATTTGACCTGCTGTTCTTGACTTTACACCAGGAAAATCCATCCCCAAGTGGAGCCACTGTTATGCTCCTATACCAATAGGTGTCATATTTCATGATTGACTTGATGAGCTCTGTAATATGTTCATTCCTTTCCTTGTTGCAAAGGTTTTCCATATTATCAAAAAATCAAAAAATGTAAAAAATGTAAAGAGGGTATGCCCTAAAAGAAAAATCAAAGGGTAAAAAGAATAAAATGGTCAAAAAAGTGAAAGAAATGAACCCCAAACAAAGAAAGACCAGGAAAGTGTGCAAGTCCAAAATGCCACTACTTTTTCATTTTCTGTAATAAGCATTGTGTGCAGCTTGTTAATTTATGCCACAATTGATGAATGGCCAAACAGCTTAATCTTGGCTAGTTCATATTTGAATTTCCTGTTTTAGAGATAGAGAATAAAATCTGACCAAACTGTTTAATCTTGGCAGATAAGTAGATAGGTAGAGTAAATAAAAAGGAGCTCAACAGTTTAATCTGAGCCCTTGGATGTAATAAGTGCAGACTTAGGTAGGCTTACCATGAAAAGAAAAGGAAAGTTGATAAGGGTTTGCCAGTCTAAGTGCACCCAAATAAAGAAGAAAAAATGCTAGGCCAAAGTAGGCAGGATAGGTAGATGGTGTTGCAAAATGATACTTGTGATAGGTTATGTCTCTAAATGTGTTAATCTTTATCTCTATCACAAGTGCAAGGCAGACATTATACTTGATGCAGCTCAGGCGAGGCTATATTGAATAACTAACTCCCCTTCATATTTTTCCCTAATCATTCACTAATTCCCCCTAAAATATTAAGATCTATTCTTAATATCACTCATAAACCACTCATTCCATTTCATAAAGATTGCCTAAGTAAAACCCTATTTTACTTAGGAAAATGGAAAGCATTTCTCATATAAACCCCTTTTTCCCTTTAGCCTAAGTTTTAATGTAAAAAAATTTAACATAAAACTTGGCGCTTTTCATTTCGATTCATTTTCATATTAACTCTAACTTTTATTATATAAATCCCATATAAATTATTACCCATCCCGTATTATATAAATATAATAAAAACCTCGATATTACAAATACCCCGCCCCGGTCGATTACGATCATAAAACATTGTATAAACATGGATTAATAAGTTTATTTGAAACTTGTTAAGAACCATAACCTCCCTGCCGCGCAACCTTGGAGTTAATTAACCGTCCGGGTTAATTAATAACCATCCCTAACCATTACCCCGACCAATAGAATTGCGCCCGAAATAATTAAAACGTTGTTTATTGTGTCAGCCCCGCAGCATAACTCCCCGCCATCTCCAAAGCCCGTCAGCTGTCCGATCATTCCCCGCTCATCCAATGGCCAAAAATGATATCGCGACCCCCCTTTTGACCGCGCGATAACTCACGATCGCCCGGCAGTTTTCCGCCGTACCTCTGCCACGCGTCGCCCGTTCAGCATGCTCGCTCACCCTCTGTCCAAAACCACTTGACCCCAAAAGCGGTGCAATCAAACCACTTACCGCCCTCCACTTTGCTGAAATCAGATTTGATTCTACTGATGTCACTCTTATTCCACTAATATCACTCTGATTCCATTGATGTCACTCTGGTACTGCTTACGTCATACGCCCATTAAATCCAAAAAAGTCCTGCCAAACCTCAGTTTTGTCAAAATAAACGGATAAAGCGCCATTTTCATTGTTATACACTACAGATTGCGCTCTCATACAGAACAACTTCTAAGCCAGCAGTTCAGTTACAAACTGGCACCCGACCACAAAGACTCTAGCAACAAACCCGCAGCCTGTCAACCAACCTGCATTTGTACAGTTTTCTTCTTCAACGCAGGTATTTATCCAGCTTGCCATGAAACCTTGCAAATTTGGTTTTCCACCAAGAATTCTACCAGAGAAGGTCAAATTCAAGTTAAGGACAGTCCGTAACTGCCATAAAAAGACCCCAAACCTATTGTTTGGTCTATTTTTCCACAGAAAACCCCTTTAGCCCTGAAGGTTGCACCCCTCAATGCTCCTCATAGAAGACATGTTAGAAATATTGTTAAAATTTCACCCCTGGGTAAAAGTTAAATGTTGAGCTATTTATCAGACAAATTTATTTACCAGACAGAGATGAACAGGGGTCAAAACAGGTCAAAGTGTATCAGATCACAGTCAAAGAGTATCAGTTAAGACAGGCAACCAGCGCAGAGTTACTGAAGAAAGCAACTGCAAGCCGAATCCTAGGGCCTGCTTCCAGCACAACATCAATTTATCTTTTTTTTTCCTATTTTCAAGACTAGATGTTTCTATTTTTCTTGTAAACTATTTTTAGTTATCATAGATATTATTTCACAACTGTTATGAGATATTTGTTGTATAATTTGTTGCATAAATACCCCCTGCATTAGATTATTGTGGGTGGATTCCTAGACTTTGCTGTAATATTGATTATTTGGAATAAAGAGTTGTTGGAATCAACTATTGCATGGCCTACTGGATGAAGAATTGAAGCAGAGGACTTGTCACAGACTTCTTGAATCAACCACTGGATCAATAATTCCTCTATATCTTGTGTTTTCAAATTTTCTTAGTTTATTACATCATCTGTGTTTCACAATATGAATGATAAAGAAAAGATTTAATTTCAGAATATGCTTGATTGCACTCTGTTTTCAAATCATTATTGTTCTTTGTGTTTTCTTCAGAATTAGGATAAGCAGTGAAATCTTAATTGATCCTGTTTCCTAATTCTTGCATGTTGATTATTTGTTAAAGAATACTTAACTGCTCCTTATCAGTAATCATCCAATTTACCTCTTTAAATAGGTTGAAGGATCCTTAACTGCCCTTCACCCAATTTGAGCCCATTCCATTTGTTTCAAGTCTTTATTTGTTCCCTGTTTGACTACCTTGCTCTATGAAACCATCCTCTGTTAAGAAACCAAATCCACAAAGCCATCTTCTTTGACTCCATTATCCCAATGGACTGAACTACTCTTTTTTACCTCTCTGCTCTATTGAATCTCACCTCCCAAACTCAAACAAAAGCCTTGAACTTCATAACTAGCCTAATACCTTTAAAAAAACAAAGCTAAATCATAAATAGAGAGCCCTCTTTGGATACTGATTGGCTAGATTTCGTATCTAAAAGATTGGTCTGTGGTTACCTCGGCCTCCTTTCCCTTTCTTACAACTTTTGGGAAAACCTGAGTGATAATAGTTATAAGGATGTATTATGACAGTGATAATGTATGGCTCTCCTCATGTTTTGATTTGTAAATGAATGGATAATGTATCTATGACCTAATATATTATAATGCAACTAATGATATAAGGGAACAATGCTTCTTACTGATTCTCATGTAAGTATGACATCCCTATGCTCAGATCTGTTCTTTAAACCTGTAGATTACATATTTGTGATATGTTTGACGAATTTCCTGTCATGGCTAGCAGGGGTCCAGTCTAGAACTTGTCATTGTCTTTTAAAAATGCATCATTGATATGTTGTGTAAATCCATTTCTAAAAGTGTCATTGAGTTTTGGGAAATGACCCATTGGGAAATGACCTAGGCTCTGGGCCTGAAAAAGTGGCACAAATCCTAGAGTCACAGGAACAAGTCTGAGGAGAAAAGTCCCTAGATGCATGCACACCCATGTTGTGGGAGCGTCCAGAGCCTCTTGGACGCATGCATGCCCATATCAAGGGAGCGTATAGGGGTTTAATGGTATAAAACATCAGTTGGTATCAAGGAAGGTTACTTGAGTGGTTAGGTTGGCTCCTAGGAGTTCTGTTGCTGATGTGGAAAGTCTGTGTGATATGTTTCTATCGATTCCACTTCCTTAAGGTCACATAGGAGGTTGAATCCCATCATAGTGGCCTCTCGTCACATATTTACGTTGGTTGGTCAGTTACTTGGGTAGATGCTGGATGAGGGTGTTACACTAACCACTTGGCCAATTCGGGTGGTGGCATTCCCCCCCATTCTTTTTGCAATAAAGACACCCCATCTAGGAAAAGATTAAGTGCATATATTTGAATTAAATATATTTTTGGATTATTACAATTTTGAGAATGTTTTTAATATTTAAAAATGAATAATTATATTTTTTTTCATTTATTTCAGTACATCTTGGGAGTAAAAATTTGAGGCATGTGCACATAAATCCCATTTTGGGGGCATGTCACACTTTGGTAATTTAGAATCTAGAACCCCTCAAATTCTGTTTAAGGCCTTAGAAGACCATTTTTGGGGTCACAAATGTTAGTTCAATTAAGATTTTTCCAATGGCATGAAATTCACCTCAATAAGAATTTGTATGCAGAAGTTATGTCTTTCACAAATTGACATGTTTTGTTGATCACTATGGTAATGAGTAGATGTCATTTCAAATCACATTACTCACACATGTGTAGATAGTTATGTGTATAATTTATATAAGGTTATATAGGGTACAAAATCTTAACATTAGTGTGAGGTTGAGGAATTCAAAAAACCTAACCCTAACCCTAGACAACTATTAAGCTATGTTAAATATTGGTCCACTAGGAAAGGAAGGGATTCCATTCTTATTGTATTATTCTTATTCCATATTAGAGTAAAGCATATAAGAGTGGGATATTGAAACATAATAGATGAAGTAGAACGTGACATGAGTGACCATTCAAGCCATAATGTCCATGGAAACTCCATAGTGATTGACCCTATTTTATATTTGCATTTCATAACCAAGAAGAAAAGAGAAATGCACGGGCCTCACCTTCTAACTAGGTTTTTACCATATTTGGTTTTCCTAAGGCACACCTTGTCTTCATTATGTGGATGGTGTGTTTATTTACTTAGGTTCTTTCATTTCAATATCAATTTATTCCAATGTTTCATGCATTAAGCTAGTAACATGAAAGTTGAATTTGAAACAAAACGCTACATAATATGAGATATTGGAATCTTGTAAGATCCATTGTGATGAAATGTTCCCATGGAATATCCACAACATTTTCTAAATATATTAGTGATGAAGTAGCTTTATTTGAGTTTTTTGTGGGAGGTTGTAGGATTCAAGAATTGGCATAAAGTATGAAAACCCTAGCCATTGTAGATGAGTACATTAACAATCCATATGATAGTTAGAGGAGATATTTTTCAAGCTAGAAGCATAAGTCACTAACATCTCTCATAACATCACAATTCTCATGGTAGTTCTATAGAAAATTTTTGAAAAAATGGGAGACTTTGGTAGACCACTCTTAGAAGCTAGATGAATGGGGAAATTAAAAGACGATGAAGACCCAAAAAGGGAGTTAGTAAAAAATATGAAAAAAGAGAAACCAAGTTTTAGGGCCATCACTTCTTCTTAATCCATATTTAAAGTGGATGTGAAAATGGAAATCAAACACTTAAAATATGTTGAAAATTTTAGACTTGTACCCCCTAAATCAATCACCCCCGTTTAGGAAGCAATAATATTTATTGTATTAAGTTCCTCTATTAGATGCACTTTGGTGGAGAAATTTTTTGTTGAATCTAGCTCCTAATGAACCATTTTCCCACATGAAGAAGTTGCCCTACTTTGACAACTTGATAGAGTTGTAGGTTCTATTAGATAGTTCCATTTGTATTAGAAATTATTACTTGATATTCAACTATATCCTACTCAATTCATTCAAAATTGAGTTGTGTAGGGGTCGAGTGATTTTCCACCTATAAGATGTCCAACAATGATGGAAATTATTGTCGAAGTAGTTCCATATTACTACAAGGTGTAAACTCAGGAATGGTGGAATATTTCATTCAAAGCATTCTTACCTACAACCTTCGAGATGTTGTAAATCTCATATCAAAGTAATCTAAGCTTCCTATGTTGGATTGTGAGTCACTCTTTCTATAATTGCAAGCATATTTTATCACCAACTTGAAACTTGTTTGCATCTTGTTGTTAATCTTGTACTTGGCATTTTATTTTTGAAATATATCATAAATTTATTATTGGATGTGTTGGATCCAAAATAATTTCTACTTTATCTGCCTTAGTTTGAGAATTGGAGGACTCTTCCCATGTAGACGCAATAGGTAGAATTACATCAATTAGGGGCAATGATTGAAACCCCAAGCACACCTCAAGGGGTGTGGCTAATAGAACCGTGAAAGGATTTATTGTGGTTATGTTGAAAAGAAGGAAGGTTTTCATCCCATGTATGTATATGCTTCAAGTTGTACATTATGAGAATATGCACAATCATTTTGTCAACTAGTTTTGTTTATCCTTTGTTATGAGGGTGGAAAATATTCTATTTGTTAGCTTAGTGTCCATCATTGACCATAATCTAAACCAAAAATTACTATGAAACCTATTGTCCCTATTTGAAATAGTGGTCCATGATAGCCCAAATGAGCCAAAACATGCTTGAAGAAAACCTTAGAAATGTCTTCTACCATGATATTCCTTTTGTATGGTGCCAAATGACCATATTAAAGAACCAATTAGCAACTATAAGTACATAATCATTAATATAATTGGTTGATGGAAGCCTTTACATATAATCCATGGATCCTAACTCCCAAGGATTATTTTAAGTAGCTAGATGAGTGTATAGCCCTTGCTTCTTGATGGTAGATTTAATGATGGCTATGATGTGCATGATTTGATATACGTATTGATGTTGTATCATAACGCTAGCCAATATAAGTAATTTTGTAGTACTACCATTATTTTCACCATTATGAAGTTCCCTACACGTAACTATAATGTGCCTCCCAAATTAGCTTCTTACACTCACTTTATGGAACATAGAGATGACTTGGATGGAATGGAAGCATATCCTGGAGGTGAAATCCTGAAAATTGTTTACGTGTGCCCATTATTTTATGTGTGACAAATAATTCAATATTTTTTTCATATATTGTAACCACCCAAAAGTATTACATCTACAATAATTTATAATTATGTTATTACCAAAACCAAAGGCCATCCAAAGTAGTTCATGACTTGATTGTGCGTCATTCTTGTACTTGATGTTCATGTGGAATTTTTGGAGTTGCATCACCACTTCTGGTGATTTTTATTATGCAATTTTTCGCACATTACATGAATTACATGGGCCTATGGTTGGTGTGGATGATAATTTTATTTCCTAGAATTTAATGTTTTCAATATTGACATGCCAACATGATGGAGTGCATCTCCTTGCCATAGGTTGAGTACATATGAATAGTGTGAAAGAGTGTGCAAGTGTGATGGGCCATTAATTGTCCACAAGGAGTGAGGATTGGATCAATGACAAGATATGTAGCATCCATTTGAATGAATTTTATGGGTATGTTAGAATGAGGACTAGTATTGAGCAAAGGCAATGTTCCAAATCCTTGAATGCTTTCTATCATGCCTTCACCCAAATAAAATTGGCTCAAGGGTTGAAATCATGAATGACTTGTATCTTGGCTAAATCCACACAGAAACTGCACTCATCCATGATGTACCCTAAATACTAAATTCTCTACATGTCGGATGATGATTTCTCCCTATAGGCATATATATTATGTTATTATAGAGTTATTTGAATTTGTAGAATGTGCTTTAGTTGCTTCTCTTTGATTCTATTGAAGATAGGGATATTATCTAGATATATAACCACAAATAAATTAACGAACGACAACAAGATATCATCCATCATCCTCATGAATGTTGTTGTGGTAGTAGTAAAGCTAAATATCATGAACAACCACTTGAGGAGACTTTGTTTAGGATTGACACCATATTCACCATATTATTTTTCTCAATTGACACTTAGCGGTAGCTTGACTTTAGATGAATCCTGCTAAAAGAATTGGCACGTTGAGTTAATCAGGAATATCATCAATCCAAGGGATTAAATATTTATTATTAACTATGATTTTGTTCAAGGTCTCGTAATCAATATGGATTCACCATTTCATGTACTTCTAAACCAACAAAATTGGTCCCACACAAAGTGAGAAGCTTTATTCAATATAGCCCTTATTTATTAGCTCTTGAAATTGGCATTTTATTTCCTTGTTCACTTGAAAGAAGCATCTGTATACAAATCCATTAGCTAGAGAGCCACCCAATGCCAAATCAATTGCATACTTTACTTTATACTGCAGAGGTATGCCTATAATGAAGCAAATATATCTATTTATTCTTCCTCTATCTTGTCCTCCTACATTTGTTATGTATAGATATTTCCTATAGAGACCTTAATAGGTAGATTGATCTTCCATTCACCTTCCAATTGAATCAAAAAGAGAAAAAATAGCTTAGTTTGACAATTTACCTTCTTGCACTACTTAGTTATGCTCAAAGAAACTACAACGATGAGGACTACCTCTAGTACCCTATATAGTTTACCTCCCAAAGCAACAATGACACTACAAGGATTAAACTTGTAAATAACATGGTGCTTCTACATATATGACTATCCTAAAATAACATCACAAACTTCATGTGGGAAAAAATCATGCAACACCTCATCTATGAAGGGATTAATGCTATAATGTAGGTGACATTTCTCACTAACTTAGATGTATCATCCCTTGATTAGCCAACCAATGGTGTATGATTAGGGGTGTAATGTTGTCAACAATTTCAACTTCTTGATGATCCATATTAATATCGAGTTATTATAATTGTCACTTTCAACAATGAAATGTAACAGAGTCCACTTCATCCACATTTGTGAGTGGAAAAGGTTCTCACCTTCCTTAGTCTCCTATAGTTCCTCTAGTTGGACCTTTGTGATAACAATGGAAATAATGAATTTAGAGTTATTGATCCATTTTCCTTTATTCAACTTATAACTAAGTCCAAGCCAAAATAACAAAATTTAGCTTGTAGTTCAACAAACAATGGTTGCTTGGAATGACTTTCTAATATCCATCTTCTTCTTCACATTACTCTTCCTTGCATGTAATTTGGTCTAGTTGTCCCAAGGTGGTTATCTTTACTATGTCTTTTGTTCTATAGGTTAGGGATATCTTTAATATTATTTTGATGTGCCTCATTTGTAGACTCAAACTCTTTCTTTACATTTTTACCTAACATTTACTTATCTTAACAATATACCAATAAGCAACTGATGGGGTTGCAAAATTTCCAAAGATCACATTTTTGTTTGGATGTAGTTATGTGGGCCATTGTAGTATTTTAGAACCAATACTAGTTAGATTCATTTATGTCGAGAATTCAATGAAAGGTATGGAAGGTATTGGTTTATTTTGGAATTTCCTAGGCATTCTCCTAATGCAAAGATATCCATCTCATGTACTATTTATTGTAATTTCCAAAAGGGTAGAATTCCTCCTTGAGAGCATTAAACAAATATTCCCAAGTGGGCTTTAAAATGTTGCAAAATGTTAAACCAATACTTCACATGGGGAATGGCCTTGAGGAGCATGAACACAATAGTCTCAAAATAACACTCTAGCACACTTGACCATTACTTTAAAGCATTTGCATTTGTATTGACTTAACCATCTACCATCTTTTTCATTATTGGAAAAAAAATTAACAGTGTAAAATAACACTCTAGGATTCTTACCGTTACTTTAAAGCATTTCCATTTGTCTTTAATTAACCATTAACCATATTTCTCATTGTTGGAAAAATTTTGAATAGTGTCAAATAACACTCTAGCGTATGTACCATTACTTTAGATAATTTGCATTACTCTTCACTTAAAAAAAAAATTGTACCTTGAGGGCATTATACTATCAAAGTGATGGCCTATCAAAGGCGTCTTCATCATTATTGGGAGTTATCAATGGATTTGGGTGAAATTTCCCATCATCTCATTCTTCTTTTATTCAATGGCTTCCTCAAGCAACATCTTCATAGGATCTCCTACTTCATCATTTTTCTTTTCCTCCACCATTGAAGTTTTCTTAGGTCAATGAGCTAATTCTTCACGAAGTTTTCTTAGTTCAAGATCCCACACCCTATACCCTAACATTGTTGAGGACATGCATGAAGAAACAACAAATAATTTATTTTCTAATACAGTTAATCCAAATAAATCTTGAGGTGGAAATAAGAATAAAAATAATAGAAAAATAACACAGATATGTTGCAAAGAAAACAACAATACCATGAAACCCAAACTCTATTAATAAATGAAAGAATGAAAACATTTCAGTATAAAAAGCAATGCAAACTGATTAGAATAATAGTAACTTATCTTTGAGAAGAGATGTGTTGGCTATGTTTATTTTAAAAAAAATAATTACAAGGGGGTTTGAAACTGCATCATAACATAAATTCTAAAATCCTAAAAGGGAAAATACTTAAGATAACCTTTGTTGGTATGTGTTATATTATTTTCAAAACTACTCCCACATGTTGTATGTTTCATAGAGAACAACAAGGGGATCACAGCGGGGTTTGAAGAACCCCTTGCTTGGGAGTAATAGGGTTAATTCCCTTGGCACATGATTTTCGCTTTAAGCAATTTCATGGTGCACAATGGTTTATCCCATTGTTTTGTAATGTTAAGGAATGATAGTTTTATTCTAATCTAGGGTAAATGGGTTAGTGGTTTATGGATGTCATGGAATATATATATATATATATATATTGTAAATAAATATATATTGAAAAAGCTTTATAGTTTTCTCGATTTGGGTTTCTACGGTAAAATATTTGTTTTGATGTGTGTGTTTCACATTGTATCTTTTTTTTAATTAAGAATCTATTTGAAATAGTTAATTATGCAGGGTTAAAACCTATATTGGCTATCAGATAAATTTTGGCTTCAAAGGGATACTTTGTGGCTAAGTTTTGTGTGAGGCTATGGTAGATCTTATTACAGTGGGAGGCTCACAAAATCTGTTGGACACCTAATCCTCCAAGGGTTGGTGTGGAGGCTGAATAGACTAAGGAAGTCCAAGAGACCTTGGGATGTGGAACCCAATGGTCACACCATGTACTATAAATGTATATCATTTGTTAATAATAGAGGTACTCTCCTATTTATCTTTAATATTCTGTTGCTGCCATGTGTGTGTTTAACATGGTATTAGAGTGGGTGATCTCCTGCCCTACTCAAGTATGAGCCACTTGTTTATGTGAGCTTGTTGTTCTATGGCCTTTCTATACATATCAGTCCTGTACCTCTGTTCTAGACTGCCATCTCTGTAAAATCTCTGTTGTCGAATGAGTTGGTCAAGAGTTAAACATTATACCATACCCTGAATTTCATGAACTGCCTTAATACGCTTTCCAGAATCTATCTGCACCGGTCAGAGCGCAGGTCTCAAATTAGTTTTATATAGAGTAACTCCTCTGACATTTCTATTCTTGGTATATACGTTCTTTCTTTGTGCATTAATTGAAGTTCAAGGTTTATATGCTAAGTTATAGTGTTACTCCTATAGTAAATTTCGGTTGTATTTATATATCCGTTGAGATTATTGTGAGCACTATATCATCTGGTTCATAGCTGGTTCATAGTTGCTCCAATCTGAGTTTGGTTTGGAATTGACTTGTGGTCTCGTCAAATTTAGGGCTCTACCATCTAAGTCTATCTGTCTATTACCTCTAAGGCAGCCTTGAATTTTTCCTCTGGTAATGGCAAGCATTCCTTTTGAATACGGAAGCATACCTACACTGGAAAATGCATCTTCAAAGTCTTGAATACTTGTCTGGTTCACTGTTCTATTCTATTTCGATTCATTCCAATTCCAATTCCAATGGCAAACATGAATCACTAGCCATGCATTATAAGCAGAAACTCTAGTACATCATTGTTGTGTGTTTGAAGGTTAGTCCATTCAAATTAGATTGAGAATTTTATTCTCTACACATTGTATTGAATGTTTGTGTTGACACATTGACCATAGCCCCAAAACGAACATCAAGTCGCTGCCTGGAGGTGTTGTGCAAGAAGGGCGTTTGTATGAACCAACGATAGTCATCCTCAGCCTATGAATTGTCAGCTCCGTTGAAGCGAACCACCATTCATGGCTCTCCAAACCACTTGTCTAAACTGTGATTTGGTGTTGTGTGTCAGACTTGACTTGTGGTGTTGTTTGTCGGGCCTGATTATATCATTGATCGCTCCTCTGTGGTATTACCTCATTCACACTCTGGTCCCTATCACTTTGGTTCACACTCCAGTATCAGAGCTCCTCCATACCACGGCTCCAATATAAACTGGCTGGAGTGTTAAATTTATAGCGGAACAGAGGAAAACCTGACAATTTTGAGTCAAAGCCTAAAGGGGAGCAATAGTCGTCCGATCAATAGACTGACAGATCTAACGGTCATCGCTTAGAAAAGGTGCACAGAAGACAGCCAGTGAAAAAGGTGGTTGTTATGAAACCAGCTCAAGAAAAGATAGAAAAGATAGATCAACACCTTATAATTCAGCCTCTTCGAGGGGGCAACCTCCTTTACATTACATAAATGAACAATTCTTGGATGATACAAATGAAAAAACCTCCTTTCTATATATAGGAGTCTAAGGAGTCACAATATAATCCAGCCGACCTAACAATAATAATATAAAGCCACAAAAATAACAATAGAGGGATTCTATGGGGCACAGAAATAACAACATGGGGGTAATAGGGGCACAACAATATAAATAAGGGGTATAACTACAATAGTAATGGGGTAATCACTAGTATTATAGGGACCCAACATGCCCCTCTCCTTCAAAAAAGTGTTGTCCTCAACGCTTGAGTAGTTCTGGATACTTCTGCATAAAATTCTCATCCTCCCATGTGGAATCTTCAGCGGATAAGTTCTTCCACTTGATAAGATACTCTGAAATTGATCGATTTCGTAGCTGTCGAGTTCTTGTTTCTGTGACTACTTCCAGTTCCAATATAATTTTTCCTTCCTCGTCAAGTTCTGGCAATATTGTTTGAATTGGGAGCTTGTCGCCAATAACCTTCTTTAAACATGAAACATGGAAAACTGGGTGCAATCGAGAAGCTGCAGGAAGCTCCAATTTGTATGCCATAGTACCAATCTTTTGCAACACCTTGTACAAACCATAATACTTTGGTGATAATTTATTATCCTTCTTAGCTTGCTTTAGGGACATTTTCTTATATGGTTGTAGTCGTAGGAATACCCAATCACCTACATCAAAACTTCTTTCACTGTGATGTTGATCTGCCTATTGTTTCATTCTATTTTGTGCCAACACGAGGTTATCCTTTAAGAGTTGGAGGACTTGTTGTTGATGTTCGATGTGATGTTCCACTGCCTGAACCTTAGAATTTTCTCTTAAATATGATGTGATGGATGGTGGTTGATACCCATAAAGTGCCATAAATGGGGTCATTTTTGTTGTTGTATGGAAGGAAGTGTTATACCACCATTCGGCCAGAGGCAACCATTTGACCCATTGTGTCTGTTTATTAGAAACAAAGCGACGAAGATATCCTTCCAAACATTTGTTTATTATCTCAGTTTGCCCATCAGATTGAGGATGATAAGATGAGCTATGAGCTAACTGAGTACCAAGACAAGAAAATAATTCTGTCCAAAAATTTCCGGTGAAAATGGGATCTCTGTCACTTACAATAATCTTTGGGTTTCCATGTAGCTTTTGAATTGTTTCCATAAATGGAGTAGAAACTGTACTGGCTTTAAATGGATGTGATAATGCACAAAAGTGTGCATACTTGGTAAGTCTGTCAACTACCACCATGATTACACTCTTTCCCTCAGACTTGGGTAAACCTGTGATAAAATCCATTGAAACCTCCTCCCAACGTTGGCTTGGAATGGATAAAGGTTGTAATAGACCCGGTGTCTTAATTGTTTCAACTTTATTTTGTTGGCAAACCAAACATTCTGCCACAAACTTTTGAATATCTGATTTAAGGCCATCCCAAAAAAATTCCTTCTTAACCCTATGGTAAGTTTTTAAAAATCCTGAGTGCCCTCCTAAGGGAGAAGTGTGCAATTCCATAAGAATCTTTTGTTTTAGCTGGGAATTCTTACAGAGGTATAAGCGATCTTTGTACCATAACGAATCATTTTGCCAGCTAAATGTATCAGACATACTGGAATCTTGTTGTAGCTTTCGAATAAGTGCCCACACTTCTTCATCATTCTTCCATTCCTCCCTTGCTTCGTTTATCCAATCTGGTTGGATAATAGAAATGGCGCACAACAATGCTTCCACATCCTCATCCTTTCTTGAGAGTGCATCTGCCACCACATTTTGCTTCCCTTTTTTGTAGATGATTTCAAAGTCATAACCCAACATCTTTGTGACCCACTTTTGTTGCTCTTCAGAGGATAATCTTTGTTCTAAAAAGTATTTAAGGCTATCATGATCCGTTTTTACCTTGAAGTGTCTTCCCATTAGGTAGGGTCGCCATTTCTTAAGTGCATGGAGTATTGCCAACATTTCCTTCTCATAAATAGCTTTGCTTAAAAACTTTCCCTTGATTGGACGACTTTCAAAAGTAATGGGTCTTTCATCTTGCATTAGAACAGCACCAATTCCATTTCCTAAAGCATCACATTCCACAATAAATGTTTTTGTGAAGTCTGGTGTAGCTAAGACCGGTGCTTGGCACATTGCCTCTTTAAGATGTTCAAAGGCCTTTGTTGCTTCCAGAGTCCATGAAAATGCATCTTTCTTCAATAATGTTGTTAGGTGCTGCTATTCTCCCATAATTCTTAACAAATTTGCGATAATACCCTGTCAACCCAAGAAATCCTCGCAGATGCTTTATGGATGTGGGGATTTTCCATTCCTTAATGGCTTTAATTTTTCTAGGGTCTACCTTAACTCCTTCATGAGATACAATATGACCCAAATATTCCACCTCCTGGACTCCAAAGAAACATTTGGATCTTTTTGCATATAATTGTTTCTCCTCCAATAGTTGTAGCACCTTGTCAACATGTTCAACATGATCCTTCCAAAACTTGCTGTAGATTAGTATATCATCAAAAAATACTAACACAAATTTTCTAAGGAATGGTTTGAAAATTGAATTCATCAAACCTTGAAATGTTGAAGGTGCATTGGTAAGGCCAAAAGGCATGACCAAAAATTCATAATGACCCTCATGAGTTCTAAATGCCGTTTTTGGAATGTCTTCAATCTTCATTCTGATTTGATGATATCCTAAACGAAGATCCAACTTGGTGAAGTAAATTGATCCATGCAATTCATCCAGTAATTCATCAATGATAGGAATGGGGAACTTATCTTTAATAGTGAGCTTGTTGAGCTCCCTATAATCCGGACACATGCGCCATGATCCATCCTTCTTGTGCACCAATACTACTGGAGCAGAGAAAGAACTTTGACTTGGTTGAATTATACCAGCCTCTAACATTTCTGCAACCATACGTTCAATTTCACTTTTTTGGACATAGGGATATCTATACGGCCTGATGTTTGGAGGAACACTTCCTGGAATCAGATGAATAGCATGATCATGATCACGCATAGGTGGGAGACCCTTGGGAGTCTCAAATACCTTGGAATGATTGTCTAGGACGTTTTGGAGATCTGGAGAAATAGATGATTCCAATGTGGAAACATCTAGCGAGCATAATTGTGCAATTACACCTCTTTGCTCCTTTTTAAGAAGCTTTGTCATACCATGAGAGCTAATTATCTTTCCTGGTTTCCCTGCAATACCCCTTAATTCAACTTCCTTTCCTTCCGTATAAAATTTAATGAAAAGTTCTTGAAAATTAAAAGCTATTGTACCCAAGGATTGTAGCCATTGGACTCCTAGTACAACATCAGCACCTCCCATTGGAATGGAAAGCATTGGGCTAGTCAATACATATTCTCCCATGGATAGCTTGATATTATGGCACCTTCTAGAGAAATTTATTGTTCCTCCATTTGCAATCATCACTTGACACTCTGGTGTTGGATATATGAAGCAATTCAATTCTTTTGCTACCCTACAATGAATAAAATTGTGGGTGCTTCCTGAATCAATCAACACTATTACCTTTTTCTTCTTGATTTGTCCTTCTATCTTGATGGTTTGAGGAGTGGTAATTTCTGCCAATGCATTACAAGATATGGTCAAATTTATTTGTTCTTCATCTAGGCTTTGTTCCTGGAGTATATCTTCTTCTTTTGACCTTTCTTGCTCCTTTTCTTCTTCCTCTTCATAATCTATGTAGAATAATTTCTTCTCAGCACACTTATGACCTTTAGTGTATTTGCTATCACAAATGCAACAAAGCCCTTTTGCTCTTTTTTCTTCCAATTGTTGTGGTGTCAACCTTATATGTTGTGGAAGACTAGGGGCAACAACACTTCTATCTTTATAGTTGTGAGTGGTATGCTTCCTGGTTGCCATAATTTTGCTTTCCATTTTTCTTGCTAACATGAATGCCTTCTCTAATGAATCAGGTTCCCAAAGGCGAACATCATGTTGGATATTATCCTTTAAAGACCCTATGAACACATCAATATTATGCTCCTCTGGAATATATTTTACCCTTATGTTCAATTTTTGGAACTCCTCAATGTGCTCCATTACTGAACCCTTTTGTTCGAGACTTATCAATTGGCTAAAAAAAGTGTTGCTTTTTGTATCTTCATAATGTGCTATCAATTCTTCCGTAAAAATTGCCCAAGTGATAAATTTTTTATGAGAGCAAAGCCATTGATACCATACAAACTGATTTGGTTCCAAATATACTATTGCCATACGTACCTTTTGTGTGTTTTGCACATTATTGAGATCGAAGAATTGCTCCATCTGTAATATCCATGTGGCGGGATCCTTGCCATCAAACTTCCTCATATCGATTTTTGGAATATGGTGGGTCTTCGATCCAAAATTAGAGTCTATGAAATCATGATTAACATTACTTTTTTTCACATCATGAGTTTCCTTTACAACCTTGTCACCATTAGTAAGTATTTCTTGTAGAAAATTTGTCAAATATGTCTTCAAATCTGCCATGTCTGTCTTCAAATCTGCCATGTCTCTCTTCAAATCTGTCTTTGAATCATCAATCTTAGCTTCCATGCCCCTTATCTTAGATTCCATGCCATTTATCTTAGATTCCACGCCATTTATCTTAGATTCCATGCCATTTATCTTAGCTTCTGTTAGCTTTTGTGAGCGTGACATTTGTTGCACTTGTTCTTGTAATTTTGATATATCATGTAGCATTTCTTCCTCTTCTTCATGAGTCATGCTAGAGATTTCAGGTTCCTTACTAGGTGTTTGCATTTTCTTTTCTCGGGGCATCATTTACCGATAATAATTCTTTACTATGCCCTTTGAATTCCTTCAAACCCAGCTTACACAAAAATTAAAAAAAAACTACACACCTTTTTTCACTTTGTAGAAGCCTGATATTGAATCTAATGTATCTCCGTAATTCCAGATCCTCCAATTCTGAAATTGCAACCTGGAGTATCCTTCTGTGTCCTCTTTCCAATGCCACAAGTCTGACCCAATTTGGATTCTCCAAGGAAGAGTTATGCGAAATCTCCCACAGTGACTTGATTATATACTAGTTAAGTAGAGCGAACTTGTACAACGTGCCATGAGTCATTGTTTCGACCTATGGATCTGAAAAATGCATACAAGAAACTAAATTCCGTCCTCTTTCTGTAACTTCTTTTGAAATTTCAATCTGAACCCCAGAGAGAAAGTTATGATGATTTTCCCCAGGTCACCTGTTTTGAATGTAATTTAGGAGTCTACAAAAAGACCAACTTCCTCAGATCATATCTCCACAAATATCACGCGAAAATATCTGAAATTCAGGCCCAAGGTTTAGCATGATTTCTTCTCAAACGGGTTTTTTTTGCGACTTCTGAAACGTCACAGAAAAAAAGTTATAGTGAAAATTCCACAATGACCTGTTTGGAGCAGCGAAACCCTAGAATCCAAAGCTCTGATACCAAATGTTATGAAACCAGCTCAAGAAAAGATAGAAAAGATAGATCAACGCCTTAGAATTCAGCCTCTTCAAGGGGGAAACCTCCTTTAAATTACATAAATGAACAATTCTTGGATGATACAAATGACAAAACCTCCTTTCTATATATAGGAGTCTAAGGAGTCACAATATAATCCAGCCGACCTAACAATAATAATATAAAGCCACAAAAATAACAATAGAGGGATTCTATGGGGCACAGAAATAACAACATGGGGGTAATAGGGGCACAACAATATAAATAAGGGGTATAACTACAATAGTAATGGGGTAATCACTAGTACTATAGGGACCCAACAGTGGTCTTCGCACAGGAAATGGTATTTCGAGGACATAAAAAGTGGTAAGCAATAATCTCGTGAGTCCGCCCGATTCCACTCACCATTCGACACGTAGCCACTAGATGAGAGAAAAAAACTGCCCATTTCAGACTGGTAATCATCACGCAAGTTTTCCTTCTGAAATCGTCAAAGACTGTCAGATTTATGAGTGCAGATCTACGACAGAGCATGATGGTGCAAGTTTGATTGATCGCGGAAAGGATATCAACCGTCATATCATAGGGTTGAAATCTACGATGGAGAATGAACCCAATAAAGTTAAACCTTGGGAACTATGAAAAAGCCACAGATTGGTGAAAAGGTGAGTTTACATGTATTCCTTTATTGGTTGATTGATCGATTTCTTTGGGAATTAAAACACATAGTCTTTGTACGTGGTGCTATGTGGTCTTCATATACAAAGAATGCCGATATACATTATACCTCCATGGTATCTGCTTCAAACTTTTGGTATCCATTGAACACTGCTCCATCCATCAAGTCTACAAAGGCTACTAAACCAGTTGCCCCAGCAAAGAAGCCAACTGCAAAGAAGGCTACTCCAGGTTATATACATTAACGTTGTCCAGATATATGCGTTGTTGATAAGCTTAACGTTGTTGGTATAATGCAGTTGTAGAGATAGTATAACATTGTCCATTGTATTGTTTCAACTGTGTTTCCATCATAATAACGCTGTCTGACATAATATAACTCCTAAAGGCCAACAGGGTTGACAAGTGGATGTGAAATCTTTGAAGTTTCTTAACATTGGCATGAGCATTTTAATTTTGAGCGTTGAGCATTGCATAAGGAAATCCCCTTGGTGTTGTATTATTCAAAATTGAGTGGGGACGATTGAAATTCCATGGCCTGGAACTATTGTATGTTGCTTTAAATGCATTGAAGGCTATTGTGCATGGGTGTTAAATGGTGTATGGTAGATGAAATATAGAAGCTAATCTCATTTCTGTTGGGGTCTTGTTATTGCTGGAAAAGAAGAACCTATGGGTTGCAAACCTGTCAAGTTGGACATTCTGTTAAGGCAGCAATATTGGGCTTGCTGCATAGAAATTGAGGCACAAGACACTGTGAAGTGAGAACATGAGCAGACATCAGTGCAAAGTAATTCATGTTGGAAAATTAATTTTCTAAAACCATTATTATTTCTACAAGTGCATTTTTGTTCTGATTGTTTGGAAAACAGATAAAATTGGTGAAGAATTAGAGTTGTTAAATACTGTAATACACTCCACAGTTCATGATACAGTGAAAATCAGCAAGAACACTCTCTGTGATATTAAAACCTATCTACAATATGCACAAGACAAGATAGAATTTTTGGAGCTTGAATCTCAGCTACAGCAAGAAGAATTAAAACGAAGGAGTCATCGTTATGAACATATTTCTATTCAGAACAATGAAACAGACTCCCATAAGCAGTGAGTTGATTCAGATACAGTGCCCAATAAAGAATCAAGGTTACATGCAGATGCAGAAATTCAGTCTGCATTTCCTAAGCCCATCATCAGACCTTGGGAAGAACTTGTCCACAATAAGCACAGAACAGGTCTTGGATATGACAAGGAGGTTTCTTTTCATATTCCAGATTACTCAAAGCCCATCCAGTTTTAGAGTGCTGGATTTCTTCATGATATTTCACCTTCATCTGTTCCAGATTCTGCCCCTCTTCCACAACCACAAATTGTGAAATGCCAACACTGTGACCGAGTTGGCCATCTAAAAGATCACTATTTTGATCTTCATCCATGTAAGCATTTTCATAAAACCAGTCATTCTTCAAACATATGCTTCAGAAACAAACATCCTACAAGAACAAAGATTCATCTTGGATGGATCGCTTCTTGGCAATGGCATCAACAACCAAGAAGATATTTCAGTCATATGTTCGAACTTGTTCTAGAGTATTGAATAGCCTTGTAGCTGAGTTTTCTCCATCATCTCACCTTGTATTTGACAGGGGGGAAATGATGGTCATCTACAAGCTTCAAAGCCACATCAAGCGAGCCTGAGCCACAACCTGCCATACTAGATTCAGAGTTGCAGCCAGAGACATAGATGCCCCTGAGCATGCCTTCAGTTTGTTACACCTCTTCAAAGAATTAGGGATACTTCCTCTAGCAGAAGACTTTAGCTTCTTGCCAATTTTGGAAGAGTTCCAGGAATTGCATTAAGCATTCTAGAGTTGTTGGTCATCCTTAAACCATCATAGGTTGAGACTTCCCTTTTCAGGTTGAAGTTCTCCCTTTTATGTGGGGTGAGACCTCCCTTTCATGGTTGAAGGTTTCCCTCTTCAAAACATCAGAAGCACTTCCTCTAGTAGAAGACTTGAGCTTCATTCCAGACTTGGAAGAGTTCTGGGAACTACACTAAGCGTTCCAGTGTTGGTGGTCATCCTTAAACCACCACCCTTTATACCAACATTTCAGAGAGCACATTTAGCCTAGTGCTGCCATGCATTTTTGCACGTTTTGCATTAAAGCTCTCTTCTTGGACTCATACATAACCCTTCGGATTAAGGGGGGGAATGTTGGACACCTAATCCTCTAAGGGTTGGTGTGGAAGCCGAATATACTAAGGAAGTCCAAGAGACCTTGGGATGTGGAACCCAACAGTCACACCATGTACTATAAATGTATATCATTTGTTAATAATAGAGGTACTCTCCTGTTTATCTTTAATATTATGTTGCTGCCATGTGTGTGTTTAACAAAATCAATACTTATGGTGAAAGGAAATGTAAGTAGTTCAAAGATAGAGATTGAGAAATTCAATGGGTGTACTTTTTAGTTGTGGAAGCTCAAAAGGGAAGATCTATTGGTGGTTAAGTATCAGTGGCTCACTGTGGATTTCAGTATTGCACTAACAGGGATGTCGATGAAAGACTTGACCAAGTTAAATTGAAAGGAAAAGAGGACAATATGGTTGTGTCTCTTAGATTCAATATTATTAAATGTTTTAGGAGAAGCTACAATGGAGAAATTGTAGAACAAGTTAGGGAATTTGTATCAATCTAAGTCCCTGGTGAATAAATTATTCATACAAAAAAGTTGTATAACCTAAGAATGAAGGATGGAGACTCATCGATAGATCATCTAAATGCCTTTAAAACTATGGTAAGTCAACTATTATCTTTTTACAATAAAATTTCAAATGAAGATAAGTGTATCAACTTTTTATGTTCTAACCAGACTCATGGGATAGTTTGGTTATTTCTGTTGGGTCTCCAAAATGTCATTCTTTTCACTCTCTTTTCTTTAACTTTCCTTCATATTTACCATATTACACAACTCCATCAGCTTACACTAAGACTATTTTCATGATCATTTATGGTTTTATACTTATTATTTTCTAAAGTTAGTATTTTGAGTGAATTTATGGTTAAATATTAGAAAAATAACATTTATTCACTTATATATAGAGGTTGGATGAGTTTTGTGATGTTTATAGGCACATTTGAAGATTCCAACAAAGTCATATTTGGCCTCTATGTCTCAAATTCGAATTTTGTTTTCAAACTCTTGAATATTTGAGGACAATTTGAGATCATTGATCAAGCACAATTCATGGAGAAGAATCATGAAATTTTTCATAAGCGTATCCTATCAAATATTTCAAATATTTGTGAGAGGATATGAAGAGATGTTACTTGTTAGATGCTAACACATGGTTGTAAGCACATGAGATATTTGTGGATCTACGAGAGATTTGTGGATCTACATTTATTAATTAGTTATCTTAGTTTTTGTATAAATTGGAGTGTCTTCTCCATTCAAAAGGGTGTTAAGTTTTGAATGCTAAATTTATGATTATGCTTGATGAATACTATTGAAGTTCACACATTGTTGAGTTAATATAATCCTTTGGTATGGTTATGCCTTCATGATGAAATTTGGTATTTGATCAATAACTTTATGAATTTTCCACCTCTCATGCACTTCAGGAAGCCCCTCTGATGAGGACAAGTGTATTTTAATGTTTCATTTCTGTAAGATGTACTAGTTTCTTTTATGCTCATTTTCTGCAAGGTTTATTTCAAGTCTTTTGATTAGATGCTCTGCTTTCTATGCACTTTCTTTACGTTCTTTTATGCTCATTTCATTTATGTTCTTTTGTAGATCAAGTGCTTGAATTACATTTACAATAGCTTAAATATTTACTTATTTAACTTTTTCTTTGTGCACTCATTTCATTTTCATTCGTAGGCATATCATAAATTTTTTCATCACCTAGTTTCTTGCACAAGCATTCATAGGCATATCGTGGTTTTAATTTATGAATGAACCCTAAGCTTTGAACACACACTAAATTTATGAATTGCTTTACAATTTTCAATGCTTTCATAGCTATTGTATCATTTTCATATATTCAATTTACAAGATTTCATAGATTAGATTTACTCACCTTTCTAGATTAAAGATGTCCATGCTTTCGTAGACTAAATTTCAAATGTTTTCATAGATTAAGATTTCATGCATTGATAGATTAAGTTAAAATGCTTTCATTAGATTAGATTTATTGTTTTAATTAGCATAAATGTCTTTTATTTCATTAGATTAGAACAATTGGCTTTGCTTTTATTGTCTTCAATAATAGCCATTTCATTGATTTCATCAAAATTAAGTATGTGTGTATGCTTTGACTGGATTTCATCTCGTAAATTTTCCTTGCATTTTTAGTCTTTAAAATTCAATTGTTTTTTAGATTAAGATTTCATTTTCACTCCATCACATTCTTTTGATTCATTTGCATAGGTTTACCATTCATTTTTTGTTATTGATAAATTTGAATTCTTATTTTAGAATTAAAATTGATAGTTGATTTCTTAGCACATATAGTCTAGTGTACTTCACAAGTATACGAATGTGGATTGATAATTTAATGCTAAGTAATTTAACTCACAATTAAATCACCCAACAGTTTCCATAGGTAGTAGTGAGCAACTACTTTAAGTTTCAATGATATAATGCAATATTTGTTATTAAAGAAGATGAGATAGAAAAATATGAAAAGTTAGAAAACAAATGCCTTGACTGTAAAAGGAAACTCCCGTAATAGAAAATTTAATTTGTCGTCAAGTGGGAGATATAAATATAGAGGAAGATATAAATCCCTAATAAAAATTTTAAAGGTATGTTGGAGATGTGGAAAAGAAGAGAATTACAAGAAATAGTGTAAATCCAAAATTGTTGAGAAAGGGAAAAGAGTTGATGATGCTCCTTCTATAGAAGAAGAAACATCCTCAGGTGAAGGAGGGGATGTATATTTAGCTTCTTCAAGTACACATGTAGATCATGAAGCATGGTTGTTCGAATAAGGTGCATCCTTTTATATAAATCCTCACAAGGAAGCCCCAACGGTTAGCTCAGTTGGTCAAAATCAGTGCCTTGCCGATCGGGAGGTCACAGGATCCATTCTCCCCGAAGCCATTAGGGTTAGGTGTAGCTAGTGGACCACGGGGCTAAATTCCCTTCGGGGTTGATCAGCCTAGATTTTTCCATGGACGTAGCCACCACCTGTTGACCAGGGTGTCCATGAACCACAGCCAAAAAAAAAAAAACTCCTCACAAGGAGTGGTTTTGCGAGTATGAAATATATGATGGTGGTGATTTTTTCTTAGGAGATGACTCGACAGGTAGAATCATAAGACAAGGAAAAGTCAAGTTGAAACTCATGGGTGGAAGGATTAGAACACTTCTTGGTGTTCTGCACATCCCAGGATTGGTGAGAAATTTGACTTTTGTAAGCAATATGAGTGATGTAGGTGTAAAAGAAGTGTTTGAAAAGGATACTTGTAAGATGGTTTGAGGAGAAATGGTATTGTTTAGGCGAGTTTGGATTGGAATTCTATATAATCTACTGGGAAGCACTACTAGCGATGGGTGCAATAGTTTCTTTTTTTCGTGAGAGTGGACCAAAAAAAAGGAAAAAATCCTACAATTTTTGGAGGAAAGACTGCGTTGTGGAATCAAAGTCTGGGACATATGAGATAGAAGGGATTTTAAGTACTACATAGTAATGGTATGGCAGAAGGTATGTCTCATTTATCTCTCTATTTTGATTTCTGTGAACATTTTTTATATGGGAAGTAGAATAAAATAAAATTTTCCTCTACTGCTACGAGGTTAGAGGGAAAATTATAGTTGGTGCTCTTGTGGGGAAAAGTATCCAACACGGAATGACCCTATCCCACTCTAAGGGTGATAGTTCCTTAGCAACAGCCGAAGCAAAGCTATCTAAGATCACTTCTTTATGACATGCAAAAGAGGAAAGGAAGAGATCCACTTACCGATGTCTTGCGCAAATGGTCGATCCAATCTTATTCTCTTTGCCGCTTGCTCCCAGCTCCAAGTCTTCTCACGGGCCCAGCTACACGAGATCCTGCAAACAAGACGAGAAAAGGAAACTACAAGAAGCATGCATTCATAATTGATTCAAGGATTAGCATAAATCAAATACGCAAGTAAAACAATACGTCATTGAAACACATGCGAATAGAAGAACCTCAAATGCTTTATTAATGGAAGAAAGTAAGGTTCAGGCGGTGATACAACCATAAGAGGTCCAATCCAGCATCACCTTCCCGACGGAAAGAAATCTCCTCTTCACCTCCCTCAAGCAATCACCCAATACTCACAACTGTAAACCAACAGCAATTCTTTGCACAAAATTCCGGCCTCCAGATCCCATGGGATGAGATCCTTATATAGAGTTTTGGAGTGAAGATAAGTCAGCTTGATGTGTGATTGTTGTCCTCTTCAACCCCAGTTGTTCTTTAGTTCTTGAGTCCACTCGGAGATTCTACCTTCCACTTGGAGTTTTAGAACCTCTTTACTCATCATTAGGCGAATCTTCTGATCCAAGTGTCAATTTGGAAGCTTCCTGGGCACTGACACATTGAGGAAAGATTCCTCCACATGTCCAAACTCGCTCAGCGCAGGTAGCCTTTGATGGAGTTGACATTCAGCGCAGGTACACCATGGAGCAGTTGACATTCAGCGCAGATGCTCAGTGGAGCAGCTGCTTTGATCCAAAATTGACCTGTTTTTGAGTGTTTTTCAGTGGAGAACTGATCTGAAGTGCTGTGGTTTGCTGACCTTGTTCCTCTAGGGGTAGGAACAACATGTTTAGGGACTTTGGATCCCTCAGATTATTGACATTTCATGCTCTATGCTGTAAGGCACAAAAATGTCTATAACAGTTGCCCCCTAAAGTATGAGGTTGTTTATCGGGTGAAATGCTTTATTAGGAGGATCCGAAGTTCATTCAATCGTCGGGAGGTGACCTGTAACAAAATACAATACAATACATTATTTTTCATACTGCTTTCATGATCTAGCTGATGCGGGCATTTCCCATGCTCAGCTTTATAAATACATTTTCTGTACATAAACAGACGATCGTCTGATAGTAGACTGATAATTCTCTGCTTAAATTATCATCCTTTTAGTAGGATGATCATCTGCTGCACATGTCAATGTCTTTTATCTCCTGAATATATATCGCAGCCCGGATGGATGAAACTAGATCTGGGGTCTTCAAACTTGTCCGATCTTCACTCTAAGTACAGGTCGATCCATGTGAGAATTTTTTGGAGTCGAACATGGAAAGACATCGCTTGATTACTAGTCAATAATGTAAACTGTTAACAAGCGCGAGAGGAATCACCGATAATGATGATGACCCTCAAGGTACTACAGCACAATTCACGTGGCATGAATATAGGATTTGGCGTCGAACACCACGCAAAGTCTCCCGGTCGAAGGTCATTAATGTATACCTGTCGCCGGAACTGAGAAACTTGCCATTGAGGCATGCAAGCTTCAAAGTACTGAGGGGGTGTTCCTAGATCAACTTCTTGGATAATGAGCTGATGTCGACAAGAAGCGATCTGTCAAAGGAGGGCCTTAATGAATCCCACATCAGTGACACGGAACGGAGCTAGTAATTGTGATGATGGTGAAAACGATCTGTCAAATATGATTCAGGGTAGCGGTCATGAAAGGATGAAAGATGATGTATGGCAGTGGATGGGACCCGGTTGACACTCTCTGAATGACATCTCTTGAACATATAACGACACTGATGTGATGGATCGGTAGCATTACCCCAAATATGGATGGTATGGCGAGACCATGGTGAAGGGACCGGTGAATGAAAACAACCCAACCCGATGTTTTTACGGAGGCAAAAGTGTCATGTTCAAGAGCGACTTGCTACCATTAAGCTTTGAGGTTCTCCCAATTTTTCCCCAGTCATTTCTGACCAGTACCTCTTTATTTTTGTCAAGCTTGAGGAGGATAACATATGCTTGTTCTATAACCTTCCCTTCGGGCAAGCCCATCGCTATGTTTTAACGAGCCTAGCGATAGGGAAACTCGTTCTCATCTAAAGACAAGTTTGTCGCTATTTAATGTTTTTAACGAGCCTAGCGACAAAGACAACTCGGTCCTTTTCATTTTTAGAGAGTCTAAAAAGGGTACATAAAGTTAACTCCAAAGGTCCTTTTTCGTCATCTAATCCCTTAAGTCCGAAAAAGTATAAAACAATATAGAAGGGATGAATGTTCGATATCTTTATCGAGCCGAACTAGACAAGCGCTCGATCTTTTTGTGCAATAATCCCTCAGGTCCAAAAAGATTAAAATCTAGAGGAGGGATAGCTCTTCCGGTCCTTTTAACGAGCTGGAAGGCCAAAACTCGGCAAACTTTTCATATTTTACGAGTCAGTGAAAAGAGCTCAAAGAAGACTCGTATTTTGAGGAACGAGTGATAAACAGGGATAGCAGCAGATTCCAGGTACAGGTTGGAATTTTCCAATCACGGTAGTGTCACAAGGATGGCTAGGTGAAATCACTCTTCGCAGCTGTTCCTCAAAATAGGTAAACAATCAAGTGGATGTGAATGATCGGCCAAATGAAAAGTGGAGGTGACGGTGCAAACACGACCAAGGTTTTTATGGCTGATGAATCTATGGTCTCAAATGGTTATTTACCGGTTCATTTTTTCTTGATGAGCTTGAACTCCGGGGGAAGCTTGCTCACATGTGCATTTATTTTTTAACGAGCATGAACTCTTGCTAAAACTGCTCGGTTTTGCGTTTATTTTTTAACGAGCATGAACTTTGCCAAAACTGCTCGTTTTGCGTTTATTTTTTAATGAGCATGAACTTTGCCAAAACTGCCCGTTTTGCGTTTATTTTTTAATGAGCATGAACTTTGCCAAAACTGCTCGTTTTTACCAGTCATAAAGTAGGAAGGTCTCCTGGTAGATTGCTCGCTATTTTTTAAGGAGCTTCATCTCGCTATGCTTTGCTCCATATACTCTCTTTATGCAAGCTGGGTATCGACTTATCCTACGGGTTAGAGGGGTTAGACCTACCTAAAAAACTAAAAAGCCGCCCGTGCTTGCATTCCAAGAGGTTCGCATGCCCCCAGGTATAAAGTCTAATTTCAAGGTCGCCCCTACTTGTCCGTCAAAAACCCTTGTTTTCAACGGGTGAGGCTTACCTCTTTCAGGTTATCCAAAGATTGTTCTGCTAATCCTTTCAAACAAAATCTTTCTTTGGCGATGCCTATCTAAGATAGACAAGGGTGAGTAACGGGCCCCCGTCCTCCCACATAACTTTAACAAAAGAATCTTTTTCCAGAACAACCCCACTTCCTAACTGCCCCTTCTTCCTCATGAGAGCCGGACTCTCTTGCCGGCTCTTACTCTTACGAAGATGAAGGAGGGGACGGGGTACGGACTAGTCATATTCTCCCGCAGAAATTCTACTTTACACCCAAGGTTTTCTCTGACCCCAGCAGACCAGGATGCATGCCCCCTGGGTTCCGGCCCTACTTTCCCGAATCACTCGCACTCATCAGGAAGAAGAACCGGAGGTAGAGACCTTTCTTGATCGAAAAGACCATTCAGGAAAGGTATGTGACTATTTGCGATGTGTGATTCCGGAAATGAAAGTTGGTCTACGAGCTTGACCATTCTTCCTTTGTATGGAAAACACATTATTCGAAAGAGCGAGGAGACTATTGCTTCCATGCAATATATGTAGTCTCGTCCAAGGAGTAGGTTATAATCCAAGGGTCCTTGGACGACCATCAAATTCATCTTGACAGCCTTCCCTTTCAATGTAATAGGCACATTAGGTAGAATCCCTAATGGTCGATTGGTTCCCTTATCGAAACCCGAGGGATTCCTTATCTCAGGCAAAAGCGCCGGGCAACCCAGTGCTTTACAAGCAGTAGAGGATAAGATACTCACAGATGCCCCTTCATCAATGATAGTTCCAGCCATCCCCATTTTGTATATTTGGACTATAATTCTGAATGGTATACTGGCTGGTAACCGGGGTCTGCCTAGTTGGTTCCAATCAAAGGACACAACCAGGTTGCTTGGTGGTGGGACCGAATATACGGCCGGATATGATCCTGACGATGCTCCTTCCTGCGGTAAAGGAGTGGGCGCATTGCCCTGATGCTCATCAGAATCGGTGTTGATGAAAAGAATCTGGATGGTGTCATCCTTACTCTCTTCGGTGAGGGTGTCAGCCAAAGATGAATCTTCAGTGACGGTGTCATTTGAAGACGAAACTTCTGAAGGGAGAACCGGCTCAACTGCCGTTTCGACCTTTGGACTTTCGTCCGGTCCGGATTCAGTAGGTTCATTTTCAGTGACTGACGCTTCAGCTGGCCCCACGAGCGAGGCAGCTGTATTTTCAACCAACGAAGGACTTGGCGTGAGTTTTTGATATCCAGGAGGAAGTAGCAACGGTGCAACCGGTTGATCTTCCAAAACTCTCTTTGCTTCGTCTAAAAAGGGACAACGGCGGAGGGTGTGATTGTCTTCACACAGTTCACAGGGGAATCTCATTCCCCTTCATCGTCTAGAACCTTTACTTTTGCTGGTTGATGGTAAGCATTCAACCTGGCTGTCAGAGGTTGATGCTTCCGAACTGTGCAAACGAGGGGACCAGTCCCTTAGTATTCGGGGAATACTGGGACAATCACGGTGGAAGTGGTCTCCTTCACATATGACACATGGCGCCTTAGGCCCGGTCTGTGCTATGTGTGGATTTTGGTTAGATGTCTTTTGCTTGCCCCCAGCCGCCTTTGGCTCCTTCTGCTTCTTTTCCTTCTTCTTCTTCTCCTTTTTCTTCTCTATGGGAGCTCGGCTTTCGGCGACTCGACCCTTCGAAGAGGAAGGATCGGAATCCTTCTTCTTCTCTATGGGAGCTCGGCTTTCGGCGGCTCGACCCTTCGAAGAGGAAGGATCGGAGGAAGATCTATAAGAAGCGGAAGGCTGGAGGGCAACTCTAGACTGGTCTAATTGTTGACTCGACTGTTCAGGAACCGTGATGGTCTGAACTACAGTGGTTGAGAATAGCCAAACTGGCAGGCCAATTGTCAGTCCTGGAAGTGACAACGTGGCCATGTGGGGCGCACCAACTTCTCCCCAAGAGGAGAAAGGGCTAGGGTTCCCATCATGTGGAATCCATTGGTTGGTGTGTTCCATGTTCTCAACCTAAAGATCAACGCAGGAATAAGGGGTGTTTCGACAGCGACAGTTGTTTGAGGAGCAAGACTCTCTGAACCGATCACTGATGGAACTGATTCAGTAACACAAGTATTTGCTCTCAGACTAGGATCAGTGTTACCGTCCTTCTGAGGCTGTTGAACTTCTTCAATAGGGGCAGGGTTTCCAGAATTGTTTGGAGTAACCAGAACCTCAGATGTCGTTGGAACACTTGTTCTAACTGTGACAGGAGATTTGGAACCAGTTGAACGAGTCCGCTTTGGCCGGTTTGTTTTCGATTCCGGAGACAAAGATGGTCGACTCATGAGCCTCCACGAATGACGGGTCATCGATTGACTTTCTTCCACGATTGTGGATTACTTGATCAACCAACAATACACAGGGTAAAATGTGTTTTCGAATTGAATTAATTTTAGACGCTTTTTAAGACACAACTTACTTTTTCACTTTTTAAGAGTCGAGAAAAAGCTAAAGATGACTCTAGTCTCCTTCGATGTATTAACGAGCCCGAAGTGACAAATGCTCGGATGGACTTTTTCAGTTATAGAGTTTGAAAAAGGCCAAAAGAAACTACTCTGGAGTTCTAGGCAGAGGGTGTGCCAAACCTTTCGTGAAACCACAGAATACGTTTTACGGTACGAGTGGTCGATCTTCGTGAATGTTGTGTTCACTGCATCGCGATCAGTAGGGCGGCCGACACGGCTTCCTATGGATAAAGGCTTTGTTCCTATAGGGGTCTCCCAATATACGCGACGGTACGCGGGAGCACAAATCCGTATTAGTGCTATCATCCCTCAGGAGGAATCACCCACCTTCGTAGAGATCAACAGTCACTACGTTTAACGACGCCGGAACACGTCTCTACCTAGACCTCTACTGTGTTTCGTTATGTTTCAAAGCGTTGTTATGTAAATTCAGTTCGTTTTAGGTTGATCTTTCTTAGCAGTTTGCCTTTATGGATCACCACGTGATGTATGATACAACTCCTAAATGCAGTCTAAGAATGATAAGCAAGCTTTTTCAATTCTTTCAACTTATGAAAATCTTAACTACTGAGGGAAAAGAAAGACATCATCTTTTCAAACAGATCATAGAGCACACACTGATGCACTTTTCCTAAATCGACATGCAAACTGTCAAAATGCACATGCACAATGCAAGTATTTCTTTTCTTCTTCCTTAATGTTGATGTATTACAAAAAGAAAGTTGTTGTATGATTTCGAATTCAATTTCAAGCGAAAGCAAACAAGTTTTTGTCCAATAATCAAAAGATCACCTTAAGATTCACTCGTTTCAACACAAGAAATACTGAAATCTGAACCATATAACGAAAGCAAATGCTCAAGCAGCTATGAACAGCAATAAACTAGCTCTTAGAATCACAACGACACTTTATCACAGGTCCAGATCCAAGAGGCCACAGCAAGACTAGTTCACTTTCGCTATGGGAAACTGTGAATGAAAGTAAGAAATACAATAAGAACAATCACGGTTTCTTCACACAACTGAGGCGGAATGATGGCAAAGAAAGGTAGTTTCAGATGGGTATACAGGTTGACAACAGGCTGCAAAAACAATACTGAAAACTGGGCAACAGAAAGCAGGGAACCCCAGTTGCACAATGCAAAACTGGTTCAGCGCAGGTGGGACACTGTCAGTTTGACATTCAACGCAGGTAGCCCCTTCGGGACCTGCGTTGCAGCGCAGGTAGCCTTCACTGCAGCTGCACTGAAGAGAAAACTCTCGTCTCTCTTTGGTTCCGGGTCACAGATTGCTCAAAAATCAATGGTTTTTGGCCAAATCAGAGGCTATCAGTCAAGTATACACTAGAGGATGATTAAAGGAAGATGAACACTATCACAAAGAGCTAATAAGAGTCCTTGTGGATCAGCTCTTCAAATCATAAACATGCCCAGAACTGAGCTAGAGTAGCTGCCCTCTACTTTGCCTTCGAAGGATTCGAATGCAGTTCGATTCAGTACTCCCTTTGTTTAGGAAATGAATAGCAAGAAACACAAGCTACCAACAAGACACGATCCCCAGCAGAGTCACCAGTCTGTTGTGGGGAAAAGTATCCAACACGGAATGACCCTATCCCACTCTAAGGGTGATAGTTCCTTAGCAATAGCCGAAGCAAAGCTATCTAAGATCACTTCTTTATGACATGCAAAAGAGGAAAGGAAGAGATCCACTTACCGATGTCTTGCGCAAATGGTCGATCCAATCTTATTCTCTTTGCCGCTTGCTCCCAGCTCCAACTCTTCTCACGGGCCCAGCTACACGATATCCTGCAAACAAGACGAGAAAAGGAAACTACAAGAAGCATGCATTCATAATTGATTCAAGGATTAGCATAAATCAAATACGCAAGTAAAACAATACATCATTGAAACACATGTGAATAGAAGAACCTCAAATGCTTTATTAATGGAAGAAAGTAAGGTTCAGGCGGTGATACAACCATAAGAGGTCCAATCCAGCATCACCTTCCCGACGGAAAGAAATCTCCTCTTCACCTCCCTCAAGCAATCACCCAATACTCACAACTGTAAACCAACAGCAATTCTTTGCACAAAATTCCGGCCTCCAGATCCCATGGGATGAGATCCTTATATAGAGTTTTGGAGTGAAGATAAGTCAGCTTGATGTGTGACTATTGTCCTCTTCAACCCCAGTTGTTCTTTAGTTCTTGAGTCCACTCGGAGATTCTACCTTCCACTTGGAGTTTTAGAACCTCTTTACTCATCATTAGGCGAATCTTCTGATCCAAGTGTCAATTTGGAAGCTTCCTGGGCACTGACACATTGAGGAAAGATTCCTCCACATGTCCAAACTCGCTCAGCGCAGGTAGCCTTTGATGGAGTTGACATTCAGTGCAGGTACACCATGGAGCAGTTGACATTCAGCGCAGATGCTCAGTGGAGCAGCTGCTTTGATCCAAAATTGACCTGTTTTTGAGTGTTTTTCAGTGGAGAACTGATCTGAAGTGCTGTGGTTTGCTGACCTTGTTCCTCTAGGGGTAGGAACAACATGTTTAGGGACTTTGGATCCCTCATATTATTGACATTTCATGCTCTATGCTGTAAGGCACAAAAATGTCTATAACAGGTGCAAAATGATGTGTTTGGACCTATGTCAGTGCCATCACCGGGTAAATTTTCATACTATGTCTCATTTGTAGATAATTTTTCGAGGAATACATGGATTTATTTCCTTAGGAAGAGATCTAAAGTATTTGACAAATTTAAAGAGTTTAAGGCTCTTTTGGAAAATATGATAGAGAAGAAAATTAAGGTGTTGCAGATAGATAATGGTGGATAATTCTAGGAGAATGAATTTTAAAAATTCCATAAGGAGTGTGGTATAGCAAGGCATAAGACTACTCCAAACACACCTTAATAGAATGGAGTTACAGAAAGGAATAAAAGGATGCCACTAGAGAAAGCAAGAAGAATACTTGGTGGTGTTAGGTTAGGAGCATAATTTTGGATAAAGGTAGTGGAAACTCCACTACCTCCACTCAAGTGACAAAGCTCCACATGAGGTACGGGCTGGTAAGAAACCATCTCTTAAACATCTCAAGGTATTTGGCTATGATGCTTATGTACACATTCCAAAGGAGAATTGGAGTAAGCTAGATAAGAAAGTTGAAAAGTGTATCTTTATTGGATATAAAGATGGTTTGAAAGGTTATAAGCTTTGGAACCCCAAAACTAAGAAGATTGCATATAATAGAGTTGTGGTATTTAGCGAAATCAAAGATGTTGTTAAATAGGAACTCCTATAAATGGGGAAATAATAAGAAAATATAGAGTTCGAATTAAAGGATGATGAATTAAACTCTACTGAAGAAGAAGATTTAGAAGAAGGAGAGCCACATATTCTATTATTGAGGAGATCAATTTGGGAGAGAAGGAAACCAAAAAGGTATACTCCACATGATTTCGATTCAAAATTTTCTTTGTTTATTACTAATGATGCTCCTAGAAATATTAGGGAGGATGTGGATTCAGAGGATGACAAACTTTGGAAAAAGGACATGGTTGAAGGAAGTGAAATCCTTAGACAATAATGAGACTTGGCATCTAGTGGAGTTGATAGCTAGAAGAAAGATCATTTATAGTAAATGGGGGTTTAAGATGAAGTTGAATTTAGAAGGTAGAGTGAAGAAACACAAAGCTCAATTAGTAGCAAAAGGTTAATCCTAGGTAGAGGGAATTGACTTTGGTGAGATCTTTTCTCCTATTGCCAAGTTAACTTGTATTATATTCCTTTTATTTATTGTTATTGCTTTTGATTTTGAAGTAGAACAACTGGATGTAAAGACAACATTTTTAGATGGGGATATGGAAGAAGAAATCTACATGAAGTAGCCAAAAGGATTTGTGGTGAAGGGAAAGAGAAAGATGGTGTGCAGGTTGAAATGGTCCCTATATATAGTTAAAGCAATCACCAAGGATGTGGTATAAAAAGACTGATACTTATATATTGGGACTTGGCTTCACAAAGAGCAAAGAAGATCACTATGTACATTTCAAACTAGTTGGTGATAATGTTATTTATTTGGTCTTGCATGTGGATGATATGATGTTGATTGAAAATGATAGGGAGATCACCCAAGAAGTAAAAAATCACTTGTCCTCTAAATTTTACATGAAGGATCTCAGTGCCAAAAATTTCATTTTGGGCATGGAAACTAGAAGAGATCGCATAAATAAGAAACTAGCATTAAATTAGAGGAACTATATTGAGACAATATTGTAAAAGTTTAATATGCAGGAATGTAATTCTATAAAGGTGCCTATTCATGTAGGTGTAAAATTATATGCAAATTAGTGTCCCATGACACAAGAAGAGGAAGAGGATATGTCCCATGTTGCATACGTAAGTGTAGTTGGAAGTTTTATTTATGTAGTGGTTTGCACTAGACTAGACATTGCACTTGCAATGGGAGCATTGAGCAAGTATATGTCAAAACTAGGGAAGGAGCTGTAACAACCTTGGTGAAAATTCAATGTAATAAAATTTAAAAATAATAACCACAGTTGATGGGACACTTATTCCAAGCTGAATGTTGGGCAAGCCATCCTAGGGAGTGTTCATATGGTTTATTATGGCTAAGGAAATTATCAAAGGCAATGGCTAAGGCTTTGGAAAGGAAAAATGGCATTTTTCGCACATTTATTTATGAAAATAAGGGAAATTAGGGGAAAATGGAGGTGAAAGGTTTTAGGTTGCATGTGAGGAGGAAAATGAAGAAAATAGAGGCCTAATTAATAAAAAGGCTTTCGAGGATTAGTTGGTAACCTTTTGTCAGTTCAATTTTGGAGCTCTCTCATTATTCTGTCTCTCTCTCACTCTTGTACACTTGAGTTTTCTTGGAGCACTTGGCATTAGATCAATAAAGGCAAAAGAAGGCAAGAGGAAGAGAAGATCAAGCAAGGAAAAGCAGGATCAAGCAGCTACAATAGGATTATTTGCAGGTATTGATTTTCATGTGTGATTTACTTGCTAGATTTGGCATGCATGGTGTTGCATATGGTTTTTTTTGTCATGGAATGGTTTGCTAGGTGTGACAGTGTTTTTCAGCCTAGCCTTGCCATTTCTTGATAGCCTTGTTCTCATACTTCGGTTGAGTTGGATTGATGGATGGATTCGAAGCTGAGTGGGGTGGATCTCCAAAATGAAAACCACATGGCCTAGTGGTCCCTAAACTGGACTACGGATCATGGTAAAACCACTGACCTAGTAGCCCCTGAGCCAGACTATGGGTTGTGGTAAAGCCAAGATCGTGTGCCTCAGTGGGCCTAGGAATCCTTGTCGGTGAATGGCGAGATATACAGTAAATCCAAGAGGTGTATTGCTCTCCTTTAGGCCTATTAGTCTTGGGACAGGATGTATGGTAAAGCCCAGAGAGTGGGTCTCGGTGTAGGGTTTAGTGATCCCTAGATCAAACTATGGATTGCGATAAAGCCTGAGAGGCTAGGGGGCACTCAAATTACTCACTGTGTAGGTGGAGAACTTTAGTAGCGTCCATGCTTGTTTGGTTCTTTTTGGTTGGTTATGAGTCCCACATTCATGCTTGGAATATGGCACGGGGGTGATTGACTGAAGAGAGATTTGGCTCAGTTAATATATGGTTGAGTGGAACATGGTAGTCCCATCCCTAGTTGGTTTCTACATTCATTAATGATAAATTAATTCCCTTGGTTTCATGTGTAAATGTAATAATTTATATGTGGATTCTATGGTTGATGTATTTAAGGTCACATATGAGGTTGAATCTAATCATAGTAGCCTCTTGTCGCATGTGTTACCCCGGTTGGCCGATTACTTGGGTAGATGTGGGAGGAGGGTGTTACAAAGTGGTACCAGAGCATGGTTTACCCCTCGACCTGGATGGGTTGTGTGTCAATCAGGCATGCATGTCAGTTGCATTTGTGTCTCTTACACTTGCATTCTGTGTGCTTGTTTCATTTGCATGGTGTTGATCATGGTTGTAATGATGTCGTCATGTGGAAGTTGATGTTGTTATTGTGGAGTGCATCGTCGTGAGTGTATGATTGGTTACAAGTTTTTATATGTTGCTTGGTTACATTCTCGTATGTTTGGTTACATTCTTGTATGCTTGGTTGCATGTATCCTTCTTGTAGGATTGGTTTCAAGTGTTGTTCCCTTATGCTTGATTACATGTGTTCATGCGTGTGTGTGGTTGATTACACCTTTCTTATGCATGTTGATGTTTGCATGTGGCCATGTGTACAGTGGCGTAATGGTTGTTGTTCTCATGCATGAGGTCATTGTATGTGTAGTCGATATGGTCATGCATTGATGACTGGACTCTAACTAGAATGATGTTTATGTGTTGATGCACTTATTTGTTATATGTCTATATGTTGTTATGATTATGTTATACATGTATCATGCCAATTTAATGATCTTACAGATGGTATATTCTCCCCAGATTATGCTAAGGTACATTGGTTTATTGTGATTTGGTTTAGTTCACATAGTATGCCTTGCAGGAAAGAGATCAAATGGATAGCAAGATGGTAGACTACAAAGATTCTCCCTATGAATCAAATGAATGACGTGGTGGGAACTCTTCTGATTTGGAAGACACATTGAGAAGCTTGAAGGAAGATACAAGGAGATGTAAGCCATACAATGAAAGGATCATATAGGCACAAGAGAAACAATCAGAGGTTATGCAATACTTCTTCAAAGTTTGTAAGAACTTCAGTGACAAGGGCCACTTCGGATCAGCCATGGACAAGAGAACACAACTAATGGGGCATATGGAGGTAGGTCTCCTGGTAGACATAGATCATATAGAGCTGACACAGTGAGAGATGGTAGGCTATTAGATACTCCAGATAGGAGGGGTGATGAGTACAGGTACTATTCTAGTTCTAGTTTTGACAGGCATCATGATCATCATCGTTATCATCCTTACAGGAGGAGTGATAGGGGATACTTTCCAGATGAATTAAGAAAGAAAATCCACCTACTTTTGATGGAGATGTTAAGAAGCCAAAATATGCAGAGGCTTGGATACTTAGGATGAACAAATTCTTCGAGTTGCATGAGTACACAGATAACATGAAGACCATAATTGTTATCTTCAGCTTGAAAGGTAAATTAGACATTTGGTGGGAAGATACGAAGCGGGCCAGAGACATCAAGACAGATGACTTGAGTAGGCATGAGTTCAAGAGGATTTTCAAGAAGACATATGTGTCATTAAGGTACTACAACAATAAGGCCAAAGAATTATATGACCTAAAGATGGGGTCAATGACGGATGAAGAGTACACAACCAAGTTTCTGGATCTATTGAGGTATCTACCATATCTTATAGATGAGAAGGCTAAAGTTCAACGATTTTCCAGTGATTTTCCATTAGCATTTAGAGATCATATTGAGTATGGTGAGCCTCGATCACTTGAGGAAGTCATTGGGAAATTGAAGCATTGCTACGAACAATCAAAGTGTAATAATGAATCTCAACCAAGATGGAAAGGGAAAGACAAAGATAAAGGTAAATGGAAATGTAAGAGAGCAAGGCCTCAAAATGCAAGGGAGAAAGAAAATGTGGCACCTCAAAATAAGTTTAATGTAGCTAGACAGGGACATGGATCATAGCAACATAATAGAGGTAATGATACTGGATGGTTGGAGTGTTGGACATGTGGTGAGGAACACCTTAGGAGAGATTCTCCACAAAATTAGGGTGGTGGGGCTAAGATATATAGTGCACAGGAGGTGGAAACTGTTGGGGATGTGGGACAGAGTATTCCTCATATTTATGTAGCCGTGGACAACATACAGGAAGAGTGTTAGGCATCTATCATTGAGATGGACGATAACATTTTTGATCAAGTTATTTCTATTTTTATTGACCCTGGATCTAATTATAGCTATGTTAGTCCTAACTTGGTGGATAAGTGTGGTTTGAGTAAGCAGTTGCATGCCAAATCTTGGTTAGTGCAATTGGCTACAATTACAAAGAAGCGAGTTCATCATTGGGTAAGAGCTTGTGCATTTGATTTGAATGGTATGCCTACCACAACACATCTGAATGTATTACCAGTGGAATCATACAATATGTTGTTGGATATGGATTGGTTATATCTTAACCAATCTTCATAGGACCAAAGTGGATTGTTATGAAAAAGCCATTAAGTGTGTTGATGACAACGGCGAACCAAGAGTCTTACAGGGTAATAAGAAATACACATCAGTTAGAATGGTGAGAGTTATGTAGGCAAAGCGTAGTCGCAGGAAAGGGTGTATGTTATTTGCAGTGCACATTTATAGTGACAAGGGTAAGGAATTTGAGGATGCAGATGTGTTGAGCATGTACCCATTTCTACAACAGTTTAAGGTTGTATTTCCTAAGGACATTTCATACTTTCCACCTCATAGGGAGCTATAATTTTCTATTGAGTTAGTGCCAGGGGTAACTCCAACATCAAAAAAAACTTACAAGATGAACACACCTAAGTTGGTAGAGTTAAAGTTGCAGCTGAAGAAGAAGCTTGACAAAGGATGCATTAGGCTAAGTGTATCACCTTTGGGTGCACCAGTATTGTTTGTGAAGAAGAAAGATGGTACTCTCAGATTATGCATTGACTACTGGTAGTTGAACAAAGTGACCATCAAGAACAGGTATCCCTTATCGATGATTGATCACTTGTTCGATTAGTTGAAGGGAGTATAGTGTTCTCAAAGATTGATCTGAGATCTGGATATCACCAGCTACGCATCAAAGAGGAGGACATTTACAAGACAACTTTCTGGACCAGGTATGGGCATTATGATTTTGTTTTAGTTCCATTCGGTTTGACTAATTCTCCAACTACATTTATGTGCTTGATGAATAATATGTTGCATCTGTATCTGGATAAGTTTGTTATTGTGTTCATTGATGACATATTGGTATATTCTCAAAATGAGGAAGAGCATGTCGAGCATTTAGAAACAATGTTGAGGTTGTTGAGAGAGCATCAGTTGTATGCTAAGCTCAACAAGTGTAGTTTCTTTCAGACTGAGGTACACTACTTGGGACACGTTGTTTCCAAGGAGGTAATTGTAGTAGATCCATAAAACATAAGGTCCACCATGGAGTGAGTTTCTCCCAGGAATGTAGAAGAGGTGAGGTCTTTCATGGGGTTGGCAAGCTATTATAGGAGGTTCATCAGGAAATTCTCACATATTACTTATCCTATCACATCATTGCAGAGGAAAGGTAAGAAGTTTGAATGGACAGAGGAGTGTGACGCTAGTTTTTAGCATCTTACGCAGTTGTTGACACATAATCTAGTGTTAAAGATTGCAGATATGGACAAGGAGTTTGCAGTATGCACAAATTCTTGCAAAAGAGGACTTGGTGGGGTCCTTATGTAGGATGGAAAGGTGGTGTGCTATGAGTCATGAAAATTGAATGAGCACAAGCATAACCACTTGACACATGATGTTGAGTTAGCAGCGATCATACATGCATTGAAGATGTGGAGTCATTATCTTCTTGGCAGGAGGTTTGTACTGATGAGTGACCATATTGGGTTGAGGTATTTATTTGACCAGCCAAATATGAATGCCAAGCAGGCTAGATGGTTGGCCACAATCAATGAGTTTGATTTTGAGATCAGGTACATCAAAGGAAAAGAGAACAAGGTGGAAAATGCTATTATAGGTAAATCACTTAGAAGCTATGAGATCTTGTGGGATAGACTTACAAGATAGGATCTCGTAGGTAGGTCAGTAAGATGTCAAATATATGGAGATTATACACAGGTTACAATAGGGTACTGGTATAGGTACAGGTGATAATACATGCACAGGTATAGGTACAGGTAAAAGTAGTGGTATAGGTACAAGTAGTGGTACAGGTACAAGTACAGGTAGTGGTATAGGTGCAGGTGCACAAGATGTGGACTATTGCCTTACAATAGATGCACTGGTTAGATTCAGAGACATGATATATGTGTCACACAATAGTGAGCTCAAGAAGTTGATCTTGAGAGAGTTTCATGCGAAACCATATTCGGGTCACCTAGGTTATTAGAAGACACTGACAGTAGTGAAGAGATTTTATTATTGACTAAACCTGAAGAGGGATGTAGCAGAGTTTGTGGCTAGGTTTTTTGATTATTAGCGTGTGAAGGTAGAGTGTAAACATCCAGGTGGAGTGCTACATCCGATTGTAATTCTAGAATGGAAATGGGAGGTCCTTTCCATGGACTTCATCACAGAGTTTCCGAGGGCAGTGAGACAACATGATTCCATCATGGTTGTTGTGGATAGGTTGAAAAAGGTTTCACACTTGATTCCAGTGAATTCTACTTTCTTAGCTAGAGATGTAGCATAGATATTCATCAGAGATATGGTGAGTGCATGGTGTTCCAAAGAAGATTGTGTCAAACAGGGATGCAAATTTCACTTCCAAGTTTTGGAAGGAGTTGTTTGCATGTTTGGTCACAAATTTGGCCTTCAATACAACTTATCATCCACAGACAGATGCACAGACAGAGAGGGTCAATAGGATATTGGAGGACATGTTGAGGATGTATGTGATGCATCAATAATGGAAGTGGCAGGAGTATCTTCCCTTGGTTGAGTTCGCATACAATAATGGTTATTAGGAGTCATTGAGGATGAGTCCTTTTGAGGCATTGTATGGATGAAGTTGTAATAATCCCATCAACTGGAGTGATCCAGTGAACAGGGTACTTATTGGACCAGATATGTTGGTAGACATGGAATAGGGAATGCAGGTAATCAAGAAGAATCTAAAGGCAACACATGATAGACATAAGATCTATGCAGATTGGAAGAGGGTGTTCAAGGAGTTCCAGGTTAGGGAACATGTGTACTTACACATCAAACCAAATAAGAGCTACTTACATATTAGATCATGTGCCAAGTTGGCACCACAGTTTTGTAGAGCCTTCAATATTGTTGAGAGGATTGGGCTAGTAGCCTATCGGTTTGCACTGCCTCAGACAGTGAAAGTCCATGATGTTTTCCATGTGTCATTTCTTAAGAAGTATGTTAAATAGGTTGACCATTTGATTGATTGTTCTGTATTGCAGGTGAAACCAGATGGAGAATTCCAGCCAGAGCCTCAGTGTATATTGCAAAAAAAGGTGCTCATGCTCCAGAACTAAGCAATAAAGCAAGTTAAAGTGTAGTGGAAGCACTTTGGGCCCGATGAAGCTACATGGGAGATACTGGATCAGATGAGGGCTATGTATCCTTCCTTGTTTGTCAGTTGAGGCAAAGCAATTTTGGGTATGGTATTTTGGTACATTTCTTTGGTATATGTTTTGGTATATGTTTTGGTACATGTTTTGATGATGTTTTGGTATATGTACATATGTATATGGATGTAAATACTGCCATGAGCTATGTTATAAATCTCCAATAAGTAGTATGGGTGTCATGTTATGTTATTATGTTATCATGTTATTATGATATCATGTTGTTATGTTGTTATGTGAGTTGGCATTCAGTAGGGTGATCATTGTAAATACTGCATCGAGCTATGTTATAAAGATCATTGAGAAATATGTCTTCTTTCCAACGGTTTTGTTGAGGTATATGTGTGATTGAACACCGAGGATGGTGCCCCCCAAGGGGGAGGGTTCTATAATAGCCTTGGGGAAAATTCCATTTAATAAAAGTTAAAAATAATAACAATGGTTGATGGGATACTTATTCAGAGCTGAATGTTGGGCAAGACATCCTAAGGGTGTTCATGTGGTTTATTATGACTTAGGAAATTGGAAAAGGTAATGGTTAAGGCTTTGGAAAGGAAAAATGGCATTTTTGGCACATTTATTTATGAAAATAAGGGAAATTAGGAGAAAAGGGAGGTGAAAGGTCGCAGGTTGCATATGAGGAGTAAAGTAAAGGAAAATAATGGAAAATGAAGAAAATAGAGGCCTAACTAATAAAAAGGCTTCTGAGGATTAGTTGGTAGTCTTTTGTTAATTCAATTTGGAGCTTGTTCATTACTCTCTCTCTCTCTCTCTCTCTCACTCTTGGACACTTGAGTTTTCTTGGAGCACTTGGCATTAGATCAAGAAAGGAAAAAGAAGCAAATAGGAAGCGAAGATCAAGCAAGGAAAAGCAAGATCAAGCAGCTCAACAGGATTCTTTGCAGGTATCCATTTGCATGTGTGATTTCCTTGCTAGATTTGGCATGCATTGTGTTGCATGAGGTTGTTTTCTGTCACGGCATGGGTTTTTCTAGGCATGACGATGTTTTTCAGCCTAGCCTTGCCATTTCCTGATAGCCTTTATGAGATGGGTTCTCATACTTCAATTGAGTTGGATTTTCGAATGGATTCGAAGCTCAGTCGGGTGGATCTCTGAAATGACAAACACATGGCCTAGTGGTCCCTGAACTAGACCATGGATCATGGTAAAGCTATTGGCCTAGTAACCCTTGAGCCAGACTGGGGGTTGTGGTAAAGCTAGGATTGTGTGCCTTAGTGGGCCTAGGAATCCTTGCCAGTGAATGGCAGGATATACGGTAAAACCAAGAGGTGGATTACTCTCCATTGGACCTAGTGGTCCTGGGATGTCATGTATGGTAAAGCCTGGCGAGTGGGTCTAGGTGTAGGGCCTAGTGATCCCTAGATCAGACTATAGATTACAGTAAAGCCTGAGAGACTAGGAGGCACTCAAATTCCTCACAGTGTAGGTGGAGAACTTTGGTAGAATCCATGCTTGTTTGGTTCTTTTCGGTTGGTTATGAGTCCCAAATTCATGCTTGGAATATGGCACGAGGGTGATTGGCTGAAGAGATATTTGGGTCAGCCAATCTATGGATGGGTGGAATGTGGTAGTCCCATCCCCAGTTGGTTTCTACATTCATTAATGAGAAATTTATTCCCTTGGTTTTCATGTGTAAATGTACTGGTTTATATGTGGATTCTATGGCTGATGTATTTATGGTATTTTTGTTGTTACTATGCTGGTTATATATATGTTTTATGACAACAACTATGTATGGATCTCATCATGTTTTTACTTGTAAATGAATGGACAATGTATCTATGACCTAATAGATGATAATGCAACAAATGACATTAGGGAACAATGGTTCTTAGTGATTCTCATATAAGTATGAGATCCCTATGTTTAAATATGTTATTTACACCTGTATATTACATATTTGTGATATGTTTGATGAAATGCATGTCATGGCTAGTAGGGGTTTGGTTAAGGGCTTGTTCAACTATTTGATTTTGCATCATTTTTCCCCTATTATTTTATTGTTATGAAGATGCCATTCAATTATGGGCAGTGACCTAGGCTCTGGGCCTAAAAAATGGCTTAAATCCTAGGGATGCTGGCACAAAACATGACAAAATAGTCCCTGGATACTGGCATGCCTATAGCATGAGAGCATCCAAAGCCTCCTGGACGCCGGCAGGCCTATACCATGAGAGTGTCCAGAGGTTAAGTGGTCAAAAGCTTCAGTGGGACTAATGAGCTAGTTGCTTGAAGTGTTGGTTGGTTCTCAGGGGTCCTCTAGTTGATGTGGAAAGTTTGTATGTTGTGTTTCCATTGATTCCATTTCCTTAAGGTCACATAGGAGGTTGAATATGATCATAGTAGCCTCTCATCACATGTTTACCCTAGTTGGCCGATTACTTGGATAGATGTGGGAGGAGGGTGTTACAGGAGCATTGAACATTAATAAAGAGGGTTTTTAGGTGTTTGCATGACACTGTTGGTTATGAATTCTCCTACCAAAGACAACTAGGAATGGATAGAGTGTTGGGAATACATGGCTTTGTTGATCCACACCAAGATGAAGATCTTGATCACAGAAGATCTACAAGTGGGTATGTGTTTAGCCTATTTGGAGGAGCAATCAATTGGATGAGCAAGATATAGTATTGGAACTCTTAACTACAACATATGAATACATGAAAACCACTCACGCAAGCAAGGAAGGGGTCAAGTTACAAATATAGTGTTTAGGTATTGGGTTGGTACAATGATTTGTGATGATAGACTATGATAGTCAAAGTGAAATATTCCTAGATGTTGTAGCGGCTACACCCACCCTCCAAAATTTTGGCCTGCACGCAATTTCAGAGCTTCCCTTGAGAGTTTCGCTTGATGACTACACACACTCGGGTTCACCCCGTGAGCCCGTGTGAGTCTTTGTTTCCACCTTGCTTGTTCATTTCATCCAAGTTTTTGCATGTTGGTATCCAAGTCATGCTTGCGACCATGTTTTGTTCATGCTCAACGTCTTCACTTCATGTGTACATGTTGTGTTCACTTTGAAAGCATCTTCCCCACTCACACACGGAGTCACACTCACTGTCGCACAAGCGTCGTCACGGTCAATCAACAATCAATCACAAGTGTTGTGCTTATCGCTCACATCGTCGGCCAGTCATGTTGAGCATGTGTGTCTGGATGGTTTGGGTTGTCTCATTGTCAAGTCATGTTGGTGTGTGTGTGTGTGGGATCACATGCGAATCTTTCACTCATTCACACACTTAGTCATTTCGCTGAAGTTTGGACAACCAGACTCCCCTTTGACAACTGGACCATCACCCCGCCATCGACTCGATTGATTGTCACCCAGAACAATGAGAAGCACCAAGCAAATCATTTCAAGTTATGTTTCCTGCAAGCAATCAATTAGCTTACAGCTAGTCAAATAGAGGATTTTACCTGGCAGCCACCCTAGGACTCATTCCCCTAAAAAATTGTGCAAAGGCTACAGATCTTGCTCGCTCTGCTAGTTGGGAAAATTGTGCAGACAAGCCAAACAGATACCCAGTGCCCATCCCTGTCACCCTCAAAATATTGCACAATTTTCCAGCTCGTCCTCCCGACAGTCGACCGACTGCTCATCTAGAAAATTGTGCATCTTTGTCAGGCGGAAAGAGTCGATTGTGCGGACACAACCAACCTCCCTAGGAGCCTAAGACTCTCTAGTGACAAACAAGACAAACTAGAGCTATCCTTCTCTAAACATGCATTATGATATGAGATATCAAGTGTTTTGTTCTTACCTTTGTCCAAACGTTGTTGTAGAAGTCCAAGCTTTGTTGATTTGGATGAGCTCCTCCTTTTCTCCAAAACCTGCAATCACCAACAGTCAAACCATTAAATAGCACCTGATTATAACATAAAACAAAGCATATTCAACATATAGACCAAGGAGTATATGAAACAACTCATGAACAACAAGTTATTGAGAAGAATGGACTAATTTGCATTAAAGGTAACAAAAAGGAACCATTACAACCTGAGCCTTGGTGTTGTGCAAGCTCCTTCCAGGGTCCACAAGAGTCTTCCTTTACTTTGACAAAGCTCACCCACTTCCAAATAGAACAAGCAAAGATGGCAATCTCTCCTCACAAGCTTCTAAATGGGAGTCCTAATTCCAGCAGCATTTACCCTTAGAAATGTATAGCTTCCAACCTCTCCTCCTTCTGGCCCAATGCCTGTATTTATAGTGCTCAAGAGGAAGTTAATCAGGTCCACCATCAATGGGATAATCCCCTCTTTGGATGGGATAGCTCCCTTATTGATGGGATAAGTTCCTCTTTGGTAGGGGTGCATGAACCATCTGGAGGTGCTCAATACACGTCGAACAACCTTCTAGAATGCTCTAGAAATTACCACAAGTGACTTTTTAAAGATGAAACTTGCGCATTTTAACCTTTACAGGGGGACGCACCTGCCCCTTTATATACATAGCGTCCAAAGACGCAGCTTTTGTGAACATTGGGTGCGTCCCCGCAGGTAAGGTTGAGAGAACCTGCGTCCCCAGAGATAAATACATTTATAAAAGACGTTCTCTCTTTTTGGAGTTTGACATGGAGAGCAGAGGCATAAGACTTCCCTAAGAGGATAGCATGACTGTTGATTGAGCCATACTAACTGTAAATAGTCATGGTGACATTTTTTAGTGTAACAATCTTTCATGAGTAGGCTCTCTACTGCCCAGTAGTTCGCTCGGTTCAGAAATTGCGCAGAGATGATCAGCAGGTTGGCCTCCCAACCTCAGTGCAATTTCTTTAGCTAATATCCCCAACTAGCAGACTGCAAGTTCCCACTAGGAATTACGTAGTTTTTGCTACCAACCTCCCGGTCAGTTGACTGCCAATTCCTCTTGGGAATTGCACAGTTTCTGCTGCCAGTGACCTAGTAGCCAACTACTAGTTCCCTCCAGGAATTGCACAGTTTCGACTGTTGAGCTCCCGTCCAGTTCCTCCAAAAAATTGTGCAAATATTGTTTGGCAGTTCTCCCTGCAGCTCAGCCAGTTCCTCCAAGAAATTATGTAAATTTAGATGTTAGGCTCCCACTGCCCACTCATTCCAGAAAATGCGCAGATTTTGTCTGCCCTACCTCCTGCAGCCCGGACTGTTCCTCCCAAAATTTGCACAATTTTTCCTTCCAGTCGGGCCAGACCTCATGGGTAGTCACTGTCGATCCACATCACCCGTCTTCATCACCCAGTGATGCTTGCACAGTTTCCATCAGTAGTTCCTAGAGCCATCATCCTGCCTCACAACCTTGCTGCCTCTCTCGGTCACCTGCATCCAAAATGATCATGAGTCATGGTAGACTAGGAGGTTTTTCGATTTGATGTCGTCTCATCATGAGCGATTGCAAGTACATGTACACCAACAAACATGGTGCGACGACGAATGGGATGAGCAAAGGGAGCACATGCAGAAAGACAAGTTCACCAACGGACGAATGAATGATGCATGTGAAGAGATGTGATTGCAAACAGATGATCATGCAAAGATGTGTTCATGGGTGGACGAATGAAAAAACGTGCAAGATGTGCTCACGGATCGACGAGCAAACGAACATGCACCTTTCACGAATAGATGAGCCTGTCAAGCCTTCAAGAAAGAAGCAATGTGCCAAAGAAACATCAAGCCAACCAACGACCAGCAAAGACTCTATGCACTTTGCCATGTGGAGGTGAAGCTGTAACACACTATGAAGACATCCATCACCCAGTAGCACTGCAGCTTGACATGCACTCCAGCAACAACATGAATGTACCAACACTGTCATGTCGAGTTTTTTCATGAGTCATGTTGTACACATCTCTACTGTGGGCCATGTTGTCCATCAATGTAATGTAACGTGGAAGTCCAAGAAACCAAATTGTTGTACAAAAAGTCATGTAAAGTCGAAAAGTCATGGAAGTCAAACAGTCATGAGGGTAGTTGAACAACCACAAGGGTCAATTTCACGCTTGGCTATAAATACCCCCTCATTTGTACATGTAAAGGACTTTTCATCTCAGCTCCTCCCACATAGCCAAGACAGTCTGTAACCTTTTCTTTGAGGAGTAAGCAGTGGCTCTAATTCCCCTCACATGAGGTTAGTGATGTATGGTGCAACGATATGTCTTGGATCTTTCTCTTAATCCATAAGCCTACTAATAGGCCAAAAAAATTTCACACATGTATTGTATATGTTGTAAGACTAATGCATGTTTCTTGAACCTGTGTTTAACACTTGAACTAATTCACTTGTTGTAATACACATATGTTAATGAAAATGTGTTGTATATGTTGTTAATGCTATCTCGCCCGTGTAGACTAATCTCCTGGACATCAAACAGACCTTTCACATGAAACTTGCTATAACAACCATTGCAATCATGTGGACTAATCCACTGAGTGTTATACATGTTATCTTCCCTTGTGTGTTGTGACTGCTGCATCCGTGTGGACTGTTCTGCCAGAAGCTATGCATATCCGTTGTGTTGTGTGTTCCTAGTAGAGTTGGGACTTCTCCCAACCAACTTGGGACTTTTCCCAACCGACTTGGGACTCACTCTCACCCTATCCCTATACAGTGAGAAAACCATTGACACAAGTTACACTTACACTCACCAAGCACATGAACCTCACTTCTCGAAGACAAAGAATACCACTCCCTTATGTTGACAAGCAAGAGTTGAGGAAAATCCTTAAGATAATGGCAACTAGGCCATCATACCGGATGGGACTCCCACACCAAACAATGTGAGGTCTAGTTGGGACTTCATACCGGGGTGATCCCCTAAATGTTGGCAGGTCCAGTACCGTCAACATTTTTGGTGCGAGAAGGAGGGCTAGATGAAAAGTTGTGTCCTCTCATCCTGTTTTGAACCTTTGCATATCTATCATGGAGTCTTGCACTCTTCTCCCTCCGCGATGTTTTTCAAATACCGAAGATGTCACCATCACGAGGGAGTTTTTCAATCACTTGTCCACTTACACGTATGATGGTGAAGGCGAAGTGGCCTGGCCTGAGTTCTTACATGACTTTCTTTCCATGCTTCATGAGGAATATGGATGTTCTGACGAACATGCTAGTTTGTTGCTTGCATACACACTTTGCGAATCTCCACATCGGTGGCTGTGCAGCCTACCGGCTGATAGCATGCACTCACTTGAGCACTTTTGTGATCTCATTGAAGACACTTTCTATCATTTTGATCTAGAACATCTTGACCAAAAATTGCAACAACAACGGAAGGCTCCGCATGAATCACATATGGATTTTTGGCAGCACTTTCGTAATTTGCAGTTTCAATCTTTGAAGAGCCAGATGAAATTTTCTATCTTTAGGACCGATTCGAGTACTGCCTTAAGAAATATGCTCATCCCAAGAAGAAGTTCAAGCTAAAACCCCGCTCAACATTCTTCAGTGATGGAGTTGCGCAATCACAGACAGAAATGGCCGCTGTCACAAGTGATTGTCTGTTGTCCCCTCATCAAACAACTCCACCACTACAGAGTGATCTCGAAGAGCATGAACACACATTTGTTGAACCATCATGACGTCCTGACATTGCTCCTTTTGATTTTCATGCAAAGCTGGTTGTGAGTCCCATACCTCGTCACATGTATTTCGTACCTCAACCTCCATCTTCGTATTCTGATCATCCTCCAGATGACACTGTTTTGTGTTCTTCCATTCTTGACTCTACACTTGTTTTGAATGAGGATCGATCTATCGATGGAGTTGGTGTTTCACAACCAACATGCGCAGGCATTCATGAAGAGCATGACAAGGAGCTTGAACATCCACCAGCAGTAGGGGACCATCCTTGTTTGTCTGTACCTCCTCCATTTTTTCCTGGCATCCTTGTTGATCCTGCCATCCCTAATTATTCATGTCTACATCCATCCACAGATGCACCCATTGTTGATCTTTCATAGGACACACCGTATGTCAACCCATCATCCAACAATGGAGAGGACCAATCATTCATTGAAAATCCACTTAATATTTCATCTGCTCTTTCTGGAAATGCATAGGGTGAACATCCTTCCTTCTCATCTACCCTTTGTGTACCATGAGGATGTTGACCAACATCCTAAATTTTCTGATCTTGGTTGTCGTGATCTCTTCACCTCATCATCCGATCATGATATTAATTCACTTGTTTTTAATCCATCTAAGGCACTGGTCTACGAAGATCCTTCTTTCAATGAAGTTGAAACCCCATAGAATGTTAAGGCACTTCAGCCTGAGCTAATGGTTATGTAAGGCCCTCATTATCCTGAGGTTGGTTTCACTTCTGATCAGGAAATTGTTCAAACACTCAAGGCTCTTCATCACTCATCTGTATGCACTCAAGATCAATCAAGCACTCAGATTTTACTTCCTCCACTCGAACTACACAATCCCATCGCTCATGCATTGGAGGAATCTTACACAGCAAGCACACTTGCGCAACATAAGTGGTCTACCTTTCTCACATTTTCTTGCATATCACGGTCAAGGAAATGCATACACTCAACATTTGCACACAATGTAGCACAACACCATGGCAAGTCGACAGAGTGCATGACATGCGCTTTCACTCATTTTTTTTTTGTAGACGCTTGTAAGCTTAGAGTGTGTTTGTTTTCATTGTTGTATTTTTCACATTTACTGGTTCGCACAACTGGGTTGCTTTCAGACCAAGCCTTCACCAACATGGGTCAACCAATGCATTGGTGGCTGCATTGGAAATATCACTTCACGTGATCAGGCCCATGCACCGTTAGCTTAGGAGTAGGAGTAGTGTTTGCTTTTAGTTTGCTTCCTTGCATGCTTGTTTTCTTTCTTGCTTTGCATGTTTGTTTGTTTGCTTGCTTGTGTGTTGCTTACTCGCTTTTCTTTTGCTTTTACTTTTTCTTATGCTTTGCTTTGTTTTTTTTACTTGCTATTTTTGTTTACATTCATTTTATTTGATTGATATATTACTATTTTTGTTTCCGGAAATAAGTGTTGCCAACTACTACGTTCCAACTTTTGAATAGAGTATGTGGCTAAGATAGGAAGAGACTTGTGACACTGCAGCACTTGGCCAATCTTGTGTCCATCTTCTCTGTGTTTGGTTACAACCTTCAACTGATGAAGTCTTGACAGAAAATACGAATTGTCTGCAAGGGAATTTTTAGTCAAACCATGAACCTATGTCCACACTGGGAAGCCCCATGCCTGTACTCAGTGTTCTGCTCCATGTGTTCAAGCTCATCCAACTAGTAGAAATGGAGAAGGGGAAATATAAACGAGCAAACATATGTCAGAGATTTTACATGCTTATATGAAGGAACAACCTCTTCTGCTCTCAATAAGTCAGGATCCCTCTTTCGCCCTGAAAATAAATAAGTGCCTATGCACAATCCTCTTGAAAAATACAAAGGCGAAAGAAGAGAAAGGCTTCCTGTGCAGAGAGGTGAAGCATGCACATTGCAAATCCACTAGGGTACTGACTAGGCTCGATGGCAGTGGAGAAATGTGTGTGTTCTTGCGTGACTTTGTCAGGGTACTGTCTAGGCCTACTAGTAGTAGGGCAACACCAGAGATGAAAACATACTCTGAAAATTTTCAACTCGCGAGCTAAACTACCCTTCTTGGATTTGAAACAATGTGAACAAGCTGAACTTTTGATTGTGTTTGACTGAGTTGGTAAAAGGAAAACCATGTATGTCAATGGGGTAAGTGGGGAAGCGAGAGTAACCCACACATCGATTCAATATTCCCTGAGGGGCCAAGGCCTTATACTATCAATGAACCAAAGCAGAGAAGTTGGAGTTCTACTAGTCTGTCGCCAAGTTTTGCAGCAACTATAACCACCCTCCAAAATTTTGGCCTGCACCTAATTTTGGAGCCTCCCTTGAGAGTTTCGCTTGATGAATACACACACTCGGGTTCACCCCATGAGCCCGTGTGAGTCTTTACATCTACCTTGCTTGTTCATTTCATCCAAGTATTTGCGTGTTGGTATCCAAGTCATGCTTGCGACCATGTTTTGTTCATGCTCAAGGTCTTCGTTTCATGTGTACAAGTTGTTTTCGCTATGAAAGCATCTGTCGCACTCACACATGGAGTCACACTCACTGTCACACAAGCGTCATCATGGTCGATCAACAATCAATCACAAGTGTTGCGCTTGTCGCTCACACCGTCGGTTAGTCATGTTGAGCATGTGTGTCTAGATGGTTTGGGTTGTCTCCTCGTCAAGTCATGTTGGTGTGTGTGTGCGGGATCACATGTGCATCTTTCATTCATTCACACACTTAGTCATTTTGCTGAAGTTTCGACAACCAGACTCCCCTCTGATAACTGGACCATCAGCCCACCATCAACTCAATCGATTGTCACCCAGAACAATGCAAAAGCACCAAACAAGTCATTTCAAGTTGCACTGCTTGTAAGAAATCAATCAGCTTCCAATTGGTCAAACAGAGGATTTGACCTGGTAGCCACCCCGAGACTCATTCCCCTCAAAAATTGTGTAGAGGTTGTAGACCTTGCCTATTTTGCTAGCTGGGAAAATTGTGCAGACAAGCCAGACAGATAACCAGTGCCCGTCCCTGTCTCCCTAAAAAAATTATGCAGTTTTCTAGCCAGTCCTCCCAATAGTCAATCGACTTCTCATCTAGAAAATTACGTAGCTTTCATGAGAAAGCCCTTTGCTACCCATCAGTTTGCTTGGCTTAGAAATTGTGTAGAGATGATCAGCAGGCCGACCTCCCAACCTTAGTGCAATTTCTTTAGCCAACAGCTCCAAGCAGCAGATTGCCAGTTCCCTCTAGGAATTACGTAGTTTCTGTTGCTAGCCTCTCGGCCAACTGACTGTCAGTTCCCCTTGGAAATTGTGCAGTTTCTACTGCTAGTGACCCAACAACCAACTACCAATTCCTATTATGAAATTAGATCACAAAAAGATAGGAAATAATTATCAACACCTTATAAATCAGCCTCTTCGAGGGGGCAACCTCTTTTACATTACACAAATGAACAATTCTTGGATGATACAAATGACAAGACCTCCTTTCTATATATAGGAGTATAAGGGGTCATAATATAATCAGAGCCGACATACCAATAATAATGTAAGGGCACAATAATAACAATAGTGGGCTTCTATGGGGCACAATAATAACAATATGGGGACTACATGGGCACAAAAATATAATAAAGGGGTTACAATAATAACAATAAGGGGTTAAACTAGTAGTGTAGGGACCTAACATGCCCCTCTCCTTCAAAAAGTGTTGTCCTCAATGCTTGAGTAGTTCTTGATGCTTCTGTATAAAATTCTAGTCCTCCCATGTGGAATCTTTAGTGGATAAGTTCCTCCACTTGATGAGATACTCTGAAATTGATCGATTTCGTAGCTGTCAGGTTCTTGTTTCTGTGACTACTCCAGGTTCCAATATGATTTTTCCTTCCTTGTCAAGTTCTGGCAATATTGTTTGAGTTGGGATCTTCTCATTATGTAAGGTCGGCATTTCTTAAGTGCATGTAGTCTTGCCAACATTTCCTTGTCATAAATAGCTTTGTGTAAATACTTTCCTTTGATTGGATGACTTTCGAAAGCAATGGGTCTTTCTTTGTACATTAAAACATCATCAATTCCATTTCCTGATGCATCATATTCCATAATAAAGGTTTTTGTGAAGTCTGGCGTAGCTAAGACCGGTGCGTGGCACATTGCCTCTTTAAGATGTTCAAAGGCATTCGTTGCTTCTGGAGTCATGAAAATGCATCTTTCTTCAATAATGTTGTTTACAGAATGTCTTCAATCTTCATTCTTATTTGATGATATCCTGAATGGAGATCCAACTTGGTGAAGTAAATTAATCCATGCAATTCATTAATGACAAGAATGGGAAATTTATCTTTAATAGTGAATTTGTTGACCTCTCTATAATCCGGACACATGCGCCATGACCCATCCTTCTTGTGCATCAATACTACTGGAGCAGAGAAAGAACTTTGATTAGGTTGAATTATGCCAGCCTCTAGCATTTTTGCAACCATACGTTCAGTTTCACTCTTTTGGGCATAGGGATATCTATAAGGCTTGATGTTTGGAGGAAAACTTCCTGGAATCAAATGAATAAAATGATCATGATCACAAATATGTGGGAGGCCTTTGGGAGTCTCAAATACCTTGGAATGATTGTCCAATACTTTTTGGAGTTCTGGAGAAATAAATGATTTCGATGTGGGAACCTCTAGCGAACATAATTGTGCAATTACACCTCTTTTTTATTTCTTTAGAAGCTTTTTCATTCCGTTAGAGATGATTATCTTTCCCGATTTCCCTATGATACCCCTTAATTCAGATTCCTTTCCTTCTGAAGAAAATTTCATCAAAAGTTCTTGAAAATTAAAAGTTATTGTACCCAAGGATTGTAGCCATTGGACTCCTACTACAACATCAACACCACCCATTGGAATGGAAAGCATTGGGATATTCAATACATATTCTCCCATGGATAGCTTGATATTATGGCACTTTCCAGAGCAATTTATGGTTCCTCCACTTCTAACCATCACTTGACACTCTGGTGCTAGATATAGGAAGCAATTCAATTCCTTGGCTATCTTACAATGAATAAAATTATGGGTACTGCCCGAATCAATCAACACTATTACCTTTTTCTTCTTGATATATCCTTCTATCTTGATAGTTTGAAGAGTGGTAATTCCAACCAATGCATTACAAGATATTTTCAGATTCATTTATTGATGCTCGATGCGATCTTTCGCTTCTTGAACCTTTTTCTTCTTGATATATCCTTCTACCTTGAGAGTTTGAGGAGTGGTAATTCTTGTTAGTGCTTTACAAGATATGATCGGATTCATTTCTTCTTTCTTTGGGGTTGATTCTAGGTGTATATCCTCTTCTTTTGAAGTTTCTTGATCCTTTTATTCCTCTTCTTCACAATCTATGTAAAATAATTTCTTCTCAACACACTTATGACCTTTAGTGTATTTTCTATCACAACTGTAACAAAGCCCTTTTTCTATTTTTTCTTCCAATTGTTGTTGTGTAAAACTTGTAGGTTGTGGAAGGATAGGAGAAAAAACACTTCCATATTTATAATTGTTAGTGGCAGGATTCCTTGTTTCCATAATTCCACTTTCAATTCTTCTTGCCAACCTGAATGCCTTCTCAAATGAATCAGGTTCCTAGAGACGAACCTCATGTTGAATGTTATCTTTTAAAGTCCCTATGACGACATCAATCCTTTACTTCTCTGGAATATCATTTACCCTTATATTCAATTTTTGGAAGTCCTCAATGTGCTTTTCCATTGAACCCTTTTGTTTGAGATTTATCAATTGGCTAAAGAAAGTGTTACTCTTTGTCTCCTCATAATGTGCTATCATTTCTTCCATGAAAATTGACCAAGTGACAAGTGATTCACGAGAACAAAACCCTTTATACCATAAAAATTGATTTGGTTCTAAATATAAAGATGCAATATGTACCTTTTATAATAGTGCTACACCATGTAGATCAAAATATTGCTCCATTTGTAGTATCTAATTTATCGGGTCCTTGCCATCAAACTTCCTCATATCAATTTTTCTTGATTTTAGGAGCTTGATCTTGAATCTTATGTATCTATGTAACTTCGGATCTCCAAGGTCTAAAATTGCATCTTATTGTAGCACTCCGAGTCCTCTTTCTAACCCCACTAGTCTGATCAAGATTGGATTCTCCAAGGAAGAGTTATGACAAATCTCCCACGATGACTTGATTATATAATGTTTCAGTAGAGTGAACTTGTACGACGTGCCACGTGTCAGTGTTTTGACCTTTGGATTTGAAAAACATATACATAAAACTATAGTCCATTCTCTTTTTGTAACTTCTTACGAAATTTCAATTTGATGCTCAGAGAGAAAGTTATGACGATTTTCCCAAGGTCACCTGTTTAGAATGTAATTCGGGAGTCTGCAAAAACCCTAAATTCCTTAGATTATATCTCCCGTCTTCATCACCTAGTGACTCTTGCGCAATTTTCATCAGTAGTGCCCGAAGCCATCATCCTGCCTTGCAACCTTGCTGCCTCTCCGAGTCACCTGCATCCCAAATGATCATGTGTCATGGTAGATTAGGAGGTTTTTTGATTTGATGTCGTCTCGTCATGAATGACTGCAGGTATAGGTACACCAACAAACATGGCACGATGGCAAATGGAATGAACAAAGGGAGCACATGCAGAAGGATAGGTTCACCAATGGACAAACGAACAATGCATGCGAAGATATGTGCTTGCGAACGGATAATCATGCAAAGATGTGTTTGTAAACGGACGAACGAGCAAACGTGCAAGATGTGCTCAGGGACAGACGATGAACGAACATGCACCTTTTGCAAACAGATGAGCCTGTCAAGCCTTCCAACATACAAGCAAGAAGCAATGTGCCAAAGCAACATCAAGCGAACCAACGACCACCGAAGACTCCACGCACTTTGCCATGTGGAGGTGAAGTTGTAACACACCATGAAGACATCCATCACCCAACAACACTGCAACTCGACATGCACTCCAGCAGCAACATGAATGTACCAGAACTGCCATGTCGAGTTGTGTCATGAGTCATGTTGTCCACATCTCTACTATGGGCCATGTTGTCAATCAATGTAACGTGGAAGTCAAAGAGACCCACTTATTGTACAAAGAGTCATGTAAAGTTGAAAAGTCATGGAAGTCAAATAGTCATGAGGGTAGTCGAACAACCACAAGGGTCAGTTTCAACCTTGGCTAGAAATACCCCTCATTTGTACATGCAAAGGACTTTTCACCTCAGCACCTCTCACATAGCCAAGAGAGTCTGTAACATTTTCTTTGAGGAGTAAGCAGTGGCTCCAACGCCCCTCACATGGGGTTAGTGATATATGGTGCAACGATGTGTCTTGGAAATTTCGCTTAATTTAGAAGCCTGCTGACAGGCCAACATGTTTTCACACATGTATTGTATCTGTTGTAAGACCAATCTTTAACACTTGTAATGCATGTTCCTTGAACTTGTGTTTAACACTTGAACTAATTCACTTGTTATAATACACATATGTTAATGAAAATGTGTTGTATATGATGTTAACGTTGTCTCGCGCGTGTAGACTACTCTCCCGGACATTAGACATACCTTTCACATGAAACTTGCTATAACAACCGTTGCACTCGTATGGACTAATCCACTGAGTGTTATACATGTTATCTTCCCTTTTGTGTTGTGATTGTCACATCCGTGTGGACTGTTTTACCGGAAGTTGTGCATGTCCTGTTGTGTTGTGTGTTCCTAGCAGATTTGTGACTTCTCCCAACTGACGGGGACTCACTATCACCCTCTTCCTCTACAGTGAGAGAACCATTGATGCAAGTGACACTTACACTCACCAGGCACGCGAACCTCACTTCTCGAAGACAAAGTAGACCACTCTCTTATGCTGACAAGCAAGAATTGAGGCAAATCCTTAAGATAATGGCAATCGTGCGATCATACAGGATGGGACTCCCACAACAAATGATGTGAGGTCTAGTTGGGATTTCATACCAGGGTGATCCCCTGAATGTTGGCGAGTCCAACACTGTCAACACTAGCAAAGAACCCAACATATCATTTTAAGAAAAAATGTATTGATGTTTAGTATCACTTTGTGAAAGATATGATTGAGAAAATGTGTTTTTGGTGAAGGTGGGCACTTTAAAGAATTTTGCATATTCATTAAAAAAAATTATGAGCATTGAGAGGTTCCTCTTGGTGTAGAGAAACAATGGGAATTATTTTCATAGATTGTTGATCATGTACTCCTGCAACCCCTTGTGTAAAAAAAACAAGAAGTGGGAGAATGTTGGTATGTGTTATATTCTTTGCACAATTACTCCCACGTCCTGTATGTTGCATCAGGCATAGAAGGGGGGTCATAGGGGGACTGAAGCCCCCTTGCTCGGGGGGTTCATAGGGGGTTGGAAGCCCCTTTGCATGTGATTTTGGCGTTAATGTCCTCGAAAATATTTTGGATGGTCTTTTGCATTTGTTTTTGGTGGCTTTCGACACAAGATTTTCACCTTGAGCATTTTTGTGGCCCATGGTGGTTTAGCTCATGGTTTTGTAGTTCTCGTTAAGGAACTATGTATTCTAATTTAGGGTAAATGGGGCGATGGTTTATGGATGCTGCAGGATATAAATATTGTACTATAATACTATAAATAAATATATACTGAAAATTCTTTTTGGTTTTCTCAGTTTAGATTTCCAGGATAAAATTTATGTTTTAATGTGTCTCTTTGCCATTGCATATTTTTTATTTTATAAGAATATATTTGCAACAATTGACTATGCATGGTTAAGACCTACAACCTTAACCCTAGGAGATGAGGTGGCAAAATTGATGAAGCCTTAAGGAGTCTAGTTGATCTGTCAACTTCCCAGGGCTATAGCTTTTGCATATGAACTTTGTTTGAGGTGTTTCATGGGCCATTACAAAGCTTATTGGGCTCTATGTTTTTGCCAATTTGGAAATTAAAGATTACTATTCAATGTTAATCACAAAAATGAATAGGAAGTACCCAATAAATGCACTAAAAGGTCAAGATCTATATCCTCCTAGATCAAATATACCCCTTTAAAATGATAATCAACCCATTCATTGATAAAAAGAATGAAACAAACATAAATTTTGTAAACTTGCCTTGTCAATTAAGACTTAACTTACCCTTAAAATCACTATTTTTATTTAAGCTACCCACAAGCGAATCTTGGCTTACAAAGGAATCAACCGCACTAATAAGAAAATGACAATTTCCATATGCTATATTTGTATTTCATACTAGAACCAAAAAAAATGAAAAATAGTTGGGCTAAAGTCTTCAACAACCATATTCTATAATGAATGCCATCCTCTATTTCTATCTCAATTTTTATCTATATTCTCCCTCTCCCTTCACAATAATTATTTTTCCTTAATGTTTTCCATCTTTCTTATTATAACTTCCTAGCTTTAAATAATTTAAATATATGCCTACTTTAAAACTTGATCCACATAGGCAGTAATAATATTTTCTCACTGTTACAGCATACATCTCTTCAAAACTTACAACCCTAACATTACTCAAAACGGGCAACCCTAACATTACTTTTATTTCATAAGTCACAAAGCAGCACACCACAGTGATATCAAATTTCACATTTTATTAAATTCGACCCCATATCTATTTTAAAATCAATTAGTATAAACCTCTTCATAAATGATTATATAGACATAACGCTAAATAAATAACTGTAAATATTTATAAATATTTAAAAAAGACGGTGCTCGTATTACGTATGGCTTATTTTTTCTCTGAAAAAGGAATTTATAATAATAATAATAATAATAATAATAATATTTATAAATATTTAAAAAAGACGGTGGTTGGTTTATTTTTTTTGAAAAAAGAATTTATAATAATAATAATAATATTTGGTTACAATCAAGTCGACACTGAATTTGTGTATAAAATTTTTGTTTTTAAAACAGGAGACCCACTTTTGAATATTAAATCTAAAAAAAATATACATATTCTACCTTTCTAATTTTGAACCTGTAACCTCATGCTCCTAGCTATTACGCGGAATCAATCTATATCACATGCTATAAAAATACCACACGGTATCCCCTAAAAGTTATCGACAAGTTCAGTGCAAACATTGGCAGGGCAACAGCGGGCCATTGTCTAAGTTTATAGACGCAAACAATTCTTACTCCCTTCAGACCCCTCCACCATGGCAAACCACGGTAGAAATGGAGACTGACAATCGCATCAGAACATAGAGAATCCTCATTTACTATGGATTCAGAAAACGATGATTAGCGCGAAATTGAAAATGCAGCCAGCCCCTCTTATGACTGTGCCGCACCTTCTCAGCACCATGTCTATGTCTGTTCCTGTAAGTGAAGAAGCCAATGACACTGCCAATGGTAACCTCGATTGCGACAGTACCAATCGCATTGGGGAGGGGTTTTCTTATTTTCATGCCTCTAGCTTAGAGTATTGTAGTAAGAAGAAAAATCTAGCAGAAGGGAAACTAGTCCATGCTCACATGACGCAGACAGGCTTTAAGGAGTACGCACATTTATTTCTTGCAGCCAAACTTGTAATAATGTACGCCAAATGCGGAAGCTTGGTGGATGCTCGCAGAATTTTGGATGAAATGCCCAAATCGAAACCAAATGTCGTCTCATGGACAGCCGTGATTGGGGAATATGCAAGGCAGGGACAGTCTGAAGAGGCCTTTAAACTGTATTGCCATATGCATAGAATAGGCGTACCCTCTGATCACTTTACCTTCACCACTGTTATCCCGGCTTGTACCGACTTGGCATCTCTAGAACACGGCAAGGCCGTCCATGCTCATGTCATTAAAAATGGGTTTCACTCTGATTACATGGTTGGGAGTGTCCTTGTAGACATGTACTCTAAATGCGGAAGCATTAACGATGCACGCGAAGTGTTTGACAAAATGGTTGAACGAGATGTTGTTACATGGAATACAATTGTTGCCGGATATATCAGGATTGGGCATGTTGAGGAGGCGATGAAACTTTTTGGGAAAATACCAGAGCCAAACGTTGTTTCATGGACCACACTGATTGCAGGATGTGCACAGAATGGACTTGTAGATGAGGCCCTTGAACTTTTCGAGATAATGCCGGATAGAAATGTGGTCTCATGGACTGCAATAGTTGCAGGATTTGCGCAAAATGGGTATTGTCATGAGGCTTTGAAACTCTTTCAACAAATGCAGCTGAATGGCGTGGAGCTCGATTCGGGAACCTTTGTCAGTTTTCTTCCCGTGTGTGCTGACTTGAAAGCTTTGGGATATGGCAAGGCTGTTCATGAGAAAATAATTGTAAGTGGATTTTATTCTGATGTCTTTGTGGGCAGTGCTCTTGTGGATATGTATGTCAAATGTGGAAGCCTTGAGGATGCTAGGACAGTGTTCCATAGAATGCCCAAGAAAAATGTGGTCTCATGGAATGTGATGATTGCAGGATTAATGCAGTATGCATGTCTTGACGAAGCCCTGGAATTCTTTCATAAAATGCCGGAGCGAAATGTCGTTTCTTGGACCTCAATGATTGTAGGATATGCACAAAATGGTCGTGTGAGGGAGGCATTGGAAATCTTTCGGAGAATGCCGGAAAGAAATGCAGTCTCATGGAATGCAATGCTTGCTGGCTTTACATGGAATGGCGATGTTGACAAAGCACTGGAACTCTTTCAGGTAATGCCTGAACGAGATGTGGCCTCATGGAATGCAATTATTACAGGGCTTGCACAGAATGGACGTCTTGATGAGGCCTTGAAACTTTTTGACGAAATGCCTGAACAAAACGTAGTTTCATGGACTTCAGTGATTGCGGGGTATGCACAGAATGGTCATTCTGAGCAAGCCATAAATTTCTTTCAACAACTGCAAATGAAAGGTGTAAAACCAGTCCCAGATACTTTTACTAGTGTCCTGCCTGCGTGTGCTGACTTGGCAGCTCTGGGATCTGGTCAGCAGATTCATGAAGATATAATCAGAAGTGGATACCAGTTGGACGTGTTTGTGGGAAACGCTCTGATAGACATGTATGCCAAATGCGGATGCATAGAAGATGCACGCCATGTGTTTAAGAGAATGTCTAGACACGATGTGGTCTCATGGAATGCATTGATTGCTGGATATGCCATGCATGGATGTGGTGAGCAAACTTGCCAACTTTTTGGAAAAATGCAAGCTTCTGGCATAAACCCAGATCATGTCATGTCACCTTTGTAAGTGTTTTGTCCGCATGCTGCCATGCACGACTTGTGGATGATGGTAGGCATTACTTCAACCTGATGAATCACTATTACCACATATCACCTGCAATGGAACACTATTGCTGCATGGTTGACCTGCTTGGCCGTGCAGGGCACTTGGGCGAGGCACATGACTTTATCAACCAAATGCCAATAGATCCAGATGCTACTGTATGGGGATCTCTGCTTGGTGCCTGCAGAATTTATATGAATGTAGAATTGGAAGAGCATGCAACAAAATGCCTTTTACAGTTGGATCCTAAAAATCCCGCACCTTATGTGCTGCTGTCAAACATCTATGCGGCCGCTGGCAAATGGAATGACATTGAGAAGATAAGGGAAAGGATGAAAAACATGAGAGTGAAAAAGAGTCCAGGGTGCAGCGGGATTCACATCAATAACAAGGTATATACTTTCCCATTAGAACAGATCAAACGTATAGATGCAGAAAATTTATGTGACATGGGAAAATATATCTGGTCAGATGAAGAGGCTGGGTATGTCTCTGATGCAAGATTTATAAACACATCTTTTGGTAACTCCTATTTTGCTTGTGAAGAGCCTTCCGGTGCCTATCATTTCCCATCAAGTTCATCCAAAAGTCTGTTCTGAGATAAATTGTTGTTCAGGATCTCAACCTTTCAAGATTGTTTTCATCTCCTATAAACTCTGATTTTCGTAACTAGATTCCCAAATGTAGACATTGAGTTTACTTTTTTGTCAATATCAAGAGCTAGTTTACAAGTAACAATTGAGCTACCAGGATATAATTAAGGATACAGATTCAGATATTGATATGGTAGATTTTTTAGAAAACTTTGAATATTATAATGTCCTAAAAGGTAGAGAGAGAGAAAGCACATTGTACGGTATAGCACATTGCACATTATACTCGAGGTGAAAAAATCAGCCCACATCGAATAAGATTCTCCTTGAACTCATCCCTCAATGATGAAAACCAGCTTACAATGCAGAAAATCCACTTGCAAATCATTCGTCAAACCCTGAAACTCGCCATTTAAATAAAACGCAAGCAGTTTAAACATGCATGAGTGGCCTTAACTAAGGCGTTAGATTCTTATCTGTATGTTGCTTATTTTAAGTTTGTTTACGATACGTGGACATCCCTGGTTTATGGGCAAACCTGCACACTCAAACATTTCCTTTCCAATTTTCAGTATTGCTGACTTCAATCAAGGGATTAATCCCTTTTCTAGGGATCCACAGCGCAAGAGGTACGTAGCAGCTAGTACTTACCAGTGCAATGGAACTTGACATAATCAGCTATGGTGAGCAGGGTTTTAGAAGGCGAGAAATTGTTTCATTGGGAGGTTGCTTTTCGGGAACTCAATGGTTGACAGCTTGGACAGCTCAGAGCTTTAGCTCGAAAGCCTTGGTGGTTCAGAAAAGACAACTGCAGATCGTTTTGGACAGGTACAGGAGACGAATTGGAGGATTCTAGGCTTGAGTTGGCAAGCCTGTGTAATGCATAGGAAATTTGATGGCAAACCAATATCATATAATGTGGGATCATATTGGGGGGTTTTAAAATAGTTGAAAGGTAATTTAATATATTGAATGGTATTCTTTTTACTTGGAAAAAATAGTAATTTTGTTAATAGAAAAACAAGATTACATTCTTTAGATGCTTTTAAGCATTTCAACAACCTCAATGAACAAAACAGAAGTGTGTGTAAATTTTTTCTATATGAGGACCTTAATAAAGATAGTTTTCCTCAATTCATCCTTTTTTCACTTTCTTTTTCTTTATTTCTGCCCATCCCTCGAAAGGGGACCCTCAAGAGCTAATTGAAGATCAACGTTCCGAATCAGAGCTTGATTTAATGTCAACTATCTCCCTAAGTTGAGGAATCGCTTGATGCATTTCTTCTTCTGGTAACTCTGAACATTTGCAAATCCACATTCTGAGCTTCTGATCCATCCTTTGTACTCTTCTTTACCTCTACATTAGGCAAAACTTTAGCTATAGGTTCATCTTCCTTGTCCAAATCTTGGAGCTCACATAGATGCCAGCTGTTGGATTTGGGAGAGTATTTTTTTTCTTTTTTGGTTGGAGCTCTTGATATAGGACAAGAGTCTTGCAGGTGTCCAAATTGGTGATAAATCCTGGATAGAAAAGTTGTAATTTCAGAGTCCTATATCTAAGTCCAATGCATTTACCCAAAGAATTTTCAATACCTTGAAACACGGAAAGATGCCAAAAATGGAGCAGCTGGTTAAGGGAGATGAACCTAGACCCATCTTTGAAATAACCATAGAAGATGGTTCAAACTCACGGGTCATTAAAAACCCACTCTTTCTTAGAACTTGTGGCCCTTATTAACAACTTTCAGATAATCTTCCCTATTTGGAAGCTGTACAATAAATAAATAAATAAATAAATCTATATATATATATATATATATATATATGAACCAAGCACAATTTCAATTAAGGGAACTTCCTTCTTATGCCATTTTCATGGCCGTCACATTGCTGTCCATTTTGTTCCTGTGGACCTAGCCAGGCCCCCTTAGCTGATTCGTTATCCTCATCTGCACATTAATGCAATTTATCACATGCACAAAATTTAATTAGGGCCTTCAACTTCTAGTTGGGTTTTATTTAGTGCTTCTCCATGAGTTTCTTTCCTTACCTTTCCCACATCCATCAAATCAAACCAAGACCAAATGCATAAGGGAAGGAAAATGAAAAACAAAGAAAAACCACAACAACAACACATGACAACACAAAGCATGCCCATGCTCAAAGTCAACAAAATAGAAGCCTATAGCCAATGACGCACGAAGAAATGCAAAATATCTCGATTCACAACACATCCAACATTCTATATTTACTTAAAAAAAAACGCTTAGTACATGCACACAATTTTAATCAGAGGAAAATGAAAAACAAAGAAAAACCACAACAACAACACATGACAACACAAAGCATGCTCATGCTCAAAGTCAACAAAATAGAACCCTGTAGCCAATGACACATGAAGAAATGAAAAATATCTCGATTCACAACACATCTAACATTCTATATAAAAAAACTTAAAAGCACTTAGTACATGCACACCATTTTAATCAAAGTTGTCCCCGAGGTCTACAACAACTTCAAGATCCCAAAGATCTTTCAAAATAGTCCAAGGGGAACTTTTCAGTATTTTGGAGAGCCCGTGGGGATGTTTCCCTATTTCTCTCTGCATTGCTGGTTGTTGTTTCATGTGCTTGGAGTTTACATGAGCTACTATTCTTTCGTTCTTTGTAAGGGCATGCATAGATTAGGTTGTCTTCTTCGCAACCCCAACATGTCAATGCACTTCTTTTTTCCCCAACCTTATGAGGTTTCTTTGTGGTTTTGTCCGTATGGTACCCTTCCATATTTCCAGCGTTTGAGGCATGTTGCAACAACCCTTGCATGTAGGATACGTTTTGTAGCATCATTGTGTTCAACTTTGCTTGTTTTTATTGTTTTCTAACGATTCTTTTATTCATTTTTGCAACTTTTCAACTTAGCTTCCAAGCTCCTCAGGGTATTAACTCTATTAGGGAAACTTTCCTCCTTTTCCTCAGGATGGACTTGGTTCATATTGTGTTGTACCATATTGCTATCCATTCCTCTATTTCCTGCTACAAATTATACTTTCTTATGTGCTATCACATACACACATAATTCTCAATTATATCAAGCATAAACATATTAATTTGTCACCTTGTCATGCCAACACTAAGCATGTTGATTTGATGTTGTCCACATGTCTAAAACCCTTGTTAGTACATGAATAAAAAGACATGTAAGTAGGTTAGTAAGCACAATAGTTATAAATCCAAGAAAATTAACATATGCATTAATCACTCTGTTGTGTTAAGTTTTATCCGTGAGCTTCTATCTCTATCCCCAAAGGTCTAGTGCTGAACCTTTGCTTCATATGGTGTATTTTTGGCCCTCTATTCCCAACGTTTGAACCAACACTCTGATACCACTATGTAACGCTCCCTCCTACCCCCTTGTATAATCTTCGATTGTGGAAGGTGTTACTTATGAGTTAAATCGACCTCCAAGGTGTGTTATGATGAAGACGGGGTTACAAAAATCCTTCTTTTACAAAGGTCGTAGGATTAAAATCTGATATCACCATTGCATCCAACTCGTCAAGAGCTCTCCAATGATATAAATTTCATCTTAATTTGTTTTCTGAATTTAAATTATGTCCAATTCAAGTTAGACCAATCACTAATGGCCATATCAGCACAAGACCATCACGCGACATCCACATGGCTCCATCATAGCCCCCGTGGCATCATCATGTCATCATTATGCCATGTGGGGTCCATTCGCATGGTATTCATCCCTGCTTAGTGTTCCATGGAGAGCCCTCCAATCAAACCCAGGTGGTATTAAACAATGGTGATATTTGGTTTCAGACCCCAACCTCCCACCCATGTTAACTTGTAGTAGATGAGTCGGGGCCCAGGGTGAACACAGACTGTTGTTTGGACTCTTTGATGTTCACACCATCCCAATGCAGTGCTCCAACTAAATGTGGCCCGACAATGAGAATTTGGATACTGGACTTCCCCTCCCATTTAAATCATAGTAGACCAGGGGGGCCCTATGATGTATGTGGGTCGTTGATCCATCCATGATCACCTTCACACCATTAAATGGAAAAAACCAATAATGACCTTGATAGATGGGAAATTTCCGTGTCAGGTGTTGGTCTTTTTAATGCCACTACCTAGTTATAGAACTCAATATTGTTAACTACACTGACGGGTAGTAGGTGGTCTTGTTGGTTGACAAGCCAACAAATGAGGATTTTCCCTTTCCGTCTTTGCTCTCTGCTTAATCCAAAACTGAGGCCTTGAGGACCCAAAGACTCAAGAGGCCAATGGGACCACTCATGACACATCTCATTGGGGTCTATCGACCCAATTCCCATGTGATGCAATCAATTGCCTGAAGACCCAAAGGTTCGAAGACTAGGTGTCTAATGGGCCCGCCCCTGACACTTTTCGGTGTTGAGGTCCATCAACTTGCTTCTTTGCTTGCCCCATTCTAAGGCTCTGAAGGTTGAGAGTCCAACTCTGGGATGTTATAGTTTGAGGGAATGGTCTTAGACTCCAAATATCAATGAGTGGAAATGACAAGAAGGGAGATTCTATTTGCGAGTTGCAGAGATACTTTGTTCAAGGGTTGGAACCATGGCCCTCACAACACCTTACATAGTCTCAAAATCCAAGTCCATACATATTGCTAGTTGTATGAGAAGGCCCTAAAGGAAATCCAACTTTGTTGACCCTTTGTAAGTCGACATACAAGTATGGAAACATTCAATCGACCAATTAACTAATCATGAAAGACGTGGGGTTGCTTGTTTGCTCAAGGAGGCTTATGGTCCACTCATTAAACAATATAATATCTCTAAACATTCAACACTACAATTTTCATCCATAGCAACATGAATATACTTAAACCTATAGTTTAACACATTATTTATGGTTTAAGAAATTATCAACACCACTTAGCTGTTCATTCAGTTTAAAGCATGCTAGTTATATGCAATTCGTGAATAATACAACAAACAGTGCATGCACAAAGTTTAATCAAAGTCGTCCCCAAGGTCTATAACAACTTCGAGATCCAAAAATCTTTCAAAATAGTTCAAGAGGAAATTTTCAGTATTTTAGAGATCTTGTGGGGATGTATCCCCATTTCTCTCTACATTGCTGGTTGTTGTTTCATGTGTCTAAAATTTACATGGGCTACTATTCTTTCGTTCTTTGTAAGGGCATTAATTGGATTAGGTGTTCTTCTCCGCAACCCCAACATGTCAATGCACTTCTTTTCTCCCCAACCTTATGAGGTTTCTCTCTGGTTTGCTAGTATGGCACCCTTCCACATTTCCAGTGTTTGAGGCTTGTTGCAACAACCCTTGCATGTAGGATAGGTTTTGTAGCATCATTGTGTTCAACTTTGCTTGTTCTTATTGTTTTCTAATGAGTCTTTTATTCTTTGTTTGCAATTTTTTAACTTAGCTTTCAAGATCCTCAGGGTATCCATTCTATTAGGGAAACTTTCCTCCTTTTGCTAAGGATGGACTTGGTCCATATTGTGTTGTACCATATTAGTGTCATTTCCTCTATTTCTAGCTACAAATTGGATCTTCTTATGTGTTGTCACATGTACACACACAATTGTCAATTATATCAAGAATAAACATATCATTTTGTCATCTCGTCATGCCAACACTAAGCATGTTGATTGACGATGTCCACATGTCTAAAACCCATGTTAGTACATAAATAAACATGCAAGTAGGTTAGTAAGCATAATAGTTATAAATCCAAGAAAATTAACATATGCATTAATCAATATGTTGTATTAAGTTTTATCCATGAGCTTCTATCTCTATTCCCAAAGGTCCAGTGTTGAGCCTTTGCTTCATATCGTGTATTTCTGGCGCTCTAGGCCCAACATTTGAACTAACACTTTGATACCGCTATATAACGCTCCCTCCTACCCCCTTGTACTATCTTTGGCTATGGAAGGTGCTACTTATGACTTAACTCGACCTCTAAGGTGTGTTATGAATATGGGGTTACAAAATTCCTTCTTTTTCAAAGGTTGCAAAATTAAAAGTTGATATCACCATTGCATCCAACTCGTTGAGAGATTTCTGATGATATAAATTTCATCTCTGTTCGATTTCTGAATTTAAATTATGTCCAATTGAAGTTAAACCAATCACCGAGGGTCACATTAGCACAAGACCATCACGCGACATCCACGTGGTTCCATCCTAGCCCTCGTGGCATCACCATGTCATTTCTTAGACCATAATTTCATAAATTTCCCTTCGCACAACTGAGAGAGAGCACCCCTTTGTTTTTCTCTGCATCTTCCTGAAGGGTTGTGTAAGGACCTACGGTTCTTGGCACGACCATCGTGAAGTGCGACGGCTTGTTTGGTGAACGAGCGAGTTGGAAACATGAATGAGCGAAAGGCTTGAACCGAAATGTGTGAAATGACATAGTAAAAATGCACATGAGGAGGTTGAGTGATGATGTTTTATAGTGTGGGCATGAGTTTAACACACCCACGGGCCGATTCACATGGAATGAAAGTTCGAGCGAAGATTGTTGGTCGACCAACAAGAAACAAGGGGAACCGATGTGATGTGAGGGCGTTTGACATATGGTGGATGAGTCGGCTTGGACAGCTCGACTTGCCCTACCATTCGTATAAGTAAATGAAGGCGTGGAGCATTTGGAACACACTTGACAAGCATTCGGATGAGCTCGGATGATCATTCAGTGATACGAAGAGGGAAGTGCGAAGAGTTGCAAGTCGCAAAAGAGGCACAGAGTTAATGCGCCCGCTCTTGGGCAAAGGCACACAGTGAAGGCACGATTTTGTATCTTGGGTGAGGGCGTGGGTGAAGGCGCCCGCCGTTCGGTGAAGGAGCGTAGGTGGTGACTCGGGTAGGTCGCTTGCTCACCGTGCAAGAGGAAATGCGAAGGGTGTCTCGGGTGACTCGGGTAGATTGCCCGTCCATCGTGTGGAAGGTGACTCGGGTGACTCGGGTAGGTCGCCCGCCCGCCATGCAAGAGGAAACGCGGGGTGACTTGAGTGAGGTTTCCCACCTGTCGTGCAGCGGTAAACGAAGTTCGGTTGAGGAGTGCGGTTGGCAGCTCGTGTGAGGGTGCGCCCGCCAACTCGGGCAAGGAACTCGGTTGACACATGGTGGTGTGGCAAGTTGTAAATTTGGCTAAGTATGAAACTTGGTGTTTCCAAGTATACTTGTAAATATTGAAAAGTTGATTAATGTAATATATTCGGGCAGACTCATTGTTTAGGGAGTTGCCCCTCCCTTTATACTGTGTAATTTTCTTGTTACTTATAATTGCTGTGGATAATGGATGTGTATGGGTGTTCATTGGTGTTATCGGGAAATCTAGTGTCTATGTAGAGCTGCTAGTCCTACTAAGGCTGGTAGCTACCTTAGAAACAAACAAACTAAAACTACTTTCATTTTCCTTTATGAGAAATAGATAAGAGGGGAATAAAGGAGACCAACCTCTGTCTTGCGCTTGGTTCCTTGCTTGATTCCTCTCCCTTCTGATAGATCCTTGCCACTAGCTTCCTCGTCTACCCAGCTTCAAAGAGCACCTGTAGAATCAAAGCAACATGACACTATCCAAGAACATAGATCTATTATCATAAACAACATAGGACCAGATATATATTGACCACACAAATGCATATATCATCAATCATACAAGAACATGGAGGAAAACTTGAATAACTTTATTGATAATCAAGAAATAGCAAAGAGGATTACAACTAATTGTTCTGACCCAACATCATCCTCTCAGCAAGAAAGCCCTTCTTCACCTCATGAAAAGCTTAGATCACCCAACACTATGATGTTACACCAAGAAACCAGCAGCACTTCCTTAGAAGATACAAAATTCCAGCCTTTGGATCTCTGGGATGAGGGATCCATATATAGATGTTTGCAAGGGGGGTGAGTCAACGTTTGAGATTTGATTAGTGTCCTCTCTCTGATAGTTCTTGATTCCACTTTGAGATTGATGATCTCTTACTCATCCCTGGGCGAATGCAGAGAGGCAAGTGTCACAGGAGAAGTTTCTAGAAGATTCCATGATCCTTCACCTTGCAGATTGACCCTGCCATTTGTCCACTCTCGCCCATCGCACCCCATAGAAGGGCTTTTCAAGATGCATCGCACCTCCTGTGTGTATTTAGGTGGGATGCAACGCACTTTGACCACGGAGCAGGTGAGATGGTCCAGTTTTGACCAGTTCTGAGCAGTTTTTCATGGAGAACTTCTGGGAGAAGATGTAATCAGTTGACCTTGTTCTTTTAGAGGTTGGAACAACGCTTTTAGGGACTTAAGAGCCCTTGGTTTATGGACATTTATGATTGGGGTTGCAGTGCTCAAAAATGTCTATAACAGTTGCCCCCTAAAGCATGAGGTCGTTAATCTGTTGATGTCGGGTGAAATGCTTTATCATGAGGATCTGAAGTTCTTTCAAGCTGAAAGGCGACCTGTAATAAGATACAATACAATACATTATCTTCATAATATTTTCATGATCTAGCTGAGGCGGGCATTCCCATGCTCAATTTTATGAATTCATTTTCATGTACATAAGACAGACAATCGTCTGAGTGTACACTGATGATTCTGGTAGAGCCATCATCCGTTAGGTTGGATGATTATCTGTGTAGTAATGATGTACATTTGATGTCTTTATTTTCCTGAAAATATATCGCAGCCCAGATGGATGAAACTAGATCCGGGGTCTTCAATCTCATTCGATCTTCACTCAAAGTACAAGTCGATCCATGTGAGAGATGTTCTGGAGTCGAACATGGAAAGACATCGCCTGATTACCAGCCAATGATGTAAGCTGTTAACAGGCACAAGAGGAATCACCGATAATGATGATGACCCTCAAGGTACTACAGTACAATTCACGTGGTGTGAATAAGGGACTTGGCATCGAACACCATGCAAAGTCTTTTGGTCGAAGGCCATTGATGTAAACCTGTCACCGGAAGTGAGAAACTTGCCATTAAGGCATGCAAGCTTCAAAGTACTGAAAGGGTTGTTCTTAGATCGACTTCTTGGATAATGAGCTGATGTTGACAAGAAGCGATCCGTCATAGGAGGGCCTTAGTGAATTCCACATCAATGACACGGAACGGAGAAAATAATTTTAATGGAGGTGAAAGCGATCTGGTGATATAAGGTTCAAAGTGGCGGTCATGAAAGAATGGAGCGTAAATGTATTGCAGTGGGTGAGACACAGGTGAATTCTCTGAGACTTCTCTTGAACATATCGGCGACACTGACATGATGGATCGGTAGCATTAACCCCAAATATGGATGGTGTGACGGAACCATGGTGATGTGACCAGTGAATGGAACAACCCAACCCGACTCGGATGCAGAGTGAAAGTGTCATGTTCAAGAGCAACTTGCTACCGATAAAGTTTCTTCAAGTTTCCTTCCCAATTTTTCCCCAGTCATTGCTGACCAGTGCCTCTTTATTTTTTTCAAGCTTGAGGAGGATAACATATGCTTGTTCTATAATTTTCCCTTCGGGCAAAACCATCGCTATGTTTTAACGAGCCTAGCGATAGTGAAACTCGTTCTTGTCTGTATGGACAAGTTTGTCACTATTCGGTTTTAACGAGTTTAACGACAAGGATAACTCGGTCCTTTTCAATTTTAGAGAGTCTGAAAAAGGGACGTAAAGAAAACTCCAATAATCCTTTTTTGTCATATAATCTCTTGAGTCCGAAAAAGTATAAAACAATACAAAATGGATGAATTTTCAGTACTTTTAACGAGCCGAACAAAACAAGCGCTCGATCTTTTTGTGTAATAATCCCTCAAGTCCAAAAAGATTAAAATCTAAAGGAGGGATAGTACTTCCGGTCCCTTTAACGAGCTGGAGAGGCCAATGGCTCGGCAATCTTTTCATATTTTACGAGTCAGTTGAAAAAAGCTTAAAGGAGACTCGTTTTTTGAGGAACAAGTGATAAATTCGGGTAGCAGCTGATTCTAGGTAAGGTTTGGAATTTTCCAATCACGACAGTGTCACAAGGATGGCTAACAGGATCACTCTTCGCAGCTGTTCCTCAAAAGAGTAAACAATCAAATGGAGGTGAATGATAAGCCAATACAGAGTGGAGGTGATGATGAGAACACGACCAAGGCTTCAAAGGCTGATGATAATACATTCACGATGGTTATTTACCGGAAATTGGTTCATTTTTTAATGAGCTTAAACTCTGGGGGAACATTTGCTCATTGCTTATGTTTATTTTTTAACGAGCTTGAATTCCACGTTAAAACTGCTCGATCCAGTCGTATAATAAGGATGTCTCATATAAAAACGACATTTTTTCAAAGCTTTGCCCCGCATCCTTTCTTTATGCAAGTTAGGAAACGACCAATCCTACGAGTTTAAAGGGTTAGAGGACCTATAAATTTAAAAAATAAATGGTCGCTCTTCGCTTGCATGCCAAAAGGTTTGCATGCCCCCAGGTATAGTGAAGCAGAGTTTCGAGGTTACCCCTCAATTTGTAGACAAAACATTTGTTTTATCGGGAAAGGCCTACCTTTTTCAGGTTACCCTTAAATTTGCAGACAAAACATTTGTTCTATCAGGAAAGGCCTACCTTATAATGGAGGTATCTTAATCCGGTCTAATCCCAATTTCCAAAATGGATGGGTGTGTCAGCCAGTCATATATCCTCTGTGGAAACCTTCCCTATACCCAAGGTTTTCCTGTCGAAACAGGCTAGGGTGCATGCCCCCTGGGTTTCAGTCATATTCTCCGAATCACTCGTGCTCATCAGGAGGACGGACTGGGGATTGATGAGACATTCCTTGCGTGAAAAGACCATTCAGGGTTGGTATATGATTATTTGCTATGTGTGAACCGGGAAATAAAAGCTGGTCTACAAGCTTGACCACTCTCCCTTTATACGGAAAACACATTACTCTAAAGAGTGAGGAGACAATGGCTCCCATGCAATAAATATAGTCTCGTCCAAGGAGTAGATTATAATCCAGGGGTCCTTGGACTACCATTACGTTCATGTGAACGGTTTTCCTTCTCAATGTTATCGGCACATTGGGAAGGATCCCTAACGGTCCACTGGTTCCTTTGTCAAAGCCTGTTAGATTTCTCATCTCAGGCAAAAGCGATGGTGAACCAAGCTCTTTCCAAGCAGTTGAGGAAAGGATACTCACAGAAGCCCCTTCATTTATGATGGTATCGGCCATGACCATTCTGTATATTTGAGCAACGATTCGAAATGGTACACTAGCCGGTAAGCGGGGTCTGCCTAGTAGATTCCAATCGAAGGAAACAACTAGGTTGCTTGGAGGTGGGACCGAATAGACGGCCGGATACGACTATGAAAAACTCCCTTCCGGCGGTAAAGGAACGGGTAGACTGCCCCCATGTTCATCGGAGTTTGTGCTTACGAAGATAATTTGGATGGTGTCATTCTTGTTCTCTTCGGTGACTGTATCATCTGAAGATGGATCCTCTGAAGGCAAGACCTGGTCTACTGCCGCCTCGACCTTTTGACTTTCGTCTGGTGTGGATTCAAATGGTTTATCTTCAATGATAGACGCTTCGACCGACCACAAGGGCGTGTCAGCCGGATTTTCAACTAGTGATGGACTCGGCAAGGGCTTCTTATATATAGGAGGAAGCCGTAACGGTGAAACCGGACAGTCGTCCAAAACTCTTTTAGCCTCGTCTAAGAAGGGACAACGGTGGACTGCGTGATTGCCTTCACACAGTTTCCTTTTTGTCCAGGGGCTTCACTTTCACTAGTTGACGGTGTACTTTCAACATGACCTTCAAAGGTTGATGACACCGAATTGTGCAAACGAGGAGACCAGTCCCTGAAGATCCGAGGGATGCAAGGACAATCTCGATGATAGTGGTCTCCTTTGCAAATGACACATGGCGATTTAGGCCTGGATGGTGCAGTGTGTGGATTTTCGCTAGACGATGCCTGGTCGCCCCTTTTCGCCTTTGGCTCCTTCTTCTTCTTCTCTTTCTTTTTCTTCTCCTTCTTCTTCTCAGTTACTTGATTTTTGGCTTTACTAGCTTCATCAAGCGAAGAGGAAGGAGGAGAGGAAGAGTTGGACGAAGTAGAGGGTTGGGGGGTGACTTTGGTATCGTTTAGTTGCTGACTTGATTGTTCAGGTATCATGGTGTTCTGAACAACAGAAGTTGAAAAGAGCCATACGGGCAAGCCGATTGTTAATCTTGGAAGCGACAATGTGGCCATATGGGGTGCACCAACATCTCCCCAAGAGGAGAAAGGACCAGGATTTCCCCCAAGGGGAACTCCTTGATTGGTGGACTCCATTTCTCTCAACCTAAGACCAACGTAGGAAAGGTGATATTTATTCCGATTAAAATAAATTTTAGACGCTTTGACACAACTTGCTTTTTCAATTTTTAAGAGTCGAGAAAAAACAAAAGATGACTCTAGTTGCCTTCGGTTTTTAATGAGCCTGAAGTGACAAGTGCTCAGATGGACCTTTTCCTTTAAGGAGTCTGAAAAGGAACAAAAGATACTGCTCTGGAAATCTAGACAGAGGGATTACCAAACCAATCGCAAAACTGCAGAATACTTTTTATGGTACGGCAGTCAATCTTCCCGAATGCCGTGTTCAGTGCATTGCGATCGATAGGGCGGTAGACATGGCTTCCTATGGATAAAGGATAAAGCCTACTGTGGTCTCCCAATATATACTCGACGGTACATGGGAGCACAAGTCCGTACTGGCACTTATCGTCTCAAAGTGGAGGAATCACCCAACCATCAATGAAAACAACAGTTACCAGGCTTTACGATGCCGGAATACGTCTCTAGCCTAGACTTCTAAATGTTGTGCGTTAGGTTCCAAAGCGTTTTTAGATTCATTAAATTTATTTTAAAGTTGATCTTGCTTAAGAAATTTGCCTTTCAGGTTCACCACGTGATGTAGTTGTACAATTCCTAAAATGCGATCTAAGATGATAAACAGTCGTTTAATCTTCTTTTTGCAATGAAAATCCTAGCTACTAAGGAAAGCGAGATGATATTCTTTCAACATAGAGCAGAGAGCACACACTATATGCACTGTCCTAAATCAAACCAACAAACAATCTAAATGCAAATGCACGTGCATGTATTTGTTTTTAGCCTTCTTAATGTGTGAATGATAAAAAGAAAGGTAAGTGCAAATCTGAATTATTTTTCAAAGCGACATTACTAGCAAGTTTCTTTTCAAGACAAAATGAGGACAATGACAACACTTTGCAATTTGGAATTGAAAACTTGCTTTCGACGCTTGAAAAACTAATAATTCAAATCAAATACAAGAGTAACAATGTAATCGACTATCAAGAACAATTGGATTATCTTCTATGACTGAAAACGACACTTGCGACACTTTCAAATCAAGAAACGACAATACAATTACGCTACTTCTTTGTAAAAGAGAACTGAAAATGGCTCAAAATACATAAAAACATTTACAGTTATTTGCACAAAGGAGGCGGAATAATGGCAAGGAAGGGGGTTTCAATAGAGGTGTACTGACTGCAGGCAGCAAAACTCTTGAATAGAGCTGAAAAGAGTGAACACAGAAACCAAAACTTAGGAGCAGGAAAGGCCTTGTCTGATCAGCGCACCTGTAACACAGTGAAAAAGAGATGCAGCGCACCTACTACACCCGGGAAGTGCGATGCATCCAGAATTCACAGAAGAGACAGTGCGATGGACCAGGGACGAGACTTTAACTAGGTTTCGGGTCACAGTTTGTAGCTCAGTTCAGGGATTTAGGCCGAGCAAGTGGTAATCAGTAAACCAATCACAGGGGTAGATATAAAGAGGTTACTACAGCCACCACAAGGGCAATTAGAGAGCTTGTAAATAAATTGTTCAGTTCATAAACAAAACCCGGAGATAGACTGAAGCAGCATTGATCTACTTTGCACTTGCATAGCAAATGCAGTTCGAAGGCTAGTTGGCTTAACTTCAGGCTTCGTCTGTAAGTTTATAAAGTAAACAAATGTAGATAAACAAACAATCTATTCGTTCCCCAGCAGAGTCGCCATTTTGTTATCGGGAAATCTAGTCTTTATGCAGAGCTACTAGTTCCATTAAGGCTGGTAGCTACCTTAGAAACAAACAAACTAAAACTACTTTCGTTTTCCTTTATGAGAAATAGATAAGAGGGGAATAAAGGAGACCATCCTCTGTCTTGCGCTTGGTTCTTTGCTTGATTCCTCTCCCTTCTGATAGATCCTTGCCACTAGCTTCCTCATCTACCCAGCTTCAAAGAGCACCTGTAGAATCAAAGCAACATGACACTATATAAGAACATAGATCTATTATCATAAACAACATAGGACTAGATATATATTGACCACACAAATGCATATATCATCAATCATACAATAACGTGGAGGAAAACTTGAATAGCTTTATTGATAATCAAGAAATAACAAAGAGGATTACAACTAATTGTTCTGACCCAGCATCATCCTCTCAGAAATAAAGCCCTTCTTCACCTCATGAAAAGCTTAGATCACCCAACACTATGATGTTACACCAAGAAACCAGCAACACTTCCTTACAAGATACAAAATTCCAGCCTCTGGATCTCTAGGATGAGGGATCCATATATAGATGTTTGCGAGGGGGTGAGTAAGCTTTTGAGATTTGATTAGTGTCCTCTCTCTGATAGTTCTTGATTCCACTTGGAGATTGATGATCTCTTACTCATCCCTGGGCGAATGCAGAGAGGCAAGTGTCACAGGAGAAGTTTCTAGAAGATTCCATGATCCTCCACCTTGCAGATTGACCCTGCCATTTGTCCACTCTCGCCCATCGCACCCCATAGAAGGGCTTTTCAAGATGCATCGCACCTCTTGTGTGTATTTAGGTGGGATGCAGCGCACTTTGACCATGGAACAGGTGAGATGGTCCAGTTTTGACCAGTTCTGAGCAGTTTTTCATGGAGAACTTCTGGGAGAAGATGTAATCAGTTGACCTTGTTCTTTTAGAGGTTGGAACAACACTTTTAGGGACTTAAGATCCCTTGGTTTATGGACATTTATGATTGGGGTTGCAGTTCCTAAAAATGTCTATAACAATTGGTATAAATGAATAATATTAATACTTAGTTGATAAACACAAACTAAGTAGGACAAGTGGTTAGGCGTAGTCCATGAACATAAGTATTGGTGAAAAGAAAGTGTTCGGTGGTGCCGTACTTTGCCAAGAGCGGTTGAAAGACTACCGCAAGCCTGGGGGTGTGACAGGTGGTATCAGAGCTGCTGATTCGGGCATTGAAGGTTGAAGCTGCGACACAACTACACTAAAGTGCATGTGGTATCAGAGCTAGTGCCGGGGAGCTGGTGCTGGTGTTGAAGCATTGAAGCTAATACACACCTACACTTCGTGACAGGTGGTATTAGCGTTGGTTTGAAAACTTGGTGAGAAGTTTTGCAGGAAGCTGGTGTTGATGTATTGAAGCACTGATATACACCTTAACAGGTGGTACCGGAGCAAGGTTTGCTCGTGACGAAGTGACAGTGGAAACAGGTACTTGTAGGTGAAGGAAGTTGGTTTCACACAAGTGAAACAAGAACTGGTTCGGTTTGCAGGGAACTTGGTGAAGTTGGTGGATGATCGATGCTAGATGACAAAGAAGGAAGAAGGAAGCAGAGATGGCAGGTGAAACTCATGTTGTATCGGGTGAATCTAGCCACAATGCGACCAAGGCCTTTATAAACAAGATACTAGAGAGAATGGAGGCATTGGAATCTTACTGGACTAACAATATGGATGTGGTCACGAAGGAACTAGAGGATCATGTGCAGGTGAGGGAAGAATTGGATGAACTCCGTACTCGGCATGAGTACACTGATCTTAAGTGTACACAACTTGAAGGGGAAGTCAAGGAGATTGGAAAAGCGAGGGATCGAGGTCTGGCAGAGATCTTGAACTTGCAGAAATCCCTTGATGATGCAAATGATGAGACCGCGGTGTTGAAGAAGGCCGTGAGGCATAACTCAGGTGGTGGAGTGTCTCATGTGAAAGTCAAGGAACCAAAATCTTATGATGGTACAAGAAGCATGAAGACTCTTGGTAACTTTCTCTGGGATATGGAGCAATACCTGGAATGCTTGGGTCTATCCGATGATGAGACAAGGGTGAAAGTGGTTGATCAATTCCTGACAAAAGATGCTAAAATGTGGTGGAGAAGGGGGATGGATCAGATTGATAATGGTAGTGCTAATGACATTACTTCTTGGGATGATATGAAGAAAGCTTTGCAAGCTCATTTCAGTCCTCAGGATGAAACATGGGAAGAAAGGATGAAGATTAAATTCATTAAGCAGACAGAGAACCTACAGACATATCAGCTGGAGTTTGCAAGTGCGATTCTGGAACTTCCTGACATGGCGGAAAGGGACAAGGTGTTCAACTTCATTATTGGATTAAAACCTTGGGCACACAATGAAGTGAAGAGGCAGAAGATAAAGACACTTGAAGAATCTTTTGTTGCTGTGGATCAATTGGTGGAGCATTATGACGAAGCTTCTGATGGAAAGAAGAAGTTTGATAAGCCAAAAGAGAAAAAGAAAGATGATGCTTCGAAATCAGATGAGAAGACGAAGATGAAGAAGCCATTGAAGTGTTGAATTTGTGCTGAACCACATATAGTGAAGAATTTCCCTTCTAGACCGAAAGTGGCTGCTATTGTACAATCTAATGCGAAGAAAGAAGAACCTTCTATGGGGATGATGCAGATTCTTGGATCTGCTGCTGCTACAGAAGCGGTCTCTTAGAGAGATCCTGAAAGGAACACCTTGGAGTATGTTCAAATGAAGATTGGAGGTATGGAGGTACTCACTATGGTAGATAGTGGAGCTACTCATAACTTCATGAGTGAAGACGTTGTGAGAAGAATTGGGCTGAAATTTGTACCAGTGAAGGCACAAATGAAGATGGTGAATTCTCCTCCTGATTCTATACTTGGTGTAGCTGAAAGGGTGGACACAACACTAGGTGAGTGGACCGGGAAAGTCGACTTCACTATAGTGCGGATTGATGACTATGAGGCTGTGCTGGGGATGGAATTCTTGAAACAATATGAAGCTATGATTGTTCCTCATTTGAAGAAGCTGTACATTTACGATGGAAGGGAAGATGTACCCATTGGTGTTCCAACCATTGGTGTGACAAAGCCTGATTGTAAACTAGCAGTGATGCAGATGGAGGATGAGAAGCGATTGGATGATGTATGTAAGCGGTTGTCTACTGCTGAGGCAAAGCTTACCGAGCAGTCATTGGTTATCAGGTCACTTTCTGATAGTATCTTGGATTTGTCAAGAAGGATAGAAGAGGTGGAGGATGATGATGACGAGGAGGTTTATGTGAGACCGAATGTCCATGAGGAGGATCGGGTGGCATATCTGCAAAGGATGGAGATAGAGGATCCTGACAGATGGATTGAGCTTATTAGTGAGGGTGAGCCTTCAGGCTCTACTCCCTCTACATATTCTTAGATGACATAGAAGATGGGGCTCATTGTTAGCTGCTCATGACAGTGAGTCCTTAAAACAGGTTGAGCAGATACGACAGATGGTGCAGGAATGGTTTGGCATCAGCATCATGACATGTTGTAGATGGGACAGAGTTTCCATGGACCTGAGCATGGGAGAGATTCTTGGTGAGTCCAAGATGTGGCAGGATCTGAGAAAGACTGGTGTAGGCATAAGGATGGACTTTCTTATGATTTCAGTGTGATAGTTGGACTGATCCCCCAACTAGTTCGAGTCATAAGGGCTAGCAATGTACTAGAGATATGTTGGCAGCAGGAAGAGGAGGATGACAATGCACAGGATGGGACAACACATGATGGAGACAGTGGTTTTTGCATATGTTGCAGGGATGTTGTAGTGTATGGACTGATTGATATCATGGACCGAGGATGAGACAGTTAGAGATGATGATCTTGGTGGATGGCTACTGGGATGGCATGATTATCGAGGAAGACAATGACTGACTTCAGGTGGAGAAGGATGTAAGGACCTGCGGTTCTTGGCATGACCACCGTGAAGTGCGACAGCTTATTTGGTGAACGAGTGAGTTGGAAACATGAACGAGCGAAAGGCTCGAACCGAAATGTGCGAAGTGACATAGTAAAAATACGCATGAGGAGGTTGAGCGATGATGTTTTATAGCGTGGGCATGAGTTTAACATACCCACGGGCCGACTCACATGGAATGAAAGTTCGAGCGAAGATTGTTGGCCGACCAACAAGAAACAAGGTGAACCAACGTGATGTGAGGGCGTTTGACATATGGTGGACGAGTTGGCTTGGAAAACTCGACTCGCCCTACCATTCATATAAGTAAACAAAGGCATGGAGCATTTGGAACACACTCTACAAGCATTTGAACGAGCTCGGATGATAATTCGGTGATACGAAGAGGGAAGTGCAAAGAGGTGCAGGCCGAAAAAGAGGCACAAATTTAATGCGCCCGCTCTTGGGCAAAGGCACACGATGAAGGCATGGTTTTGTATCTCGGGTGAGGGCGCGGGTGAAGGCGCCCGCCATTTGGTGAAGGAGCGCAGGTGGCGACTTGGGTAGGTCACCCACTCGCCGTGCAAGAGGAAACACGAAGGGTGTCTTGGGTGACTCAGGTAGGTGGCCCACCCGTCGTGTGGAAGGTGACTCGGGTAGGTCGCTCGCCGCCGTGTAAGAGGGAACGTAGGGGGACTCCGGTGAGGTGGCCCGCCCGTCGTGCAGCGGTAAATGAAGTTCGGTTGAGGAGTGTGGTTGGCAGCTCGTGTGAGGGCACGCTCGCCCAACTCAGGCAAGGAACTCGGTTGACACATGGTGGTGTGGAAAGTTGTAAATTTGGCTAGGTATGAAACTTGGTGTTTCCAAGTATAATTGTAAATATTGGAAATTTGATTAATGTAATATATTCGGGTAAACTCATTGTTCAGGGAGTTGCCCCTCCCTTTATACTGTGCAATTGTCTTGTTATTTATAATCGTTGTGGATAATGAATGTGTATGGGTGTTCATTGGTATAAAGGAATAATAATAATACTTAGTTGAGAACACAAACTAAGTAGGACAAGTGGTTAGCGTAGTCCATGAACATAAGTATTGGTGAAAAGAAAGTGTTTGGTGGTGCTGCACCTCGCCAAAAGCGGTTGAAAGACTACCGTAGGCCTGGGGGCGTGATAGGTTATATGCCATTGTCTCTTCTATTAACAAGGGAAAAGGAGAAATGCGCACCGCCTGCGTTTCCATTGCCCTAATCCAATCTTTTCTCTCATAAATTACTGACAATAATTTCTGCCAACTCCAATTTGACCCCAACCACATCATCATAAAACCTCTAGACAATGGCTTTCCAAGTTTGCAAACAACTTTAGCATTTAAGTAAGCTAGTATGGGTCATATCTTTAAAAACTAGGTGAGCAAGCAAACGACTTTAGGAAAAACTCGTGAGCAAGCAAGCTTCCCTCAGACCAGGGACTCGTAAGGCTATCATACTTTTAGTTGTTTTCATTTATTAATTTTAATTAATAATTGTTAGATATTTATTAAGGAGTCTGGATCGTCATGGTTTTCCATGCTTATGTTACAATCACAATTGTCATTACGAAATAGCAGGAGTAACGTGAGGGTTGTTACAGGACAATGGATGACTAGACATGACCATCGTCTAGAGGGGCTTAAAATCCTCCAAACAAGACATCTTCAAATTTATTGTGTCAGGAATATGTAACATAGGAAATTCCAAGAAAATTTAATTCAAGACTACCTAATGGGTTTATACCAAACTAAATCAACTGCATATGGACATTTATATCCATTCTCTAAACCCCATTCTATTTTTGTAAGTTTGATCAGAAGGATCTAATTGACTGGTTATTGTAATCTAACATCTATGTTTATAAATGACTAACTAATCAACGTAGAGGATTTGAACTTAAGCAATATTTATTTGTTTATTTATTTATTTTCGAGGAAGTTTCCAATTCACATTCTGTTCATATTCTTGAACTATAATATTTGTATCATATAATTTTTGTAAACCAATAGAGTTTATTAATCTTGGAATCCATGATTTCTTTTTATTTTTACGAATGTCATTACTGGAATTAGAAGGCCAAGAAGAACTAACATTCTTTAAAAATTGCATATTTCCTTTATTGCAGTTCTTAACTGTGTTTTACATAAGCATATAAGGTAATAAACAACAAGAAAGAAAAACTTGCACTTGAAGAAAGAGATCTACTTCATCTTCACATCCAATTGGCTTTTAACAACTATATCATGATCTTAGAGACTCTGCTTAGTGATAGTTACTACAATCACATCTATTGAGTAGCAACATACCACATCTCAAGGCATTTCTATTGAGCCATTAGAATCCCCTGATTCATCTCCAACTGATACTTAATTCATTTCACATAATTTGATGCAATCACTCACTAAAGATTTTTTTCCCAGGTAGAAGTTTCATCATGATCTTGAATTTGCTTGAGTTTTGTATGTTGCCTTGATGTATTGCTTCCTTAGAAAAGGTTTCTAGCATTGGGATATCAACTATTTCATGATGATCATGCATCTCTACAATGGTGGGAAAACATCTCCTCGAGCACTTTGCATGCATCCACCAACAAATTGAGAAGATACATTTCATCAAATACTTGGCATGCATCAATATTTATCTTGAATGCCAAAGCAAAATACCACCATAACATAGGGGAAAGGCATTGGCTCACCTTGATTTATTCTTTCTTAATATCATGACCATACCTTACAATAAAATGGACAAACATTTCTATAAATAATTGGTGATCCCATATATCTTTAGGCACTACGTGTTTATTATCAAATAAATTGTAAGTCCTTTTGAGATTGCCCCATGCTTGTATAAAAGCTCTCATGAAAAATGTCCCTATAAAGGTTATACCAAATTGAAACACATAGGTCACAACCATATAAAACACTATCATGGAAGTGAGGGATTGAAGTAGAATTTTCTTGAAACCAATCTCATCATTAAAGCTATAAACCCTCAATAATCTAACATTCTTATTTTCAGGGTCCACCACCAATCATTTAAACTAGTGCTAATCCCTATTGGTTTTCTGTTGGATGCAAGCTACTCAGATCAATGCATAATGTCTTAGGCATAAGCCATGGAACATCCAAGGAGCTATCATAACTACGACCTTCAGTGGGAAGAAATAGACCAACATTGTATGCCATCCCTCTCTTCTTTTCAATATATCAATCATATTGAATGATATTAAGGGGGTGAGGGGGATTTCCCTAGATTAAATTAGGGATATACATATTAGGGGAGAGGGTGTGTGGGTAGTTCAACCAACCAAAATTTCAGGGATGGGGGAGATTGTCAAGTCACCAACTTTTAGGGTGTAAATCTAAGTGGATTTGGGAATATTAACAATGGAGTTTAGGAAAGTCATCCAACTGTAACCTTAAATATTTATTTGATTTCTTGAGAAGAAAAAATATTGTTCTTGGCTTTTTGATCGTAGGATTTTTTAGTCAAATGATCTCAAATTTAAAGCTATGGATGTTGTTTGGAGATGGTGTTGTTTTTATAAAGAAGGCATTTATGTAAAAAGAAGGCATTTGTTTATGTAAAGAAGGTATTTTAAATTCTTTCTATGTTAACATATTCTATACTTGGGAGGCATTCATGACACTATGGAGAATGTATCTTATCTTATCCTTATGAAGCTATATGGGTCTTTTATAAGTTACAATCCCTTTTCTAATTTAAATCATTAAGAGGTTAGAAGTAAGACGTGCTGTTGGTGTTGAAAAATCTAGGGAAAAGTAGTGTAGTGTGATTCTTCATTACTTCATAACAATTTGTTGAGTCTTTTTACTTTTCTTGTTAGCTTATTCTTCTTCTTCTTCTTATTAGTGCATATGTGTGTACTTCATCAAACTGCGACCAAAACATAAATAACAAGAGCACAAAGTTTGGCTCTCTGCCAAGGACAACCTCTCCACTCTTGAGAGGAAAACCCTTGGTACGTTTTCTCTTATTGAAGCTTCTTATTTGAATAACTGCCAAACCCTAGACCCTTGACTAGGATATCCTCCAAGCACAAGTCAAATCCTTCCTCTTTCTACACTATAACTTCCGGCACATGGAACTTTGTCTTCCAACACTTAACTCCTTAGCACTTCGTCCTTCTTCTGCAGATTGTCTAAGTTAGGAAATCCTAGAACATTAGGGCTTCTTTACTTTGTTATAGAGAGAGTCTTCTTCACTTTCCTTTGGATACCTTGTAGACCTAGATACACATCGAATGTCGCTGCCTTCTTCTGTTGTCAAATTTGCAAGGGTTTACTTTTTGCACGTGTGGACAGAAATCCTAAAACAATCTCCTTCTCCTCGCTGTCTTTTCCCTTCTTCTTCACTAGTTGGGGAGGCCTTATGGTCCTTGTTTCTTAGCCCAAAACCAAGACACTTGTTACTGCTGTAATAACCGCAGGAAGCCTCCTTTATCTTCACACGTGTAGCTGCAGAAACCCTATAAAACGTCTCTTCTTCTTCGTTGTTCTTCCTCCTTGCTTGCTGCCCTTGTAAACCATCTACCTTGGCTTTCTTTGTCCTCCTCAGTACTCTTTTTCCTACCTTATACCCTCGCTGGTTTCAGAGATAATTTGTTGTCCTATTGAGGAGTGGACAACCTCTATAAATAGAGGTTTGTCCCTCCTCTTCAAGCCGACTTGACTGTCTATTAGGTTGACTTGACAATTTCACTATAATTCATCTTTTCTTCATTATTTTGCTACTTGGAGACTTCGTTGATGCTAGGAGAGGATTTGACTTGTCTTGGAGGTGTTCCCATGACCTTGTACATTGACATTCATGATGTAACATGCCCTCAAAGGGTCTCATCATAATTACATTTTGACTTTAACTTTCTAGAAGCACTTTAAAATGTGCTTGACCTATTTTCAATGAGGAACAAATTTATTGACAAATACTATAAAAATAATTTCTCTTTTCTTGAATAAATACAAATATCAAAATTACATTTATGAAGATTGAACCTAGTTACATTTCCTTCAACGCTCCCTCTTAATTAGGGAGGTATTCATACAACATTACAAGGTGTTTGGAAATTTTCAATCATGAAGAATTCACATAAGAGAAACCAGATTAGCAATCCATCTGTTACAACATCATATTCATCAACATTGTCATAGTGCAATGCCTTGACTAACAACTCCATCTCTTTAACAAACCATGAGCTACAATGCTGGTGAGACTAATGATTTATAGACACCATCATTGTCTCTCAAGGTGCATACCCACCCGGGTGTTCACCAAGTATGACCTTTTAGGACTATTCTTATCTTTGGTTCCCAGCCCTCAAAGAATATCAATCCTCTTTCCTACTCTTGTCTTGGATGCGCTACACATCCTCAAAGAGTACCAGATTCCAGATGATTACCTAATCCTCCTTTTCTTTCTCCCCAAATGAAGACAAGAATGTTGTGTCTATCTTGTGTCTACATTTCCATTCATGGCCTTCATTTAGACTTATGATTGTTAGTCTTGGTCTAGTGCATGACCCATGAAATAGAAAACACAATTGTCACTCCTTTGTAATCAGGGGTGATTCAAAACTCCCTCTTGATCAGGGACCTGTCTGAGCTCCCTATTAACTGGGGACTCTTTCCTTCATCAACAACTTCTTCTTTGTGGATTCTTTAGCTATTTGATCTCTTTCCTTGCTTGATGTCATGAAGTCTTTGTTCGAAATTCTTCCAGGGCACCATCCATCGATCACTTTCCTTCTTAATTTGTCATTTCATTGCTTCATGGAAAGTGACTATCAGGGTTTTTGTCTTCTTGGCTACTCCTTTGTCATCTTGTCCATGCTTCAGAATACTCTCCTGATGGATGCTTCATAGTACTTGCTAGGTTACATGCTTTGACCTAGTAGCCTATAATGACTTCACCCTGATATTGCTTCAACATTGAATTTTCTTTTGTTGGATGGCTTCTTCATCACGACATCTCTGTATAGTAGAATTAGTTATCTTCACCTTTATATATCCAAGGCCTTCATAGGTGTCAAGGGTCCTTTCTTTCTTTATCAGAGTTGTCCTGCCTTCTTTCGGGAGATATCTTCAAGGCATTTTGTTAGATAGTGATTCTCGGTGATCATGGTGTCTTCCACATGCTTGATCTCTTTCTTCATTTGCTTCTTTTCAAATATATAGGTAAACCATATAATGATTCTTTGTGAGGGAATTCCTTCATTGCTTTCTTTCTGGACTTGTCAGCGTTTCTTCTTGCTTCTTAGTCAACAATCTTATGCTCCTTATGTGAGCATATTCTTTTGTTGACCTTCATTGCATTGGTACATGCCTTCAAGCATATTCTTGGTGAAAGAGATTCTTTCATGCTTGATCATGTTATAGAACTATACTCATGACTCAATAATATACAAATGAAAACATGACTTAAACTTTGGTGCATACATATCTCATCTTGATTCTCCTTTGATCATTCGTTGGTGTGGCCCTTATTGCTTCATCTTAGCTTGCCTACATATCATTCTTTTCTTGAAACCCATGAATGGGATTCCCAATAAGACATCTGCTTTGGTCCATGAACCTTCTTTTGAAGATTCCATCATAGGATCTCAAAAATCCTTTCCTTGCAAATGTTTCCTTTCTTTTGATGATGTAGGTCTTCTAAGATTCTTATGATGATCAATTTTTATTTCATCATGTATGAGGTCCTATACTAGTGTTGATGGTGCTGGACCCGCCAACATTCGGGGGATCTCCTTGGTGTGAAGTCCCAACTAGGCCTCACATGGTTTGGTGTAGGAGTCCCATCCGATATGATGGCCCGGTTACCATTATCTTAAATGTTTTCCTTAGCTCTTGCTTGTTAGCATGAGAGAGTGGTCTTCTTTGTATTCGAACAACGAGGTTCGCGTGCCTGGTGAATGCTAGTGTTGCTTGTGTCAAGTTTCTTTCACAACAGAGAGAGGGTGGGAGTGAGTCTCAAGTCGGATGGGAGGAAGTCCCATCTCTGTCAGGGACACACAACACAACAAGACATGCACAACTTCGAGAAGAGTAATCTACATGGATGCAACAATCACAACACACAAAGGAAGATAGCACGAATAACACCCAGTGGGCAGTCTGCGCGAGTAGCAGGTTTACGTGAAAGGTTTTGTTTGATGTTCGAGAGGTAACCAACACGGGTAGGACATCGTTAACAACTTATACAACACATTTTTGTAAATATATGTATTATAACAAATGAATGAGTTCAATTGTTTGACACAGGTTAAAGAAACATGCATTACAAATGTTCAAGATTAATTCTTACAAACATTTACAACACATGTGTGAAAACGTGCTGGCCTGTGAGCAAGATTCTAAATTAAGCGAAAGTTCCAAGACACATTGATACACCATACATCACTAACCCCATGGGCTGGGCGTTGGAGCCACTACTCGCTCCTCAAAGAAAAGATTACAGAATCTCAAGGCTATGTGGAAGGAGCCAAGGTGAAAAGTCCTTTGCATGTACAAATGAGTGGGTATTTATAGCCAAGGGTGAAACTGGCCCTTGTGATTGTTCAACTTTCCTCATGATTGTTTGAATTCCATGAATTTTAGATTACATGACCCTTCAGATCACAAGTGGGCCTCTTGGACTTCCATGTTACATTACATTGATTGACAATAGTATGGCCCACAGTAGTGATGTGGTCGACACGACTCGACATGACAATGTTGGTATGTTCATGCTGTTGCTAGTGTGCATGTTGAGCTGTAATGTTGCTGAGTGATTCGCTTGATGGTCATTGGATTCGCTTGATGTTGCATGTGCACGTTGCTCCTATGCTTGTACTTTGGCATGCTTGACATGTTCGTCTGTTCGCAAAAATATCTCCTCACATGTTCGCTCTTCTGTCTATCCGCGCATGTCGTCCGTTCGTCCGTTCGCGAACACATCTTCCAATGGTCGTCCGTTCGCAAACACATTGATTCACATGCATCGTTTGTTCATGCATTTGTAAACACATCCTTTGGATGCACTCTCCTTGTCCATCCCATTTATCATCGCGTCATGTTTGTTCATGTACTTGTATTTGCAGTCACTTGTGAAGAGATGACATCAAATCCATAAACCTCCTAATATACCATGATGCATGGTCATTCACTTTTGGATGTAGGTGACCAGGAGAGAGGACAAGACTGTGAAACTACGCAATGTAAGTTTCAAGTTGGGATGCGAGCTCTGAGAATTGTTGGTGAAAATTGTGTAGAGGTTACTGGGGGACTGAGATGTACAATCCAGATTAACAGTGACTGTCTGCTGGATCTCGCTCGGCTGGAGGGAAGATCTGCGCAATTTTTGGAGGGAAGTAGTTTAGGCAATAAAGGGCCTTGGCAGCAAAAAACTGTGCAATTCCTGGAGGGAGCTAGCTGCGAGCTTCAGGAGGCTTGGCATAAAAAACTGCACAATTCTTGGAGGAAGCTAGTTGCAGGCTTCAGGAGGCTTGGCAGCAAAAACTGCGTAATTCCTGGAGGGAGCTGGTAGCGGACTACGGGGTTTGCTGGAGACAAAAACTGCGCAAATGCTGGGAGGCTGTGCTGTTGGGCACCTCTATGCAATTTCTGAGCTGAGCGACATGTTGGGCTGCTGATGGGCTTGCTTAGAAATTTGCGTAGTTTCTGAGCTGAGTGGGATGCTGGGCTGCTGATGGGCTTGCTCATAAATCTGCGCAGTTTTTGCGCTGAGCAGCATGTTGGGCTACTGATGGGATTGCTCAAAAATCTGCGTAGTTTTCTGGGTGAGCAGCCGACTGACTGTCTGGGTGACTAGCTGGAAAGAATGCACAATTCTTGAGGGAAACAAGGACAGACACTTGGTGTCTGTCTGGCTTATCTGCACAGTTTTCTCAGTCAGTGGAGTGGGCAAGGTTTGCAACTTCTGTACAATTTTTTAGGGGAGTGAGTCCCGAGGTCAGTGCCTATTCGAATTCTCTGGTTAACCAGTAGGAGGGTTGATTGATTAGATTACGGGCATCGTAGATTGAAATGGCTTGTTGGACACTTCTACGCCGTTCTGGGTGACAATCGGTCGAGTCATTTGTAGGATGGAGGTCCAGTTGTTAGAAGGTGATCCGGTTGCTAGAATTTCAGCAAAATGACTAAGTGTGTGAATGAGTGAATTTGTGCATACGCGAATTTAGCAAACACACACTCAACATAACTTGACGATAAGATGCTTCAAACCATCAAGACGACATATGTTCAACATGACTAACCAACAATGTGAGTGACAAGCACAACACTTGTGATAGATCATTGAACATTTGTGATGACGCTTGCACGACAGTGCATACAACTTCGTGTGTCAGTGCGACGTGTGTTTACATAGCGAATACAACATGTACACACGAAGCGAAAACCTTGTGCACGAATAGAACATGGTTGCAAGCGTGGCATTGTGATCAACATGCAAAAAATGTCCGTTGAATGGTCAAGAAAAGAGGGTGCAAAGACTTACACGAGCCCATGGGGTGAGCTCGAGTGATTGCAAATGTCAAGTAAAAATTCAAGGGAGGTTCCGAAATTGGATGCGGGCCAAAATTATGGAGGGTGTTGCAGCCACTACAACACTTGGCTACACATTGGTAGAATTCCAGCTTCTCTGTTTTGTTTCATTGACAACACAAGGCCTTGGTCTTTCCGAGAGTATTGAATCACTCTGTGGGTTACTTCGGCTTTCCCGCTTATCCCATGGGCTGACATGGTTCACTTTTTTCCAACTCAGTTAAACATAAGAAAAGTTTCAGCTTGATCATAGTGTTTCAAAATCAGGAAGGGTAGTTTGGTTTGCGAGTTGAAATTTTTCAGAGTATAAGTTTCATCTCTATTGTTTCTTTGCTACCAACAGGCCTGGACATTGCCCCAATGGAGTCACATAGGAACACATGCATTGCTCTACTACCAACGAGCCTGATCAGTACCCCAGTGAAGTTGCATGCTTCACCTCTTTGCGCAGGAAGCCTTTCTCTTCTTTCGCCTTTGTATTTTTTCAAGAGGACAGTGCATAGGCACTTATTTATTTTTGGGGCGGAAGAGGGATCCCGACTTATTGAGAGTAGAAGAGGTTGTTCCTTCAAAGAAGCATGTAATACCTCTGACATAGGTTTTCTTGTTTATATTTTCCCCTTCTTCGTTTCTACTAGTTGGATGAGCTTGATCAAATAGAGCATAAGACTGAGTACATGCATGGGGTTTCCCAATGTGGACACAGGTTCATGGTTGGACCCAAGCTTCCCTTGCAAACAACTCGTATTTTTCGTCAAGACTTCATTGACCGAAGGTTACAACCAAGCACAGAGAATATGGACACAAGACTGGCGAAGTGCTACAATGTCACAAGTCTCTCTAGATTTCAACCACATATTTATTCAAAAGCCATGACTCGGTAGAGAGCAACACTTATTTCCAGAAAATAAATATATAAAGGTACCAAGCAAACAAAACAAAACGAAACAAAAAATAGTAAGCAAAGCAAACAAAGCAAAAACAATAAGCAAGTAAGAAGACTATGTACATGGTGCGGGGCGCGGCTCGACCTACTGAAAATAGTGTTTGAGATCTTGGCCGTTGACAAGATGGTTGTCAATCCTCCCTCAAGTGATTGAAAATGGTATGTGTGTGGGCCAAGCTTCTCATGTACTGTGTACGGACCAATCCACAGGGACTGGAACTTCATATGCTTTCCTTTGTCTTCGTGGGGTTTATCTCATTTCAAGACTAAGTCATCAACATCGAAGTTAGCTTTCCCTGTAGACTTCTTGTCGAACCATCTCTTGATACGGTTCTGGTGGAGTGTAAACTTTTCTTTTTCTTTCATTATTTCTTCCTGTAGTTTGTGAAGCATATCCATCCTACACTGAACTAGCATGCAAGGCTTGCCTTGGGATTCTTGAGACAACTGAAGTGTAGGCAAGTAGATGTTGGGTGGTAGGATGGCTTCTTTACCATATACCGAGAAGTATGTTGAGGTATTTAGAGAGGGTTTGGGTGTTACGTGGTCATCCCATAAGGTATTCATCAAGGCATAGTGCCAATTAGACTGCTCAGAGTAAACGATATTTTTGATTATATGGATAAGATTTTTGTTCATGGATTCCGCGAGACCATTTCCTTGCGGGTAGTAGCTAGATGAATGTTTAAGCATAATACCATTTTGTAATGCAAAATTATAAATCTTTAAACATGAAAAGTATGTTGCATAATTAAACACAAGTGATACCGGAACACCAAGGCGTGAGATGATGTTTTTTTGGAGGAAGCTAATGATTTCCTGGTTGTTCACTTGCTTGAGCAAAACTACTTCTGTCCACCTCGTGAAGTAATTAGTTTCCATCATAATGTATCGTTGTTGTTTTTATAAATGTGGGAAAATTTATCCGATGATGTCCAAGCCCCATTATTGGAATGGTTCAGTAACTGCAATAGGGTGTAGTGAGGCTACTAACCTTCGTGTTTTACTGGTGCATTGTTGACAGACCGGGCACTTGTGGGCATAAGTGTGTGCATCCTTGAATAATGTGGGCCAATAGAAACTGGCTCGCATAACTTTGTGTGCAGTGGTATTTCCCGCAAAGTGACCCTTGACTGGTCCGTCATGTAGTTCTTGAAAAACCTTCTTTGATTCATGTGCCTACAGACACCTGCGCAAGGTTCCATTGTTGTGCTTTTGTAAAGCACTCCATGCACCAACTGAAAAGCTAAAGCTTTGAGGCACAATGACCTCTTCTGTCTGATGGAAAAGTGAGAGGGTATGGTGCCCTGCTCAAGGTACTAGTGCATATCTACGGACCAAGAGTTTATGTTTACAGTGGGTGGTGCTCGCACTACATCATACATTTCAACTTCCTGCTCCTAGCCGGCGAGCTCTGCTTCTTCCTCTTGTGCATGTACTACCTCTGCTACGAGTCTGCAGAGACCATGATCATTGATAGTGTGAACTGGCTTAATGTCGAGATCATACTTTTGCAAGTCTGTCATTCAGTTCGCACGTCATTCACCCAGCTCTTGCTGTACAAGCAGTGAGCGGACTACTAGGTGAGGCACATAGACTATGCATTGTTTTTCAACAAGTAGAGTCTGAGGTGTTTCACTGCCTTGTATACTACATATGCTTGTTTTTCAACGACAGGGAAGTTGATTTTGGGTCCCTACATGCTTGCGCTCATGAAGGAGATGGGACGTTCGTCGTTCATCTCATCCTTCTTAGTGAGTATCGCAACAAGTGAGTCGTCGGAGGTGAAGGTGTATAGCAGGAAGTCTTTGTTGAAATCTGGGCTGTAGAGTGTAGGCGCATCTGCAATAGCCTACTTAATACGGATGAATGTGTACTTTTCCCTCTTGCCCCAGCTATAAACCACATCCTTCTTGATCATGGCTTGCATTGATTTGACTATCTATGCGTAATCCGAGATGAACTTTCGGAGGAAGTTTATCTTTCCCAAAAAGGGCTACATTGTTTTCTTGTTGGCTGGGTGAGGGATCTGTGTGATAGTCCGGATCAGTCCAGATCAACCTTGATCCTGCTCTTGGCAACGATATGCCCAAGGAGTTTCCCCTCAGATACTGCAAATATGCTCTTTTTGGGATTCAAAGAAATCCTGTATTTTCGGCATCGCTCAAGTTTTTTCTTTAGATAGCATATGTGGTCTTCTCATTTTCTGGAGAACACAGTAACATCATTGAGGTACACCACTACATTTTGTTCGATGAGTCCATGAAAGGCGATGTTCATGGCGTGCTGAAAGGTTGCGCCTGCGTTCATGAGGATGAAAGGCATTCTTCTGTATGCGAACGTACCCCACTTGGTACGGAAGGTAGTTTTGAGTCTATCACATTCAGCTACCAGAACCTGATTATATCCTGAGAACTCGTCAAGTAAAGAAAACATATGTGCCCTATATACTGTTTGTATAATGTGCTCCATAGACGGCACGAGGTAATTGTCTTTGTCCGAGGCGTGGTTCAAGTTCTAGAAATCAACACACAAGTGGATTTCCCCAGACTTCTTTCGTACAGGAACAAGGTTTGAAACCCAAGTAGAATGACGAACTCTGTATATGATCCGTGCATCCAACAACTTGGTGAGCTCTTTCTGTATGAGGGGTTCAAGTGATGGATGTACTTTCCTCAGCTTCTGCTGATATGGCTTGACCCCTTCTTTGATTGAAATGATGTGTTGGATTATTCGCGTGTCATAAGTTTTCAGATCATCATATGTCCACGCGAACACATCCCGGTATTGTTTGAACAAGCGGACAAAGGCTTGCTGCTCTTGCTATGTGCAACATGTACCGAGATTGATGAACTTCAGATCTTGTTCTATTTCCAAGTTGATTAGCTTGTTCATCATGGTAGAGTTGTGGGTTTTACTGTTCCTCAACCCCTGAAAGCGTTCTTGTAAGTCATATAGCTTTTCCAAAGGTGCCACACCTTTGGGAATGAGGTGGCCTTTCTTGATATCTATCCCAACTTGCAAAGATCGCTTGTGCTCGTCTTCGTCTATCATTGCTTCCTTGAAGGTATCAGCATTGGCCATGAAATGCAGTATCTTTTGATCATCATCAAACACATGTAAATTAGTTATGTTATTAGGCATAGATGGTCTATACAAAATTTAAATAGTAAATCTATCCCTAATAGATGACATTCTAGAAGCTGCATTTTCCAAAGCATTGGTAGCTGCACTACGCGTTATCAGTACAACAATGATATTGAATGCTTGGAAATTAGCGATCAATCGCCATACCTGTTGTTGGTAACTCTTGAGATGCGGTGATAAATAATGAATGGTGTTACGTACATTCCATACCACTATTTCCAAATCACCTACCACTTTGAGCACGACCACGTTGAGGCTATTGGCTTTCTGCAAAACCAACATGAGTGCTTCGTAACAACGTTGTTCGTGCACTCAAACTCCAAGCAACTCGAGATCATATGCTTCTTGTTGTTTGGGTCGATCAAGATACATCCCGCTCCTGAGCCATCCTGTGTCTTTCATCCATTGAAGTACATGGTCCACAACTCATCTGTACACAGACCATTCGACATGCTTGCACTACTGCTACTTCTGCTGCTACTAATGTTACAATGTATTGTACATGTTTCATTTCCATCAGTTGGGCAAGGAATGAGAACTAACTGCATGTTTGGTGGGGTTGGGGCTGGCCATGCGGGATAACACCCCAGTGTTGTTTCCAAGAGGCAGTTGCCAAACATGAGCTTTGTGAAGGCCAACGGTTCATTTTCTCCATTGATGGGAGTGACATTGTGCCTCATATATATCTTGGATAACACCTGAATTTGGTTGTTTTTGCCCTTGTACGAAAGCCACATGTGTGACCAGTCTGTAGCAAAGTATCTGTTCAGCTTGCTGGACCAGGATCTGCTAAGAAGTAAGCCATACGCTTCCGGTATGTCCATAACAACAATGTTTATGCACTGGTGAACTCGACCATCGTGAGATAGTCTGATGATCACATCATGAAGTTCACCAATGGATGGCACAAATGTTCGATCAAGTTGGATGATTTGAGTGGATGTCTTGCTCCACTGCACATTGATCTTTTTAGTAATGGAGAGCGACATGATGTTGTGTTATGCTCTTAACCTGCAAATCAATACCCAAGCGAAGAAAAGATACCGAGAACACAAAATATGCGAAGAAAATATACCCAGAACACAGAATAGCAATGATTTTATTATTCAGAGAGAAATGTTCACAGGCCTCTTCGAGGGGGCAACCTCCAATAGAGCAGAGCTCGATTACAAAACAAGACACAATGCTCCTCGCAGGGAGTCTCTATCCTTTATATATGACTCATACATGCAATACCACGAGCCAATATCGTGGGTTTTATTAATACCATCTATCTAATACTACCGCCCATTTACCATCTAATTAATACTACCGCCCATTTGCAACTAACTGTGGTCCCGTAATTAATTGCGGGTTAACCACTTACAAATATTAATATGGGCTTTATTGACTCTTGACTATGACGTGATCCCATGACATAAATAAGGGGGTTAGGGTGGGATCCTAACATGCCCTCCCCCTTAAGACTAGCCTTGTCCTCAAGGCTGAAGCTGCGGAAACTGCTGAAGAATAACGGCTGGTTCCCAAGTTGTATCTTCCGGCGAGGTATCTTTCCATTTGACGAGGACCTCCTTAATCATGCGGCCGCGCAGGTGCTTGTCTCGAGTGTCTAGAACCTGTTCAGGTTGAAGCCAGATTGATCCTTCTTCATCCAACTCAGGTAGACTGGTTTGAACTCGGCAATTGTTCCCAATCACTTTCTTGAGACACGATACATGGAAAACTGGGTGGATTTTTGCTGTAGGTGGCAAAGCCAACTTGTAAGCCACTTCTCCAATGCGCTGAAGTACTTGATATGGTCCGTAGAAATTTGGAGAGAGCTTTTGACAGCCCTTGTCTTTGAGTGATGTTTGCTTATATGGTTGCAGCTTCAAAAAGACCTGATCCCCTTCTTGAAATTGGCGCTCTGAGCGATGTTGGTCAGCCTGTTTCTTCATACGGTTCTGAGCTTGATGAAGATTCTCGCGTAGGTGGGCAAGCATGGTTGCACGGTGTTGTAGGAGTTGATCCACGGCTTGTACTTTGGAGCACCCCGTGAGATAAGAAGTGGGAGATGGCGGAAGTTGTCCATAGACTGCTTCATAGGGAGTCATTTTGGTGGTGGCATGATAGTTGGTGTTATACCACCATTCCGCCAGAGGTAACCACTGTACCCAAAGGTGTTGTTTTTCTGAAGTGAAACACCTAAGGTAGGTTTCTAGACATTTGTTGACGGCTTCGGTTTGACCATCTGTTTGCGGATGATATGAAGTACTGAGTTTGAGTTGAGTGCCTTGTATTCTGAAGAGCTCCTGCCAAAAATTACTGGTGAAGATTGGGTCGCGGTCGGACACAATAGAAGTGGGCATGCCATGCAATTTGAAGATTTGATCCATGAAAGTTTGAGCAACCAAAGTGGGTGTGAATGGTTGGGGTAGGGCGCAGAAATGAGCATACTTCGACAGTAACCACCATGATGACTGATTTGTTCCCGGACTTTGGAAGACCTGTAATGAAATCCATGGAGACCTCCATCCAAATTGACGCCGGAATGGGCAATGGTTGTAATGTGCCTGGTGTGTTGACGGTTTCCCCTTTGTGGCGTTGACAGACGTCACATTCTGCTACAAAAGTAAGGATGTCCTGTTTCATGCCGGTCCAAAAAAATGATCTTCTGGTGCGAGCGTATGTCTTCTGAAAGCCCGAATGTCCTACAATGGGGGATGAATGCAATTCTGCCAAAATGCGACTTTTGAGGGTGGATGTTGGTGATATGACGACTCTGTCCTTGTAGCGAAGAATATCATTCTGCCACGAGTAGCCCTTGCTGGAATTAGGATCTGCCTGTAATTGAGAAATGAGTTGGGAGAGCCCGAGATGTGAAAACCATTCCCTGCGAGCCTCTTCAATCTAGTCTGGAATGGGGAGGGATATTGCGAGTAGAGTACTTTCCTCCTCAAATTGGCGCGACAATGCATCTGCTACCCTGTTGTCTTTCCCTTTCTTGTAAATGATCTGATAATCATATCCCAGCATTTTGGCTAACCATTTATTTTGTTGGGGGGACGATAGGCATTGCTCCAAAAAATATTTAAGACTGTGATGATCTGTGCGAATTTGGAAACGTCGCCCCAACAAGTAGGGTCGCCAGGTCTCAACTGCATGTAAGATGGCCATCATTTCCTTCTCATAGGTAGATTGGCCCAAGTTATTCCCACTTAGTTGTTGGCTGGTGAAGGCCAATGGTCGCCCTTCCTGCATTAAGACTGCTCCAATACTTGTTTCCGAAGCATCAGATTCAATGACAAATGTTTTGGTGAAGTCCGGTAGTGCTAAGACCGGAGTGGAACACATGGTGGTTTTGAGAGCGGTAAATGCCTGTTGTGCTTCTTCGTTCCAAAAGAAGGAATTTTTCTTTAGAAATTGCGTCAGGGGCTTCGCTATGCGGCCATAGTTGCGAACAAATTTACGATAATAGCCTGTGACACCCAAAAATCCTCTCAAGCTTTTCAAGGTCTTAGGTTGAGGCCATTCTTGCATTGCCTTGATCTTTTTGGGATCCACCTTGACACCTTCACATCCCACAATGTGGCCTAAATACTCAACTTCTTCCATGCCAAACGCACACTTAGACATTTTGACAAATAGTTTATGCGTGCGGAGCAGTTGCAAGAGGATATCTACATGCTGAAGATGTGCTGCCCAAGTGCCACTATAGATGAGTATGTCATCGAAGAAGACCAGGACAAATTTTCTGAGATATGGTTTGAGGAGGTGATTCATAAGGCTCTGAAAAGTAGAGGGGGCATTACAGAGACCAAATGGCATGACCAAGAACTCATAATGGCCTTCATGAGTTCTGAAAGCTGTCTTGGGAATGTCGACTTCCTTCATGCGAATTTGGTGGTAGCCTGAGCGAAGATCCAATTTAGTGAAGAATTGAGCCCCATTGAGTTTGTCCAGCAAATCATCAACCACTGGGATGGGAAATTTATCTTTGACTGTTAACTTATTGAGGGCCCTGAAGTCTGGACACATCCGCCACTCCCCATCTTTCTTGAGGACCATGACGACTGGAGATGAATAAGGACTAATGCTAGGACGAATGACACCTGCTTCCAACAATTCCTTGATGATTTTTTCTATTTCATTCTTTTGGGTGAACGGATGTCTGTATGGCCGCACATTTGGGGGTTGGGCCCCTGGAACCAATGTGATGCTATGATCATGTTCCCCTCGCGAGGGTGGAAGTTCATGAGGTTTGTCAAAGACCATCCGATGTTTATTCAAAATCTGTTGCATCTCAGGATGAATTGGCGAAGACATGGTGTCTACTACCTGGATGGCATTAAATTGAGCTACCACTCCATGATGGCCCTTTTTTAACAATTTTTCCATCCTATGCGAGCTTATGATAGAGGGGGCTCCCGCCTGTAGTCCACGGAGGGTATGTGTGAAGTCGTTCTACTTAAAACTCATATATAACTCCTGGAAATCCATTGTGATTGGCCCAAGAGTGCGGAGCCATTCCGCACCGAGGACAATGTCGCAACCCCCCATGTGTATTGCAAACATGTGGGTTTTCAAATGATAATCCCCCATTTGAATTTTGACATTTTCACAGCGACCTTCACATTTCATTGTGCCCCCATCTGCAATTTGGACTTGGAAGTTAGAAACTGCCCGAACAAAACAATGTGCTGCTTCAGCGATCTTTTGGTGGATGAAATTATGGGTACTTCCACTATCAATCAAGACTACTACTGGGCGATGTTTAAGAAAACCCCTGATTTTGAGAGTTTGAGGGGAAGAAATTCCTGCCAATGCATGTAGCAAAATCATTGGTTCATCAGATACCATCTCCTGTTGGTTATCTTCTTCGGTGGCCTCTGGTTCCTCAAGTGGTGGATCTTCCTCGGTGGAGCTGTAGTCAGTGGCATCTATTTGAAAAAACTTGTGCTCTTTGCATTTATGACCCGGGGAATATTTTTCATCACAGTAGTAACATAGTCCTTGCTTCCTTCTTTCGGCCATTTCTGCCGGTGACACCCTTTGAATCTTAAGTGTTTGGGTCATATTGGGAGCCTGTGAGGGACGACCTTTAGCGGGGAAGTTGGGGCGGCTGGATTGGGCTGTTAATGCACGTTCCACCTTACGGGCTACCTGGCAAGCCTCGGTCCATGTGGGGGGGTGGTGGAGTAGAACCTGAGCTTTGATGGCTTCTTTAAGACCGCTGATAAAGCATTCCATGTAGAACTCATCTGTGAGACCCTTAGTGCGGAAGGCTAAAGCTTCAAAAGCAGTCATATATTCCTCCACTGTACCCGTCTGTCGAAGCTTAGTGAGATGCCCCAAAAAAGAGTCTTCCTGTTCAAAGCGACTGCGGAGAGTTTTGGCAAATTGGGCCCAATTCTGAAAATGTCCATTGCAGCGTTGATGCCATTCCTTCCATTGCCATATTTCATTGTCCAAGTACATGGTGCCCACCATAAGCTTAGTTCCCTCATCTGTGATATGATTCAATTGGAAATACTACTCCATTTGTGCTAGCCATGTTGACGTGTGAGAACCATCAAATTTCTGCATATCCAACTTGGGAGGACGCTGACTGGGTGGTGGACGGGAGTGCCAAATGTGAGGAGAGTGGCTAGACTCACCCTCATGGTAGTTATGGCCATTATACCCCTCCTCGTGGGCTGGCTCCTTGCCTTCTGGGAATGCCTGCTGTATCTGGTTAGTCATTCCTTTAAGTTGAAGTTGTACGAAGCTACTCATTTCTTGAAGCTCATGTGCCATCTTGGACATAGCCGTTTCGAGGGTCTCCATATGGTTTTCAATTTTGTCGATCTGTTCATTGGCCATCGCTTGGGTGCGAGTTTCTACCATACACCAACCTGATGAAAATTTGGGACCGCCTAAAAATTTTTACTAAGAAATTGAATGGTACCACCTTGCTCAGCTCGTCGTCCTGATACTGATGGGCTAGGTCACCAATAAGCGTCCCGGAAGATCTCAGACCTTTTTTTTTTTTTTTTTTTGGAAAACTCCTAACGGAGTTTTACTCCTTCCTGATCAATACTGCAGTCGCCAAATCCTCAAAATGTCTATACCGCCAAAAGTCCTGCGAAAATTATATCCAGGTACAGGAACCCTTCCCAACTACTCCGATCTGGTGAATCTGAGAGATCTAAATGGTGGAACAACTGCTGCTACTGATCTAAAATATCCGATCTGGTGGATCTGAGAGATCTGAATGGTGGACAACTGCTGCTGCTGATTTGGAATATCCGATCTGGTGGATCTGAGAGATCTGAATGGTGGAACCACTGCTGCTGCTGATCTGGGATAGATGATGTGTGATCCCCCGATAGAAAGGGAACTATGGTCTTGGGGAGTGTCAGGTGCTACAGATCGCAATATACATAAGGGTCTGAAAGTAGTACTCGGCCCAATGTTTCAGGGCTCTAACTAAGGTGGATCGACCGTACCCTTAGCCGTACCACCCGACTACCCTATCGTACGGGCGAGTAATCTCTCCGAGTGCTGTTCTCGGTGTACTGTAGCAACAAGACGGCCGAAGGTTTATCTATGGCGAGGTTTCAAGGGAGCTAGGGGGCTTCCTATATACCCAGAGGGTACGTGGAAGACAGTCCATGCGCGGTTCTGTCTAATGCGCTACTACTCGAAGGGGTACCCACAGGGGTTACAAGGGAGTCCAACAGACGTGACCACCTCTTGTATTTCCTGCGTGCATGCCTCCCCAAATCTGCAGGTTTATGCGCTTAACGATAGATCCCGTGGTTTAAAGATGCCAGAACACGTCTCTAGCCTAAAAAAAAATTTGCTAAAATTTGGAGATCCCACCGAGCCCTGGAAAGTGCTCTGATACCACTTGTTATGCTCTTAACCTGCAAATCAATACCCAAGCGAAGAAAAGATACCGAGAACACAAAATATGCGAAGAAAATATACCCAGAACACAGAGTAGCAATGATTTTATTATTCAGAGAGAAATTTTCACAGGCCTCTTCGAGGGGGCAACCTCCAATAGAGCAGAGCTCGATTACAAAACAAGACACAATGCTCCTCGCAGGGAGTCTCTATCCTTTATATATGACTCATACATGCAATACCACGAGCCAATATCGTGGGTTTTATTAATACCATCTATCTAATACTACCGCCCATTTACCATCTAACTAATACTACCGCCCATTTGCAACTAACTGTGGTCCCGTAATTAATTGCGGATTAACCACTTACAAATATTAATATGGGCTTTATTGACTCTTGACTATGACGTGATCCCATGACATAAATAAGGGGGTTAGGGTGGGACCCTAACATGTTGGCTTCCGCGCTAGAATCAACCAAATAGTTGTGAACGTTACAATTGAATATTTCGAATGAAATGAGGAATGGAGGGAAAACATAATTTGCTTCTTCCATCCAGAGTGTGTTTAGCACAATTGAAAGTGATTCAGGAGGTGTGCTTGCTCCCTTGATGGTAGAGGTTGCGTTGTCCGCTGATGTCTGTCCCAGTGCGCGTAGCAGGATGTCTCGCTGACTCTGAATCTTAGCCAACTTGAACAAGCTAATGTTTGCGTGAGTTTTCTTCATGTCATCCACAATGTTGTAATCCAAAGGGGGTATACTCACCGAGGTGTCTGGGGTGAGACTGGTATTTGTTTCTTCCGACGGAGTGTTCTGCAGTTTGCTGCTCATGGACATACTCTTGTCTACCACTATCTTCCCAGGCTTACTTTGTGTTTTCTGCTTTTGGACGGCTGGTGGATGAACCTTCCTTAGTATCTCAAACCTTTGTTTCACTTCCCCAAGTGTAAGGGGAGCCCCCTTACTTCTGAGATTGTAACGATCATTTTTCTTTTGGGGCTGCTTCTCGATGTTCGTCTTCTATGATGCTTGCGAGCACTGATGCATGTTTACCACATGCCCAAAGCTTGATGCCTATTTGACGAAACATCTTTGTCATTGTCTATATCTCTTGGCTATCCCCGCGCATTGATTTCTACGTCAAGTGCGTGGTTGCATACTGAACCTGCAACTCGCTTCCAGTTCGAACAAGACCTTTTTGAGTGACCATCTTCATGAAATGAACGAAATTCGTCGTTCATGCACTGTTTGAGCTGGAACATAGAGCTTTGCGCATTTTTAGTTGGGAGACGGTCATTGCCTAATGACATGCTTCTTTGTCTCTGTCTGTGTTGTCGGCTGCTCGCAGATGTGTCCATTATTCATTGTTTAAGCTCAAACAATTCTATTGTCAAGTTCTTGACAAGGCAAGTAAGGGTTTCAATTTCACTTGTTTCGCTATCTTTACCCTTGCTTGCCGCAACCCGTGGCTTCCTGCTCACCTCTATGGAGTCCTTCGCTAGTTCATCATCCTTGATGACTCCAATCGCACGTAGGTCCTTTTTAACAATGATTGCCTCTTCGCAGTTTTCCAAGAGTGTTGGTTTTGCAGCTTGCTTGACGAACTGCACAATGCTGGTCGGTAGTGTGGATGTGTACTAATTGACGGTGATGGAGTCATGAGGTTTCGTGTCTGTTGAAAACTTATTAAATATGCATAGAAACCTCTGATTTAAATATTTTACCTTTTCTTTTCCCACCACCTTTAGGCTTCCCAATTCTTTGAGTAACATGGGTGGGGTCTTGTCATTAGCAAACTTTTCCAGAAACATACATTTGAACATACCCCAGTTCTTTATGGAGTTGATAGGAAGGCTATGATACCATGCAGTTACGTGACCATCCAAGGTACATGGGAACAATCTACATGCAAAGTCATAGTAGCGTACCTCAAGTGTCTACAATTGTAGGTAGAAATTGTCTAAGTGATCTTCTGCCTTCACTATGCTGTGAGGGTCAAATTTTGTGATCATCCTCTCTGAGCACTTCAACATCTTGTGCAAAGCATCCAAGAGAGCTAATGGTCCCTGAGTCATCCATTCAATATTTTGGTCAGCCATGTCTTCTTGCTCTTCATCCTCTTCCTCTTCTTCAGAATCTGACGGTTCCAGCTCTGAGCATTTTGGTTTGTCTCCGCCTTTGCCTCCTTGACTATCTTCCCCTCTACCTCGTGTACCTAAGTCTGAGCCCAAGATCATGAGGGTGTCTCATTCTCCCTGTTGGAAGACCGACGGTTCCTCTTCGTCCTCTTCCTCTTCTTCAGAATTTGACGGTTCCAGCTCTGAGCATTTTGGTTTGTCTCTACCTCCGCCTCCTCAACTATCTTCCCCTCCACCTCGTGTACCTGAGTCTGAGCCCAAGATCATGAAGGTGTCTCGTTATCCCTATTGGAGGATCGATGGTTCCTCTTCGTCTTCAACAACTTCTGTCAAACCTTCAAGTGTGGCAAGAACTACTACTTCCACCGATGATACAACAACCCTCGTGGGAGTGGTTTTTGGCTTTCTTGATGCATATGGAAGATGTTAGATTCTTGGGATCAGTCCGATGAATTTCGCGAAATGGTGAGTGATGGGATAGACAAAGTGAAGGTGCGGATATGAAATTTCATGTTCAGTCCTAGGAGGTGAGGAGTAACGAACTACAGAGTCGCGCGCAGGTGAGAGGGAGTGCAAGTTACTGACTTGACCAGATGATTGATGAATGGGTGTGAGAGGATATTCAGCCATAAAAAACTAGTGACCCTCCTTCTAGCTAGAAATGTTGACAGTTCTGGACCCGCCAACATTCAGGGGATCTCCCTGGTATGAAGTCCCAACTAGACCTCACACCATTTGGTGTAAGAGTCCCATCTGGTATGATGGTCCCATTTCCATTATCTTAAATGTTTGCCTTAGCTCTTGCTTATCAACATGAGAGAGTGGTTTGCTTTGTCTTCGAACAACGAGCTTCACATGCCTAGTGAATGCTAGTGTTACTTGTGTCAAGGTTCTTTCACAACAGAGAGAGGGTGGGAGCAAGTCTTAGGTTGGATGGGAGGAAGTCCCAACTCTGTCAGGGACACATAACACAACAGGGCATGCAAAACTTCTATAAGAGTAATCCACACGGATGCAGAAGTCACAACACACAAAGGAAGATAGCACGTATAACACCTAGTGGGCAATCCACACGAGTGTGACAGTCATTATAACAGGTTTACGTGAAAGGTTTTTTTTCTGATGTCCAGGAGGTAACTGTCACGGGCAAGACAGTGTTAACAACTTATACAACACATTTTCATAAATATATGTATTAGAACAGTTGAATGAGTTCAATTTTTTAACATAGGTTAAAGCAACATGTACTACAAGTTTTCAAGATTAATTCTTACAAATAGTTACAACACATGTGTGAAAACATGCTGGCCTGGGAGAAGGCTTCTAAATTAAGTGAAAGTTCTGAGACACACCGATACACCATACATCACTAACCATGTGGGTTGGGTGTTGGAGCCACTACTCGCTCCTTAAAGAAAATATTACAGATTCTCAATGCTATGTGGGAGGATCCAAGGTGAAAAGTCCTTTGCATATACAAATGAGGGGGTATTTATAGCCAAGGGTGAAACTGGACCTTGTGACTATTCGACTTCCCTCGTGATTGTTTGAATTCCATGACTTTTCAGGTTACATGACTCTTCAGATCATAAGTGGGTCTCTTGGACTTCCACGTTACATTACATTGATTGACAACATTGTAGTCCATAGTAGTGATGTGACTAACACAACTCATGACACGGCTCGACATGACAGTGCTGGTATATTCATGTTGCTGTTGGTGTGCATGTCAAGCTGCAATGTTGCTGAGTGATGAATATCCTCTTGGTGTATCACAACTTCCCCTCCACATGGAAAAGTGTGCAGAGTCCTTGATGGTCATTGGTTTCATTGATGTTGCATGTGCATGTTGCTTCTATTCTTGTACATTGGCATGTTTGACATGTTCATCCGTTCGTGAAAATATCTCCTCACATGTTCGCTCGTCCGTACAACCACGGATGTCATCCATTTGTCCGTTCATGAACACATCTTGGCATGGTCATCCGTTTGCGAACACATCTCTTTGCATGCATAATTTTTTCATCTGTTTGCAAACATGTCATTTTGCATGTACTCTCCTTGTTCATCCCATTTGTCCTCGCATCATGTTTGTTCGTGTACCTGTATCTGCAGTCACTCGTGACGAGACGACATCAAATCCATAAACCTCCTAGTTTACCATGATGCATGGTCCTTCAATTTTGGATGCAAGTCACTGGGAGAGAGGACAAGGTTGTGAAACTACGCGATGCAAGTTTCAAGCTAGGATGCGGGCTCCAGGAACTGCTCGTGAAGATTGCACAGAGGTCACTAGGGGACTGAGATGTACAATCCGGATCAGCAGTGACTATTCACGAGATCTGGCTCGGCTGGAGGGAAGATCTGTGCAATTTTTGGAGGGAAGTAGTTTGGGCAGCAGAGGGCCTTGGCAACAAAAAACTGTGCAATTCTTGGAGGGAGTTGGCTACGGGCTTCAAGAGGCTTGGCAGCAAAAACTGCGCAATTCTTGGAGGGAGCTGGCAGCGGGTTGCAGGGTTTGTTGGAGACAAAAAATTCACAAATGCTGGGAGGATGACTTGCTGGGAACCTCTACATGGTTTTTGAGTTGAGCGAGACGCTGCACTACTGATGGGCTTGCTCATAAATCTGTGCATTTTTCTGGGTGAGCAACTGGTCGGCTGTCTGGGTGACTAGCTAGAAAAACTGTGCAATTCTTGAGGGTAGACAAGGATGGATAGTTGTTGTCTATCTGGCCTGTCTGCACAATTTTCTCAGTCAGCGAAGAGGGCAAGGTCTGCAGCTTCTGCGCAATTTTTGAGGGGAGTGAGTCCCGGGGTCACTGCCTGGTCAAAATCTCTAGTTGACCAATAGGAGGGTTAATTGATCAGCTTGCGGGTAGTGCATATTGAAATGGCTTGTTGGACACTTCTGTGTCTATTTTGGGTGACATTCGGTCGAGTCGATTGCAAGATGGAGGTCCGGCTGTTAGAAGGTGATTCGGTCATCAGAATTTCAGCAAAATGATTGTGTGTGAATGAGTGAATTTGTGCATACGTGACTTTCACAAACACACACTCAACATAATGACGACAAGACACTTCAAACCATTAAGACATCATATGCTCAACATGACTAACCAATGGTGCGAGTGACAAGCGCGACGCTTGTGATAGATCGTTGAATGACTGCGACGACACTTGCACGACAATGCATGCAACTTCGTGTGTGAGTGCGACAAGTGTTTACATAGTGAATACAACATGTAAACACGAAGCAAAAACCTTGTGGATGACTAGAACATGGTTGCAAGCGTGACATTGTGACCAACATGCAAAATCTGTCCATTGAACGGTCAAGCAAAGAGGGTGTAAAGACTTACATGAGCCGACAGGGTGAGCTCGAGTGATTGCAAACATCAAGTAAAAATTGAAGGGAGGCTCTGAAATTGGATGTAGGCCAAAATTTTGGAGGGTGTTGCAGTACAACTAGGTATGCTTCCTCTACATGATTATCTTGAGCTGTATCTGCCATGCTCCTAGATATTTCTCTTATGCATTTTTTTTCTTATCATAAATGCTACATCTACATGAGTATCTAGAACTCTATGTACATCATGTTGCTAGATTCTAGAGGATGTTTCTAGCCATGCAATTTTAATTTATTTCTACATGCTCCTATTCTACTCAAAACTTTGAAAGAAGTCTAGAGGTAAAGAGTTTGACCTAGTCATAGTAGAGATTCAGAGGATCTTCCTTCTTTTGCTTCTTTCCTTCTTCTTTCATTTCTTGAGTTATATGAGCTTCTTCCCTATTTCTTTTGTTTTTGTCCTTTTTAAGCTTAGGACAATTCCTTTTTTAGTGTCCATATTCTTCGCATCCAAAACATTGGATCCTGGACATGTCTTTGTTGTTTGTTCTTCGTGGACCAAACTTGCCGAATTAACCCTTTCTTTTGGCCATGGTAGAAAATGCTTGCTACTTTGATCCCACATCTTCTTTTGCCTTAAGTTTGGTTTCCTATGTTCTGCATAGAGACCACATTTCACTGAGAGTGGTTGCTTCCTTCTTGGCATATATGTTAGATGTGAAGTTTCCCAACTCCTCAAGTAGAGCATTGAGTACTACAGTTGTCATCTCTCTATCATACATGACTTCCCCAAGCTCTTGAAGTTCATCTCTCATTTCAGAGATTTTCATGAAGTAGGGAGCTATTCCTTCCTTTTTTATCTTCATCTTGTATAATTCATTCCTTATAGTTATTACTTCTCTAGTTGTAGATACCGAGAATAGCTCTACTCTCTTATCATAGATTTCTTTCGATGTCTCAAACTTGGAGATATATGGAATGAGAGAGTCTTTGATTGATTCTATCAAAATCCTTTAAGCTCTTGTCTCATCCTTATTGTACTTGGCTAGGCTTGAGTCTATTCCTTAGCAGGGATAGTGATATTCCCTTTGACATGCTTTAGTAGTTCATTCTCCTTGAGTAGTAGATAGTCCTCTTCTTCCATGAAAGAAAGTTATTGGTACCTACCAATTTATTGCTTTCCTTGCAAAAAGACATTGATGTATATTTAGAAGGGGACATGGACTTACTTGATAGATTTTGGGATGTAATGGTTTTACTTCCTCTTGGAAGGCTTGATGGCTTGTCTTCCATGGATCTTGATGTTCTTCAAGTTTCCTTCTCCAAGTGGACTTGCTTGGTGATGATGTTTGCTTGAAGACTTGTAGCTTGATGTAGGTCTTGCTTTAATCTACTCTTCTTCTAGCTTTGTAGACCTCCTTGATGGATGATGGAATGTAGACCCTTCTTTTCCTTGAAGTGGTTGAGACTTCGAGGCCTAATGCTTCAACTTTGTAGACGCTTCTTCTTGATGAGTGTTCTTGAGTTGCCCTTTCTTTGATGTGTCACCTTAGCTCTGAAACCATGTTGAAGAATCTAGGGCAAAGTAGTGTAGTGTGATTCTTCGTTACTTGATAACAATTTTTGGAGTATTTTTACTTTTCTTGTTAGCTTATTTTTCTTCTTCATATTATTAGTGCATATGTGTGTACTTCATCAAACTGCTACCAAAACAAAAATAATAAGAACACAAAGTTTGGCTCTCTGTCAGGGACAAAACCTCTCCACTCTTGAGAGAAAAACCCTTGGTAAGTTTTCTCCTATTGAAGCTTCTTATTTGAAAAACTACCAAACCCTGTACCCTTGACTAGGATATCCTCCAAGCACAAGTCAAATCCTTCCTTTTTCTTCACTATAACTTTTGACACATGGACCTTTGTCTTCCAACATTTAGCTCCTTAGCACTTCGTCCTTCTTCTGCAGATTGTCTAAGTTATGAAACCCTAGAACATTAGGGCTTCTTTACTTTGTTATAGAGAGAGTCTTCTTCGCTTTCCTTTGGATACATTGTAGACCTAGATACACATCGAATGTTGCTTCCTTCTTCTGCTATCAAAGCTACAAGGGTTTACTTGCTGCACGTGTGGACATAAATCCTAAAATAGTCTCCTTCTCCTCACTGTCTTTTCCTTCTTCTTCGCTGGTTGGGGAGGCCTTATGGTCCTTATTTCTTAGCCCAAAACCAAGATGCTTGTTACTGCTATGATGACCGCAGGAAGCCTCCTTTATCTTCGCACGTGTAGCTATAGAAACCCTAGAAAACGTCTCTTCTTCTTTGTTGTTCTTCCTCCTTGCTTGCTGCCCTTGCAAACCATTTACCTTGGCTTTCTTCATCCTCCTTAATACTCTTTTTCCTACCTTATTCCCTCACTAATTTAAGAGAGAATTCGTTGTCCTTTTGAGGAGTGGACAACCTCTATAAATAGAGGTATGTCCCTCCTCTTCAAGCCAACTTGACAGTTTCACTATAATTCATATTTTCTTCATTATTTTGCTGCTTGGAGACTTTGTTGATGTTAGGAGAGGATTTGACTTGTCTTGGAGGTGTTCCCATGACCTTGTACATTGAAATTCATGATGTAACATGCCCTCAAAGGGTCTCATTGTAATTAATTTTTGACTTTGAATTTCTAGAAGCACTTTAAAATGTGCTTGACCTATTTTCAATGAGCAAGAAACTCATTGACAAATACTATAAAAATAATTTCTCTTTTCTTGAATTAATACAAATATAAAAATTACATTTATGAAGACCGAACCTAGTTACATTTTCTTCAATAGTTGGAACCCTACATATCTTGAAAATTCTAGAATTAGATTATTGCCACATTTTCTAATTGGAATCATCAAAAGGTTGTAAGTAAGAGGTCATGAGCTTTGAATTAACATTGAGAGGAAGTATGTGTTTGTTAGTTTTTTGTTCAAGAGGAATAATCTCATGGAGTAGGGTGATACATATCTACTCAATCTCATAAGGGATTAGGGTGATACATCTCTACTCCTTATACCTTATTACCACACAATCTAGCAGGGGCCCTAGGAGGGATACTGTTGGGGCCTACTTTTGTGACTTTTTGGACACCTTATATTGCTACCTTTCATAATATGTTGTTTCATTTTGACCCTTTTTGACATGTCAAAGCCATCCTATCCTTGTCAACTGGTTCCAGTTAATGAATGGATGTAAAAGTCACAAATAGGCCAATTTTCATATGTCTTTGGTTTGTCTAGATAGATGTTAAGTAAATTCATATTATTTTGACTAAATTTGACTGTAATTTTACTAGTATTCTTAAACATGAGGATAGAAACTTGATGGCATTGGAAGATCACTGGTGGTTCAACATTTTAGTTCCTGGTTCACAGGGAAGCTATTCGGTACTTGGTTTTTCATTTCATTTGTTACCATGTTCCAGAATTTGGTACCAGTAAATTTGATGGTGATTCCAAAGTAGCTTCTCGTGTTCTTTGACAATAGTGACAATGACTCCCTCCTAAAGATAGTACCACGACCAGATCCCTATGGATATGATAAATTGTATAGTGATATTCGAGGATATGACTTACCTTAATTAAATTTAGATCATATTTGTACTATTTTTCTTGCTCATTCATTTAAACCTATATTTAGTTTGTGATATCTTTAAAAGAGAAACTAGCAATGTTACGAGGGCTGGCAAGCAAGAAGGAGAGAATAATGATCTTGAACATTTTCAAAAACTCTGTTTATTTCAACTTGGAACTATTTTATATATGTACTGTTGAAAGACTACTTAAAATACTAATATCAAATTCTATTTCATGAGTTTGTGTTATTGATCTGTAAGTCTATTGTTGTAGCTTGATTTGTCTAAGGTATTGGTCAGGGCCCACCACCAACCTTAGTCAAGTTGTAATTGATTTGAGTTAGAGTAGTAATAGATGTGTGGTGATATAGCATACATGTAGTTCTATTGATGATATTGGAGTGTGATTGTAGTTAATTGAATTTTCCAGTTTTGAATATTTGATTTTCAGATTTATGTTTCAAAATAATTTATGTTCTTTAGATTTATAGTTTGCAGTTGAAGCATTGAATTGGCAGTCTGAAGGTTGAAGCATTCTCAATGAACAAATCTTGGATTTAGAGCATTTTGGCTTGTCTCTTTTAAGGCCTGAACTCAAGTATTCGAGTTATCTCTAAATTAAATTTCTATTTTGCAATTCAAACATGATACTCTGTAACAGAAATTGTCAAGTGGATGCTTATTGATTTGGCAACAAATTACATTGTGAATTCCTTCATTTTGATATTGAGTTTTTGTTGTTAATTTTCAATTCAGAATAACATATTGATTAATATTATAGTTTTATCTTTGCTAAATGATTTCTTACTTTCGAGCTGAATGTTGTTTCTCATTTTCTACGTTATTGTTAGAGTCAAAATTTGTCATAGGATAGGATTGAGTGAAATCTGATTTGATTAAGAACCTTCGCGTTGGAATTCAAAGTGAATAGTCTTTTGAGTTAAGTCTCTTTCAGTTTTATTTGATTGGGTATGTTATCAATGGATCTACTTTGAAAGGAACATAGAACTTGAATTGATTTAAGTAATTATATTATATTTGAATAAGATATTATTCCAGCACTGCACCTTATTGGAGCAACACAGTTCTTTGATTTATGTTATTTAAATACTCTCGAGTGGAAGTTAATAGGTTTCTTCATTTTAGTAAGTTTGGTCAGAATGGTGAATGATTTTGGAGTTTGGAGTTAAAGACAAAGACTTCAGTTGAGTGTTTGGTACTTCATTTGGTAATAGGCTAATTTTAGGATTAAAAAAAGCAATGTGAAATAGATATTGGATTTGTAGCTAAACCGTGATATTTTGTAGCTTTAAGATTACCAACCTCGATTGACATTTTAAAGTGAAGGGAATTAATATAAACAAATAAAACCATAACATTTTTTGCGTTGTTGTTGGGGAGTTGCAAGTGGTCTAGTTAACATTTTTCTTTTAGTAGTTTGGTAGATTTATGTTTGTGACAATAAGATTGCAAGGAAACTAGAGGGCAGAGAGAGTATGGTAAGACGTGAGTGAAGAGCCATGCATCCACTATGGTGGGGTTTCTCCAAAGTCTAGTTGTTCCTAATCAATTTCCTTAAGGTCTTTTTCATATGCGTAGAACTAGAGGTAGACCTAGAGACAATAAATGAAGAATTATTTAGAATGAGAAATTTCCTTTAGATTTGTTCGGTCGTATAAAGACCCCCCCAATTAACCCTTCTAATCATTATGTAGGCAACGCGGAGGAAGGAGAAAGTTCTGTTGAAGGATCTAGGGCAATTAGGTGTAGAGTGATTCTTCTTGACTTGATAACAATTTGCAAAGTCTTTTTACTTTTCTTGTTAGCTTAATATTCTTCTTCTTCTTATTAATGCATGTGTGTGTACTTCATCAAACTACTACCAAAACATAAGAAAAATAACACAAGGTGTTGGCTCTCTTCCAGGGTCAAAACCTCTCTTTTCTTGAGAGGAAAACCCTTTGGTAAGTTTTCTCTCATTGAAGCTTCTTTCTTGATCAATTCCAAACCCTAGACCCTTGACTAGAAGAACCTATAAGCACTTGTCAAGTCCTTCCTTTTCTCTACACTATGTTTCCATGGCATTTTGTCTACCTCCTTCTGACACTTCATTCCTCGGCACTTCGTCCTTCTTCTGACACTTCATTCTTCGTTCTACTGTAAGTAGATCTTCTAGGAGAGATACTTTTACTTGGTGATATCCTTCACCTAAGGATACTCATTCATTCTCTAGATTGTCCGAGTTCTTTCTTGATGTATGGTGGTAGGCTGAGTGTGACAACGCTGCAACCCTAATCTTCGCACGTGTGAGAGTTCTTGTTGTAGTTATAGGGCTCCCTCTAACTTTGATTGAGGTCCTTCTCTCTTCGCTTGGATAGGAGGCCTAGTAAGACTTGTTTGAAGCCCAAATAATTATAGATGAGAAACCTTAATGTTGTTGTTGTAGTGACCGCAACCAACCCTTTTATTTATCGCATGTGTTGCTGCAACTTACCCTAAAACAATCATTAATACTTCAATTATATTTCCTCCTTCACTACTCTAGAGGCTCCCTTAAACTTTATTTTTCCACCATTTACTTGGATGCACTTGCTCACTTATTTCAGAGATAATATTCACTATATTTAGAGGAGTGGACAACCTCTATATATAGAGGATTGTCCCTCCTTTAGGCCAACTTGCTGCATTGAGGCCAACGTGACTTTCGTTGTTGCAATAGGTGATTTTAATGGTGGCATTGCTTCTTTTGATGGTGTCTTTGCTAGGAGGATACTTGACTTTTCTTGGAGGTGTATTCTTTGACTCTTATAGATAAATATACATAATGTAATATGCCCTTAAGGTCTTCAACATAATTATTTTGACTCTTTGACTTTCCCGTAGCACTTTGACATGTTCTAGACCTACTTCAATGATAAAGAAACTCATTGTCATAGATTATAAAAATAATATTTTTTTTCTTGAATAAATAGAAATATCAAAATTACATTTATGAAGACTGAACCTAGTTACATTTCCTTCAACACTCCCTCTTAACTAGGGAGGTATTCATACAACATTACATGGTGTTTGGCAATTTTCAATCATGAAGAATTCAGATAAGAGAAACCAGATTACAAATCCATCTATTATAGCATCATATTAATCAACATTGTCATAGTGCAAGGCCTTGACTAACAACTCCATGTCCTTACGAGACCATGAACTACAATTCTAGTGAGACCAATGATTTATAAACACCCTCATCATTATCTCTCAAGGTACATACCCACCCGGGTATTAAGTGAGTATGATATTCTAGGATTATTCTTGTCTTGGGTTCCTAGCCCTCAAAGAATATCGATCCTCTTGCCTACTCTTGTCTTGTATTCCCTACACATCCTCAAAGGGTATAAAATGCCAGATGATTACCCAATCCTCCCATTCTTTCTTCCCAAGTGAAGACAATAATGTTGTCTATCTTGTGTCTACATTTCCATTCATGGCCTTCATTTCCATGTCACTCCTTTATAATCAGGAGTGATCCAAAACTCCCTCTTGATTAGGGAATTGTCAGAGCTCCCTCTTAACTAGGGAATCTTTCATTCATCAACAACTTCTTATTCGTGGGTCCTTCAGTTGCTTTATCTCCTTTTTTTCTTGATGTCATGAAATATTTGTCCGAACTTCTTCTAGGTAGGGCACCATCCATTGATCACTTTCCTTCCTGGTTTGTCATGTCATTGCTTCCTTTGTGGAAAGTGCCTTTCTTTCCATACATTAGGTTTTCTTTTCATATTGCTACTCCTTTGTCATTTGTCCATGCTTTGGAATACTCTTCTCATTGATGCTTCATTGTACTTGCTTGTTTACATGCTTCGACCAAGTAGCCCATCGCGACTTCATCCTTATATTGCTTCAACATTGCCTTTTTTTTTGTTGGATGGATTGTTCATCATGACATCTTTGTAGAGTAGAATCAATTATCTGCATCTTTCGTATCTCCAAGGCCTTCATAGGTGTTAAGGGTCCTTCCTTCCTTGGTTAGAGTTGTCTTGCCTTCTTTCGGGAGATATCCTCAAAGTATCTTGCGAGATAGTGATTCTCGGTGATCATGGTGTTCTTCACATGATCAACCTCTTTCTTCATCTACTTCTTCTTAGATAGATAGATAGGTCAACCATGTTATGCTTTTTTTGAGAGCATTTCTTCATTACTTGCTTCCTGGACTAGTCAACTTTTCTTCTTGCTTCGTAGTCAGCAATCATATACTCATTATGTGAGCATATTCTTTTGTTGAGCTTAATTGCATTGTAGTACATGCCTTCGATCATGTTCTTTATGAAAGAGACTATTTCGTACCCATGACACAATAATATACAAATGATAACATGACTAAAATTTGATGCATACATACCTCATCTTGATTCTCCTTTGATCATCTTAGATTCATTTGGTTGTCCTTGGTGTGGCTTTTCTTGCTCCATCTTAGCTTGACTGTATATCATCCTTTTCTTGAATCCCATGAATGGGATTCCCAATGAGACACTTGCTTTGGTTTATGAACCTTCTTTTGAAGATTCCATCATAGGATCTTAAAGACCCTTGCCTTGGAAATGTTCCTTTTCTTTTGATGATGGAGGTCTTCTAAGATTCTTGATCATGATCAATTTTTTTTTCATCATGGATGAGGTCCTATACTAGGTATGCTCCTTCTATATGAATTTCTTGATCTATATCTACCATGCTCCTATATTCTAGAAGATATTTCTAGCCATTTTCTTTATTCTCATTATAAATGCTACATCTTCATGAGTATCTAGAAGTCTATGTACTTCATGCTTCTAGATTCTAAAAGATGTTTCTAGCCATGCAATTTTATTTTATTCCTACATGCTCCTATCCTACTCAAAACTTTGAAATAAGACTTGAAGTAAAGAGTTTTAGCTAGTCATAGTAGAGATCCAGAGGATCTTCATTATTTTGCTTCTTTTTTTCTTCTTTCATCTCTTGAGTCATGTGAGCTTCTTTCCTCTTTCTTTTGTTGTTTTTGTCCTTCTTAAGCTTTGGAATTCCTTTTGTAGTGTCCATATTCTTGGCATCCAAAACATTGGATTTTGGACATGTCTTGTTGTTTGTCATGGACCAAAACTTCCCTTTCTCTTTACCATGGTAGCAAATGCTTGCTCTTTTGATCCCACATCTTCCTTTGCTTTAAGTTTGGTTTCCTCTATCCTGCATAGAGACCACATTTTTCTGAGTATGGTTGCTTCCTTCTTGGCATATATGCTTGATGTGAAGTTGCCCCAATCCTCAAGTAGAACATTGAGTACTACAGTTGTCATCTCTCTGTTAGACATGACTTCCCCAAGATCTTGAATTTTATCTCTCGTTTCAGTGATTTTCATGAAGTAGGGATATATTCCTTCCTTTGTTACCTTCATCTTGTACAATTCATTCCTTAGAGATATTACCTCTCCGGTTGCGGATACCGAGAATAGCTCTACTAGCTTATCATAAATTTCTTTTGACGTTTCAAATAAGGAATGAGAGAGTCTTTGATTGATTCTATTAGAATCCTTTGAGATATTGTCTCATCCTTATTGTACTTAGCTAAGGCTTGAGTTTGTTCCTTAGCAGGGATAGAGATATTCCCTTTGACGTGTTCTAAGAGATCATTCTCCTTGAGAAGTATATCATTTCTCTTCTTCTATGCAAGAAAGTTATTGGTACCTACCAATTTGTTGCTTTCCTTGCAAAAAGACATTGATGTATATTCAGAAGGGGACATATACTTACTTGATAGATTTTGAGATGTAGTGGATTTTATTTCTCCTTGAAGACTTGATGACTTGCCTTCCTAGGATCTTGATGTTCTTCAAGTCACCTTCTCCAAGTGGAATTTCTTGATGATGATATTTTCTTGATGACTTGTAGCTTGATGTAGGTCCTGCTTCAATCCGCTCTTCTTTGTAGGTTATGTAAAGCTCTTCTTCTTGCTATGTAGTCTTCCTTGATGAATGATAGGTGATAGGCCTTATTTTACTTGAGTATATTTGTCTTGATGATTCAAACTTGTAGATGTCTTTACTTGATGAGTGTTCTTGAGTTTCCCTTTCCTTGATGTGTCACCTTAGCTCTGAAACCATGTTGAAGAATCTAGGGCAATTAGGTGTACAGTGATTCTTCTTGACTTGATAACAATTTGTGGAGTCTTTTTATTTTTCTTGTTAGCTTAATCTTATTCTTCTTCTTATTAATGCATGCGTGTGTAATTCATCAAACTCCTACCAAAACATAAGAACAAGAACACAAGATGTTGGCTCTCTGCTATGGTAAAAGCCTCTCTTCTCTTGAGAGGAAAACCGTTCAGTAAGTTTTCTTGATCAATGGAAAACCTTAGACCCTTAACTAGAAGAACTTCCAAGCACAAGTAAAGTCCTTCCTTTTCTCTGCACTATGTTTCCCAATAATTTGTCTGCCTCCTTCCAACACTTCGTTCCCCAATACTTCATCCTTCTTCCGGCACTTCGTTCTTCCTTCTACTATCAGTGGATCTTCTAGGAGAGATAATTTTAGTTAGTGATATCCTTCACATAAGGATACTCATTCCTTCTCTAGATCATCCGAGTTATTTCTTGATGTATGGTGGTAGGTTGAGTGTGACAACATTGTAGCCCTAATCTTCGCACATGTGAGAGTTCTTGCTATAGTTATAGGGCTCCCTCTAACTTCGCTTGAGGTCCTTCTCTCTTCACTTGGATAGGAGGCCTAGTAAGCCTAGTTTGAAGCCCAAACAATGATGGATGAGCAACCTTAATGTTGCTATTATATTGACCATAGTCATCCCTTTTATTTCTCGTACGTGTGGCTACATCTTACCCTAAAACAATCCTTAATACTTCGGTTATCTTTCCTCTTCTTCACTGCTCTAGAGGCTCCCTTAAACTTGACTTTTCCACCCTTTACTTGGTTGCACTTGCTCGCTTATTTCAGAGATAATCTTCACTACCTTTGGAGGAGTGGACAACCTCTATATATAGAGGATTATCCCTCCTTTAGGTTGACTTGTTGCATTGAGGTCGACTTGAATTTCATTGCTGCAATATGTGCTTTTAATGGTGCCATTACTTCTTTTGATGGTGTCTTTTATAGGAGGAGACTTAACTTTGCTTGGAGGTGTCTTCTTTGACTCTTATACATAAATATACATAATGTAACATCCCTTAAGGTCTTCAACATAATTCTTTTGACTCTTTGACTTTCCTATAGTACTTTGCATATGCTAGACCTACTTCAATGAGCAAGAAACTCATTGACATATATTATAAAAATAATATTATTGAATAAATACAAATATCAAAAGTATGTTTATGAAGTCGAACCTAGTTACATTTTCTTCAACAAGTTCTGCTGCATTAGTAGCCTTAAATAAGAAAACACCATACACAAAAGATATAGTACAGTTTGAAGGCAAACCACAGTGAAAAAAACCTGTATTGCGAGAAACTATGGGAACAAAACCAGTACCAATACTTCAGGAAGTAGCAATCTCACAAGTAGAATCTGCAGTGGGGGCAACTTAGAGAGACTTAGGACATGTGCACACAAGACCTAATTCAGTTGAATCTTCTTCCAGTTGGGACATTACACCAAATTCCATTGCCTTTAGGTATATTAGAAAAATCACTAACAAAGAAGGTGAAGAAAATATAAACTATGAAAGAATTAATGGTAATGATGGCAGAAGAGATGGTCCTAATGAAAATGAACATGAGGAAGAAACAAATACTACATTTGGATTTCCAATTTTAGATGCCACAAGGAACATCACTATGAAGAATATACCTTTGGCATCCCTTCCACTTTTCCATGGTATGTCTTTAGAAGATACTAACTCTTTTTTGTTTGAGTTTGGTATTCTCTATAGAAGCTACAATTATCATGATGATGCACACAAAATCAAAATATTTCCTGCCACCTTGAAAGGTTCAGCCCTTAGGTGGTTTATGAGCCTGGGAGAGAACACTATCTATTCATGGGATGAGATGAAATTTGTTTTTCTTAAGAAATACCAAGATTATTGTAAAAGCAGAGACATCAATGACATTTTTAGGATGCAACAAATGGAAGAAGAGATTTTGGAAGAGTATCTTGAAATATTCCTCTATAATTATCATAAATCATGAATAGGTAACTTAGATGAGTGAACCTTTAGGAATTTATTCTTAAAAGTGCTAAGGGAATATTGTATTGAAACCTTAAACCTCTTAAGCTCCATAGACATCTATAAGAAACCTTTTGTTGAGATAGTTGAGCTTTGTAGAACCTATTCTAGAAGCCAAGCTAAAGTAGGCAAGATAATTCATGACAGTCCGAGAGACTCTATATCCAGAATTGCTAAACCTGTACAGGGAGGAGTTACTTGAACTGATCTAGGGAATATTTTGGAAAAATTTAAGACAAACATTCTGAACATTATTAGTGACCAATTAGATAATCTTAAAGTCAAGAAAAAATAGGAAGAAGGGAAGGTTTCTTTAGCCATTTTTTGTCCTAAGTGCAAAAGGAAACATGTTGAAAGAGTGTCCTTTAAATGTGATATAAGTCTATGGAATTTTCACCCATGATCACCCCACTTACCAATGTCCTTCCTTACCAAGTCTATAAGCCATCTATAAAGGAGGTTCTGAAACAAGTGAGCCTCCTCAAGCTTCTAGAAGACCACCATGGAGGACAACAAATAGTAATCCTTATTAAGATCCTAATATGCAATATTTTCCCCAGCATCAACCACGGAATCCACAAACACCTTATTCTCCATGGTTAGCCCAACCACCTCAAATTTTACCATGGAATCAAGGATGGAGAGGAAACCCTTATGGGAATGTTTATCAATCCAAAATTCTAGCACCCTCATATGCCCATTACCAACCACAATTTCCACCTTATGTGTCATACACACCTAATATGCCTCAGTACCAACAAGGGTATAACCCACCCTATCCCACACATCAATAATCCATGTTACCAATACCACCCCCACCACATCAACCACTACCATTACCTCAAAATGCCAATCCGTCTTCATAGCATATGCAACAATCATATAAGTCGAATCCTCCAAGGCCAACTCAACTTCCTTCACAACCCATATATAATCCTAATAATAGAACTCCTCAACCTATCCAAAACATAGACTTTCAACCTTTTCCCACCTATGTTATCACTTATTTTCCTATAAATGAAATTCAACTTAGGTCTGGGAAAATGATTAATAAGAACAAATCTGCAGTGGTCATACAAGAGGAGGATCCTCAAATAGAATTTGAAAACAAATCATATTAGCATAAACAAATAGAAATTGAAAAGAATGATGTGACTAGAGAACCATAAGAACCATTGGAACATCCTTTTCTAGAGATACTGCTTGTAAATAAAGTTGAGGTACCTGTGGAATACAATTTGGAATATGAATTGAGAAATGTTTGTATAAATATCCCTTTATTACAAGCCATTAAAGACATACCTATCTACACTAAAATTATTAGGGATATTTGTATTAAGAAACCTAGAAGGAAGAAGAGTAATAACCAAACCATTAAGGTAGTTAGCCAAATGTCTGAAATGATATCAAGGTTGCCACCAAAATATGATGATCTAGGGAACCCAATGGTAACTATAGGAATCAATGGGAATTTTCTTCCTAACACTCTAGTATATTTGGGAGCAACCATTAACGCAATGACCGTTGTTAGCCTCATTCTCGTAATAAAACAATTATAAATCCAAAATTATAATTAAATAAATCAAATATTGAGAATTAGGAGTTAGTTCCTCAAACTAGGGAGTTTAGTTAGGATGAGAGATTCTCTCCAACTAGTTTTCCTAGATTATTGTTTTGATAAGAATGTGAGGAATGCTGTAAGACTGAAGCCTTTTCTGCCATGTTTGGTTTTTCTATATTTCTGCTATTTATTTTATGAGTGTTTTATTATTAGTTTCTTAAATCTCTTCAATTGGTATCAGAGCATGTAGCCTGTTGAGGAATCGATTGTGCATTTAAACACTATGTATTCTATGTCTGTGGAGCGCTGCGTATTGAAACATCGATTGCAAGTATGAGTATGGGTGCAAGTGTGTGTGTTTGTCTTCGTAACATCATCCATAATGGTATCCAAGGATGAAATCATGGGAAAGCTGGTAGCATGGACAGAATTAGGAAAGGCTTCATCAGAGAACTCGAGCTCTCCATTGTCCATTTCCATTTCAATCTCTCATTGCTACTTCCACATTACTTGTGATATCTTTTTTCTATAGAAGCGCCCAAGAGATGCGGTAAAAAATTAGATGAAAAACCCCTATAAATTCTCAAAATATCTGGTGAAGTCCACATAATGAATTGAAAGGTGTTGCTGCCAATTCTCATGGGGAGTTTGATGACATTCCCTATTTTTGGGATCAGACCATGAAGGGTACCTATAAAAATATTAGTCGATTGATGAGGCATTGGCATTCTGACTTTGCAAGAGGATGAGGTCAACTTTTTAGCAATTTGATAATCTCTTTGAAGCTATGGTTTCGTTTGCTTTACATTTGGTGTTGCAGAAATTGCTCCAGGTGGCTCATGAGTCAAGTGGAAGGACATCAGTGCAAAGGAGCTAATTTCTAAATGCGCAACTGTTGTCACCAAGAGAGGTCTGCATGTTGAATAGTATTTTCATGAAGTAGATAGTAAGGACAGTGCTTTGAATGAGACATTGACGCTAGCAGAGTGCCTTGCTGCGTTGCCTCCAGATTTTTGATAGGAATGCTATTGTTATGGATGCGTGTCAATGAGCAGTGGTCACCCGTGCCACATAATGTCCTCAGAATTTAGTTCTGGGCTCTCCCTCTCTGATCATTGAACTTTGGATTCGAATAGATCCAGTGCATAGAGGAAAAGAGCCGATCTAAAGAAATGAAGACCATGTCTAGAGACGTGTTCAATGCACAAGGGTAATTCTCTAGAAAAATCGAATCAAATCATTTTATTTGTGAAAGGACTTGGAAAATCCGCTCGATTCCTCCTTTACAGTTTGTTGGACGATCCTCAAAATCTGCTCAAAATTAGGTAATAACTTAGAAGATTCTTTTTCTATGTGATAGGTGGTGTTGGTTTCAAGTTTTGGTGGAATATCTTCTTAGAAAAGGATTAAAGGTTACTCCTCTTTCATTTTATAAAGTAATATGCATCTCAGATTTGTAGTGGTCGTCGAAGACTTTTAAGGGAGTGTTAAACTTGTTTTGGCATTCAAAAACATAGTAAATAATTGACCAGACCTCATTGAAGTGTCTGTTCTTTAAAGGAATCCACCAGTGTCAATATAATTCAAAGGTTGTTCCACCATTCATAATAATCAATGGTGCCTGGAGAAACCTGAGTCGAGTGCCTGGAAGATCTGTTCATGTGAAACAGAGACTGACCAGTGCATGAAATAAAGGACCAACTTGCTTGCAGTAAAGCAAGGAGCCAACGAAAGTCAACACAGTGACCTGTGTAGCATGCATCAATTCCAGTGTAAGGAAGAAGCCAGCCTAGGTGTGGAGCAATTTGGAACGAGTGCGGAGAACGTGGATATGACCGACAAAAGACTGCATAAAACTTGAAACTTTCGCAATAGGTGTGACTCAAGTTCTACATAAATCTTTAGTATATATTGGTTCATTTTCTTGGTTGTCATTGTAGCAGCAATAAAGCTGGCGATGATTGAAGAAACAACAGGGAGGAGTGATGTTATTGGTTGTTTCCGGTTGTAAATTTGCTTCTTTCTCATATTAATTTAGTCAATATTGTAAGATCTTGTTAAATAAGTAGAATGGAACAATTTTATAGGATTGTGTGTGAAATCTAGTTTGATAGTGGGAAGTGGAGCTAAGGCAAAGATGCAGGCATTTTAACTGTTACAAGAATGCTACATGAGGACACCTGTCATAACACCTGCATTTAATGTGATGTTATTAGTTGCTGCCACTATTGTAGATGCCATGGCCACTAGAGGAAGCATAAATGTGAATAAGGTTGATGATATGTTGGAATGGTAAGGTGAACTTCATTTAGTCATATTTGAAGTCATAAGTGAATTTTTGTATTTGGAGTGATAAGTGAAAGTCATTATTGTAATTCAAAGTAATATTTTACTTTGAGAGCGATTGAGTCCATGTAGACAGTTTTTGAAGACAATTTGCTTCCAAGTTTGCAAGTGTGACATTCTCATTGAGAAGTTTACATGACAAAGTTGTGACATTGAAGAATGATGTACTCTAGAAATTAATAAAATCATAATTTTTTGTGGTGCTTGTGTCCTAGATCTACCCGAAAATGAATAAGGGGATCTTAGGTACACCGTGTGTAATGAATGCATGTGCATGACTTGTGTTCAGATGATCAAAATGCTCTCTTTGTATTATGCTTAAACAACTACATGCACATAAGCAAGCTTAAGAATAAGAACGCTTAATCAAGCCCCTGTAATCAAGCTTAAGTACACAAGCACAAAGCGTCATGTCATCAACTTGATAAGATGATCTTCCAAGAAATCACATTTCACATCACATAATCAAAGGAATCAAGTTAAGGATGCTACAAAATCAAGCATTTCAAGCCCAGACGACATCAACATCATCAACACTTTTTGTATCACTTGCAGATAAACATTTTTTAATTGAATTGTATGGGTGTATTCTCGGTCGTAACCGAAACCCTAATTTTAATTGTTAAGGTGAATACATCAAGTAAAGTAAGTCTTCAACTGAGTCATCAATATTGAACTTGTCATTTGTCTCTTGGGTGCATTTTCGACAGTGTTCGAAACCCTTCCTTTTTTTAAAAATCAGCACATTCAGTGAGTACATTCAAGAAAGCACAAAGTGTTAGTAATCAATCAAACAAGTTCAAGCAAGCCATCTAGCATGCAATCATCATCAAATGATTGTGAATTCTAGTATTCTGTTCTTCAAGTGAGCATCAAATCAAGCCAGTGTTTAACGCAAGTGCAATAAGCAATAAATCAAGGGAGCATGTCATTCAAACAACAAAGCAAGCAAACATGTCATTCAAACAACCAAGCAAGAGAGTGTGTCAAAATCAAGTTCAAAGCACAACATATACAACAAACGAGCCAGTGTGAACTTGATTGAAGAACTCATAAAGTTTCAGTGAAGCATTCAAGCAAAGCGATCGTCATAAAGCGAGTGTGAAATCAAGGGTTCAAGCAATCAAGTTATAAAACTCTATCAAGTGTTTAAAGCATCAGCAACAAGCAACAGTACAAGCGATCTTGAATTCAAAGTGAGCAAGCTAACATGGCGACACACATTCAACTGTCCCAAATTCTTAACAATTTAATTTTATCATCTTCTAGCGACATGGTGAACATTAGCAAAACAACTCTTGCTGATATTCAAGTGCATCTTCAACATGCACATGAAATGATTGAGTTCCTTCAACTCGAGTCACAACTACAAAGAACTTAGTTGCTAAAGAAGAGTGATGCTTCCAAGTCTTTGAACAATACAAATACAACTGATGATTCCAAGTCACTGATCCAACCAACTTCAAGTGTCAAAGTGGTCCCTGATCCAGTTCAACTTTCTTCCAAACCAATCATCAAGCCATGGGAAGAACTTCAAAGTAACAACAATTGACGAGGCTTAGGATATGTCAAATATGATGGCAACTTGCATATCCTAGATTATTCAAGGCCCATTAAGTTTGTCAGTGCAGGGTTTCTTGCACAAATCACATCAGCTAGTTCTGAGAAAGTTGAAGACAAATAGAAATACACACAAACTAAAGTTGCAATCAAACCAAAATGCCTTCATTGTTAAAGAACCGGTCATTTGGAAGATCGGTGTTTTGATCTCCATCCTTGTCACCATTATGGCAAGTCAAAACATTCATCAACACAATGCAGCAAACAACAACAATAACCCAGATTGAAGATCAATTATTCATGGATAGATCCCTGGGAATGGTCATCCACGGTCAAAAGATTGTATATGTTTTACAATTGCATTCACTCACACATATTGCAGCCAACAGTAAAAATGAAGATGGTACTCTCGAGTAGTTGAACAAGGGAGTACATCAATGAAACTCTCCTACACCTGAAGGGGGGGAATTCAAAAATCAAGTGAAAATAATGTCTCTCCTTTCAGCTGACAAAGGGGGGAAAATGTCAATGAAATTGATAATGGTTGTCCGACTGAAAACATGTGATGAAAAAAATTATGAGAATTAGGGAACCTAGTGGTAACTATAGGAATCAATGGGACTTTTCTTCCTAACAATCTATTATATTTGTGAGCAACCATTAATGTAATGACCATTGATAACATGACTTTTCTGCAACTGAACGAGGTAAGACCCACACCTATTGTGTTGGAATTAGTAGACAAATATATTGTCAAGCCCATTGGAGTCCTATAAGATGTGGTTGTCAATATGGCCTCTTGCGAATATCCGATAGATTTGATAGTAATTTCCCCCAAAACCACTAAATCGGGGCACCCAATAGTTTTAGGCCGACCCTGGCTAGCTATTATATATGTTGTCATTGGTTGCAGGATTGGAGAAATGATCATCTATAATGGATCTCAAATCCAAAGATTGACAATTTTTCCACTTGCTCAATTAGAAAATGAATTTCCTCTTTGGTTGGAGAACCCTTATGGAGAGGAAGAATGTATGCTTCCTTTGCTAACCTTAAAATAATTTAGGGGATTTCAAGAGAAAACAAAAGAACATGTCCTGCAACAATTTTTATTTGACGTAAGATGCATTGAATACCATGTTTCTTTTAGTGGTTACAATCATGCTTTTAGCCCTGAGTTTTAGAAAACCTGCTATCCTTCTGTCTTTGCATCATTCGCTATTACAACCATAGGTGAAAACAAGGAACTGGGCACCCAACTTGTCGAAATTAGCCTTGGAAAAAATTTATACATATGTATAGACTTAATTATAGAACAACAATAGGTGTAAGAAATGATTCAAAAACAATTTGGGGCATTTGCTTCGGACTACTTAGACATGAAAGGAATTAATATTGACACTTGCATACACCATATCTATACCAATGAAGAAATCAGGCTGGTGAGACAACCACAAAGGAGAATGAGTCTGAATCTTAAAGAAATTGTTAAGGATGAACTCCAAATATTATTGAGTGAAAATTTTATATATCTTATTTCCGACAACAAATGGATATCTCCCTTAGTAGTTTTTCCAAAGAAAAATAGGAAATGGATAATCTGCATTGACTACAGGGAGCTAAACAAGGCCACCTTGAGAGATTACTTTCCTCTACCTTTTATTAACCAAGAACTGGACACTTTGTCTGGGAAAAAATATTTTTCCTTCTTAGATGGGTACAATGGTTATAATCAGATTCAAATAGCCCCAAAAGATTAAGAGAAAACTACCTTCACCTATCCTTGGGGCACTTATGCCTACAAAGTCCTTCCTTTTGGCATGTGTAACACACCAACCACTTTTCAACAAGTTGTTCTAGCCATTTTTGTTGATCTTATACATGACTATGTGGAGGTCTACATGGATGAATTTATAGTGTATGACAATTATTTTCAGGAGGATTTATAAAATTTAGAGAAGGATTTGATTCACTGTTAAGAAACTCATCTAGCAATCAACAATGAAAAATGTAAAATTATGAAAACTGAGGGAATTTTCCTTGGCCACCATGTTTCACAAACTAAGATTAAGGTTGACCTTGCAAAAATTGAGGTACTTTCATGAAATCTAGTTCCAACTTCACAAAGGGAGGTAAGAATCTTTCTAGGGCATGTAGGGTACTACAAAAGATTCATTGGAAAATTTACTAGATTTACTACCCCTATGTTCAAATTATTGGCTAAGGATATTGACTTTTCATGGAACACTGACTATCAAAGTGATTTTCAGGTACTAAAAGGCAGACAATCAACTGCACCAGTATTGACGGGGCCCAACTAGTCCCTCACTTTTCATATTTACACGGATGCACCAGAAAAAACCCTTGGAGTTGTGTTGGGCCAGAGGGGGAATCATATTCCTTATGTTGCTTATTTTGTTAGCAAAAATCTCTACAAGATGGTTACTTTTACTTCAGGAATTTAACGTTACTATGATTGTGTTGTAGCGGCTACAACCACCCTCTAAAATATTTTCTTGCATGCAAATTTTAGAGCCTTTCATGGATCTTGTGATCGATTGTTCCTTGGTCACTTATTAGTAACCTAATGATTTCAAGCCCCCCTCCTTGAACTTAAGAGTTGTTCACGTTCTCATCTAGATGTAGCATGTGTCATCTTTGGGCATAAGGATTATCTTTTGTCATGCAAAGATAAGTTTGTTTTACTTCAAGGGGAAATCTTTGTGCATATGGGTTGTTCCCATCACATACACATGTTTCACACTCACTTCATGCACTCTTGTATGAAGGTTGTTGCATCAAGCATAATATGTTTTATATGTTCTTGATGGTCTATGTGTTCGTGTGTGATCATAGTCAAGTTATATCAATGTTTACATCAGTTTCACTAATCTCACACTTAGCCAGTTTCCCAAGCAACTTGCATCATCCAACTTTCCAGAACTTCACTTTGATTCTGAAACCCTCAAGATTTTTTCCCTTGCCTGCTGGGACCGTGCAATGGACATAGATCCCAACCTCCCTTGTCATCCAAAACTGCGCAGTTGTTTCCTCCAGTGTCCTTCCCCCAGCTGAAACCCACTGTCTTCAGAAACTGCGCAGTATTGTCCCTCAACTGCCCAATCTATCTTGCAACTTGAAACTGCACAGATGTGTCCTCCCCAGACCCATCTCGCAATAGTGTCTTGCATATAAAAAATGCGCAGTATTGCCCCTCAGCTGCCCAGACTGCCCTGCATTCACCAAATGTGCAAAGGTGCCCTCCTAGGACCCCATCTCGCAGCAGTTTCCTGCATCTCAAAATTGCACAAGGTTGTCCTCACTGTCCAATCTGCCTTGCACTTAGAAATTGCACAGAGAAGACAGCCAAAATTGCTTTGGAAAACTGAATAGTGCAGGCCAATAACCTTGCTCCCATAAATTGCGTAGAGAAGGAAACCCAACCTTTCTCTGGAAACCTGTGTAGATCATCCCGCAATAGTCACTGGCTACTGAAACTACACAAATCTATCCCTCAGTGAACAAAGGGAAAGATGACACGCTAGATGACTCTGAAGGAGTTGAGGAGAAGGACCAAAAGACTGAGTGATGACAAAATATCGGGATCGCATGCAAACTCCGTCGGATGCATTATCATCTCAAGGGTAAGTATGGTAAGTAAAGTACATCTCTTAGTGTAGCTTGAAGTACTGCTTATCATTGTTATATCATTCTGTCTTCAATAACATGCATGTTTGCAAGCACTAAAAGTCATTCCATGTGTTCCCTCTATGTGTCTTGCTTCCTTTTCACTTGTTGGACCAATTGTTGTCTTTTGGCATGTTGATTGCTATATCATGCTTGCGATCTTGTTCTGGCAATTTTGAAGGTTTTTCTTTGTGTGCATGAGTTGTTTTCACTATGTGAACATCAGTTGTACTCACACACAAAGTTGTAAGCACTGTCACACAAGTGTCATCACGGTCATTCGAAGATCTATCTCAAGTGTCGCACTTGTCGCTCTTAACCTTTAGACAGTCCCACTAAGCACATGTTTGTCTTGTTGATTTGAGGTGTCTTGTCATCGAGTCATGATAAGTGTGTGATCATGATTTCATGTATGCACAAGTTCAATTGATCCCACACTTAGCCATTTTTCCTGAAAATCTTTCTACTGGACAATAGCCATTTTTCCTGAAAATTTGTCAACCAGACAACCCTCTTTCAGTTGGACCTCAACTGAGCTGCATTGCGTAGTCTCAGCTCTGAGTGACCTTGCTCTACTGCCTAGAATTAAAGAGAGATTGAGGCTATCCTCAATGGCAGCCTACACCACACAATCCTGGAAGTGAGCACACTGAATGTTTCCCAGAACTATGCAGAATTTTTCCCCAAGTCCAATCCAATATGTGCTTCTTGTAAGATCACTCATCAAGCCTCCCTCTAGTCTATCGGAAACTTGAAATGCATTGTGACCCTGGGCTGCATTGCTCTCCAAAACTATGCAGACATGCCCATCTTCTTGCCCGACACTACCTCCAGAAACTATACAGGCACGTGAGTCAGGCCTCTACTGCCTGACATTGCATTGTTCCAAGAAATTGCACAGATCTGACTGGCAGCTCCCCTGTTGGCTTGCTCTGCCCTGCCTCTAAAAATTGCGCATTTTTGACTGACACTCTCCCTATTGCCCCATTCTGTACTCATCCCAGAAACTATGCATCTGTGTTGGGAAGGCCCCTACTACCTGTCCCGCACTGTCCCTCAAAACTACGCAGTTGTGACCAACAACTCCTTGAAGCTCGATCCTGCGCTTCTCTGGAAAACTATGCGGAATGGATTGCCAGTGCTTCCTGCTACCCAGTCTGTCCTCCTCAAAGAAACTGTGCAGATTCCTAGCTGGACCACAAATGACCTGCCTAGTCCTCATCCTGAAAATTGTGTAGAAATATCCTTCTGTTCCCCTGGACACCCTGTCTTGTCTTCCTCCTAAGAACTCCGTAGTCTTTCTCAACTGGGTTCCACCTTGCAGCCGTCACTTCTGTCCCGAATTGCGCAAATCTACCTCCTAGTGACCTCTACGTAGTTTTTCCCGATAGTCCTCCGTAGCCTCTTGGTGGCCTGGGTGTAGGTGTAATGGGTAATCGTTCAAATCCAAAAACAATTTCTACAAGTTCAGGTGGAACTTCTTCTTGGATTTCCTTTTGGGTAGCAGTCATCTACCTCCAAACTTGGCTATTCTTCTAAATTAGCAGAATTACTTAATTTTACCTGCAATACGGTAACCTTTCAAATACTACAGAATCAAAAGGAATTCAAGTTTTTCGTTAATTTCTTATCGTGTTTGCTTTTTCCACAAACATTATCGCGCTAATTCTCCACCTTTGATCTTACCTTTCAATCTGTTGGTTGTTGGTTCACCCGATCAACAAAACTAATCGGCAATCCTCCACCGTTGACCAAAACACACTTGATCCAACGATTAACAACAATATTGGATGGAGATCTTGTGCGATGTTTTTCCACCCAATAAAGTGGCTTTCTCTCTCCACCCGAGCGCTATGTGTCAGTTGACTAATGGAATCACTTAGAATCTAAAAAGACAACTTACCACTTTTTCTTCACCCGATAAACGACTTCATTGAAAAAACCACTTTTCTTCCTTGACTAACGCACGAGCTTATTGGCACGTGATGACCATTAGATCTATTGGATCTATAGATCGGAGGGTTCTAGACTCCTTTGGGTTAACACAATTTTGCTAGGTTTTTTTTTCTCTGTTCTGTCAACCTTAACACCTCCGCTATATTTAACTTGTCTCAAACCATATTCTCCGATGTTTTCAATACATAACCAAATTATTTCAAAACGCGGAAAAAATGAAAGATTAGCGATATAATACAGATTTTACATACTCTAATTCAAAATCCAATGTGGAAATCAACAAAACTCATAGATATTTCAAAGGAATAAAATGCCTCCAGGATTGACCAATTATACAAAAATACACAGAGATACAGTTTATGTAACTTAATCTTATACGACCTAATCAAGCTAACATAAATACCATTTCATTCTAACAATCAGATCCTTAATCAATGGATCAAATCTGCCTAATCTTAGACAATATCTAATCTGGTTGATATTCTCCTCGAGAATCTCAACTGAATCTAAACAGCTTGAATTCATTATAAAATCACTCAATCCCTAAATCCTAGCTCAAATCCTATCTAGAAAACTTTGTAAATTGATAGATAAAGGATCCCACTCCTTTGATTGTAATTTTTTTTTTGTATTTTTGGAATAAATTCAGAGCCTTTTGTCTTCAAGCCTCATGCTCCTACATCAGACTCTTGAGGACAAAACTCTTCATGAGCTCCTGTCCATGAGCTCTTCTACAGAACAGCCCAACTTTTGTAGCATGGTTTCTGTTACCCAGGTAGCACCAACAGTTGGTTGATCTTTCCACTTAACTAAGTACTAAAAATACTCCTATCCCCTTGTTTTCTTAAACACTCTTTAATCCAATATCTTCTCTAGTTGCAATGCCTTTGCTATAGGTAATTGTTTTACCCAATTCACCTCTTGTTCTTCCTTGTCTTCTGTTGTGTCATCTCCTTGTGCCTTTTCATACCTATATAAGTCAGCAACATTGAAAATTGGAGATATTCCAATATTAGGGGGTAATTCAATTTCATATGCATTTGCAGAAAATTTCCTCAAGACTCTGCATGGTCCAATTTTCTTAAACTTTAGCTTGTTATACTCCCTTTTCAGAAATATTTCCTTCCTTGGGTGTGCCAAAACCAAATCTCCAACCTCAAAATTTACTTCTCTTTTCTTCAAATCTGCTATGTTCTTGTATTTCATGTTGTTGTCCTATAATTGTTGTTTTACTTGTTCATGTATTAATTGAAATTCAGTAGCAAAATCTTCTCCTTTAGCACTCCTCATTTCAGATTTTCCCAAGTCTCTCAATTCAGACACTCCCCTTGGGTGCATTCGATAGACTATACAGAATGGACTCTGCCCTGTACTCCTAATAGGAGAATCACTATAAGCATATTCTTCCTATGCCAATACTTGATCCCACTGTTTTGGATGTTCACCTGCAAGACTTCTCAGAAGATTACCCAAGCTTCTGTTTACAACTTCAGTCTGTCCATTAGTTTGAGGATGATAAGCAGAAGTGAAACTCAGTTTAGTACCAAGTTTCTTCCACAAGGTCCTCCAGAAATGACCAATAAATATGGTATCTTTTGTTAGGATATTCCGACACATAGGAAATAGTTAAGTACAACTTGGTCTAGTATAGAGTTAGGTAAAGTGTGTTTCTTTACCGTTGTACATTTTGTAACTTACAATCCGACGGTCACGATATGTAGTGATCCGACGATTCATTCTCTCCTTGGTATTACCGACACTTGATCTATGGCTTGACACCCGATTGGTCCATGATTTCTATTTAAAGCACATGGAGGGTCATTTGTAGGGTAATCCGTACATGAGAGAAGCATATGTAAATTTTCATTCTTTTATTAATAAATTGCCAGTGAAGTGGCCGCGTTGGCTCAGGTCGTGGACTGTTTCCCTCTTTGAGGGTTTTAACCACGTCAAAAATACTGGTGTATTGATTTGTGATCTAGTTGTCAGTGGTGTCCTTTGGTGTTCTGTCTGAGGAACTTAGCCTGTAAATTCCTACATGGTATCAGAGCTATTTGAGGGCAACGTCCGTTGGTGATCCAAATCTGAAGCCGGTAGAACTACATCCGACTGCCGTTTCCTAGATCTACTGTTTCTGACTGCTTTCGGGCCGAGAGGATTGCTCTGTTGTGTTGGGAGCATCTGTTCCAGTGAGGAACCCCTTTCGTTTCACACGAAAAGGTTTCCGGTAGCCCTAACTGCGTCATTTTTAAGATCTGGAGGTATACAGTGTTTATTTGCAGTTTACAGTTATTTTCTCTCTGTTTATTTCGGTTTTGGTTTATTTAGGCTTTTTTATTACCGGATCTATACCTTTCATTTCTGTGTATTCTCTTTGCCCTGCGACTCTGTGCGATCTGGGCAAATCAGAAACAAAAAGGAAGGATTTTTCTCATGCGTATGCTCTTTTCCCTGTGCCTTAGTGTGATCTCAGACAATCAGAAACATTGAGAAAAATATTTAGTTTCCGGCTAAAGCTAACTTTGAGCCGCAAGGTTCATTTTTGAAAATATTTAGTTTTTCGGCTAAAGCTAACTTCGAGCCATAAGGTTCGTTTTCTTTGCATGTCCGTGTTGGGTTTTGTGTTTTTTGTTTTGTAGGGAAAAAAGAGCTTTCTCAAAGCAAGCACGCAACCCAAAGCACCCCCCCCCCCTCTCTCTCTCTCTCAAATTTTTTGTATAGCTCAATTGGTTCAAAGCTATTTTAAGAGAGTAGAGGTCTTGGGTTCAAGTCTCCATTTTGTGGGGGCGGACTTTTTCATTTCTGCACATTCCCGCACTTCGTCGGCAACTTCATCAACTTTTTTTCAAAAAGCCATAACTTCTTCATGCGGAAGCCGTTTTCAGAGCCGTTTTTTTTAAACCAGTCCAATTTTTTGAGATCTATCCATTGGAACACTTAGTTTTAGCATCTTTAGCTTCAGTTGCTATTGAAATGGAAATTCAATACCAAGTTACCCTTGACAGCACCAACTACTTCCAATGGTTGTCCTACGTTGAGGATTTACTTAGAAGTAAATGTCTCTACAAAACAACCTCAGGCCAAGAAAAGAAACCGAAGGACGAAGATAAGGCTGCTAAATGGGAAAATAGGCAAGATCAAGCACGTGGGTTGATAGGGATGTCTATTTCTCCAGATCTTAGATTCCATATTGCAGAACTTGATACTCCTGATGAAGCAATGAAACAAATAAATAAAGTTTTTGGGATTAAAAATGAACTTAGAGCCCATCAACTTGAAAATGAGTTGCTTACATTGGAACCTAATAATTTTTCTTGCATTGAAGATTTCTTGTCCAAGTTCAAGACCCTTAGATATCTCTTGGAAGGTGTTAAAGTTAAGAAAGAAGATAGTAACCTTATCTATTCCATTCTTACTAAGTTGGGACCAACCTACTCTGTGTTTGTTTCCACCTTCCATTCTACAAGAGAAGCCTTCATTTCTCAAGGAACAGACTACAAGTCCCCTTCCTTTGACTCTTTTTGTGATTCTTTAATAAGAGAACAAGAAAAACTCTTACACCTTGGTCTTCTTAATCTTGGAAACTCTTCCAAGAAAGCGTTAGCCGCCCAGCAGCAACCAAATTCAAAGAATCCTAAGAAGTCATATCCTAAAAAGAATGGTCCTAAACCAAACAAGGGTCCTAAGCAATTTCAGCCTCAAAATGAAAAATCATTTCAACAAAATGATAAGACAAATAAAAACAAAGGGAAGAAGACTGATAGACATTGCAATTTTTGTAATCAAGATGGCCACTTAGAATCAAAATGCTTTAAGAAGATGGAAGCCTTGGAAGCAGCGATCAAGAAACATAACATCCATTTGGAGCATTCTTCACCTTCAACTTCATCTTTAGGAATGGCACTTTCTGCATGTGGTTGTTAATCATCTCGGTCTGGTTATGCATTAAATGTATCTTCTTCTTCTCATTCTCATGAGTGGCTCATTGATTCTGGAGCTTCTTATCACATGGCCAAAAACAAAGCCATGTTTTCTTCTTTAAATGATTGTAAAACCAAAAATATATATGTTGGTGATGATAGATCTCATAGTGTTGTAGGGACTGGAACTGTTCATCTAGACAATGGTCAGTTTAATGATGTATTATGTGTTCCAACCTTATCCTGCAACCTTCTATCTGTATATCAGATAACTCATTCAGGTGAAGGTAAAATCGTTGAATTTTCACCTCATGATGTTGTAATCAAGGACTTAAGAGATCCTAAAAAGATTTTGGCTACTGGCATTGCTGATGATTCTACAAGGTTGTATAAGTTTCACAACTTTGGGTCATCAAATCTTCCCTCAGTATTTGTTGCTCATAACGATGAAGTGAGCAAACTTTGGCATGAGCGATTTAGTCACTTAAACTATCGCTCCCTTCAGCATCTATCTAAAGAAAATATGGTGACAGGTCTTCCTATGGTATCTTGCAGAGATGGTGTTTTTTCGGATGTGTACTCGGAAAACATCATCGGGACAATTTTGAAAAACGTGCCTCTTGGCACGCCTCAGCGCCTTTACAGCTTGTGCATAGTGATTTATGTGGTCCACTTCCTGTTGTTTCATTCTCTGGCTGCAAGTATTTCTTAACTTCCATTGATGATTTCTCCAAACGCACTTGGGTATACTTCTTAAAACTCAAGAGTGAAGTATTTAACACATTTTTGGCCTTCAAGGCCTTTGTTGAAAAACAATCTGGACATCAAATTCTTAAGCTAAGATCCGATAATGGCGGAGAATATGTTAAAAACACATTCATCAACTTTTGCATTGAGAATGGAATTCAAATGCAACATACTGTTCCATATACTCCACAACAAAATGGTGTAGCTGAAAGGAAGAATCGCACCTCAAAAGAAATGGCTAATTACATGCTACAATCTAAAGGACTTGGTCTTAGTTTTTGGGCAGAAGCAATTAACTGTGCAAATTACATAATAAATCGCACTCCTACTAAGGCTTTAAAGAATATCACTCCAGAAGAAGCATGGAGCTCAATCAAACCAGATGTAAGTCACTTTCGTGTTTTTGGAAGTGAAGCGTGGACCCATATTCCAGATGAAAAGCATATAGCTTTAGAACCTAAGAGTGAAAAATGTACTTTTGTTGGATATTCTGAAGATGTCAAAGGCTATAGACTTATTCCATTTAAGTCCAAAAATGTTATCATTAGAAGAGATGTAAAATTTGATGAAAATATATCGGCCTGTGAGCCTAGTCCGGCGGATGTGCCACCTCTCCCTATCTCTTTTACTTTTGAAAACATTTCTTCTTCAGATGATGAAAGTGAGGATGACAATCCTCCCCCACCATCTCAGGATCCTCCTTCAGCTCCTCAGCTTCCAAAATGGGTTCGTGCTACTCGAGATGCAGCAGGTGATCTTGTCGGTGATCCTACAGATCAGCGACATACACGTTCTCAGTTTGAGAGAGCCTCTTCTTTACTGGCTCAAGCTTTAGTAAATTATGATCCTGACACCTTTGCAAAAGCTTCAGGCCATCCAGATTGGGAAGCAGCTATGAATGAAGAATATCATTCATTATTGGCAAATGATACATGGGATCTTGTTCCTCTACCAAAGGGACGAAAACTTGTTAGATGCAAATGGGTTTACAGAACCAAGTATGGACCAGATGGGAAAGTTGATAAACATAAAGCTCGTCTTGTTGCTAAAGGTTTTTCACAGGTTGAAGGCATTGACTACACTGAAACCTTCTCCCCTGTTGCCAAAATGAACTCTATCCGCCTTGTTCTTTCCCTTGCTGCCTCTTTCAAATGGGAAGTCCATCAGATGGATGTTAAATATGCCTTCTTGCATGGGGACTTGCATGAAGAAATCTACATGGAACAACCCATTGGCTTCATAAAAACAGACTCCAGCCTTGTATGTCGGCTTAAGAAATCCCTTTATGGTCTCAAGCAAGCTCCTTGAGCTTGGTATGCCAAAATGGATAGCTTTCTTTTAGAATCTGGCTTTTCTAGGTGTCATTCTGACAATACTGTCTACACCAAGAAAGTGGGCAAGTCTCTTATCATTTTTGTTCTTTATGTTGATGATCTTATCCTTACCGGTAGTGATCCCAACCTTATAAACCATGTGAAGTCTAGCCTTAAAAGGAAGTTTGAAATGACAGACTTAGGACACTTACATTATTTTCTCGGTCTTCAAGTCTTGCAATCCAAGGAAGGTATTTCCGTTTCTCAGTCCAAGTATGCCTGTGATATTCTATGCCACTTTCACATGGAAGACTGTAAGCCAGCCCCTTCTCCCTTTCAGTCTGGAGTCAAACTTTCAGTCACTTGTACTTCTCCTGAAGTTGATGCTACCTTATACCATCAACTTGTAGGAAAACTTTTGTATCTAACCCATACTCATCCTGACCTTTCCTTTTTTGTTGGCCTTGTTGCTCGGTTTATGCAAAACCCACGTGAAAGTCATTGGAAAGCAGCTAAAAGAATACTTCGTTATGTTCGAGGTACAGTTCAGTTTGGGATTCATTACAGTGCCGAAGCAGCTCCTCTATTGGTTGGTTTCACTGATTCTGATTGGGCTGGTGACCCTGATGATCGGAAGTCTACTGCCGGTTATGTGTTCACTCTTGGTTCAGGACCTATTACATGGGCTTGCAAGAAACAAGCTGCCATTTCTGTTTCATCAGCAGAAGCAGAGTATCGTGGTGTTATAGAAGCTAGTAAGGAAGCCTTGTGGCTTCGTCAGATCCTGTTAGAGTTTGGCTTTCAGCAGCAGCATCCGACTACACTTTGGTGTGATAATCAAAGTGCCATTCAACTATGCAAAGATCCAGTCCAACATTAGCGCATCAAACACATTGAACTGCACATGCACTTCATCAGAAAGCTCATTCACGACCATGTTCTTGAAGTGCAATATTGTTCAACAGATGATCAAGTTGCAGACATCTTCACAAAGGCTCTCACAGAGGCGAAGTTCACTAAACTTCGATTTATGGTTGGAGTTCAAGAAGTTGTCACTAAGGGGGGATAGGCTCTGTAAATCCTTCAATCCTATCCCAAGTTGTTCTTAAGGGGGGATGTTAGGATTTTCCGACACATAGGAAATAGTTAAGTACAACTTGGTCTAGTATAGAGTTAGGTATAGAGTTAGGTAAAGTGTGTTTCTTTACTGTTGTACATTTTGTAACTTACAATCCGACGGTCATGATATGTAGTGATCCGACGGTTCATTCTCTCCTCGGTATTACCGACACTTGATCCGTGGCTTGACACCCGATTGGTCCATGATTTCTATTTAAAGCGCATGGAGGGTCATTTGTAGGGTAACCCGTGCATGAGAGAAGCATATGTAAATTTTCATTCTTTTATTAATAAGTTGCCTGAAGTGGCCGCGTTGGCTCAGGCCGTGGACTGTTTCCCTCTTTGAGGGTTTTAACCACGTCAAAAATACTGGTGTATTGATCTGCGATCTGGTTGTGAGCGGTGTCTTTTGGTGTTCTGTCTGAGGAACTTACCCTGTAAATTCCTACATCTTTGTTTGAAACAATACTCTTAGGTAACCCATGCAACCTTACAATTTCTTTAAAAAACAAGTTAGCAACATGATTATCATCACTGGTTTTATAACATGGAACAAAATGTGCCATTTTTGAAAATTTGTCTACAACTACATAAATTGAATCACACCCCTTTGAGTTTTTGGTAAACCCAAAACAAAGTCCATACTTACCATATCCCAAGGCCTATCTGGAATAGGTAATGGAACATACAAACTTGTTTTTTGGCTCCTTCCCTTTGCATACTGACAGGATTTACAATTTTTCACATACTTTTCCACTTCAACTCTCATCTTTGGCCAAAAATAAAACCGGTTCAACTGTTCATAAGTCTTGTCTGCACCAAAATGTCCTCCCAGTCCACCACTATGTTTATCCTTGATAAAATTTGCTCTCGTAGAAAAATTTGGTATGCACAATTGATTTCTTTTAAACTACAATCCCTCTTGTAGGAAGTAATCCAGCCAATTGCTTCTATCTAACAAAACAAGATTTCTACAAGCTTCAAATGCCTCTTTAAAATCTAGATCTTTCTCATATAACTCTTTAAGAAAATCAAAACCCAACACTTGAATTTGACTTTCTTGAACTAAAATGTTTTTTCTACTTAAGGCATCTGCTACTTTGTTTGATTGACCAGTTATATGTTTTAACACAAAATTAAAACTTTGAAGGTATTCTACCCATTTTGCATGCTTCTGGTTAAGCTTTGGCTATTGCATAATGTACTGTAATGCATGGTTATCTAAATACAGTATGAACTCCTTGGACATTAAGTGATGTCTCCACTTCTTTAAAGACTGCACCACTGCATAAAACTCCTTGTCATAAGAAGAATATTTCTTCTTTGACTCATTTATATTTTCACTAAAATAAGCTACAGGCCTGTCCTCCTGACTCAAAACAAATCTAATGGCTTCTCCACTGGCATCACACTTCACTTGAAAAGGTTTATTAAAATCAGGCAAAATCAAAATAGGCTTCTCAGTAATCTTTCTCTTCAACAACTGCAAGTTCTTTTCTACTTCAACAGTCCATTTAAATGGTTGTCTGTCCTTCTTTATTGTGTCAATAATTGAAGCATTGATCTTACTAAAATTCCTTATGAATTTCCTATAAAAACTAGAAAGACTGTGAAAAATTCTTACCTCAAAGACACCTTTTGGTGAAGGCCACTCCATGATAGCCTTGATCTTCTTTGGATCCATCTTTAACCCATCAACAGAAACGACAAAGCCCAAATACACCAACCCCTCCTTCATGAATGAACATTTTTTTAAATTTAACAGTAACTTTTCTTGTTGTAGCTTCTGTAAGACATAATTCAGATGTCTCATATGCTCCTCCTTAGATCTGCTGTAAACTAATATATCATCCAGATATACTATTACTAATTTACCAATAAATTCTCTCAAAACTTCATTCATGAGCCTCATAAATGTACTAGGGGCATTCAAAAATCCAAAAGGCATTACCATTTATTCATACAATCCTCCATTGATCTTAAAAGAAGTTTTCCACTCATCTCCCTCTCTAATTATGATTTGATGATAACCACTTTTTAAATCTAACTTTGTAAAATATCTAGCTCCACTCAAACAATCCATCAAATCTTCGATTCTAGGTAAAGGAAATCTATACCTGATTATTATCTTATTGATTGCTCTTGAATCAGTACACATTCTCCGGTATCCATCTTTCTTTGGGCTCAACACTGTTGGAACTGCAGAAGGTCTCATACTCTCTCTAATTAGTCTCTCATCTAACAGTTCCTGAACCTGTTTCCCGAGATTTTCATTCTCTATGGGAGTCATCCTGTAAGATTCTTTATTAGGTAGATTTGCTCCTAGAATCAAATCTATGTGATGGCTGATTTTCCTAATGGGTGGTAACTCATTAGGCAAATCATCTACAATGATATCACAATCACTATCCAGGATCTCTTGAATTTCAATTGGTAAATAGTGTAGAAATTTTGAATAATTTAACACATATTCAATGGAGATTATCCTGATCATGTACTAATGTGGAAAACATACACAATGCATAAGCTCCTCTACGTTGATCAAGAATATAGCAGCATCAATAACAATAAAACATCAAGAGCATTCACACATTAACACAGTATGTATCACGGGGAAAGCATCTCGCTAAAAACCCCACACTATCTGTATATTAATGATTGAGTCATGTAACATTACACAACATAATACTTCTCACAAGTATCTCCACCTCTGTTACACACAATACAGCTCAGATCTGATCTCCAAATCTCTTCCACTGCTTGCCTGCCTCCACTGCTCAATACCTGCTCAAGAACTGATGAGAATAGCTTCCCAAACTCGATTTTCACCTGCAAAATAGTCACTCACACTTTGTTGGACGTGAGAAAAGGCTAAAATGCGGGCCAAATACGTGAGCAAACTCATTGGCATACTCAATCCTTTGATTGTGCAAGATCTGGTGCACAACTATAGTCACAACTGATAGCAATCTGATTCTCTACCACCTGTCCCTGTTGAACTGAACATGCACTGACATGAAACTGAGTTAACTGATGTATTCTTTAGTTGTATTATGAGTTAATAATTAGTTTAACAATTGATCATTAGTCTATCTGCAGTTAGACTAACTACAACCAGTTTAACTAAGTTAAACTGAACACAACTCCATCAATTGTACCTCCAGTCCACTAAACTCAACTCACTTGAGTTCTAACTGAAGTCATGCATGCAACAACTCAACTGACTCATAAGAAAAATGAATTTCCTTCTGACAGCTGCATGTGCCACTTCCGTAGCTCAAACTGAAGTGCTCCAAGAGAATAAGATTAAGTTTATAGTCCAAATATTATTGTGAGATAATAATATTTGACTTTTCTATTTTTGACAGCCAGTCTAAAAATAGACTTGATCACTCACACTGTGATCACTCACACTTTCATCAAAAATAGAAGTCCATCTATTTTTCCCAACTTGATCAATCATCCATAAACATAGACATGATCCATATGTCTAAAAATAGACATAGTCTAAAAATAGACTTGCGCCAAAAATAGCCTGCGGGCCCACTTAGTGAAGGTGACTCTTTTCACTAAGCTCCATCATCTTGTTGCAATCTCAACACTCCCTCTCGACAAGATATGGATTATTAGCAACCCCTATCCTGCCTCGGTGGTACTCGAATTTGCTCCTGGTGAGAGCCTTCGTCAGAATATCAGCATCCTGATCCTCCGTTGGAATGTACGAAAGTAACATGATCCTCCGCTGCACACAATCTCTGATATGATGGTACCTGATGTCAATATGTTTAGATCTATCATGAAATACAGGATTAGCCGAGAGTTTAATGCAACTCTGGTTATCACAGTAAATCACAGTAGGATCCAAATGAGAACCGAACAAACCAACCAGGATCTTCCTCATCCATATAGCCTCGCATGCAGCCAAACTTGCTGCCATATACTCGGCCTCCGCTGAACTGAGTGCCACGGATCTCTGCTTCCTGCTGTACCAAGAAACTGCTGTCGATCCGATACTGAAGACCCCTCCTGATGTGCTCTTTCTGTTTGTTGGGCTCCCTGCCCAATCTGCATCCGTGAAGCCACATAGCTTCACCTCATCCTCCTGTCTGTACCACAAACCATATCCCGATGTGCCTCTCAAGTAGCACAATACATGCTTGCCCGCCTTCCAGAAGAGCTTGGTAGGCTTAACCATAGCTTGTGAAAGCTGGTTAACTGCATAGCATATATCAGGTCGTGTATTGACCAAATACATCAGCGACCCCACCAACTGTCGATAAACAGTGGCATCCACTTCTTCTCCCGAAGTGGCATCCTCCTTCCTCCAACCTCCAGGAAGAGGAGTATCAACAGGCTTGCAGCCATGCATGTTGAACTTCTCCAGTATCTCCCGAGCATACTTGCCCTGAGAAACAAACAGTCCACCACTGCGCTGCCATATTTCCAATCCTAGGAAATAGTGAAGGAGGCCCAAGTCCTTCATCTCAAACTCTGTAGCAAGATCCTTCTTGCATGACAGTATCAACAGCTCATCACCCGTTAGAATCAAATCATCAACATACAGTACAATGATAAGCAACTTACCCTCCACCACAATCTGGTATAGGTTCGGATCCGCCTCGCTCTTGGAGAATCCAAGTCCTGTGAAATAACTGTCTATCCGTGTGTACCAAGCACGTGGTGCTTGCTTCAACCCATACAGCGCTCTCTTGAGCCTGCACACATGCGACTCGCTGCTGAAGACTTCAAAGCCTTCGGGTTGCTCAATGTACACCTCCTCCTCAATGACTCCGTTGAGGAACGCAGTCTTCACATCCATCTGATGAATGTGCCATCCCATCTGCGCTGAGAGAGCAAGAATCGTCCGTATGGAAGAATACCTTGCGACAGGTGCAAAGGTCTCCTCATAATCGATCCCCTCAATCTGTGAAAAGCCTCGGGCAACAAATCTTGCCTTGTACTTCTCCACACTCCCGTCAGCTGCCTGCTTAACTTTGTAGATCCATCTCGAACCCACCACTGATTTCCCTTCCGGTCTAGGAACAATCTCCCATGCACTGTTTCTGACAATAGAATCATACTCTTCCACCATGGCGTCTACCCATGCGGGATCCTCCACAGCTTCCTCGAAAGAGGATGGCTCAGTCACAACACACTTGCTCATAAGAGCCATGTATCCAGTGTACCGATCAGGTGACTGTCTCTGCCTGCGTTGGGCTGTAGGTGGTCCTACAACTTTCTCTACATCTTGAGCCAGTCGCTCAGCTTCTGTCAAGCGCTTTCGCCCTCTGATGGTTGGCGCTGCATGAGTGGTCTCTTCCACTCCATGAACCTCGTCCTGTGGTTGATCCACGTCCTGAAGCTCATCCTTAGGAACTAATAGCTCCTCATCTGCATGCAAGTGTAGCTCCCTCTCAAGCGAACACTTCATGGCTTTCTCCTCCTGAAATTTTATATCCCGTCGCACAACAGTTTTACCACTGTCTGGCAAATACACACGATAGTTGTGGGGCGTATCAGTGTACCCCACAAATATCCCAACCTCTGGAGTCGGCTCCAACTTCTTTCTGGCATCCTTCGTCACATGCATGTAAACGTTAGCACAAAAAATTCTCAAATGAGAAAGATCAGGCTTCTTACCAGAATAAGCCTCCTCGGGTGTACTCATGCCAAGTATCCTATGAGGACAACGGTTCTGCACATATACTGCTGTATTGCATGCTTCCGCCCACAAGTGAAGGGGTAGGCCCTGATCATGCAACATTGCCCGTGCAGCACCCACAATCGTTCTGTTCTTCCGCTCAGCTACCCTGTTTTGCTGTGGGTTATGGGGAGCTATGAGCTCTCTACGAATCCCTTCTGCCTTGCAGAAATCCTTGAACTCGTCCGAGATGTATTCACCACCATTATCGCTCCTAAGAGCCTTCACCTTCTTCCCCGACTCCTTCTCGACCAGTGCTTTGAATTCACAGAACTTTGAATATGTCTCGCTCTTCTTCTGCATGAAGAAGATCCAGCACTTACGAGAGAAATCATCAACAAAAATCACATAATACCTGTGTTTTGCTGTCGAAGCAACTGAGAAAGGTCCACACACGTCTGTGTGAATTCTCTCAAGGATCGTCGTGGCGCGACTATCCTTCTCGTGAAAGGTGGCTTTCACAAACTTCCCCAAAGTACACCCCTTGCACTGATCTGACTACGCAAGTGTGCCTTTAGGAAGCCCTGTAGTGATCTGCTGCAGTATCTTCAAGGCTCCATGGTGAAGGTGACCCAATCTCCTGTGCCACAACTCGCCATCATCCCGGCTCACCAATCCTTCTGCCTTGCCTGCCATTGCTGCGCATCCATCTACATGCAACTGATAAAGGTTCCTCACTCGAACCCCTATCTTCCGGGTCTCACCAGTTGTCTTGCTGCGCAGGAAGGCCTTTCCCTCGCTGAAAACAACATCATACCCCTTGTCTTCTAACATCGCCACTGAGATGAGATTCTTCTTCAATCTTGGAACATGCATGACTTCCTTCAATACAAAGGGTTTACCAGACTCCCTCTCAAAGGAAATGGTACCGATACCGGTCGCACTGTATCTACCATCATCGCCCATCTCGATGTGCACTCCAAGATCTTTGTCCTCCAGATCAGAGAACAAATCTCTATCTCCCGTCATGTGAAAAGACGCACCACTGTCCAGGAACCACACTGATCCCATCACACTTGAAACCAAGCATGCGATCAATGAAAAATCAAGCTCAAACTGAGAAGCTAAAGCCTCTCCCCCTGCAGATCCAGCAGCTTGCTTGTTCTTCTTCTTCTGCGGACAATTTGTGGCATAGTGTCCATGCTGGTGACAGTGAAAACACTTCACTTTGGACATATCCTGCTTCTTGCCTTTCGCACCAGACTGAGAAGCTTTCTTGCTCTTCCCTTTCTTTGCTTTGGCAGCCAAAGCACAATTCTCTTCATTAGCTCCCTTTGACGAAGATCCGTCCCTGGTACTCCGCCTGATCTCCTCCTGCACAAGATCTGACCATAGTCTTTCCCATCCTCGCAATTTCTCTCGACCATTGACAGAGTCCTGATAGGAATGCCAACTCTTCGGAAGACCAAGGAGAGCCAAGCTCACCAAGTCCTCATCATCGACAGTAACCCCCACACTTCCCAGCTCATCTCGACACTGAGTGAACTTCGTGAGATACTTGGGAATACTGTCTCCCTTCTCGCATTTGATGTTTCTGAGTTTATCTTTGAGCGCCAGCTTCCTCTGATCGCTCTTGCTTTGGAATAATTTTGTTAATGATTTCCACATCAAATATGGAGTAGCCTTTCCATGGAGGCTGGACACAATGTGATCCTTCACGCCCTCCAACAGAATTCTTCGACATTTTGCGATCTTCTTTTGCCAAGCATCAGCTTGAGTAGCATCAGTAGGCTTTGGGATATCCGTATCTATGAATTCCTTCAGCCCGTTATCATCCAATACTGCCTCCATCCTGTCCTTCCATGCAATATAGTTTGAGCTGCCCTCAAGAGCATACTCCAATCGCAATCCGTTGAAAGACATTGCTGCGTTGTCACCAAGAAAACACTGCTGCAAATTCGAATTCCACCAGCAACCAACTCAACTGCTTCCGATCAACCCTCGCTTGATATCCTGTAAAAATCTCTTCTACAAATCAAGCTGCTCCGATACCATGTAGAAACTTTTTCTACAAATCATCTAGCTCTGATACCATGTAGAAATTTTGAATAATTTAACACATATTCAATGGAGATTATCCTGATCATGTACTAATGCGGAAAACATACACAATACATAAGCTCCTCTACGTTGATCAAGAATATAGCAGCATCAATAACAATAAAACATCAAGAGCATTCACACATTAACACAGTATGTATCACGGGGAAAGCATCTCGCTAAAAACCCCACACTATCTGTATATTAATGATTGAGTCATGTAACATTACACAGCATAATACTTCTCACAAGTATCTCCACCTATGTTACACACAATACAGCTCAAATCTGATCTCCAAATCTCTTCCACTGCTTGCCTGCCTCCACTGCTCAATACCTGCTCAAGAACTGATGAGAATAGCTTCCCAAACTCGATTTTCACCTGCAAAATAGTCACTCACACTTTGTTGGACGTGAGCAAAGGCTAAAATGCGGGCCAAATACGTGAGCAAACTCATTGGCATACTCAATCCTTTGATTGTGCAAGATCTGGTGCACAACTATAGTCACAACTGATAGCAATCTGATTCTCTACCACCTGTCCCTGTTGAACTGAACATGCACTGACATGCAACTGAGTTAACTGATGTATTCTTTAGTTGTATTATGAGTTAATAATTAGTTTAACAACTGATCATTAGTCTATCTGCAGTTAGACTAACTACAACCAGTTTAACTAAGTTAAACTGAACACAACTCCATCAACTGTACCTCCAGTCCACTAAACTCAACTCACTTGAGTTCTAACTGAAGTCATGCATGCAACAACTCAACTGACTCATAAGAAAAACGAATTTCCTTCTGACAGCTGCATGTGCCACTTCCGTAGCTCAAACTGAAGTGCTCCAAGAGAATAAGATTAAGTTTATAGTCCAAATATTATTGTGAGATAATAATATTTGACTTTTCTATTTTTGACAGCCAGTCTAAAAATAGACTTGATCACTCACACTGTGATCACTCACACTTTCATCAAAAATAGAAGTCCATCTATTTTTCCCAACTTGATCAATCATCCATAAACATAGACATGATCCATATGTCTAAAAATAGACATAGTCTAAAAATAGACTTGCGCCAAAAATAGCCTGCGGGCCCACTTAGTGAAGGCGACTCTTTTCACTAAGCTCCATCATCTTGTTGCAATCTCAACAAATAGAAACTTTTGTGGAAGTAATTATTGCCTTGGGTTTGCAAACCAATGCAAAACTTACCTCATCTTCTTCCATCTGCTGCAAGTACTCCTTTCCACTCAGCAAAAGGTTATTTGGATCAGGTTTCTTTGATGTATCCTCTTCTTCCGTTGGTAGCAATGTATGATTGACACCATCTTTGCTAAATTTGCATGTGTTCTTCTTTTCATCATGCATAGCTCCTTTGTCATACTGCCAAGGTCTACCCAACAATATCTGACACACATCCATATGCATCACATCACACAAATTTTTGTCTCTGTATTTACCCAACTACAACTCCACTTCACATTGCTCATTCACTACCAACTGATATCCCTTTTGAAGCCATGACACCTTGTAAGGTGTTGGATGTTTCTTTGTTTTCAACTTCAACTTCTCCACCACTTCTGTGGGGAACAAATTATCTGTACTACCACTGTCTATTATCATCTGACAACACTTCCCTTGAATCTTACACAAAGTCCTGAACAAGGTTTTTCTCTGTGCTGGTTCAACAATTTCCTTAGCTGGTTTTAACAAAATTTTGTTGACAACCAAAGATTCCCCTTGCTCTGATACATTCTCTTCTTCTATTTCCTTTGTTTTTTCCTCTTCAATTTTTGCAACAATTGCATTCCTCTGATTCATTCCTATATTTTTTGGGCACTCATAAGCTCTGTGTCCCAACTTGTTATATCTGTAACATTTGATTTATCTTCCTCTACCTCTTCCTCCTCTTCCGCTGGGAAAACACCCTCTGCCACTTGCATCACCTCCTATGGGTGCATGTTGACTTGAGCTATTGCTAGATCCATCTCTAGGTGTTGTAGACCTTCCTCTACCACCTTAACTTCCCCTTCCTCGGAAAGTACCTCTATTTCTGGAAGACTGCTTCCTCATCAGTTTTTCTTCAGCCTTCAATACCATCTGATAAGCCTCTTCTATTGTTTTAGGAGACAATACACTTATCTCATCTTGGATGTCCATTTTGAGACCATTCACATATCTTGAAACCTTCTCATCTGTATCTTGGATTTGTCATGCTCTTATACTCACTTTGTAAAATTCCTCTATGTATTCCTTTACTGTCATAGACCTCTGTCTAAGATTCTGCATCTGTGTAAATAATGTTTTTGATAATCACTTGGAAAAAACTTACTTTTCAGTTTTGCAACCATCCTGTTGCAATTCTTAATTGGTTGTTTTCCAAGTCTTCTTTTTTCTGCCTGCACTCCATCCCACCCAATTGCTGCATGTCCTTTCAGTTTTGTGACAAAAAACTTCACCTTCTTCCCTCTTTTGTTTCTTCATAATCAAATAATTTCTCCATCTCATTTATCCAGTTTATCAATTCCTCAGAGCTTAAGCTTCATGTGTAGATTGAAACTTCAAGTCTAGGCTTGGATGTGGATCTCAATACTGACTTAAAGAATCTCATTTCAGAAGTTACATCTGCAAGTTCCTCATCTTCTGCAGCTCCAACTTCAGGTTCATTGACATCTCCAGCATCTGCATCTCTTCCCATTTCCATCACTTCCAATCTAGCTTTCATCTGTTGCATAGCTTCCAACACTTCAACATTTGTGCTAAATTGGCAACTAGGGCCAAACTCCATGTGGGTTAGCTTATTTATGGCAGCTGATATTTTTAATGGATCCCTCTCGTCGAGAGGTGTAGGATTGATCTAAAGATCATCCGTTTCCGATAAGTATTTATGGAGATATGAATTTATTTTGATTATGTAATTATTATCAAGCTGACCAGCTCTTATGTAGGCTCTAGAAGCCCAAACATCATGTCTATTCAACTTCTACGTTTTTAGTATAAATATAAGAGAACTTGAAGACATTTTACACACATCACTTGTGATCTCTCTCCACGTGTTTGGGTTTTGTGGACAGAGAGATCTAGAGGAGAATACGTTGTTCTAAAGGCTGATCTAGCCTTACCCTAGCTGCAGTCAAACAAGGCATAACCGCAGTTTGATTAGAGCTCAAGTGCCCTAGCCGCAGGTCAATTAGCAGCCCTAATCTACGCAGTCAAGGAGGCTTCCATAACGCAGTAAAGGGAGGCTTGAATGCTGTGAAAGGAAACCCTAAACGAGATCTAGCTGTAGTCATAAAGGTTATCTAAGCCACAGTTGGAAAGGCCTGAACCAATCGTATGTGAAGGCCTAAATCTGCAGTTCTAAAGAGCCCTTATATGCTATCCAAAGAGGCCCTTACACGCTAAACAGAGGTGCCCTAAATCTGCAGTCTATTGGGCCCTAAATCTCTGTTTTATTGGGCACAGGTAAGGGCATTTCCAGTGAAGGAAGAAGGGACGTTTTAGGTCACTCCTATGACTGTTTTGGAGTGAAAATTAACCAGCAGAAAGGCCACAATAAAGGAGACAGAATTCTGGGCTGTTTTGAATATTATGTGTGGGCTGGAAACTCTGTTTCAGTAGGCCGTGGGTACAGGAAGCCATCTGTGGTAGGTCGCAGGCCCTAAGCCCACTGAAAAGGCATTGCATGGGACTGTTTGGTGGCTAGATTGAACCCTAATCAAAAGCGTGGAGGCAGAGGACTTATACAAGGGTAGGACACTGTTTTTGAAGGCTGTTTGGTGACTTGGTTAAGGGCTGTTGCAGTGTATGGATGCCCTAACCAGTCACAGTTAGGAACAACAACGAAAACAGATTGGAACAACAATTTGTGCCTTGTGTTGGGTCAAGGAAGTTGACTAGTTTTGGATCAGATTGTTGGACAAGCCGTGGGAGAAAATTTGGAGGCTTGATTGGGTGATCGTAAGCCTTCATTAGTGCAGATCTGACAGTGTTGTAGTGTTGAAACAAGATGATGCAAAGGCAACATGATGACGATAATTCATACCAGCATGAAGTATGAAGTCATGGACAACTTGATGTATGGGCAGCATAGTGATCATGAGCAGCATGAAGATGCATGATGCAACATGATGGTGCTACACGGTAAGGTGCAGCAGATGAATGAAATGGATAGGTGAAGTCGTCACCTAGGAGATTCAGTTGAAGCAGAATGTTTTCAACTGATCTCATCATTATAGGAAATGATCTATGCTCAGATCCAGATAAGTCAAAGTGTTGACTTCTGTTGTAAATGTATTATCTCTCTCTCTCTCTCTCTCTTTCTCTGCTGAACTTTGAAGATAAAAGAAGATTTGATCAAAGGGTTTCCCCACACATTGTGGGGTTTGTCCCTGGCTCGTGCCATATCTTGTGTCCTCTTGTCTTGGCTTGTCTTCTGCGATTTTATATGTATGTTCTATCTACAGTTTATTGTAATGTTGATGTGATTGCTAACTGTGAAAATTTAAATAAATTGCTCTAGCATAGAACATACCTAAACTTAACATGGTATCAGAGCTGAGGTGAATACAATGCGCAAGAAAGAGTGAAAGAGCAATCACCGAAGACAGTTGGGACAAGACAGAAGGACCAATGGGTTCCTCATAATTCACCTAGGGCGAAGTCAAAGCAGAGAATGTTAGCAGAATGGCACAACGGAAGATTATGATGGTCCATCTTAAGATCACTTCATCGGGAAGTTTGGATCTAAGGGTGGAAGGAAAGGTAGATGCCTTGTTGAAATAAGTTCGGCTGTTATGCGAAGGAGTGTTCGAATGGCAGAGACACATCTCTTGATGAAGATAACAATCATTCTTGGGACATCTTCAATGATCAAAAGAATGACTGGTAATGCAGGTCATCAAGGAAATGGTCGACTCTTCCAGGAAAGCAAGGAACCCCAAAATCTCTTTTATGTACCTGATCGAACCTGATGTCCATCTCGGAAATGGGAGTCAAAGGTTACAGGGTGGCACTTATCGGTCGAAAGGTACGTGTTTGAAAATAGATCTTTCAAAGATGTTTTTGAGTTCAGGGTTGTATCAAGTTGCAAGAAGTCCACTGGGGACCATGTCCATTAACTAAGCACCGGAGGTCTGTGAGTCAGATGGTGACTAGGATGCCTGAATTCAAAAAGAAGCATGAAGGTACATGCTTGAAATGTTCCAAAGGAAAATATTATAAGGGGACCATTCCCCTCATGCAGCAGGTTCACAGGTTTGGAACAACCCGAGGAGTTTGAGAATCATGATCAAGGAATCTCATGTATACAGGTGGAAGAAAGCCATCTATGGCTTGAAGAAAAACACGTCGGGCATAGTATGAGAGGATTGATAGCTGTCTAATGCAGCTGAGATTCACTAGGAGTGAAACCGATCCAAACCATTACTCGAAGGTTGTGGATGATAAACCTCTCGTACCGGCACCTATGTCTGACAGATGCAGACCCTCTCATTTATAGGAGACAGAGGGAGTTGGATTCTGAATGTGGGAAGATAAGCTGCAAGCTTGTGACTGCCTCGAGGATCTTAACTTTCAGAAGTTATATGGTAATGATGTCAGACCAGATTTGGGAAATGCCTCTGAGTTTCATAAACTCATTCGCGTTGATGTTCTTGGAGAACCTCCGTCCAGACATCTGTGTTGCAGTTAGCATGGTGAGCTCATATTTGGTTGAGCCTCACTAGATTGGTGCCAAGAATCTTCTAAGATATCTTCAGGGCACAATCTCTCAGGAATTGAGATACACTGCCAGAAATATGAAACCACATGATTATTCAAATGATGAGTGGGCAGGCAGTGTGGAGGATCACTAGAGCACTTTTCAGTGTTGGTTCTCTTTGGATTCTGCTTCGATGTAGGAAGCAGAAGTCGGTCACTATAAGCTCCGCCAAGACCGAATACATGGCTACGAGTATGATCTCGTATGAAGCTGCATGGTTGTGGAATTTCTTATGTTAGCTGTTTTTCTCTGTGACAACCAGAGGTGTGATTCGATAATTGAGGAATCCTGTATTCGACAATTGCTCCAGCAGACAGACATCAGATACTGCCTTATCTGGGATATGGAAAGTCGATGAGCAAGGAGGCTCCATCGCACTGAGATGATGTACAGGACAGAGCCCTGAGGAAAGATCAAATTTGTGATTTTCCCGAACGACTTGGAGTCGTCGAGAGACCTTTGTAAAAGGGTCCTGCATGTTGCATAGATTGAGCTCTGGGAGATTTGGGGGGCTTGCAGTTCTATTGGAGCAACATACGACCACAGGGTGACTCACCCTCCCCTGGTGGTGCACACTGGAACAAGATGATTCGCTCTCTTGTGGGACAAGATGATTCGCTCTCTTGTGGGACAAGATGATTTGCTCTCTTGTGTAGCAGGATTGATGTGTTCTCTTGTGAGGCTTGGATTGATGTGTTCTCCATGGCGGCCTGGATTGATGTGTTCTCCATGGCGATTGTAGTAGGATTGGTGTGTTCTCCTGTGAGGACAAGATTGATTAAGTTCTCCTGTCGAGGCATCCTACCCATGCAGTCTGGGACTCATGGGAAGTACCTCACATCTGGTCAATGAGCAGGGAAATGAAGTTAGGGACCATAGTAGTACCGATGGACGCATCGTTGTATCTACCGTACTCCCTACGCTAGGATGTCCTCCATTGGTCTGGGACCAGTGGTAGGAGTTGTACATACTATGACGCTGACTTCGGGTTAGCTGAGACTGGTCTGGGACCAGTGGTACATACTCCGAGACTGACTTCGTGTCAGTGCAGGACTGGTCTGGGACCAGTGAGAGTCGTACATATTATGACGCTGACTTCGGGTCAGTTGAGACTGGTCTGGGACCAGTGTTACGCACTCTGAGTCTGAATTCGGGTCAGTAGAGGATGGTATGAGACATTCTTGATCAATTCTTCTTCTTCATAGTTCAGCAGAGCTCAGCAGAGCAGAGCTAGCAGAGCCAGCAGAGCTGAGCAGAGCCAACAGAGCTGAGCAAAGCAGAGCTGAGCTAGCAGAGCCAACAGAGCTGAGCTAGCAGAGCCAACAAAGTTGAGTAGAGCAAAGCAAAGCCAGCAGAGCTGAGTAGAGTAGAGCAGAGCCATCAAAGCTGAGCAAAGATGGACAGAGCAGTGCAGGGCACTGATGGCAGAGATAGTACAGTCAGACATATGGATCAACAGATGGAGTTCCCCCTAGTTGAGAGGGAGTGTTAAATTGGCAACTAGGGCCAAACTCCATGTGGGTTAGCTTATTTATGGCCGCTGATATTTTTAATGGATCCCTCTCGTCGAGAGGTGTAGGATTGATCTAAAGATCATCCGTTTCCGATAAGTATTTATGGAGATATGAATTTATTTTGATTATGTAATTATTATCAAGCCGACCAGCTCTTATGTAGGCTCTAGAAGCCCAATCGTCATGTCTATTAAACTTCTACGTTTTTAGTATAAATAGAAGAGAACTTGAAGACATTTTACACACATCACTTGTGATCTCTCTCCACGTGTTTTGGTTTTGTGGACAGAGAGATCTATAGGAGAATACGTTGTTCTAAAGGCTGATCTAGCCTTACCCTAGCTGCAGTCAAACAAGGCATAACCGCAGTCTGATTAGAGCTCAAGTGCCCTAGCCGCAGGTCAATCAACAACCCTAATCTACGCAGTCAAGGAGGCTTCCATAACACTGTAAAGAGAGGCTTGAACACTGTGAAAGGAAACCCTAAACGAGATCTAGCTACAGTCATAAAGGTTATCTAAGCCACAGTTGGAAAGGCCTGAACCAGCTGTATGTGAAGGCCTAAATCCGCAGTTCTAAAGAGCCCTTATACGCTTTCCAAAGAGGCCCTTACATGCTAAACAGAGGTGCCCTAAATCTGAAGTCTATTGGGCCCTAAATCTCTATTTTATTGGGCACAGGTAAGGACATTTCGAGTGAAGGAAGAAGGGACGTTTTAGGTCACTCCTATGATTGTTTTGGAGTGAAAATTAACCAGTAGAAAGGCCACAATAAAGGAGACAGAATTCTGGGCTGTTTTGAATATTATGTGTGGGCTGGAAACTCTATTTCAGCAGGCCGTGGGTACAAGAAGCCATCTGTGGTAGGCCGCAGGCCCTAAGCCCACTGAAAAGGCATTGCATGGGACTGTTTGGTGGCTAGATTGAGCCCTAATCAACAGCGTGGAGGCAGAGGACTTATACAAGGGTAGGACACTGTTTTTGAAGGCTGTTTGGTGACTTGGTTAAGGGCTGTTGCAGCATATGGATGCCCTAACCAGTCACAGTTAGGAACAGCAGCGAAAACAGATTGGAACAACAATTTGTGCCTTGTGTTGGGTCAAGGAAGTTGACTAGTTTTGGATCAGATTGTTGGACAGCCTGTGGGAGCAAATTTGGAGGCTTGATTGGGTGATCGTAAGCCTTCATCAGTGCAGATCTGACAGTGTAGTAGTGTTGAAACAAGATGATGCAAAGGCAACATGATGACGATAATTCATACCAGCATGAAGTATGAAGTCATGGACAACTTGATGTATGGGCATCATAGTGATCAAGAGCAGCATGAAGATGCATGATGCAATATGATGGTGCTACATGGTAAGGTGCATCAGATGAATGAAATGGATAGGTGAAGTCGTCACCTAGGAGATTTAGTTGAAGCAGAATGTTTTCAACTGATCTCATCATTATAGGAAATGATCTATGCTCAGATCCAGATAAGTCAAAGTGTTGACTTCTGTTGTAAATGTATTATCTCTCTCTCTCTCTTTCTCTGCTGAACTTTGAAGATAAAAGAAGATTTGATCAAAGGGTTTCCCCACACATTGTGGGGTTTGTCCCTGGCTCGCGCCATATCTTGTGTCCTCTTGTCTTGGCTTGTCTTCTGCGATTTTATATGTATGTTCTATCTGCAGTTTATTTTAATGTTGATGTGATTGCTAATTGTGAAAATTTAAATAAATTGCTCTAGCATAGAACATACCTAAACTTAACAATTTTCAACTGGTCTTCCTCTTCTTCAACCACCACCTCTTCCTCCAACTCTGAAAGCCACATTGGATTTCTTTTTCTGATCCTTGAGATGTTGTTCAGTATCAGTAGGCTGCTCTGATACCACAAATGGTGTCTTGGGTGCACGTGTAATGGATAATCATTCAAATCCAGAAACGATTTCTGCAAGTTCAGGTGGAACTTCTTCTTGGATTTCCTTTGGAGTATCAGTCATCTACCTCCAAACTTGGCTATTCTGCTAAATTAGAAGAACTGCTTAATTTTACCTGCAATACGATAACCTTTCAAATACTATGGAATCAAAATAAATTCAAGCTTTTGGTTAATTCTTTATCGCGTCTGCTTTTTCCACAAACATTATCACGCTAATTCTCCATCGTTGATCTGTAGAATTCCTACAGAAACTGATAGATCTAGAATTCTAGTTAAATTAAACACAAGTAATTTGATGATATTCAAGAGAGGAGAGATATATTTTTCTCCATAAAATCAATGTATTAAATTAATGAAGAATAGTAATACATGAGCAACCAACCCTCTAATCCCAAAGGGAGGTGGTCATATAGAAATTGCCAAATCTAGAAAACTAGGAAAAAACTAGTACAAAACTAGAAAAGGCTGAGAAAAGCTAAAGGGAGGCCTAAAATGGCAACAATGACTCAAGACAACTTATGCCAACTATCAGCCATGAGGGAAGCATGAGGATGGGTGCATTTCCCAAGGAATGCAACTTTAAAACATGCTAAAATGGTCTGGGGGACCAAATCCCTTGATTTAAGGGGGATCTTCATGTGGGGTGCCAATCCTCAAATAACTCAAGTGGATGAGGTGTGGTTAGGTGTGAACATGCACTTAGATGTCTAAATGGTTTAGGAAAGTGGTTGGACCAATATTTCCATAATATTAAGCCTTTAAAGGCAAAAAACCAAGGGAAAGTTGGTCCACCGAGCTAGTTTACCAAAAACCAAGCATGAACATGACTTTTAGTGCATGTGGCTAAGTCAAGGATACTTAGGCTAAAAAATAAATGTAGATGTTCTGATTATATTCCAAAACCCCCTCTTCATCCTAACTAACTTATCTAAACTGAGTCCTGACCAAGATGCCATGTTAGGTACTAAGGTATAATAAATAAAAGATCCTCATAAAATGAAGAAAGAGGGAAAACCTTGTGGGAACCCGCCCCCCCCACCCCCTTAAAAGAGGAGAAAAGGGCTAAGTGGCCAGAAGGGCTTACTCAGCTATCTCCACCACTCCAAGCATAGCTCTCAGTTCTGAAAATTTCTTTCCAGTGAAAGACTTGGTGAAGATCTATGCAACCTGCTACTTAGGGGGTCAGTACTGTAGTGATATGACTCAGTGACGGATCAGCTCATGGATGTAATGCATGTGAATCTCGACGTGATTGGTACTCTGCCTCTTAATTGGATCAATTGATATCTGAATGGACCCCTGATTGTCACAAAATATGATAGAAGTGGATACTGAATACCAAACTCGGAGAGAAGCCCCTGCAACCAAACAGCCTATGTCGCTGCATTCATTACACCTCTATACTCTGCCTCAGCTGTAGATAAAGAAATTGTGGATTGCTTCTTGCTAGACCAACAAAGAGGCCCTGAACCAAAGCTGAAAAAATAACCAAAGGTGGACTTGTAGTCTGTACCATCGCCAGCCCAATTAGAATATGTGTACCCAATCAGTGAAAGTGGGCATTCTGTAGCATAAAAGATACCAAAACTGGAAGTACCTTTCACATATATAAGGATTCTCTTTACAACTTTCCAGTGAAGCTCATGGGGCTCATACATATATCTGGAACAAACTCCTACTACAAAAGATATATCAAGTCGGGTGTGAGTAAGAGATAACAAACTCCCAACCAACTGTCGATCTAGTGTAATGTGCACCAAAGGTGTAGTACCCGCATCCTCAAATATGATCCCCGAAAGAAAGGGAGATGTTGCTAGCTTGAATTCTGTCATATGAAAGTGGACAAGTAGATCTGATGCATACTTAGATTGTGCCATCTTGATCCCTGAAGTAGACTGAGAAACTTCAAGACCAAGAAAGTAGTGCAACAGTCCCAAATCTGTCATGGAAAATCGATCGTGCAATGTTGATTTTGATGAATCAATAGCTGAGGTAAGGTTCCCTGTCATTAGTAAATCATCTACATAAAGTACTATCAACAAAAGGGAATCATCATGTTGCATAAAATAAACATTTGGACCAGATTTGCATCGAATGAATCCAATGGAAAGTAGGAAAGAATCCATCTTTGCATAGCAGGCTTTGGGACCCTGTTTTAGGCCATACAAAGATTTATTTAATCTAAAAAAAAGGAAAGAGTTCTGAATGTATCCCTATGTGTTATAGACATTTTTTTGCCTTACAACATTGAGCATGAAATGTCCATAATCTAAGGGATCCAAAGTCCCTAAACATGTTGTTCCTACCCCTAGAGGAACAAGGCTAACAAACCACAACAATTCACAGAAGTTCTCCACCAGAAACTGCTCAAAAACAAGTCAATTCAGGATCATTTCAGTGGCTACACTAGCTGTTTGTGCTGAATGTCAAAGCCAACACTGGCTACCTGCGTTGAATGTCAAATGGAACACTGGCTACCTGCGCTGAATGAGAGTGGACATGTGGCAGGCTCATTTCTCAAGGTGTCAAAACCCAGGAAGCTTCCAAAATGACACTTGCCTCAGGGAATTCGACTGGTGATGAGTAAGAGGTTCCAAATCTCCAAGTGGAAGCAAGAACCTCCAAGTGGACTCAAGAACTGACAGAGGGAGAGGACACTAGTAAGATCTCAAGCTGACTCATCCTCTCTCCAAACATCTATATATGGATCTCTCCTCCATGAGATCCAGGGGGCTGGAATTTTGTTATCGCAAAGAATTGCTGTTGGTTTGAGATTGGGATCATTGGGTGCTTAATGCTTTGAAAGGGGTGAAGATAGGAATTCCATTTGCTGGGAAGGAGATGCTGGATTGGAGCCCTCTGGGTTGTATCTCTTCCTGAACCTTGTTATTCATCAATAAAGCTATCTTGGATTCTCCTATATGCTGATGTATTCTTGATGTATGATTGCATTAATGTATTTGGTTTATTTCTAATCCTAAACTAGTTATGAATGTGAATATCTGTCTTTGTGTAGTGTTCTTCTCTTGTCGCAAGTAGCTGTTCTCTTGTGATCTTGCAGGAACCCGGTGGAGCTGGATAAGCAAGAAGGCAAGTAGCTGTTCTCTTGTGATCTTGCATGAACCTGTTGAAGTTGGGCGAGTGAGAAGGCAAGTAGCTGTGAACTCCCAAAGAGAAGAGAGACCGGATCGAGGGACAAACGGAAGACACCGGTAAGTCTATTGATCTCTCTTCTTTCACATTTCATAAAGGAAGAAACCAGAATAGCTGTCTCTGTTTGTTGCTAAGGCACTGTCACACCTTAGGTGGATAGGATCGTCCTGCATAGGCATTTTTCCCCACAACAAATTGGTGACTCCACTGGGGAGATTTGTTTAGTCATTTTATTTGTGTTTCTATCATTGTTTGCTTCATAGACTCGACAGCAACAATCGAACTGCATCTGCTATTCCCGGATGCAAAGTAGACATTTGCTGCTTTGATCCAATCACTGGACTTGTCTATGATCTGAACAATGGACTCACAAATGATTTGATGATCCTTGTGATAGATCTTAGTACCCCTCAAAGCATCCCTTTGATTGTACCTTGCTTGTTGCTTTTATTTGGCCTGAAACAGTGAATTAAATAGCAATCTGTGACCCAGAACCTGTGGGAAACGAGAGTTTCTCCTTCAGCGCAGACCCAGTGAAGGGATTCTGCATTTCAACGCAGGTCCCGTGAAGGCTACCTGTGCTGAATGTCAAAACCCCTGTGTTGAGGTTGCGCTGAACCAGTTTGCCCTTGTGCAGCTGGGGTTCTCTGCTCTGTTTTGCCTTGTTTTGATCTTTGATTTTTGCAGCCTGTAACCAACATAGGTACCAATTTGATAACTCCTTTTCTCTGCTTAAATTCCGCCTCCTTTTGTACAAAAAGACTGTGAGTGTTTTTATGTGTTTGTGGCATCATTTACAGTTTTCCTTTGCATGAGTAAAATAGTCATCCTGTAGCCCTTGATTCAGATCTGTTGATTGTGATCTTAGAAGAGAGTTCATTGGCTGTTTGCAGATTTATTATACATTTACTTTTGCTTATCGGTTTGAGTTTGTCTCTTTTAAGTGTCGAAACAAGTCTTCATTTCGAAAATCGTTAAGTGTTGTAATCTCTTCTACCCTCTCTGATTTCGAAAAAGTAAACTTGTTTGTGTTTATCATTTAAAAGCAAATTCAAAGTTGTACAAAAAGCTTTCTTTGTAGGCATCAATACTAAGAAAGCGGAAAACAAACACCTGCATTGTGCATTTGAATTTTGATAGTTTGCATGTTGGATTTAGGAAAAGTGCATTAGAGTGTGATGATTGCTCTTTGAGAAAAGATGGTGTCTTTCTTTTCCCTTAGTAGCTAGGATTTTCAAAGTTGAAAAGATATAAAGCTTGCTTATCATCTTTAGACTGCATTTAGGAATTTGTATCATACATCTCGTGGTGAACCTTGAAAGGCAAGCTTCTAAAAATATCAACCTAAAATAAATTGAATGAACTTAACAACGCTTTGCAACATAACGCACAACATAGAGGTCTAGGCTAGAGACGTGTTTCGGCGTCGTTAAGCCTGGTGACTGTCGATCTCGTGGATGGTGGGTGATTCCTCCTGAGGGACGATAGCGCCAGTACGGATTGTGCTCCCACGTACTGTCGCGTATATATTGGGAGACCCCTATAGGAATAAAACCTTTATCCTTAGGAAGCCGTGTCAGCCACCCTACTGATCGCAATGCACTGAACACAGCATTCAGGAAGATCGACCGCCCGTACCCTAAAAAGTATTCTGCGGTTTTGCGAAAAGTTTGGCACACCCTCTGCCTAGAACTCCAGAGCAGTTCCTTTTGGCCTTTTTCAGACTCTATAAAGGAAAAAGTCCATCTGAGCATTTGTCACTTCGGGCTCGTTAAAACATCGAAGGAGACTAGATTCATCTTTAGTTTTTTCTCGACTCTTTAAAAGAGAAAAAGCAAGTTGTGTCTAAGCGTCGTTAAAATTTATTTTAAATGGAACAATCACCCTTTATTCCTGCATTGATCTTTAGGTTGAAAAATGGAGCACACCAACGAAGGAATTCCCCTTGGTGGAAATCCTAGTCCCTTCTCCTCTTGGGGAGATGTTGGTGCGCCCCATATGGCCACATTGTCGCTTCCAGGACTGACAATTGGCCTGCCGGTCTGGCTCTTTTCAACCAATGTCGTTCAGAACACCACCATTCCTGAACAGTCGAGTCAACAGTTAGACCAGACCAGAGTTGCCAACCAGCCTTCTACTTCATCTAACTCTTCCTCTCCTCCTTCCTCTTCGCTTGACGGAACTGGTAAAACAAAAAACCAAGTTCCTAAGGAGAAGAAGGAAAATAAGAAGAAAGAGAAGAAGAAGAAGGAGCCAAAAGCGACTGGGGGCAAACAAGTGTCGTCTGACAAAAATCCACACACAGCACTGACAAGGCCTAAATCGCCATGTGTCATATGCAAGGGAGACCACCTCCACAGAGATTGTCCCTGCATCCCTCGGATACTAAGGGACTGGTCTCCCCGTTTGCACAATTCGGTAGCATCAACGTCTGATAGCCATGTTGACTGCTCACCGTCAACTAGTGAAAGTGAAGCCACAGGACAGAGAGGGAAAACTAGATTTCCCTGCAAACTGTGTGAAGGCGACCATGCCATCCACCGCTGTCCCTTCTTAGACGAGGCTAAAAGAGTTCTGGAAGATCGCCCAATTTTACGAGCGCAACTTCCTCCTGGATATCAAAAACTCCTGCCAAGTCCTTCACTAGTTGAGAACCCGGCTGGCCCGCCCAGGTGGTCAGCCGAAGCACCTATCATTGAAGATGAACCGTATGGATCCATGCCTGATGAAAGTCAAAAGGTTGAGACGGCAGTTGACCCGGTTTTGCCTTCAGAGGCTCTATCTTCGAATGATACCATCACAGAGGAGAATAAAGACGACACCGTCCAAATTCTCTTCATCAACACTGACTCTGATGAACAAAGGGGCAATCCCCCCATTCCTTTATCGCAGGAAGGAAGTTCATCAGAGCGATATCCGGCCGTTTATTCGGTCCCACCACCAAGCAACCTGGTTGTGTCCTTCGACTGGAACCAACTAGGCAGACCCCGGTTGCCAGCAAGCATACCATTAAGAATTATCGTTCAAATATACAGAATGGTAATGGCTGGCACTATTATTGATGAGGGGGCATCTGTGAGTATCCTTTCCTCTATTGCTTGGAAAGCGCTTGGTTCGCCAGCGCTTTTGCCTGAAATGAGAAATCTATCAGGCTTTGATAAAGGAACCAGTCGACCTTTAGGGATCCTCCCCAATGTGCCCATAACATTGAAAGGGAAGACCGTTCAAATGAACGTGATGGTCGTTCAAGGACCCTTGGATTATAACCTACTCCTTGGACGAGACTATATATATGGCATGGGAGCTATAGTCTCCTCACTCTTTAGAGTAATGTGTTTTCCGCATGAAGGAAGAATGGTCAAGCTCGTGGACCAATTTTCGTTTCCCGGATCACGCATCGCAAATAGTCATTTACCATCCCTAAATGGTCTATTCACACAAGAAGTGTCTCAACCCACGGTCCGTCCTCCTGATGAGCGCGAGTAATCCGGGAGGATATGACTGGAACCCATGGGGCATGCGTCCTGGTCTGCTTTGGCAGGAAAACTTTGGGTATAGGGTAGGTTTCCGCGAGAGAATACGACTAATCCGTACCCCGTCCGTAGAGGAAGAGGGGTTGTTCTAGAATAAGATTCTTTTGTTAAAGTTCTGTTAGTTGGCGAGCATCGTCGCTCACCTTTGTCTATTTCGGTAGCCATTGACGAGGAAGTGATTTGTTTGAAAGATTAACGAGACAATCTTTGGGTAACCTGAAAGAGGTAAGCCTCTCTCTTTAAAACAATTGTTTTGAAGGAAAAGAAGTAGAGGTAACCTTGAAATCGTACTTTATACCTGGGGGCATGCAAACCTTTTGGAGTGCAAGCAAGGGGTGGCTATTTATTTTTTAAATTTTTAGGTCCTTCCCTTTAAACCTGTAGGTCTAACCCTTTAAACTCGTAGGATTAGTCGTTTCCGAACTTGCATAACGAAAGGATGCGGGGCATAGCTTTGGTAAGGCGCAAGCTCCATAAAAAATGGAATCTTACATGAGACACTCTTATCATATGACTGGGTATTCAAGCAGTTTTAGCACAAAGTTCATGCTCGTTAAAAAATAAACGCAAGATCCGAGCAGTTTTAGCACATAGTTCATGCTCGTTAAAAAATAAACATAAGACCGAGCAAATGTTTCCACCCGCGTTTAAGCTCGTTAAAAAATGAACTATCCCGGTAAATAACCACTGTGAATGTAATATCATCAGCCATTAAAGCCTTGGTCATGTTTGCACCATCACCTCCACTTTTCCATTGGCGATCATGATTGTTTACCCATTTTGAGGAACAACTGCGGATAGTGAATTCACCTGGCCATCCTTATGACACTGCCGTGATTGGAAAATTCCAACCTGTACCTGGAATCAGCTGCTAACCCTGTTTATCACTCGTTCCTCAAAAGACAAGTCTTCTTTAAGCTCTTTTCAACTGACTCGTAAAATACGAAAATATTGTCGAGTCCTTGGCCTTCCAGCTCGTTAAAGGGACAGGAAGAGCTATCCCTCCTCTAGATTTTAATCTTTTTGGACCTGAGGGATTATTGCACAAAAAGATCGAGCGCTTGTTTTATTCGGCTCGTTAAAACTATCGAAAACTCATCCCTTCTGTATTGTTTTATACTTTTTCGGACTTAAGGGATTAGATGACGAAAAAGGACTTTTGGAGTTAACTTTATGTACCTTTTCAGACTCTCTAAAAATGAAAAGGACTGAGTTATCCTTGTCGTTAGACTCGTTAAAATCATTAAATAGCGACAAACTTGTCTTTAGACGAGAACGAGTTTCACTATCGCTAGGCTCGTTAAAACATAGCGATGGGCTTGCCCGAAGGGTAGGTTATAGAACAAGCATATGTTATCCTCCTCAAGCTTGACAAAAATAAAGAGGTACTGGTCAGCAATGACTGGGGAAAAATTGGGAGAAACTCAAGAAAACTTTGATGGTAGCAAGTCGCTCTTGAACATGACACTTTTCCTCCGTACCACAATCGGGTTGGGTTGTTTCATTCACCGGTCACATCCGTGGTCTCGCTATACCATCCATATTTGGGGTAATGCTACCGATCCATCGTATCAGTGTCGCCATATGTTCAAGAGAAGTCATTCAGAAAAGTCAACCGTGTCCCATCCACTGCCATACATTATCCTTCATCGTTTCATGACCGCCACCCTGAATCATATGTCACAGATCGTTTTCACCTCCATTAAAATCATTAGCTCCGTTCCGTGTCACTGATGTGGGATTCATTAAGGCCCTCCTTTGACGGATCGCTTCTTGTCGACATCAGCTCATTATCCAAGAAGTTGATCTAGGAACAACCTCTTCAGTACTTTGAAGCTTGCATGCCTCAATGGCAAGTTTCTCACTTCCGGCGACAGGTATACATCAATGACCTTCGACCGAAAGATTTTGCGTGGTGTTCGACGCCAAGTCCTTTATCCACACCACGTGAATTGTACTGCAGTACCTTGAGGGTCATTATCATTATCGGTGATTCCTCTCGCGCTTGTTAACGGTTTACATCATTGACCGGTAATCAAGCGATGTCTTTCCATGTTCGACTTCAGAACATTTCTCACATGGATCGACTTGTACCTAGAGTGAAGATCGAACGAGTTTGAAGACCCTGGATCTAGTTTCATCCATCCGGGCTGTGATATATATTCAGGAAAGATAAAGACATTGACATGTACATCATTGCAGTAGATAATCATCCTACTCAAAGGATGATAATTTCATCAAAATTATCAGTCTACCATCAGACGATTGTCTGTTCTATGTACAGAATAATGAATTTATAAAGCTGAGCATGGGAATGCCCACCTCAGCTAGATCATGAAAGCAGTATGAAAAATAATGTATTGTATTGTATCTTATTACAGGTCTCCTCCCAGCATTGGATGAACTTCGGATCCCCCTGATAAAGCAATTTTGCCCGATAAACAGCCTCATACTTTAGGGGGCAACTGTTTTAGACATTTTTGTGCCTTAGAGCATTGAGCATGAAATGTCCATAATCTAAGGGATCCAAAGTCCCTAAACATGTTGTTCCTACCCCTAGAGGAACAAGGCTAACAAACCACAGCAATTCACAGAAGTTCTCCACCAGAAACTGCTCAAAAACAAGTCAATTCAGGATCATTTCAGTGGCTACACTAGCTGTTTGTGCTGAATGTCAAAGCCAACACTGGCTACCTGCGTTGAATGTCAAATGGAACACTGGCTACCTGCGCTGAACGAGAGTGGACATGTGGCAGGCTCATTTCTCAAGGTGTCAAAACCCAGGAAGCTTCCAAAATGACACTTGCCTCAGGGAATTCGACTGGTGATGAGTAAGAGGTTCCAAATCTCCAAGTGGAAGCAAGAACCTCCAAGTGGACTCAAGAACTGACAGAGGGAGAGGACACTAGTCAGATCTCAAGCTGACTCATCCTCTCTCCAAACATCTATATATGGATCTCTCCTCCATGAGATCCAGGGGGCTGGAATTTTGTTATTGCAAAGAATTGCTGTTGGTTTGAGATTGGGATCATTGGGTGCTTAATGCTTTGAAAGGGGTGAAGATAGGAATTCCATTTGCTGGGAAGGAGATGCTGGATTGGAGCCCTCTGGGTTGTATCTCTTCCTGAACCTTGTTATTCATCAATAAAGCTATCTTGGTTTCTCCTATATGCTGATGTATTCTTGATGTATGATTGCATTAGTGTATTTGGTTTATTTCTAATCCTAAACTAGTTATGAATGTGAATATCTGTCTTTGTGTAGTGTTCTTCTCTTGTCGCAAGTAGCTGTTCTCTTGTGATCTTGCAGGAACCCGGTGGAGCTGGACAAGCAAGAAGGCAAGTAGCTGTTCTCTTGTGATCTTGCATGAACTTGTTGAAGCTGGGTGAGTGAGAAGGCAAGTAGCTGTGAACTCCCAAAGAGAAGAGAGACCAGATCGAGGGACAAACGGAAGACACCGGTAAGTCTATTGATCTCTCTTCTTTCACATTTCATAAAGGAAGAAACCAGAATAGCTGTCTCTGTTTGTTGCTAAGGCACTGTCACACCTTAGGTGGATAGGATCGTCCTGCATAGGCATTTTTCCCCACAACACTATGGCTGCTCCATATATATCTACTCCTTGATATCTCCATGAAGAAATGCACTCTTCACATCCATGTGATGAACTTCCCATCTGCGAGAAGCAGCAGTGGCTGAAACTAGTCGAATGGAGTTTATTTTTGCAATAGGTGCAAATGTCTCTGTGTAGTTTATGCCATGTACCTGTGAGTATCCTTTTGCAACAATTCGAGCTTTATACTTTCTGATCTCACCATTTGAAGCAATCTTTGTTCGAAATATCCATCGGCATCAAACAAGCTTTCTTCCTTTCAGAAGTGGAACCGAGTCCCATGTGTTGTTTTCCATGAGAGTATAGTACTCTTCATCCATGGCAATCTCCCAAAGTGGGTTTCCAGCAGCCTCAAAGTGTGACTGTGGATCTGAACCAAGTGTCATATAACAATGTATGGGAAGCAATGGTTCGGTGGCAGCCAGGGCATGAGGAGCCCCAAAAAATTGTGATCTAGTCCTTCTTGCATCTGCAGGATCACCAATTAGTTCACCCGCATATTGCAGGGTTTTCTCTACCCAAGTTGGTAGCTGAGTTGGAGCAGCCATGACTTGCTCCTCATCCTCTGAATCAAACCCAATAGGCTTCTCTTATGGTTGCTCTGAAGTGCTCAAAAAAGTTTCGGACTCCTCCTCATCAGTGGCAACAAGCGGTTCCTCGGCAGGGTTATTGAAAACAGCAACAAGAAATGCTAAATATAGAAGTGCTAAAAATAACATTTCTATAAATATCATTTCAGGATACATTCCAATTTTAGTTAGTCCATGAACTAAAATTGAGAATTAAAATTCGAATTTGATCTTAGCAGCTGTTTGAAAAATAATTAATTAATTCATCTTGAGTTAATTAGTTGGAGAAAATCAAACATGAAGTCTATGTGAAGACATGCAACAGTTATCCATTTGATTGAGGAAGTTATCCCTTGATTAAGGAGATCAGGATGAGTTGTACTTTGAGTTGTAATTAGTTAGCTCAGTTAACTGAGTTAAGTCCAATTAGATTAGTTCCAACAGTTTGTGGAACTAATTGTGAGTTCAGTTAGATAATGCATGCATGCATGCATGTAACTAGTGTACTTCATATAACTATATATTCTCTCATAAATAACTCATGCATGTGAGTTCAGTTAGAGACCTAGTTGAGATCGGAGGATGGGACAATGTACTATTAGTTGCAGGAGTATTCCATTGAGGATATCTCTTCAAAGTAGAAGGAATTCATTCCTTGGAGATTGCGTAGTTACTTCTGAGTTTGGAGAGTTGTGCAAGAGGTGAATTCACACAGGTGGCAACGAGAGGACCCAGGAGAAACTGCATAAGTAAATAGGAGGCTTGGAGGACTGGGAGGACTAGACGAAGGCATATGTTGTGTCTATTCAGTCTATGAGCAACATTAAGGGATTGTACTAAGAGATGGATAGCTTGTGAGCTAAAGCTTTGTGTAATCCAGAGATATTTCCACTTGTATGATAATACAAATAGCGGGGTTTTTAGCTGAGGCTTTCCCCAGAGTATTCTTCTGTGTTCATGTGTGATTGATTTCTCATTCTCTATTATATGTGTTCTATTTGATCTTGCTCAAAATCGATTAAGCTTCCGCAAGTTTGTTTGTAGAAGTAGATCAAGTATTTTGCTTTAGTATAGTGCATTATCAAGTGATCTACAGTGGGAAATTCTACATGGTATTAGAGAAAAGGTGATCAAAGCAGAGAACAGTATACAAATAAGGGAGAAGTGCGAAGTTTGAAGTTCTTGATTATAGAAATAAAATTATTATCACATCCCAAATTTCACCAATGGCTGTTTTGAATATTATGTGTGGGCTGTTTTGAATTCTGGGCTGTTTTGAATATTATGTGTGGGCTGGAAAATTTGTTTCAGTAGGCCGTGGGTACAGGAAGCCATCTGTGGTAGGTCACAGGCCCTAAGCCCACTGAAAAGGCATTGCATGGGACTGTTTGGTGGCTAGATTGAGCCCTAATCAAAAGCGTGGAGGCAGAGGACTTATACAAGGGTAGGACACTGTTATTGAAGGCTGTTTGGTGACTTGGTTAAGGGCTGTTGCAGCGTATGGATTCCCTAACCAGTCACAGTTAGGAACAGCAACGAAAACAGATTGGAACAACAATTTGTGCCTTGTGTTGGGTCAAGGAAGTTGACTAGTTTTGGATCAGATTGTTGGACAACCCGTGGGAGAAAATTTGGAGGCTTGATTGGGTGATCGTAAGCCTTCATTAGTGCAGATCTGACAGTGTTTTAGTGTTGAAACAAGATGATGCAAAGGCAGCATGATGACGATAATTCATACCAGCATGAAGTATGAAGTCATGGACAACTTGATGTATGGGCAGCATAGTGATCATGAGCAGCATGAAGATGCATGATGCAACATGATGGTGCTACACGGTAAGGTGCAGCAGATGAATGAAATGGATAGGTGAAGTCGTCACCTAGGAGATTCAGTTGAAGCAGAATGTTTTCAACTGATCTCATCATTATAGGAAATGATCTATGCTCAGATCTAGATAAGTCAAAGTGTTGACTTCTGTTGTAAATGTATTATCTCTCTCTCTCTCTCTTTCTCTACTGAACTTTGAAGATAAAAGAAGATTTGATCAAAGGGTTTCCCCACACATTGTGGGGTTTGTCCCTGGCTCGCGCCATATCTTGTGTCCTCTTGTCTTGGCTTGTCTTCTGCGATTTTATATGTATGTTCTATCTACAGTTTATTGTAATGTTGATGTGATTGCTAACTGTGAAAATTTAAATAAATTGCTCTAACATAGAACATACCTAAACTTAACATGGTATCAGAGCTGAGGTGAATACAATGCCCAAGAAAGAGTGAAAGAGCAATCACCGAAGACAGTTGGGACAAGACAGAAGGACCAATGGGTTCCTCATAATTCACCTAGGGTGAAGTCAAAGCAGAGAATGTTATCAGAATGGCACAGCGGAAGATTATGATGGTCCATCTTAAGATCACTTCATCGGGAAGTTCGGATCTAAGGGTGGAAGGAAAGGTAGATGCCTTGTTGAAATAAGTTCGGCCATTATGCGAAGGAGTGTTCGAATGGCAGAGACACATCTCTTGATGAAGATAACAATCATTCTTGGGACATCTTCAATGATCAAAAGAATGACTGGTAATGCAGGTCATCAAGGAAATGGTCGACTCTTCCAGGAAAGCAAGGAACCCCAAAATCTCTTTTATGTACCTGATCGAACCTGATGTCCATCTCGGAAATGGGAGTCAAAGGTTACAGGGTGGCACTTATCAGTGGAAAGGTACGTGTTTGAAAATAGATCTTTCAAAGATGTTTTTGAGTTCAGGGTTGTATCAAGTTGCAAGAAGTCCACTGGGGACCATGTCCATTAACTCAGCACCGGAGGTCTGTGAGTTAGATGGTGACTAGGATGCCTGAATTCAAAAAGAAGCATGAAGGTACATGCCTGAAATGTTCCAAAGGAAAATATTATAAGGGGACCATTCCCCTCATGGAGCAGGTTCACAGGTTTGGAACAACCCGAGGAGTTTGAGAATCATGATCAAGGAATCTCATGTATACAGGTGGAAGAAAACCATCTATGGCTTGAAGAAAAACACATCGGGCATAGTATGAGAGGATTGATAGCTGTCTAATGCAGCTGAGATTCACTAGGAGTGAAACTGATCCAAACCATTACTCGAAGGTTGTGGATGATAAACCTCTCGTACCGGCACCTATGTCTGACAGATGCAGACCCTCTCATTTATAGGAGACAGAGGGAGTTGGATTATGAATGTGGGAAGATAAGCTGCGAGCTTGTGACTGCCTTGAGGATCTTAACTTTCAGAAGTTATATGGTAATGATGTCAAACCAGATTTGGGAAATGCCTCTGAGTGTCATAAACTCATTCGCGTTGATTTTCTTGGAGAACCTCCGTCTAGACATCTGTGTTGCAGTTAGCATGGTAAGCTCATATTTGGTTGAGCCTCACTAGATTGGTGCCACAAATCTTCTAAGATATCTTCAGGGCACAATCTCTCAGGAATTGAGATACACTGCCGGAAATATGAAACCACATGATTATTCAAATGATGAGTGGGCAGGCAGTGTGGAGGATCACTAGAGCACTTTTCAGTGTTGGTTCTCTTTGGATTCTGCTTCGATGTAGGAAGCAAAAGTCGGTCACTATAAGCTCCGCCAATACCGAATACATGGCTATGAGTATGATCTCGTATGAAGCTGCATTGTTGTGGAATTTCTTATGTTAGCTGTTTTTCTCTGTGACAACTAGAGGTGTGATTTGATAATTGAGGAATCCTGTATTCGACAATTGTTCCAGCAGACAGACATCAAATACTGCCTTATCTAGGATATGGAAAGTCGATGAGCAAGGAGGCTCCATCGCACTGAGATGATGTACAGGACAGAGCCCTGAGGAAAGATCAAATTTGTGATTTTCCCGAATGACTTGGAGTCGTCGAGAGACCTTTGTAAAAGGGTCCTGCATGTTGCATAGATTGAGCTCTGGGAGCTTTGGGGGGCTTGCAGTTCTATTGGAGCAACATACGACCACAGGGTGACTCACCCTCCCCTGGTGGTGCGCACTGGAACAAGATGATTCGCTCTCTTGTGGGACAAGATGATTCGCTCTCTTGTGGGACAAGATGATTTGCTCTCTTGTGTAGCAGGATTGATGTGTTCTCCTGTGAGGCTTGGATTGATGTGTTCTCCATGGCGATTGTAGTAGGATTGGTGTGTTCTCCTGTGAGGACAGGATTGATTAAGTTCTCCTGTCGAGGCATCCTACCCATGCAGTCTAGGACTCATGGGAAGTACCTCACATCTGATCAATGAGCAGGGAAATGAAGTTAGGGACCATAGTAGTACCGATGGACGCATCGTTGTATCTACCGTACTCCCTACGCTATGATGTCCTCCATTGGTCTGGGACCAGTGGTAGGAGTTGTACATACTATGACGCTAACTTCGGGTTAGCTGAGACTAGTCTGGGACCAATGGTACATACTCCGAGACTGACTTCGTGTCAGTGCAGGACTGGTCTGGGACCAGTGAGAGTCGTACATACTATGACGCTGACTTCGGGTCAGTTGAGACTGGTCTGGGACTAGTGTTACGCACTCTGAGTCTGAATTCGGGTCAGTAGAGGATGGTATGAGACATTCTTGATCAATTCTTCTTCTTCATAGTTCAGCAGAGCTGAGCAGAGCAAAGCTAGCAGAGCCAGCAGAGCTGAGTAGAGCCAACAGAGCTGAGCAAAGCAGAGCAGAGCTAGCAGAGCCAACAGAGCTGAGCAGAGCAGAGCTAGCAGAGCCAGCAGAGTTGAGTAGAGCAAAGCAAAGCCAGCAGAGCTGAGTAGAGTAGAGCAGAGCCAGCAGAGCTGAGCAAAGATGGGCAGAGCAGTGCAGGGCACTGATGGCAGAGATAGTACAGTCGGACATATGGATCAACAGATGGAGTTCGCCCTAGTTGAGAGGGAGTGTTAAATTGGCAACTAGGGCCAAACTCCATGTGGGTTAGCTTATTTATGGCAGCTGATATTTTTAATGGATCCCTCTCGTCGAGAGGTGTAGGATTGATCTAAAGATCATTCGTTTCCGATAAGTATTTATGGAGATATGAATTTATTTTGATTATGTAATTATTATCAAGCCGACCAGCTCTTATGTAGGCTCTAGAAGCCCAAACGTCATGTCTATTCAACTTCTACGTTTTTAGTATAAATAGAAGAGAACTTGAAGACATTTTACACACATCACTTGTGATCTCTCTCCACGTGTTTTGGTTTTGTGGACAGAGAGATCTATAGGAGAATACGTTGTTCTAAAGGCTGATCTAGCCTTACCCTAGCTGCAGTCAAACAAGGCATAACCGCAGTCTGATTAGAGCTCAAGTGCCCTAGCCGCAGGTCAATCAGCAACCCTAATCTACGCAGTCAAGGAGGCTTCCATAACGCAGTAAAGGGAGGCTTGAACGCTGTGAAAGGAAACCCTAAACGAGATCTAGCTGCAGTCATAAAGGTTATCTAAGCCACAGTTGGAAAGGCCTGAACCAGCCGTATGTGAAGGCCTAAATCCGCAGTTCTAAAGAGCCCTTATACGCTGTCCAAAGAGGCCCTTACACGCTAAACAGAGGTGCCCTAAATCTGCAGTCTATTGGGCCCTAAATCTCTGTTTTATTGGGCACAGGTAAGGGCATTTCCAGTGAAGGAAGAAGGGACGTTTTAGGTCACTCCTATGACTGTTTTGGAGTGAAAATTAACCAGCAGAAAGGCCACAATAAAGGAGACAGAATTCTGGGCTGTTTTGAATATTATGTGTGGGCTGGAAACTCTGTTTCAGCAGGCCGTGGGTACAGGAAGCCATCTGTGGTAGGCCGTAGGCCCTAAGCCCACTGAAAAGGCATTGCATGGGACTGTTTGGTGGCTAGATTGAGCCCTAATCAACAGCGTGGAGGCAGAGGACTTATACAAGGGTAGGACATTGTTTTTGAAGGCTGTTTGGTGACTTGGTTAAGGGCTGTTGCAGCGTATGGATGCCCTAACCAGTCACAGTTAGGAACAGCGGCGAAAACAGATTGGGACAACAATTTGTGCCTTGTGTTGGGTCAAGGAAGTTGACTAGTTTTGGATCAGATTATTGGACAGCCTGTGGGAGAAAATTTGGAGGCTTGATTGGGTGATCGTAAGCCTTCATCAGTGCAGATCTGATAGTGTAGTAGTGTTGAAACAAGATGATGCAAAGGCAGCATGATGACGATAATTCATACCAGCATGAAGTATGAAGTCATGGACAACTTGATGTACGGGCATCATAGTGATCATGAGCAGCATGAAGATGCATGATGCAACATGATGGTGCTACACGGTAAGGTGCAGCAGATGAATGAAATGGATAGGTGAAGTCGTCACCTAGGAGATTTAGTTGAAGCAGAATGTTTTCAACTGATCTCATCATTATAGGAAATGATCTATGCTCAGATCCAGATAAGTCAAAGTGTTGACTTCTGTTGTAAATGTATTATCTCTCTCTCTCTTTCTCTGCTGAACTTTGAAGATAAAAGAAGATTTGATCAAAGGGTTTCCCCACACATTGTGGGGTTTGTCCCTGGCTCGCGCCATATCTTGTGTCCTCTTGTCTTGGCTTGTCTTTTGCGATTTTATATGCATGTTCTATCTGCAGTTTATTTTAATGTTGATGTGATTGCTAACTGTGAAAATTTAAATAAATTGCTCTAGCATAGAACATACCTAAACTTAACAATTTTCAACTGGTCTTCCTCTTCTTCAACCACCACCTCTTCCTCCAACTCTGAAAGCCACATTGGATTTCTTTTTCTGATCCTTGAGATGTTGTTTAGTGTCAGTAGGCTACTCTGATACCACAAATGGTGTCTTGGGTGCACGTGTAATGGATAATCATTCAAATCCAGAAATGATTTCTGCAAGTTCAGGTGGAAATTCTTCTTGGATTTCCTTTGGAGTATCAGTCATCTACCTCCAAACTTGGCTATTCTGCTAAATTAGAAGAACTGCTTAATTTTACCTGCAATACGATAACCTTTCAAATACTATGGAATCAAAAGAAATTCAAGCCTTTGGTTAATTCTTTATCGCGTCCACTTTTTCCACAAACATTATCACGCTAATTCTCCACCGTTGATCTGTAGAATTCCTACAGAAACTGATAGATCTAGAATTCTAGTTAAATTAAACACAAGTAATTTGATGATATTCAAGAGAGGAGAGATATATTTTGCTCCATAAAATCAATGTATTAAATTAATGAACAATAGTAATACATGAGCAACCAACCCTCTAATCCCAAAGGGAGGTGGTCATATAGAAATTGCCAAATCTAGAAAACTAGGAAAAAACTAGTACAAAACTAGAAAAGGCTGAGAAAAGCTAAAGGGAGGCCTGAAATGGCAACAATGACTCAAGACAACTTATGCCAACTATCAGCCATGAGGAAAGCATGAGGATGGGTGCATTTCCCAAGGAAGGCAACTTTAAAACATGCTAAAATGGTCTGGGGGACCAAATCCCTTGATTTAAGGGGGATCTTCATGTGGGGTGCCAATCCTCAAATAACTCAAGTGGATGAGATGTGGTTAGGTGTGAACATGCACTTAGATGTCTAAATGGTTTAGGAAAGTGGTTGGACCAATATTTCCATAATATTAAGCCTTTAAAGGCAAAAAACAAGGGAAAGTTGGTCCACCGAGCTAGTTTACCAAAAACCAAGCATGAACATGATTTTTAGTGCATGTGGCTAAGTCAAGGATACTTAGGCTAAAAAATAAATGTAGATGTTCTGATTATATTCCAAAACCCCCTCTTCATCCTAACTAACTTATCTAAACTGAGTCCCGACCAAGATGCCATGTTAGGTACTCAGGTATAGTAAATAAAAGATCCTCATAAAATGAAGAAAGAGGGAAAACCTTGTGGGAACAACCCCCCCCCCCCCCCTTAAAAGAGGAGAAAAGGGATAAGTGGCCAGAAGGGCTTACTCAGCTATCTCCACCACTCCAAGCATAGCTCTCTGTTCTGAAAATTTCTTTCCAGTGAAAGACTTAGTGAAGATCTATGCAACCTGCTACTTAGGGGGTCAGTACTGTAGTGATATGACTCAGTGACGGATCAGCTCACGGATGTAATGCATGTGAATCTCGACGTGATTGGTACTCTGCCTCTTAATTGGATCAATTGATATCTGAATAGACCCCTGATTTTCACAAAATATGATAGTTAGAAGTGGATACTGAATACCAAACTCGGAGAGAAGCCCCTGCAACCAAACAGCCTATGTAGCTGCATTCATTACACCTCTATACTCTGCCTTAGCTGTAGATAAAGAAATTGTGGATTGCTTCTTGCTAGACCAACAAAGAGGCCCTGAACCAAAGCTGAAAAAATAACCAAAGGTGGACTTGTAGTCTGTACCATCGCCAGCCCAATTAGAATATGTGTACCCAATCAGTGAAAGTGGGCAATCTGTAGCATAAAAGATACCAAAACTGGAAGTACCTTTCACATATATAAGGATTCTCTTTACAACTTTCCAGTGAAGCTCATGGGGCTCATACATATATCTGGAACAAACTCCTACTACAAAAGATATATCAAGTCGGGTGTGAGTAAGAGATAACAAACTCCCAACCAACTGTCGATATAGTGTAATGTGCACCAAAGGTGTAGTACCCGCATCCTCAAATATGATCCCCGAAAGAAAGGGAGATGCTGCTAACTTGAATTCTGTCATATGAAAGTGGACAAGTAGATCTGATGCATACTTAGATTGTGCCATCTTGATCCCTGAAGTAGACTGAGAAACTTCAAGACCAAGAAAGTAGTGCAACAGTCCCAAATATGTCATGGAAAATCGATCATGCAATGTTGATTTTGATGAATCAATAGCTGAGGTAAGGTTCCCTGTCATTAGTAAATCATCTACATAAAGTACTATCAACAAAAGGGAATCATCATGTTGCAGAAAATAAACATTTGGACCAGATTTGCATCGAATGAATCCAATGGAAAGTAGGAAAGAATCCATCTTTGCATACCAGGCTTTGGGACCTTGTTTTAGGCCATACAAAGATTTATTTAATCTAAAAAAAAGGAAAGAGTTCTGAATGTATCCCTATGTGTTATAGACATTTTTGTGCCTTACAACATTGAGCATGAAATGTCCATAATCTAAGGGATCCAAAGTCCCTAAACATGTTGTTCCTACCCCTAGAGGAACAAGGCTAACAAACCACAACAATTCACAGAAGTTCTCCACCAGAAACTGCTCAAAAACAAGTCAATTCAGGATCATTTCAGTGGCTACACTAGCTGTTTGCGTTGAATGTCAAAGCCAACACTGGCTACCTGCGTTGAATGTCAAATGGAACACTGGCTACCTGCGCTGAACGAGAGTGGACATGTGGCAGGCTCATTTCTCAAGGTGTCAAAACCCAGGAAGCTTCCAAAATGACACTTGCCTCAGGGAATTCGACTGGTGATGAGTAAGAGGTTCCAAATCTCCAAGTGGAAGCAAGAACCTCCAAGTGGACTCAAGAACTGACAGAGGGAGAGGACACTAGTCAGATCTCAAGCTGACTCATCCTCTCTCCAAACATCTATATATGGATCTCTCCTCCATGAGATCCAGGGGGCTGGAATTTTGTTATCGCAAAGAATTGTTGTTGGTTTGAGATTGGGATCATTGGGTGCTTAATGATTTGAAAGGGGTGAAGATAGGAATTCCATTTGCTGGGAAGGAGATGCTGGATTGGAGCCCTCTGGGTTGTATCTCTTCCTGAACCTTGTTATTCATCAATAAAGCTATCTTGGTTTCTCCTATATGCTGATGTATTCTTGATGTATGATTGCATTAGTGTATTTGGTTTATTTCTAATCCTAAACTAGTTATGAATGTGAATATCTGTCTTTGTGTAGTGTTCTTCTCTTGTCGCAAGTAGCTGTTCTCTTGTGATCTTGCAGGAACCCGGTGGAGCTGGATAAGCAAGAAGGCAAGTAGCTGTTCTCTTGTGATCTTGCATGAACCTGTTGAAGTTGGGCGAGTGAGAAGGCAAGTAGCTGTGAACTCCCAAAGAGAAGAGAGACCGGATCGAGGGACAAACGGAAGACACCGATAAGTCTATTGATCTCTCTTCTTTCACATTTCATAAAGGAAGAAACCAGAATAGTTGTCTCTGTTTGTTGCTAAGGCACTGTCACACCTTAGGTGGATAGGATCGTCCTACATAGGCATTTTTCCCCACAACAAATTGGCGACTCCACTGGGGAGATTTGTTTAGTCATTTTATTTGTGTTTCTATCATTGTTTGCTTCATAGACTCGACAGCAACAATCGAACTGCATCTGCTATTCCCGGATGCAAAGTAGACATTTGCTGCTTTGATCCAATCACTGGACTTGTCTATGATCTGAACAATGGACTCACAAATGATTTGATGATCCTTGTGATAGATCTTAGTACCCCTCAAAGCATCCCTTTGATTGTACCTTGCTTGTTGCTTTTATTTGGCCTGAAACAGTGAATTAAATAGCAATCTGTGACCCAGAACCTATGGGAAACGAGAGTTTCTCCTTCAGCGCAGACCCAGTGAAGGGATTCTGCATTTCAACGCAGGTCCCGTGAAGGCTACCTGTGCTGAATGTCAAAACCCCTGTGTTGAGGTTGCGCTGAACCAGTTTGCCCTTGTGCAGCTGGGGTTCTCTGCTCTGTTTTGCCTTGTTTTGATCTCTGATTTTTGCAGCCTGTAACCAACATAGGTACCAATCTGATAACTCCTTTTCTCTGCTTAAATTCCGCCTCCTTTTGTACAAAAAGACTGTGAGTGTTTTTATGTGTTTGTGGCATCATTTACAGTTTTCCTTTGCATGAGTAAAATAGTCATCCTGTAGCCCTTGATTCAGATCTGTTGATTGTGATCTTAGAAGAGAGTTCATTGGCTGTTTGCAGATTTATTATACATTTACTTTTGCTTATCGGTTTGAGTTTGTCTCTTTTAAGTGTCGAAACAAGTCTTCATTTCGAAAATCGTTAAGTGTTGTAATCTCTTCTACCCTCTCTGATTTCGAAAAAGTAAACTTGTTTGTGTTTATCATTTAAAAGCAAATTCAAAGTTGTACAAAAAGCTTTCTTTGTAGGCATCAATACTAAGAAAGCAGAAAACAAACACCTGCATTGTGCATTTGCATTTTGATAGTTTGCATGTTGGATTTAGGAAAAGTGCATTAGAGTGTGCTGATTGCTCTTTGAGAAAAGATGGTGTCTTTCTTTTCCCTTAGTAGCTAGGATTTTCAAAGTTGAAAAGATATAAAGCTTGCTTATCATCTTTAGACTGCATTTAGGAATTTGTATCATACATCTCATGGTGAACCTTGAAAGGCAAACTTCTAAAAAGATCAACCTAAAATAAATTGAATGAACTTAACAACGCTTTGCAACATAACGCACAACATAGAGGTCTAGGCTAGAGACGTGTTCCAGCGTCGTTAAGCCTGGTGACTGTCGATCTCGTGGATGGTGGGTGATTCCTCCTGAGGGACGATAGCACCAGTACGGATTGTGCTCCCACATACCGTCGCGTATATATTGGGAGACCCCTATAGGAATAAAACCTTTATCCTTAGGAAGCCGTGTCGGCCACCCTACTGATCGCAATGCACTGAACACAGCATTCAGGAAGATCGACCACCCGTACCCTAAAAAGTATTCTGCGGTTTTGCGAAAAGTTTGGCACACCCTCTGCCTAGAACTCCAGAGCAGTTCCTTTTGGCCTTTTTCAGACTCTATAAAGGAAAAAGTCCATTCGAGAATTTGTCACTTCGGGATCGTTAAAACATCGAAGGAGACTAGATTCATCTTTAGCTTTTTCTCGACTCTTTAAAAGTGAAAAAGCAAGTTGTGTCTAAGCGTCGTTAAAATTTATTTTAAACGGAACAATCACCCTTTATTCCTGCGTTGATCTTTAGGTTGAAAAATGGAGCACACCAACGAAGGAATTCCCCTTGGTGGAAATCCTAGTCCCTTCTCCTCTTGGGGAGATGTTGGTGCGCCCCATATGGCCACATTGTCGCTTCCAGGTCTGACAATTGGCCTGCCGGTCTGGCTCTTTTCAACCAATGTCATTCAGAACACCACCATTCCTCAACAGTCGAGTCAACAGTTAGACTAGACCAGAGTTGCCAACCAGCCTTCTACTTCATCTAACTCTTCCTCTCCTCCTTCCTCTTCGCTTGACGGAACTGGTAAAACAAAAAACCAAGTTCCTAAGGAGAAGAAGGAAAAGAAGAAGAAAGAGAAGAAGAAGAAGAAGGAGCCAAAAGCGGCTGGGGGCAAACAAGTGTCGTCTGACAAAAATCCACACACAGCACTGACAAGGCCTAAATCGCCATGTGTCATATGCAAGGGAGACCACTTCCACAGAGATTGTCCCTGCATCCCTCGGATACTAAGAGACTGGTCTCCCCGTTTGCACAATTCGGTAGCATCAACCTCTGACAGCCATGTTGACTGCTGACCGTCAACTAGTGAAAGTGAAGCCACAGGACAGAGAGGGAAAGCTAGATTTCCCTGCAAACTGTGTGAAGGCGACCATGCCATCCACCGTTGTCCCTTCTTAGACGAGGCTAAAAGAGTTTTGGAAGATCGCCCAATTTTACGAGCGAAACTTCCTCCTGGATATCAAAAACTCCTGCCAAGTCCTTCACTAGTTGAGAACCCGGCTGGCCCGCCCAGGTGGTCAGCCGAAGCACCTACCATTGAAGATGAACCGTATGGATCCATGCCTGACAAAAGTCAAAAGGTTGAGAGGGAAGTTGACCCGGTTTTGCCTTCATAGGCTCTATCTTCGAATGATACCATCACAGAGGAGAATAAAGACGACACCGTTCAAATTCTCTTCATCAACACTGACTCTGATGAACAAGGGGGCAATCCCCCCATTCATTTATCACAGGAAGGAAGTTCCTCAGAGCGATATCCGGCCATTTATTCGGTCCCACCACCAAGCAACCTGATTGTGTCCTTCGACTGGAACCAACTAGGCAGACCCCGGTTGCCAGCAAGCATACCATTCAGAATTATCGTTCAAATATACAGAATGGTAATGGCTGGCACTATTATTGATGAGGGGGCATCTGTGAGTATCCTTTCCTCTATTGGTTGGAAAGCGCTTGGTTCACCAGCGCTTTTGCCTGAAATGAGAAATCTATCAGGCTTTGATAAAGGAACCAGTCGACCTTTAGGGATCCTCCCCAATGTGCCCATAACATTGAAAGGGAAGACCGTTCAAATGAACGTGATGGTCATTCAAGGACCCTTGGATTATAACCTACTCCTTGGACGAGACTATATATATGGCATGGGAGCTATAGTCTCCTCACTCTTTAGAGTAATGTGTTTTCCGCATGAAGGAAGAATGGTCAAGCTCGTGGACCAACTTTCGTTTCCCGGATCACGCATCGCAAATGGTCATTTACCATCCCTAAATGGTCTATTCACGCAAGAAGTGTTTCAACCCACGGTCCGTCCTCCTGATGAGCGCGAGTAATCCGGGAGGATATGACTGGAACCCATGGGGCATGCGTCCTGGTCTGCTTCAGCAGGAAAACTTTGGGTATAGGGTAGGTTTCCGCGGGAGAATATGACTAATCCATACCCCGTCCGTAGAGGAAGAGGGGTTGTTCTAGAATAATATTCTTTTGTTAAAGTTATGTGAGTTGGCGAGCATCGTCGCTCACCTTTGTCTATTTCGGTAGCCATTGCCGAGGAAGTGTTTTGTTTGAAAGATTAACGAGACAATCTTTGGGTAACCTGAAAGAGGTAAGCCTCTCTCTTTAAAACAATTGTTTTGAAGGAAAAGAAGTAGAGGTAACCTTGAAATCGTACTTTATACCTGGGGGCATGCAAACCTTTTGGAGTGCAAGCAAGGGGCGGCTATTTATTTTTTAAATTTTTAGGTCCTTCCCTTTAAACCTGTAGGTCTAACCCTTTAAACTCGTAGGATTAGTCGTTTCCGAACTTGCATAACGAAAGGATGCGGGGCATAGCTTTGGTAAGGCGCAAGCTCCATAAAAAATGGAATCTTACATGAGACACTCTTATCATATGACTGGGTATTCGAGCAGTTTTAGCACAAAGTTCATGCTCGTTAAAAAATAAACGCAAGATCCGAGCAGTTTTAGCACATAGTTCATGCTCGTTAAAAAATAAACATAAGACTGAGCAAATGTTTCCACCCGCGTTTAAGCTCGTTAAAAAATGAACTATCCCGGTAAATAACCACTGTGAATGTAATATCATCAGCCATTAAAGCCTTGGTCGTGTTTGCACCATCACCTCCACTTTTCCATTGGCCGATCGTTCACCTCCATATGATTGTTTACCCATTTTGAGGAACAGCTGCGAAGAGTGATTTCACCTGGCCATCATTATGACACTGTCGTGATTGGAAAATTCCAACCTGTACCTGGAATCAGCTGCTAACCCTGTTTATCACTCGTTCCTCAAAAGACGAGTCTTCTTTAAGCTCTTTTCAACTGACTCGTAAAATACGAAAAGATTGTCGAGTCCTTGGCCTTCCAGCTCGTTAAAGGGACAAGAAGAGCTATCCCTCCTCTAGATTTTAATCTTTTTGGACCTGAGGGATTATTGCACAAAAAGATCGAGCGCTTGTTTTATTCGGCTCGTTAAAACTATCGAAAACTCATCCCTTCTGTATTGTTTTATACTTTTTCAGACTTAAGGGATTAGATGACGAAAAAGGACTTTTGGAGTTAACTTTATGTACCTTTTCAGACTCTCTAAAAATGAAAAGGACCGAGTTATCCTTGTCGTTAGACTCGTTAAAATCATTAAATAGCGACAAACTTGTCTTTAGACGAGAACGAATTTCACTATCGCTAGGCTCGTTAAAACATAGCGATGGGCTTGCCCGAAGGGCAGGTTATAGAACAAGCATATGTTATCCTCCTCAAGCTTTGTCGTGGCGGAAAAAGTCGTTTGTGCGGACACAACTGACCTCCCTAGGAGTCTAAACTCTCTAGCGACAAACAAGACAAAATGGAGTGATCTTTCTCTAAATATATCTTTTAACACATGAAAACTACAAGTGTTTAGGCTTACCTTATTCCAAAACGCTGTTGTTGTAGTCCGTCCTTGCCGATCTGGATGAGCTCCTCCTTCACATCAATTCCTGCAACCACAAACAATCAAACAATTACCAAGCACTTGCATTTCATATAATAAAACATATATTCAACATGCAGACCAAGGAACACATGAAATAACTCATTAACACAAGCTATTGAGAAAAATAAACCAGTTTGTATTAATAACGAAACAAAGAAACTCTTACAACTTGGCCTTGGTGTTGTGCAAGTTCCTCCCAGGGTCCATCAAGGGTTTTCCTCTACTTTGACAAAGCTCACCCACTTCCAAGTAGAATCAAGCAAAGACAATCTCTCCTCACAAGGTTCTAAATGGGAGTCCTAATTCCTGCAGCATTTACCCAAAGAAAATGTATAGCTCCAACCTCCCCTCCCTCTGGCTCAATGTCTTTATTTATAGTGCTGTAAAGAGGTTATTCAGGTCCACCATCAATGGGATAATCCCCCTCTTTGGGTGGGATAGCTCCCTTATTGATGGGATAAGTTCCTCCTTAATAGGGATACATGAACCAACTGGAGGCGCATCCATTTCATCAAACCGACCTCTAGAAAGTTCTAGAAGTAACCACAAGTAACTTTTTTAAGATGAAACTCGCGCATTTTGCCTTTTACAGAAGGACGCACCTGTCCCTTAACATACAGAGCGTCCAAGGACGCACCTTTTGTGAACATGGTCAGCGTCCCCGCAGGTAAGGCTAGAGAGAACCTGCGACCCCAGAGATAAACATATTTTTTACAAGACTTTCTCTCTTCTTTGAGTTTGAGATGGATAGCAGAGGCATAAGACTCGCCTAAGAGGGTAGCATGACTGTCGATTTGAGCCATACTAACTGTAAGTAGTCATGGTGACATTTTTTAGTGTAACAGATTGCCCCCTAAAGTGCGAAGCCTGGAATAGATTAGGGTTTTGTAATTCTAGGAAGGGTGAAGTGCTTTATCATTTCAAGGATTGTCTTGTGGATGACCTGGTTGGAACCTGCAATTTTCAACACAAAATACATGGATAAGATTATATCATCACTGAGGTAGGCATTCCCATACTCAGATTCAAAACTTTAACTAATGGACTAACTATTCTGATACAGGAATGATCTTGCAGTACATCATTTTTTATAGACTTTTGTAGACACAGTATGGACGCAACCATCTGTTTATGATTAGTCTACATAGATAATGAATACAAAACTCCTCGCAGCCTGGATGGTAGAAACTAGATCCAGGGTCTTCACTTCTACTTCCCGAATTGGTACGATTCTGGCCATGTGATTAAATGATTCGATGTCGAACATGTTAGAAACCACTTGATTACCAGTCGATGATGTAAACTGTTAACAAGCGTGAGAGAAACCACCAGTAATGTCAATGGTTCTCAAAGTACCAAGCACAACCCGTGAAATGTGAATAGATGTTTTGATGTCGAACACTTCACGGAATCCTTTGATCGAAAGTCAATGATGTAAACTGACGTCAAAGGCGAGAAACCTGCCATTGATGCATGCAGACTTCAAGGTACTGTCGATTCCTAAGTCATCTTTCTAGATAATGTGTCGATGTCGATAGAAAGCGACCCGTTGCAGGCAAGCCCGCAACACGAAATCATTGTTCAAGTTGAAGAAATGTTGCTGTAAGGACTGACTCAGGGATGGTCAAATGGATGACAAGTATTTTGCAGATGAAAGTTTTTTCTTGCAGACCTCTTGAACACATAACGACACGACAGATGGCTTGGTGACGAATAACTCAAAGTTAATCCCCGGAACCCGGTTAAAGACTTTCAAAGTGGTTTGGTCAACTGTGAGGTAAAAGATTTCCCAACCCAGGTGAATGAAAAGTGTCGTGTTCAAGAGTGGTAATAAAGTTTCTTTTGAGACAAAAGGTGACAAACAGGTTCATTCTTCTCTCTTTTCCCCCACCATTTCTGGCAAGTACCTCTTTATTTTTAACAAGCTTGAGGAGGATAACATATGCTTGATTATAAGCTCATCCTTCGGACGAGTCCAACCTAGTTTAAATTCGAACCCTAGGAAGGAGTGGTTCGTTCCTGTTTGTAATTGAACAGGTCCTCTACTGTAAAAGTTTAACAAGCCCAGTATAGGAGAAACTCGGCGTTTTTCAATTTTAGAGAGTCTGAAAAAACTAAAGGAGACTCCACGTTGAACTTTTTCGTACATTTGTGTCCCTCAAGCCCGAAAAAGTATAAAATAATACCTGGGGGAACCGCTTGATCTTGCGACCAAGGAGTACTTTCATAATTAGTGCCACTGACCTGAAAAGTAAAAAGCGATCAAGGACACGTCGTTTTATTTCCGTATCGAGTTTGAAACGACAAAAACCCGGCAATATTTTCCTGATTTTACGGTCAGAAAAGAGCTATAAGGGGACCGTCTTTTAATTCCGTTTTAACGAGTGTAAAAGAAACGCTCGGCAATCTTTTCATGTTTTAGGAGTCTGAAAAGGGCTTAAAAGAGAACTCCAAGGTTTCACTTTTTCTTAAGTTTTAACGAGTTCGAAAAAGGGATAAAAATGTACTCATGGTTTTCACTTTTTCGTAAATTTTAATGAGTTCGAAAAAATGATAAAAATATACTCATATGGCCGACTTTCAATTTAATTTACGAGCAGGAAAAGACGGAAAGAACTCGACATTTTCATTTGTTTTATGAGAATGAAAGATAGCAAAATAATCTCGAGATTTTCATGAGTTTAACGAGTCTTGAAAATAACTGAAATTGACTCGAGATAGGTTTCATTTTTACAAAAGCTTGAAACAGATAAAAACTATGCTTCAAATTAGTTTCATTTTTACACAAGCTTGAAACAGAGATAAAACTGTGCTTGATGCCCCCTAAGCATAACTGTTAGAGCGCATGCCCCCCCCCAGCTTCATTTCATTCAACCAGCTGGATGAAATGAAGGTTCATGAACGAGATCATTTGAAAGACTCGACCTAAAACTGTAAGAAAATTATGCAAAAACTGAAATAACTAACCTAAATACTTAACATTTATGAGATCTAGTCAATCTCTCGATTCAAGTAGAGGAGGATTTGTTTCATTTTTTAACGAGCTTGACACAGGAAAAGAACTATGCTCGGATTCGGTTTCATGTTTACACAAGCTTGAAACGAAAAACTATGCTTGTTACAAGTTCACATGCCCCCGACATAATGATGCAAATCAAGGTACATGCCCCCCAAGCTTCATTGCATTCAATGAGGTGGATGGAATGAAGCTTTACTTTCAAAATCTTGGAAAGACTCGTGGGAGTTGTTTCATTTTTAAAACGAGCTTGACACAAGATAAGGAACTATGCTCGTAACTACTCTCTACAATCTACCTAACAAAAACTCTACTCTAAAAAACCTTGATTCATTTTTTAACGAGCTTGACACAAGACAAGGAACTATGCTCTAAAATCCTTGATTCATTTTTTAATGAGCTTGACACAAGACAAGGAACTGTGCTCATGACTACTCTCTACAATCTACCTACTTAACCTACCCTTGTTTCATTTTTTAAAGAGCTTGACACAAGACAAGGAACTATGCTCAAAAAGTTCGCATGCCCCCAGCATAATGATGCAAAGCGAGGTACATGCCCCCCAGGCTTCATTGCATTCAACTAGATGGATGAAAGGAATGAAGGTTTACTTTCAATATTTAACTTGAAAAGGGAGTTGTTTCATTTTTAAGGAGGTTGACACAAGAAAAGAACTATCCTCATACCTGATTCATTTTTTAACGAGGTTGACTCAGTAACTGGAACTATCCTCAAAACCTTAGTTTCTACAATCTACCTATATATCTTAAAATCTAGCTGATTCATTTTTTAATGAGGTTGACTCAGTAAAAGAACTATCCTCATTACAACCTATTTAATTTTTTAACGAGGTTGATACAGGAAAAAACTATCCTCGTACTCACTGATTCATTTTTTAACGAGGTCGACATAGTAAAAGGAACTTTCCTCGTATCATCCAGTTTCTTTTTTTAACGAGGTTGAGAGAGGAACAAACTATCCTCGTACCTGATTCATTTTTTAATGAGGTTGACTCAGTAAAAAGAACTATCCTCTGACAAACTGATTCATTTTTTAACGAGGTTGACACAGTAAAAGGAACTTTCCTCGTACACACTGATTCATTTTTTAACGAGGTTGACACAGTAAAAGGAACTTTCCTCATTACATCCTAATTTCTAACTATCTATATGACCTAAAAACTAGCTGATTCATTTTTTAATGAGGTTGACTCAGTAAAAGAACTGTCCTCATGACAGCCTGTTTCATTTTTTAACGAGGTTGATACAAGAAAAAACTATCCTCGTAGACACCTGTTTCATTTTTTAACGAGGTTGGCACAGGAAAAGGAACTGTCCTCGCTACAGCCTATTTCATTTTTTAACGAGGTTGATACAGGAAAAAACTATCCTCGTACACACTGATTCATTTTTTAACGAGGTTGACACAGTAAAAGGAACTTTCCTCGTTACAGCCTATTTCATTTTTTAACGAGGTTGATACAGGAAAAAACTATCCTCGTACACACTGATTCATTTTTTAACGAGGTTGACACAGTAAAAGGAACTTTCCTCGTTACAGCCTATTTCATTTTTTAACGAGGTTGATACAGGAAAAAACTATCCTCGTACACACTGATTCATTTTTTAACGAGGTTGATACAGGAAAAAACTTTCCTCGATTCACTGATTCATTTTTTAACGAGGTTGACACAGTAAAAGGAACTTTCCTCTCCTACACTGATTCATTTTTTAATGAGGTTGACACAGTAAAAGGAACTTTCCTCACAACCCTACTTTCTAACTGTCTATATAACCTAAAATCTACCTGATTCATTTTTTAATGAGGTTGACTCAGTAAAAGAACTGTCCTCATGCTAGCCTATTTCATTTTTTAACGAGGTTGATACAGGAAAAAACTATCCTCGTACACACTGATTCATTTTTTAACAAGGTTGACACAGTAAAAGGAACTTTCCTCACACCTCCTTGTTTCATTTTTTAATGAGCTTGACACAAGACAAGGAACTATGCTCATGACTTCCAATTTCATTTTTTAACGAGGTTGAGACTAGAAGAAACTATCCTCACAACATTGATCATGGCTTCCAACTGGAGGAAAGACATGTCAATGGACACACCTTGATCATGGCTTCCAAGAGGTCTTCATCCGAAGGAAGAATACTTCTTGGGAAGGAACACATGTCAAGGGACTCAAAAGGGGTAAGAACATCGTGTTCAAGTAATCCCATAGAGTTTTCCATGTCAATTACCGGAGCTAAATCAAAGGAAGATGAGCAAACAGTGAGAGGCTCACTTACATCGGTAACTGAAATCATGGGACCAGTTGCCACATAATTAACCCGTGGCAGGGTAGATACCACTTTAGAATCAGGAACATTTAGGGGTGTCATATTATTGGTAGTTGAGACAAGACTAGGGAACGAAAGCTGGTCTACAGTCACAATACTGCCATTGTGAGGGAAAGACATCACGCGAAAGAGTGTCGATACGACAGCTTTCATTGCATAAACATAGTCTCGCCCAAGGAGTAAATTGAAATCCAAGGGACCTCGAACTACCATAAGATCAACACAAACAGTTTTACCTTCCAAGGTAATAGAAAACTTAGGAAGGATCCCTAAAGGTTCACTAATTGTTCTGTTAAAAGCTTTCAGATTCTGCGTAATAGGCGCAAGCTGAGGGGAACCCAAAGCTTTCCAAACAACTGAGGATAAAATACTAACAGAAGCACCTTCATCTACCTGAGTACGATGTATGTCCCTACCACCAGCCTTGACAATGATTTGGAAAGGGATGGAGGAAGGAAGACGAGGTTCTGTCAGTTTATTCCAATCAAAGGAAAAGACCTCAGTACTTGGAGGGGGTTCTGTAGAAACAGGTGAAATGCCCCCCGGCATAGAAGAATCCGATGTAACAAGAAGAACATCAGCGGTATGAAATTTACTCTCGAAAGGGAGAGTGTGATCGACCGAATGTGAAATTGAATCGACCACTTGATCAACTAATGGATCATCAACCTGAGTGACATGAGTTTCACTCTCCAACGGGAGAGTGTGATCGACTGTACTTGAATTTAGATCAATCACTCCGTCAGTTGACGGTAGGTTGGGAGAAAGTTTAGGGTAACCAGTTGGAAATTCTTGCTGTGGAACAGTAAGGTTTTCCAACAATGTTGAGGCTTCATCCATGTGAGGGCAAATGTGAGTTTGATGACTCCCTTTGCATAACTTACAAGGAAACCTAACTTTACCCTTTTTCCCAGGAACCTGACTATCACTGGTTGATGGATCAACAGAAAGTTGATGAGGTTTTTCTGACCATACTTCCAAGACCTTTGGAATACTAGGACAATTGACAAGGAAGTGGTCACCCTTACAAAGCCTGCAAGGGTATTTGGGTTTACGGTGCATGTCGGAATTTTCCTCAACACAACTAACACTTACAGCCATGGTTGGTTGGTTGACTTCTTTCTTATCTTGCTTCTTCTTCTTCTTCTTCTTCTTCCCTTTATTCTTCTTCTTAGCCTCCTGGTTACTAGCATCAAGGCTTTTACCAGGCGAAGAGGAAGAAATGGAGGAAGAAAAATTAGGCGAAGAAGGTAAAGTGTCAATAGAAGGTTGGTGATGTTGAGATGGTGAACTCTGTTGAGGTGAAGCATCCGGTTGAGGTGGAACAATTGGAGTATTTTGGGCCAACGAAGTTGAAAATAACCATATCGGTAATCCTATTGTAAATCCAGGTAATGACAAAGTAGCCATATAAGGAGGACCAACATTTCCAAAGTAAGGAAAAGTACTAGGATTCTCGTTAGGAGGGGTTCCTAGGTTGATAAATTCCGGAACATTTGCCATTATATTCAACTTCAGTGAATTTTATTAACAATTTAAAACTAAAATTAACAATTCACAATTCACACTTAACAACTAAAATTCACAATTCACACCTATGGTCTCTAAAAGTAAAAACAAACAAATTAACACGCGCTATCAAATCTAGGAGTCAAACCACACACAAACAGTAAGCTCTCCGGACCGAAAACACTAGTTGGTGATGAAGCCCAACCTCGCAGAATTCAGTGCAGAAATGGCGGGTGGAACAGTTACCCCGGCAACCTGCTTAATGAATAGACCGGCACAAGTTCCTCCACTTTAACCATCTCGAAGTGAAGTGAACCCCCCGGAAAATCCAAGTGAGTATAATCGACGTCTGCTCCAGGTACAGTGGGACCTTCCCTCCACCGTCACCTCGGTAGAACCCTAAAGATTATGGTCACTAAGGTCACCAACAGTAACAAATACACCTGGGGGAACAGTCTAAACTCTGACAGCACGCAAGGGCAGAGTAGCAAGCTCAATCCCCTTACCGGCTCCTTGACAACAATCCAAGGTTTACCGATAAGTGACCCCTGGCTCCTCGACAATGGTTAATCCGAGGTTTACCGTTTGTAATACGTACTGTCTGGCGTCGTTCCCAACGAGGGGGGAATGATCCCCTCACTGGTTCGGACACGAGCTCGTGCTTCTCCTTTAAGAGGAGATTTCCAGAGTGCAATTGAAACAATTGGATTTATTCTACTCAAGATAAACTATCTGTTTGGTTTTGTAGTCTTGGAGAGTTAAGTACTCACCTACTCCAAGACCCTAGCCTAAGCTATGTTGGTGTTTCAGAGCCCTAGAAATGTAAAAATTACTAGATGAATTTTAATTAAGCGCTGTGTTATTAAGGCTGTTATTACTCAAATGGGTAAATGGAGATGAAACCAATGGTGTTATGACCCGACTCAACTGAATGCAATCGAATATGATAATGAAATCCTTTCAATTCGATGAATCCTATCCAAAGTAAGGAGAGAGTTTCCATTCACTTCCAACAATGCAAAAAATTGATCACTAAGAGAAAATATAACAAATCCTCTAATGCACTAATTTTATCAAGAAAAACTAATGCAAATCAATTCCAAACCATTTTTTTATTTTTTATTTTGTGTAAATTCAAACCAAAGAAAACTGATCTAAATCTACGATTGATTTTTCAGAATGTAAACTATGCAATTGTAATCTAAGCACAATTCACTTGAAAAGTATGCAAATGTAATCTATGCACATTTTTCATTCATATTCTGAAAATGAGAATTCTAATTATGCAAATGTGATCTATGCAAGAGAATTCTCAAACACAAGATGATTCTAATGTGATCTAAGAACCAATCAAGTGCAAGTCGAGAAAACTGGGTGAGAGTTCCAAAGATCAAAACATAAAAACACTCAAAGGCGATTAACACTCATACACAATTTAGCCCCCCCCCGGCGAATGAGGGGGAAAGTTTTTTGCAAAAACAGAAGCAAAAAGATGCAAAATTGTGAAAAGACTGAGACAAACCTCCAAGTAATGACCAAAGGAAATCAAATTAAGAATTTCTCAAAAAAGAGATTCAAAACACCCAATTGATGAAAGCTTAAAGCAGGAATGCCAATGAAACAAGCTTAGGTGAAGATTCTGGGCAAGGGACTAATGAATCTGGGCAGAAAAAACTAAGAAAAAACAAAATCTAAGAGCAAAAAAGGCAAAAAATGGAATTTTCTCAAATTTTGGTAGGGGACGCAGGCAACCCGTTAGCACAGGTGCGGGCCCGCTCTGTGCACACAGAAAAAGTGCGTCCAGGGACTCACTGTGCAGCACTCAGAGGGTGCGTCCATCTGAAAAACTCAAGAAAAACCAAAATAAAACTAATCCTAAGCTAACCCACCCAGAGACAGAATCACAGAGCCAAAACCAGAAAAATAAACCAATTTTCTCAAAGCAAAGTTCACATAAAGGAAAAGACTTTTCTCATCAATGGAATCTATCCCTAGCGGAGTCGCCAATTTGTCGTGGCAGAAAAAGTCGTTTGTGCGGACACAACTGACCTCCCTAGGAGTCTAAACTCTCTAGCGACAAACAAGACAAAATGGAGTGATCTTTCTCTAAATATATCTTTTAACACATGAAAACTACAAGTGTTTAGGCTTACCTTATTCCAAAACGCTGTTGTTGTAGTCCGTCCTTGCCGATCTGGATGAGCTCCTCCTTCACATCAATTCCTGCAACCACAAACAATCAAACAATTACCAAGCACTTGCATTTCATATAATAAAACATATATTCAACATGCAGACCAAGGAACACATGAAATAACTCATTAACACAAGCTATTGAGAAAAATAAACCAGTTTGTATTAATAACGAAACAAAGAAACTCTTACAACCTGGCCTTGGTGTTGTGCAAGTTCCTCCCAGGGTCCATCAAGGGTTTTCCTCTACTTTGACAAAGCTCACCCACTTCCAAGTAGAATCAAGCAAAGACAATCTCTCCTCACAAGGTTCTAAATGGGAGTCCTAATTCCTGCAGCATTTACCCAAAGAAAATGTATAGCTCCAACCTCCCCTCCCTCTGGCTCAATGTCTTTATTTATAGTGCTGTAAAGAGGTTATTCAGGTCCACCATCAATGGGATAATCCCCCTCTTTGGGTGGGATAGCTCCCTTATTGATGGGATAAGTTCCTCCTTAATAGGGATACATGAACCAACTGGAGGCGCATCCATTTCATCAAACCGACCTCTAGAAAGTTCTAGAAGTAACCACAAGTAACTTTTTTAAGATGAAACTCGCGCATTTTGCCTTTTACAGAAGGACGCACCTGTCCCTTAACATACAGAGCGTCCAAGGACGCACCTTTTGTGAACATGGTCAGCGTCCCCGCAGGTAAGGCTAGAGAGAACCTGCGACCCCAGAGATAAACATATTTTTTACAAGACTTTCTCTCTTCTTTGAGTTTGAGATGGATAGCAGAGGCATAAGACTCGCCTAAGAGGGTATCATGACTGTTGATTTGAGCCATACTAACTGTAAGTAGTCATGGTGACATTTTTTAGTGTAACAAGCTTGACAAAAATAAAGAGGTACTGGTCAGCAATGACTGGGGAAAAATTGGGAGAAACTCAAGAAAACTTTGATGGTAGCAAGTCGCTCTTGAACATGACACTTTTCCTCCGTACCACAATTGGGTTGGGTTGTTTCATTCACCGGTCACATCCATGGTCTCGCTATACCATCCATATTTGGGGTAATGCTACCGATCCATCGTATCAGTGTCGCCATATGTTCAAGAGAAGTCGTTCAGAAAAGTCAACCGTGTCCCATCCACTGCCATACATTATCCTTCATCCTTTCATGACCGCCACCCTGAATCATATGTCACAGATCGTTTTCACCTCCATTAAAATCATTAGCTCCGTTCCGTGTCACTGATGTGGGATTCATTAAGGCCCTCCTTTGATGGATCGCTTCTTGTCGACATCAGCTCATTATCCAAGAAGTTGATCTAGGAACAACCCCTTCAGTACTTTGAAGCTTGCATGCCTCAATGGCAAGTTTCTCACTTCTGGCGACAGGTATACATCAATGACCTTCGACCGAAAGATTTTGCGTGGTGTTCGACGCCAAGTCCTTTATGCACACCACGTGAATTGTACTGCAGTACCTTGAGGGTCATTATCATTATCGGTGATTCCTCTCACGCTTGTTAACGGTTTACATCATTGTCCGGTAATCAAGCGATGTCTTTCCATGTTCGACTTCAGAACATTTCTCACATGGATCGACTTGTACCTAGAGTGAAGATCAAACGAGTTTGAAGACCCCGGATCTAGTTTCATCCATACGGGCTGCGATATATATTCAGGAAAGATAAAGGCATTGACATGTACATCATTGCAGCAGATAATCATCCTACTCAAAGGATGATAATTTCATCAAAATTATCAGTCTACCATCAGACGATTGTCTGTTCTATGTACAGAATAATGAATTTATAAAGCTGAGCATGGGAATGCCCACCTCAGCTAGATCATGAAAGCAGTATGAAAAATAATGTATTGTATTGTATCTTATTACAGGTCTCCTCCCAGCATTGGATGAACTTCGGATCCCCCTGATAAAGCATTTCGCCCGATAAACAGCCTCATACTTTAGGGGGCAACTGTTATAGACATTTTTGTGCCTTACAGCATTGAGCATGAAATGTCCATAATCTAAGGGATCCAAAGTCCCTAAACATGTTGTTCCTACCCCTAGAGGAACAAGGCTAACAAACCACAGCAATTCACAGAAGTTCTCCACCAGAAACTGCTCAAAAACAAGTCAATTCAGGATCATTTCAGTGGCTACACTAGCTGTTTGTGCTGAATGTCAAAGCCAACACTGGCTACCTGCGTTGAATGTCAAATGGAACACTGGCTATCTGCGCTGAATGAGAGTGGACATGTGGCATGCTCATTTCTCAAGGTGTCAAAACCCAGGAAGCTTCCAAAATGACACTTGCCTCAGGGAATTCGACTGGTGATGAGTAAGAGGTTCCAAATCTCCAAGTGGAAGCAAGAACCTCCAAGTGGACTCAAGAACTGACAGAGGGAGAGGACACTAGTCAGATCTCAAGCTGACTCATCCTCTCTCCAAACATCTATATATGGATCCAGTTAAAATTTTAAGAACCCCCCCTAAATTTATAAATATAATAAATGGGCGAATCTCCATGGTATATAGGAAAAATGGAAGGCGATTTTATCACTAATATAATATGTATATATAATTTTTTGGCGAATCTCTCACCAGGCATGGCGAATATTTCGCTCAATTATAAAATCTTGTAAGATCTTGGTGAGTCTTTCACTAAATAATAAAACTTTGTAAAGTCCTAGTGAATAGCATTGTGAACTCTTAGAGAAGAGTAAAAATGGATCTACGCTGGTTTAATCCCCCCATTTAAATAGGCCACATTCCAGGTGAATACCATGGGTCAATACCATGTGCCATTTTTATTTTTAATAATTCTAATATTAGGGTTAATAATGGTTTTTTGCATGGTATTAATAGCAATCTAGTCCATGGTATTTTTCCCATAGGTTTCACCTAAATATAACCCATTTCTTGAGTGTTCGTAAATATAACGTGAATTATGGAGTAAATATAAAAAAATGTTTTATTTGTTTACCATACCTCTATTTTATTTATATTTTTATTAATTTACCATACCTTTGTTACAAATATGGTATTTGGCCCATAGGATTCACTTAAATAAAACCTCTTTCTTGAGCCTTCATAAATAGAACGAGGGTTATGGACTAAATATAAAAAGAGGTTTTATATATAAAAAGAGGTTTTATTTATTTACCATACATCTAGTTTATTTATCTTTTTATTTATTTACCATACCTTTTGAGTAAGTATAAAAATACGTTTTATTTATTTACCCTACCTCCACTTTACTTATATTTTTATTTGTTTACACCACGTGACTTATGGAGTAAATATAAAAAATGTTTTATTTATTTACCATACCTCTCATTTATTTATATTTTTATTAATTTACCATACCTCTTTTATAAATATGGTATTTGGCCCATAGGATTCAATTAAATAAAATCTATTCTTGAAAATGGGCGAATGGATTCACTTAAATAAAACCTATTCTTGAAAATGGGCGAATGGAAGGTTGTAACTCCTAATTTCAAGGGCTAAATTTACCTTTTTTACCCTCTCCCTTAAAATAAGGTGGGCTATTTGAGGTGATTTGTAAAAATGTACTATGATACAAAATATTCGCCCACTAAAAATTTAAAACCCCTTAATTTCGCCAAAGGGCGAACATTCGCCCCTAAAATTATCCTTGTATGGATCTCTCCTCCATGAGATCCAGGGGGTTGGAATTTTGTTATTGCAAAGAATTGTTGTTGGTTTGAGATTGGGATCATTGGGTGCTTAATGCTTTGAAAGGGGTGAAGATAGGAATTCCATTTGCTGGGAAGGAGATGCTGGATTGGAGCCCTCTGGGTTGTATCTCTTCCTGAACCTTGTTATTCATCAATAAAGCTATCTTGGTTTCTCCTATATGCTGATGTATTCTTGATGTATGATTGCATTAGTGTATTTGGTTTATTTCTAATCCTAAACTAGTTATGAATGTGAATATCTGTCTTTGTGTAGTGTTCTTCTCTTGTCACAAGTAGCTGTTCTCTTGTGATCTTGCAGGAACCCGGTGGAGCTGGATAAGCAAGAAGGCAAGTAGCTGTTCTCTTGTGATCTTGCATGAACCTGTTGAAGCTGGGCGAGTGAGAAGGCAAGTAGCTGTGAACTCCCAAAGAGAAGAGAGACCGGATCGAGGGACAAACGGAAGACACCGGTAAGTCTATTGATCTCTCTTCTTTCACATTTCATAAAGGAAGAAACCAGAATAGCTATCTCTGTTTGTTGCTAAGGCACTGTCACACCTTAGGTGGATAGGATCGTCCTGCATAGGCATTTTTCCCCACAACACTATGGCTGCTCCATATATATCTACTCCTTGATATCTCCATGAAGAAATGCACTCTTCACATCCATGTGATGAACTTCCCATCTGCGAGAAGCAGCAGTGGCTGAAACTAGTCGAATGGAGTTTATTTTTGCAATAGGTGCAAATGTCTCTGTGTAGTCTATGCCATGTACCTGTGAGTATCCTTTTGCAAAAATTCGAGCTTTATACTTTCTGATCTCACCATTTGAAGCAATCTTTGTTCGAAATATCCATCGGCATCAAACAAGCTTTCTTCCTTTCAGAAGTGGAACCGAGTCCCATGTGTTGTTTTCCATGAGAGTATAGTACTCTTCATCCATGGCAATCTCCCAAAGTGGGTTTCCAGCAGCCTCAAAGTGTGACTGTGGATCTGAACCAAGTGTCATATAACAATGTATGGGAAGCAATGGTTCGGTGGCAGCCAGGGCATGAGGAGCCCCAAAAAATTGTGATCTAGTCCTTCTTGCATCTGCAAGATCACCGACTAGTTCACCTGCATATTGCAGGGTTTTCTCTACCCAAGTTGGTAGCTGAGTTGGAGCAGCCATGACTTGCTCCTCATCCTCTGAATCAAACCCAATAGGCTTCTCTTATGGTTTCTCTGAAGTGCTCAAAAAAGTTTCGGACTCCTCCTCATCAGTGGCAACAAGCGGTTCCTCGGCAGGGTTATTGAAAATAGCAACAAGAAATGCTAAATATAGAAGTGCTAAAAATAAAATTTCTATAAATATCATTTCAGGATACATTCCAATTTTAGTTAGTCCATGAACTAAAATTGAGAATTAAAATTCGAATTTGATCTTAGCAGCTGTTTGAAAAATAATTAATTAATTCATCTTGAGTTAATTAGTTGGAGAAAATCAAACATGAAGTCTATGTGAAGACATGCAACAGTTATCCATTTGATTGAGGAAGTTATCCCTTGATTAAGGAGATCAGGATGAGTTGTACTTTGAGTTGTAATTAGTTAGCTCAGTTAACTGAGTTAAGTCCAATTAGATTAGTTCCAACAGTTTGTGGAACTAATTGTGAGTTCAGTTAGATAATGCATCCATGCATGCATGTAACTAGTGTACTTCATATAACTATATATTCTCTCATAAATAACTCATGCATGTGAGTTCAGTTAGAGACCTAGTTGAGATCGGAGGATGGGACAATGTACTATTAGTTGCAGGAATATTCCATTAAGGATATCTCTTCAAAGCAGAAGGAATTCATTCCTTGGAGATTGCGTAGTTACTTCTGAGTTTGGAGAGTTGTGCAAGAGGTGAATTCACACAGGTGGCAACGAGAGGACCCAGGAGAAATTGCATAAGGAAATAGGAGGCTTGGAGGACTGGGAGGACTAGAGGAAGGCATATGTTGTGTCTATTCAGTCTATGAGCAACATTAAGGGATTTTACTAAGAGATGGATAGCTTGTGAGCTAAAGCTTTGTGTAATCCAGAGATATTTCCACTTGTATGATAATACAAATAGCGGGGTTTTTAGCTGAGGCTTTCCCCAGAGTATTCTTCTGTGTTCATGTGTGATTGATTTCTCATTCTCTATTATATGTGTTCTATTTGATCTTGCTCAAAATCGATTAAGCTTCCGCAAGTTTGTTTGTAGAAGTAGATCAAGTATTTTGCTTTAGTATAGTGCATTATCAAGTGATCTACAGTGGGAAATTCTACATGGTATTAGAGAAAAGGTGATCAAAGTAGAGAACAGTATACAAATAAGGGAGAAGTGCGAAGTTTGAAGTTCTTGATTATAGAAATAAAATTATTATCACATCTCAAATTTCACCAATGGCGTTCAATGGTTCCAGACTCGAGTATGCCCTGGATGGTAGCTCGAATTATATAGCTTGGAAGGATCGCATGGAAGTAGTATTAGAGGAAAACAGTTTGAAGGAATTCATTGATCAAGAAGTCCCCAAGCCAAAAACTGCTAATGCCCAAGAATTGACGGAATGGAAGAAATGTGTGGCTAGAGTAAGGAGGATTCTTCTTGAGGGAGTTTGAGACCACATTGTCTCGAGTCTCCATGGGAAGGAGACACTTTTTTCAATGTGGAAAACATTGAAGGATATATATCAGAACAACAACGATCAGAGGAAGTTGGCGCTGAAATACAAGCTTCGAAAAATCAAGTGTGAAAAGAGCGACACAATCTCTACATATCTGAATAAGCTCACCACCTGTACAGATGATCTTGGAAGTGTAGGAATCACGACAGCCGATGATGACATGGTGAGTCTTGCTCTCCTCGGTCTTCCAAGAGCTAGCATAGCTACCAAGACTCAGTAAATGGAAGAGAGAAACTGCCAGATTGGGAACAACTGTGGTCAGATCTAATGTAGGAGGAGATAAGGAGAAGCACCAGAGATGGATCTTCATCAAAGCATGATGATGAAGAAAATCTAGCCTTAGCGAGTAAGGCGAGGAAAGGGAAGGGGAAGGCTTCCCATTCAAAATCGAGTTCTTCCCATGGTGGGAAGAAGATTGAAAAATCAAAAGTGTGATGCTTTCATTGTCATGAGGTGGGCCATTATGCTACGAATTGTCCATAGAAGAAATCCAAGAAGGGATTCTCGAAGGGATCAGATGGTGAGGCACTGGCCTCACAGTTTGAATTGTATTTCACCCTCATCGCATGCATGCTTGCATCAATGGTGGGTTGTGTTTGTTACCTGGATAGTGGAGCCTCATTCCACATGACCGGTGACAAGAGTCTATTCAGTGCCTTGGAGGAGAAGGACCTCCAGATGCGCATAGAGATGGGCGATGATGGAAAGTACCATGTTTCAGGTGAAGGCACGGTTGTGTTTCAGAGGGAGCATGGAGCTCCTCTCACCTTGACTGATGTAAAGTATGTGCCTGGTCTGAAGAAGAACCTGGTATTCGTCGCTATGTTGGAAGACAAAGGCTGTGATGTAGTCTTTACTAAAGGAAATGCATTCCTGAGACATATCAGCACTGGACAGACCAAGAGGATTGGGATTCAAGTAAAGAGTCTCTACAAGCTGGAGGTAGATGACTGTGCTACATTGAGTTCCAAAGCAGAGTTGGTGCAGAGCCAAGAGATTAGTGAGATATGGCATAGAATATTGGGCCACTTGCACCATGGGGCCTTGAATATCATGCAATAGATTTCTATCAGACTTCCCAAGGGTAGACTGGAGCAAGTGAATACATGCAAATATTGTAAATTGGGTAAGTATGCAAAATCTTCCTTTCAGGATTAAGACAATCGAGCTGGAGAAATCCTAGAGCGAGTTCATACAGATGTGTGTGGACCATTCTCGACAACCTCCACTGCTAAAAAAAGGTACTATGTTATTTTTATTGATGATTTTTCTTGTAGATGTTGGATCTACTTGATGCAAAAGAAGGATCAAATCTTCTCAAAGTTTTGTGAGTTCAAATCCTTGGTTGAGAAAGAATCTGGAAAGAAAATAAGGGCCTTGCACAACGACAATGGTGGAGAGTATGTCTCCCAACAATTTAAGGACTTCTGTGTAGCAGAAGGAATTAAACGGGAGTTGACGACACCCCATAACCCACAACAAAATGGGGTGGCCAAAAGGAAGAACATATCAATTGTGGGAGCAACTCAAGTGATGCTGCATGACCAAAGACTACCACTTCATTTGTGGGATGAGGCATGCAATACAACATATACTTGCAAAATAGAAGCCTGCATCGTATACTGGGGATGAAGACACCAATGGAGGCATTTTCCAGGAAGAGACCAGAAGTGAGTCACTTCAGGATCTTTAGATCATCGGTTTATTGACATGTGACCAAAGATGCCCAGAAGAAGCTAGAGCCAACAACTGAGTTGGGGATACTTGTGGGGTACACTGATACACCCCAAAACTATTGGGTGTTGTTGCCTACCAGTCAGAGGACAGTGGTACGCAAAGATCTGAAGTTCGATGAGCAGAAGGCCATGTGATTTTCCCTTGATAAGGAGCTCAAGTTGCATGCAGAGGAGGAATTTTTGGCTCCTAAGGAGGAGGAGCCTCAGACTGATGCAGAGTAGCCGCATGCCGAGGATCCAGGAGTGGAGACATCAAATCATGTAGAGTATTCCAAATATGGGCGGAAACGCTCAAGGGAAGCTGACAGATTAGTGATGGATGCAAGAGAGAATGTGGGACAACCATCTTCTCAGCACAGATAGAGGAGATCACCTAAGTGGTACATTGGTTACATGGCCCTGGTTGGGGAGTGTGTAGAGACTGAACCATCTTCCTTCGAGGAAGAAGTGCAGCAGCAAGTCTGGGTTGATGCTATGGTGGAGGAGTATGACTCTATAGTTCGGAATAATGTTTGGGATGTTGTTCCAAGACCGGAGGACAAGTCAGTGGTGAGTTCTCGATGGATTTACAAGGTAAAGCAAGTAGCTGATGGGAGTGTGGAGAAACATAAGGCAAGGTTTGTTGCCCATGGTTTCTCATAGGTCGAGGGGATCAACTATGATGATACTTTTACTCCTGTAGCAAGGTACTCATCTATCAGATCCCTGTTTGCACTATCAGCACAGATGGGTTGGAAATCCATCAAATGGACGTGAAGATTGTGTTCGTCAATGGAAATATTGAGGAAGAGGTGTACATAGAGCAACCAGAAGGATTTGAGACCTTCGATCATGAGTCGCATGTGTTCCGACTCAAGAGAGCTTTGTATGGGCTGAAGTAAGCACCTCGTGCTTGGTACACCAGGATTGACAACTATTTGACCGGGTTGCGCTTCACAAAGAGTGAAGCGGATGCGAACCTTTACCACATCATGGTAGAAGTTAAGCCATTGATCATTGTTCTTTATGTTGATTATCTGATATTGACAGGTGATGATTAGTTGATCAAGTCTTGCAAGGAGGACCTTGCAAGAGAGTTCGAGATGAAAGACATGGGTCTCATGCACTACTTTCTAGGCATGGAAGTGTGGCAGAAGGATGGGGAAGTGTTTGTGTATCAAGTCAAGTATGCCAATGAGATACTTAGGCGATTCCACGTGGAGAAGTGCAAGCCCATGTAGACTCCTCTAGCAGGTAACTGGAGGAAGGAGGATGCTACTTTAGGTGAGGTAGTAGCTGCTACTGTTTATCGATAGCTTATGGGTTCATTGATGTATTTAGTGAACACATGACCAGATTTGTGCTTTGCAGTGAACCAGCTGAGTCAAGCTATGGTTTAGCCTACCAAGTTGTTTTGGAAGGAAACAAAGCATGTGCTGGGATACCTCAGAGGCACATCTCAGTATGGATTATGGTACAGATGGACAGAGGGAGTGAAGCTTCAGGGATTCACAGATGCAGATTAGGTAGGGAGTCCATCAAATCATAAGAGCACTTTAGGAGGAATTTTCAACCTTGGTTCAGCTGCAGTTTCTTGGTGCAATAGGAAACAAAGGTCAATTGCACTTAGCTCAGCAGATGTTGAATACATGGTTGTCAGTCAGGGAACATGTGAGCCCATTTGGATGCAGAAAATCCTAGTTGGATTGTTTGATCAGAGGATGGATCCAACTGTGATCTATTGTGATAATCAGAGTTGTATCAAACTATTTGAGAATCTAGTATTTCATGACAGGTCCAAGCACATCAATATCCGGTATCATCATTTTCGAGACTGTGTGGTGAAGAGGATCATGTTGTTGCTGTATGTTTCGATCGAGGAGCAGGATGCAGATATTTTGACTAAGGTATTATCAAAATGAAAATTCGAGTTCCATAGAGATAGGATTGGGGTGACAGATAATCCCTTTCTTGTTGAGAGGGAGTGTTGAAACAAGAAATGTTAAATATAGAAGTGCTAAAAATAGCATTGCTATAAATAGAATTTCGGGGTACATTCCAATTTTAGTTAGTCCTTGAACTAAAATTGAGAATTAAAATTTGAATTTGATCATAGCAGTTGTTTAAAAATAATTAATTAATTCATCTTGAGTTAATTAGTTGGAGAAAATCAAACATAAAGTCTATGTGAAGACATGCAAAAATTATCCCTTTGATTGAGGAAGTTATCCCTTGATTAAGAAAATTAGGATTAGTTGCACTTTGAGTTGTAATTAGTTAGCTTAGTTAACTAAGTTAAGTCCAGTTAGATTAATTCCAACAATTTTTGGAATTGATTGTGAGTTCAGTTAGTTAATGCATGCATGCATGTAACTAGTGTACTTTAGATAACTGAATATTCTCTCACAAATAACTCATGCATGTCAGTTTAGTCAGAGACCCAGTTGAGATCAGAGGATGGGACAGTGTACTATTAGTTGCAGTAATATTCCATTGAGGACATCTCTTGTGTGCAGAAGGAATTCATTCCTTGGAGATTGCACAATTACTTCTGAGTTTGGTGATTTGTGTGAGAGGTGAATTCACCCAAGTGGTAGCCAGAGGACCTAGGAGAAACTGCGCAAGGAAATAAGAGGCTTGGAGGACTGCAGGAAGGCATATGTTGTGTCTATTCAATCTATGAGTAGCATTGAGGGATTGTACTAAGCGTTGGATAGCTTGTGAGCTAAAGCTTTGTGTAATCCAGATATATTTCCACTTGTATGATAATACATATAGAGGGGTTTTTAGCTGAGGCTTTCCCCAGAGTATTCTTTTGTGTTCATGTGTGATTGATTTCCAATTCTCTATTATATGTGTTCTATTTGATCTTGCTAAAAATCGATTAAGCTTCTGTAAGTTTGTTTGTAGAAGTAGATCAAGTATTTTGCTTTAGTATATTGCATTATCAAGGGATCTACAGTGGGAAATTCTACAAGGGTCTGTTGAAAAATCATGCAATGATTCTTCTTCAAACTTCACACTTCAAGCTACAAGGAACTTTTGAGTGTGAGATTCCAGCAATCTATATCCTTTGACACTGTCAAGATATCCAACAAAGATACATTCAACACTTTGAGGCTCCAAAGCCTTCCTCTTATCTGTCGGAATGTGAGCCCATGCTCGCGAACCAAAAATGCCAAAGTGCGACACTTTCGGTTTCTTACCAGTCCAACATTCAAATAGAGTGGTGCCTTTGAGTGCTTTATGAGTAATGTGGTTCTAAATTCATGTTGCAAAATTAATAGCTTCACTCCATAGTTTAGGAGCTAATGATTTGGACTATAGCATACAATTGGCCATCTCTTTTAATGACCAGTTTTTCCTCTCCGCAACACCATTATGTTGTGGTGTTTATGGCATTGTATGTTGCAGTTGTATACCTACATCAATACAAAGTTGCAACACATCTTTGTTGACATACTCCCCCCATTATTAGTACAGAGTATCTTAATCTTACACCTAGACTCATTCTCAACAAGTGCTTTAAATTCTATAAGGCATTCAAATACTTCCGATTTTAATTTCAGAAAAAATACCCAAGTAAAGCGAGAGAAATCATCTATGGAGGTGAGTACATATCGAGCCTTACTGATTGAAGGTTGTGGGAGTTGGGACTTCTTACTGGGGAGATCCCCTTGAAATGTTGGTGGGTCCAACACCATCAACAGATTAACAGGCCCAAATGAGACAATTCAGTGGCATACTTTTTATCTAGAATGAACATTGTACCATCTAATGCTCCGACCCAGGATGACTATCCTGATGAGAACTTATTTTCCATCTCCACTCATACTCCTTGGTTCGCTGATGTGGCGAATTAGTTGATGTTAGGCAAGCTGCCGACAAACCTATATGCTAGGGAGAAACACAAGATTATTCAATTGAGTGCTAATTATTCATGGATGGAAGGATATTTGTATCGCACTGGACTAGATCTAATTATGAGGAGATGTGTGCAGGAGGACGAGACGTATGATGTCTTGAAATCTTGCCACTGTGAACCATGTGGTGGCCATTTTGCAAGTAAAATGATAACCTACAAAGTGTTGCATGCGAGCTATTATTGGCCCACTTTTTTTAAATATGCTGAGAAGTTTGTTTCTAGATATGATGCTTTCCAAAGGATGGGGAAACCTATTTCAAGTGATGATATGCCTCTTCAAACTTATGTATCAATCAAACCCTTTGAAAAATGGGCATTAGATTTTGTAGGGCCTATTTCTCCTATGTCCAGGAAGAAAAGGTATATCCTAGTTTGTACTGATTACGTGACAAAATGGGTGGAAGCCAAAGATTTATATTCTACCACTGAAAATTATGTTGTGGATTTCCTTTTTGAAGATATATTTACTCATTTTGGAGTACCCAGGGATATTGTCACTGATCAAGGGACACAATCTACTTCTTAATTGGTAAAATCCATCACTAAATAGTACCAAATCAAGCACCGAAAGTATACACCTTACCATCCTTAGGCGAATGGTCAGGTAGAATCTACCAATAAAGTCTTGGAGTCTATTCTTATTAAAACAATTCAGCTACACCATGGAGACTGGGTTGACAGGTTACCAAAAGCACTATGGGTCTACAAAATAACATGGAGAAACATGAACGGGTATACTCCCTATGAAATGGTATATGGTAAGTAAGTACTGCTTCGCATTGAGTTTCAGGTGAAAACATTTCAAACTATTGTTCAACTAGGGATGGATGTAGGTGAAGCTTAGAAATAGAGAGTGATACATCATAACGAACTTGACGAGATTAGGAAGGATTCTCTCCAAAAGAGTATATTGGTACAGGATCAGAGGGCTTGTTGGCATGACAAGTAAATCAAAAGAAAACTTTTCAAATAGGAGACTGGGCACTATTGTATGACAACAAGTTCAAAAACTTCAAAGGGAAATTTTCAACTAGATGGCTAGGACCCTATGAAGTGGAGTAAGTTTTTGACAATGGCACGGTCAAAATTAAAATCATTGATGATGATTAAACTCCATTTGTAGTGAATGGACACATGCTGAAGGTCTACCACCGGCCACTTTCCAAACAAGAATTTTTACAAACCGTCCTACAAAACCCAAAGATGGCGTTGATTAATAAATTGGATCAATCTTCTGCAGGTTCCTCAAACTAAATTTTCCTTAGTATTATATATATGTATATAGTAAAAATAACAGTGCGCTTAATTTTGCTTTCCTCCATAAGCCCACATAGAATAACGAGGAAATATGACAAGTGTAGGTTTATTCCTTTATTTGGACTTGATGGATTATTTATGGAAAATTACCTTGGAGTATAGTTTGAGCATCTTCAGACTCTCTAAAACTAAATTATCCAAGAAAAAGTTGATCCAGGCTCGTTAAAACTAATGGGATAGCAATAGTTAGGGATTTTCCATGTACAAATTTGTTATTTTCTGGGCTTGGCAGAATACTTATAGAAAGGAAACCCCCTAGAGTCTACTTTGAGTTTCTTCAGACTCTCTAAAAATGAAGACTCCGAGCAAAAAATGATGCAGACTCATTAAATTTGATGGGACAATGGTAGTTAGGGATCTATCAAGTAGAGATTTATTCCTTTCCAGGCTTAGTATAATATTTATGGGAAGGAAACTTGTGGAGTCTTCTTTGGGTCATTTCATTCTCTCTAAAATTAAAATTCCACTAGGCAGTAACTATTCCAGGACTAGTCCAAAATCCATGGAATAATGGTTCCAACATTTGGTTTGAAGCAACGATTTAAAAGATATTCATATTTCAGTTTAGATCTTCCTCCTATAATTGATTTTTTCATACTAGTTCCAAGCTAAGTTGAGAGTAATTTTAATAAATTGTGCTCCTTAGTTTTTGTTCCAACACAGTTTCAGTGGTTCAATATTTTTGTTGTTGCTAGCCTTCACCTACAACGCTTAGACAATTTCAGCATTTCAGTACATAACTTAATACTTAAACGCTATCTATAAGTTTTTTTTTTCCAGTACCGAACCAGTTTGGTACTCTAGATTATGATCAAGATAACATCAAAATTAAAGTTCATTAATCACCAATTTGACAACATCCAAATCAGTGGCAGCACCAAATTTAGAGGCATCAGTTTTGAAACATCAAGAATTTATAATTAAAAGAAGCAGTCTATCCATGTCATATTCAACATTTGCAAAAGTATTAATATTAGTTTTTGATAATTCTAAAGGTGTTCTATAACTCATTGTTTTCGAATCATTAGACATCATTATACAGTCAAGCAAAGATATGGATAAACTTTAATTTATTTGGATTAATGTAGGGAATGTGAGTAATAGAGTATGATTAGTGGTTTTGTCCTCCATTCATTTAGCTTAGATGTTATTATGAATTAATACGATCCTCCCTCATGCCATTGAGATATCCCATCATGATTGATCCAAATTGTTGAATCCAATAATGAGTAATGATTATTATCCTCCTGTCATGATACATGCTTCGGTACTTTCACCTATCATTTTAAATCGACCCGATTCTTGTCATAATCCAAAAAAACATGGCCACCCATCCTAATTTATCCCATCGTCTATTTGAATTATAAAATGACTGGGCTGAAAATCCATTTATCCTCGATTTCATTGCTTTTTCCAATTCATTGTCCTCTATGATTCAACCAACGACCTTCCAACTCCTCGAGTGGCCATGAAATTATTTTCATTACTGGCATGGGGGCCGACATGCATGAACCCACCCTTGCTTAGTTCTGCGCTAGCCCTGAATATGTAGCATTTAAACCTAGATTTGAAAAAAAGGGGTGGATGAATGTTATCAAGAAGTTTTAGGGGCACAATGATAAGACAACCATGGCGTTTGCTCAAAGTTTTGATGGGAAGACAACAAAAGTTGGAAATCTCGAGATAAAAGTCATAGAAGAGCTAATGAGGAAAGTAATAGGGTTACCTCTAACTGGTGAGAAGCATTTCAAAGGGCCCCAACTCGATTGGGAAGAGTTTTTGAAGTTCCTCAAGTCGATGTATAAGTTGATCAACTGATCCAAGGGTATCCTCAGGAGCTGCATTATAGAAGAATGGTTCCCACTTCTCATTATGTTGCATAGGTTTATAACTTGTGAGGGAAGGTATGCAACCATATTTCTTTACCATATCAGACTTCTTCTCCACTTTACAGATGGTCATGATGTCAGTTTTCCTTATGAGAAAAGTAACAGGGTTACCTCTAACTGGTGAGAAGTATTTCAAAGGGGACCAACTCGATTGGGAAGAGTTTTTGAAGTTCCTCAAGTCGATGTATAAGTCGATCAACTGATCCATGGTCATCCTCAGGAGCTTCATTGCAGAAGAATGGTGCCCGCTTCTCACCCTGTTGCATAGGTTTATAACTTGTGAGGGAAGGTATGCAACCATATTTCTTTACCATATCAGACTTCTTCTCCAATTTACATATGGTAATGATGTTAGTTTTCCTTTCTTCCTCTGTCAAATTTTGCATAAATTGAATAGAAGCGTCTAGTTGAACTCTAAAAGGGACAAAACTAGTTTATGCCATTATGGTCTCATTAAAATGATTATTGTTTAAGAGTTGGAGAGACAAAAGGAAACATGGGCATAATTTTGGTTAAGAATTTTCCTAGGGAGGAGGACCAAATGAAATATAGGCAAAGAGTAATCAGCCCTAAATCGAATAAGTTGAGAAAGGAATCTTAAACTCTTGTTGAATCACCCCCTACGCATGAGAAAAGGTCTGTAAAAACACGGGGATTATAGGAAGTAGAGGGAAGTGTAGAAAAATCCCTAATTAAGTGTTCTTGATAAACCCTAGCCATCCTCCAGAGAAAGGAACCCAAGCATCCCTTGGGAAGAAAAGGAAAGGAACCCGCAAGAAAAATTTAGACATGCGTAGTTGTGAAGGAAAGAACCTGATGTATGAGTAACCACGATAAGGTAACAAGAAGAAACTACAGACATAGGTTACAGAACCAGTCACCTTGACAACCAAGAAACAAGAAGGTGAATAGTCAAAGCCATCTACTAAGAAAAGGTGGAGGAAATTGTTTCAATAGAAAAAGGAAACAGTGTTGACATTAACCCGTCTTTGGCCCCACAATCTGAAGAGATTTTGAATACATCAGAAATCTTGACCTCACAACAGGGCAGGAGGTTTACTCAAAGTATGGCACGTTAGCAGTGCCCTCCAAAGAGCGTTCAATCTATTGAGTCGGTTCCTATTTTATCTTCTCCAGCGAAAGATATTAACATGAAGAGTTTCTCTTGGGAACCTATGAGAACATAAAATATAGATAAATCCTTACCTGAGGAGGAGGGACTTGTTGAATTTGATGATCTTCAAAGTAACTGCCCACACAATGATCTATCTGAGAAAGGGCCAACAATAGGAAAAAGAGTGGCTGAAACAATGGTTGGTCAAATCCAAGATAAGTCAGTTTATGAGGGGAGCGATTCAAGGAAAGATAGTTTTCTCCCCGAGGATGTGTCTGTTCCTATTGGAGAGGATTTATAGTATCAAGTTGATAAACTAAAAAAGAAGTATCATAACTATAAGAATCTATATTGACATGTTGGAAAAGAGAATGAGATGTATAAGGCCCAGAACTTGGCCTTGACATTGAAGAATGGAAAACTGACATTGAAAAAAAAGAAACTCCTTCACTGGAAAATGAGATAGTTGAGGCCTTCCCAAGTATACATTACTTATGAGAGGATTAAAATTCTTCAACAACAGAAAACAAAGAGTGGTCACGACCTAGAAGTTTTGGTTAGCGTGATAGGAATTTGAAAAGAAGGTTGGCCCCAATTCTGATGTCCGAATGGTTTTATAAGAGGACAACTGCATGAGGATATGCATCCTATTTGGCATGGGGGGATGTTGGAGGCTAGTTTTGTCACTTTTTGGAAAATCGCTGGTGGTTCAACATTTAAGTTCGTGGTGCACAGTGCAGTTTTCAGTACTTATTTTTGCACTTCTTTTAGTACCATGTTCCAGAATTCAGTACCAACCAACTTGATGGTGATTCCAAGGTAGATTCTGGTGTTCTTTTATAGAAATGACAACGAATCTCTCCTAATGATAGTACAATGACCAAATCCCTATGGATATGATAGAATTTATAGTGATATTTAAGGATCTGAATTACCTTCATTAAATTTAGATCATATTTGTACTATTTTTCTTGTTCATTCAGTTAAACCTATCTTTAGGCTGTGATCTCTTTAAAAGAGAAACTAGTAGTGTTATGAGGGCTAGAAAGCAAGAAGGCGAGAATAGTGACCTTGAACATGTTAGCACCTAAATCTGCCTTAGGCTGAAGGAAGGCAAAATTCAGGGTAACCACAAACCATGCTCAGTCTGGTAGCTAGCCCTACCAGAACAGGAGAGGGCTCTCTCCAAGTCACGCTCAGCGAATAAGTAAACGGAATGCTCTGAGATGACTAACAGTGAAATATTGATCTTAGGCTAGTAAGTAAATATGGATACAAGAAGCAATTTTTTATGAATGACTGAGTTTCTGGGATGGTATGGGACCAACAGACAGCAATGAGCAGAGAATTTAATACAAAGGCACAAATTAGTCCGTGAGGCAAGACAGGTGGAAAGTCTAGCAATTTAGTTTGAAATAACGCGGAATGGAGGAATTTCTTAGGAGGGTGAAAAGGGCATAAGTACATGAATCCTTTTCAACAGAAAAAGAATACTGAACATGAAATTTTCCCATAGGCAGAGCAATAAAAATGAATTCTACCTTTTCTAACTTAGAAAATTTCACTGGAAATGAATATGAAATGAACTGTGAAACATTACGAAATACATATGAAACATAAGAGACACATTTTCTACACTCACAACCACATGAATCTCATGAAACAGAGCTGCTACCTTTCATTAATCCTCTGTCAAAATATACAATGAAGAAACTGAGTTTCTCTCCCACAGTCTCCCAGAAATTACAAGCCAACCAACCCTTTGCAAATGGTTTGCATACAGTAAATAGGCTATTCCATGAGGAAATAGAATGACCAAGAGTTGGGGAGTTTTTCGAATCATTACAAAGTGGAAGTGGAAAGCCAACCATCAGTTACAGGTGCAGTGTTACAAAAATGACAAATGGCTTGGGTGACTACTCGCCTTCCTTTGCCACTTGGATAGAAGCCAACCTTTAGTGCAAATACTTTAAATTTTTCCTTAGGTGCTGAAAAAAGTGTAGTGTAGATGAGTAGGCCCACCTAGAGAAATTCACGAAACGAAATGTCACAAAGCGGAAGTGATTTTGGCCTTTTTCTCTATATGCGTCGCGCCCAAATCTATACTCGCCGTGCCACTTTGGAGGCAATTTTGAGGTACCTTCTGGAGTCAAAATTATGCCCAAGTGTGCTTGTTGGAAAAATATGCCTGTCTACTTTCCAACCCAAGTGGAATTTATGAATTTGGTGCTCATTTTCCCCTCCAAAACTTCATTCTCCCAAGACTGCTTCCTGTGTGTCAAAATAGGGGCAGAGAGGTCATTTTTTGAGTGTTTTTGACCTCCTGGGGACTCAAAAATTGCCCAAACTTCTTTTCCATGCACCAGCAGTCATGATTTTTCATGTTGAATCCAAAAATGCAAACCATTTGTGATTTGGAGCTCCCAATCCTAAGCGTCGCGCCACAGGGAGAAAAAACCTGTGTTGTGACCAAAAATTTGCCATGTGACCAAAATTGCCCCAAATTTCCTGAAATTTGGGCTGGAGCTTCCTTATCAAGTGTTATGCTAGGCCAAAGAGGCTTCTGCCAATATCTGAAGTTGATCGAGTTCCCTTTTCCTCTTTTGCTTCTTGATTGCCTTCCTCAATTTCGCCTTCAAATTCCTGATTCAGGCCTTAGAACTCATATTGTGTGCCCTGTAATGATAAACCATATGCCTCAATAATGCTTTGTCGTTTTCACTTTCGCCAACAACTTCTCTAAGTGGATGTTGATCCTCTTGAGCCAAATCTCTTGATTAGCCTCTATCTCCTGCTGAATGGGTGTCCTCTCATTTAGGCTTCGTTGGGCAGCCTGTTGGTCTTCACGGATGTTTTGCCACCTCTATGAGGCCTCCTGGTTGCATGTACCTCTTTTGGCGAATCACTGTGTGTCTCTTCTTCATGATCATATGATGGATCAGATGTCATGTCTGCTGGTGGAAAAACTTCCTCAAAGACAAAATGACTACTGTGTATAAACTGTGCTTGCATTTCTCTTTTGGATAATGTATTCAAATTCTGCCACCAAGGGAAAAAAACAAATGCAAAAGGGACTGTTAGGGATTGTTAGGTAGGGGATTATTGAGGAATGGGAATAATTGGGAGAAATTAAATAGGGGAATATGGGATATGGTTTGAGGGTTTGATGCATGGGAATAGTGTGTAGGGTTTGGGATTTGTTGATAGGTTTTGTTGTGTGGGGTTGGAGGATTTAGGATAGAGTATGTAGGGGAAAGGGGTAATGAATTTAGGTGATAGGGATTTAGGGATTAGTGAAAATAAGGGAACAATGGGAGGGAGACAAAATCTTGGTGGCAAAAACAGTGAATTGTAAACCTGGCTGCAATTGGCTTGAGGATCCTTTAGAAGTAGGTTTTGAAATTTTTTATTGCAACCACTATCACCCATTAACCACCGTCTTTTACCATAAAATTTGATGCAATGGCAAGATAGCAAGCCTACCTAGAAAATCTAGGCAAAGAATTAGCAATTTGAAGAAATTTCAATGAATTTTATGCCTTTTAGCCTTGTGCGCCGCGCCTCCCATGTGCGTTGCGCCAGTGTAAATTTACATTGGAAATTTTCTCCCAGTGTGCCACGCTCTCTATGTGCGTCGCGCCTTTTTCCAGGTGACTTTTGGAGGCCTTCTTGGTGTGAAAATTGGGTACAGGATAGCGCGTTGGAAAGGTATTTGAGTTTTGTTTCCAACCCAACCCAAATTTTTCAATTTGGAGTTCATTTTCCATGTCAAAAATCAAATCTCCTAATACTGGTCAAAATGTGCCAAATGAGGTTGCCTAAAGGTAGAGTGTTGTTACAGTCAACTTTTGAATGCCTTCCTCAATTCCAAATTGCACTCATGATAGCTCATTGGAAATTTCTTTGTGTCTAGTTATCATTTGACTCATCAAGAAGCTCATTTGGCCAACCGAGCTAGGAGAAAACTTGATTTTCCCAAGGTCACTTCAGAGGTGCATCAATTCTCCCGAGACAATTGTATTTTTGACATTTCTCTAGAGCCATGACACCTATGTAAAAAGTAGAGGAGGTTTTTCTTCAGTGGCATGTTGTGGACAAAAACCTCTCTCATTTCCCCAAATTAATCTTTTATTGCTCAGAAACATCATTGGAGTAAAACCTATTCCGATGTGTGGAACAAGAGATTTGTCAAAATGAAGCGAAATGAAGGGGATAAGCGTCTTCTAAATTCTTGGGAAAATTCTTGGAAGTAGGGAGGGATGTGAAGAAGTAGGGGAAAGTAGAATTTCAAAGTTTGAGTGAGGGGAAGGGGTCCAGAAAGGCAAAACACAGGTCCAACCTAGAAAATTGCCAGGTTGTAGCAAGAAACTAGGGTTTGTGCGAAAATGAGGAATTTGGGGGATCTCAGTGATGGGAAGTGTTTGATAAGGTACTTTAAGGATAGGGGAAGGTGTATGAACATCAGGATACAAGTTTTGCCGATGATTTGACCGTCCAAGAGAAATTTCCTTCAAAACCCTAGGAGAGGGAAATTACCTTACCTAAGTGCAACTGAAGCATGAGAAAGGTGTAAAATGACCCAGTGGAACTTGAAATGATAATGAAAACCCTATAAATGATGGTACACTCAGCTGGATGGTGACATGGACTAACATTTGGACAAATTTGACAGGAATAAAAGCAAACCCTAGATCTAATGCCTAGTGACCAAATTTTGCTTGAAGACTTACTGAAATGACAAAATTTGACCTTGACACTCTGAGACCACTTTGTAAGAGCATATTTGATCACTGGAGGAAGGTTGCAAAGACTGACACTAACATTGGCTCCAATGGGGGATGGTAGCTCATTGGAGGTGCCAAGAACAACAGATCTATGGAAGAACTAGTCAGTGCCTTTCGTCCATTGGGCTATGGAGTCCATTATTCCGACAAATCAACATGACTCAATTTATTGACTGAAAGTTGACTCAAACTGACTCAATGCAGACTGAAATGACTAAAAAACTAGACTCTAACAAACTAACTCAAAATACCAAGACCTGAACTTAAAACTTAAAGCTTGGTGGCAGTACATGGCCACTTGTGTTTCTTACAAGGCAATATACGATCAAACTATATCAAAATGCCAACGTAACCAATCAAGCAGATGCCTAATTCTCCTGATCAGATCTCTGGGTCAACAGTAGATACTTGTAACTGGGCATCCAAAAAGCTAATTGACCCTGATCTCCTTCATCACCGAATACTGCAATAATTACCTTCACTGCTGACTGCAACAGATTTGCCATTGGATCATGAAAAACATGAAGATTTACCTCCTATTTAGGAAACAAGATGTCTTTTTCTTTTGATGCTAATCTTCCTTCATAAATAAGAGTATGCTCCTAGTCTTCAAATTTTTTTGAACAAATAGGTGAGCAGATTTCCTCTTCAAAGAACATTTCAAAACATGAGACATATGAGGAAGAGTCTGAAAGGGAATCCTGAATGGTCTGGTTTGCTGAAGTCTGAATATATTGTAGGTCATCTTCATATGATATGACAGCCAGATTGTCTTTGCATTCATCAATCATGAGAAAAGAAACCTCAAATGATTTTTGAAACCCAACACAATTAGTTATATCATCTACCATAAATTCACCCAGAGCTTTTTCACTTACTTGAACAAAGATCTCATCTCGCTGTTCATAGAGGGAATGAGCTACCTCCTCATGAAGGTTTAGTTCTGGTGAGATAAGTTCAGTTAGGTCTATACCTCTATTTTCTCCATTTGAGGCAGCCTCAACCATGCAACTCTCTTTTTCCTTCTCACCATCTGCCTCTTGATCTGATTTATCATCCCCATTATCTCAGATTGGAACATCATTTTCTTGCATATCATCTTTTATTTCCACCAGATCTGAAACAAAACTTCTTCTTTCATCATTTCCAGCCATATGGAAATCTTCAGCCTGCTGATCTATAAAGCTGCCCACAGGACTTTCGTCCTTTCCAAAAGAGGAAAAATTTCCACCATCACCTTCTTGACTGGGTGCACACTGCAGATCTGTGTTAACTTGAGCTGGAACATGACTGTTCAATAGTTGATCTATTTCATCTTCAGACAAAGGAGATATGGCTTTTCATTTTCTCTTGCACGAACAATGATTTTCTTCAATATTTTCAAGTGGAGGAGTGTACAAATTTTCCTCAGACTGCTGATCCATTTCATGTAATTCCTGTTGACTGTCAAGATGCAAAATTCCTTCATCTTCCACCGTACTACAATCTTGATTTTGCTGCAAATTTTCATGATCATATTCCTGCTGTTGAAATGGGTTTTCACACAGGGCTTCCATAATCTCTTCATCCATGAAATTATCATCTTCATAATATTTTTCAAGGCTTTCAATAAAACCATCAGCGTATTTGCAACAGTCATGAACTAGATTTAATGATGGATAAGATTCTTGATATCTTTCAATGAACAGGGCATGAAAATCCTTTAAACAGTAAATACAAGCAGGCGGAAAAATTTCATACCAAGATTGGGCATCACCTTCTAGAGTGGCCAGGAATATCTTCATTAAGCAATCTTCAGGAAAATCAACCTTCAACTTGCGAATATGCATGTGAAATCGAACTAGATGTAAAGTAGCGCCCTTCTTACCATCATCTTTAAACGTAGGCAAATTCCTTGACCAATCTACTTTCAGAATCATATTTGGAAAGCCTGGAATGTGATCTCGGCTCATGGGAGCGTATCTTCTTGCAATCCAGTCCATTTAAAAAAAAATATCAAAGCTATTGATCCCTCTGCAGTGGAGTCACCATGAAGCACCGGTTGCTGGATTCTTCAGTGAAAGGAGTCGCTAGGTGAATGATTTTAGCCGTCTTCTTATGTCCGATCATTGTTCACCATCAACAATCAACTCTAAACTTGAGATATGTATTGGGGAAAAACAATCTTCAAGCAAACCATTTTCGTCCCCAGTGGAGTCGCCACTATGTTAGCACCTAAATCTGCCTTAGGTTGAAGGAAGGAAAAATTCAAGGTAACCACAAACCATGCTCAATCTGGTAGCTAGCCCTACCAAAACAGGAGAGGGCTCTCTCCGAGTCACGCTCAGCGAATAAGTAAACGGAATGGTCTGAGATGACTAACAGTGAAATATTGATCTTAAGCTAGTAAGTAAATATGGATACAAGAAGAAATTTTTTTATGAATGACTGAGTTTCTGGGATGGTATGGGACCAACAGACAACGATGAGCAGAGAATTTAATACAAAGGCACAGATTACTTCGTGAGGAAAGATAGATGGAAAGTCTAGCAATTTAGTTTGAAATGACGCAGAATGGAGGAATTGCTTAGGAGGGTGAAAAGGGCATAAGTACATGAATCCTTTTCAACAGAAGAAGAACACTGAACATGAAATTTTCCCACAGGCAGAGCAATAAAAATGAATTCTACCTTATCTAACTTAGAAAATTTCACTGGAAATGTATATGAAATGAACTGTGAAACATTACGAAATACATATGAAACATAAGAGACACATTTGCTACACTCACAACCACATGAATCTCATGAAACAGAGCCGTTGCCTTTCATTAATCCTCTATCAAAATATACAATGAAGAAATTGAGTTTCTCTCCCATAGTCTCCCAGAAATTACAAGCCAACCAACCCTTTGCAAATGGTTTGCATACAATAAATAGACTATGCCATGAGGAAATAGAACGACCAAGAGTTGGGGAGTTTTTTGAATCATTAAAAAGTGGAAGTGGAAAGCCAGAAAGCCAACCATTAGTTACAGGTGCAACGTTACAAAAATGACAAATGGCTTGGGTAACTGCTCACCTTCCTTTGCCACTTGGATAGAAGCCAACCTTTAATGGAAATACTTTAAATTTTGCCTTAGGTGCCGAAAAAAGTGTAGTGTAGATGAGCGGGTCCACTTGGAGAAAGTCGCGAATCGAAATGTCGCGAAGCAGAAGTGATTTTGGCCTTTTTCTCTATATGCACCGCGCCCAAATCTATACGCGCATCGCCACTTTGGAGGCAATTTTGAGGTACCTTCTAGAGTCCAAATTGTGCCCAAGTGTTCTTGTTGGAAAGCCCTGCCTGTCTACCTTCCAACCCAAGTGGAATTTCTGAATTTGGTGTTCATTTTCCCCTCCAAAACTTCATTCTCCCAAGACTGCTTCCTGTGTGTCAAAATAGGGGCAGAGAGGTTATTTTTTGAGTGTTTTTGACCTCTTGGGGACTCAAAAATTTCCCAAACTTCTTTTCCATGCACCAGCAGTCATGATTTTTCATGCTGAATCCAAAAATGCAAACCATTTGTGATTTTGAGCTCCCAATCCTAAGCACCGCGCCATAGGGAGAAAAAACCTGTGTTATGACCAAAAATTTGCCATGTGACCAAAATTGCCCCAAATTTCCTGAAATTTGGGCTGGAGCTTCCTTATCAAGTGTTATGCTGGGCCAAAGAGGCTTCGGCCAATATCTGAAGTCGATCGAGTTCCCTTTGCCTCTTTTGCTTCTTGATTGCCTTCCTCAATTTCGCCTTCAAATTCTTGATTCGAGCCTTAGAACTCATATTGTGTGCCCTGTAATGATAAACCATATGCCTCAATAATGCTTTGTCCTTGTCGCTTTTGCCAATAGCTTCTCTAAGTGGATGTTGATCCTCTTGAGCCAAATCTCTCGATCAGCCTCTATCTCCTGCTGAATGGGTGTCCTCTCATTTAGGCTTCGTTGGGTAGCCTGTTGGTCTTCAAGGATGTTTTGCCACCTCTATGAGGCCTCCTGGTTGCATGTACCTCTATTGGCGAATCACTGTGTGTCTCTTCTTCATGATCATATGACGGATCAGATGTCATGTCTGCTGGTGGACAAACTACCTCAAAGACAAAATGACTACTGTGTATAAACTGTGCTTGCACTGCTCTTTTGGATGATGTATTCAAATTCTGCCACCAAGGGAAAAAACAAATGAAACAGGTACTGTTAGGGATTGTTAGGAAGGGGAAGCAATGTTGAGGAATGGGAATAATTGGGAGAAATTAAATAGGGAAATATGGGATAGGGTTTGAGGGTTTGATGCATGGGAATAATGTTTAGGGTTTGGGATTTGTTGATAGGTTTTGTTGTTTGGGGTTGGAGGATTTAGGATAGAGTATGTAGGGGAAAGGGGTAATGAATTTAGGTGATAGGGATTTAGGGATTAGTGAAAATAAGGGAAAAATGGGAGGGATACAAAATCTTGGTGGCAAAAAAAGTGAATTGTAAACATGGCTGCAATTGGCTTGAGGATCCTTTAGAAGTAGGTTTTGAAAGTTTTTATTGCAACCACTATCACCCATTAACCACCGTATTTTACCATAAAATTTGATGCAATGGCAAGATATCAAGCCTACCTGGAAAATCTAGGCAAAGCATTAGCAATTTGGAGAAATTTCAATGAATTTGAGGCCTTTTAGCCCTGTGTGCCGCGCCTCCCATGTGCGCCGCGCTCTCTATGTGCATCATGCCTTTTTCCAGGTGACTTTTGGAGGCCTTCCCGGTGTCACAATTGGGCGTAGAATAGCTTGTTGGAAAGGTATTTGAGTCTAGTTTCCAACCCAACCATAAAGTTTCAATTTTGAGTTCATTTTCCCTGTAAAAAATCAAATCTCCGATGACTGGTCAAAATGTGCCAAATGAGGCTGCCTAAAGGCAGAGTCTTATTACAGTCAACTTTTGAATGCCTTCCTCAACTCCAAATTGCACTTATGATAGCTCATTGGAAAGATATTTGTATCTAGTTATCATTTGACTCATCAATCAAGTCATTTGGCCAACCGAGCTAGGAGAAAACTTGATTTTCCCAAAGTCACTTCAGAGGTGCATCAATTCTCCCGAGGCAATTATTTTTTGACATTTATCTAGAGCCATGAAACCTGTGTAAAAAGTGAATGAGGTTTTTCTTCCTTGGCATGTTTTGGACAAAAACCTCTCTCAGTTTTCCAAAATTCATCTTTTTATTGCTCAGAAACATCATTCGAGTAAAACCTATCCTGATGTGTGGAACAAGAGATTTGTCAAAATGAAGCAAAATGAAGGGGATAAGCGGCTTCTAAATTCTTGGAAAAATTCTTGGAAGTAGGGAGGGGTGTTAAGAAGCAAGGGAAAGTAGAATTTCAAATATTGGGTGAGGGGAAGGGGTCCAGAAAGGCAAAACACAGGTCCAACCTAGAAAATTGCCAGGTTGTAGCAAGAAACTAGGGTTTGTGCGAAAATGAGGAATTTGGGGATCTCAGTGATGGTAAGTGTTTGATAAGGTACTTTAAGGATAGGGGAAGGTGTATGAACATCAGGATACAAGTTTTGCCGATGATTTGACCGTCCAAGAGAAATTGCCTTCAAAACCCTAGGAGAGGGAAACGACCTTACATAGGCGCAACTGAAGCATGAACAAGGTGTAAAATGACCCAGTGGAACTTGACATGATAATGAAAACCCTTTGAATGATGGTACAGTCAGCTGGACAGTGACATGGACTAACATTTGGACAACTTTGACAGGAATAAAAGCAAACCCTAGATTTAATGCCTAGTGACCAAATTTTGCTTGAAGACTTATTGAAATGACAAAATTTGACCTTGACACTCTGAGATCACTTTGTAAGAGCATATTTGATCACTGGAGGAAGGCTGCAAAGACTGACACTAACAGAGCGTTTTCAAAAACTCTGTTTATTTTAGCTTGGAACTGTTTTTATATATGTATTGTTGAAAGATTGTTTAATATACTAATCTTGGCTTCAATTTCATGAATTTATGTGTTATTGATATGTAAGACTATTGTTGTAGCTTAACCTGTCTAAGTTAGTGGTCAGATCCCACCACCAACCTTAATCAAGTTGAATTTATTTGAGTTAGAGTAGTAATAGTGTGAAAAATCGGTGACTTGATTCCCTACTGTAGCAACTGATTAAATTTCTCCTACATGTTAATTTCTGAATAAGTTATTTATAGTGTTACACAGTAAACATCGAAATAAAATCTACTAAAGCCTTCACAACATAAAATACCGTGGAAACAAAATACTGCACAGGAGAGAAATAAACACACAAACAAATACATTGTTGTTTTTAGACAAACGTCCCTGGAAAAACCCAATGTGGTAAAACTGGTGCAGCAGTTGAGGGTTTTAATTATTATGCAGTAGTTTATGAGTACAAATATTTATATTCCCAAATTGGCAATTTTATATAGAGAATAAACTAGCAAAGAGTTAGTGAGAAATACTCTCACATTGTCACTAGTGATCTGAATATGATCCATGCTTTGGATGGCTAGCCCTACACTGCCTCTGCATAGCCACTACACCACAACCTCTAGGAATTGTGTCACCCTTCTTTCTGATCGTTTTTTTGATTGGAACTCGACTCTCTAGCTCTCTGGTCTCACACCCCAGCTTTTGGCACTATACCTCGACTGCTCCCAGCAAAATTACGAACTCTGAAGCATTGTACTGCCTCTACATGGCACTACACTACCTCTCTAAACCTCTCGTTTCCTTCTCTTCCTTGAAATATTTGTAACTGGAAAAATCCCTCCAAGCTACTATCCTTTCCCCTCACTGCAAGACGATCACGCAATCTCTCTCCGACAACTCAACAATTCTACTCTTGAGAAATTAGATCTCTAGATCTCACTTTCTATGTGTGTTCTCCAAGTTCCCATCAAAGTCCTTATAATCTCTCGTTGGAGAACCAATGACCAAGATTAAAACATAATCAAGGGCTAATCTTAACTGTGAGTTGATCCTCTTATTTATCTAGAAGATTCACAATAGATTTAATTAATACCCTTTATAATCACATTTCCTAAGTTTAGACTTAGGAAGACATTAAAATTGATTAATTATTTTAATTAAACCATCTCTAGGTGGGATTTTTCCAAATGATTTCTGGGTCTTGGAGAATGCACATGTCTTAGAATGTCTGCAAAATCTAGAGGCTAGAGTTCATCCAATGCTAAATAAATAATCACTCCCTCTTAGCAAGGAATGTGCTCTAGTGTTGCAACCCACTTTTGCTCTGTCTCTGCACCATCTCTTACTGCATTGCTGATGTTTTGATATGCTACCCATCAACTACTGCACAACTGGGATTACTACATCTGTGGTGTTTCTAGCTTTGTTGAACAATTGCCAACACTACATCTGCACTGCAACCTTCTCCAACTGCTACTGCTGCAATTGCAACAATTACAACAGAAAAACATCCAAAATATTGAACGAAATGTGGTATGTATGATGCATCTGTCACCCGAGTCCTAATTGCTGGTAGACTCTGCGATGTCATTGAAGCCTCTATGCTGCTGCTAACTCTACGTTGTGCCATCTACACTGTTGTCAACTCTGCTCTGTGTTTCCCACTATTTGACTTCCACTAGCTACTGCATTTGTCACTCTGGCACCTTACTACACCAGTTGCCACTGATCCATCCTGCTACTACATGTTTTGGGATCCTATAGAAAGGCATTGATTCATGAGGTGGACCTCCTCAAGAATACTTCCCATCCTGTAGCTCTCTAGGGCTAGAACTCCAAATCACCCCACCTCACCCCTGAAGGTAACTCGGTGATCATGGAAAACTCTTCCTCCAGTCTGGAGGAAAACCTGTCAATCTCGACGAATGTAGCCTGTTGATCCTTCTTCTCCTATTTTTACTTCTTACTGAGAGGACATTGAGCGATGTAGTGGATAAACTCACCACACTAGGAGCACTTGATTTTGGAAATGTACTTCTTCCTCCTGCGCTACTCCTACTGCCCCTTAGATGCGAGGGCCAAACCTTCCTCTTCCTTTACTTGATTCATCCCATTGTTGCTACTAGCATCACTAATGGTGCTCTTCACAAAATCTCTCCTCATCTCCTCCAGATACAGATCAACCCACACACATTACCGATCTAGCAGTTTCTCTCTACCCAGGATACCCTGAACGAAAACTTTCCATTCTTCAGAAATGTTGTGCAGAGCTAATCGTACAAACTTTGTAGGCTGGGGTGCTGACCCTACTGAAGCCAACTTATCCCGGACATCTTGAAGCCTAGTAAGGAAGGGGTCTATACACTCCCCTTTCTGCATCCTTGTGCATCTCAACTTCTCCTCAAGATACATCTTCCACTACTCAGAAGACCCTTCGTATAGTGTAGCTAGTGCTTCCCGCATCTATGACGCAATATATTTTCCAGCTATGTGAGTTACCACGTGATCTCAAAACCCATCGAATCAACCTCTTAGCTTTCATCATCTCCTTCTTGTATTTCTTAAGTGGATCTGCATCTGCAGATACAACTACCACACTATCGATGTAAGTCTTGAGATCATGTTCATCTAGAAGGTAGGAAATTCTAGCCTTCCAGATCACATAGTTCGAGGCTCCGTCCAACCAATCTTAATATCTCAACCCAGTTGATGCCATCTCTATGAAAATGTCGAAATCATCCTCTTATGCTCTATGCATCTACTACCCATCTATTTTCACTCCCTTCTGGAGTGAGAGACTCCGCACACAACTATTGCTGTTTTGCTAGGAAAATTCAAACTTCTTGGCTAGAATTCACCTGAGGAAAGAATTCCCTCTGTGTGTCCTCTTCCTTCCTACTGATGCTATTTTCACTAGCAACTGCTACAAAATCTGCGTCCCATCTGAAGATCTGCTCTGCGAGGAAACTACTGCTACTCGCTCTGCCTCTGGTACTCCTTGATCTAGAAAATTTTATTCTTTGTCAACTCACTCAGAGAAGTAAAATTTCCACGAAAAACTGACCCTTCTGGCCAAGGAAATACGCTGCGTCTGGGGTTTTGATTTTCTTCCTACGCAGAAATTTGAACCTCTTTCTCCTCTTCTACTCTGAGCTCTCTGACTTACGATATGTGCTCTAATACCTTGTGAAAAACTTGTGACCTGATTCCCTACTGCAGTAACTGATTAAATTTCTCCTACTTGTTAATTTCTTAATCAATTTATTTACAGAATTACAAAGTAAACATTGAAATAAAATCTACTACAACCTCCACAACATAAAATACTGCGGAAACAAAATATTGCATAGGAGAGAAATAAACACACACACAAATACACTGTTGTATTTGGACAAATGTCCCCGGAAAAACCCAATGTGGGAAAACCTGTGTAGTAGCTGAGGGTTTTAATTATTATGCAGTAGTTTCTAACTACAAATATTTGGATTCCCAAATTGGCAATTTGATACAGAGAATAAACTGGCAAAGAGGCAGTGAGAAATATTCTCACACTGCCACTGGTGTTCCGAATCTTATCTAGGCTGTGGATGGCTAGCCATACACTGCCTCTGTGCAGTCACTGTGCTGTCATTGCATCACAACCTCTAGGAAATACGTCACCCTTCTTGTTGATTGTTTTGCTAACTAGAAGTCGACTCTCTAGCCCTCTGGTCTCACTCCCCGACTTCTAACACTAGATCTCGACTGCTCCCAGCAAAATTATGGACTCCCTCTGAAAAACTGCGTTGCCTCTACGTGGCACTGCACTACCTCTACATGGAACTGCGCTGCCTCTTTGAATCTCTCATTTCCTTTTCTTCCTTGCACTCTCCAGAACTGGAAAAATCCCCTTCACTCTACTATCTGTGCCCCTCATTGCAAGAAGATCACTCGATCTCTCTCCTGTAACTCAGAATTGCTACTCTTGAGAAATTCGATCTATAGATCTCACTATCTCAGCGTGTTCTCCAAGTTCCCATAAAAATCCTTATAATCTCTCATTGGAGCACCAATGACCAAGATTAAAACATAATCAAGGGCTAATATTAACTAGGAGTTGATCTTTGTCTTTATCTAGAAGATTCACACCAGATTTAATTAATACCCTTTAATTAATCATATTTCCTAAGTTTAGACTTAGGAATACATTAAAAATGGTTAATTATTTTAATTAAACCATCTCTAGGTGAAATTTTCCCAAACTATTTATGGGTCTTGGAGAATGCATGTGTCTTAGCCTCTATGTAAAATCTTGGGGCTAGAACACATCTGATGCTACATAAATCAACAAATAGATGTGTGGCAATATAACATACTTATAGTCTGGTTGATGATATTTGAGTATGATTATAGTTAATTGAATTTTCCGGTTTTGAATATTTGATTTTCAGATTTATGTTTCAAAATAATTTATGTTTTTTAAATTTATAGTTTACAATTGAAGCATTGAATTGATAGTTTGAAGGTTGAAGCACTCTCAATGAAAAACTCTTGGATTTAGAGAATTTTTCTTATATATTTTAAGGTCTGAACTGAAGTATTCGAGTTATCTCTGAATTAAATTTCTATTTTATAATTCAGACAGGATACTATGTAATCAGAAATCGTCAAGTGAATGCTTATTGATTTGGCAACAAATTACATTGTGAATTCCTTCATTCTGATATTGAGTTGTTGTATTTAATTTTCAAGTCAGAACAACATATTGATTAATATTATAGTTTTATCTCTATTGAACAATTTCTTACTTTCAAACTAAATGGTGCTTCTTGTTTTCTACGTTATTGTTAGAGGCAGAATTTGTCGTAGGTTAGGATTGAGTGAGATTTGATTTGATTAAGAACCTTGGGGTTGGAATTCTGAGTGATGGAGTCTTTTGAGTTAAGTCTCTTTGAGTTTTATTTGATTGGGTTACGTTATCATTAGATTTTCTTTGAAAGTAACATACAACTTGAATTTATTTAGGCAATTAGATTAAATTTGAATAAGCAATTATTCCAGTATTGCACATTGTTGGAGCAACACGGTTCTTTGATTTATGTTATTTAAGTACTCTTGAGTGGAAGTTAATAGGTTTCTTCACTTCAGTAAGTTTTGTCAGAATGGTGAATGATTTTGCAGTTTGAAGTTAAAGACAAAGACTTGAGTTGAGTGTTTGGTAATTCATTCAGTAGTAGGGTGATTTTAGGATTAAAAAAATAGTATGAAATATATAGTGGATTTGTATCTAAATCGTGATATTTTTCAGCGCTAAGATTACAAATCTTGGTTGAAATTTTAAAGTGAGAAGAATTAATATAAACAAACAAAACCCCTAATAGGTACCTAAATGATAACTACTAGACCAAATGGAAACAACGAGACACAAAAACAATGTCACCTCAGTTGATGTCTCCTGCACTTTACAGACTTTCACCAATGGGAGGAGTCTCAGTATGAAGGAAATCACTAAGAGGATCAGGTCAATGATAAGGTACAATGTGACTCCCACAAGCATAGTCAAAAGAGAGGCTCCAATAAAGGCTTACTTGCTTCAAAAGAAAGAGAAGGTCTCTTTAAGAAAGGATTATTAATAAGAGACTTAAGACCTAGGAAATAATGATAAATCAAAATGATAATTATACCTAGACTAAAGCTTCCTATGGAAGGAGAAATACCTCTCTTGGGGCTTTGTGAGATGGATACCATACAACGATTGGGACCATGAGAGATGCTTATGGCTTCCCAAACTAGGCTTAGGGTTTCAAATATTGATGGGAATATGAGGCCCTAAGATAAGCAATGGTAGGATAGGCCAATGAATGGTTAACTTTCAATGAGTTTTCAAGTAAATTTGAATTATGGGAAGCCACTAACCAAAGAGACCTAGGTTTTGATACGATGTTGGAGCTAGAGCTTAGAACATCTCCAAATCTAGCCATAAGAATTTTCTCAAAGTTTGATGAGACCTAGTGGAGACTCCAATGAAAAAATGAACCAACTCACTCTTCAGGGGAACCAACCTAATGCATTTTGCACCAGGCCCTAGGAAATATTATAAGGTTATGGAAAAAGAAAAAAAAAAAAGTTGCAATTTAGCGTGATCACCTAGGTTTTAGACTAGTGCTTATTCCTTTTTGGAGTACGGAGTCAAAATAACTTTGTTCTTCAACCTTCACTATCTTAAGGAGGCATACTGCAACTTCACAAACCCTAACAAGAAGGCTTGATGACTACCATAGATGTTTATACTTATTGACAATGTTATGATGGAGTTTCAAGGAGACCATATGCATAATAGACCTCTAGAAATATTTGTTCTTATTATCAAGGAATAACACATGCAATACTTTGACAATCTTAGTGATTGTCACAAGATTCACATTAATTTAGGGCACAATCAAGATATAGAAATGGCATTCCATACATTAGACATTTAGCATAGGAAAAATATAGCATCAAAGTACTTACAAGATAATAAGATTATATCAATCCATCGACAACATGTCAAAGTAGCTCCAAGACAATAGTGCAAAAATATTCAAAACTGCATTTATCCTCTGAAACGCGTCTAAAAGTGCAGGTTTGAAATACCCAAAAAGAGAAGTTGAAATCCAAATGATGATGTTTAGAGTGAGCATAGGCCTCCTCTATTGATACATGTCATGTGATATCAAAATATGAACTAAAAAGCCCATAATATTAGCCTAATGTGCCAAATAATAAATCTATTGGTTATAAGCCCACCAAATAGCTCTAAAGATACATAATTATCCTATTAAGAGGGTTGAAATGATAGAAAAATAGTGAAATGGGCCATTGGAAGGCCTAGAGAAGTCCTCCATGTGTCGATAGAAGAGTAGGGCTCTAATGATGACGACCAAGGGTTTTCCCCTTGGTTTCCAAGAAAAACACCTATGGTGCCCCAAGTGGTTGTGGGGCCACACTGAATGGTCTTATGGGTATCTAGCTGGATTAACATGTCAATACTCCATCCGTAAGAGATATAATGATAATAAAATACCTCCCATGTCTCCCTAGGTGAGACAAAACCCCATCTGGGCCTTGGATCATATTCCAAGTATCTAATGCAAGTATGTAGCTGATTGGGCAATGTGGTCCAAGTGCATCATCATCTTTGTATGAGTGGTGCACGAGCAAGCCAAATGTGGCACTGAAGGATCCCATGGTGTGAAAATCTATACTCTAGTGTGGAGGAAGCCCATGGCTCTCAACACTCACCCTACAAGTGCCATCATGGACCTCTAAAGGACTTGGATCATGTATAAGGAGGCCAAGGTCAGGATGAAGAACCACCTGCAATCCTGTATAAAATACAATGCATCTCCTTGCCTTCCAATACAATTAATTAGTGAAATTGAGTAAATGAGCTTACAAATAATGGAACAAAGTGGAAACTTCATATTGACATACTCTTCCATAATGGGCTTTGTAATGTAAAACTGTCCCTAGGCTCAATAAGGAGGTTAATAAGGGACCCTATTAAGTGGTTTCAACCTCTAAGGGAGTGGCAGGTCCATGGCACATCTGTCAAATGATAGGTGTCATGTGAAAAAATGGTCGAATGAAATGGGGTAATAGGGGAAGGATCCAAGACACATTCCATTATACAAGGGTAGCTATAACGAGAGAAGCTCACACACGGGTGTATAAATGTATGAGGGAGAAATCATCATACATGAGGTACCCTGACCTTTGTTTTTCCACCCTTCTTCATAAGCCTTTTGACTTTCATTGATTTTACTTTCTTTTAACTGCTTGGGGCTCTAGGGAATGAGAGCATGATGTGTATGATATAAGAATGAATACCCCGTTAAGGTTGGGAAGTTCATCGCTCACAGGGGGATGTGACAATCATGGGTTCTCACAAGCCTTGGTATTGCACCAAGAATGTTGTAACTCCCAAAGGCTTCTCAACTCAATTTATCAACCTGGGGTTTGTACAAACTTAGAGGTGGCAATGATCTATGCACAATAGCTTAGATTCTACTCATGTCACCCTCATGAGATCAGATCAAGGTGTCCAAAGACCATTCCTCCAACTAACTACAATTAAAACCTTCTACGAAAGCAAATCGAACTTGATTCTAGCTACAAAAGTGAAAATGCCATTCATTCAAATGTAAATACTAATTGACATTGCATGAAAGAAAAAGGGATAATACACTTGAAGAAGTAAATCATTCTACTCTACTTTACACATTCAATCACATCAGTAACCTATTTATATGCATCATTTTTCTACTTTACAATTGCTTAAAAGTAAGGAATCTAATTTTTAACATACATATGGATAAAGATACCAATTCTAACTTTGTTTTTCTATTTGATGATTGGAGTGAGGAAACAAGGAGGTTGGATTAGTCTTAAAGTCTTCCTTAACAATAAAATCACAAGTTGGGGGCCATTATTCATATTAACTAGGCTAGGATAAAAGTGGGAAGCAAAATTGGTTGAAAATAACACTGCTACAAGGCTACTATAGGAGGTACTTAGGAGGAGTTGTTTTGCTATAGGAGGTTGTGTGGGAGCGTTTTGAGGATGTAAATGGTACCTTAGGGATGAAGGAAGGTGTATGGAGGTAGAAGGTAATAAATTAAGGTTGTGGGAGCCCCTTGGCCAAGCCTAGCACCCTTAAGAGGTCTATTTTGCACCAAAGTTGATGGCCATGGTGCCTCTTATTTGCCTTGACAGAGTGATTGTGGAAACAGAGGTTGGTAGCAAAGTGAGGTGCCGAGGAGGAGGATGGAGAAGTTCTGGTGAATGTGAGAAGGTATGCCCACCTCTGTAGATCAACAAAGTCCCTAAAACTAGCCAAATACATGCATGAAACGACCAATAACACACTGAAATAAATTAACATGGAGAAGATAAGTTGATTTTCACTAAAATTTATTTTATCCCACAGCATTACTATGATCACTAAAAAAATGACACCAAATATTAAGTTGAAGAGGATAAGCATGTAAAAGGATCACAAATAACATCTATCCATTTCCAAGAAATCATAAACAAATGTTTTTGGATTGCGATTGTCAATCCTTCGAATCACTCTTCCCATAATAGAGGTGTTAGGAAAGCATGTGATCACACATTTTTATGCTATAACATCTACTAAAATAAGAGAAAGTCTACAATGCCTTGAAACAATAACAAGAAGGAAATACAAAAGAGGGACTAAAGCCTCTGGGTTGAGCCCAAACCCAAGGGTTTCATCCCTCCAAACTAACTCAGATGCAAAGCAATGGTAAGCTTCTCATTAACAGAAAATAATACTCTCATGCATCAGATGCAGGTTAAGAATATCAATGTCAAGAACTAGGCTCAATAGATACTCTTAGTTGCAACAAAAATTCAAATCCTAATGAGCCTTTTCACTGGTTTATTTATACAAAAGGGTAGCTAATGCCTGCTCCCTTGAAAAGAGGAGATATTCCCTCCAAGATCTCGAGAATTGTCGATCTAGTCTTCCTTGATATTCACATGTACTTAGAGTGTTGTAGGGAAAGGTATCTGATTCGGATGACCCTATCCCACTCTAAGGGTGATAGTACCTCAGCAACAACTGTAAAGAAAACTACTTAAGGTTTACTTCTTTATGAAAGCAAGAGAGAATGAAGAAATGCACTAACCGTTGCCTTGCGCTTAATGTCGAATCCAAATTCTTCTCTTTGCTGCTTGCTCCCAGCTCCTTGCTCTTTTGCTGGCCCAGCTACAATGAGATCCTGCAAAATAACAAAGAAGGAAACTACAAGAAGCATGCAATCATAACTGATTCAAGGATTAGCATAAATCAAATATACAATTATCACAATACATCATTGAAACAAGTGCATATAGAAGAACCTCAATAGCTTTTATTAATGGAAGAAGTAAAGTTCTGAGAGTGTTACAACCATTGAAGGCCCCAATCCAGCAACACCTCCCAGCAGAAAGAATTTCTCCTCTTCACCTCCTTCAAGCAATCACCCAATAGTTCTATAGTGAAACCAACAACATATCATTACTTTGCACAAAATTCCAGCCTCCTGAGCTCATAGGAGAGAGCTCAATATATAGATGAATTGAGAAAGGATGAGTCAGCTTGCAACTGATGTGTAGCTGCCTTGTGTCCTCTCCCTCTTCAGTTGATCTTCAGTTCTTGAGTCCACTTGGAGAACCTTGCTTCCACTTGGAGAAACAGAGCCTCTGACTCATCACAAGGCGAAATCCCTGATCCAAGTGTCATTTTTGGAAGATTCCAGAGCAATGACTCAGTGTGCCACTTGTCCCATCTCGCTCAGCGCAGGTGGCCTTTGTTCTACCTGCTTTGCAACGCAGGTACACCATGGAGGAGTTGAGTTTCAGCGCAGAAGCCTAGTGGAGCACCTGCTTTGATTTCAGGATTGCTTGTTTTTGAGTGTTTTCAGGTGGAGAACTGATCTGAGAGCTGTTGGTTTGCTGACCTTGTTCCTCTAGGGGTAGGAACATCATGTTTAGGGACTTTGGATCCCTTGGATTATTGACAATTCATGCCTGATGCTGCAAGGCACAAAATTGTCTATAACAGATGCCCCCTAAAGTATGAGGTCGTTTATCGGGTGAAATGCTTTATTAGGAGGATCCGAAGTTCATTCAATCTGCTGAGAAGTGTCCTGTAATAAGATACAATACAATACATTATTTTTCATACTTTTTCATGATCTAGCTGAGGCGGGCATTCCCATGCTCAGCTTTATAAATTCATTTTGGTACATAGAACAGACGATCGTCTGATGGTAGACTGATAATTCTCTGCTGAAATTATCATCCTTTGAGAAGGATGATCATCTGCTGCAATGATGTACACATCAAATGTCTTTATATCCTGAATATATATCGCAGCCTGGATGGATGAAACTAGATCCGGGGTCTTCAATCTCTTCCGATCTTCACTCGATGTACAAGTCTATCCATGTGAGAATTTCTTGAAGTCGAACATGGAAAGACATCGCTTGATTACCGGTCAATGATGTAAACCGTTAACAAGCGCGAGAGGAATCACCGATAAGGATGATGACCCTCAAGGTACAGCAGTACAATTCACATGGTGGGAATAAAGGACTTGACGTCGACCACCATGCAAAATCTTCTGGTCGAAGGTCATTGATGTATACCTGTCGCCGGAAGTGAGAAACTTGCCATTGAGGCATGCAAGCTTCAAAGTACCGAAGGGGTTGTTCCTAGATCAACTCCTTGGATAATGAGCTGATGTCGACAAGGAGCGATCCGTCAAAGGAGGGCCTTAATGAATCCCACATCATTGACACGGAACGGAGCTAGTGATTGTGATGAGGTGAAAACAAACTGTGATGTATGATTCAGGGTGGCGGTCATGAAATGGATGAAAGACAATGTATGGCAGTGGATGGGACCCGGTCGACTCTTTGCAGAACAACATCTCTTGAACATATAACAACACTGATGTGATGGATCGGTAGCATTACCCCAACTGTGGATGGTGTGGCGAGGACCATGGTGATGAGACCGGTGAATGAAACAACCCAACCCGATGTGATACGGAGGACAAAGTGTCATGTTCAAGAGTGACTTGCTACCATTAAAGCTGTGAGGTTCTCCCAATTTTTCCCCAGTCATTGCTGACCAGTACCTCTTTATTTTTGTCAAGCTTGAGGAGGATAACATATGCTTGTTCTATAACTTGCCCTTCGGGCAAGCCCATCGCTATGTTTTAACGAGCCTAGCGATAGGGAAACTCGTTCTCGTCTAAAGACAAGTTTGTCGCTATTTAATGAATTTTAACGAGTCTAACGACAAGGATAACTCGGTCCTTTTCATTTTTAGAGAGTCTGAAAAGGTACATAAAGTCAACTCCAGAATTCCTTTTTCGTCATCTAATCCCTTAAGTCCGAAAAAGTATAAAACAATACAGAAGGGATGAGTTTCGGTACTTTTAACGAGCCGAACAAAACAAGCGCTCGATCTTTTTGTGCAATAATCCCTCAGGTCCAAAAAGATTAAAATCTAGAGGAGGGATAGCCTTTCCGGTTGTTTAACGAGCTGGGAGGCCAAAACTCGGCAAACTTTTCATATTTTACGAGTCAGGAGAAAAGAGCTCAAAGAAGACTCGTCTTTTGAGGAACGAGTGATAAACAGGGATAGCAGCAGATTCCAGGTACAGGTTGGAATTTTCCAATCACGGCAGTGTCACAAGGATGGCTAAGTGAAATCACTCTTCGCAGCTGTTCCTCAAAATGGGTAAACAAACATATGGAGATGAACGATTGGCCAAATGAACGGATGGAGGTGAGACTGCAAGAACACGACCAAGGGCTTTAATATGGCTGTCAAAAGTTACATTTACCAAGGTTATTTACCGGTTCATTTTTTCTGGGTGAGCTCGAATTCTAGGGGAAGATTGCTCACAACTTATGTTTATTTTTTAACGAGCATGAACTATGTGCTAAAACTGCTCGAATCTTGCGTTTATTTTTTAACGAGCATGAACATTGCTAAAACTGCTCGATTATACCAGTCATAATACAAGAAACGCCTCAGGTGAGATAGCTATTTTTTAAGGAGCTTTATCTCACGAAGCTATGCTCCTATTTGGCAAGTTTTGACTTTTGCCCCACATCCTTTCTTTATGCAAGTTGGAAACGGCTAATCCTACGAGTTTAACGGGTTAGACCTACAGGTTTAAAGGGAGGACCTAAAAATTTAAAAAATAAATAGTCGTCCCGTGCTTGCACTCCAAAAGGTTTGCATGCCCCCAGGTATAAAGTATAATTTCGAGGCGCTGCCTCTTTCTTATTATCCGAAAAATGGTTCTATTCGCTGCCGCAAACTGAACTCTTTTTCCGGCGATGTCTATCATTAGGTTGCTAAGGATGGTGACTACTTGTTGTAGAAATTTCATCTCTTTCTTTGGAGGCTGCCCCTACTTATCCTTCAAAACATATGTTTTAATGGGTGAGGCTTGCCTTCAAAGATGGTGGCTACTTTCCGCCACAAATGGATCTCCTCCCTCAGGAGAGCCTACTTACCTAGACAAGGGGAGCGAGAAGCTGATTATCTCACTCACATAACTTTGACAAAAGAATCTTATTCTAGAACAACCCTCTCTTCCTTCCTTCGGACGGGGTACGGACTAGTCATACTCTTCTGCGGAAATTAACTTTATACCCAAGGTTTCCTCTGCCCAAGGCAGGCCAGGGTGCACGCCCCCTGGGTCCCAGTTCTTTCTTCCGAATCACTCGCATTCATCGGGAAGTAGAACCGGGGGTGGAGGCATTCCTTGAGCGAATAAACCGTTAAGGGATGGTATTTGACTATTTGCGATGCGTGATCCTGGAAATGAAAGTTGGTCTACGAGCTTGACCATCCTTCCTTCGTGCGGAAAACACATGACTCTGAAGAGTGAGGACACTATCGCCTCCATGCAATATATATAGTCTCGTCCAAGGAGTAAGTTATAAACCAAGGGTCCCTGGATGACCATGACGTTCATATGAACTGTCTTCCCCCTCAATGTAATGGGAACATTGGGGAGAATCCCTAACGGGCGACTGGTTCCTTTATCAAAACCTGATAGATTTCTCATCTCAGGTAAAAGCGCCGGGGAACCCAATGCTTTCCAAGCAATAGAGGAAAGGATACTCACAGATGCCCCTTCATCAATGATAGTTCCAGCCATCACCATTCTGTAGATTTGGACGATGATTCTGAATGGGATACTGGCTGGTAACCGGGGTCTGCCTAGTTGATTCCAATCAAAGGATATAACTAGGTTGCTTGGTGGTGGGACCGAATACACGGCCGGATACGACCCTGACGATGTTCCTTCCTGCGATAAAGGAATGGGCGCATTGCCCTGATGCTCATCAGAGTCTGTGTTGACGAAAAGAATCTGGATGGTGTCATCCTTATTCTCTTCGGTGAGGGTGTCATTTGAAGATGAATCTTCAACGACGGTGTCATTTGAGGATGAAACCTCTGAAGGAAGAACCGGGTCAACTGCCGTATCAACCTTTAGACTTTCGTCTGGTCTGGATTCAGTTGGTTCATTCTCAATGACCGACACTTCAGCTGACCACTTGAGCGGGCCAGCTGGATTTTCAACTATCGAGGGACTTGGCGTGAGTTTTTGGTATCCAGGAGGAAGTCGTAACGGTGAGACCGGACGATCTTCCAAAACTCTCTTTGCCTCATCTAAGAATGGACAACGGTGGATGGCGTGATCGCCTTCACATAGCATACAGGGTGATCTTGGTCTCCCTTTTCGTCCTTCACTCTCGCTAGTTGACGGACTGCAATCAACATGACTACCAGAGGTTGATGCTACCGGATTGTGCAACCTGGGGGACCATTCCCTTAGTATCTGGGGAATACAAGGACAATCACGATGGAAGTAGGTCCCTTTGCAAATGACACATGGTGATTTAGGCCCGGTCGGTGCAGTGTGTGGATTTTTGTTAGATGTCTTTTGTTTGCCCCCAGTCGCCTTCGCCATAGGCCCCTTCTGCTTCTTTTCTCTCTTCTTCTTTTCTTTCTTCTCCATGGGAGGCTGACTTTTGCCGGCTCTACCTTGCGAAGACGAAGGATCAGAGGAAGAATTGTAAGAAGTGGAAGGCTGGTGGGCAGCTCTAGACTGATCTGACTGTTGATTCGACTGCTCAGGATTTGTGGTGGTCTGAACTACATTAGTTGAAAAGAGCCATACAGGTAGGCCAATTGTCAATCCTGGAAGTGACAATGTGGCCATATGGGGCGCACCAACATCTCCCCAAGAGGAGAAGGGATTGGGATTTCCGCCAAGGTGACTTCCTTGGTTGGTGGACTCCATACTTTTCAACTTAAAGATCAACGTGGGAATAACAGGTGATTATGTTCCGTTTAAAATAAATTTTATTAACGACGCTTTTAGACACAACTTTGCTTTTTCATGTTTTAAGAGTCGAGAAAAAGCTAAAGATGACTCTAGTCTCCTTCGATGTATTAACGAGCCCGAAGTGACAAATGCTCGGTTGGACTTTTTCAGTTATAGAGTTTGAAAAAGGCCAAAAGAAATTGCTCTGGAGTTCTAGGCAGAGGGTGTGCCAAACTTTTCGCGAAACCACAGAATACGTTTTACGGTACGGGTGGTCGATCTTCGTGAATGCTGTGTTCACTGCATCGCGATCAGTAGGGCGGCCGACACGGCTTCCTATGGATAAAGGCTTTGTTCCTATAGGGGTCTCCCAATATATACGCGACGGTACGTGGGAGCACAAGTCCGTATTAGTGCCACCGACTCTCAGGAGGAATCACCCACCTTCGTAGAGATCGACAGTCACTATGTTTAACGACGCCGGAACACGTCTCTACCTAGACCTCTATGTGTTTGCGTTATGTTACAAAGCGTTGTTATGTAAATTGAATTTATTTTAACGTTGATCTTGTTTAGCAGTTTGCCTTTAAGGATCACCACGAGATGTATGTAACAAATTCCTGAATGCAGTCTAAGATGAGAAGCAAACTTTTCAATCTTTCAACTTTGAAAATCTTAACTACTGAGGAGAAGAAAGGCAAATCTTTTCACACAGATCATAGAGCACACACTAATGCACTTTCCTAAATCAGCATGCAAACAGTCAAATGCAAAATGCACAATGCATGTATTTTCTTTTCCCTTTCTTAATGTTGATGTATTACAAAAAGAAAGTTGTTATATAACTTTGATTTCGATTTAAAGCGAAAACAAACAAGCTAGTCCAAAATCAAAAGACACCTTAAGATTTACTTGTTCAATCACTGGAAATACATGAAATCAAACCATAATGACGAAAGTAAAAAGACTAATCAGCTGTGGACTGCAAACAAGCTAACTCTTTAGACCAGCAAAATGCCTAACACAGGTTCAGATCTAAGAGGCCAAAGCAAGACTAGTTCACTTTCGTTATGGGAAATTGTAAATGATGTAAGAAATACAAAAGAACAAGTACAATTTCGTTATATAACAGAGGCGGAATGATGGCAAGTAAGGTTGGTTTCAGAATAGGTACAAGACTGGTAACTGGCTGCAAAATCTATAGTGAAAACAGGCAAGAAAAAGGGAGGAAACCCCAAATGCACAAGGCAAAATTGGGCCAACGCAGGTGCTGCACAGCCAGTCTGGCTCTCAGCGCAGGTAGCCCCTTCGGGACCTGCATTGCAAAGCAGGTAGCTTGTGTACTACCTGCTTTGGAAAACGAAAGTTGCGTTTTCACAGTTTCCGGGTCACAATTTTCTCAAAAATTCACAGTTTTTGCTCAAATCAGAAGCTATCAGTCAAGCACACACTAAGGGATGACAAGGAAGATGAAAAGCTATCACTAAGAGCTTACAAGGATACTTGTAGATCAGCTCTTCAAATCATGAACATGCTCAGAAATGAGCTAGAATAGCTGCCCTCTACTTCGCTTTTGATATAGTCAAAAGCTTTTCGATTTGGTACTCTTTTGTTCAGGAAATGAATAGCAAAATACTACAAACAATCAAACAGATACGATCCCCAGTGGAGTCGCCAGTTTGTTGTAGGGAAAGGTATCCGATTCGGATGACCCTATCCCACTCTAAGGGTGATAGTACCTCAGCAACAACTGTAAAGAAAACTACTTAAGGTTTACTTCTTTATGAAAGCAAGAGAGAATGAAGAAATGCACTAACCGTTGCCTTGCGCTTAATGTCGAATCCAAATTCTTCTCTTTGCTGCTTGCTCCCAGCTCCTTGCTCTTTTGCCGGCCCAACTACAATGAGATCCTGCAAAATAACAAAGAAGGAAACTACAAGAAGCATGCAATCATAACTGATTCAAGGATTAGCATAAATCAAATATACAATTATCACAATACATCATTGAAACAAGTGCATATAGAAGAACCTCAATAGCTTTTATTAATGGAAGAAGTAAAGTTCTGAGAGTGTTACAACCATTGAAGGCCCCAATCCAGCAACACCTCCCAGCAGAAAGAATTTCTCCTCTTCACCTCCTTCAAGCAATCACCCAATAGTTCTATAGTGAAACCAACAGCATATCATTACTTTGCACAAAATTCCAGCCTCCTGAGCTCATAGGAGAGAGCTCAATATATAGATGAATTGAGAAAGGATGAGTCAGCTTGCAACTGATGTGTAGCTGCCTTGTGTCCTCTCCCTCTTCAGTTGATCTTCAGTTCTTGAGTCCACTTGGAGAACCTTGCTTCCACTTGGAGAAACAGAGCCTCTGACTCATCACAAGGCGAAATCCCTGATCCAAGTGTCATTTTTGGAAGATTCCAGAGCAATGACTCAGTGTGCCACTTGTCCCATCTCGCTCAGCGCAGGTGGCCTTTGTTCTACCTGCTTTGCAACGCAGGTACACCATGGAGGAGTTGAGTTTCAGCGCAGAAGCCTAGTGGAGCACCTGCTTTGATTTCAGGATTGCTTGTTTTTGAGTGTTTTCAGGTGGAGAACTGATCTGAGAGCTGTTGGTTTGCTGACCTTGTTCCTCTAGGGGTAGGAACATCATGTTTAGGGACTTTGGATCCCTTGGATTATTGACAATTCATGCCTGATGCTGCAAGGCACAAAATTGTCTATAACATAGAGTCCCTCAACTTCTAGTGAATTTGAGTCATGAGTGAGGATTTTGTGATCCCAAGCCAAGTTAGAGAGTTAAGGAGGTGGAAAAGACCCCTATATTCTCTCTTGGTTGTCTCCATCGAGCCCCTGCATAGTAAATGCCTAAAAAATTCTTCCTTTTCCTACAAATCAATCACATTAGACCAAACAATATGACAAACACATTTTAATCTTCTTACTAAGAATACTATGACTACAAATATGAATAAATGTGAGAAAACGATAGTTTTAGGGTTGGAGGATAACATAATGAACTTCAAAATATACCTATTAATAGGACCCATCATCACCCCCTGTTGAAGGTATTGCTCATCCTCTAAGAAAATTAGTCATCCATTTGAAGCTCATTCAGGGCCCTGGTTCCCTCTTTGACCTTGGGCCTATCTAACATCCCAAGGAACCTCAGATGGTCTGCCTTCCTATGGATAAAAACCTGCATTTTCCTATATCTCTGTCCATACTTTTTTTCGTCTTCTTGGTTCATTCCTTCTTGTAAGCCCAATAGTAAGGGAGGATTGAGTTTGAGTCCTATCCATTTGATCTTCAGCCTTTGCATTATCCTTTTGTACAACGATGTTCTTTCTAAGGAATTCCTTAGCCTTTCTGGTGAGTGATACTCTCTGATTTGTAAACTATAAGGTAAGGCCTGCCACCTTCTCTAACAAACTTGTAGACTTTTGGTTCCCAACTTCCTAAAAATTTCTTCAAAATATAGAATGAATTTCTCTTGGGTTCCTATTTACCTAGGTGCTAGATAAAAAATAGAGGAGATGAGATTGTGGTTGCTTATGACAGTTGTAGGGCTTATTAATACCATTTTGATGTATAATGGCTCTTTTTATTCCTTTTCCATCACCTTCTTCATCTCTTGAGATCTTGTCTCCTCATGTGCCAACCAAGATGCTAATGGCATGAGTTGCATGTCTTCCAATATTGAATTGCGGTCCCAGAAATTTAGATATGCTAGGATGAGATTGTGCACATAAAACTCAACTAGTTTTTCCTTATCCTCCATACTCATTTTTTGTAAAACTCAATAAATTGCTTATAGTCTTGAAAAGGTAAAGAACCATACAGTGCTAGTGTCTAGAATTGCAGACTCTTTTTCTTGAGGAAATTAACATTGGATTTGGATGGCTTCCTGCATTGTATGGTTTCCATAGATAGACTTGCCATAGTAGCAAGCTGTGTTTCCTTTTCTTGCAATTGTTCTTTTAGCTTTGGGTTCTATGCCTGTAGTTTCTCCCTCATGGTTGACTCCCTTAGTTGTAGATCACTTAATTCCTTGCCCATTTCATTGATCCCTTCTTCCTTGAGACCCACATTTTTACATTTTTGGATTTGTCAATTTGCATCCATCTATTTTTTCTTCCTCTTTCCTTTTATAATACAAAGAAGAGTGGGATGACAAAATTTCCAGGTATAATCCTACCTCCCTCAACAAATTTGTAGTAGAATTCTAGATTGGGTTGTGTATCAGGCTCTGGAGCTCTTGGAAGCCTTTTTCATCCTTTCTTGAAGTGACTGCTCATTCCTGTAGCACTTCCTTATGCTCTTTTAGCACCCCCTATTTCTCCTATAACTGCTCCATTTCCTCCTGTAGCTCTTCTTTTTCTTCATGTCCAATGGAATTTTATGCCTTGAGTCTCTTAAAGGTGGTGCCTTAGTGGTGGACCTTCCCATAAGCATCACAGGTTGCTTGATTTTGGCCTTAGGAGAAGTAACCTCAATTTTCCCTCACTAGGCCCCACTTCTTCCTTTTTTCTTGGTGACTCATAAATAGTGATAGGGATTTTTAGAGGTTGTGGTTTCCCTTGTTTTATCCTAGTGCTCTTCCTTATTTTCAAGGATAGGGGACCTTGCTTTGACTGCCTCCTTTTGGGCTTAATAGGAATTCTCAATCTATCCAATGTGGCAACCACTTCTTGCTCTATGTTCCCTGGAGAGATACTTGTTTATTGTCCTTGTTTTACTGTCCCTTGGGGCTTAGGGGTCTCTTCAAGGTTTTATTTTTCTTCTATTTTCTTATCTCCTTCTTCTTCTTTAATTTATGCTTCTTCTTCCTCTATTTCTCCTGCCTCTTCTTCTTCTATTTCTGCTACTTCTTCTTCCTTTGTCTTTCCTCTCCTACCTCCAGTGCTAGTGGCTAGTGTTTCTCCATGTGTGATGGGTTGGGTTTCAATGAAAATTTCCCTATCCATGTCTACAAAATAAATCCATAGCACATGGTTCCTTAAGTTACTTAAAGCATCCATCAAAATTAACTTAATGAGGCCATGGTGAGAAATGTGTTGAAGCTTCCCTTCCCTCGCCTCTTGGCCCATTTCAATGATATATTGTAGGAGGAAATGGGAACACTTAGAATTTGTGAAATTCATAAATCTGCCACATGGATTAGCCTAAAATGATAGACATATACAACGCTCATCCTCCCCTCACATGATATGTATTTGAGAATGTGATAGGCCACTTCGTCATAGGAGTAAGTTATGCTTTCTCTTCTTACTCCATTCTTATCTTCTATAAAATTCTCTCTCTGAATGAAAAATTTCTTCCTGGCTATAACGCTTACTCATTTCTCCTCCTTGCTCCATCGAGCTCTTAAGGGTAAGGTAGTCACTCTTCTTATGGTTTCAGGACTTAAAGAGACGGCAGTACTCTAACAACAATATTGGCACTATCTTTTCCTTGAGAATGTAGTGCCATGGAAAATTCTTGAGTTAGGTCAACATCATACCCTTTCAATTGTTCAAAGAAGCCCATCCATTGTTGTCTTAGAAAAATATCTATTACTGGAGGATGTTGATAAATTTTGTTTGTGTCTGTGAGCTCTCTTCGATTGATTCCTCCCCCTATTTTTCTACTGCTCCTTTTTGGGGTCACTTAGGTGTAAATTTTAATGTTTCCTCAGGGTAATATTGGTTGTAGAAACAATGACACAACTTCCTTTTTATTAGAGAGGGAGAAGGATGCTAAAATTTATATCAAAACAAGCTCTTTTTCTATCCCTATCTACACACAACAATTTCTAAAGTGAACTACTGCTCAATTGTCTATTACATGGCACTAATCTTTAGGATGGATTCCCATGCAAATGTATAGATTAAAGAGGGAGAAGTCCACTGACTCCTTTTCTGGATAGCTTTTTTATGTGCATGAGGGTTTGAGGAAAACTTTTGGGTCACTTTGGATTCCTTTATCCCTTCAATTCTCCCATGTAGCCACCTTTCAAGCCTCCTGTAGAAGTTCAGATTCACTTGTAGCTCCTCATGTAGTTTCTCTTTTAGCCACAATTCGAAGAAGCTCGGTGGCACCTTAGGTATTATGATATCACTAGCTCATCCTTTCTAACTGTTTTTTTTTAAATGAATGATATTGAAAATGGAGTCGAGTCTTGTACTTAATATTCCATTTTTTGGTAAAATCTCAGATTGTTTTGGTGACATGGATCTTACATGAACTTACCCTTTTTTAACCATTGTCTTCACTCCTTGTAATCATCACACTAATCCTCATGATCATCACCTCACCCCTCATAATCACCACCTCACCCCTCGTAATCACCACCTCGCTTGAGTTAACTTTTCCACGTTGCATAGGTGACTGAATGAACTTTTGTTAACTTGTCTAGGGTAGCTAAGTTTACTGGCCACCTCTATTCCATTAAAATTACTTTCTCAACCATTAACACATTTTATCATTATATTCATAGGGAAAAGGTGAGGTTTGTCATACTTGAGCTTACATGTGGGATCAAATCGTTGGAAATGCTTGCATTGTTGAGATGGGTCTCATAACATAGTGATCTTGAGGATGTTGAATTTATTTGCTTGTTTCTGCACAAGAATAAATGAAATACATAAGATGTATTTCACATCAAAATATATGAATTAACCCCATTGTTCCTTATGGCAGTTCCAAAAAAGCGTACTTCTAGATCAAAAAAAAAAAATTCATAAAAATGTTCGGAAGGGAAAAGCATATCGGGCTGCAATAAAAGCTTTTTCTTTAGCTAAATCTATCTCCACCAGTCATTCGAAAAGTTTTTATTGCATAGTCAATGATGATTCCTCTAGATCATTCGAATCAAAATTGACAACAATTGATTTGGATGACCCGTAGCACAACATGAGCGAATATATGACACCACCCTCCAGGACCCTAGAGAACAGTGATGCAAAATCATTTTATTCGGGTACTCCTATTCATAATTTGATGATATTTTTGTTATGTTTGCAGGTTTCTTCGCAATATCCAAGTTGCTGTTGGTGGAGTGGATGGACTGTTTCCTAAGGATGGTGTGCTTCTTATCCAATTTAAAAATGGTTCCACGATGATCAAGGTGGTTGGATCTTCTGCTCTAAGAAATACCAGCAGACATCAAATTTGAGTGGGAAAACTTGCAAGTGCAGGTGAGCATCGGTGAACTCTGGACAAATGAGTAGCAAAAATGACTTTGAGTGAAGAAAACAAGGTTTTATAGAGAAACTGGGGGAAAATAGAGTTAATGAGTGTGGAAAAAATGTACGACAGGATGACGTATGATGACGTGAGGGGGGATGACATGGAGTGGTGAGGTGGAACATGACATGGAGTGATTGATGAGGTGGCGTGGTGGAGGAGTGACATGGACATGTCGTGGAAGAATGATAATCAGGCTCACTTGCAATTTCCCGCTCGCTTGCTACCAGATAGGGTGAATATCGCTTACCACTCATGGGGGCACCTGTGGTGGTAAATGGTTCCAACCTATGGTGATCTTGGGTGAGATCCTAACTATTTATTTGCCGACAATGGTTTCCGCCAGAACATCTATGGGGGCACCCTTTCCCATATGTCTCAGACATGTTATGGTGTCGGTTTTCTCCCGTGGAAGAGTCCCGATGCCATGAACAACATCACCCTTTGAAAGTTAATATGCTTTAACTGTGTTTCCTCCACTGTAAGAGATGGTCCCACCAACATACAATATTAAAATATCTCCTATTTTCAAGCCTACGCAATCTTGGACCAACATTATATATATATTTTTAAATAATTTTCTACAAAACAATTCCAATGATTTTCTTTTTGACTTTTATTTACAAGTTTTTTTTTTTTTTAATTGTGTTTTGGCATATATGATTTTTCCTTTTTGAGTTTTGAATAGAGTGAAAACGAGCTACAACAGAGTATATGGGCGATGAAAGTGATGTTGGTGGACCCTGGGTTGAAATCAGAAAAGCATTAAATATTTTCTCTATCTTGATAATTACTTGTGATGTTACTTGTTATTATGATTCTTTATATCTTCTTTCTTTAGTTCATCAAGCAGTTACACAAAGCAACAACACATAAAATAATTAACACAAGATGTAGGCACATGCTAGGGGAAAACCCCCCTTGAGGGGAAAGCCCAGTCAAAGTAATTCTTCCTTTCAATAGTATTCTTTGAGGCTCTTCACCCTAGACCTTGACCAAACCTTCCTCCACACTAAGTCAGCCTCCAGAAGATTGATCTCTTTCCAAAAACTTCGACTATGCAACAACTTGTAGCAACTAACAGCTTTCGGCGGTACCCAACTTGGGAGACTTCATTCTCTCAATATAGAACATGAAACAAATAGAGACTACCACCAAAATTTCTATTTTCCTTGACTCCTTAGACTTCCCCAAACTCTCATTTTCTTCGGCTTCTCGACAACAGACTTTTCCAGCCTCCTACTTCACACTTTTTTCTGGGAAACAGATTTTCGCACTTTTTCCCAAAAGAGAGATAATGAAGTGATGCTCTGAATGAATTCATAGTCCCTCCTTTTATAGGCTTCTCGTGGGGTATAATGAGTCCTTAGGTCAACTTGATCTTCTTTTAGGCTGACATGGTGTGGATATTCCATAATTCATATTTGACTCAATACTAAATCAATTTACATGATTCAAAATCCCAAGAAGGGTCTCTTTAAATGTACAATAATTATATAGACTCAGAATAAATCCTAGAAGTCCTCAATGGGGACTTTGACCTAACACATGGTGACCCAAGCATGAAACCAATGCCTTAATAAGTCACAATAATAATAAAAAAAATTATTTTCTTTATTCTTTTGACAACTACATTACATAATGACTCAAGTACATTATTGAAGACCAAACATAGTTACTTTTTCCAACACTCCCTCTTAACTAGGGAGGTATTCATAATGTACATATATAATGGAATATCTAAAATTATATGAACCATGGAGAAATTTTAGGCAGCGTAACGCCACAGACTAGATTCCTGACCAGGGCAATCTATCCAAACAATCATTCAACAATTTAGGCACCGCAATGCCATGGAATAGGTTCTTGACTAGGGCAATCTATCCAACCAGTCACTCAAAAATTTAGGCACCATAAGTCCATGGAATAGATTCATGACCAGGGAGACCTATCCAGGTGCGATTAAGATGGACTCAAGCTTTCAGCCCCTCTAGGTACCATCAGGCTTACTTGCTAACCACCAACCCAAAATCCAGGTGCGTGTCAGAGCTCAATGACCAACGCCACCTTTCCAACTTTGGGGACCTAGGCATCAAGACAAAGTGTTAGCTAGATGTCTCCATAGGAAATGCTTCACTCACAAAGCCTCAATACCCCTTGATCCAACAGATCAAGAATAACCAATCTCTCCCAATCAAACTGATTGGTAACCAACATGCTTTCCTTTGAGAGATTCATCTGTACAAACAAAACCCCAATCAATAACATAATTTCACATGTAAATAATCAAATACAAACCTTTGGGGTCTTACATAAAATAAATGTTGCTTCTCATCTTTTCATACTAGGACTATCAACCAAATATTTGACATAATATTCCTTGATCATATGTTTTCCTTCCCACTTCAGATGCAACATATTCTTCAATAGGATCTTTCTTTCGTTCTTTTAGCATCACTACAAAATGCATTCTCCAATTTCCTTTTCTTGCTTATGGCCTTCACTCAAACTTACAATTGTTAGTCCTGGTCTAGTGCATGAAAAATGAAGTAGAGAACCATATATGTCACTCCCTCTCAACTAGGAGGCACCTTTTTATCTAGACTCCCTCTTAATCTTAGGAAGATCTCTGGTATTCATGTTTCCTTCGGGAGATCAGCTTCTTCTTTTCGACATCGGAGAAGCTTTTGTGGCTTCCAACTATTTCATCAAATTTATTATCATACTCATCATGCTTTTCACATCGAGCATCTTCACCAACTTGAAGATTGTGTACCTACACAACTTGGATAGCGAGTACAACAAAATCTATAGAAGCATGATGTTAGCCATATTAGAATCACGGAAGAATTTCAAATTTATTCATATCATATATCAAGACTTAATTATAAACAAGATATGTATACTCTTCAACATCTTGCTAGGGACTTTTTTATACACCCCAGACTATTTCCATAACAATGTGCATTCCATCTAAGGTTTCAATATGTCTTCCAAAGGTATGACATACCTTATTACAACATATATAAAACCATAGAAACCATTCTCACAAATATGGATCTACAAATCATCTAGCAACCTTTCAAAATACATGTGTTATACTTCTCACCAGGAATTCATACAAACGAATCAATCAAAGTCAATCACAGCTTAATCATTAACCTGACGAGCTTCCACTAGGGTTAGTTCAAAACCCCTAGGATTTCAATAAACCATATTAACATGAACAACTACTACTAAGGTTACTTTCAAACCCTAGATTTCCATTTTCACAAATTCAAAAATCTTATACAAATCTCAAATCATCATATTCCAGAGATTTTACTTTAACTAAGGTTTAATTCCAAAACCTTAGATTTCCAATCTCAAGAATAATTACATGCATAAATCTTAGATTGTTATATTTCACACTAGACAATGTCACTACTAGGGTTTCACTATAACACCCTAGATTTCTAAACATCAACATCCTAGAATTTCATACAAGGACTTCATTAAATCCTAAGACTCATGACCATCAATGACTAGCTCATAACATATCTAGAAATTCATAACCATGCATAACCATATCACATGTCCAATAACATAAATAAATATATCCTAGACCAAGCTAGGGATTCAACCAAAAGGACATATCTCTATATACCTAGATTTCATCATCATGAAAACATATATTTCATATCACGTGTTAGTCAAAACCAACTTCACAACAATATCAAATAGTAGTTAGACACATAATCATTTCGATTATACTAGGGTTTGACCAGACAAACACACATTCCAAAAATCAATTCTAAGACAATATAAGGGTCTTACTCTCACATTCCACGAAACCCTAATAAGCTAGAGTTCCAATGTGGAAACATAGAAAACCCTATATTACCAAAAACTTCAAAGGTTTCGTGATTTTAGATCTTATCATTCCATCCTAACAAGTTAGGATTTCCCTATCATACCAAAATCCCAAACATGAAATCATCAATAAAGACTCTAACTAGAATTTCACAATATCCATAATTAGTTTAGGGCTTCAGACATTCACAACAGCATACCCTTCAGTTAGGGTTTTCTAGAACGTGTCTAGGGTTATACCAAATCAGATAAGAGTGGGGTGGGTAGATTTATCAAGAGATGAATCACCGAAACAAGTATCACTATGATTCAATACTGCTAGTTGTTGAGGCCCAATTTTGCCTAATTTTGACGGCTTTCCTAGACTTTACCTCTCCCATTTTGAAATCTCATTGACCCCTAATTGTGCTTATTTCGATTATATCATCTAGGTTTTGGCCAAAAGGGTGTTATATGCTTGAGGTATGCAAAGTAACATAAAAAGTGTCATTTTAACTTAATACTAAGTATTCCTTAAGCTATATGTTTCCTTATTGAATTATCATGCCAACTAATCTAGAAACCTTATGCGGATTTGCTTTGGTTTGAAAAAATCCCGCAATTTCCTATAGACAGCTCGTGCGGTCATATTTCCTGCAGATGCAAATTTCCTGCAACCGCCTAGATATCATGTAACAAAATCAGCAGTTAGCTATGTTCTACTCACTTCCAGATCAAATGAGAACATGGGTTTTGTGGGGAATTCATCATACATGGATGTTGTTCGATTGGCTATTTCAAATCCACCATTGAAACTAACCAGATTTGCAGACCTCTTCTCGTTGGCTGCATGAGGAGAAACTCTAGCTATGTAACAAATTATGTCTAATCCATGCTTTCAGTCATGGATTAGACTTAGTAGAGGTAATTTTGATAGTTTGTACCAGTATGATAGCTAATAGCTCACATTAGTAGTTTTCCTCATTTGAGCCAAATATGGGGTTTTGAACTTGTATACATGTGATTATGTTTTAGGTTGTAAGGGGTTTACTGATAGCACATATCAAATTGTACTCGACTGTAATATTTTTAGATCAATATAATACTTTATGTTCTGTTTATTCTACTGAGCAAGCCCTTTTAATTTTGAAGGGGTTGTGAGTGAGGGAGCCCTTTGCTCACAACTCCCTTAGTTGTAGTGTGTGTGCATTTTAATTCTTTTATGCAGTGATAATTTGTTTACACAACTAATGTACTCTTTCTGACATTTCAGCAACAATGTTCTATTGATTGAATGATTAAGTTTCCATGTTAATGTGTTGATTTCATTTAATCAAAGATTTGATTTACATTGGTCAATTGATTCTTTTATTGTTGTAAATTTGATTTCCTATCTTTTCTAATCAACATCAACAATACTAAGAGCAGTAGAGGGATGTTTGAATCCACTCCATAGCCTTTTGCTGCCAAATGTTGATGTAGAAAAGAGGCATTAGTTCTGTGTATGATTGATTGTTTTTATTAGTAAGCACTCAAGGTATTGAGCCTGCATATATTTTGCATAGCATCTCACAACCTTACATTCCCTAGGTTGATGATTTATGTTGACAAACTATAAGTCTATAATTTGACTCAACATTTTGGTACCGTTGCTAGGGAGGTGCTAAGGTATAATACTAAAAGTGTTTTAGTATCTGTTTGAAATTTTCAGGACAGGGGGAGTCAAAGTGGTAAGACTAAGGGCAAAGCCTATGCACCTGCAGAGGTCATAAATTCACCAAAGTTGTGTCTTGATTGCTTGGTAAGTAGTTTTATTTGAATTTGTTTACATAATAGACGATAGGGCCCAATATTTACAAATTTCTTTTGTGGTGGTGTGAGAACCACTTCATTTACTAATAAACTAGCAAGGAAAAATAAATCTGAAAGAAACAAGGGAACAAGGGAAGAAGAGTTCGGACAAGAGGTCTGCAGTCCTAAAAAGAGCCCAAAACATATTCCTACTTCCACAATAGAATATTCTGCAGGAAAATATTCTGTTGTTGCCCATTTAGAACCTCCCCTTACAAGGAAGACAACATCTCTGCTCAGTGGTTAGCCTGAAAAGGAATTCCTTGTTAATCCTATTCAAGAACCAAAATTTCAAACCATTGATTCCGCAAAATCTGTAGTTTACAAAGGTCCTACTCCTTTTTGGTCAAATATGGCTCATGAAGAGGGAAATAGTAATAAAAATTGAGGCTATGATGAGAAGGAAGAGGAACTGGTCACATTTGAATTCCCTATTAGGGAGACTGGTAGAGCAACTCAGATGAAGAATATTCCTCCCTCAGCCTCGCCTAAGTTTCATGGAGTCTCTAGTGAAGATCGTGATGACTTTTTGTTCGAGTTTGACATGTTATGCAGGAGCTATGACTATTCTTCCAATGTTCAAAAGCTAAAGTTGTTTCTTGCAACATTGAAGGATGCATCTCTCAGGTGGTTTATGGGGCTGGATTCAAACTCCATTACAACTTGGGATGACATGAAAAAGGTATTCTTGAAGAAATATCAAGATTATTGCAAAACTAGGGACCTCAGGGAAGAAATCTTTGGCATGAATCAAAAGAAAGAGGAGAGTCTCGAGGATTTGGTGGAAAGATTTCAGTACAATCTGTAGAGATCTAAGATGAATCAACTAAGCAAGGACACCTAGAGGAAAATTTTGCTCAGGGCAATCAGACCGGAATCTCTGGAGATTTTGAATTTAATGGGAGGAGGTGACATATCAAAGTTAAGTTATGATAGCGATATTCAAGAGGAAATTCTAAAGTTGTAGGAGGAACAAGAAATAATTCTTCCAGGCTTGTCAATTCAGTTGCTGGAGCTGGAGTAACCAGAGCAGAAATGGGTAATTTATTTGAAAATTTTGAAACTGATATTCTTAGCAATTTATCTTCACAGTTAGATGTTTTACAAGCTAAGAAGAAACAAGAGAAATAGGAGGAATTAGAGAAAGCATTGGTCGTTTTCCACTCAAAATGCAGGAAGAAGCATGCCTTGAGGGAATGTCCTGCAGATAGTATAGAGGTATGCCAAATATGTGAAGCTAAGCATTCCACTAATCAATGTCCTTCAATTCCTGAGATTAAAGAAACATATCTAGCATATTAGGGGTCTATCAATGCACTTTATGCAATGGCACCTCAAAGACCATGGAAACCACGTCCTACAGGTATGTCTCGATCGCATTTTCAAGTTCGTTATACTCATAATCAGATGTGGAATATTCCAATGCCTTGGCAGCCTTGGCCTCCATAACAACCTTGGTAGGGGAACTTTTCTTATCCTACTACACATAATTTTCCCTCTTAGAAATTTTATCCACTACAACGCACACTGCAACAAATGATTCAACCTCAACAACACCAACTTAAGTTGCCTGCCCTAGCAAATCGACCTCGTCCCACACAACTTCCTACTCAGCCAATGTTTAAACCCAATAATAAAACCATCCAATCTGCTCACAACATTGGATTGGTCACTTGTCCCACTTTTCCTACCAACTGTATTGCACCACAATCGCTGCAGGAAATTTATGTTCCTATGTTACAAGAATTTCCTACGTCGATGTAGGAAATTCACCTTAGATCCGGAAAAGTGGTGACTTAGCCCGAAAGGATTGAAGGGATTGTAGAGGAAGATACTCTGGAAATGCCTGAAGTTGAAACCACACATGAAATAGCAAAAAAACCTACTTGAAGGCCACAAGAACCTTTCTCATCCCATACAGTCCAGCATGCTTTTTCGGAGAGGTCGGAAATGAAATTAAAACAACCCGAGTTTGATATTGTGTCTAAACTAAGAAATGTGTGCATTAAGATCCCATTAATGCAAGAAATTAAGGATATCCCATTTTATGCCAAAACAATGGGGGAGATGTGTACTAAGAAGCCAAGAAGACAAAAGAGAGAACTCTCTACAATTCAAGTAGGTGGAAAGCTTGCAAGTTTAATGTCTACCAGATTTGTTGCTAAAAAATATGCAGACCCCGGAATCCCTGTGGTTACCACCTTTATCAATGGAAATCCCATAAAGAACACTTTAATTGATTTAGGTGCAACCATTAATGCGATGAATATGGAAACTTTATCTCATAGAGGATCCTTTGACTTATTACCTACTCCCACCATGTTAGAACTAGCAGACAGGTCTAAGGTAAAGCCAAAGGGGGTATTAGAAGGCATTGCCCTCTCATTAGATTCTTGGGAGTACCCTGCAAAATTTTATGTTCTTCAACCCAAAACCAACTTGGGAGGGCATCCTTTGATCTTGGGGAGGCTCTGGTTAGCCACAATCGATGCCTACATAGGGTGTAGGTCTGGAAACATGACCATCACTCATGGAGCTGAAACAAAGCACATTAATTTGTATCCCCCTGCTGAATTTTTTCCTGAACAATCTTTAAATATTAATTCTCCCTTAACACCTCAACAAGAAAAATAGCTAATTCAAGCATTGAAAAACTCTTCAGACACATTCGATTGGGAATGTACATATATGATAGACATTCACTTGGACACATGCATTCATCATATATATATATAGAAGAAAATTCTAGGCCTATGATACAGACACAAAGGAGGATTAATCCCGCTTTAAGGGAAATTATGAAAGATGAATTACAGAAATTGTTAAATGTAGGGTTCATTTATCCTACTCAGATAGCTAGTGGGTGTCTTCACTGGTTATTGTCCCTAGAAAGAATGGTAAATGGCGAGCGTGTGTAGATTATAGGGAACTAAACAAAGCTACCTTAAAAGATCACTTTCCCTTGCCTTTTACAGATCAAGTGTTGGACACGTTAGCAGGGAAAAAGTATTTTTCCTTCCTAGATGGGTTCAACGGATACAATCAGATTAGGATAGCTCCAAAGGACCATGAGAAGACAACATTCACATGTCCTAGGGGTACCTATGCATATAGGGCATTACCATTTGGTCTATGTAACACACCAGCCACATTCCAGCGAGCGGTCCTTCGTATTTTTTCTGACCTTTTGCATGATTGCGTAGAGGTCTATATGGATGATTTTATATTTATGGGTGATAATTTTGAAGAGGATTTACATAATCTTGAGAAAGTTTTGCAGCGATGTAGAGAAACTAATCTTTCATTAAGTAATTCTTTTTTTATGATTATGACTGAAGGTATTGTTTTGGGTCATCATGTTTTTGCTACAGGAATTAAAGTTGATCCGACAAAGATTGAAGTTATTGTAACGCTGCCTCTACCAACCAGTCAAAAGGGAGTTCGAAGTTTCCTTAGACATGCAGGCTACTACAGAAGGTTTGTTGAAAATTTTACAAAGGTAGCCTCTCCATTGTTCAAATTATTGACTAAATAATCTGAATTTCATTGGAATGATGAGTGTCAAGCTATATTTGATACACTCAAGGAAAATATTTCTTCAACACCTGACTTGAGAGACCCAGACTCGAAATTTCCCTTTCATAATTCCACTGATGCCTCAGATTCAACCATAGGAGCAATATTGGGTCAAAAGGAGGATTCTATAACCCATGTTATTTATTATGTTAGTAAAAATTTAACTCCTGCAGAACTGAATTACGCAGTAACTGAAAAAGAATTCCTTACTGTAATTTATGTTATTAATAAGTTTAGACATTACATCACGAGCTATGAAGTTTTTATACACATTGATCATTCTACCATTCGATATATCATGAAAAAACTAGTCACTAATGACAGGATTACTAGGTGGATTTTGTTGCTGCAAGAATTTGACATTATAGTATTGGATAGATCAGGAAAATAAAATCAAGTAGCTGATTTCTTATCTAGGCCCAACCATGTAGGTGAGGATGTTCCTGTTAATGATAGATTTTCTGATGAAAATTTATTTGCTATATCTGTCAAAACACCTTTGTTTGCAGGCATGGACAACTATCTTGCTATAGGAAAGTTTCCACCTTACTTTTCATCTAATAAAAAAAAAGAGAATTATTAGGAAAAGTGTTGATTACTCTTGGATTAGGGGAGATCTATTTTTCACTGGACCTGATTTGATTATTCACAGGTGTGTTAGGGAAGATGAGATCTATGACATCTTGAGAGCCTATCATGATGAACCTTATGGAGGACACTTTGTAGACAAGTAGACAACTTATAAGATCCTCCGCTTAGGTTACTATTGGCCAAGTCTTTTTAAAGATGCAAAAGAGTATGTTCGGAAGTGTGATAGCTACCAGAGAATGGGGTGGCCTGTACAATCAGATGAGATGCCTTTGCAGCCACAGGTTCTCATAGAACCTTTTGAGAGGTGGGCTCTTGATTTTGTAGGTCCCATCAACCCTATGTCCAAAGGTAAGAAGTATATTTTAGTTTGTACTGATTATGTTACGAAGTGGGTGGAGGCAAGAGCACTACCTAGAGCAATGAAGAAAGAAGTGGTAGATTTTCTTTTCTCTGATATTTTTGTAAGATTTGGGGTACTTAGGGAGATAGTTATTGATCAAGGTACTTAGTTTGTGTCAAATCTTATGCAAGGAATTGTGCAGAAATATCAGATTACTCATCGAAAGTCCACCCCTTACCATCCACAGTCCAATGGGCAGGTGGAATCAACAAATAAGGTGAAATTACATAAGAAGGTTTGGTTTGACCAACTTCTTGAAGCATTGTGGGCTTACAGGATCACATGGAGAAATACCACTGGCTTCTCTCCATATGAATTGGTGTATGGAAAGCAAGTTTTATTGCCCATTGAATTTCAGATCAGAACTTTCAAGATGGCAGCAGATTTGGGTATAGATCTTGATGAAGCTCAGCAGCAGAGAATCTTGTAGCTCAATGAGTTGGATGAGATTAGGCAGGATGCTTTTCAACATATTGACTTGATCCAACAACAATGGGCTAAATGGCACGACAAATACATTAAAAAGAAGCAATTCAAAGAGGGAGACTAGGCTTTGTTGTATGATTCAAAATTTAAGAACTTTAAAGGGAAATTCAACACACATTGGCTAAGCCCTTATGAAATTGAGAAAGTTTTTTATAATGGATATGTTCGGTTTAAAACCACTGATGATGGGAATGTTACCTTCTTGGTGAATGGGCACAGACTCAAGCTATATCAAAAACCCCAATCTAAGGAGGAATTTGTGGAAGAAATTGTGAAGAAAATAGAGATGAAAATGGTGGGAGAAGAAGTCACTCCTTCCACTATCTCTTCCAGATTTCCTATTGATACAATGAGCTCACTTTGTTCCTCCTCGTGCTCAGTAAAACATGAGAGGAATGTCTATTGGGTACATGTTTATTCTTTTTTCTGGGCGCAATGGACTAGTTACAAAAAATGAACCCCCTTGGAGTCTTCTTTTCCAAGTATTTCAGACTCTCTAAAATTGAAATCTGACGAGGATAGACTGCCCCGGGCTCGTTAAAACTATAGGTCAGTAGATCCTCTGGGATTGTCTCGATTTTTTTTTATTATTTATTTATTCATTTTTATTTATTTTATTTTTATTTATTTTGTATCTTATTTTATTTAGTTATTTTTTGGATTGCTTGTGTTGGAATAATGTGGGATTTCTTAAGGCCCTCCTTCCAACAATCTTGGCCCATCGACGCCAGCAAGTTATCTCGGTGTAAGATCAGAGTCTTTTGATGCCTTGAAGCTTGTATGCCCTAATGACAGGCTATCTCACCAGCGGCAATGCGGAATCACTATGGCTCCTTGACTGTTGGATCCTATAGGGGGGTTGGAAAACAACTCATAAATTGACACCCAAAAGGACGCATCAGTGTACCTTGGTCCTCACTCCCATTAATGGTGACAGCCTCACATTGGTTAACAATTGACCTTAATGGCTAGTAATCCAATGAGATAATTGCACATTCGACATCAACACCTTTACTCATGTGCAATGAACTGTACATAAACGAGGGAGAAGTGATTTTTCCTGTAGAAAATCTTTCTATAGAATGTTTAGCAGTCACGGTTCCGTTTCCTGCAGCAACGTCCTGGGTTTCCTGAAGAACAAAATTCATAGACAGAACATTAGTTTAAATTATTTTATAAAGTACTGACAATTTTATTATTGGTCGAGGTCATAAATTATGAGATTATACATTTGATTTAATTTTTTAGTGGGTTATCATTTCAAGAATCAGGCAAATGTCATCCAAGGACTGGACCGTTAGAAGGTAAGCTTGGTAACGTACAAGCAATGACAAGAGACTTAAGGTAAGAGGTAATTGATGGTTTAATTTTAAAAATTTGTGTGATTTAAGCTATGGTAACCCTTAAGGCAAAATGCAGCCTTAAACCGTTACATCATAAATTAAGCTCCATGCCCAATCATCATGACTCTGACATGACCGATGGTTGTACTCTTGATATCCTTTCACACGTCGGATCATGATGATAATCATGATCACATCCTATTTCTCGCAATGTCTATGCTTTCTGATATTTCCAATTTAACCCTCCCCTATCGAGCGATCCATTGCAAAATCTTAGCACAACACTTCTGTGTGTTGCATTCATCTTGTCACTCTCGTCCTTCATTATGTCAAAACTACGTGTCCCTGTTTGATTTGAGTTGCAAGGCCCTGCATTGTTGGAAGCCGACCCTCACAGTAAAGAGAGGATGGAGAAAGTAGGGTGGTTACCATTGTTTTAGGAATTTAGCGGCCAAAATTTAGAGGTTATAGGAGTCCTTCGCCCTGAATTTGAATGGTGACAAAGCACAAGTCGGGAATGCCCAGTTCTGATTAACAGAGGGTTTGGTGGCTCGGGCATGCTGAATTCCACAGGAGGGGTAGCATTGGTTTAAGAATCAATGTTTCAATAAGGGTATGTGCAGATCCTTTCTCCAGAAGGAGCATTCAAACCCTGACTGGAGCAAGGGGATTTCACAAGACTTCCTGAGAAGTAAGTATTGACACTTGTTATTTTTCTTGCAGAAGTATATAACATGCGAAGGTTGCTTTGGGCTCATGTTTTTATTTCACATTCGGCTTCTCACACCTTTTCAAGATAAGTCATTGAATTTTCCATATTATTTAAAGATGTCCCTCATGAAAATGTCAACATCTGCTAAGGAAAGGGCAACCAATTTTGAGGAAAACCTCTATCACCATGGGATGGTAAAAATAATCCTAATGGAGGTTATGAAGGATAAGAAGAAGACGTGAGAGGATTTTCTAGCCAAGAATAATTTCACGGAGGATGAAGACTCTGACCCTTCAGAGCCCATGAAGGTAAAGCCAGTGGAAAAACCAAGGAAGTAGCCATGGACCCATGGGCCACAAACAAAGGAGGAAGAAAAAGATGAAGAAATGGTGGTGACTGGGGAGACTACAGGTAAAAAGCCTAAGTTGAAGGGCACTTCCACCCATGTTAAGATATTCATAAGGAGCCAGGCTATCCAGATAGCTATAAAGGACACTACAGAAGGGGAGGTACTACCTGAGAAATCCGATAAAAAAAAAAAAAAAAAAATCTTCATGACCCACCTAAAGGAAAAGAAAAGGTAGAGTCAGCTGCATTCATTGGTGGAGAAGTAATGTCCTTCCAAGATTCCCTACTACATGAAAGTGGAAAGGAAACAACAAAAGAACAACAAGGAAAGGAGGACCTTGGTATGCCCCAATATTTCCAAGAGCGTCATGAAGGGGAAGTAACTCCCCAGAAAAATAGTCTCTACAAGAATTAGAGGAGATTGTCACTGAGCTCACTGTTTTAGAATGGGATTTAAAGAAGGAGAATGAGACTCTGAAAGCAAAAAACCTACACATGCAAAAAGAACATGAGGAATGGCTTCAGAAGGCAGCCTGAATCATGAAGAATAAGCAGGTTCGACTTGAACATCTGAAGAAGAAAAATGAGTTATACAGGGGTTAGATTTCGACAAAATCTAGTGGGAACCAATTGGATCAGTTGGCTGTAGTAGTTGCAGCCTAGGACGAGGAATGCTTTTTATTTTTTTGAAGGGTGCAACATTTTTGCTTGCATAAGGGACATGAAAGAAGCTAGGTGTGGGGGAGATGTTGAGGCCTAATTTTGCCTAATTTTGATAGCTTTTCTAGACTTTACCTCTCCCAGTTTGAACTCTGCTTGACCCCTAGTTGTGCTTATTTTGGTTATATCATATAGTTTTTGGCCAAAAGGGTGTTATATGCTTGAGGTATGTAAATTAACATAAAAAGTGTCATTTTACCTTAATCTTAAGTATTCCTTAAGCTAATTGTTGCCTTATTGAATTATCATGCCAACTAATCTAGAAACCTTATGCAGATTTTGCTTTGGTTCGAAACAATCCTGTGATTTCCTGTAGACAGCTCGTGCGGTCATACTTCCTACAGACGCTCCAAAATTCCCGCAGACGTGGATTTCCTACAACCGCCCAGATTTCCTGCAACAAAATCGGTGGTTAGCTATGTTACACTCACTTCTATATCAAATGAGAACATGGGTTTTGTGTGGAATTCATCATACATGGATGGTGTCCTATTTCCTGTTTCAAATCCACCATCGAAACCACCCAGATTTGAAGACCTCTTCTCATTGTCCGCATGAGGAGAAACTCTAGCTATGTAACAAATTTTGTCTAATCCATGTTTTCAATCATGGATTAGACTCAGTAGAGCTAATTTTGACAGTTTGTACCAGTATTGATAACTAATAGCTCATATTAGTAGTTTTCCTCATTCGAGCCAAATATGGGCTTTCGAACTTGTATAAATGCGATTATGTTTTATGTTGTAAGGGGTTTGGTTGGGTTCGTTGATATCACATATCATATTGTACTCGAATGTAATATTTTCATATTAATATAATACATTATGTTATATCTATTCTACTGAGCAAGCCCTTTAAATTTTGAAGGGGTTGTGAGTGAGGGAGGGCTCCCTTTGCTCACAACTCCCTTAGTTGTAGTGTGTGTGCATTTTAATTCTTTTATGAAGTAATAATTTGTTTACATAACTAATGTACTCTTTCTGACATTTCAACAACAATTTTTTATTGATTGAATGATTAAGTTCCATGTTAATGTGTTGATTTCATTTAATCAAAGATTTGATTTACATTGTTCAATTGATTATTTTATTGATGTAAGTTTGATTTCTTATATTTTCTAATCAACATCAAAAATACTAAGAGCTATAGAGGGATGTTTGAATCCACTCCATATCCTTTTTCTGCCAAATGTAGATGCAGAAAAGAGACATTAATTTTGTGTATGATTGACTGGTTTGATTAGTAAACACTCAAGGTATTGAGCCTGCATATATTTTTCACATCATCTCACAAGCTTACCTACCCTGGGTTGATGATTTATGTTGACAAATTATAAGTCTATAATTTGACTCAAAACTAGTCATAACAAGGTTAGTAAGAGATCATCAAATGAATAATCCTTTCAATCAATGAATTCAAAACATACCTTTGTTTCTTGACTAACCTTGTCTTGAGAGATCCTCCTTCTTGCATATGTTTTTCCTAATCAAGAAAATATAGGGAGAAAGGTGATTAGTATTCGATATAATAAAAAAATAAATAAGGACATGAACCCAAAAAAGAGAAGACATGAGATACTTATCTTTGAGAGTTGTTGGGAGCTCCCTCCAAGGCTTGAGGGAAACCTACAAACTGAAATACAAAAATGTCCTTTCCAAATATATGTTAAAAACCTATAAATTATACAACATATAAAACGAAGTTATGTAAATAAAATGATTTAATAGTGTAAGTCCCTAATGTCGTATTTTTTAGGCTTGACCTTCTTTGAGTCTCCTTCTTCAGCAAAGTTGGCTTGATCTCTTCCTCTCTTCTTATTCCTAGGATTCCTGAGGTAGCCACGTTTATAGTGAACCTTTTTCTTCCTTGGTCCTTTCGATATCTTTCCTTTATGATGAGAAACATAAGCATTTGATACTTATTTGGGATTGGTAGCCATAGATACCCTTAATTCTTCTTGACTACATGCATCCCATAATTCTTCAAAGGTGGGAGCTACTAAACCAATGTTCTTAATAGTGAACAGATTTGACAAGGCTTCATACATCTCATGAGCATCATTGATGTTAGCTATGAATGGGACAAGATGGTATTTTATCCCTTCTACCATCAAATTCATAGCCACCAATTCTAGATCCCTGAATTTCGCCTTTTCGGCATCACTAGTGTTATCTCAAAATCAACCCCTGAAAGGCTGCTGATCAGGTATACCTTTAGTAACTATTTCAAACCTACTTTTGGCTGAGGCTTAGCATCCTCAACCTGAGAGGGCTCTCTCACAAGACTAAATATTTTGATAATGAATAAGATGGCTAACTCTATGAAACAAACGAAGAAGTGTAAATGGTTGAAACACAATTAGAAAATATTCATTGGGCTTATGGAGTCAAACATGTTTTAGTATGACAATAATGTCAGCCTTACATGGAAGTCAGGGCATCTATAATTCAACACATGGAGAACACATCAGAAAAATATAAGACAACGCAGTCTATAAATGTATGAAGGAAGTTAGAGCACAATCAGTGATTTCTAAGTAAACATACATTCATACCACTGTAGATAATGAGAAGAGAACAATACAAGACATTCTAAACATTGAATTCCTTCTAATTCCTGAGAAGTAAAGCCAAATACTGTATTACTAAAAACAGAGTCTTACACAAAGCACAATAACAAAGTTTTTCTGAAATTTTCCAACCTCTTGTACATTTGATTTTCTCCTATATATAGAGCTCCTTACATAACTAAGATTCCTCCTCCAGCATGAGGGGAACTCGAATTCTTCCTACTATGACACCTATTAACAGTTAAAACTAACTATTAAATGTAACTGACTGCTAATTGGTAGTTCTAGAGACCTAAACTCCTCATCATGTTGGTAGTAGCATTTATTACAATCCAAACTCGTTCTCTGACAGATGGCCTTCTTCAGTTTAGCTTTGGTGGAGGTTTGAAATTCCTTGCTGGCCCTTGATGCCTCATCTCTTTACTGCTCCTGGAAACTAGGAAACTGCTCCTGTTTTTCTGCTATTGGTCTCCACAAGGATCTTCGAAATCAATTATCCATGTTGTTCTTCTTAATTACACAAAAATGTATTGGAGTGTCTTGTTTTCCATGTACTGTAGAACTTGCCCATATACATGTGAGAAGACAAAACCTCTTTAATGTTGACTAAAGCATCATGAACAATACTAGCTATGAATAATGATCATTTTTATAACACATAGCTTAGAGTTCATATATGTCCTTCCTCTGCTTGTTTTTGCCCTTGCTGGATGCTTACACTTTGTAAATGATCCTATTCTGAAACTCCCTTTCAAAAATATTTCCCTTTTGTCTCTCAAAACTGGTCAACCAAATCATAATATGCAGCTAGAGCAGTTTCGTAGCGCGCTACGAAACTGCTGTGCATTAGGCATCACTTACAGCAGTTTCGTTGCGTGCTACGAAACTGCTATGTAATTTAAAAAACATAGTTTAAGGCAAAAATTTGACTGTCTTGAGCTTTCTTTTTCTTGGAATGTCTTTTTCATCTGTCTTGAAGCTGTTCAAAACTAAATGCATAGACACCATTCTTCAAGGTAAACTTCAAAAAGGTAATTTATCAAAATTTAGGACTTAGCCTTACTTTCTATGTGATTTCTCTTAGCTAAGGATGTCCTTCACACTGGCTTAGTCGTATCTTCAGATCCTCGATTTTCCTCTTCATAATTCTAATTCCAGCTCTCAATTTTGAATTTACTTTCCTGATGTATTTCACTTCCTTTATTGTAGGGACTGACCAGGTGTAGTATTGAGCATGACAGTTGACCACTTCGGGTATTGAAATCGTTTTGTCTTCCCACAGGACCTCCATTTTATTAAAATAAGCTTCCTTGCTTGCATGTTTCCTTGAGGTTTTCCTCAGTTTGGCAATTTCAAGATATGCTAACTTCAACTTCTTTTTCAACTCTTCAAAACTATATTCCTCTTAAGAGATAACTACCTTACCCCTATCGTTTTTATGCAGCTGTGATGATGTTTCTGATGAAGTCACAGGTCCTTCATGAGATTTTGTTACCTCCCCTGTTTCACTTGCTTTTGGAAGCATCTCTTGTATCTCTTTTGAATGCCTTGTCACAGGTCTTCTTGGCTTAAAAACAAATTCAGAAACCTGATCATCAAATTTGAGATTTTTAGAGGATTTTTCCTTTCTGGTTTTGCCTTTACCTGTTTCTATCAAGTCTGCTTGAACCAGAGGAGGCTCCTCAATGTCAATAGCTTGAAGCAAATCATTTAGACTTCCTTTTGAAGCCAGGCTTGCCTTAGTAACCACTGCCTTTCCTTTTTCTTTAGCTAATTGGCTCTTGGTTACTCTTCTTTGGACCGTTTCACCTGTAGATTGCTCTTGTACCCCCTTTTTAATCTGGCCTTTCCCTTTTTGTGACTGTTGAGGTGTGTCTTGGATTACTAGTGATCTTGGGGGCTCCTTTACCTATTTCCTAGCCTTCAATTTCATGAATCTCCTTGATTGAGTTTCTGCACGATGACTAACTACTGGTGGAGAACTATTTATAGCCTGAGGATTGAGACCAGTTTCATTCTTGAAGCCGGACATAAACAGGAACATGGACCATTCCCTATCTATTTTTTGGAGCTCATGCAAAACGATCAATTTGACTAAGCCGTGATGAAACAACGAGGTCTCACAGGCTTCCTTCTTCAACTGAACCTTGTCACACATTTTGCCTAGGCTACGAAACACATAGAAAGGCAAATCAAGAGATATATTTCCAGTGAAATGAAGTAGAAGCTTGAAGTGATAAGAATACGCGTTATGATACCTTCCCTCACAGGTGAAGTATCTCTGTATGCAGGTAAGTAAATTAGCATATGAATCTTTGACAAAACTCCTGGGCACTGACTTGTTTAAGTCTGAATCAATGAACTCCAGCTTCAGAAATTCCTTGCAGGGGGTCATATCAAACTTGAAATTTTTAAACCATCTCTCATGTCCCCTTAGAATCTCAGTGACTATAGATATAACCTCTAGAGAGATTGGTAATTCAAGCACCCCAACTTTCGAATTCAATCCTGTGAAACTTAAAGCAAATTCCTTGGTGACTTGCATATGGTCTCCTAGAAGTTTTTCACAAAATCTCCAACAGCCAACCTGTTTGAAGGCTTGTTCAACTTCATTTTTCTTTAGGATGATATCTAAGCCTTCAGGTTCATTCCTTAGACACCTGCCTGACCTATGATCTCTTCTTTCTGTAGACCCCTCCATGAAATTCCAGCAAAGTGAAGATTTGAAAAAACTCGCACTGTCTCAATCTTGATCACTGCCTCGCTTGAAAACCTGCCTCGCTTGATCTTCAAGGAATTCTAATTGAACACCTGCCAATTTTCTCCTCATGCATGAACCCAAACATAATCATGACTGTGAATACTTGGCTTCTTTTTGAAACTTGCAACCTGAGCGTACCAAGACACTTAATGACCCTAATGATGAGAATAAGCGGTTGAATGTGATAGGCAAAGTGTATGGGTTGACAACTGATGATGTAAAAATAATGGATTTTGATTGATTTGATAGCTGGATGAGATTTGCTACGGATCTGCGCAAATCCCTGATTTCGTAGTGCAGCCAGTGCAAATTCTGGGTTTTGCACTACGAAAACTCCTAGACAGTTTCGTAGCGCATAAGAACCTTGAAACAAGTTTGACATATGGAATCCATGTGTGAGATGAGACCAATGATAGGCAAGAATAGAGTATTGTCCCTATTTGACCATACCAACAAGACTCTATTCAAAATCTTAGACTCTAAAACAACCATGGAAAGACTAGACCAAGACTAACACCAATCTTTTGAAATCAAACTGATGCTCAGAAATTTGAAAATTTTCTTAAGTGATAACAACTAGCTTCTTCAGTAAGATTATTTACATTTCTTTTTACCAGATCTAATAACTCGTTCTTCTCGAGGATTAGGTCAATCATCTTCTTCCAGGATATAAAGTTATATGCCCCTTCAAGCTTGTTCTCACCCTTGATAGAATTAGACATATTCCTTGAATATGATAGATTCCTTCCCTAAGATAGTGCCTCAAAATAGATCTGCCTCTTTCTTCTTTTGTCACCAAAGCTATGATACCATGTTGGAAAATTAGAAAGGAAGTAAATATTTTCTCGATATTGATAATTACTTGTGATGTTACATTTTATTATTATTCTTTATATCTTATTTCTTTATTTCATTAAGCAATTACACAAAGCAACAACACGTAAAATAATGAACACAAGATGTAGGCACATGCTAGGGTAAAACCCCCCACGAGGGGAAAACCCTGTCAATGTAATTCTTCCTTTCAATAGTATTATTTGAGACTCTTCACCCTAGACCTTGACCAGAGCTTCCCTCCACACCAAGTCAACCTCCAGAAGATTGATCTCTTTCCAACAACTTCGACTATGCAGCAAATTGTGGCAGCTAATGGCTTCTGGCAGCAACCCAACTTGGGAGAATTCGTTCTCTCAATTCATAACATGAAATAGAGAGATACCACCACCAAAATTTCGATTTTCCTTGACTCATTAGACACCCCAAAACTTGCATTTGTTTCGGCACTCCACCAGTAGACTTTTCCAGCCTCCTACTTCACACTTTTGCCCGACGAACAGATTTTCGCACTTCTACCTAGAAGAGAGAGAATGGGAAGTGATGCTACAAATGAATTTGTAGTCCCTCCTTTTATAGGCTTCTTGTTGGGCAGAATGGGTCCTTAGGATGACTTAATCTTCTCTTAGGGCGACATGGTGTGGAGGTTACATAATTCATATTTGACCAATGCTAAACCGGTTTACATGATTCAAAAGCCCAAGAAGGGTCTCTTTAAATGTACAATAATTCTATAGACTCAAAATAAATCATAGAAGTATTCAATGGGGACTTTGACCTAAAACATGGTGACCCAAGTATGAAACCCATGGTTTAATAAGTCACAATAATAATAACAAAAAAATATTGTCTTTACTCTTTTGACAAGTACATTACATAATGACTCAAGTACATTATTGAAGACAGAACATAGTTACTTTTTCCAACAGACCCCTCTCAACATTTCCTAAAGAAGACATGACCTTCCGAGCTCTTTCCCAAATCAGACCTTCTTCTTGTAGCATTTCAGACTCCTCCTGTAGCATTATAGGCTCCTCTTGTAGCATTATAGACTGCTCATGTAGCATTACAACGAGGAGGAGAAATTTGATTCTATTGCTGGTTGGATGATGGAGAGAGGTAGGGATGTGAGTGGAGAGTGTGAACATGCAATGGGTGGCTAGAAAAATGTAGGAATACACTTGTATAATATGTCCTATAGCTATGGTTCTGTTGATTTCCTGGAGTCCTGCAAAAGAGATGTTGCAAGAGTGGTGTAAGAACACCTTCATTGTGTTTTTATTTTCAAATTTTCTTCCTTTTTTGAGACATGCAGGCTACCTATGCAAAGTTTTTAAACATGCATGCCTTCCTTAGGTGCCTCAAAGGAGGTTTTCACTTGGGGATCTTTTCATTTTTTTGTTTTTTTTTTTGTTTTTTGCTTTTTCTCCTGGGCTGCCTTATAGAGGTTTTCAACCCTAGAGTTGGCCTAAGATGTGTCATGGAGGTTTTCATCTAGGTCCCCTCTTTTTTTTTTCTTTTTTTCTCTCATTTTAAAAAAAAATTGTGGACTAGGCGTTGTCATTCTCCCAATCACATTCAGTTCTCTGCTGAATGGACTGACAAACTCTTCCTTGGACACAGGTATTTTATACAACTTCAACCTATAGCCATTCACAAGTAGGGGAATACCTTCCTCATCAATGGTTCTAATCTGGACAGACCCATTCTCATGACATTTTTCTACTAGATATGGAGCAACCATCTTGTCAATAACTTCCCCTTGAAACCCTTGAATCTAGAATCATACAACAGGGCCCAATATCCTTCTTAAAAAGTCTTCTCCCTAATGTGTTTTTCATGCCAAATATTCCTCTACAGTTGGATTACTTTAGTGTGTAGGAGAACTTCCAGCCTGAACTCATCTAAGCCATTAAGTTGGAGCATGCCCACCTCCCTTAATCTGTTTCCTTTTTTAGATACTAGTATCCATAAAAAATTCCATTGTTCAACAATGTTTAATAAACGAAGGCAACTCCACCTATCTGACAGCCGCTGGTGTCTAGAAGCTACTCGATTCCCCTGACCTAATACCATCCACTATCACTCTTCATGCTTAGGATGGTCACCCCTCGCAGCCCCTAGGCTTATATCACAATTTCCCCATCATTGTTGCCAAAAAAATGGTCTTGATTGATATCAAATTCATTGATGCTCCTTTATATTATAACATCTTGTTGGGTCGTAGTTACACATACACCATGTAAACTATCATATTCATTTTATTTTGCAAGATGCACTTCCCTCATAATGGAAATATCATCACTATCGATCAATTGACTTACTATGACCTTCAGTCTCAAACCTGTCCTCGCACCATCATTTCATCGATGGTTGGAAATAACACCACCCTACCATTACTGATGTTTCCCCTATAGTCTATAAAGATTCCACACTACTTGGGGCCTATTATGGCCCACTGTCTACTCCTTCTTTGTCATCTATTTCTGTGATTGTTCTTGCTGGAAGGTATAGAGTGAATTTCTTTGTTGAATTCCCATCATAAATATACATATCACCAGATCTACAGCTAATGAAAGCATCAACTATGGCCATCCAAGGTCTTCATAATATGAATGGATGTCCTCCTAGATTGTTCTCGGGGGTTAAGATAATAAAATCAACAGGATATTCCAAAGAATCTAAGGATACTGAAATATATTCTAACACTCCATCTGGTTCGATTACAGATCTATTCACTAATTGCAGTAATGTAGGTGTGTAAAGAAGATTAGGAAGCTTGAGCTATTCCATGGTTTGTTTGCTCATGATGTTTATTTCTACCCCTAAATCAATCAATATATATGGAATTTCAACTCCATTGATATGAGTTTTCACAATTGGACTTCTTGGATCTACATATTTTTGTATGGAAATTTTTCCCATCATTATATCTGCTATTTTTCCTACAAGGTGAATTCTTTTTGTTTCTTTTGCTTTTCTTCCTGGTTTCTTTATGCTCAACTCATTTATTGTTTTAGATAGGATTGTAATCTCCTTAATGGCTTGGAACAAAGGTATTTTGATACAGACATTTTTTAATTCATCTAGAAAATCATAATTAGGCAACATGATCTGCTTTTCTACTCCTCTATCAACCTGTAATCTTTCAGGAAAAGGAGGTGTAGAAGTAGATACTAGTTGCTGAATGATAGGAATTGAGTTCACTGGTTCTTTCTATTTTTCATTTTCAGTGTTTTGGTTTTGGAGAGATGTTCCCTCAAAAATTTTATTAGTTTGTAGAGAATCTTCCTCAGAATTGTCTTGTTCCTAAATAACTATAGAAGGCCTTTCCTTTTCTAATATCATACCAGATCTTAGTTGAACATCATTAAGATCTAGAGGAGTGATCATATAAGTTGGAAATTGTTGTCCTTCCACCATGTAAGTATTCTGAGGATTTTTATTGTTGGGGTTTGGTAATCATTGGGCAGGTAGTTGATTTGGTCTTTGCTGAAATGGCAGTAAAAGTTGAGGATTTTGGTTTTGTTGTGGAAATGGTAATGAAAATTGAGTGTTCTAAGTTTGAATTTGTGGCTATTGATTTTGTTGTGGAATGTGTGGGGAAGGATAATTTTGATATGATGGAGGATATTGATAATATTGAGAAAATATCCCATAAGGAATTTGTACTCCTTGAGCCCAAGGTTGAGATTGAGATGGAGGTTGAGGCCAAGGTTGCTACCAAGAATTCCAGTTTGGTGGGGACTGAAGATACATTTGATTGTTAAATCCCTGATTTTGTGGCCCCTACCAAGGTTTTCTAGAGACAAAGCAAAGAGGTTCTACTGAATTTGGAACTATTTCTTCTTGAAAAATAGCCTTAAGACCTGGAATCGAAGGACAACCCTTGGTCTCATGATTCTCTACTCAAATCATACAAGTCTCTATAATTTTTTCATCCAAAGGGCATTCTCTTAGATCATGTTTTTTTCTTCTGCATTTTGAACAGAATATAGCTAAAGCATCAACCTTGGTTTTCTGCATGTTTTGCAACTTAAGGGTGTCTATTTGCTCACTAAGACTCCCTAGAATATCTGTTTTGAACTCATCAAGCATATTACCAATTTCTACCCTACTCACTGATCCAGTTGCATATTCATTTACTCTAACAAGAGAAGGATCTCTTGGACCTTTCCTGGTTTTGGATTTCCCTCTTGAGAGATGAACACATAATTCTCCTATGTCATTTAATGAGAGTTGAGAGATATCTCCCTTCCCCATCATGTTAAGGATATATATCCACTTATCTCTAATGGCTTTTAATTAAAGAGCTTTTAAGGTATCTTCATCTAAATTGTCCATGTTTTATCTTTTCAAATTATAGTTGAATCTCTGAATCAAATCCTTTAAATTTTCATCCTCTCTTTGCATCATTTTTAACACTTCATCTTTGTGATTGGTAGGCATGCAATAATCCAAATACCTATCGAAAAACACTTTTTTCATATCATTCCATGTTCTAATGGATTGATTGACTAACCCCATGAACCACTTCAAAGCAGCTCCTTTCAGTGTTGAAGGGAACAACTTAAGTTTTTGAGAGTCTTCTAGATAATCATAGGTTCTGTACAAGACTTCAAACTCAAATAAAAATGTTTCAAGATCCTCACTTTTTAACCCATGGAAATTTGGGAGGACAGAAGGTGAGATATTTTTCATTGTGGCATTTGTTTCTTCATCCACTATAGGGAATCCAAAAGAATTATCTATTTCCCTATTTCCTCTGCCTCCTCCATTATTTCATTTTCCTCCATTATTTCCTCCAACTCTTCCTCTACCCCCTCCTGGAAACAGCGTGAATTCTCCATCCTCTCCTTCTTCTGCCATTATAGTTTCTTCAGAGTCAGTATAAGGTTCGACCTGCAAGGTTACTTTATCTTCCTCTGTTTATTCTATTAATGGGACATGGGAACGAGGTTATACTTCTTCTTCCTCACCAGGTATTCCTATTTCTTCAACTAAAATGTGTTCCCCTGTGAAGGTGAAAAAGGCTACTCCTGTTGTTGGAGACCCAAGATTTTTCTCCTCTAGGACTGCCTTGGTAGATGAAGTAGGAGATTCTTTTGATTGGATTTCTGACCCTGGAATTTAAGGAGTCCTATGGCTAGGAGTATGAGCTTGAGATGGAGGTATATCTCTTATTATTCTTGGTGGATTAGGTGGTGTTATAGGAATTGAACTTCTGCCTCTAGCTATAAATCTACCCCTAGAGTCTCTTTCTCTGTGCATATCATTTTTTTTTAATGTAAGAGATAAGGTTACCTAGTTACACTTCCCTGATAACGGTGCCAAAATGTTTTTTCAATTTAGTGTCCTAAATTGCTTTGCATAAATTATCAACGGAGGCTCGTAAGCTGATGAAGTGTAGTGCATTGTATGTGCTAGTTAACCCTTCTTACTTCATTGTTTTGTATTTTATATTGTTTTGGGGGTTTGTGTTCTTTGATTCCTAATGATGTACATTTTGAACTATGAGAAACTGAATCTAAATTTCCTAAAGGTGAACCAAGAGCTTAAAACTAGTCAAAATCTAAGTTAAAAGAAGGAAAAACAGAGCATGTGTACTATCTTCTCATCTAATCCTAATTCATGAATAATTCTTAAAACTAGAAGGTAAAGTTGTAAGTCATGTTGAAATAAATACAGAGAATGAAATTAACTGAAGTACTTCTAGTTACTCTAACCTTCAATTTTGGAATATAACCTCCTTGAGATGGAATTCAAGCAAATTCTGTACTTCATGATCTAGAAAAAACTAAATAAAAACATGCAAAAGTTAACTGATTGGTTTCAACCTTTATGTAAAGTGAATGTTTAACCATTTAGTTTAGGATGGATATCAGCTTGAAATGGTGATAAAAAACATTCATTAATACAGTGCATTGACAAATTGAACTAAGAAATGAATAACAAAAACAATGAGTAAACTAATCAACAATGCATCCTCATTACTTTCAATCTTACTCTGTTTAGAAACAAAGTCATTTCCTTTATGAAATGGATTGGAGAAACAAGACTACACAATTGAATTCTAACATTATGCTATTGATTAAAACTAAAAGAAATCAACCTAAGTTACAAACACTGCTAAAATCAAATGATGAAATTAAAACTGAACAGAAAGAAGAAAACAAATGAAAAGAAAACCTCCTTCAGCGCAGGGGCCCTCGGCAACTAACTAGGTTGAGCTGCTAACTTAATTCAAAATACTCCTTCAAATGATCATCAATCAACACACGACTTTGTATTATAAAACAAGAACAAAATTCTAAAATTACAGAGCTAATAAGTTTAAACTTAATACATCAAAAACTTTGAACTCCTTCTAGTTCTATTCAACTAGTATTTAAAAGAAATTATTCATAACTATCTTTTAAGGAAAATTAGCTACGAGTGGTCTACACGTATTACAACCAATCTGCGTAAATGTTTGATCAGCTACAGGTGACTTGAATTCGAACAAGGTGGTTGCACAGAACCATTGACATAGGTGGCTGATCCGAGTTAATGCTTCAATAGAACTGTTGGATTTATTAATTAACCACGAAAGGGTAGACAAAGAGTCTTATTGCTTCCAGGTTTCATACATTTGACTCCACCTTTGACTGTGGTCTTGAGCTAGCTTTTTTATCGATCTGGGCTAGGTGACTAGGATAGGATCCATTTTGAGATGATCCTAGAGATGCCCATGTGACAGGTTTCTTCGTTTGACACCTGTAACCTGCTAAACCATGGAAGTAGCTACGGAACACACAATTAGCTGCAGAATATGCTACATTCTGTAGCTAATTTGCAAAAACTTATTTCAAATAGCAAAAACATACAAGTACAACATGTCAATCATTTAATGTCCTCCTTGAGACAAAATCTATCATTTATTATTGATGGGGATCTGTCTTTTTATGGAAAACAGGAGAAATAAGTGAGAAAAATTGTCAAGGAGAGAGTAATTCTGAGGTTCAACACCCTCCTAGTGCATCTAGTAGTGTTGACTCTAGTCCCATCATTCTTCCCCGTGCTAAAGAAATTCTAGAGTCCCATATTGCTCAAGATAACCCTAGGGACGACCCACCTAATCATCTCTCCATCTGACATCAACAACCTAGTCACTTAGACATTATTGTTGACCAACCCCACTTTCGTCTAAGTGAGCATCAATGAATTATATCCAAAGCCACTCTTTGGTATTGCGACACTATGTATGCAAACCCAACAATTCAGTCCCTTTGACTAATATATGTAGTGCCAAACAATATTAGTAATACACCATTTCCTTTCTCGAACTATATCTATACATTCTTGCCATAAGAAGGCATCCATAAAACAAGTAGATGTCAACCACACAACCTACTGCATAACCACATTACATACCAAGCATCCATACATGTATTTGGAATCCATTATTCTAAATACATTCGACATGTCTACATCATGCTATAACCATACATACAAAATTGGGGGGAACCTATGCCCCTCCATCCACACATCATCCTCCAGAGAATCTTGTGCCAGTTGGGCCAAATTCTTGAATCACTTATTGTAGCACTTGGAATAGAATGATGCTTCACATATTCATCCAACTAGGGGAATCACTCCCACTTTTTCATACTCGATCAGTCCCCTCCATCACATATGTTGGGGGGAAGTATCCCATGCTTGGTGGCATGATGCCACCCACTTTTGGCCACTATCTCACTTGGTCAACATAAGTCTCAGCCTAGACCCCAATGAGCTATGTATGGTATGATATCCTTTCATATCTTGGACAATTTTTCCTACCAACTTCTTCGGTAAGCCATATACTCATCTCATATAACATATGATTGATACCATGTCTTCAAATATTCTATCCTATGTGATACCACAGTTACCACACAATCCCCATGTTTGATTTGGTGGGCAAGGATGGTCCTAGAACTTATTTAGTAGTCCATTCCTCTATTCCTTTCTTACCTTGATTCTTCACTAGGAACCATCCTTCCAAGAAGAATTAAGGCCATTTTATACAAGTAATGCGACCTACCCAAAAGTTGCAGATCTAGATTTTGACGGTCGGTTTGTCCACTACGAGTTCACCAAGATTTAGGGTCTCCTCCTCCTCTCTAATTTATCCAACAAATCAATGCACAAATGAATTGGATTTGGGGGAAAGAAGCCATTTTATAGGAAAATCCATATTTTTTCCCTTGGCCATTATGAGCAAACTATAGCTCGATTTGACAAACTATCAACACTATTGGAAATACCTCATCAAGCACTATAATGGGTCTCTCTTCGTTTTTTGTAACTTGAAACTTTCCAGGAAGCCATTTTTTTCCATGAGGTCTCTCTTTTCCACCTCTCAAAATTGAATCTCTCCATATGAGTCACCTGTACTCTGGCACCACTTTTACCTTGCACTTGTCAACTTAGGTGTTGAGTTTCATAATGAGTAACCACCATTTACTCATGCTTTTAGGGTCCCCTTTGGGCCTCCACCATGTGGCAGGATCATAGAGTCACCCTTGTTCAAAGCATCAGAGATGAGTCGCCTGTAACTCCCTCCTCCCACATCTACCCAAGTAACCGACCTACCGGGGTAAACATGTGACGAGAGGCTACTATGATTAGATTCAACCTCCTATGCGACCTTAAGGAAGTGGAATCGACGGAAAAACAACATACATACCTTCCACATTAGCTACAGGACTCCTAGGAACCATCCCAACCACTCAAGTAGCTAGCTCCTAGGTACCACTGAGGTTTTAGATCAATTGATCCCTAGAAGCTCCCATGACATGGACTTGATAGCGTCTAGGAGGCTCTGGATGCTCTCATAAAAAGGCATGCCAATATCTAGGGACTATTTTTTCCAGTGTTGTGCTAGCATCCTTAGGATTTGAGCCACTTTTTTAGGCCCAGAGCCTAGGTCATGGCCCAAAATTGAATGAAACCTTCAGAACAGAGAGATAACAAGGAAACAATGATGCAAATGTAAATAATTTAACAAGCCCTTAACCGGACCCCTACTAGTCATGACATGAATTTCGTCAAACATATCACAAATATGTAATCCACAGGTGTAAACAACATATTTAAGAATATGGGTCTCATACTTATTTGAGAATCACTATGAAGCATTGTTCCCTTTTATAATTTTCTACATTATCATCTATTAGGTCATAGATACATTGTTCATTCATTTACAAGTAAAAACGCGATGAGATCCATACATAGCCACTATCATAAAACATATACATAACCAAAATAATATCAAAAGAAACACCAAGGAAATCAAAGCCACATGATCCACATATAAACCAATATAATACTCATCGAAATACAAGGAGAAATAACCTCATATTGATGATGAAAAATCCAAGCCCGAGATTGGACTACCACATTCCACTTGACCATAGAATGGCTGATCCAAATCTCTCTATAGACATTCAGCCCCATTCCATATTCCAAGCATGAATGTGGGACTCAAACCAAAGGAAACAACCAGGGCATCCTAAGGCTAAACCACCTCACCCTCATCAATAGAAACCAGGCTTTACCAATCCATCCTGGATCACTAGGCCAACACAATAAACATGTGATAACAGGATTTACCATGATCTCCACCAGATCACCAAGAAAAAATAAGCATGGATGCCACCAGATTTATCCAGCTACATCATGAGAAATTTTTCCTATCTCCTAGTCTCGAAGGATTTAATGCAATCCACAGTCTCATCCATGGATCACTAGGCCCTAAATAGAGACACCACCATATAAGATTTATCGTATATCCCACCATTCATGGACAAGGATTCCTAGGCCTAATAAAGGGAAACCACCTTTGAGGATTTACCATATATCCCTCCATTCATTGGCAAGGATTCCTAAGCCCACCAAGGAAACACAATCCTGGATTTACTACAACCCAGAGTCTAGCTCAGGGGTCACTAGGCCAGTGGATTTACCATGATGCACTGTCCGGTTCAGGGACCACTAGTCCATGTGCTCTATCATTTGGAGATCCACCTCACTCAGCTTTGAATCCATACAAAAATCCAGCTCCACCAAAATATAATAACCCCATCACACCATGGCTATTTGGAAATGGAAAGGCTAGGCTGAAAACATTGTCACACTTGGAAAATCCCATGCCATAACAACAAAAGAACCACATGAAATACCATGCTTGCCAAATCTAGCAAGGAAAACACACATGCAAATCAATACCTATAAATAATACTGTTGTAGTTGTTTGATTCTACTCTTCCTTCCTTGCTCCTTCCTTCCTCTTGCCTTCATTTCCTTTCTTGATCCAATGAAAAACCCTGAGAAAAAGCTTGCCAACTGATCCTCAGAAGCCTTTTATCAACGAGGCCTCTATTTTCTTCATTTTCCATTATTTTCCTTCATTTTCCTCCTCACATGCAAACTGTGACCTTTCACCTTCCTTTTCTCATATTTTCCTAATTAAATGTGCCAAAAATGCCATTTTCCTTTCCAAAGCCCTTGCCTTTTCTGATTTCCTTAGCCATAATAAACCGAATGAACACCCATTAGGATTGTTTTCCCACCATTCAACTTGGAATACATGCCCCATGACCGTGGTCTTATATATTTTTACATGGATTTTTAACCAGGGTTGTTACATCGCCCTTCCATCCAAAGATTTTTTTTAGAGTCCCATTGAATCCTATTATAGTACATCATCCACCTTCACGTCACATTCATCCCATTTTGCTCACATTTTGCCTTTGGCTATTCTGATGTGTCTCTTAAAATATTGTGTCTAAGTAATTGACCATCCCATATGGAATCGATTTAGCCAGTGCTAGGTCAACCATGCATCATCCCACCACTCATCTTATTCCTCCTTCATATTCCCTAGTGTCGATCTATTAGTCACATTTCTATATCCCTTGTGCCTTTGTTGAGGAATCATAATTGCCTCAACTTTGGTGGGCCCTATTTATCGAATTCAACACATATTTTATAGGAGAGTAGTCTATAGGGAAATGTACCTTGGTTCATGCATTTCTCATTATTTAGCACCTCAGATCAAGCAAAGGGAATCATCATTTCCCTTTGACTTGGTTGTTTCCCGTGTGATCGATTCCAACTCATTATCAAATGACCGAGAATTGTACACTTGATGGTGTTATAGACATTTTTGTGCCTAACAGCATAGAGCATGAAATGTCAATAATCTGAGGGATCCAAAGTCCCTAAACATGTTGTTCCTACCCCTAGAGGAACAAGGTCAGCAAACCACAGCACTACAGTTCAGTTCTCCACTAAAAACACTCAAAAACAGGTCAGTTTTGGATCATTGCAGCTGCTCCACTAGGCATCTGCGCTGCATAGCAGGTACAACAAAGGCTACCTGTGTTGCAGAGCAAGTAGGACAAAGGCTACCTACGCTGAGCGTACTTGGACATGTGGAGGAATCTTTTCTCAATGTGCCAGTGCCCAGGAAGCTTCTAAATTGACACTTGGATCAGAAGATTCGCCTAATGATGAGTTAAGAGGTTCTAAAACTCCAAGTGGAAGGCAGAAACTCTGAGTGAAGGACTGAAGAACAACTGGAGTTGAAGAGGACAACAAGTCACACATAAAGCTGATTTATCTTCACTCCAAAACTCTATATAAGGATCTCATCCCATGGGATCTAGAGGCCGGAATTGAGTGCAAAGAATTGTTGTTGGTTTACAGTTGTTAGTATTGGGTGATTGCTTGAGGGAGGTGAAGAAGAGATTTCTCTCCGTCGGGAAGGTGATGCTGGATTGGACCTCTCATGGTTGTATCACCGCCTGAACCTTACTTCCATATATTAATAAAGCATTTGAGGTTTCTTCTATTCGCATGTGTTTCAATGATGGTTTGTTTCATTTGCATCTTTGATTTATGCTAATCCTTGAATCGATTATACATGCATGCCTCTTGTAGTTTCCTTTTCTTGTCTTATTTGCAGGATCTCATGTAGCTGGGCCCGTGAAAAGACTTGTATCTGGGAGCAAGCGGCAAACAAAGGAGATTGGATCGACCATTTGCGCAAGACATCGGTAAGTGGATCTCTTCCTTTTATCTCTTGCATGCTATAAAGAAGAAACTATAGATTGCTTTGCTTTCAGCTGTTGCTAAGGAACTGTCACCCTTAGAGTGGGTTAGGGTCATTCCGAGTTGGATACTTTTCCCCACAACAGACTGGCGACTCCGTTGGGGATCGTGTCTTGTTGGTAGCTTGTGTATTCTTACTATTTATCTCTTGAACAAAGGGAGTACCGAATCGAACTGCATTCGAATCCTTCGAATGCAAAGTAGAGGGCAGCTACTCTAGCCCAGTGCTGGGCATGTTCATGATTTAAAGAGCTGATCCACAAGGACTCTTTTTAGCTCTTTGTGATAGTGTTCATCTTCCTTAATCATCCTCTAGAGTATACTTGACTGATAGCTTCTGATTTGGCCAAAAACCGCTCATTTTTGAGCAAACTGTGACCCGGAATCTGAGAGAGACGTGAGTTGTCTCATCAGTGCAGCTGCCACAAAGGCTACCTGCACTGCAACGCAGGTCCTGAAGGGGCTACCTGCGTTGCATCTCAGATTGACAGTGCAGCACTTGCGCTGATCCAGTTTTGCCTTGTGCAACTAGGATTCTCCACTGTCTGTTGCCCAGTTTTCAGTATTGTTTTTTGCAGCCTGTTGTCAACCTGTATACCCAGCTGAAACCACTTCTCTTTGCCCTCATTCCACCTCAGTTGTATGTTGAAACCGTGATTGTTCTTATTGTATTTCTTGCTTTCATTAACAGTTTCCCATAGCGAAAGTGAACTAGTCTTGCTGTGACCTCTTGGATCTAGACCTGTGAGAAAGTGTCGTTGTGATTCTAAGAGCTAGTTTATTGTTGTTCATAGCTACTTGAGCATTTGATTTCGTTATATGGTTCGAATTTCAGTATTTCTTGTGTAGAAACGAGTAAATATTAAGGTGTTCTTTTGATTATTGGACAATACTTGTTTGCTTTCGCTTGAAGTTGAATTCGAAATCGTACAACAGCTCTCTTTTTGTCATTCACCAACATTAAGAGAGAAGAAAAGAAATACTTGCATTGTGCAAGTGCATTTTGACAATTTGCATGTCGATTTAGGAAAGTGCATTAGTGTGTGCTCTATGATCTGTTTGAAAAGATGATGTCTTTCTTTTCCTTCAGTAGTTAAGGTTTTCATAAGTTGAAAGAATTGAAAAAAAAAGCTTGCTTATCATTCTTAGACTGCATTTAGGAGTTGTCTCATACATCACGTGGTGATCCATAAAGGCAAACTGCTAAGCAAGATCAACCTAAAAAGAACTGAATTTATCTAAAAACGCTTTGAAACATAACGAAACATAGTAGAGGTCTAGGTAGAGACGTGAACTGGCGTCGTTAAACATAGTGGCTGTTGATCTCTACGAAGGTGGGTGATTCCTCCTGAGGGACGATAGCACTAATACGGACTTGTGCCCCTGCGTACCGTCGTGTATATTGGGGGACCCCTATAGGAACAAAGCCTTTATCCATAGGAAGCCGTGTCGGCCGCCCTACTAATCGCGATGCAGTGAACACAGCATTCACGAAGATCGACCACTCGTACTATAAAACGTATTCTGTGGTTTCGCGAAAGGTTTGGCACACCCTTGCCTAGAACTCCAGAGTAGTTTCTTTTGGCCTTTTTCAAACTCTATAACTGAAAAAGTCCATCTGAGCATTTGTCACTTCGGGCTCGTTAATACATCGAAGGAGACTAGAGTCATCTTTAGCTTTTTATCGACTCTTAAAAAGTGAAAAAGCAAGTTGTGTCTAAAGCGTCGTCATATAAAATTCATCTTAAACGGAACATAATTACCCTTGATTCCTACGTTGATCTTTAAAGTTGAGAACATGGAACACACCAACCAAGGGATCCCACAGGGGGGGACCCCTAGCCCTTTCTCCTCTTGGGGAGAAGTTGGTGCGCCCCACATGGCCACATTGTCGCTTCCAGGACTGACAATTGGCCTGCCAGTTTGGCTATTCTCAACCGCTGTAGTTCAGACCACCACGGTTCCTGAACAGTCGAGTCAACAGTTAGACCAGTCTAGAACTACCCTCCAGCCTTACACTTCTTATGAGCCTTCCTCCGATCCTTCTTCTTCGAAAGGTCAAGCCGCCAAAAGCGCGGCTCCCATAGAAAAGAAGAAGGAAAAGAAGAAGAAAGAAAAGAAGCAGAAGGAGCCAAAGGCGCCTGGGGGCAAGCAAAAGGTATCTAACGAAAACCCACACACAGCACGGACCGGGCCCAAGTCGCCATGTGTCATATGTAGAGGGAACCACTTCCACAGTGATTGTCCCAGTATTCCCCGGATACTAAGGGACTGGTCCCCTCGTTTGCACGATTCGGAAGCATCAACCTCTGACAACCGGGTTGAATGCTTACCGTCGACCAACGAACGTGAAGGTCCTAGACAACGAAGAGGATGGACATCCTCCTACGAACTGTGTGAAGGCAATCACACCCTCCGCTGTTGTCCCTTTTTAGACGAAGCAAAGAGAGTTTTGGAAGATCAACCGGTTGCACCGTTGCTACTTCCTCCTGGATACCATAAACTCGCGCCAAGTCCTTCGTTGGTCGAAAATACAGCTGCCCCGCTCATAGGGCTAGCTGAAGTGTCAGTCGCTGAAAGTGAACCTACTGAATCCGGACCGGACGGAAGTCCAAAGGTCGAAACGGCAGTTGACCCGGTTCTCCCTTCAGAAGTTTCATCTTCAAATACCACAGTCACTGAGGATTCATCTTCAGCTGACACCCCTACCGAAGAGAGTCAGGATGACACCGTCCAGATTCTTTTCATCAACACCGATTCTGATGAACATCAGGGAAATGTGCCCACTCCTTTATCGCAGGAAGGAGCTTCATCAGGATCATATCCGGCCGTATATTCGGTCCCACCACCAAGCAACCTGGTTGTGTCCTTTGATTGGAACCAACTAGGCAGACCCCGGTTACCAGCCAATATACCGTTTAGAATTATAGTCCAAATATACAAAATGGTGATGGCTGGAACTATCATTGATGAAGGGGTGTCTGTGAGTATCCTGTCCTCTATTGCTTGGAAAGCACTGGGTTGCCCGGCGCTTTTGCCCGAGACAAGGCGTCTCTCGGGTTTTGACAGAGGAACCAGTCGACCATTAGGGATTCTACCTAATGTGCCTATTACACTGAAAGGGAAGGCTGTCAAGATGAATTTGATGGTCGTCCAAGGACCCTTGGATTATAATCTACTCCTTGGACGAGACTACATATATTGCATGGAAGCAATAGTCTCCTCACTCTTTCGAATAATGTGTTTTCCATACGAAGGAAGAATGGTCAAGCTCGTAGACCAACTTTCATTTCCGGGATCACGCATTGCCAATAGTCGCATACATACCCTAAATGATCTATTCGATCAAGAAAGGTCTCTTCCCCCGGTTCTTCTTCCTGATGAAGGCGAGTGATTCGGGAAAGGAACGCAGGAGCCCAGGGGGCATGCATCCTGGTCTGCTATGGAGGCAGAAAAAACCTTAGGTGTAAAGTAGAATTTCCGCGGAAGAATATGACTAGTCCGTACCCCGTCCCCCTCCTTCATCTTTGTGAATCTTCCTCTGAGCCATCTTCGTGGAGAAGAAGGACAAGAAGACAAAGAGAGAGTTCGACTCTCAGAAGGGGCTGTTAGGGATGAGGTTGTTCTGGAATAAGATTCTTTTGTTAAAGTTAAGTGTCTGACGTTAGTCACGTCATTCACCGTTGTCTAAATAGGTAGGCTCTACCAAAGAAGGGGATCCGTTTGTGGCAGCAAGTAGGTACCGGCTTTGGGTAAATGGCCAGCCTCACCCATTAAAACAAATGTTTTAAAGGATAAGTAGGGGCAGCCCCCCAAAGATAGAGACGTTGTTGTTGCCACAGATTGTAACCATCTTTGGATAACCTAATGATAGACATCGCCGAAGAAAGTTTCTGTTTGAAAAATTAGCAGAACAATCTTTGGGTAACCTGAAAGAGGTAAGCCTCACCTGTTGAAAACAAAGGTTTTTGACGGATAAGTTGGGGCGACCTTGAAGTTAGACTTACACCTGGGGGCATGCAAACCTCTTGGAATGCAGGCGCGGGCGGCTTTTTAGTTTTAGGTAGGACTAACCCCTCTAACCCGTAGGATGGGCTGATACCCAGCTTGCACAAAGAGAGGATATGGAGCAATACATAGGAAGATGAAGCTCCTTAAAAAATAGCGATCTTCCATGAGACCTTACTACTTTATGACTGGTAAAAACGAGCAGTTTTGGCAAAGTTCATGCTCGTTAAAAAAAAAAAAAACGCAAGATACGAGCAGTTTTGGCAAAGTTCATGCTCGTTAAAAAATAAACGCAAAAACCGAGCAGTTTTAATGCGGAAGTTCATGCTCGTTAAAAAATAAATGTTAAGCTTGTGAGCAAGCTTCCCCCAGAGTTCAAGCTCACTGGAAAAAATGAACCGGTAAATAACCATTTGAGACCTTAAAATCATCAGCCATAAAAGCCTTGGTCGTGTTTGTGCACCATCACCTCCACCTTTCATTTGGCCGATCATTCACCTCCACTTGATTGTTTACCTATTTTGAGGAACAGCTGCGAAGAGTGATTTCACCTAGCCATCCTTGTAATACTGCCGTGATTGGAAAATTCCAACCTCTACCTGGAATCTGCTGCTATCCCTGTTTATCACTCGTTCCTCAAAAGACGAGTCTTCTTTGAGCTCTTTTCACTAACTCGTAAAATATGAAAAGTTTGCCGAGTTTTGGCCTTCCAGCTCGTTAAAAGGACCGGAAGAGCTATCCCTCCTCTAGATTTTAATCTTTTTGGACCTGAGGGATTATTGCACAAAAAGATCGAGCGCTTGTCTAGTTCGGCTTGATAAAGATATCGAACATTCATCCCTTCTGTATTGTTTTATACTTTTTCGGACTTAAGGGATTAGGTGACGAAAAAGGACCCCTGGAGTCTACTTTATGTACCCTTTTCAGACTCTCTAAAGATGAAAAGGACCGAGTTGTCATTGTCGCTGGGCTCGTTAAAAATATTAGATAGCGACAAACTTGTCTTTAGATGAGAACGAGTTTCCCTATCGCTAAGCTCATTAAAAACATAGCGATGGGCTTGCCCGAAGGGCAGGTTATAGATCAAGCATATGTTATCCTCCGCAAGCTTGACAAAAATAAAGAGGCACTGGTCAGAAATGACTGGGGAAAAATTGGGAAGAACCTCAAAGCTTAATGGTAGCAGGTCGCTCTTGAACATGACACTTTTGCCTCCGTAAATATCGGGTTGGGTTATTATCATTCACCGGTCCCTTCACCATGGTCTCGCCATACCATCCATACATGGGGTAATGCTACCGATCCATCACATCAGTGTCGTTATATGTTCAAGAGATGTCATTCAGAAAGTGTCAACCGGGTCCCATCCACTACCATACATCATCTTTCATCCTTCCATGACCGCCACCCTGAATCATATTTCACAGATCGTTTTCACCATCATCACTAGCTCTGTTCCGTGTCACTGATGTGGGAGTCATTAAGGCCCTCCTTTGACGGATCACTTCTTGTCGACATCAGCTCATTATCCAAGAAGTTGATCTAGGAACACCCCCTCAGTACTTTGAAGCTTGCATGCCTCAATGGCAAGTTTCTCACTTCCGGCGATAGGTATACATTAATGACCTTCGACCGGAAGACTTTGCGTGGTGTTCGACGTCAGATCCTATATTCACGCCACGTGAATTGTGCTGCAGTACCTTGAGGGTCATCATCATTATCGGTGATTCCTCTCGCGCTTGTTAACGGTTTACATTATTGACTGGTAATCAAGCGATGTCTTTCCATGTTCGACTTCAAGAAATTCTCACATGGATCGACTTGTACTTAGTGTGAAGATCGGAAGTTTGAAGACCCCGAATCTAGTTTCATCCATCCGGGCTGCGATATATATTCAGGAGATAAAAACATAGACATGTGCAGCAGATGATCATCCTACTAAAAGGATGATAATTAAAAGCAGAGAATTATCAGTCTATTATCAGACGATCGTTTGTTTATGTACAGCGAATGTATTTATAAAGCTGAGCATGGGAAATGCCCGCATCAGCTAGATCATGAAAAGAAAGTATGAAAAGATAATGTATTGTATTGTATTTTGTTACAGGTCACCTCCCGACGATTGAATGAACTTCGGATCCTCCTAATAAAGCATTTCACCCGATAAACGACCTCATACTTTAGGGGGCAACTGTTATAGACATTTTTGTGCCTAACAGCATAGAGCATGAAATGTCAATAATCTGAGGGATCCAAAGTCCCTAAACATGTTGTTCCTACCCCTAGAGGAACAAGGTCAGCAAACCACAACACTACAGTTCAGTTCTCCACTAAAAACACTCAAAAATAGGTCAGTTTTGGATCATTGCAGCTGCTCCACTAGGCATCTGCGCTGCATAGTAGGTACAACAAAGGCTACCTGCGTTGCAGAGCAAGTAGGACAAAGGCTACCTGCGCTGAGCGTACTTGGACATGTGGAGGAATCTTTTCTCAATGTGCCAGTGCCCAGGAAGCTTCTAAATTGACACTTGGATCAGAAGATTCGCCTAATGATGAGTTAAGAGGTTCTAAAACTCCAAGTGGAAGGCAGAAACTCTGAGTGAAGGATTGAAGAACAACTGGAGTTGAAGAGGACAACAAGTCACACATCAAGCTGACTTATCTTCACTCCAAAACTCTATATAAGGATCTCATCCCATGGGATCTAGAGGCTGGAATTGAGTGCAAAGAATTGCTGTTGGTTTACAGTTGTTAGTATTGGGTGATTGCTTGAGGGAGGTGAAGAAGAGATTTCTCTCCGTCGGGAAGGTGATGCTGGATTGGACCTCTCATGGTTGTATCACCGCCTGAACCTTACTTCCATATATTAATAAAGCATTTGAGGTTTCTTCTATTCGCATGTGTTTCAATGATGGTTTGTTTCATTTGCGTCTTTGATTTATGCTAATCCTTGAATCGATTATACATGCATGCCTCTTGTAGTTTCCTTTTCTTGTCTTATTTGCAGGATCTCGTGTAGCTGGGCCCGTGAAAAGACTTGTATCTGGGAGCAAGCGGCAAACAAAGGAGATTGGATCGACCATTTGCGCAAGACATCGGCAAGTGGATCTCTTCCTTTTATCTCTTGCATGCTATAAAGAAGAAACTATAGATTGCTTTGCTTTCAGCTGTTGCTAAGGAACTGTCACCCTTAGAGTGGGTTAGGGTCATTCCGAGTTGGATACTTTTCCCCACAACAGATGGCCTAGTGATCTAGCAAATTGTACCCACATTTCCTGGGTATATCTGATTTGTTCCGTACCTCATGAGGGGTTGGCCCCTCAGGTAGCCCCCACATGACTAGATGACAACATATTATGATCAAGTCTTAGATGTTGTTCCATTGATTTTATTGGCTCGATTTCTCCCGATTGCAAAGCCCAAAACATGCATCTGTCCATCAGATAGTCCATTTAGATCTTCAGATCCCTTTTGTGTTTAGCATGAATTATTTAGTTGTGATATATCCCCTCCTCTCAGTTTGGGGGGGAATTATGTCTCATGTTCTTAGATTTGAAGATTATTATATTTAGTTTTGGCCTTTTTTTTTTAGGAACATTATGTATATGAGTCTCATTGCATTATTTGTACTCAGTTATCTCGTTGCGTATGGGTATGCCTCCACCACCTCATTTGAGATTATGTACTTACCAATAAGAGGAGACTTCTATCAGACAAGTAGGTCTCGCCCCCTCCATTCTAAGTCCTTCATTGCCTTGCTTCAACTCTCTCTCTCTCTCTCTCTCTCTCTCTCTCTCTCTCTCTCTCTCTCTGGCTCCCCTTCGGTGTCATGTGAAAGTGAAACCTACAATGTATTTCAGTCATATTATTTGCTCCTAACAATCTTACATTTGGGGGAAATCTTCTATCACCCATGTTCACCTAGCCGTTTCTTACTAGGTTGATCGAAATACACCATATAGGATGACTTTTACCATGATAAAACCCACTTTCACCATAAGAAATAATTTAGCAAACCATTTTCCTAAATTATTTCTCATTAAAATCCAAAAGCCCCATGAGAATAATTAAATAAATCATTGTTTATTTAATATTTGTAGAAATAATTATTAAATCATTATTTGATGATTATTTCTTTTTTCTTTTCACTTAATCACATTGGAATAATTAAATAAATCATTATTTATTTATTATTCCATATTTCTCCCTATTTTCCTTATAAGATAATTTATAATTAAATCATTATTTAATAATTATTTCAAATTCATATTTGTCTTAATCCTCACAAAGTGATTTATAAATATTTTTTATTTGTTAATTACTTTAACCACTTTCTAAATAAAGATATTTGACCACTTTTATTAACTTTCCTTCTAAAACAATATAATAAAATATTCACAGTGACTAGATTTTTATTTAGTCAATAATATTTATTTTCTACTTTTCAATCTATTCCAATATTTTGTTATAAATAGAGGGCTTTCTCTCCATTATTCACCATGACCATTTTCATCACCCGCATTATTGTCTCATACCATTTGAGCTCCCACTTGAGTTCAATCATGTTTTTTTCTCTTTTCTTCCCATTGCATACCACATATTGAGAGAGAGACGCAGAGTTGCTGAAGCACAAGTTGAAGAAGAACCCATCCAATAGAGGGGGATCTACAAACCCAATTCTAAAATAACTCCTCACCAGGTTTATTGTTCTTATTTAATGACATTAATATTTCATATTCTCCATTGGGTTGTTGCACTTATATTTTTGCTGTTATATATTTCTATTTGTATGTTATATTTTTCTATAGGGATTTTTTAACATTTTGTTGCAGATTTAAAGCATAGACACAACCATATTTTGTTGTTAGGGTTATACGTCACATATAACTTAAGTTATGGATTTTGGTACACTTCTCCAAAAAATTTACATTAACACAAAGGCTAATTACATATCCCTTTGAAAGGTGGCACCTACATTTATAAGGCCAAGTGACATACGTTCGTAGGCAAAGGTGCCCCATCGAGTAGAAAAGGTGGTTTTATATATGTGAATCTTCTTAACACGAATTTGGTTATAACCAGAGAAACCATCAAGAAGGGACATCATTTCAGAACCAACCACTTGTTGCAAGGTATGGTCCATGTTTGGTAAACGAAAATTTTCTTTAATACTTTTTTTTATTAGTGAATGGTACCAAGTTGGCCACCTATTATGAATATTTAACTGGAAAATTGATTTAAGCTTGAAGGAGTTTGTCTAGTTCTTTCCTAATCGTAGTTTCAAGAGCTGGGTTGACTAGTATTTGTATTTTCCTGGCTGGTTTGGCATCCTGTTTAATAGGTATAACATGTTGTATGATACCAGGATCAAAACCATAAAGTTCTTTATAAGCCCTGATAAAGATATCAAAGAATTATTTGAATAGGTTTGTGAATTTCTTAGTTTCTTCTCAGCTACATTGGACACCTACTTTTAATATATTTGGATCATTTTGGGTTCCAATATTCACCAATATTGTCTTCCCAACTTTCCTTTTAGACCCTTCATCATGTTTCTTCTTATAACTAGAGACATGAGTGGGTGAAAAAGTACTCTCTAGAGGTGAAAGACTGGTTGGAAAATTATTGTGTTTTAAGGATATGGTCTCATTGCCATTTAAGGGATGATTTTGGAAACAAGAACAAATGATTTCATCGTCTAAAAATACTTGCCAATATTCTTCATTCTTTGGTATATGAGGCCTGTAAATAGATTGGAAAACATAATCAAGCCTCTTAGGTAATATTTGTCTATAATGATTGGCAACATAACAACTAATTGATCTACAAAGGAATCAACTTCTCTCCTAACTTGGGTGATGTTGAAGGCTAAAAATTCAGAGATATTTCCACAAAGAGTCTGAGTATACCTATTGATAAACGTATTTATAGGAGAGTAGATCTTTTTAATTAAATTGAAATTTAAAACAGTTAAATGGCTACATCTTGGGTAAAATCTTGTTCAATTCCCAAAAGAAAAGCTTCAAACTCAGCAATGTTATTGGTGCATTGGATTCTAATCTAAATGAAAATTGATGCATTTTCCTAAGTGGTGAGTATAAAATGACTCCTGCACCATTACCTTTGTTGGGGGAAGCTCGATCAAAGTGCATATGCTAGAGTTGATCATCGTGATGAATTTTAGATGGGGTATGCATGCCATCTTCAGTGAAGAGTGAATATACTCTAATTTCTTCTTCAACATAATTGACATGAGGCTGAGGAATTCCTTCAATGTGTGGTTAAATATGACCTTCCCTAAAGGAAATTATAATCTTACCATTTTTGGGTAAGGTCATGTGCATACTATCAAGAGAAATGTACCCACCAGTCGAGACCTGCCAGTATCTACCTAAAACAATGGAATACTTTGATATTGTCATTTCCATGACTCCTATGTTGTAGGTTTTTCTAATCTTGGGATGAGTGCATATGTCTAAGGTAAGATTTTTTTATCTAACTAATTGATTCTTATAAAGAATTATTGAAAGAAAGAAATTTTATTGAGTGTCTCTAGAGAACTATAGCCCTAATTCCTCCATTATGACTTTGGGCATACCATTTGGCCCTGAACCTCCATCTCTAAATAATAATGAGCTATTTTACCATGGTTTTCATAGAAACACAGAAATAAGGGGTTTGAAGAGGGGTTTATGGATTGTTAACAATGAATACCTTTTCTTGAGGATCTTCTTCTTTAGATTGAATTTTGAGGGTGTTAATTGGTGTAGGTATTTTTCCCTCAAGGAAATTTATCAATTTCTTCTACTACTCGGGAATGGATGCCATGCCGAGTAGAGAGGAATCAACTTTAATGTTGGTCATCTACCTAAGAATGTCAAATTTTGGTAGTATCAAAGAAGGAGAAAAGGAAGAATGTACAATTTGGAAAGAATGAGAGGTATTCATAGATGGTTGTGAGTTCAAGGAGTTCTTGAATTTTATATTTTTAGGCTACTTGGAATCTTGGTTCGAAGCACTATGATCCATAAAATCACATCTCATTCTGATAGATAAAACCTCTTCACTATCTACCCAATCTAAGGTTTTCACAGAAGAGTTTGGTTTCTTACCAAAAATGGTTTCCCTTGCTATGATTCTAATTTTACAATTATTCTGATCATGGTATTCCTCACGAAAGTTAGACCATGGGTGAGAGAAAAGTGAGTTTGATTGATAAGCATGGTGAGTAGCATGGACATGTGTAGAAGAGGAAGCTTCAACTTGAGACTGGGTATTAAGCTTCCTTTGATAGCATATTAGTCTATTATTCATGCCTTGCATGAATTAAAGAAATTTCGAGGTCTAAAATGGGCCTCCTAAGGGATATTATAAAATAATAGTGAAAATAATAAAATAAGAATAGATTAAATCATCAAATTTTAGAGGGAAAAAAAGAAAAAAAATACTTTTTCAACTCGTATTTTCAATTTATCTTGCTGCGATTTAACTCAAATTTTGAGCGGGAGCACTCGTTAGATTCAAAATTTAATTTCTAATCTAAGGGGTACCCATGTTGCATACCTTAGATGGACCTTGCTACATGAAAAATGAAAAACACATGAAAAAATGTGATTGCAATCATGTTTTTCATGTATTTCTCTTTTTTGTGTAGTATGTTCCATCAAAATTTGTTGGGTCCCTATAATACTAGTGATTACCCCATTACTATTGTAGTTATACCCCTTATTTATATTGTTGTGTCCCTATTACCCCCATATTGTTATTTATGTGCCCCATAGAATCCCTCTATTGTTATTTTTGTGGCTTTATATTATTATTGTTAGGTCGGTTGGATTATATTGTGACTCCTTAGACTCCTATATAGAAAGGAGGTTTTGTCATTTGTATCATCGAAGAATTGTTCATTTATGTAATGTAAAGGAGGTTTCCCCCTCGAAGAGGCTGAATTCTAAGGCGTGGATTTATCTTTTCTATCTTTTCTTGAGCTGGTTTCATAACATTTGGTATCAGAGCTTTGGATTCTAGGGTTTCGCTGCTCCAAACAGGTCATCGTGGCATTTTCGCTATAACTTTTTTTCTCTGACGTTTCAGAAGTCGCAAAAAAAAACCCATTTGAGAAGAAATTGCGCTGAACCTTGGGTCCAAATTTCAGATCTTTTCGCGCGATATTTGCGGAGATATGCTCTGAGGAAGTTGGTATTTTTACAGACTCCTGAATTACTGGATGAATTGCATGGATCAATTTACTTCACCAAGTTGGATCTTCGTTCGGGATATCATCAAATCAAAATGAAGATTGAAGAAATTCCGAAAATGGCATTTAGAACTCATGAGGGTCATTATGAATTTTTGGTCATGCCTTTTGGCCTTACCAATGCACCTTCAACATTTCAAGGTTTGATGAATTCAATTTTCAAACCATTCCTTAGAAAATTTGTGTTAGTATTTTTTGATGATATACTAATCTACAGCAAGTCTTGGAAGGATCATGTTGAACATGTTGACAAGGTGCTACAAATATTGGAGGAGAAGGTAAAGGTAAAACAGTTGAATTTTCACCTTATGATGTTGTAATTAAGGACCTAATTGATCCTAGACAAATTTTAGCTACTGGAATTGTTGATGATTCTACAAGGTTGTATAAGTTTAACAACTTTGGGTCATCAAATATTCCCTCAGTATTTTTCGCTCATAATGATGAAGTCAGCAAAGCTTGGCATGAGCGAATTGGTCACTTAAACTATCGTTCACATCAAAATCTATGCAAAGAAAATATGGTGACAAGTCTTCCTATCGTATTTTGCAGAGACGGTGTTTGTTTTGGATGTGTACTCAGAAAACATCATCGGGATAGTTTTGAAAAACATGCCTCTTGGCACGCCTCAACCCCTTTACAACTTGTGTATAATGATTTATGTGGTCCACTTCCAGTTGTTTCATTCTCTAGCTACAAGTATTTCTTAACTTCCATTGATGATTTCTCCATACACACTTGGGTATACTTCTTAAAACTCAAGAGTGAAGTCTTTAACATATTCTTGGCCTTTAAGGCCTTTGTTGAGAAACAATCTGGACATCAAATTCTTAAGTTAATATCTGATAATGGCAGAGAATATGTTAACAACAAATTCACCAAATTTTGCATTGAGCATGGAATTCAATTGCAACATATTGTTCTGTATACTCCACAACAAAATGGTGTAGCTGAAAGGAAGAATCACACCTTAAAGGAAATGGCTAATTCTATGCTTCAATCTAAAGGACTTAGTCTTGATTTTTTGGCAGAAGCAATTAACTGTGCAAATTAAATAGTAAATCACACTCCTACTAAGGTTTTAAAGAATATCACTCCAGAAGAAGCATGGACATCAATTAAAACAGATTTAAGTCACTTTCATTTTTTCGGAAGTGAAGCATGGGCCCATATTCTAAATGAGAAACATAAAGCCTTAGAACCTAAGAGTGAAAAATGTATTTTTGTTGGATATTCTAATTGATTTCAAAGGATATAGACTTATTCAACCTAAATCCAAAAATCTAATCTTTAGAAGAGATGTAAAGTTTGCTAAAAATATATCAGCCTACGAGCCTAGTTCGGTGGATGTGCCACCTCTCTCTATCCCTTCCACTTATGAAAATATTCCTTCTTCAGATGATGACAACGAGGGTGACAATACTCCCCCACCTTCTCAGGATCCTCCTTCAGCTCCTCAACTTCCAAAATGGTTTCACACTACTCGAGATGTAGTAGCTGCTCTTGCAGGTGATCCTACAGATCAACGTCATGCACGTTCTTAGTTCGATAGAGCCTCTTCTTTACTGGCTCAAGCTTTAATGAATTATGATCCTGACACCTTTGCAGAAGCTTCAGGCCATCTAGATTAGGACACAACTACAAATGAATAATATCGTTCATTATTTGAAAATGATACATGGGACCTTGTTCCTCTTCCAATGGGATGAAAACATGTTAGATGCAAATGGGTTTGCAGAACCAAGTTTGGACCAAATGGAAAAGTTGATAAACATATAGCTTGTCTTGTTGCTAAGGGTTTTTCACAAGTTGAAGGCATTTACTATACTAAAACCTTCTCCCCTTTTTCCAAAATGAACTCTATCCACCTTGTTCTTTACCTTGCTACCTCTTTCAAATGGGAAGTCCATCAGATGGATGTTAAATCTGCCTTCTTGCATGAGGAATTGTATGAATAAATCTATATGGAACAACCTCCTAGCTTTATACAAACAGACTCCAACCTTGTATGTCAGCTTAAGAAATCCCTTTATGGTTTCAAGCAAGCCCCTCAAGATTGGTATGCCAAAATGGATAACTTTCTTTTAGATACTAGCTTTTCTAGGTGTCATTCTAACAATACTATCTACACCAAGAAAGTGGATAAGTATCTTATCATTCTTGTTATTTATGTTGATGATATTATCCTTACTAGTAGTGATCCCAACCTTATAAACCATGTGAAGTCTAGCCTTAAAAAGCAGTTTGAAATGACAGACTTAGGGCACTTACATTATTTTCTTGGTCTTCAAGTTTTTCAATCCAAAGAATGTATTTCCCTTTCCCAATCCAAGTATGCCTATGATCTTCTATGCCACTTTCACATGGAAAATTGTAAGCTAGCCCCTTCTCCCTTTCATTCTAGAGCCAAACTTTCAATCACTTGTACTTCCCTTGAAGTTGATGCTACCTTATATCGTCAACTTTTTAGAAAACTTTTGTATCTGATCCATACTCGTCCTAACCTTTCATTTGTTGTTGACCTTGTTGCTCAGTTTATGAAAAACCCAAATGAAATTCATTGGAAAGCAGCTAAAAGAATACTTCATTATGTTCGAGGTACAATTCAGTTTGGGATTCATTAAAGTGCAAAAGCATCTCCTTTATTGGTTGATTTCACTAATTCTGATTGGGTTGGTGACCCTGATGATCGGAAGTCTACTACAGGTTATTTCTTCCTCTTGGTTATGGACCTATTACATGGGCTTGCAAGAAACAAAGTTCTATTTATCTTTCTTCAGCAGAAGTAGAGTATCATGGTGCCGTTGAAGCTAGTAAGGAAGCCTTGTGGCTTCATGAGATCCTGTCAGAGTTTGGTTTTTAGCAAAAACATCCAACTATACTTTGGTGTGATAATCAAAGTTTCATTAAAATATGCAAAGATCCAATCCAACATCAGCGAAGAAAACACATTGAACTACACATGCATTTCATCAAAAATCTCATTCATGACCATGTTCTTGAAGTGCAATATTGTTCAACTGATGATCAAGTTGTAGACATCTTTACAAATGCTCTCATAGAGATGAAGTTTACTAAACTTCAATTTATGGTTGGAGTTTAGGAAGTTATCACTAAGGGGGGATAGGCTCTAATGCCTCCTTCCTTCTCCTATTGTGTCATCTTTGTACATCCTTCAATACTATCCCAAGTTTTTCTTAAGGGGGGATGTTAGGATATTTCGACACATGAGAAATAATTAATTATAACTTGGTCTAATGTATAGTTAGGTAAAATGTGTTTCTTTAGTATGTACTTTTTGTAACTTACAATCTGACGTTCACAATATGTTCTATACATGAAGTGCTCTGACGGTTCATTCTCTCCTCGGTATTACCGACACTTGATCCGTGGCTCAACACTTGATTGGTCCATGATCTTTATTTAAAGAGCATGGAGAGTCATTTATTAGGTGACCGTTCATGAGAGAATCTTATGTAAATTTTCTTTCTTTTACATTAATAAATTGCCTAAGTGGCCATGTTGGCTCAAGCTCTGGAATGTTTCCCTCTTTGAGGGTTTTAACCACGTCAAGAATATTGGTGTATTGATCTGTGATATGTTTTTGAGCACTATCCTTTGGTGTTCTATTTGAGGAACTTACCCTATAAATTCCTACACCTCTATGGTTTTTGGCCAAGACTATACTATCTAAAAGGTTCCCACGGATGAGGAAGATTAGGTTAGGTAATTATAAATTTAGGGTTTTAATGACCAAGGTTTATATAACAAAACCCTTTTAATATTAACTAAAATTTAATAGAACAAAATCATAATTTCAAAAATAATTATCTTCTGAATGAAGTTAATCATGAGAGACATATATAATTTTAATATAAGACATTCTTGTGTACACAAAATGTGGAATTCAGGTCCTTTAAGATAGATAGAGTCCCATATTTTTCATTAAAAACCAAAGGCAAGGCTTACAACTATTAACACGACTTTGAAGATTTCAGAGGAAGTGCCAAGTGTCGTGTGCCTAAGGGTATCCTCAAAGGCCCCACACCAGAAAATGTGTAAGTATTTATTGAAACCAAGAGACTGTAAATAGCATGACTCAACACTCCAAATACATAGGAAGAGTTGGTTTGTTATGAGTTAGGGTAAACATATTACCCAGCTACAATGGATTCATTTTCCTTCACAGATAGACAATAAGCTTCGCATTAAAATGATGAACATGCTAAGAAGTATTAACTAAGAACTGGAAAAGGAATAATGTGGGGGAAATTCACCCAAAACAATTTTGAATTTAATAATGAATGAAACCAATTGAAAACTTATCTGGTAATGTGATGCACTCGAGGGGAAAAAGTACACCACAAAGTATAGTCTTTTTCCTTGCTTTTCTAGTCCAGAGTGAGGTTTTTCCAAATTTTCTTACAGGGTGATTGAACATGTGAAGATGAGAATGTGATTAACCCTTGAAATGTATGGAAGGATGCAAATGGAATGAAAAGGTTGAGGCCATCATCGTAGTGGGAAAGTTTATGCAACAATAAAACTTGATGTGAAGGATGATGCATAGTGCTGATAAACTAATATATAGCATAAATCATCCCATGCCTTATCATTTTTTTCAACCAATGTGAACCAATGCAATGATGCCACAATGGTAAGTTTTAATGATTAAGGCAAATGACTCAATGACACAATGCAAATGGTTAAGGCCATTTTCTCCTCCAAGAACCAAGATTAAATGTGTCATTAATGATATTTTTTGAACCATGGGCTATGTATTCAACATAGAGGAGAAGTCATGTTAGGCCCCTACACTACTAGTGTAACCCCTTATTGTTATTAGTACATCCCACTTATTATATTTATGTACCCATGTAGTGCCCATATTGTTACTATTGTGCCACATAGAAGCCCACTATTATTATTATTGTGCCCTTACATTATTATTGTTATGTCGGCTATGACTATGTTATGACCCCTTAGACTCCTATATATAGAAAGGAGGTCTTTTCATTTGTATCATCCAAGAATTGTTCATTTGTGTAATGTAAAGGAGGTTTCCCCCTTGAAGAGGCTGAATTCTAAGGCGTTGATCTCTCTTTTCTATCTTTTTGTGAGCTGGTTTCATAACATTTGGTATCAGAGCTTTGGATTCTAGGGTTTTGCTGCTCCAAATAAGTCATCGTGGCATTTTCGCTATAACTTTTTTTCTGCGATATTTCAGAAGATAAAAAAAAAAACCCATTTGATAAGACATTGCGCTGAACCTCAGGTCTGAATTTTAGAGCTTTTTGCGCTATATTTGTGGAGATATGATTTGAGGAAGTTGGTATTTTTGAAGACTCCTAAATTACATTCCAAACAGGTGGCTTGGGGAAAATCGTCATAAATTTCTCTCTAAGCATCAGATTAAAATTTCGTCAGAAGTTTCAGAAAGAGGATGGACTTTAGTTTCTTCTATATATTTTTTAGAGCGAAAGGTTGAAACGGTGACACGTGGCACTTCATACAAGTTCGCTCTTCTAGAAAGGTCTATAATCAGGTCATCTTGGGAGATTGTGCATAACTCTTTCTTGGAAAATCCAATTTGGATCAAACTGGTGGCATTGGAAAGAGGACGAAAAGGGCTACTACAAATCACAAATTCAGAACTTAAAGATCTGAAAGTACAGAGTTACAGTCATTTCAAGATCGAGCTCCTAAAATCAAGAAAAAGCAAGATGAGGAAGTTTGATGGCAAGGATCTGGTAAATTGGATACTTCATATGGAGCAATATTTTGATCTACATGGTGTACCACTGTTAAAAAAGGTATGTATTTCATCTTCATATTTAAAACCGGATCAATTTTTATGGTATGAAGGCTTTGTTCTCGTAAACAACTTGTTACATGGTCAATTTTCATGGAGGAAATGATAGCACATTATGAGGATACAAAAAGCAACACCTTCTTTAGAGCAACACCACAACAATTGGAAAGAGTAAAAGGGTTTTGTGACCTAGTGTAAAGCAAAATTATGGAAACCAGGAAGCATACCCCTCACAACTATAAAGATGGAAGTGTTGTTTCTCCCAACCTTCCATAACCTACAAGGGCTACACCACAACAATTGGAAGAAAAAAGAGAAAAATGGCTTTGTTACAATTGTGATAGCAAATGCACTAAAGGTCATAAGTGTGCTGAGAAGAAATTATTTTACATAGAATATGAAGAGGAGGAAGAAAAGGATCAAGAAACATCAAAAGAAGAGGATATACGGCAGGACCCCAAAGAAAGAAGAAATGAATCAGACCATATCTTGTAAAGCATTGGCAAGAATTACCACTCCTCAAACTCCCAAGATAGAAGGACATATCAAGAAGAAAAAGGTGCAAGAAGTGAAAGATCACATCGAGAAATAAGAAATGAATCCAACCATATTTTGTAATTCATTGGTCGAAATTACCACTCCTCAAACTATCAAGATAGAAGGACATATCAAGAAGAAAAATGTTCAAGAAGTGAAAGATCACATTGAGCATCAAGAAATGAATCCGACCATATCTTGTAAAGGATTGGAAGAAATTATAACTCAAACTCTAGAGATAGAAGGACATATCAAGAAGAAAAAGGTTCAAGCAGAGAAAGATCACATCGAGCATCAACAACAAGTTCTCCAACTTTTAAAGGATAACGTCACTTCAGTGCAAAATCAAACGAAACAATAGGTAGATCAACATCATAGTGAAAAATGTTTTCATGTAGGTGATTGGGTATTTTTATTGCTACATCTCAAACAAGCTATTTATGAGAAGGAAATGTTGGCAATACTACATGCACTTAAAAAATGGCGACCTTACCGAATGGGAAGACTCTTCAAGGATGAGGATGTGGAAGCATTGTTTTGTGCTATTTCTATTATCCAACCATATTGGATAAACGAAGTAAGGGATGAATGGAAGAAGGACGAAGAAGTATGGCCACTTATTCAAAAGTTGCAAAAGATCCCAATTCAAACAATATTGCCAGAAATTGAAGAGGAAGGAAAAATCATATTGGAACCTGGAGCAGTCATAGAAACAAGAACCCAAAAGCTACGAAATTGATCAATTTCAGAGTATCTCATCAAGTGGCAGAACTTACCCACTGAGGATTCCACATGGGAGGACAAGAATTTTATACAGAAGCATCAAGAAATACTCAAGCGTTGAGGACAACACTTTTTGAAGGAGAGGGGCATGTTAGGCCCCAATACTACTAGTGTAACCCCTTATTGTTATTAGTGCAACACACTTATTATATTGATGTACCCATGTAGTGCCCATATTGTTACTATTGTGCCACATAGAAGCCCACTATTGTTATTATTGTGCCCTTACATTATTATTGTTATGTTGGCTCTAATTATGTTATGACCCCTCAGACTCCTATATATAGAAAGGAGGTATTTTCATTTGTATCATCCAAGAATTGTTCATTTGTGTAATGTAAAGGAGGTTGCCCCCTCGAAGAGGCTGAATTCTAAGGTGTTGATCTCTCTTTTCTATCTTTTTGTGAGCTGGTTTCATAACAAGTCATAACAATGAGGCACACTTTCAACCTTGGTGAGGCCAATCACATTTCAATACAATGCAAATATATATAGTACCAAATCAACCCTCACATCGATCATAACAATTAATTTGATTTGCACATTAATATCAACCATAACCATTGCAAATTTTGAACGACATGCCAATATTATGGATTATATTCTCCTGATTTAATATCAGTGCATTGGTTTGAATGCACATAAATACATATCATTTCTATGATGCATACAATTAATAACTTTCATCCATTATCATTTGTTTCAGTGAGGTAGATCAAAACATAAACATGTATATGTATGATATGTAAAACTTAGACAATAGTTGATTTAAAACCCATACCCCGCACCATTATAACATGCTCATGAATGTAAACAGTGCAATTGTGCCATATTGATAATGAAATATATCACCTATGCTTCAGACCATACAATCAACTTCACAAAACATTTGAAAACTATACCTTGTGCCTTTTATGGCCTCCAACAACATACATACATACATGCATGCATGCATGCATGCATACATACATACATACATACATACATACATACATACATACATACATACATACATACATATATATACATATATATATATATATATATATAGATATAGATATAGATATAAAATAAAATAAAAAGATCTGATTTATGCCCAAAACATTTAACTAGGCTAACATCTATGTACTCTTTTATGATTTACATAGATGCTATGCCCAACATGGATATATATGTAGTGTATATTTTTTAATACCCATGACATCATATAGTCCAAACAAAACATAGACCTTGAACTCTTAGATGTAGCATAGGTATGTTTGTATACTTGACATGGTGTAGGCTTAATTAGCACAACAAAATTTTTAATTTGGGTAATTCAAGCATGTGTACACCATGTACTCCAGTAGAGGGATTTCTTAAAGAAGGGTCCCACCTACTAGTTTAGTTTTTTATATATTTAATTTGAAAAATATAAAAAGATGAAGGGAATAGTAAAACACTTGCAATGGTTTGCAATTTTTTTTTTTAAACATTGGTGTGCGTCAACACAATCAAAATTCACTTTATAGAGGGAACCCTTCAAAGCATTTGCAAAATATTGAATGGAGAACTTAAAAGATAGGATATACACGAATTTGAAAACAAAAGAAACTGCAAATGTAAACAAATTAAAAAATAAATATAATGCCATTTATCCCATGAAAATAAATAAAAAAATTTAAAAACCTAAAGGGAAAGATAATAACATTTACCCAATCAAAAGAAATCACAATTTAGAAAGCCTAAAAGTAAAACTATTACCATTAACCACCCTCTCTTTTTCACTTTCTGGTTAGATCAAAGTAGGGCGGGTTTGTTTCACGTACCGCTCCCATGAGATTTAAAGAATTACCTATCACTATAGAAGTAAACATCGAATTTTATTTCACCGTACATAAAAATCGGTTCCCACAAGAAGAGATGGTGTACAAAACACCATTATTACTTTTAGCTACTTCAAATAATTGGAGTGATGATTAGCTTTCTACTTGGAAGGAGACAAGTAAAGAATGATAACCCCAAAATGCTAGAGTAGAGTTGTATTGATGAGTTTGAACTAGTTTGAGGATTCTAAATTAAACTAGATTTGATTTAAAAAGATAAAGTGAAAACAGTGAGCCTCTTCGAAAAAAGGTGAGTTCAACTATCAATCAATAATAGAAGTACAAGTGATAGGTTATTTGTATATGCATGATTAAACTAAATGAGAGCTATATAATACAACCCTTGCAAACTTCCCTCGAGATCCTGCCCACAATTAGTAGAAAAAAGCATAGGTTGAGTTAATATAGGAAACCCACAAAAACCATAGTTTAAATTAATATAGGAAGCCTATTAAAAGGGCAGCACAAATTAAACCCATAAATAGGGTATGGATGTGTAAAGAGGAAGTGATACATGCCTAAGCTGGAGGAGCCACATCATATAATGGAGGTAGGTTAAAATAGATAAGAAACACTTTAAATCAATAAACACAGGGAAACTGTACTAAAAAAAATCTACAGAGTGTAATGCAAGATATATTAAACTGAAAAAAAATTCGCTCAAGCAACATGTTTAAATTAATCATAAAGAGAGGGGAATATCTATCTATTTGTATCGAGAGTTGAAATTTTCAGCAATTTGAGTGATTCTAGACAAGTTAAATGAAAAAATAGTAAACTTTTGACTTTATTTTTATAACATTCTTAAAATGTTCCAGTATAGCTCCATCTCAACTGATTTAATGTCAAACTTTGGATGACGATGGATAAACTAAGAATATAAATAACTTCAATTCACATAAATTGAGTTAAAGGTATACAAATAATAATAAAAAACGTAAAATAAATTAACAAAAAAATTTATGACTAAATATTAATTAAAAATACTTGAGTGGAATACCTAAGTGAGCTCCTCTTAGTTTAGAGAATAATTTATTGGAATAGTCTAATCTTGGAGCAAATATCCTTTAATTTGATGGAGCAACAACGAAATCAACATTGACTTTGTTGTTGCTCTGTTGGATCGAGAGAGGTATTCTCAAAGATTATTGAAATCCTAATTTATTCTCTACTAAACAAGGCCAAGCATGTGAAGGTGGAATCTGCCCCTGCCCCTTGCCAAAACACATCACTTTTATTCCCCAGTACCACATCTATGTACTAGAAAAGTGTTGTCATTATGGCTAATGTGTTGTCCTTGATCACAACCTACTTGAGAAATATGTAATTGATGTCAACATTGTGATAATATGATGATTGTGGAACTAATGTAGATATCATGAATATTGGTATAAATGTTACAAAGGATATAAACAGAGAAATGGCAGTTCAATTACGTATGGATGAAAAATGTGAAGATTGAAAAGTTCCATGGTTCTTGTGAAGAAGGGTTGCATACATACGCAAGTACTATGAGAAAACGTTGTGTACATAATCTGAACCATGGAAATATGGATACCAGGGATCATTACCATGGTAATTTCCCATGGAAATTGAGGTGGCAATGTTTATTTGATCCATCAACAAATACTAACAACATTACTCATGGATTTACCTAAGGTATTGTCTAAGGAAAAAATATATAAGGAGATGGAGTTCAAGGTGTTGGGAGTGCAAGTGAATAGTAATTCATGTGTGATATGATTTGAAATAGGTGTGCACCAGGGAGCAAGGAGATGACTCAGATTAGACATATCTAGAAGTACATTAACTACTAATGATTATACTTGATTGATTTGTTTATCTTTGAATAAATAATGATGCAAGATCTATTTGAATGTGTTTGAACCGATCTATGATTTAATAATGAAATTTTCAAAAAATGTGATTGTGATTTGCAGCAAAGATCTAGTTCAGTAGTTTAAGATCTATTCGTTGTTTTTCTTCAGTAAGGTTGTGTACATACACAGATCCGGTTCAACGCATTCATGTATAAATTGTGTGATATTTTATTCAATATGTTGGTATATATATGCAGGTGTTATACATAGTAATTATGTACACATGCAATTTTTTTTGATGGGGATCGCATATATGTACTAGAGTTTGAATTGCTTCTTGATGATGACAATTGATGATGTTTGTTCTATTTTCCACAATGATGTCTTGATGAACATGGTTTGCATCTGGTAGTGTTGACTGGGTTGATTTGATTGTGGACTGAAATATTGGTTAGTGATGATGCTATAGGATGTGGACCTATGATTAAGTTCTTATTGTGACTTGTTATGTCAGTAACTCAGTGAGCAAAGTAGTGATTCAGTTTTAGCATTCAGTGATTTGATATTTGTACATAGGTTTCATTTAGAGGAAGTGCATATATACACACTTATTCTTCAGAATAATCACGTATAATTTATGAAGTAAATTTGATCAGGGTTCGTAATAACTACATATTACTTCTATGTTGATGAAATGTGAGTATGATCTTGATTTTTGACTAGTTATTTAGTGGATTGGTTTATGGCTTGATATAATGATGGTTCATTGTGAATTAGTATGATCTGGTTATGATTATTCAGTATATGGTTGCTTCAGTGATTCAATTGGTATTCAACAGTGATTTAGTGATTGTATTAAAATTTTATGATTCAGTATTTAGATTATTATATTAATTTGGGCTTATTGTTGATGTGGGTCTAGTGTGAAAATATGATGAAAGATGGCTTACAAGTTATTTAATGATTATGATAGGTGGATCCAGTGTGAAACATTCTGAAACATGATTGACAAGGTGTCGAGGGTTGAAACCTTTAGTGAGGGGGTAGGAGCTCCCTTCTAGTAGGACACGATAAATGAGATTAGGGGGTTGTAGCTCCCTCCAGTGGGTGTTGGAGAATGGTGGAGGTTGTAGCCTCCTATAGGTGAGTTCCTGCGTGTTGGTTAGAGTCTTCACCAGTACAATATGTAATGAATATTTTCTTTATATAATAAGAAAGAAGATAGAGACGATGACAATGGTGGTTTTATCCCACATTGGCTTTCCACGTAAAATCCCAGTGTTCTATGTTTGTTTCTTATGTGTTGTCATTTATTTGTTCTTAACTGCATTCTAGATGGTGAATGAGTTAATAATTCAATGGTTGAGTTAACTCACAGATGAAAGATAAGAAAAATTAAGTAAACTGGATATACATTGTTTGCATTCACTAGAGTTGCATACACATGCATGTTACATGAAGAACAATAACATACACAATTTTGAATGTGAAATTGAAATTTAAAGTGAATTAAAATTATTGATTCACACCCCCCTCAACAAGTATTTTTCCTAACAATCGGTATCTAAGCGGGTACCTCAGAAGAAGCTTTATCGCTTAAAGGGAGATATACCAATATGAGCAGTCAAGAGAGAGTATCTTCTATCAAGCCACCTTTGGTTAATGGAACTAACTTTATATTTTGGAAAATCAAAATGAGAGCGTATTTGCAGGCATTAGAAGATGATGTATGGGAAATTGTTGTAGGTGGATATGAATACCCAACCTCCATTCTCATAGATGATGCAAGGAAGAAACAATATGAGATCAATGCAAATGTTGTAAATGCTATCTTGGGAAGTTTGGCTGAATATGAGTTTGTGAAAGTCATGCAACTGAACAAATCTATGAAGGTGACACTAAGGTAAAAAGTGCTAAACCTCAAACATATAGAATTCAATATGAGACTCTGAGAGTGCATGATGATGAAAACATTGCAAGATTTTTCCTTAGAATAGATGAGATTGTTAATTCAATGAAAAATGTTGGTAATGAAATAAAGGATACTACTTTTGTTGAAAATATTTTGAGACCACTAACCCTAAAGTTTGATTTGAAGGTCTCTGCCATCAAAGAAATATAGGATTTGAAGAATCTCACTATTGAATAGCTCCATGGGATCTTGAAAAATCAAGAGATGAAAAAGGTGATACATCACGTACTAGAGAAGAAACATTAAAGGCCAAAAAGAAAGGGAAATAAAAAGAAGAGCATAAGGAAACAAGTTACATTTCAGATGAAGAAGAAGCGAATTTTGTGAAGAAGCTCCAAGTAGGAACTGGCATGTTCAAAGGTAAGCTTCCTTTCAAATGTTTTGCCTATGGAAGAGTAGGTCAGTATGCTGCTAAGTGTCTTTATAAAGAAAATCATGAAAAAGGAAAGAATGTTTCAAAGAAGAATGTTAAAAGAGGTTATGCTAGCAAGAAACCTTTTTATACTCATGAAGATAGTGAATATTTTTCCAATAATGAGGATGATGAAACAGACCAAGATCATCAATTACTCATGGAATTCAAAGAAAAATGTGTAGATGAGTTTGATGATGTCTTTATGGATTCTCTAGAAGAAATTGATAGACTCAGGGTCATAAACAAGAATAAAAAAAAGCAAATCAATATGTATAAAGAAAACACCCTTGTTGAAGAAATAACTGAGTTAAATATCTTCCTATATGAAGCTAAATTAGTAGAAACAAGTCCAAGAAAGGGAAAAGAATTGTGAAAACTTAGACCTTGAAATTGTGGGCCTAAGAAAGGAACTTGAGAAAACAAATCTCTAAATTTTATATTTTCTAAAGGATCTAAAACTTTAGAAGAAATCAATAAAGTTCAGCGTTCCTCACTAATCAAAACCTATGAAATATTTTGAAATAGGTACAAAATGTTGCGTCCATGTGGTAAAAGGAGGCAATCATCAAAATTGTAGGACTCAACAAAAGAATGAAGGGTCAAACTATTCTTAGGCAAAACAACCTTTCCATGAACAAAAGACAAGCTACTCAAAAAAATTATTATTCTCACATGTACTCTTACTTTAATGGTCAATGCTTCACTTGTCACAAATTTGGTCACAAAGCAGTTCATTGTGTTTCTTATAAAATGATTATGACTAAAGAAGCAAGAAAACAACATAATGCAAACATGACAAAGAATTCTTCTTATAATTCTTTCCCACCTCTTCAGAATGAAGTTGATTGTTCTATTTGTGATAAATTTTGTCATGAAGAAATTGAGTGTAGAAGAAGGATGAATTCATCTTATCAACATGAGCAGAAGATGAAACCTCCCAAGACATGGAAAAATAAAATATCTTCCTCTGAAATTTTTTGTCTAGCATTATATACAGGAGATCAAGAGAATTTATGGTACATTGACAGTGATTGTTCAAAGCATATGACAGATGACATAGATAATTTTGTTTCTTTTAATGAAATTAGGAAAGAAAAGAATGTGACTTCTGGTTATAACTCACTTGGTACTATTAAAGGAAAAATATATGTGGTATTAAAATAAAGGGTCAAGGTTGAGAATGTATTATTTGTTGATGGCCTAAGACCACTCTAAGAAATAACTTGTTAAGTGTTAGTCAAATGTGTGATAAGGGGCATGAAGTTATTTTTCAGATCAAAGAATTGTGTGGTAAGAAATTTTGATACAGGTAAGACCATAATCAAGAAAGTTGACTTTGGCACAAAAGATTGGGACACCTCAGCTTTTCTCAACTATACAAATCAAGTAAGATTGGATTAGTTCGTGACTTGCCATACATTTCTCCACCTGAAAATAGTATTTGCAAATCATGTCATTTTGGTGATAAATTCGGAGTTCAGTTTAAAGCTAAAGAATGCACTTCAAGTAAATCCCTTGAACTTGTTCACACTGATTTATGTGGACCTACGAGAAAAAAGTTTCCTCGTGGTGAAAAATACTTCATGCTATTGATTGATGACTTTACAAGAATGTGTTGGGTTGGTTTACTAAAGTATAAATATGAAGCATTTAAAAGTTTATTATTCAAGACTATGGAGGAAAATGAATTGGAACTAAAAATCAAATGTCTTAGATCTGATAGAGGAGGAGAGTTTATATTAGATGATTTTTTAAATTTTTGTGAACAACATGGCATCAAAAGTTAGTTTTCCATAGCTAAAACTCCTCAAAAAAATGGTGTGGTAGAAAGAATGAAAAAAACAGTTCAACAAATGGCGCATGCCATGCTTGATGTGTTAGGAACACCTCACACCTTCTGGGGTGAAGCAGTACATACAACCATGGATATAATTAACAAAGCCCATATTCAAGTAAAAAATGATAAACCTCTGTATGAACTCTAGCATGGTAAGACTAGAACTTGTTAATTCATGAGAACTTTCGAAAAAAATCACATAGAGAGTATTTGGTCGACGCGTTTTGAACTAGCTAGTGTGGTTCATCTTCAGGACAAGATGAAGAGACAAATATTAGAGGAAGGTTAAATAAGGAGCTAGGTCAATCTAATGGTCATAAGAAAAACCGTTAGGTTGACCTAGCTCCTTATTTAACCTGAGATCTGTCTCTTCATCTTGTCCTAAAGATGAACCACATTGGCTGGTTCGAAACGCGTCGACCAAATACTCTCTATATGATTTTTTCTGAAAATTCTCATGAATTAACAAGTTATGGATCACAGAAGCTTGAATTCGAAGAAAACTATAACTATCAAACACATTAAAATATTTGGAAGCAAATGTTTCATAAAGAAAAATAATGATAAGAATGGAAAATTTGAATCTAGAGCTGATGAAGGAATATTTATTGGATACTCTTCCAGAAGTAAAGGATATAAATGTTATAATAAAAGGCTCCAAAATATTGTTGAAAGTATAGATGTTGTGATTGATGAAGCATCCAAAGGTACCAAAAAGGAAGCACAATCAGATGAAAAATCACTCCCTAGTAAAATCCAAGAACTTGTAGGAGAAGAAGAAAGAGAAGCATTAAAAGAAGGAAATAAAAATATAGGTATGTTAGAAAATACTCCATGAAGGCATGTTTAGAAAAATCATCCTGAATCTCAAATTCTAGGTGATAAGGAAGAAGGAATACAAACTAGAAGAACTTTTGTTGGATCATCTAGTCACTTAGCCTTACTATCCACAATTGAACCTAAAAATGTGAATCAAACACGCAAAGATGAATTTTGGGTTAAGGCAATGCATGAAGAGCTTGATCAAATAGAAAAGAACCATACATGGGAACTTATTCCAAGGCCTCATAATAAAAATGCAATTGCAACAAAGTGTGTATTTAAGAACAAACTGAATGAAAATGGAGAAGTATTTTGAAACAAAGCAATACTTGTATGCATGGGCTATACTCAACAGGAAGGGGTAGACTTTGAAGAGACATGTATGCTCATAGCTAGACTTGAAGCCATAAGAATGTTTCTCGCTTTTTACAATTTTTGTAACTCTAAGGTATATCAAATGGATGTAAAATTTGAATTTTTAAATGGGGACCTAGAATAAGATGTTTATATTGAACAACCTAAAGGGTTAATACTTGGAAATGATAAAAATATTGTTTGAAAACCCTAAGAAGGCATTATATGGGTTAAAACAGGCTCCTTGTGCATGGTATCACCATCTTGATAGGTATCTTCAGCAACAAGGATTCAAGAAAGGATATGCAGATAACAATTTATATATCAAATATGAAAAAGACAAATTTTGGTAGTAGTGGTTAATGCTGATGACATCATATTTGGAAGCAATGTTGAATCTATGATTCAAGAATTTGATTTAAAATGTATTTACTTGGTGAGCTAACATAATTTCTTGGTCTTCAAGTTCATCAAAATAAAGGTGGTATCTTTCTTTCTCAATCCAAGTATCTCAAGAAGATTATGAAGAAATATGGACCGGAAGACTATAAACCTATGTTACACCAATGGTAAGAGGATGTAATCTTAGCAAAAATGGTAAATCTCCTATAGTTAATCAACCCAAATACAGACCTATGATAATCAACTTGATTTATCTTACTGGTACAAGACCAAACATTATGCATGCAGTTGGAATAGTTGGGTGATTTCAAGAAAATCCTAAGGAAACTCATCTCAAAGCATTCAAGAGGATATTCAAGTATATGTAAGGCACTCAAGATTTTTGGCTATGGTATCCAAAAAACACATATTTTTCACTTCATGCTTACACAAATGCAGAGTAGGCAAGTAATGTTGATGATCACAAAAGTACTAGTGGAAGATTATTCTGTTTGGGACCTCACTTAGTTTCTTGGTTCAGTAAGAAACAAAGTTATATTTCCTTATCAATTGTTGAATCAAAATATGTTGTTGTTGCCTCTTATTGTACTCAACTTCTATGGATGATCCAAACATTGCAGGAAATTCAAGTCAATTGTCCTCAACTTGTAACTATTCTCTGTGACAACACTGGTGCCATAAGTATCTCTAAAAATCATGTCATGCACTCAAAAATTAATCACATTCCAATAAAATATGATTTTCTTAGAGAGAAAGTTATTAAGCAAAATTTCAAGTTGGAATATGTTCCTTCAAAGGAAAAAGTTTCATATTTATTCACCAAGCCTCTTCCACGTGATTCCTTTGAATATCTCAGACAAAAGTTAGGAATGATTCCTGCCTCTTCACTCTACTAATTATTCTAACACAACAAGAACATGCATGGCATGTTCAGGGGGATTTGTGGCTATAAAGAATCAACAATTTATATTATGTATGTGGATATTTTGAAAGGTAGTCACATGTATACACAGTTTTTGATCTAGATAGTTACATATGCTTATCAGTAAGGAAAAAGAAGTGGCACAAATTCAAGGGGAGATTCTCATTTGCTTCCATCAATTCATAATTAAAATTATTGTTCTAGCATTGATTCGTTACAATATGTTGATAATGGCCATATGTTTCCTAGAATAATATTGGTTCATGAGTTGTTGCAAAAAAATTTGTCACTTATTGAAAGCGTTCTTTGGTGCATTTGTGGATTGGTGAGATGGATATAATGTGATCATAATTGGTGAAGAAAAGTTGACATAGGTTCAGGGGGAGAATCTTATATGCTTCTAATGGTCCATTGTTGGCATAATGGTTTATTGAGCAATCCTTGTTGCATTGTGATTACTATGATTGCCGGTGACCTTGTTATGTAGTTATTGTTGCTCTCATTACTCAACATATATGTGTTTATGTCACTATATCAATAATTCTTGGGTTTCTTATGATTAAGTTATATTATGGATTGATGATATTACTTAATTCACTTGATGATGAGAGATTGATGCTACACTATCTTGTCTGCTTATTTATTCTTAATAATGAGGATATTCATGCTGCTGTCAATTATGTTTTTGCTGTCAGATGATTATGTTGCAGATTCCTATATGGTGCCTAGTGGTTAGTGAGGAGTATCATGGTTCTTCTACTTCATTGTTGAGCCTCTCGTTTAGGGTTATTATGTCTCTTGATTTAAAGGTCATGAAAAGACCCATGTTGTAATCATTGAAAAATTTAGTCATTATAATCATTGTATGGGTTGTTGGGATCAAGTCATGTTATGTATGTAATCCCATTATTTTGGGATATTGGTGTCAAATTTGGGTCTAATATGTAAACCCAATATGTTGTGTGACTAATTTAATCATGGGATCATAGATTCATTGGTTATAGGAAAGGTCATGTTTGGTTGAGTTATAAAGCCTTCAATTTTTTTATTGTATATCTTTAGAAGGTCCACATATGCTCAGGGGGAGCATGGTTAATATACAAATCTCATGACTCATATTTTGCAATCAAAGCACTACAAGGGAAGTACTTCATTCAGCCTAGTTTAGCCCTTTTCCATTGATGTTAAAGGAGGAGAGAAGACTTGGTGTTTTTTCAAGTGGTTTACATTAAGTCTAAAGGGGGAGATTGTTGGCATTATGACTAATGTGTTGTCCTTGATGGAAACCTTCTTGTTATAGACATTTTTGTGCCTTACAGCTATAAGCATGAAATGTCCATAATTCAAGGGATCCAAAGTCCCTAAATATGTTGTTACAGCTCCTAAAGGAACAAGTTCAACCAATGATAGCTTCTCCCAGAAGTTCTCCACCAAAAACCACTCAGAAATAGTCAATTCAGGATCAATTCAGAGGCTCCACTAGCTGCCTGCGTTGAAATGCAGAGACTACACTGGCTAGGTGCACTGCAACGTAGGTGGAAGCACTACCAGGGTGCGCTGAGCGGGAAATGACAAATGGCAAGCTCATTCAACAAGGTGGAAAGACCCTGGAAGCTTCCAGAATCTTCTCCAATGACACTTGCCTCAATGAATTCGACTAGTGATGAGTAAGAGGCTCTCAACCTCCAAGTGGAAGCAAGAACTGATAGAGAGAAGCCACAAGTCAAACATAAGCTAACTCATCCTCTCTGCTTACATCTATATATGGATCTCTCACCCAGAGGTTCAGGAGGCTGGAATTTTGTACTTTGCAGAGAATTGCTGTTGGTTTGAGATTGAGATTAGCACATTGGGTGATTTATGCTTTGTTGGAGGAGAGGAAGGGATTCCTTTGCTGGGAGGTAGATGCTGGATCAGAACTTACTTGGTTGTATCTCCTCTTGGACTTTCTTATTCTATCAATAAACTATTTGAGTTTCTCCTACATGCTGTATACCAATGATGTTTTGTTATGCTTACATGTTTAGCTTAATCTGATCTTGAGCTTTTTATGAATGTATATCTGTATCTTTGTGTAGTTTCTCTCTCTTGTGATCTTGCAGGAATTCGGTGAAGCTGGGCCGGTGAAAAGGCAAGAAGCTGGGAGCTACTGAAGAGAGGAGTGATTTGGATCGACAAACTAGCGAAAGACACAGGTTAGTTACATCCTTCTTCCTCATTTACATTTCATAAAGAAGAATACTCAATTAGTTTACCTCGTTTGTTGCTAAGGCACTATCACACCTTAGAGTGGGATAGGGGCATTCCGAATTGGATACTTTTCCCAAAAACAAATTGGCGACTCCGCTGGGGAGAGTATCTTGTTAGTTTATTTGTGTTTCTATTGTTGTTCTTCTCATAAACTCAGGAGTGCCGAATCGAAATGCATTTGCCATTTTCAAGTGCAAAGTAGAGATCTGCCACTCTATTCCACTCACTGGGCCTGTTTTTATGATCCGAACAACTGATCCACAAGTGCTCTAACAGCCCTTTGTGATAGATCTTAGTCCTCCTTTAAATCATCCTCCTAATTGTACCTAATTGATAGCTTTTATCCGGCCAAAAAATGTAGATTAAACTGCAAACCGTGACCCAGAACCCAGAGACAATTCTCGTTTCTGCTTCAGCGCAGACTCTGTGAAGAGGTTCTGCATTTCAACGCAGGTCCCGTGAAGGATACCTGCGCTGAAGTTCAGTTTCTCTGTGCTGAGGGTGCGCTGATCAGCCTTTGCCTTGTGCAGCTGTGGTTCCCTGCTTCCTTTTGCTCAGTTTTATCTTTGTTTTTTGCAGCCTGTTATCAGTCAGTGTACCTATCTGAAACCCCTTTTATTTGCCTCAATTCTGCCTCAGTTGTATAAAGAAATTGTATTTGTTCTTTGTGTATTTGTTACATCATTTGCAGTTTCCCATTACAAAAGTAAACTAGTCATACTGTCGCCCTTAGATCTAGACATGTCGTAAGTGTCGTTTTGATCTTAGGAGTGAGTTTGTTTGCTGTTCACAGTTGATTGAGCTTTTACTTTTGTCGTTTGGTTTGAATTTATGCATTTCTAGTGTCGAAACAAGTAAATCATAAAGTGTCGTAATCGTCTTATTGATTTCGAAAAAGGAACTTGTTTATGTTTTCACTTGAAATCGAATTCAAATTTGTACAACAGCTTTCTTTTTAGGCATCAATATTAAGAAAGCAAAAACAAATACATGCATATGTGCATTTGCATTTTGATAGTTTGCATGCTTTGATTTAGGAAAAGTGCATTTACAGTGTGCTCTATGCTCTTTGAGAAAAGATTGTGTCTTTCTTTTCCCCTTGTAGCTAGGATTTTCATTGTTGAAAAGATATAAAAGCTTGCTTATCATCTTTAGACTGCATTTAGGAATTGTATCATACATCTCGTGGTGATCCAAAAAGGCAAACTTCTAAGAAATATCAACCTAAAATAAACTGAATGAACTTAACAACGCTTTGTAACTTAACGCACAACATAGAGGTCTAGGCTAGAGACGTGTTCCGGCGTCATAAAACCTGGTGACTGTCGATCTCGCTGATGGTTGGGTGATTCCTCCTGAGAGACGATAGCGCTAGTACGGATTGTGGTCCCACGTACCGTCGAGTATATATTGGGAGACCCCTATAGGCATAAAACCTTTATCCTTAGGAAGCTGTGTCGGCCGCCCTACTGATCGCAATGCACTGAACACAGCATTCGGGAAGATTGACCGCCCGTACCTTAAAAAGTATTCTGCGGTTTTGCGAAAAGTTTGGCACACCCTCTACCTAGAACTCCAGAGCAGTTCCTTTTGGCCTTTTTCAAACTCTATAACGGAAAAAATCCATCCGAGCATTTGTCACTTCGGGCTCGTTAAAACATCGAAGGCGACTAGAGTCATCTTTTGCTTTTTCTCGACTCTTTAAAATTGAAAAAGCAAGTTGTGTCTAAAGCGTCGTTAAAATTTATTTTAAACGGAAAAATCACCCCTTTTTCCTGCGTTGATCTTTAGGTTGAGAAAATGGAACCCACCAACCAAGGAATTCCCCTTGGTGGAAATCCTAGTCCCTTCTCCTCTTGGGGAGATGTTGGTGCGCCCCATATGGCCACATTGTCGCTTCCAGGACTGACAATTGGTTTGCCGGTCTGGCTCTTCTCAACCAATGTCGTTCAGAACACCAATATTCTTGAACAGTCGAATCAACAGTTAGACCAGTCCAGAGTTACCCACCAGCCTTCTACTTCCTCTAATTCTTCCTCTCCTCCTTCCTCTTCGCTTGACGGAACTGGTAAAACAAAAAACCAAGTTCCTAAGGAGAAGAAGGAAAAGAAGAAGAAAGAGAAGAAGAAGAAGGAGCCAAAAGCGACTAGGGGCAAACAAGTGTCGTCTAACAAAAATCCACACACAGCACTAACTAGGCCTAAATCGCCATGTGTCATATGCAAGGGAGACCACTTCCACAGAGATTGTCCCTGCATCCCTCGGATACTAAGGGACTGGTCTCCCCGTTTGCACAATCCGGTGGCATCAACCTCTGATAGCCATGTTGAATGCATACCGTCAACTAGCGAAAGTGAAGTCCTTGGACAAAAAGGGAGAGCTAGATCCCCCTGTAGACTGTGCGAAGGCAATCATGCCATCCACCGTTGTCCCTTCTTAGACGAAGCGAAAAGAGTTTTTGTTATGAAACCAGCTCACAAAAATATAGAAAAGAGAGATCCACGCCTTAGAATTCAGCCTCTTCGAGGGGGCAACCTTCTTTACATTACATAAATGAACAATTCTTGGATGATACAAATGACAAAACCTACTTTCTATATATAGGAGTCTAAGGAGTCACAATATAATCCAGCCGACCTAACAATAATAATATAAAGCCACACAAATAACAATAGGGGTATTCTATGGGGCACAGAAATAACAATATGGGGGGTAATAGGGGCACAACAATATAAATAAGGGGTATAACTACAATAGTAATGGGGTAATCGCTAGTATTATAGGGACCCAACATGCCCCTCTCCTTCAAAAAAGTGTTGTCCTCAACGCTTGGGTAGTTCTGGATACTTCTGCATAAAATTCTCATCCTCCCATGTGGAATCTTCAGCGGATAAGTTCTTCCACTTGATAAGATACTCTGAAATTGATCGATTTCGTAGCTGTCGAGTTCTTGTTTCTATGACTGCTTCCGGTTCCAATATAATTTTTCCTTCCTCATCAAGTTCTGGCAATATTGTTTGAATTGGGAGCTTGTCACCTATAACCTTCTTTAAACATGAAACATGGAAGACTGGGTGCAATCGAGAAGCTGCAGGAAGCTCCAATTTGTATGCCATAGTACCAATCTTTTGCAACACCTTGTACGGACCATAATACTTTGGTGATAATTTATTATCCTTCTTAGCTTGCTTTAGGGACATTTTCTTATATGGTTGTAGCCGTAGGAATACCCAATCACCTACATCAAAACTTCTTTCACTGCGATGTTGATCTGCCTGTTGTTTCATTCTATTTTGTGCCAACACGAGGTTATCCTTTAAGAGTTGGAGGACTTGTTGTTGATGTTTGATGTGATGTTCCACTGCCTGAACCTTAGAATTTTCTCTTAAATATGATGTGATGGATGGTGGTTGATACCCATAAAGTGCCATAAATGGGGTCATTTTTGTTGCTGTATGGAAGGAAGTGTTATACCACCATTCAGCCAGAGGCAACCATTTGACCCATTGTGTCTGTTTATCAGATACAAAGCAACGAAGATATCCTTCCAAACATTTGTTTACTATCTCAGTTTGCCCATCAGATTGAGGATGATAAGATGAGCTATGAGCTAACTGAGTACCAAGACAAGAAAATAATTCTGTCCAAAAATTTCCAGTGAAAATGGGATCTCTGTCACTTACAATAATCTTTGGGTTTCCATGTAGCTTTTGAACTGTTTCCATAAATGCAGTAGAAACTGTACTGGCTTTAAATGGATGTGATAATGCACAAAAGTGTGCATACTTGGTAAGTCTGTCAACTACCACCATGATGACACTCTTTCCCTCAGACTTGGGTAAACCTGTGATAAAATCCATTGAAACCTCCTCCCAACGTTGGCTTGGAATGGATAAAGGTTGTAATAGACCCGGTGTCTTAATTGTTTCAACTTTATTTTGCTGGCAAACCAAACATTCCGCCACAAACTTTTGAATATCTGATTTAAGGCCATCCCAAAAAAATTCCTTCTTAACCCTGTGGTAAGTTTTTAAAAATCCTGAGTGCCCTCCTAAGGGAGAAGTGTGCAATTCCATAAGAATCTTTTGTTTTAGCTGGGAATTCTTACAGAGGTATAAGCGATCTTTGTACCATAACGAATCATTTTTCCAGCTAAATGTATCAGAAGTACTGGAATCTTGTTGTAGCTTTCGAATAAGTGCCCACACTTCTTCGTCATTCTTCCATTCCTCCCTTGCTTCGTTTATCCAATCTGGTTGGATAATAGAAATGGCACACAACAATGCTTCCACATCCTCATCCTTTCTTGAGAGTGCATCTGCCACAACATTTTGCTTCCTTTTTTTGTAGATGATTTCAAAGTCATAACCCAACATCTTTGTGACCCACTTTTGTTGCTCTTCAGAGGATAATCTTTGTTCTAAAAAGTATTTAAGGCTATCATGATCCGTTTTTACCTTGAAGTGTCTTCCCATTAGGTAGGGTCGCCATTTCTTAAGTGCATGGAGTATTGCCAACATTTCCTTCTCATAAATAGCTTTGCTTAAAAACTTTCCCTTGATTGGACGACTTTCAAAAGCAATGGGTCTTTCATCTTGCATTAGAACAGCACCAATTCCATTTCCTGAAGCATCACATTCCACAATAAAGGTTTTTGTGAAGTCCGGTGTAGCTAAGACCGGTGCTTGGCACATTGCCTCTTTAAGATGTTCAAAGGCCTTTGTTGCTTCCGGAGTCCATGAAAATGAATCTTTCTTCAATAATGTTGTTAGAGGTGCTACTATTCTCCCATAATTCTTAACAAACTTGCGATAATACCCTGTCAACCCAAGAAATCCTCGCAGATGCTTTATGGATGTGGGGATTTTCCATTCCTTAATGGCTTTAATTTTGCTAGGGTCTACCTTAACTCCTTCATGAGATACAATATGACCCAAATATTCCACCTCCTGGACTCCAAAGAAACATTTGGATCTTTTTGCATATAATTGTTTCTCCTCCAATAGTTGTAGCACCCTTTCAACATGTTCAAAATACTAACACAAATTTTCTAAGGAATGGTTTGAAAATTGAATTCATCAAACCTTGAAATGTTGAAGGTGCATTGGTAAGGCCAAAAGGCATGACCAAAAATTCATAATGACCCTCATGAGTTCTAAATGCTGTTTTTGAAATGTCTTCAATCTTCATTCTGATTTGATGATATCCCGAACGAAGATCCAACTTGGTGAAGTAAATTGATCCATGCAATTCATCCAGTAATTCATCAATAACAGGAATGGGGAACTTATCTTTAATAGTGAGCTTGTTGAGCTCCCTATAATCTGGACACATGCGCCATGATCCATCCTTCTTGTGCACCAATACTACTGGAGCTGAGAAAGAACTTTGACTCGGTTGAATTATACCAGCCTCTAGCATTTCTGCAACCATACGTTCAATTTCACTTTTTTGGACATAGGGATATCTGTACGGCCTGATGTTTGGAGGAACACTTCCTGGAATCAGATGAATAGCATGATCATGATCACGCATAGGTGGGAGACCCTTGGGAGTCTCAAATACCTTGGAATGATTGTCCAAGACTTTTTGGAGATCTGGAGAAATAGATGATTCCAATGTGGAAACATCTAGCGAACATAATTGTGCAATTACACCTCTTTGCTCCTTTTTAGAAGCTTTGTCATACCATGAGAGCTGATTATCTTTCCTGGTTTCCCTGCAATACCCCTTAATTCAACTTCCTTTCCTTCCGAAGAAAATTTGATGAAAAGTTCTTGAAAATTAAAAGCTATTGTACCCAAGGATTGTAGCCATTGGACTCCTAGTACAACATCAGCACCTCCCATTGGAATGGAAAGCATTGGGCTAGTCAATACATATTCTCCCATGGATAGCTTGATATTATGGCACTTTCCAGAGCAATTTATTGTTCCTCCATTTGCAATCATCACTTGACACTCTGGTGCTGGATATAGGAAGCAATTCAATTCTTTTGCTACCCTACAATGAATAAAATTGTGGGTGCTTCCTGAATCAATCAACACTATTACCTTTTTCTTCTTGATTTGTCCTTCTATCTTGATGGTTTGAGGAGTGGTAATTCCCGCCAATGCATTACAAGATATGGTCGGATTTATTTGTTCTTCATCTAGGCTTTGTTCCTGGAATATATCCTCTTCTTTTGACCTTTCTTGCTCCTTTTCTTCTTCCTCTTCACAATCTATGTAGAATAATTTCTTCTCAGCACACTTATGACCTTTTGTGTATTTGCTATCACAATTGTAACAAAGCCCTTTTGCTCTTTTTTCTTCCAATTGTTGTGGTGTCAACCTTGTAGGTTGTGGAAGACTATGGGCAACAACACTTCCGTCTTTATAGTTGTGAATGGTATGCTTCCTAGTTGCCATAATTTTGCTTTCCATTTTTCTTGCTAACCTGAATGCCTTCTCTAATGAATCAGGTTCCCAAAGGCGCACATCATGTTGGATATTATCCTTTAAAGACCCTATGAACACATCAATCCTATGCTCCTCTGGAATATCTTTTACCCTTATGTTCAATTTTTGGAACTCCTCAATGTGCTCCATTATTGAACCCTTTTGTTTGAGACTTATCAATTGGCTAAAAAAAGTGTTGCTTTTTGTATCCTCATAATGTGCTATCAATTCTTCCGTAAAAATTGCCCAAGTGATAAATTGTTTACGAGAACAAAGCCATTGATACCATACAAACTGATTTGGTTCCAAATATAAAGTTGCCATACGTACCTTTTGTGTGTTTTGCACATTATTGAGATCGAAGAATTGCTCCATCTGTAATATCCATGTGGCGGGATCCTTGCCATCAAACTTCCTCACATCGATTTTTGGAACATGGTGAGTCTTCGATCCAACATTAGAGTCTATGGAATCATGATTAACATTTCTTTTGTTCTCATCATGAGTTTCCTTTACTACCTTTTCACCATTAGTAAGTATTTCTTGTAGAAAATTTGTCAAATCCGTCTTCAAATCTGCCATGTCTGTCTTCAAATCTGTCTTCAAATTTGTCTTCAAATCTGCCATGTTTGTCTTCAAATCATCCATCTTAGCTTCCATGCCCTTTATCTTAGATTCCACACCATTTATCTTAGATTCCACACCATTTATCTTAGCTTCTATTAGCTTTTGTGAGCGTGACATATGTTGCACTTGTTCTTGTAATTTTGATATATCATGTAGCATTTCTTCCTCTTCTTCATGAGTCATGCTAGAGCTTTCAGGTTCCTTACTAGGTGTTTGCATTTTCTTTCCTCGGGGCATCAGTTACCGATAATAATGCTTTACTATGCCCTTTGAATTTCGTTAAACCAAGCTTACACAAAAATTAAAAAAAAAACTACACACCTTTTTTCACTTTATAGAAGCCTGATATTGAATCTGATGTATCTCTGTAATTTCGAATCATCCAGTTCTGAAATTGCTACCTGTAGTAGCCTTCTGCGTCCTCTTTCCAATGCCACAAGTCTGAGCCAAATTGGATTCTCCAAGTAAGATTTATGTGAAATCTCCCACAGTGACTTTCTTTTAGACTGGTTCAGTAGAGCGAACTTGTACGACGTGCCACGAGTCACTGTTTCAACCTTTGAATCTATTTTGAATGTAATTCAGGAGTCTGCAGAAAGGCCAACTTCCTCAGATCTTATCTCCGAAAATATCACGCGAAAAGCTCGGAAATTTGGACCCAAGGTTCAACTCCAATTCTTCTCAAATGGGTTTTTTTTGCGACTTCTGAAACGTCACAGAAAAAAAGTTATAGCGAAAATTCCACGATGACCTGTTTGGAGCAGCAAAACCCTAGAATCCAAAGCTCTGATACCAAATGTTATGAAACCAGCTCACAAAAAAATAGAAAAGAGAGATCCACGCCTTAGAATTCAGCCTCTTCGAGGGGGAAACCTCCTTTACATTACATAAATGAACAATTCTTGGATGATACAAATGACAAAACCTCCTTTCTATATATAGGAGTCTAAGGAGTCACAATATAATCCAGCCGACCTAACAATAATAATATAAAGCCACACAAATAACAATAGGGGGATTCTATGGGGCACAGAAATAACAATATGGGGGGTAATAGGGGCACAACAATATAAATAAGGGGTATAACTACAATAGTAATGGGGTAATCGCTAGTATTATAGGGACCCAACAGTTTTGGATGATCGTCCGGTTTCACCGTTACGACTTCCTCCTGGATATAAAAACTCTTGCCGAATCCTTCATTAGTTGAAAATCCAGTTGGCCCGCTCAAGTGGTCAGCTGAAGCGCCGGTCATTGAAGATGAACCAGCTGAATCCATACCCGACGAAAGTCAAAAGGTCGAGGCGGCAGTTGACCCGGTCTTGCCTTCAGACGATTTATCTTCGAATGATACAGTCACTGAAGAGGATAAATATGACACCATCCAAATTCTCTTCATCAACACAGACTCCGACGAGCACGGGGCAATCCCCCCATTCCTTTATCGCAGGAAGGAAGTTCGTTAGAGCGATACCCGACCGTTTACTCGGTCCCACCACCAAGCAACCTAGTTGTCTCCTTCGACTGGAACCAACTAGGCAGACCCCGTTTGCCAGCAAGCATACCATTCAGAATTATCGTCCAAATATAAAGAATGGTCATGGTTGGCACCATCATTGATGAGGGGGCATCTGTGAGTATCCTTTCCTCTATTGCTTGGAAAGCGCTTGGTTCGCCAGCGCTTTTGCCTGAAATGAGAAATCTGACAGGCTTTGATAAAGGAACCAGTCAACCTTTAGGGATCCTCCCCAATGTGCCCATAACATTGAAAGGGAAGACCGTTCAAATGAATGTGATGGTCGTTCAAGGACCCTTGGATTATAACCTACTCCTTGGACGAGACTATATACATTGCATGGGAGCCATCGTCTCCTCACTCTTTAGAGTAATGTGTTTTCCGCACGAAGGAAGAGTGGTCAAGCTCGTGGACCAGCTTTCATTTCCCGGATCACGCATCGCAAATAGTCATATACCATCCCTAAATGGTCTCTTCATGCAAGAAATGTCTCAACCCACGGTCCGTCCTCCCGATAAGCGCGAGTAATTCGGAAGGATATGACCGGAACCCAGGGGGCATGCGTCCTGGTCTGCTTCGGCAGGAAAACTTTGGGTATAGGGTAGGTTTCCGCGGGAGAATATGACTAGTCCGTACCCCGTCCGTGATTGGAAGAGGGGTTGTTCTAGAATAAGATTCTTTTGTCAAAGTCATGTGAGTTGGCGGGCATCGTCGCTCACCTTTGTTTATCTCGGTAGACATCGCCAAAGAAGTGTTTTGTTTGAAAGATTAATGGAACAATCTTTGGGTGACCTGTAAGAGGTAGTGCCCTTCCTGATAAAACAAATGTTTTGTCAGCTCGAATAAAGGGTGACCCTTCCTGATAAAACAAATGTTTTGTCAGCTCGAATAGAGGGAGACCTCGAAACTCTGTTTTATACCTGGGGGCATGCAAACCTTTTTGAGTGCAAGCAAGAGGCGGCTATTTATTTTTTAAATTTTTAGGTCCTCCCTTTAAACCTGTAGGTCTAACCCTTTAAACTCGTAGGATTATTCGTTTCCGAACTTTCATAACGAAAGGATGTGGGGCATAGCTTTGTAAGGCGCAAGCTCCATAAAAAATGGCATCTTACATGAGACATTCTTATCATATGACTGGATTAATCGAGCAGTGTTACCGCAAGGTTCAAGCTCGTTAAAAAATAAACCCGCACCGAGCAAATGTTTCCACCCACGTTTAAGCTCGTTAAAAAATGAACTATCCCCTGGTAAATAACCACCGTGGATGTAACATTATCAGCCACTAAAGCCTTGGTCGTGTTTGCACCGTCACCTCCACTTTTCATTGGCCGATCATTCACCTCCATATTGATTGTTTACCCATTTTGAGGAACAGCTGCGAAGAGTGATTTCACTAGCCATCCTTGTGACACTACCGTGATTGGAAAATTCCAACCTTACCTGGAATCAGCTGCTACCCGTTTTATCACTCGTTCCTCAAAAGACGAGTCTTCTTTAAGCTCTTTTCATCTGACTCGTAAAATATGAAAAGATTGCCGAGTTTTGGCCTTCCAGCTCGTTAAAGCGACCGAAAGTGTTATCCCTCCTTTAGATTTTAATCTTTTTGGACCTGAGGGATTATTGCACAAAAATATCGAGCGCTTGTTTTGTTCGGCTCGTTAAAACTATCGAAAATTCATCCCTTCTGTATTGTTTTATACTTTTTCGGACTTAAGGGATTAGATGACGAAAAAGGACTTTCAGAGTTGACTTTATGTACCTTTTCAGACTCTCTAAAAATGAAAAGGACCGAGTTATCTTTGTCGTTAGACTCGTTAAAAACATTAAATAGCGACAAACTTGTCTTTAGACGAGAACGAGTTTCACTATCGCTAGGCTCGTTAAAACATAGTGATGGGTTTGCCCGAAGGGAAAATTATAGAACAAGCATATGTTATCCTCCTCAAGCTTGACAAAAATAAAGAGGTACTGGTCAGCAATGACTGGGGAAAAATTGGGAAGAAACTCAAAGAACTTTATTGGTAGCAAGTCGCTCTTGAACATGACACTTCCACTCCGTGCCAGAGTCGGGTTGGGTTGTTTCATTCACCGGTCACATCACCATGGTCTCACCATACCATCCACCTTTGGGGTAAATGCTACCAATCCATCACACCAGTGTTGCCGATATGTTCAAGAGAAGTCATCCAGAGAAGTCAACCGTGTCCCATCCACTACCATACATTATCCTTCATTCTTTCATGACTGCCACCCTGAACCATATATCATCAAATCGTTTTCACCTCCATCAAAATCATTTGCTCCGTTCCGTGTCACTGATGTGGGATACATTAAGGCCCTCCTTTGACGGATCGCTTCTTGTCGACATCAGCTCATTATCCAAGAAGTTGATCTAGGGACACCCCCTTCAGTACTTTGAAGCTTGCATGCCTCAATGGCAAGTTTCTCACTTCCGGCGACAGGTATACATCAATGACCTTCGACCGAAATATTTTGCGTGGTGTTCGACGCCAAGTCCTTTATTCACACCACGTGAATTGTACTGTAGTACCTTAAGGGTCATTATCATTATCGGTGATTCCTCTCGCGCTTGTTAACGGTTTACCTCATTGACTGGTAATCAAGCGATGTCTTTCCATGTTCGACTTCAGAACATCTCTCACATGGATCGACTTGTACTTAGAGTGAAGATCGAACGAGTTTGAAGACCCCGGATCTAGTTTCATCCATCCGGGCTGCGATATATATCCAGGAAAAATAAAGACATTAACATGTACAGCATTACAGCGCAGGCAATCATCCTACCAAAGGATGATGATTTCAACAGGATCATCAGTCTATCATCAGACAATTGTCTGTCCTATGTACATAAAAATGAATTTATAAAGTTGAGCATGGGAATGCCCGCCTCAGCTAGATCATGAAAACAGTATGAAAAATAATGTATTGTATTGTATCTTATTACAGGTCTCCTCCCAGCATTGAATGAACTACAGATCCTCCTAATAAAGCATTTCACCCAATAAACGGCCTCATACGTTAGGGGGCAACTGTTATAGACATTTTTGTGCCTTACAGCTATAAGCATGAAATTTCCATAATTCAAGGGATCCAAAGTCCCTAAAGATGTTGTTACAGCTCCTAAAGGAACAAGGTCAACCAATGACAGCTTCTCCCAGAAGTTCTCCACCAAAAACCACTCAGAAATAGTCAATTCAGGATCAATTCAGAGGCTCCACTAGCTGCCTGCATTGAAATGCAGAGACTACACTGGCTAGGTGCACTGCAACGCAGGTGGAAGCACTACCAGGGTGCGCTGAGCGGGAAATGACAAATGGCAAGCTCATTCAACAAGGTGGAAAGACCCTGGAAGCTTCCAGAATCTTCTCCAATGACACTTGCCTCAATGAATTCGACTAGTGATGAGTAAGAGGCTCTCAACCTCCAAGTGGAAGCAAGAACTGACAGAGAGAAGCCACAAGTCAAAACATAAGCTGACTCATCCTCTCTGCTTACATCTATATATGGATCTCTCACCCAGAGGTTCAGGAGGCTGGAATTTTGTACTTTGCAGAGAATTGTTGTTGGTTTGAGATTGAGATTAGCACATTGGGTGATTTATGCTTTGTTGGAGGAGAGGAAGGGATTCCTTTGCTGGGAGGTAGATGCTGGATCGGAACTTACTTGGTTGTATCTCCTCTTGGACTTTCTTATTCTATCAATAAACTATTTGAGTTTCTCCTACATGTTGTATACCAATGATTTTTTGTTATGCTTACATGTTTAGCTTAATCTGATCTTGAGCTTTTTATGAATGTATATCTGTATCTTTGTGTAGTTTCTCTCTCTTGTGATCTTGTAGGAATTCGGTGAAGCTGGGCCGGTGAAGGAGCAGGAAGCTGGGAGCTACTGAAGAGAGGAGTGATTTGGATCGACAAACTAGCGGAAGACACAGGTTAGTTACATCCTTCTTCCTCATTTACATTTCATAAAGAAGAATACTCAATTAGTTTACCTCGTTTGTTGCTAAGGCACTATCACACCTTAGAGTGGGATAGGGGCATTCCGAATTGGATACTTTTCCCAACAACACTTCTTGATCACGATGTACTTGATGTCAACATTCTGATAATATGATGATTGTGGAACTAATGTAGATATCAGGAATATTGGTATAGATGTTACAAAGGATATGGATAGAGAAATGACAGTTCAGTTGCAAATGGATGAAAATTGTTAAGATTGAAAAGTAGGTCGCATACATACACAGTTTCCGTGAGAAAAAATTATGTACATAATGCAAACCATGAAAATATGGATACCAGGGGTCATTACCATGGTAATTACCCATAGTAATTGAGGTGATAACATTTATTTGATCCTATCAATAAATACTAAAAACACTACCAATCAATTTACCTGAGGTATTGACTAAGGAGAAAATTATATAAGGAGATGGAGATCAGGGTGTTGGGAGTGGAAGTGAATATTCATTCATGTGTGATTTGATCTAAAACAGGTGTGCACCAAGGAACAAGGATATGACTCAGATCTACAAGATCTGAAAGTAAATTAAGTACTGATGATTATACTTGATTGATTTGTTTATATTTGAATATATAACGATGTAATATCTATTTGAAGGTGTTTGAAGAAATATGTGATTTAACAGTGAAATTTGCAAAAAGTATGATACTGATTTGCATCAAAGATTTGATTCAATAGTTTAAGATTTGTATGTTGTTTTTCTTCAATAAGGTCACACACATACCTGGATCTGATTCAACGTCGTCGTATATAAATTCTATGATATTTTATTCAATATGTTGGTATATATATGTGGGTGTTATGCATAGTAATCATGTACACATGCAAATATGTTTTATGGAGGTCACATATATGTACTAGGGTTTGAATTGTTGCTTGATGATGACAATTGATGATGTATGTTCTATTTGTTGTTGTCTGTCAATGATGTCTTGATAAGCATGGTCTATATCTGGTAGTGTTGACTGGGTTGATTTGATTGTGGATTGGAATATTGGTTAGTGATGATGCTATAGGATGTGGATATGTGATTAAGTTGTTACTCTGTCTCAATATGTCAGTAATTCAACGAGTGATGCAGTGATTTAGTTTTAGAATTCATTGATTTGAGATATGTATGTAGGGTGCATTTAGAGGAAGCGTGTATATATGTAGTTATGCTTCGGAGAAACCACATATAATTTATGAATTAAATTTGATCAGGGTTTGTAATGCCTACATACTACTTCTGTGTTGATGATAATTTGGATATGATCTTGATTTTTGATTGGTTATTCAGTGGATTGATTTATGGCTTGATATAATGATGGTTCATCGTGCATTAATATGATTTGGTTATGATGATTCAATATTCAATGTTACAATTGCTTCAGTGATTCAGTTGGTATTCAACAGTGATTCAGTGATTGTATCCACATTCTGTGATTCAGTTGGTATTCAACAGTGATTCAGTGATTGTATCCACATTCTGTGATTCAGTATTCAAATTGGTATGTTGGTTTGGGTTTATTGTAGATGTGGTTCCAATGTGAAAATATGATGAAAGGTGGCATACAAGTTTTTTGATGATTGTTTGATAGGTGGATATAGTATGAAACATTCTAAAATGTGGTCCACAAGGTGCTAAGGATTGCAACCTTCAGTGAGGGGGTAAGAGCTCCCTTCTAGTAGGAGTTGATAAACGATATTAGGGGGTTGTAGCTCCCTTCCAGTGGGTGTTGGAGAACGAGTGGAGGTTGTAGCCTCCTATAGGTGAGTGCCTGCGTGTTGGTAAGAGTCTGAACTAGTACAATATTTAATGAATATTTTCTTTATATAATAAGAATGAAGACATAGACGATGGCAATGGTTTTTCTCCCACATTGGGTTTCCACCTAAAATCTCGATGTTCTATGTGTGTTGCTTATGCGATGTGATTTATTTGTACTTTACTACATTATGTACGGTGAATGAATTAACAATGCAATGGTTAAGTTAACTCACTAATAAAAGATATGAAAAATTAAGTAAAATGGATATACATTGTTTACATTCACTGGAGTCACATACACATGTGGGTTACATGAAGAAAAATAGTGTACATAATTTTGAATTTCAAATTGAAAGTTAAAGTTAATTAAAAATACCGATTCACACTCCCCTTCCCCCCCCCCCCCCCCGCCCCCCAAAGTGTTTTTCCTAACAAAAATATTTGAAATCAACACATTAGGATTCATGCATAGAAACTAGAAAAACAAAAAAAATCATAAAGAGGCGTATGTGGTGTTTTAAACAAAGAAACAGATAAAAATCATGCATTGAACTATAACATTAATTCATTCATTAATCATAGACACAAAATACTTATCTCAATAATTTTTTCCATCAAAAATATGATTTCATAATATGGTATGATATGCTTCTAATGAAATAACTAGTACAATCATTTATATTCCTTTTTCTTCAATTTTGAAAAAATTTAGAAATGACTTCATCAATTGCTTCTTCCCCTTCGGTTCATAGGGCCTCTATAGATCTCATTGACGACTTGGTTTTGTAATCACGATGTCACCGAGGATATCGTAAGAGGGCCATATCATCAACTACAACAAGAATGAAATGTTAAATTTATATATATATATATATATATATATATATATATAGAATTATTACAAGTATTTTGTTAATAAAAAGAGCATTAGAGTATCTTTTACTTGCCTTAGCAGTGGAGGAAAGAAAAGTACTTTTGGATGTGGCCATATGCTCCTCTTCTTGTGTAACCTCATCCTATACATGCTCTGGAGTTGAAACATGAAATTTTATAATTAATACACCATTTGTAATTAAATATTTTTAATTATAATACATACTACATTTTTCATAGCACATGAAATATGTTCGTTACCGAGTTGTAGACCACCTTCATTGGGTTCTGCTCCATTGAAACTATATTGTGTCTATTTATTTCTTTCCTAATCAAAACAAACAAACACATTAATTTATTCCAAAGAATAATAATCATTAAATTTTATAAGTAATAAATTATAAGCATTATTCATTGATTTTATTTACTTGTGTGCCAATGAGAGTGTTGGAAGATTGTGTTTTTTACAAGCTTCTTCTATGCTCAACCACGACTTTATTGTCATGCTTGTAAGCAAGCTCGAGGTCTTCCTTGGTTGGATTCGTTGAACTCCAACCCCTACAATTTTGCATAAAAAAATGAATTCTGGTTCTTCTGTGTAATTAAATTGAAATTGTTAACGATTTATTATTTGTATGTAATTTATTTTTTTATACTTACCATTCGTGCGATCATTTTGGAGTAATTTCCCAGGCCAAGTTTGATTTGGCCATGTTTTTCGATTTTAGCTTTTGTGGCTTTTAATGTATCGGGGAGCCTATATTAACAAGTTTCAAGTACGTAATTATATGTTGCGATGGCATTAAAGCATTATAATTCAATTTTTAGAAGTGTCACGTACCTTCTTGATCTGAGTATTTTCTCTCCTTGTTTTTGGTCAAACTTCCATTTGCATCATCCATGACAACCTTTCGCTCCCTTTATGGAATAATTGGATGATGATAATACTGAGGGTTCTTTTCAAAACAAACCCTATATTGATCCTACATATATTTTAAATATTTTCCTTCTTTTGAGGTGACTCTAGATTCTTTAAAGGAATTATCGCCGAATAGGCCAACCAACTTGCTGATGAGCTCATATTTTAACTTTGAACTATGGCAATTCCACCCTAAGTGTATGGTGGGCCAAAATATATCCACATTTAGGTAATTCAAGTGTTTATAAAATGTATCATTTCCTAGAAAATGATATTATCATTAGTTAAAAATAATGGCACATTATATGTGAAATTCAATTAGATTGTACATACTAATTAAAACACTTCTTAAATACCTAAACCATTTTCTATTTTTACAAGGATGTGCTCATCATTTACCAAAAAATTAATTGGTAACGATCTCGTGCTAGTGACTACTGGAAGAATTTTCCATTGATGTCAAAGGGAGAATGATATTTTGATGATGATGATGATATGGTTGCCAAAATTTAGTGATTTTGGATACATTTCTACCTAGATTGATAGCCCTCATCAAACCATTTCATCTGATAGATTGCATGCTTTAAGGGTTATCTTAGTGGAAGAAATGGTTGAAGGTTAAATATTGATGTCCCAGATGAATTGATTCATGCCCCAAGGATCCATAGTTTCAAAGGTTCCTTGTCCTTAGAAGAAGGCCTATTTTGTAATAAATCTACCCCATGTACAAGTATCCACGAAAGGAGCCATTATGAAAACATTTTTTTATTATTATAAAGTTTAACCCTCCCACTTCATGTTGGCCCTAATGTGTTTAGTTCGACTCCAACAAAAGACACAATGTTTAGTTGGGAAGGTTTCCCCCAAACTAAGCTCTCCCATCCACTATATATTACCTCAGCCATGGGAAATTGAGGAAAGAGAATTTAGAGGGTTGTGACAAAAAGGAAGAAGTTTAAGACACAAATTTCTGAGGCCTTGTTCTTAAACGAAAATATGAAAGAATGTAGATCGATTTCTAAAGGATGGTGGAAATATTGAGGGGGGTGAATCAATATTTCTTTCAATTATTATATAATGATAGTTAATAATTTTATCACAAGTTAGACAAGGACAAAAGAAATATAACAAAAAATAATTTTATTGATGAAGATAGTGAGGACTCCAATCCTCTTTAACAAAAACTAAAGCTTGAGATTATATAATAAAATATCTAACTCCTTCAAGGCTCCAACCTTTAATAGATCCAAGCACCAACTTTGTCAAAATGAGGACTCCAATCCTATCAAAAATCCAAACAACAACTTGGTCAAAATTAGGATTCCAATACTCACAACAAATCCAAGCACCAACTTCGTCAAAATGAGGACTCCATTCCTCCAAAGCTCCAACCTTTCCAAATAGACTTCAAAATCAAATTTTGTAATATATATCCAAAATAGGTTCGAAATACATTTCAAAAGAGGTCTAATTTTTTTTTTCAAACCTACTCCAAGAGTGCTTTATTTCTACTTGAATAAGGCTTCTAAAAGCTGCTCCAACAAAGGCTTCAAGTTTGATTCAACTAGGCTTCTAAAGGTTACTCCAAAAAAGGCTTCAAGTCTTCTTCAACAAGGAATCAAAAGGATTCTCCAACAAAGTCTTCAATTTTGCTTCAACAAAGTTTTTAAAGGCTACTATAATAAAGGCTTCTCAAAAAATGGTCTCATCTCAGCTCCACAAAAGGTCTTAAAAATGTCTTCAAACTTAGTTGAACATAGTACCAATTATGCTCCAAATATGTAAAAGAATGCTAAAATACATTTCCACAAGTCCAAATATAGAGAGCCATGTTTAGGGTCGAGGTATGTTCCTTAAGGTAAAAATATTATTTCTTAAAGGTGGATGTTTGTGCTTGTATAATGACAGGGTTTATTACTTCAATGAGGTTGTAATATGTGCCAATAAACCTTAATCCAAAAATGAGAGATAAAAAACCATAAAAAAATTCCCTTAATTTTCTTCTTGGTTCATGAGATACGAACCTTATCTTTCTACCTCACGTCTGAGCTCCTTGATCTACTGAGTTAATGGCCGAATGGAGGGGACATGAATTGAATTTATACTAGTCGAGCCTGCATTGAATCATCATGTCTATAGGAGGACTGACATGATCTCAAGTTATGATGACTTGAAGAGGGGAACAAAAAATGGTTTCTCTTCTTTAAAAAATCCATTTCTCCTTATTGGAGAAGAGTGAGGAGGCATGCTATAGCTCATTGGAGATGGATTAATGTGTTCTTTAAGCATATGTGATTTTTATCTTAATTTGAACATCCTTTGACATCAAAAACAAATATTCTTCCAAAAATATCTAAATTTGTTATTTATGGAAATAATATCTTCATATGCTACTCCCCCTATCATCGTGTTGCTCCCCCTATCATCGTGTTACTCTCCTTGTCATGATGCTACTCTCCCTATCATATTCTCCCCATTTAAAATTAATAGAAAATGGATTCTATAATGGGATGTAAGAGAGATGACCCCCATATTTTGACAAAGATATTAAAATGCTTCTCTAGGTAGGGGTTTTGTGAAGATGTTTGCTATATTTTGCTTAGTGGTGATATATTCCATTTGTATGTTTTTCTCTACAACTTGTTCTCAGAGAAAGTGGTAATTGATTGGGATATGTTTTTATTTTGAATGCATGACTGGATTATTTGAGAGGCTAATTGCACTGGTATTGTTGTAGTAGATGGTGATAGGATGATTTTTTTTACATTGACATCCTTCAAGGTTTCCTTCATCCATAAGAATTGCGCACAACAATTTGTTGCTACTATATACTCGGTTTCAGTTGTGGAGAGAGATAGATGATTATGTTTTTATTAACCAAGATACAAGACGTTATCCTAAGAAGAATGCATTCCAACTAGTACTCCTTCAATCATCAATTTTTATTACCCAATCTAAATCAGTATATGCTATCAAGGTAATATTTTTTCTCTTAGGGTACCATAGTCCAAAATCAAGAGTTCCTTTTAGGTATTTGCGTATTCTTTTTGTAGCTAGCATGTGAGATTTTTTAAGAGCTTATGGGGATATTTCTACCATTCCTACTACTTGCATGGTGTCTAGCCATGAATCTGTAAGATATAAGAGATCTCCAATCATTAATTTGTAAATATTTGTATCCACCATAGGAGATTCATCATCTTTTCTTAGCTTACAACCTGTAGTCATAGGTGTTCTCACAATATCACATTCTTCCATCCAAAATATCTTAAGCATATCCTTGAGATATTTTTCTTATGATATTAACATTCCTACTTTGGTTTGAGTTGCTTAATTTCCAATAAAGTAAGGAACATCTCCAATCATCGACATTTCTCATTCTTTTGACATATATTTGGAAAAATGTGACTCATTTAATTATTGTTTCTCTAAAAAATTAGATCATCCATGTATACTAGTGTGATTAGTAGACTGTCTTTGCCCATATTCATGCAATGGTTTCTTCCTACAACTCCTTTCTTGCATCCTTTTTTGTTGAAGATAAAGATGAATTCTAGTATGCCAAGCTCTTGGGCTTGCTTTAATCCATACAAAGGCTTCTTTAATTTGCATACAAAGTCTTTATTTTCAAGCAAGTCAAACACTTCTTTATTTCCATGTATAATTCCTCTTTTATATATTCATTTAGAAATATTGTCTTCACATCCATTGGATAGACTTTGAAACCTTTTGAATAGTAAAATGCAAGAAGCATCCTTATAGCCTCTAGTTTGGAAACTAGAGTGAAAATTTCTTCAAAGTCAATTCCTTCAGTTTGAGTGTATCCCTTACACACCAATCTTACTTTGTTTATGATGATTTGTTCATCATCATTTATTTTTTCTCATACACCCACTTGGTTCCTATGAAATTATTATCCTTTGAATGAGGTACTAGTTCCCATGTTCCATTCCTTTCAATTTGGTTCATCTCTTCTTCCATTGTTTTTATCTCTTCTTCTATTATGGATAACAAAAAAATATCATTCCTTTTTGGTGTTTTTGTCATTTCTATAATAAATTTTATTTCTCCATCTACATCTCCAATGATTCAGTCTCCAGGATGATGTTTTTGTATAAACATTAACTTTGATGGTGTTTGAGATAGTTCCTCCTTTTGATTTTCCAGCTCTTTCTTTTGTTTTCAAACATCTTCCTCTAGATCTGCTAGGATAGGGTCATCTTCAGTGGTTTGAACTACTTCCTTTTCAGGAAGAGCCTCATATATGTTTCCATAGAGGATTTCAACCATATTTCGTAAATGATTGTTCTAGAATTTGTAGGACTTGATTCTTAATGAGTATACAAAGAAAATTGCTTCGTCAACACGTGAATCAAAATTTCCAAGTGAATCATCATTAATATTCATAAATATTTTTGTTCCAAATATTCTAAAATGTTTCACAGAAGGAGGCCTTCCTTTTCATAGTTCATATTGGTTTTTATCACTATTTACCCAGAGTTGAGTTCTATTAATAAAATAGACTACTGCCCCAACTTCCTCCCTCCAAAATTTTACCTGTAAATTAGCTTCCAACAACATTTTTATTGTATTATCTTGTACAAATATGTTCTTTCTTTCTACTGCTCCATTTTTTTGTGGATTCATATTAACAGAAAGTTCCCTTTTGATTCCATTTCAGAAAATTCATTGAATTCTCCTTAGGTGAATTCCCCACCTTTGTCTTTTCTTAAGCATTTGATCTTCAACTCACTTTCATTTTAAAATATTTCTTTGAAAGTTTTAAAACAATATAGTGCTTATGACTTATATCTTATGAAAAATATGTTAGAAACCTTGAAAAATACTTGGGGTTGTGGGCAATAAATATTTTGTCTTATGACCAACTTTACCAATTTTTTATTTTCTTATTTAAAATGTTGATTCATTCACCGATTTGCAGCATAACACATAAATAGATCTATGCATAACCATGAACCATAATCAGCATATCAAAGCACATAAGAATCAAATAAAGTAACCATGAGAAGCAACATAAACAATATAACATGCACAAATAGAGACACCAGATGTAAGGTGGAAACCCAAAAGGGAGAAAACCATTGTCAAATGTTTTTCTTTACTCTTCGTCTATTATTATAAAGTATTATGTTACATGGTCATTGGCCACCACTAATGTGAAAGCCACAACTTTCCAACCATGTGAGTTGTTACTCACTCTAGGCCACTACCTGTATGAACTTTTTAGGCCATCGCATATAGGAAGCCACCACTCCCTTGACTGTGCAAGCCACCACTTGCTGGAAGCCACCACTCCCAATAATTATTGCCTAGCCACCACTATACTATCCATCCACCATTTTCTAGAAGCCACCATTACCAATTTCTTAGGCCTCTACCTAAAGGATGTCGCTACACCCTAAATTTGCAAGCCACCACTTGCTTGGAAGGACACTACTCACCACACTAAAGGCCCCAACCTTCAAGTTCCTTTGTGGACCACTTTCCACAATATTTCATACTAGATCCATGATCTATGAAATTAAATAATTGTCAGACTCATTTCATCCATTTTCATACCAAACTCACAACATCCTCTATATTCATCAACTAAATGCAATCTACGACATAAAAACTAATTTTCATACAAAATTGTGTAACATAATCTTAGAAACAAACAATCTCTGTAAAACAATGTCAACTAATACATCATCCCAACATCATCTACAGATGATAATAATAACATACAATATCTCCATGATAGCATACAAAAATCTCTGCAACACTAATCACAAGCAACAATATGATCTCTTACCTATAATCTCTACAACAATAGCTACAACAAAACTCAATCTCCATATCAACACCAACTGGAAACCAAAAAATCAGGAGCACAAGTATGTTAGACATATAGATATACTATAGCTCCATAATCTTATAACATGTGCTCCAAGTTTGAGCTCTGATATGCACTCTAGCTTTCCAAAAATATAGATCACACTCTCATACACTCTCACTCCATCTATCTATTTTTACTTCGCACTCTAGCATTTTATCATTGATGGAATATGAAATCAATACACAACACTAAAACTCTTCCTCTTGACTTTATCACCTTATATAATGTTGATTAACTCAAGTTGACTCTATCCACCAAAAACCATGTGCAAATACCTTGGATACTGCCTCTGGAATTCACTAGAATGCACATAGAATATGGAAAAATCACTATAGAAGGGATAACATAGGTTGTCCCTTTAGGAAGTGCATTATAACACACCTAATACACTATGTACTTGTGTTATAACACTTTTTTTGCACTGTAGACTTTCTTTACGCTAATTTCAACCCAAAAACTCGATCAACTTGCTCCAACTCTTACTAAAATTGATCATCTACTTCTCTAAGCATATGCCAAGTCTATATATCCTCTGCAAGCTCATGTTAATCCTCTAAAAATATCGTCAAAGCCTCCAAAATTATTCAAATGGTCATCATGTGAAAGCCTCCAACCTTGTTGAAATCAATTATAATTCCCTCCCCACATTTACCCAAGCTAATAGGTCCACTAGGTAAACATGTGACGAATAGTTACTATTATGTGATTCAACTCCCCATGTATAGTTAAGGAAGTAGAATCAACCAAAAAAAACCTTAGTGACCTTCCTCGGGTGCTCTAGGATCCCCAAGGTCTAAGCCACCCTTCCACGTGTCCAAACCCTGAGTTAACTTATATTTTCACTGATTTGGACTCCCATTCACATGTAAAAGCCTGCATCCATGCAACTGTGGGCCTTTGATTGTATGCATAAACATTGCAAGGGTGCGATTGTAACATTTTTCATCTAGTTTTGTGCTTGAGACCACAAAATCTATGCCAAATTTGTAGGGCTATACTTCAAGTCACTGCCCTGAACTTGATGAGACTTTCCAAGACAAAAATGACAACAAGAAAAGGCCTATAACACAAAACTTGATTAAGGGCTTGACTTGAGAAGGCCTAGCCATGATAGACATTCTGTCAAACACTTCATGAACATGCAATCTACATGTCATATAAACACATCTGAACATAGGGACTTCATACTTATCTAATATTCTTCAAGAAGGTATGATGCCCTCTCACAATAGCTGCATTATCATCTATTAGGTCATACATTGATTATTCATTCACTTTCCAATCATAACATGATGAGAGCTATGACTAAGATTTGTCATAAAACCATGCTTATAACCAACATAATAATAATGATAGAACAACCATTAAAACCACATATTAACATACACATTTACACATAATACACAAGAGGAAAAGATCTCTTATTAACATATGCAAAAGCCAACCAAGCAAGGGACTTCCACGTACCACTTAACCATAGATTGGGCTGAACCAATTCTTTCTTTCAACCAGTCATCTCTGTGCCATATTTCGAGCATGAATGTGGGACTTACTACAAAAACAACTAGGGCTTCCTCAGGCTTTACCATATATCCCACCAATGGATTCCTAGACCTAAGCCCTCATCTATAAAGTCAAGCTTTATTGCAATCCCTCCAAGGGATTCCTAGGTCCAAATAAGAAACATACACTTCTAGGCTTTACTGTAATCCCACCATATACCAGTCCTGGGATCACTAGGACTATACAAGCATGCATACCTTTGGCTCTCTCCACCTAAATTGTGAGGAGTTCATCCATCTCCACCTCTAGGATTTACTGTATATCCTGCCATTCTCTAGTTGAGGATTCCTAGGACCAACGAGGCTCCACCCTCTAAGATTTACCGTATATCCTACCATTCACTGGTCGAGGATTCCTAGGCCTAAAGAGGGAATACGTAATCAGGATTTACCGCAATCCCACCTTCACTGGTCCAAGGATTTCTAAGCCTTGTGTTTCTCCCTTAAGACCACCCCACAATTTTGAAACCATATGGAAATCCAGCTCAACCAAATAAGAGAAACCCCAATACACCATGGCTATCTGGAAATGGAAATGCAAGGCTGAAAAACACTATTGCACCTGGAAAAACCCATGCTAATGACAACAAGAGAACCAAATACACGCATGCATATACCATGCATGTTAAAACTAGAAAGGAAATCATGCATGCAACTTGATACCTACAAGTAATCATGTTGTAGCTGCTAGATCCAACTCTTCCTTGCTTGATCTTTCCTTTCCCTTGCCTTATTTTTCCTTCCTTTTCTTTCCTTGCTCCAATTCTAGAGTGATCCAAAAAAACTCCATGTGTCCAAGAGTATGAGAGAGAGAATAAATAGAGAGCTCCAAAACTGAAATGACAAAAGCCATGAATTGATCCTTAGAAGCCTTTTTATCATTGAGGTCTCTATTTTCTTCATTTTTCATTATTTTTATTCAATTTCCTTGTCACATGCAACCTATGACCTTATTATTTTCATAGATAAGTGCCAATTATTGCCTCTTTCCTTTTCAAATTATTTTCCATTGCATTTGCTAATTTCCCTTAGCCATAATAAACAAAATGAACACCCGTTAGGATATTTTTCCCAAAATTCATCTTGGAATATGTGTCCCATGACCTTGGTCTTATTTTTCCTTTATTAACTTTATTACATGGATTTTTAACCAGGGCTGTTACAAAACCCTCCCTCTTGGGGGAACGCCATCCTCGATGTTTAACGACACCTACAACAAGCAAAAATTCTAAAAAACAAAACAAACTACCCATAGAGCTTTATAACACAACTCGTTGCAGCATTTACAATGACATCTTCCTAAAAACATGAAAATCATACCATTTACTAGAGCTTTATAAAACAACTCATTATGGTATTTATAATAAAAACCACATATAATTATGCACATTTTATTCAACCAATAAATAACCATACCTTTTAGGGAGCTTTATAAATCCATCTTGATACAATATTTACAATAATATACACATATACACATATGCACATTTAATAAACAAACAAATAAAAGGATACGGTGCCTACATCCACAACAAGGGAATCTAGTGGCTCACACCTCCACCCTCAAATGTAGTATCAAGATTCACCTCGTTCCAGGAAGTCCAGAATCCTCTACCAAATTCCAACTTACATCTAATTCCCAGTGCTACAATCATGTGCCACTTGCCCTCTCAGTGAACATTTATTGGTTCATTGTTCCAAGGAACACTCTCAATGTGCATTTGATTTCATCTGGCAATGCTAATGACCAAAACAAATCCATCCCCAACCTTCCCTTCTTTACTACACAGTCCCTTGGGAAATTAGGTCACACCCTTCTGTGGAGTCACTCACCTTCCAAGTTCCCCAACAACCCCTTTCCTGGGCAATCCATCCCTTGGCAAGGTTTCTTCGCATCGGAAGATACAAAAACCAAGGAATATTCTTGCCTCAAAACCATCATACCAGTCATAGCATGCTCATGACAATTAATGGACACTATTGGGTACCAGTGTCCCACAATGGCCCTGCTCCTCAAGGGTTTTACCAACATACTACTGGATGTTCCAATTCCTTTCATTATTTCTACTAACATTCTCTAGCAACCAATTCCAACGACCCAAATTGGGGATTTTCCATGCTTTCCTATACCAAGCACATAATTTCCATTAGATTCAAAATAAATTGAAATAAATCCAAATCATACCACATTGGTGGCCTGTCAATAAGGTACACTTGCACTTATTTTATCTTCCTATTACAACAAGCCAAACCAACTCTTGATCAAATCATCATGTCTAAACATATCACATCTGGTTAGATCAAACTGCACCCATTATATACCAAAATAATATATCACATGTAACCACCATAAACCAGAATATAGATCACATGTAATCATCATAAACCAGAATCATTGATCACATGCATAATTAGAACTAAAATAAAATAATGACACTTATCCTTTAATTGATCCTTAGCTTCCACCTATCATTTATCCTTCCTGTACACACACTGGATCAGTTGCAACACTCCACAAACACCCAGTTCCTTCTCTTCAACCACGTACACATACACATAGTGTCCATCACACACATACAACACACATGACATACAACATGATGAGCCCCAGAAATGGGTAATTATATGGGCTCATTTTACCTCTTAATTCGACTTAATCCACCATTCTCATTAGTTTATTGCATGTTTTTTATCATATTTATGCTAATAGAGTGAATTGGGTTAGTCATTATGCCAAAAAGTCTAATGTGTGCTTTATGTAGATTTTTGGTCAATTTTGAGACAAAATCAAAGGTTTAATGAGCATTTGGCAGCCAAATTCATGGAAGAACAAGGGAGAGGATTTGTAGGAGGGTGTCCCCTTCATTTATGAGCCCTTACCTTGAATTCTCCATCAAAAACTTGGAGCACAAAGCCAAGGGGCAGCCAAGCAAGTCAAGTAGGACTGTTGTTATCTTCAGTTCCAGGAAGCCGAGTTCCTTGATTTTAGGAGGACTGTTGGAGGTCCCCATTTGTATAAATAAGAAGGCTTAGGGCCTCAGTTTTTTTATTCAGATTTTAGTTAGATTTTAGCCATTTGATAGTCTATTTTTGCACTTTAGTGCAGCCTTGTAATCAGCTCATTTTCGAGCTTCTTCTTGCAAACAGTTTTGTGATGTAACTATTATTTTTTTTATCAATGAAGATGAATCCAGCTTTGAACCAGTTTTGATCTTTCCTAGGGGGCTGTAGCTCTTGGGGTTGGGCCCAACCCAAGTGCCCAATACCTCTTTGTGTACTTTTATGTGTTTTTACTGCATTCATAGAATACTTTATGTTATTTAGGTTAAATCTTGCTTTGTAACTTAGCTTGTTTTTTGCTGATTAAGATAGTTGTTCTTGCTTCAAGTTGATTTGATAGTTTGGTAATAGAAAAGATCCACAAAAAGGCTACCAAGCAGTCCTTGATCTCTTTTCTCCCTCCTTGGGACCATGAATTGAGAACAAGGCACACTTGCTACCACAAAAACATTGTTTTTGCCTTCCAATGCAATTGCTAGTGTTAGAGTTTGAGTTGGAAAAGTTGATATCAGTTTTGTTTTCATGCTTAGATCTGTTCTTGCTTAGTTTCCATAGCTTTCTTGCATAACCTCCTATTTATAAAGTTCTATCCATCATGTTTCTGGTTTTTAGGTCAGATTAGGTCAAAAATAGATAAATCTTTGTTTTCTTAGTCTTTGCTTGGGTCAATTTTGGAAAGTGGTGCGCTAAACACCTGTAAGACACTCTAACCTATCCTTCCTCCATCATACAACCTGCTCCAGCCTCTCTCTCAAGATTTACTTCACCCATTCGCCATACTCTTCCAACTTGCCCTAATTTCTACATTTTTGTGCAACATTGCTTTCTTCATCTTTGAACAAATCCAACCATCTTCATCACTCCTGAGCTTCATTTACCAGGTCCTAGACCCTTGACATCTCTATCCATCCTTCAGTTCCACTTTCCCACCATTTTTCCACCTTCAACCCTCTAAAAACCACTTTTGGCCTATTCCTATAGAACTTGTTGTAGAATTTCCTGTAGATCCCCTATAGCCTCCTATAGGAGTTCATGCAAGCGATTTTTCGAAGTCTAATCATGGTGGAAATCTCCAGAAGGGTGCTAGGGACTCCTTAGTTCCTCTCCACACCTTCCCAACCTCCTGCAAACACCCACTCCATTTCCTTTCACCAATAAACCTCTGCACAATCACAAATAGCTAAAACACATGCATAATAATTCTGCATAAAATTGCTAAAAAATACAAAAAGATTATTTTTCCATATTTTCCTTTAGAAGTAGCTTAAACACATGCATTTTACCTTTTCAAGAGTCAATGGCACCCAGTTCATTATTTTACATCTCTTTTCTTGCACAAATAGGGTTAGGCGGTAAAACTAGGGTTCGCTAGGGTTTGCATTTCCTTTCAACTTTCATCTTCTTTCTGCAAGTAGACTAGCCTCTTTTGAGTTAGCTTCCTTCCATCACAGTTAAAAGCTTCTTCTAAGAACTCACAGAAGTTGGCTTGAGCTCCTAGCGAACTTGTGCTAGCTGATCAAGTGACAGCCTACAGTAAGAGCTAGTACTTGTGCATATAGCACCGTCACTTCCAAGTTTGTTACGGACTACCAAGTTGATAAAAGTAAAGTAGGGAGTCCCAGGAGTTGTAGCATCATTGCTGCAATACTAGAGCTCACCATCTTTTTGGCGCCGTTTCCGGGGAAGCGTCAGAGTATTTTGTGATTACTGCTTTTCTTTTATTTTCTACTGCAACCTTCTGCTAAGTAGTTTATTTTAGCAAGAGTAGAGTAGTTGTTTCATTTCAAATCTGTAATTTCAATTCTACATTTCAATTCTGCAAAAGTAGATTAGACCATTTCCTGCTTTCATTTCAATTCCACAATTTCATTTCAGCAAACGTAGATTAGCATTTCCTGCTTTCATTTCAATTCCACAATTTCATTTTAGCAAGCGTAGATTAGCATTTCCTACTTTCATTTCAATTCTGCAATTTCATTGCAACAAAATAGATTAGTTCTTTCCTGCTTTCATTTCAATTTTGTAATTTCATTTCAACAAAATAGATTAGTCCTTTCCTGCTTTCATTTCAATTCTGCATTTTCATTTCAACAAGATAGATTTTAGTTAGTTGCAGTTTGTTGTTCAATCTATTTTAGTTTTTGCAGGTACAAGCAGAAAAAAGAAACAAAAATCACCCAACCAAAAATATTTCCTTTCATGCCTCATAGGAGTAGAGATAATTCTGAAATTTTTTTCCCAACACCCCCATTGCTTCACATAGCCAACCTTTTCTCTTTTTCGACAGTTGTGATCAAGAAGAACCCTTAGGTGGATAGCAAGACATATTTGAAGAACCTATAGGGGAGAAGAAGAAGAAAACATTCCTCTGGAGCCCATGGCTAAAAACAGAAATGTTGGGAGTTGTACCTTTTCTTCCAACTCATCCATTGAAGGTGAAATTGGAAACATGTGGGAAGATTTCAAGAGCAAGATGAGGCAGATGCTTGCCATGCATATCAAAGATATTGAGTGGAAGCAGAGAGGGCTTTGGCCATCTTTTTTCCTAGGTGAACTAGAAAGCATCCTAGGAACGAATGTCCATTGCATTCTATAGAAGTGTTTTGTCTGTGAAGAAGACCATCCTACAAACCAGTGGCCTTCCTTACCTGGATTTAAAGCTATGTGGCAAGGGGCCAAAGGAGCCACTGAACCACTCTATTTCATGAACCAAATGAGGCCACATGGACCCAGATCTTACCAGTAGGTAATGCAAGGGACATCCCAGACTTATTACAACCCCTATCAAGCCACTTCCATGCCTTCTTGGGGTCCCCCTACTCATCCTTCCTGGTCCACACAGCCTCCTTGGTCATATCCATCTCAATATCATGCTCAACTAGCTACTCATCCACTTCACCCCTATGCTGAGCCACATCCTCAATGGAATGCACCTCATTAGGGGTGGAGGCCCCAGTGCAACTCTCCTCCCACTCCTTTGCCTCCACACCACCTGCTCAACTGCAACCATCGCCTCCTGCTCCACAAAGGCAGCCCCAAGTGCCTGCTCAACCGAACCCGAACCCAAATAATAGGAAATCTCAGCAAGTATATAGTGGGAACCACCATTTCCAAACCCACACATTGGAGTAGCTCAACCCAATTGCAAAGTTGAGGTACAACACTTCCAAACAACTCCTCTTGAGCTCAATGATATTCACCATAGCTCAGGAAGAGTATTGCAAAAAACAGATTATATTGATAGCATTGAAGGACCACATCCAGCAAAAGAAGACTCAAAAGAGGAGATCAAAGGACCATGGGCTACACTTGATGAAGAGAAGACATCAAAATCAGAGATCGAGAGAGCTCCCTCATGGTTACCATTAAATCCTCCATGTATTCAAGAGAAAAATCAATAAAAAGAGGAAGATGTGAAGGTCATGATATAAGAAGACATGAAGAATGATACAAATTAGCAAAAGGACCAAGATCATCACAGGTATATTGAGATATGGTTCCAGACAGTCACTAAGTTGCAGCAGTACTCTCTTCCTCAACTATGCTTGATCCCTTCAAAGTCAAATCATTTGGTCTCTAAAATCTGGATACCTGTCAAAGCATGCATTCCAAGCCTCCACATCATTTTTTCTCTCATCTCGATGTGCACATGGCTCCATTGGAAGTATTCTTATACTTGAAAATGATTTTATTCTTCAAGTAGGGTAGGGTAGAAAAAAGAAAAAAGAAAAAGGGAAAAAATGAAAAGTAAGAGAAAAAAAAAATCTAAGGTGAAAACCTCCTTGGAGGCGCCTCAGATTGGCTCATTGATTGAAAGCCTCCATGAGGTGGTCAATGGGTTGAAAATAAGAGAAAAGAAAAATAGAATAAGATCCTTGGGTGAAAACCTCCCTTGGAGGCGCCCAGGGCAGGCAATTAGGGTGAAAACCTCCTTGAGGCACTCTAGTTGTTTTCAAAAAAAAAGAGAAAAAAATAAAAAAAAATGAATTTCCAGTTGTATTGCAGGTTTTCAAGAGAACTTCAGGAAGCAGCAGCAGGTGCCAAGAAAGATTTGAAACCAATAACAACACCTATCCTACCTTCCCTCACCCTTCTCCATCATTCTTGACATTCCTTCGACCTCACTGTGCTTCTTTTTTGAAAACTGTGTTTTCTACAGGAGGCTCCTGTAGAAAATACATAGAGCTAGAAATGGACTTCAAAAGCAGTTTAGGGAACAAGAAAGTTTCATAAAGGGTTTATAAATCCCCCTGCAATCTTCAAACCTCTCTCCCATCAATTCCAAGTCTACATTACAGCCCAAGATCATTTTTTCTTACTGTGCAAAAACTATAAAATGCTTTGATACAAAAATACATAGAGCAGAAATTTGTTTTTTCCCTAACTCAAAAACTGTGCATCCATTTAAAAAACCGTTTCATGGGGAGTTCTATAGGGATGATGGAAACATGCCCAAGCAATTTCGGACAATTCCAATGCATGGTTTCCAAGAAATTAGCCTCCATCACCTTCAGCCATTTTTGTATTTTCTTCATATCCGTGCATCCATTTAAAAACCTGTTTCATGGGAAGATGCATATGGGTGATAGTAACCTACCCAAGAAATTTCAGCTAATTCCAGTGCATGGTCTCCAAGAAATTGACCTTTGTCACCTTCATCCATTTTCAGTTTTTCTCGAAATCTGTGCATCCATTGATCACAATTTTGCTCTGGGAGGTGCATAATGATGATAGAAACATGCTAAAAAAGTTTCAGGTCAATACAATCTACCGTTTGGGAGCTATGGACAAAACAAATCATTGTCCTGCAAAAGTCTAGCTTCAGCAGCATAAGGGTGCAAATCTGAAGGTTGACGCAGACTCCTATAGCTTAGATCCATCCAGAGGATACCTACACAAGAAAGGCAGGGTATCTGCATGTAACCTTGTATAATCCTGACCACTGGATATTGATGTAAACCTGTTGATCCTCTAAGTCTTCCTTGAATTCCTCTCAAAAGTATACTTGATTTCCTGCCATGTCAACTTCATGCCCTTCTCAATGAACAACTGAGTGTCTACATAAACTGGCAACTTAACTGACACCTACACAACTTCTTCCCGGGTACTACTCTCGACAGTATCCTTTGATGTAGCTCCCTTGGAGGCCATGTTAACTATAATTTCTAAAGATATTCTCAACAACTTTTGTACCTGGAGATAGAGAGGACACTCGTGGCATGAAAATGTTAGCTTAAAACCAAAAGCAACTTCAAAACCAGACTAAGAAACAAATCGGGTTAATGCTCAGAAGGATTGCATAAACCTAGTTCACAGAGGTGACTGGCTACCTACTAGAACTACTCATTTCACAGTCCCAGTAGTCAATGAGGAGGCTTGCTGGTTGGAACTACGCAATGCATAGTTTAGTATGGGGACATGCCGAGAGAGACTGCACATTATGCAGTCTCAATGGCCAAGGCTTAGAGGTTGGCTCCTAGAAATGTGCAGTGCACAGTTGGAGCTAGGCCAATGCAGCCTCTGCACAATTCCAGAAGCCAAGGAAGAGGCCTTGAGCTCCCAGGATGCACAGTGCTTGCAAGGGAAAGCGAGATCCGGGAAAGGGAAGCCTAGATCTTCCCAAGGGGAGTGTCAAATCGAGAAGATCTGAAGGATGGTGTGATTTTGAGTGAAAATATCACTGATTGGTGATGCATGCAAGTGAAACAAGTGCAAGAATCAATTAAAATTAAGGAAAGTGAAGTATGTGGAGAGAGTGGCCGCAACGGTGATCATTAGTACAAAAACGCGATAATGCATGCGACACTTGGGAAAGGCAATGCAAAACTTAAAACATCATTTCTACAAGATAAAACAAGTTAAAACACCAGAATTCATTCAAAGAAACAATTCAAACAACACTCTCACAAGCAAAAGAAATAGAAAAAGTGGTAAAGGCTAGAAAATTAAAACTTACCCAGAAAAGTAACAGAAAAAGCGGTAAAAGGATAGAAAAGTAAAACTTATCCAGAAAAGTGATGATGATTACACTGAAGGTTCCTTGATCTCCTCAAGGGTGCTAGAGCTCCAAGATCGAATCTGTAGATGATATTTGGAAGCGACTATTAAATAGATTTGGTCGATTTAGGGTTTATGACGCAAAGGCCAAAAATCAAGGAAAAAGCAACACTTGGCAGTAGTTTCCAAAATAAATCAAGTGCCTCCTTCGGACTACTAAAAATATATTCCTATATTCTAGGGATTATTTTTCGCTTTTTTCTTTTTTTTTGTTTTTCAGGAAAAGTTTCCATGCATTGCCCGGAGAGTGTGCAATTATGGGCAGGATTGGAAACTCACTAACTCATGCATTGAGCAGCTTATGAGCAAGAAGCTTCTGTGCAATTTTTGGGTTGAGTGGCTCTAGGCTGCCTCTCATGCTCTGCACAATTTCCCAGCTGAAGGTTGGTTGTCAATTAGCTTTGTGCAGTTTTGGAGGTGAAGGCTCACTGTCAGCTTAGACTGAGCAATTCACGAGAGCAAGGTTGGTTGACCTCAAGGATTGCACAATTCACTAAGGCAAGCCTTGAACAGGATGAAACCCAAGTCAAGAGATCATCTTGTGGGTTAGACAATAAATCAAGTAAGAAAAACACGTCATAATGTAAAGAATGAATCTCAATCAAGGCACCAATACCTGGGGCAGTACGAGATGAGCTATTGTGATTTAGGAGGGAGGCTCTAAAACGAAGTGTAGGCAAAATCTCGGAGGGTGGTTGTAATCGCTACAACATGATGTCAACCTTGAAGGTTGTGGAAGGCTAGCAGTAACAACACTTCCATATTTATAGTTTTGAGTAGTAGACTTCCTTGTTTCCATAATTTTACTTTCGACTTTTCATGCCACCCTGAATGCCTTCTCCAATGAATCAAGTTCAAAAAGGAGAACCTCATATTGGATGTTATCCTTTAAATTCCCTATGAATACATCAATCCTATGCTCCACTAGAATATCAGTTACACTGATATTCCATTTTTGGAAGTCCTCAATGTGCTCCACCATTGATCCCTTTTGTTTGAGATTTATCAATAGGCTAAAGAAGGTGTTGCACTTTGTATCGTCATAATGTGCTAACATTTCCTCCATAAAAATTGACCAAGTGACAATTGGTTTATGATAAAAAAGCCATTGATACCATACAAACTGATTGGTTTCTAAATATAAAGATGTAATGTGTACCTTTTGTGTGTGTTGCACATCACGGGGATCAAAATATTGCTCCATCTATAGTATCCATGTTACTGGGTCCTTGCCATCAAACTTCCTCATATCGATGTTTGGAATGTGTTGGTTCTTAAACCCAACATTGGAGTCTCTAAAATCATAATTCATATCCCTTTTTTCCTCATCATGATTTTCATGGATTATCTTTTCACCATTAGGAAGCCTTTCTTCTAGCAACTTTGTCAAACCTTCCTCCAACCCTTCTATCTTAACATTCATCATTGCTTCTGTGTCTTCTTTTAAGCCATCATTCAAAAATCCCATGTCCATTTTTATACCATCTATCTTAACATTCATCATGGATTCTAATTCATTTTTTGTTACTTTTTGTGAGAGTGAAATTTGTTGAAAGTGGTCTCGTAATTTGATGTATCATGTTGCATTTCTTCCTCTTCTTCATGCGTCATAAAAGAGCTTTCTATTTTCTTACTAGGTGTGTCGAATTTTTTTGTTTCAAGGAATTTCAGAATCAAACAATGATATATATGCTTCACTAAGCCCTTTGAATCACTTCAAACTAAATTTTCAAACAAAAGTTATGCAAAATTTTAAAAAAATACACACCTTTTCTTGCTTTTTAGGAGCTTTAAATTGAAACTATTGTATCTCTGTAATTTCAGATCTCCAAGGTCTGAAATTTCATTTTGTAGTAACCCTCTAGGTCTTATTTCCAACCCCAAAATTCAGAACAAGATTTTATTCTTAAAGTATGCCAAATATCCCACCGGTTCGTGAAATTTCAATCACTTTTTATGTGATTCAAATATGATGCTCAGAGAGAAAGCTATGCATTTGAGATTGAATTTTGGAGCCTAAAAAACCCCTAACTTATTCAGACCATATCTCAGAAAATATAGCAAACCAATATCTGGAATTTTTACAAAAATTTCACCAAGATTTCAGCTCTACGTGGTCGAAATTTCAGCTTCTAAAGCCTCATAGAAAAAAGGTTATAGCAAAAAATACAAGATGGCCTTCTTGAAGAAGTGAAACCCGAGAATCTAAATCTCTGAAACCAAATGTTATGAAACTAGCTCGGAAAAAAAAAAAGAATATATATATCAATGACTTAAAAATTTTCCTCTTCAAGGGGGAAACCTCCTTTACATTACATAAATGAACAATTCTTGGATGATACAAATGATACGACTTCCTTGGTAAATATAGGAGTCTAAGGGGTCACAATATAATCAGAGCCTACATAACAATAATAATGTAAGGGAACAACAATAACAATAGTGGGATTCTATGGGGCACAACAATAAAAATAAGGGGTTATACTAACAATAACAATAAGGGGGATACACTAGTATTATAGGGACTTAACAAACTTCAATACTTCAACTATATTAATACCTTAGAGTTCTAGTTATGAAAATATATACATATAACCCCAAGTCCTTGGATATGATTCATCCCACATATTATTTGAGACTCTATGTTTATACATATATCCTATGCTTATGTAATTCATTAAACAATGTGGGAGATGAATTAAATGGGTTCAGGTTGGGTCATACTTGGCATTATGGTTATGCACCACATTCAACCCTTCATGTTCTCTTCACATGACCTTTTGGGAATAACTACCCCATGGATGGATATGATTCATTTCCCTTGATCCAATGGTAGACCTTTATTAGGGTTTCATCCAAAACTCTTACCTCCCAATATCAAAACTCATTTTTCTCTTTAACCTTGGCCAAGCACTACTCAGCATGGTTGCAAGCTATCTTCTCTCTCTGTACTCTATAGGTGGTTTCCATCTGAAGAATGCCATTGACCATCTTATCAAGAGGGTTTTTGTGGGGTTTTGCCCATCACTTACAATGCAAAGGTATTATTTCCCATTATGGCATTATTTGAGTATTTTTTGTAATTTACCATACATCTCTTCTAAAAATGTGACTTCCATCTTCCTATGACTCATAATTATTGTGTTTGCATTTTTTTTATTTATTCAGATATAATTATGGAGCATCTAGAGAATTTGTTATACCTTTCGAAGTGGTGTCTTATGGATTTTTCCATCCCCCTGTCATTTTAGGGACAATTAATGACAAAGTTACCCTAATTTTTCCTTTAATTATTGATGACACTTTCATTTCTAAATAAAACCCTAACTCATTATCATTCTAGGTCACAGAGAAAATCTATGGTTTTTCTCCCTACCCCATGCACTATGCAGCTCAACGAAAAGGTAATTAAATTTTTAAGCTCCCTCTCGTATTATCTCAGAAAGAAAAACTTGGGCTTCTGTCACAATTTTAGTTCTCGGTTCAGTCCCTTCCCATATGAAGCTTGGGATAATTAATTTGATTTTCCAAAAGTTTTCTTCTAGTTTTTCTATGCGCAAGGTATAATAACCATAGAATTTTTATTTATCAATTGATGGTTTTCGAACATCGGGATAATTTGGGTTCTATTATTTGCTCCAATTCGTTATATCATCACAATATCGTCATGCCTCTATTTATTTTATTGTGGATCTATCGTTATTGTTACACAGTAATTTGTCACTCTCCTGTCACTCCCCATTCCTGATCCCGAAGAACCCTAGTAGTGACTATTGTGTTATACTTTCACCATGAAACCTATGATCTTGCATCCCTTGAAGTTTGAAGAAAGTAGTCCCCACTCCCTTAAGAACATTTCCAGAGAATCCTTCTTAAAACCCATGTTTTAAGATCAGTTCTCTTTCCCAGTTTCTCACCTATGATGATTTGCAGATTTTAACATTGTGACCCACACCGATCATTGCTACTATTAGCCCAATACCCACGTCGGTCTACTTTTGGAAAGTTTTTATAAAAGGAAGCGGAGTTTCATGTCTAGAAACTTCTAGTGGCGATGTGATGGATGTTCGTTTGGTTGGATAAGGGCCAAGAACTCCATATAAGGTTCTTTCCCCCTTAAAAGTGGACCTTCCCAAGGAGATAAGACCTTCTTCCCCCTTGAGTGGATCTCATTCTTATCCTCCTCTCCCTATATAAACCACTTCTTGTTACCCTTTTTGGTTACACTTAATACAACACATGGTGAAGCTGCAAAATTCTGAAATCTTTAGCTTTTGATAAAAGAATATTAGTCTTAGATGACAAAAAACTAGTCTTTGGTAGCTAAAGTATGAGGAAAGAGAGTTAGAGCTTGGAAGTCATTTCATGTCAAGCTAGGGGAGAAAAGAGTGTTGAAAAGGCATGTAGCAGGACTTGGATACCGCAAAGAATATCTCCAATGTCAAGGCTTCGGTTGTATTTCTCTTTGAAGTTTATTTTAATACAACTGATGGTTTATTTCCTATATCGAGTGTAATATTACATTTGATAGCTTAGAACTCCTTTTAAGTAGATTGGATTCGATTTTATGCTATCATGTTTGATGTTGTTTCTTGCATATTTGTTTCAGGTACTTGAACAAAAGGAAGATAGAGCAAGGAAGCAAGATCACCATCAAGTGGATTAGCGTTATAAGAGGTAGGCCCTCTTATTCGATTCTAATCTAAGGAAATTTACATTAGGTTGTCTTTTTTGTGGCTAGACCTACTCTCTTAGGCTAGAGGGATCATCTCTGTCTGTAGAGAGGATACTCCTAATCCAAAAATTGGTGACCATACTGGGGATCCATCCTTGTTTTTGGATTATTTTTAATTTCATGATTTGTGACAACTTTTCTTGTTTCACTCTTTATCTTTGGTAATATGTACTTCAATTCAATTCTTGCTTTGATTCTTGAATTTAGAGTGATAGTTCTAGTTCTGGCAAGTGAAAATTTTTATTTTTTCTAAGAATTCCTTGAGCGGCGTTGTTTATTTTCTGATAGTCACATCGACCTGCGCGAGTTCCCTTTGAACAGTCATGCCACGGCCCCTTCTAGCACTTGTTTCTAGTTAGGCAGTCACATCGATGCCTATAGGTTTAAATCAGGGTTTCCCCTAAATCATTTCCAGTGTGTCTTGTCCTCATAAATTCTGTTTCTTGGCTTGTTTTCTTGTATTCTCCCTAGCTAAAATTCTTTTTTAGCTTGATTTGTTTACTTGATTGGTTTGAGATTTCCTTACTTGATTTTTTGAGTTTTTGGATGGTTTGTATCCCTAGGGAATCTTGGTCATTGTCCATTCATTTGTTTGCCTCCTCATCAAGTTGAGTTGTTAGTTTTCTGCTGCATGCATTTTGTTTTTGGTCCTTGCATCTATCTTGATTTGGTTTCAATTGAACAAGTGAAAAGTTTTGTTTTCCCTTCTCTTGTTGAACGTCTCTTTTCCAAACATAGATCACATTTCTCGGTTTGTTTCAGTTGAATATTTTCATTTGATTTGAAAGAAGCTCTTCTTGTCGTGTTTTACATTTGATTGATGTTTTGGATGTTTGGAAATATTCATTGAAATGTGTATGTGAAAGATTCATTTTAGCACTCCATTGAAGAAAATACATCATTCTAGATTGATTAATTGATATGTTGCATTGATTGGCATCATCGAAAGCTAGAATTGCATCATCATGAGCATCTGAAAACTAATGAACTTCTTTTATCCTTAAAAGGACTAGTTGAAGTGAATTTGATAGGAAGAGTAGGAAGTGGAAAGAATTCTCATTATTTTGTTTTGAAAAGTGAAGTAGTGAAGAGTCATCTTATTTTCGATTGCTTGTTTGCTACATTGATTGTTTTCTCTTCTCTCAATTAGTGTAAGCATTCATCAAATTGAAAGGGTTTTGTCTCATATAGTTGCACTTAAGAGTTTTTCTTGTGACATCAATAGGGCCTAAAAACTGAGACTTAATTTCAAGATAAACTTCTAAAATATATTCAATTAAACTAAGGTGCATTTGAAACTAAACGATCACATTTAGAGTTCTAGGCTAGAGACGTGTTCCGGTGTCTTTAAACCTAGTATTTGTCATTCGCTTCGGTATTAGACAGCGCTAGTACGGACTTGTGCTCCCTATATTGTCGTGTATATAAAGGGATACCCCACTAGGCTTGTAATCCTTTATCCATAGGAATTCGAGTCTGTCGCCTTGTAAACGTGATACACAACACATCATTCAGGGAGATTGCGTACTCGTACTTTTCGGTTCGTCGGGAGGTATTTTGCAATTCACTGTTACCTGGTAATCCTTTTTGCCTAGATTATCCTGAGCAGTCATTTTGGTCTTTTTGACTCTTTAAATTTAAAATATCATCGAACACTTGTCCTTTTGAGCTTTTCAAACTGAAAGTGACTAGAGTCACCTTTCGTCCTTTTATCGACTCTTAAAATATGAAAAGGCAAAGTTTTGTTTCGGTGTCTTAAAATTGATTGCCCGCGAAATATTCTTAGTTAATGTTACCTTCCTTAGTGATTCTTTAGGGTTGATTCCAATGGAAACATTTCCAGATTCTACCAATCAAGGATTCCCCTCATATGGGAATTCTTGTCCTTTTCCTTCTTTTGGAAACGTTGGTGCTCCTTATAGAGCAATGTTGTCCCTCCCTGGGTTAACCATTGGTTTACCTATCTGGTTATTTTTGACCTCGGTGGTCCCGAGTGTCCTAACTCCTACCCAGCCATCTCCTTCATTTGGAACACATCACATTGATTCTAAGGTTAACATCTCACCTTCTTCCCATATTTCTTCACCTTCCTCTTCTACTTCGTCTGGTAAAAGTTTGAAATCCAATAACCAGGAGGCTAAGAAGAAGAAGAAGTTAGATAAGAGAGAGGCCAACCATGCAGTTGTTACTCCAAATGCACCTCCTGTAGAAAAACCTTACGATCCTCCACGAAAGGTCAGATTCCCTTGCAAGCTGCGTAAGGGTGACCATCTCCTTCGAGATTGTCCTGACATTCCCAAAGTCTTAGAGGTATGGTCTCAATACTTGAATTGACCGTCCCCATTGATCTCTGGAGATCATTTCGATGCTACACCTTCAGTTAATGATGGTAAGAAGAAGGGAAAGATTAGATTCCCTTGTAGGTTATGTGAAGGAGAACATCGTCTTCACCTTTTTCCTCTTATGGATAAAGTTTCCAAAGTTTTGGAAAAACTTACAGCTCCTCAACCCCAACTCCCTATTGGTTACCAAAGGCTTTCTTCTAACCCTCTCCTAGTTGGTAAAGAGATTGACTTGGATTCAACTCTTGCCCATCCTGCTCTTCCTGAGCATGACTTTGTTGTGTCTGTTCCCGACTAGCCATTGGTCAAAAAGAGTGTCAACTTGGATCTGCCTTCAGTTGTTCACTTTGTTCCCGAAGAGAGTAGTAATCATATTGCTCATGTTCTTCTCGTCTCCCCGGATTCTCATGAATCGAAGAGTGGCCCTCCCATCCTAGTTGTTCAGGAGAGTGCTTCTTCTATTCCTGTAAAGCATGGGGGAAATCCTATGATACCCCCACCAAGTAGTTATGTTGTTTCTTTTGATTGGATTTAATTGACTGCATTCCACCTTCCATCTTATGTGCCTTTCCAGCTCATAGTACAAGCCTCTAATATGGTAGTACATGGCACTGCATTAGATGAAGATGCGTCTATTAGCATCATGTCTTCTACTACTTGGCAAGCTTTGTGTTCCCCACAACTTGTGCCTGTCACTGGGAATATGTTGGCTTTCAACGAAGGAACCAGTCAACCCTTAGGGATTATTTTGAAGTTCCCTATTACTTTGGGGAAAAATACCATCTATATAGATGTAATGGTAGTCCAAGGTCCCTTAAATTTCAATCTTCTCCTTGGACTCGACTATGTTTATGTCATGGGAGCTCTTGTTTCTTCGCTTTCCATGTGGTTTGTTTTCCACGCGAAGGGAGAATAGTGACCATTGATCAATTGTCATTCATTGGTCACCAGGTGTCCCCTATGCAACCATCATTCCCTATTGGTTCTTGTTTTCAAGTAGTACCCTCACCACCACAGGTCAATTATGTGGCTACCCATTCCATCTCCACATCTGTCAATGATCACGCAGATGGCATGGTACATTATGTATTGGGGGCATTGGAACCTGATCTGTCATTTGTACCACTTGAAATGTGTTCCTCCCAAAGCGTAGTTATCTTGTCCAATGAGAACCTCTTGGGGGCCATGTTCTCGTATGGTCCATGATCATTTGTTACGAGGATAGTTCTTTTTCTGTGTCAACCTCGTTAAAAATGAAACATCGTTTGAGGATATTTTGTTCTTGTATCAACCTCGATAAAAAATGAAACATATTTTGAGGATAGTTCCTTGCCTTGTGTCAATCTCGTTAAAAAATGAAACAAGGGGTCAGAGCATGTGTTACAAGGAAAAGTGTCTATTTAGAACTGCTCTATCCCACTAAGGTGTGACAGCTACCTTAGAAACAAACAGAGAAAAATTACTTTTGTATTTCCTTTATGAATTATAGATAGAGAGGAATAGAAAGAACCAACCTGTGTCTTGCGCTAATCCTTTGATTTGATCCCTCTCTTCTTTGATAGTCTCCAGCTACCTGCTCACTAGCATGCCCAGCTTCACAAAGTACCTGTAAGATCACAGAAGCATAGCACTATACAAAGACATGGATCTATATTCATAAACAACTTAGGATCAGATTTAAGTTAACCATACAAATGTAACAAGCATCAATGATACAAAAGCATGGAGGAGAACTCAAATAGCTTTTATTGATAAACAAGAAAAGATCCAGGAGGAGTTACAACCAGTGGTTCCGATCCAGCATCAACCTCCCAGCAAAGAAGCCCCTCTTCACCTCAAACAAAGCATAGATCACCCAACAATCTGATGTTTGTCTCTAGAAACCAACAACAATTCCTTACAATATGCAAAATTCCAGCCTCCGGATCTCTGGGATGAGGGATCCATATATAGATATCTGTAAGGAGGATGAGTCAGCTTGTGATTTGATTAGTGTCTTCTCTCTGTCAGTTCTTGCTTCCACTTGGAGACTGAGGGCCTCTTACTCATCCTTGGTCGAATTCAGTGAGGCAAGTGTCACAGGAAAAGATTCTGGAAGCTTCCATTGCCTCTCCACCTCGCGGAATGACACTGCCATTTGTCATTTCTCGCCCATCGCACCCCACAGAAGGGAGTTTTGAAATGCAATGCACCCTCACAGTGCATTTGGGTGAGATGCAACACACCTAGCCAGTGGAGCAGCTGCAATGATCCTGTTTTGACCAATTTTGAGTAGTTTTTCATGGAGAACTTCTGGGAGAAGCTGTAATTTGTTGACCTTGTTCCTTTAGGGGTTAGAACAACACTTTTAGGGACTTAGGAGCCCTTGGTTTATGGACATTTCATGCTTGGAGTTGTAGGGCACAAAAATGTCTATAACAATTGCCCCCTAAAGTATGAGGCCGTTAACCTTTTGGTGTCGGGTGAAATGCTTTATTATGAGGATCTGAAGTTCTTTCAATGTTGGGAGGAGACTTGTAATAAGATACAATACAATACATTGTCTTCATAATATTTTCATGATCTAGCTGAGGCGGGCATTTCCATGCTCAGCTTTATAAATTCATTTTCATGTACATAGGACAGACAACCGTCTGAGTGTAGACTGATGATTCTGATAGAGCCATCATCCTTTTGGCAGGATGATTATCTGTGCTACAATGTTGTACATTTAATGTCTTTATTTCCCTAAATATATATCGCAGCCCGAATGGATGAAACTAGATCCGGGGTCTTCAATCTCGTCCAATCTTCACTCAAAGTACAAGTCGATCCATGTGAGAAATGTTCTGAAGTCGAACATGGAAAGACGTTGCTTGATTACCAGTCAATGATGTAAACTGTTAAAAGCGCGAGAGGAATCACCGATAATGATAATGACCCTCAAGGTACTGCAGTACAATTCACGTGGTGTGAATAAAGGACTTGGCGTCGAACACCAAGCAAAATCTTTCGGTCGAAGGCCATTGATGTAAACCTGTTGCCGAAAGTGAGAAACTTGCCATTGAGGCATGCAAGCTTCAAAGTACTGAATGGGGTGTTCCTAGATCAACTTCTTGGATAATGAGCTGATGTCGACAAGAAGTGATCCGTCACAGGAGGGCCTTAATGAATCCCACATCAATGACACGGAATGGAGCAAATGATTTTGATGGAGGTGAAAACAATCTGGTGATATAAGGTTCAGGGTGGCGGTCATGAAATAATGGAGTATATTGTATGGTAGTGGGTGAGACACAGGTGACTTCTCTGGATGACTTCTCTTGAACATATCGGCGACACTGATGTGATGGATTGGTAGCATTAACCCCAAATGTGGATGGTATGGCATGACCATAGTGATGTGACCGGTAAATGAAACAACCCAACCCGACTCGGACACGGAGTGGAAGTGTCATGTTCAAGAGCGACTTGCTACCAACAAAGTTTCTTTGAGTTTTCTTCCCAATTTTGCCCCAGTCATTGCTAACCAGTACCTCTTTATTTTTGTCAAGCTTGAGGAGGATAACATATGCTTGTTCTATAATTTGCCCTTCGGGCAAACCCATCGCTATGTTTTAACGAGCCTAGCGATAGTAAAACTCGTTCTCATCTAAAGACAAGTTTGTCGCTATTAATCTTTTTAACGAGTTTAACGACAAAGATAACTCGGTCCTTTTCAATTTTAGAGAGTCTGAAAAGGAACGTAAAGGTAACTCCAAAATTCCTTTTTCGTCATCTAATCCCTTAAGTCCGAAAAAGTATAAAACAATACAGAAGGGATGAATTTTCAATAGTTTTAACGAGCCGAACAAAACAAGCACTCGATCTTTTTGTGTAATAATCCCTCAGGTTCAAAAAGATTAAAATCTAGAGGAGGGATAGCACTTCCTGTCCCTTTAACGAGCTGGAAAGGCCAATGTCTCTGCAATCTTTTCATATTTTACGAGTCAGTTGAAAAGAGCTTAAAGGAGACTCGTCTTTTGAGGAACGAGTGATAAAACGGGTAGCAGCTGATTCCAGGTAAGGTTTGGAATTTTCCAATCACGGCAGTGTCACAAGGATGGCTAGTGAAACCACTCTTCGTAGTTGTTCCTCAAAATGGGTAAACAATCAAATGGAGGTGAATGATCAGCCAATGAAAAGTGGAGGTGACGGTGCAAACACGACCAAGGCTTTAATGGCTAAAGTACTACATTCACGATGGTTATTTACCGGGGAATAGTTCATTTTTTAATGAGCTTAAATGCGGGTGGAAACATTTTCTCATGTCTTATGTTTATTTTTTAACGAGCTTGAACTATGTGCTAAAACAGCTCGATTAATCCAGTCTTGTGATAAGAACGTCTCATATAAAAATGGAAACTTTTAGAAATTTGCCCCACATCCTTTCTTTATGCAAGTTAGGAAACGACCAATCCTATGAGTTTATAGGGTTAGAGGTCCTAAAAATTTAAAAAATAAATAGTCGCTCTTCGCCTGCATTCCAAAAGGTTTGCATGCCCCCAGGTATAAAACAGAGTTTCAAGGTTACCCCTTCTTTAGTCCGTTAAAACATTTGTTTTACCGAGAGAGGCCTACCTCTTACAGGTTACCCAAAGATTGCTCTATTCACGGCGTAAACAAAAAACTTCTCTAGCGATGTCTACCGAAATAAACAAAGGTGAACAGCGATTCCCGCCAACTCACATAACTTTGACAAGAGAATCTTGTTCTAGAATAAACCCTCTTCCAATCACGGACGAGGGTACAGACTAGTCATATTCTCCCGCGGAAACCTACCCTATACCCGAAGTTTTCCTGCCAAAGCAGACCAGGGTGCATGCCCCCTGGGTTTCAGTCATATCCCTCCGAATCACTCGCGCTCATCGGGAGGACAGACTGGAGATTGAGACATTTCTTGCGTGAAAAGACCATTCAGGGATGGTATATGACTATTTGCTCTGTATGATCTGGGAAATGAAAGCTGGTCCACGAGCTTGACCACTCTTCCTTCGTGTGGAAAACACATTTCTCTAAAGAGTGAGGAGACAATTGCTCCCATGCAATAAATATAGTCTCGTCCAAGGAGTAGATTGTAATCCAGGGGTCCTTGAACTACCATTACATTCATGTGAACGGTTTTCCCTCTCAATGTTATGGGCACATCGGGAAGGATCCCTAACGGTCGACTGGTTCCTTTATCAAAGCCTGTCAGATTTCTCATCTCAGGCAAAAGCGATGGCGAGCCAAGCGCTTTCCAAGAAGTTAAGGAAAGGATACTCACAGAAGCCCTCTCATCTATGATGGTACCAGCGATAACCATTCTATATATTTGAACAATAATTCGGAATGGTACACTAGCTGGTAAACGGGGTCTGCCTAGTTGATTCCAGTTGAAAGAGACAACTAGGTTGCTTGGAGGTGGGACCGAATAGACGGCCGGGTACGACTCTGACGAACTTCTTTCCTGCGGTAAAGGAATGGGTAAATTGTCCCCATGTTCGTTGGAGTCTGTGCTTATGAAAAGAATTTGGACGGTGTCATCCTTGTTCTCTTCAGTGATTGTATCATCTGAAGATGGAACCTCTGAAGGCAAGACCGGGTCAACTGCCGCCTCAACCTTTTTACTTTCATCTGGTATGGATTCAGATGGTTCATCTTCAATGACAGATGCTTCGGCCGACCACCTGAGCGGGTCAGCCGGATTTTCAACTAGTGACGGACTCGGCAAGAGTTTTTTATATCCAGGAGGAAGTCGTAACGGTGAAACCGGACGATCATCCAAAACTATTTTAGCTTCATCTAAGAAGGGACAACGGTGGACGGCATGATCGCCTTCGCACAGTTTACAAGGAAATCTATATTTTCCTTTTTGTCCTGGGGCTTCACTTTCACTAGTTGACGGTGTGTTTTCAACATGATCATCAGAGGTTGACGACACCGGGTTGTGCAAACGAGGAGACCAGTCCCTTAAGATCCGAGGGATGCAAGGACAATCTCTGTGAAATTGGTCTCCTTTGCAAATGACACATGGCGATTTAGGCCTGGTCGGTGCAGTGTGTGGATTTTCGTTAGACGACACTTGTTTGCCCCCATTCGCTTTCGGCTCCTTCTTCTTCTTTTCCTTCTTCTCCTTAGGAACTTGACTTTTGGCTTTACCAGCCCCATCAAGCGAAGAGGAAGGAGGAGAGGAAGAATTAGAGGAAGTAGAAGGTTGGTGGGTAACTCTGGACTCGTCTAATTGCTGATTCGATTGTTCAGGAATAGTGGTGTTCTGAACGACAGAGGTTGAGAAGAGCCATACAGGCAAACCAATTGTCAGTCCTGGAAGCGACAATGTGGCCATATGGGGTGCACCAACATCTCCCCAAGAGGAGAAGGGACTAGGATTTCCTCCAAGGGGAATTCCTTGGTTGGTGTACTCCATTTTCTCAACCCAAGATCAACGTAGGAAATGGGTAACGAATATTCCGTTTAAAATAAATTTTTAGACGCTTTGACACAACTTGTCTTTTCAATTTTTAAGAGTCAAGAAAAAACAAAAGATGACTCTAGTCTCCTTCGATTTTTAATGAGCCTGAAGTGACAAGTGCTCAGATGGACCTTTTCCGTTAAGGAGTCTAAAAAGGAATGAAAGGGACTACTCTGGAAGTCTAGGTAGAGGGAGTACCAAACCAATCGCAAAACTGCAGAATACTTTTTACGGTACGGCAGTCAATCTTCCCGAATGCTGTGTTCAGTGCATTGCGATCGATATGGAGGCAGACACGGATTCCTATGGATAAAGGATTTAAGCCTATAAGGGTCTCCCAAAATATACTCGACAGTACGTGGGAGCACAAGTCCGTACTGCCACTTATCGTCTCAAAGTGGAGGAATCACCCAACCATCAGTGAGGACAACAGTTACCAAGCTTTACGACGCCGGAATACGTCTCTAGCCTAGACCTCTAAATGTTGTGCGTTAAGTTCCAAAGCGTTGTTAGATTCATTGAATTTATTTTAAGTTGATCTTGTTTATGAAGTTTGTCTTTCGGGTTCACCGCGAGATGTAGATGTAATTCCTAAAATGCAATCTAAAGATGATAAACAAAATTTTTATCTCTTTTGTGCAATGAAAATCCTAGCTACTAGGGAAAAGAAAGACAGAATCTTTTCGCAAAGAGCAAAGAGCACACTGTAAATGCACTTTCCTAAATCAAGCCAAACAGACTGTCTGTATGCAAATGCACATGCATGTATTTGTTTTCGACTTTCTTAGTATTGATGCTAAAAATAAAGTTGATGTACAAATCTGAATTTCTTTTCAAGCGACAAATATAAACAAGCTCTTTTTCGAAATCAAAAATAGAGATGATTACGAAACCTTACGATTTTGAAATGAACACTCGTTCTTGACACTAGAAAATTACAAATTCAGACCAAAGGCAATAGTAACAGGATAATCGACCATCAACAGTAATCAAACTTTCTCCTATGATCGAAATCAACACTTGCGACATATTCAAATCAAAGGACGACAGTACGACTATGTTACTTTTGCAAAGGAAAACTATAAACGACTCAACAAACACACAAAAACCTACAGTTCTTTTGTACAAAGGAGGCGGAATAACAGCAAGGAAAAGGGGTTTCAAACAGACATATACTGATCATAGGCAGCAAAATTCAGGGATAGAACTGGAAAGAATGAAGCACAGGAACCACAGCTGCACAGAGCTAGTCTGATCAGCGCACCTGTAACACAGAGAATCTGAAATGCAGCGCAGGTTGTCCCTTCGGTAAGTGCGTTGAAATTCAGAATCTCTGAACAGTACCTGCGCTGGGCCAGAAACGAGACTCTGTCCGGGTTCCGGGTCACAGTTTGCAGTTCAGTCCTTGGTTTTTGGCCGAGTAAAAAGAAATCAATAATGCAACAACCAGGGGTAGATCTAAGGAGCATCTAAGAGCTATCACAAGGGAAATCAGATAGTTTGTGAATCAGCTGTTTAAATCATAAATAGATCCAGTGAATGGATTGAAGCAGCAATTATCTACTTTGCATTTGTTATGGCAAATGCAGTTCGAATGCTACTTATAAGTTTATGAAACAAACGACAAAGAATGATAAACAAACAAACTAATTATGTCCCCAGCGGAGTCGCCAATTTGTTACAGGGAAAAGTGTCTATTTAGAACTGCTCTATCCCACTAAGGTGTGACAACTACCTTAGAAAAAAACAGAGAAAAGCTACTTTTGTATTTCCTTTATGAATTATAGATAGAGAAGAATAGAAAGAACCAACCTGTGTCTTGCGCTAATCCTTTGATTCGATCCCTCTCTTCTTTGATAGTCTCCAGCTACCTGCTCACTAGCACGCCCAACTTCACAAAGTACCTGTAAGATCACAGAAGCATAGCACTATAAAAAGACATGGATCTATATTCATAAACAACTTAGGATCAGATTTAAGTTAACCATACAAATGTAACAAGCATCAATGATACAAAAGCATGGAGGAGAACTCAAATAGCTTTTATTGATAAACAAGAAAAGATCCAGGAGGAGTTACAACCAGTGGTTCCGACCCAGCATCAACCTCCCAGCAAAGAAGCCCCTCTTCACCTCAAACAAAGCATAGATCACCCAACAATCTGATGTTTGTCTCTAGAAACCAACAGAAATTCCTTACAATATGCAAAATTCCAGCCTCCGGATCTCTGGGATGAGGGATCCATATATAGATATCTGTAAGGAGGATGAGTCAACTTGTGATTTGATTAGTGTCTTCTCTCTGTCATTTCTTGCTTCCACTTGGAGACTGAGGGCCTCTTACTCATCCTTGGTCGAATTCAGTGAGGCAAGTGTCACAGGAGAAGATTATGGAAGCTTCCATTGCCTCTCCACCTCGCGGAATGACACTGCCATTTGTCATTTCTCGCCCATCGCACCCCATAGAAGGGAGTTTTGAAATGCAACGCACCCTCACAGTGCATTTGGGTGAGATGCAATGCACCTAGCCAGTGGAGCAGCTGCAATGATCCTGTTTTGACCAATTTTGAGTAGTTTTTCATGGAGAACTTCTGGGAGAAGTTGTAATCTGTTGACCTTGTTCCTTTAAGGGTTAGAACAACACTTTTAGGGACTTAGGATCCCTTGTTTTATGGACATTTCATGCTTGGAGTTGTAGGGTACAAAAATGTCTATAACAGCATGGTTCCTGGTCTTGTGTCAAGCTCCTTAAAAAATGAAATAAGGAGTGTTGAGGATAGTTCTTTTACTGTGTCAACCTCGTTAAAAAATGAAACAACTCCCTTTTCCAAATCGAGTATTCGATTAAGATCTCGTAAAATCACAGTCGAGTCTTTCCTAGATCTTGAAAGTGAACCTTCATTCCATCCACCTAGCTGAATGCAATGAAGCTTGGGGGGTATGTACCTCGAATTGAGTCATTATGTTGGGGGCATGCAAACTTAACTCAAGCATAGTTTGTCTTTGTTTCAAGCTTGTGTAAAAATGAAACCAAACTCAAGCATAGTTTTTCGTTTCAAGCTTGTGTAAACATGAAACCGAATTCAAGCATAGTTCCCCGTGGTTCAGGCTTGTATAAAAATCAACCCATCTCCATTTTAACCCTCTTGATTGCCATTTTTATTAGCCTCTCCTGTAAGATAAGCCTTGGTTGTTTCATTCTATCGCCACCATCTCTTTGGCCGATCATATGCTTTCACTTGGTTGTTTTTCCTTTCCTAAGGAACCGCAGGGATGAGTGGTTTTGTTAGCCAACCTATTGACCATTGCATGTTTTGAGCAGTTCCATCATTATCGGAAACAATTGCTACCCTTTATACCACTCGTTCCTCCAGGATGAGTCACCTTTAAGCTCTCTTCTGACTTGTAAAAAATGAAAATATTGTCGAGTATGTTTCCCTTTTAGACTTGTTAAAGCAAATAAAAGTAGGGAGCCTGCTTTAATCTCTTTTCCAAATCTCAAAACATGAAAAGATTGTTGATCTCTTATCGTTTTGACCTCGTAAACGGTTCCGAAACATCATTTACCCAGTATGCGTTTACCCCTTTTTCGGGTTGGGATAAAACTATTTACGAGAAAGGTACACCTTATTCGAACATGGCTAGGAGGTTCTCTCAAGTATTGTTTTCTAGCTTTTCGAGCTCGAGGGACAGCTTTACAAAAAGGGACCTTTTGGAGTTTTCTTTTCCGTGCCTTTTCAAACTCTCTATAAAATAAAAAAGATGTCAAGTTTCACCTTTGTCGGGCTCATTAAAAGATTAAACGACATAGGACTTGTCATTATGATGAGAACGAGCTTCTCCTTCGTAGGGCTTGTTAATATTACTAGGTTGGATCTATCCGAAGGATGGACTTACATTACAAGCATATGCTATCCCCTTCAAGCTTGTGATAAAAAATAATTGGGGTACCTGCCAGAAATGGTGGGGGAAAATGGGAAATTTTTACCAATTGTGTCAAAAGCTTGTCACTCTTGAACATGACACTTTTATGCTTCATGTCAAGTTCGGATATCCCTGCTTCATCATTGACCTTCCTAGGTTTGGGCTGCTATTTTTTGCCTTTCCATTTGATCTCTTCTGCATCATCATGACCTTCGATCTTATGGATCCAAAAGCTGCCAAACTTTGGAGTCGTGTCACCGATATCTTCAAGAGTTCATCCTTCTGCGGTTTACACTCATTCCTAATTCTTTGTACCATTCATAATCATTGCATCCCTTGTATCATGTCGATGATGTGGGATACATCATGGCCCTCCTTCGACAAGGTCACTTCCTATCGACTTCAGCTCATTATCCAAGAAGTTGGCCAAGAGACTCCCTTCTAGTACCTTAGAGATTGCATGCCCTAATGGCAAGTTCTTCGCACTCAACGACAAGTTCTCATCATTGGATTTCGATCGAGTGACTTCAAGGGTGTTTGACTTCAGTTCCTTGTTCACACTCCATGAATTGTGTTGTTGGTACCTTGAGAGCCATTGTCATTACTGGTGGTTTCTCACGCACTTGTTAACTGTTCACATCATTAACTGGTAATCAAGCAATTTTCTAGCATGTTCGACGTCAACACGCCTATTCACATGGTAGAATTTGTACTTTGATCAGGTTGTGTTGGAGCACAATACCCTGGTCTTAGATCACAAAAGTCCAGGTTACGAGGAGTGATGAGTCATTCATGATTATATACATGATTCTTTAGACAGATGGTTGTGACCATGTCGTGGGTATCCTTTTGATCCTGCTCAATTGAATGGCAACGACCATAGCGTGGGTCTTTTCATTTTAATCCTCTAAAGAATGATGGTTGTGCCCATGTCGTGGATCTATTTCATATGATCCTTTCAGTCGGATGGTTGCGTCCATGCCGAGGATCCATGCACATGATCCTTTTCTTGATGGATAGTTGTGCCTATACCATGGATTCATGTATTGTTATATGCCTCTCATGTTTATCAGGCATGACTATCAGATTTCATATATATACATGCATGTTTGAGTTGCAGGTCTTTTGATGCTAGTATTCCAAGTCCTTGATCTGTCTTAAAGAATTTCAGCCATTGCTCTCAGCTCTGACTTCATGCTTTAGGGGGCATCTGTTACATAGTAATTTGTCACTCTCCTGTCACTCCCCATTTCTAATCTCGGAGAACCCTAGTAGTGAATATTGTGTTATAATTTCACCATGAAACCTATGCTCTTGCATCCCTTGAAGTTTGAAGAAAGTAGTCCCCACTCCCTTCAAAACATTTCCAGAGAATCCTTCTTAAAACCCAGGTTTTAAGATCAGCGCTCTTTCCCAATGTCTCACCCGTGCCAATTTGCAAAGTTTAACACTGTGACCCGTGTCAATCGGCACTACTGTTAGCCCAATACCCACACCAGTCTACTTTTGGAAAGTTTTTATAAAAGGAAATGGAGTTTCACGTCTAGAAACTTCTAGTGGCAATGTGCTAGATGTTCATTTGGTTGGATAAGGGCCGAGAACTCCATATAAGGTTATTTCCCCCTTAAAAGTGGAGCTTACCAAGGATATAATACCTTCTTCTCCCTTGAGTGGATCTCATTCTTATCCTCCTCCCCCTATATAAACCACTTCCGTTTACCCTTTTTGGTTACACACAATACAACACATAGTGAAGCTGCAAAATTCTGAAATCTTTAGCTTTTGATAGAAGAAGATTAGTCTTAGATGACAAAAGACTAGTATTTGGTAGCTAAAGTATGAGGAAAGAGAGTTAGAGCTTGGAAGCCATTTCATGTCAAGCTAGGGGAGGAAAAGAGTGTTGAAAAGGCGTGTGGTAGGACTTGGATATTGCAAAGGAGATCTCCAATGTCAAGGTTTCGATTGTATTTCTCTTTGAAGTTTATTTTAATACAACTAATGGTTTATTTCCTCTATCGAGTGTAATATTACATTTGATAGCTTAGAACTCCTTAACCTTTTAAGTAGATTGGATTCAATTTTATGTTATCACATTTGTTGTTGTTTCTTGCATGTTTGTTTCAAGTACAGGAACGAAAGGAAGATGGAGCAAGGAAGCAAGATCACCATCAAGTGGATTAGCGTTATAAGAGGTAGGCCCTCTTATTCGATTATAATCTAAGGAAATTTACATTAGATTTTCTTGTTTGTGGCTAGACCCACTCTCTTAGGCTAGAGTGATCATCTCTATCCATAGAGAGGATATTCCTACACCACAGTTATATATTGTTAACCTTTAAAATTCCATTACTAATTTATATACTATTGTTGGAAATAGGCTACCCTGGAGAAGACCATCCTGCTCTTCTTAGGTATGTTTTGTTTGAGACAACACTTACCTTTGGTTTTAATAGTATTCATACATAATTCAACAGTTCTCATGCATTGTAGTAATTCAAAATTATTTAATAATGAAATAATTGATTTGTGGATGGTGCAGAGTTCAAGTAGTTGTGTGGCCTATGCCCTAATAGGTAAAAAAGAATTTATTACAATTCTCTTCTCTTTCTTTATACTTCATTGTTCGAAATATTTCCCAAGTTTTTAACCCTAACTTGTGTCGTATGTTTCTAGATAACACTCATGGTGTTTTGGTAGAGGAACAAAAGTTTTCCTTAGTTAAAGTTCTTAATATTTTCAACACTTTGATTTCGACATCAATTCCTATAGGTCAGACTTCTATTACACCTACCTATGTTAGATGGCTATGTTGAACCCATAATTCATGAAAGTCGACAAGGGTTATCAGAACATTCTTTTAAAGTTTCTTTAATTTATTCTTGAAATATGGAAACAAGAATATTCCAATTTAATTTGTCCTTGAATTAAATTGTGAATTAAAATCGAATTTAGTCTTAAAAACTACTTGGAAATAATTAATTAATTTATTTCAAGTTAATTAGTTGGAGAAATTCAAGTTAGAAGTCTTTCTGAATTCAGGCAAGAGTTATCCCTTAAATTAAGGAGATAAGATTGAGTTATATTTGAGTTGTAATTAGTTAACTCAGTTTACTGAGTTAAGTCCAGTTAAATTAGTTCCAAACTATTTGAGGAACTAATAGTGAGTTAACAGTTAGTTGATGCATGCATGTACTCAACTAGTGCTACTCCAGTTAACTGAAGATTCCCTCATCAGAAACTCATGCATGTTTATTCTGAGAAAGACCCAGTTGAGATTAAAGTCAAGGACAGTGTACTATTAGTTGCATGTGTTTTCTCATGGAGAAAACTCATGCATGTTGTCAAGGATTTAACCTTGAAGATTGCACAATTTTGAAGCATGATCATCCACTTGGTAGAGAGGTTTTCCACTTGGTTGAAGGCGAATCATCCACAAGGAATAGCGCAAGGAAATAGGAGCTTGGAGAGAAGAGAAGAAGGCTGGAGAGAAGCCAAGATTTCCTGTGAGCATCTGTGAGGATTGTACTCAGAGCTGGCTAGCTGTGAGAGCTAAGGCTTTGTATAATTCCTATGTTACTATTTCCACTATGTACGATAATACAATAGTGTGGGGTTTTTAGCTGAGGCTTTCCCCAAAGTATTTTCATGTGTATTATGCCATTGATTCTTCTTCTTCTGGTTATATTGTTCAGCTCTATCTTTAAGCTTCTGCAAATTGATAGTAGAAGTAGGTTATAGTATTCTACTTTGATTTATATTGCATTATTGGGTTAACCTACCATCAGATTTTCTACATGGTATCAGAGCTTGATTTGTAGAAAATTTCTACATGGTATCGAAGCTATAAACAGTATACTGAGAAGAGAAGAGAATTTTGAAGTTCGAGGTTGCAGGTGCAAATAAAAATCATATCATACTTCGAGGTTGGCCAATGGCATCCTATGGCTTGAGACTCGAGTATGCCTTGGAAGGTAGCTCAAATTACATAGCATGCAAAGATAGAATGGAGGTTGTATTAGAAGACAATGGCTTGAAGGAATTCATTGATCAAGAAATCCCAAAGCCAGCTTCAACTAATGCACAAGAGTTGGCTGAGTGGAAGAATTGTGTGGAAAAGGTGGGACGGATCATCCTTGAGGGAGTTTGAGACCATATTGTCTTGAGTCTCCATGGGAATGATACTCCATGTTCAATGTGGAAGACATTGAAGGACCTATACCAGAACAGTAGCGACCAGAGGAAATTGGCACTCAAGGATAAGATTCAAAAATCAAGATGGAGAAGGGTGATACTATTTCCAGATATCTGAACAAGCTCATGACAAGTAGAGATGAGATTGGGAGTGTGGGAATAACTATTGTCGGTGATGATATGGTGAACCTCTCTCTCCTTGGCCTTCCAAAGAGTTGGAATAGCTACCAGGACTCTGTGAATGGAAGGAAGAAACTGTCGGATTGGGAATGACTGTGGTCGGATCTTATGCAGGAGGAGATCAGGAGAAGCAAACGAGATGGCTCTTCATCCAAGAATGATGATGAAGAAAATATGGCCTTAGCAAGTAAAGCAAGGAAAGTGAAGGGGAAGGCTTCCCGTTTCAAATCGAATTCTTCTCATGGAGGGAAGAAGGGTGACATGTCTAAAGTAAGATGCTTTAATTTTCACAAGATGGACATTGTGCGACTAATTTCCCATCGAAGAAGTCCAAGAAGGGATCCTTGGAAGGATCGAAAGGTGAGGCATTAGCCTTTCAGTTTGAAATGGAATTTACCCTCATTGCATGCATGGTGTCATCGATGATGGGTTGTGTCAGTATCTTGATTGTGGAGCCTCATTCCACATGACCGGTGATAAAAATTTATTCAGTTCCTTGGAGGATAAAAACCTCAAGATGCACATAGAGATGGGTGATGATGAAAGGTATAGTGTTACAGGAGTGGGCATGGTTGCTTTTCAGAGGGAGCATGGAGCTCCTCTCACCTTAACAGATGTGATGTATGTGCTTGGACTGAAGAAGAACTTGGTATCGGTTGCGATGTTGGAGGATAAATTCTATGATGTTGTCTTCAGTAAAGGAAAGGCATTCCTAAGACACATACCCATGGGTCAAACCAAGAGGATAGGGATTCGAGTGAAAAATCTCTATAAACTAGAGGTAGATGATTGTGTAGCATTGAGTAGGAAAGAAGAATTGGTGCAAAGCCAAGACATTGGTGAGTTGTGGCACAGGAAGTTGGGCCATTTACATCATGGGGTTTTGAAGATAATGCAGCAGATATATACAGGACTTCCCAAAGGTAAACTTGAGCAAGTTGACACATGCAAAGGTTGTACCTTGGGAAAGTACACCAAGTCTTCCTTTCATGATCGAGACATTCGAGCAGAGGCTATCTTAGAGCGAGTTCATATTGATTTGTGTGGACCATTCTCAATGGAATCCACAGTGAAGCAAAGGTATTATTTGATTTTCATTGATGACTATTCTCATAAATGTTGGATTTATTTCATGCAGAAGAAGGACCAAAATTTCACAAATATTTATGAGTTCAAAGCTTTGGTTGAGAAAGAGTCAGGGAAGAAGATCAAGGCCTTAAGAAGTGACAATGGTGGAGAATATGTCTCTCAAGAGTTTAAGGACTTCTGTGCAAGGGAAGGAAATAAGCAAGAGTTGACGGCACCTCATAACCCACAACAGAATGGGGTGGCCAAGAGGAAGAACAGAACTATTGTAGGGGTAGCACAGCCAATGCTGCATGACCAAGGCCTACCACTTCACTTGTGGTCTGAGGCATGCAACACGGCGGTATATTTGTAGAATAGAAGCCCGCATCACATACTTGGGATGAAGACACCAGAGGAAGCTTTCTTCGGTAAGAGACCAAATGTGGGTCACTTCAGGATCTTTGGCTCATCGGTATATTGCCATGTGACAAAGGATGCATGGAAGAAGCTTGAGCCAATAGTAGAGTTAGGGATATTTGTGGGGTACAGTGATACACCTCACAACTATCGGGTGTACTTGCCTACCAGTCAGAGGACAGTGGTTCGCAGAGATCTCAAGTTTGCTGAGCAGAAGGCCATGCAAGTTTCCGTAGAGAGGGAGCTCCAACTATAGGCTATGGAGGAACTGTTGGTTCCTAAGGAGGAGGAGCCTTAGACTGATGTGAAGCAGCCATATGCAGAGGTTCCAGGAGTGGAGACATCCACTCAAGTAGAGTCCTCCAAATATGGATGGAAGCGCACAAGAGAAGCTAACAGATTGTTGGAGGATGCGAGAGAGAATGTGGGAGCACCATCTTCTCAGCGCAAACAGAGGAGGTCACCTGAGAGGTACACTGGATATATGGCCCTTGCTGGGGAATATGTTGAGATTGAGCCATCTTCCTTTGAGGAAGCAGTGCAGCAGCCGATTTGGGTTGATGCTATGGTGGAGGAGTATGACTCCATAGTTCGTAACAGTGTTTGGGACGTGGTTCCGAGACCAGAGAACAAGTCAGTTGTGAGTTCCTGTTGGCTTTACAAGGTAAAGCAAGCTGCTGATGGTAGTGTGGAGAAGCATAAGGCAATATTTGTTGCCTGTGGCTTTTCACAGGTCGAGGGGATTGACTATGATGAGAATTTTGCTCCTGTCGCAAGGTACTCATCTATCAAATCTATGTTGGCACTATCAGCACAGATGGGTTGGAAGATCCGTCAAATGGATGTGAATACTGCATTCCTCAATGGCCAGATTGAGGAAGAGGTGTACATAGAGCAGCCAGAAGGTTTTGAGACATTTAATCATGAGTCGCATGTGTGCCGACTCAAGAGAGCATTGTATGGGTTGAAGCAAGCACCTCATTCTTGATACACCAGGATAGACAACTACTTCATCGGGTTGGGCTTCATAAAGAGTGAAGCGAATGCGAACCTATACCACATCATGGTGAAAGGTAAGTTGTTGATCATCATACTTTATGTTGATGATCTCATATTGATTGGTGATGATCAGTTGATCGTGTCTTGCAAGGAGTACCTTGCAAGAGAATTCGAGATGAAAGACATGGGTCTCATGCATTACTTCCTTAGCATGGAAGTGTGGCAGAAGGATGGGAAGTTGTTTGTGTCTCAGGGCAAGTATACCAACGAGATACTCAAGAGATTCCACATGGAGAAGTGCAATCCCATGCAGACTACTCTAGCAGGTAACTAGGGGAAGGAGGTTGCTACTTCAAAGGCAACTTGTGGGTTCACTGATGTACTTAGTGAACACATGACCATATTTGTGCTATGTGGTGAACCAATTGAGTCAAGCGATGGTTCAGCCTACCAAGATGTTTTGGAAGGTGGAAAAGCATGTATTAAGATACCTCAGAGGCACATCTCAGTATGGATTATGGTATAGATGGATAGAGGGATTGAAGCTATAGGGCTTCACTGATGCAGATTGGGTAAGGAGTCCATCAGATTAGAAGAGCACATCAAGAGGGATTTTCAACCTTGGGTCAGTGGCAATTTCTTGGTACAGTATAAAACAGAGGTCGGTTGCACTCAGCTCGGCAGAGGCAGAATACACGGCTACAAGTCAGGCAGCATGTAAGGCCATCTAGATGCGGAAAATCCTAATTGGTTTGTTTGATCAGAGGATGGATCCAACTATGATCTATTGTGATAATCAGAGTTGTATCAAACTCTCTGAGAATCAAGTATTTCATGATAGGTCTAAGCAGATCGACATCCGGTATCATCATCTCAGAGACTGTGTAGCGAGGAGGATCATGTTGCTACAGTATATTTCGAAAGAGGAGCAAGATGCTGACATTTTGACAAAGGCATAGTCAAAGTGTAAATTTGAGTTCCATAGAGACATGATCGAGGTGGAAGATAATCCCTTTCTTGTTGAGAGGAAGTGTTGAAATATGGCAACAATAATATTCCAATTTAATTTGTCCTTGAATTAAAATCGAATTTAGTCTTAACAACTACTTGGAAATAATTAATTTATTTATTTCAAGTTAATTAGTTGGAGAAATTCAAGTTAGAAGTCTTTCTGAAGTCATGCAAGAGTTATCCCTTAAATTAAGGAGATAAGCTTGAGTTATATTTGAGTTGTAATTAGTTAACTCAGTTTACTAAGTTAAATCCAGTTAAATTAGTTCCAAACTATTTGAGGAACTAATAGTGAGTTAACAGTCAGTTGATGCATGCATGCACTCAACTAGTGCTACTCCAGTTAACTGAAGATTCCCTCATCAGAAACACATGCATGTCTATTCTGAGAAATACCCAGTTGAGATTAAAGTCAAGGATAGTGTACTATCAGTTGCATGTGTTTTCTCATGGAGAAAACTCATGCATGCAGTCAAGGATTTAACCTTGAAGATTGCGTAGTCTTGAAGCATGATCATCCACTTGGTAGAGAGGTTTTCCACTTGGTTGAAGGTGAATCATCCACAAGGAACAGTGCAAGGAAATAGGAGCTTGGAAGGCAGAGAGGAAGGCTAGAGATAAGCCAAGATTGCCTGTGAGCATCTGTGAGGATTGTACTCAGAGCTGGCTAGCAATGAGAGCTAAAGCTTTGTATAATTCCTATGTATTTCCACCATGTATGATAATACAATAGTGTGGGGTTTTTAGTTGAGGCTTTCCCCAAAGTATTTTCATGTGTATTATGCCATTGATTCTTCTTCTTCTGGTTATATTTTTCAACTCAATCTTTAAACTTCCGAAAATTAATAGTAGAAGCAGGTTATAGTATTCTGCTTTGATTTATATTGCATTATCGGGTTAACCTACCATCAGATTTTCTACATTTATCTCTTTTTCTTAAATTCGATCCCATCAGGGTTTGACTCAATGTTATCTTAGAACGATTGTGAATGAGCATCTTGTCCTAGGCCTTAGATGTTATTAATCTTTTTATTCAATTTAATTACATATGGCATTTGTCATATTTCTAGCAATGCTACTTTTTTAATAAATCGAAACGTATCTATGTGTTTTATATACAACTTCCTATATATGTTTCTCTTATTATGAAAACAACAAGGTCTATGTAATTATATGCATATTAGTCATTATACGATTGACATTTTATATAAGAACTAGTTTTGGTCTATGTCGACCTTTATTATAATATTCTTTGACTATGTCATTATTATGTATACATCTATTTATACATTCTTATGCACTTTGGATTCGTGTATGATCTAAATTGGTTCTTCTGCTCTGACATATAAATTTAATAGTTCATATATATATATATATGAATTAATGTATAGTTTTCTTTCTATAATCCCTTTCTTCTTAGCCAAAGTCAAGAGCTATCCATTCTTTGATGGTAGATTCAACTTACCATCCTTAATTTTTTATAATAATAGATTAAAGTCGTTGTTTTGACTTGAACTATTTCCTTTTATTTTAATCACTAGTTGTCAAAGATTCGAAACATCCTATACAATTGCTTTTAACAAGATTTTGTACAATGTAAGATTACTAGAATCTTTACTGTGTATACTCAATAAAAATTTAAAAGAATTATATTTGTATGTATAAGTACATGTAAATAAAAAATGTTGTCTTTTATTTACTTTTCATCTAGACTTAGAAAAATAAATGTATCATACATTAATAGATAAGAATTATTGTTTTAATCTCCAAATTTATTTTATAGAAGGGAAATAGTTCCACCCTATATACACATAATTCATTCCTTTATCTTGAGTATAAGTTTGACATATTTTAAGTCAATGATATAATTTCTCTCTTACTATATCTCTTTTCCTTTTCTGAACTATTCATATTTTCCAATAATCAATTCATCAAAATTTTCATGGGATAACAATTCAGTAGAACTTATAAAACCCATAAACCCCCCTTGGATAACTAGGAGATACTTTTCAACTTATATCATTAGGGTCACAACAAATTTCCTAAGGTACCTCTAGATAATTATGTTTAGTATTAAATAAATCCAATCTTGTCAAATCCAATCTATTTGTGCATCCTTAAATATTTAGGCTTGGATCAAGGCTTAGTTTTAGATTTCTCTTATCGCTAACAATTCCTTTCAATTTGTTTCTATTGCGTGCATGCATATAAAAATAGTAAACAGAGGAAAATAATATATAAAAGAATAAATAATACTACATGTAAACCTTATAATATGAGATATGAACACAAGTATGCATCATTTCTATTGTTTTTTCAACACATATCATTAAACTATTCAACTTTAAAATAGTATTAAACAAAGTTTCATCTAACTCTTACTTCTTGGGTAATATTCAAAAATAGAGCATGTTCCACTCAACCATATATTGCCTCCAATAGTTCCCACTAAGCTAAGATCTTCTTGTCTTCAGGAATCAAAAATCTCTTTGGTCCCTTGGCTGTTTATTTTATAGATTCTTCCCAACAAATTTTTAGAAGCATCTTACTTTAAGGCTTGTCTTCCTTTTGTCTAGGAATTTTTGTTTTATTTGTTTTCAGGAAAAAACAAAACAAAACAAAACAAAACAAAACAAAAAAAACAAACAAAAAAACAAAAACAAAAACCAAAAAACAAAAAACAAAAACAAAAACAAAACAAGAACAAAACAAAATAAAACAAAAAACAAAAACAAAAACAAAAACTTTTTCTTTTCTTTAAAGCATGTATTTCTTTCTTGTTGCACTTTATTTCACTTTTTACCCCACTTAGCATTTTTCTCCAACTAAGTGATTAAGATAATATTTCTCTCCCATTATGTTAATATTTTTAGTAGCTTTCTCCTAGGGATTTTTATGATACTTTTAGGGAAGGTTCAACATGTCGACTTTAACCACTAATCATCTTTTCATAAGCTAGCAAGAATTTTTATAATACTCTAGTGCTTTTTCTTGAATATTTCCAAACAATTTATTTATTAACTCAATAATAAAAATAAATTACATCATCACACATAGTTCACATTCAGGATAGTATAGCCATTAAATCCAAAAACAGTTTGAGAGTCTAAAAATAGCCAATGTCTAAAAAAGAAAAGTGTATGGGTGTTACATCTTCCCCCTCTAAAAAAATAAACACGATCCTCAGTGTTTTCTTTCAATCCCTTCCTCTTGGAAAGTTGTTGTAAACGCCTCACACATTTGTTCATCCATCTCCTCGGTAGCCTCCTTTGGGGTAAAGTGCTTCCATTACACTTTAACCTAGGTGATGGCTCGATTCCGAAGCATGGATTCTCTTTGATCTAATATTTGTAGTGGTTCTACCTAGAAATATCCTTTTCAATCCACCTATACCACATTCCAATCAATCATGTGAGAACTATCATGGACATATTTTTCAGTCAAGAGACATGAAAAAAGATTATGCACTTTTATATGACTAGGCAATGCTAGTTGCTAGGCCATTGGGCCAACTCTAGATAGTATCTCAAAAGGATCACAAAACCTTTGTACTATTTTAGCACAAGTTCCTAATATTAAAGTGCTCTTCCTTGGTTTTACTTTGATATACACTTGCTCTCCCATTTTGAATTCATTTTTCATTCTCTTTTGGCCTGCATAGATTTTTTGTCAATCTTGTGCAGTTTTCAAATTTTGTCTTATTTTCTTTACTACCTGTTCTATTTCTTGAAGAACATCCAGGCCTAAAATCAACCTGTCTTCTGGAGGAATCCAACTTTAAGGAGTGTGGCATTTCCTTCCATACATAGCCTCAAATGGGTTCATTTTTATGATTCATGCAACCGAAGAAGCCCTTGCCTCTATACCTGTTGCTCTCATGGATGGCGATGATTCAAGATAAACTACTACTGGGTCGGTTGAATCCATACCAGGAGGATCTGGTACTAGCGGATTTAAAATTCACTCACTATTCATATGGTGAGGGATTTATCGCTCGACCATAAGGTCCGGCAGGGGCTCGACTGGCAAAGATACATATAGTATAGTGTCTAGTCTCAACCTTCCTTCGTCCAGTTCCAGTCCGGGATTCCTTTTATTGAATGGACCCGGAGCCTGTTTACTCGGAACCACCAATAGCGAAGGCCATAAGGTCCGGAGGTGCTCGACCATAGGGAGAGGATGCAGAGGCAGGCTCGACTGTTAAGGAGAGGACCGGATTGTTGTTATTGTATGAAAATCCTACTAAGTGTGAGAAATTTTTCCACTAAGTGGGTATGTCCATAACATACATCCTTAGCATGTCTTCTAAAATATGGTTTTTCCTCTCTATTTTACCATCTATTTGGGGATGGTAGGCGGTACTAAAGTTGATTTGTGTACATGTTCTTCCCAACAGTGCCTTCTAAAAGTTAAAAGTGAATTTAGTGTCTCTATCTAATATTACCACTTTCAGTATGCCATGTAACCGAAATATTTCCTTCATGAATATGTCTACAATATATGTTGTTCAAAATTTTGAGTGTACAAGAATGAAATGCGATTCTTTAATTAATTCTTCTACAACGACCATAATAGAGTCATGTTTCCCTCGGATTTTTGGAAGACTTGTGATGAAATCTAAAGAAATAACTTCCCACTTCCATTCGAGAATGGGTAATTAGTAGTCCAGTTGGGTGTTGGTGCTCTACCTTCACCTGTTGGCACTCTAAACATTTGGCCAAATACTCATCCACTTTATTTTCATGTTTGGTGAATAAAAAAAATTTCTCAAGGTTGAAATCATTTTTTGACGTCTCAGGTGTCCTGCAAAAGGTATTTGATGATGTTCATCCAAAACAAGTTCTTTTGGCACCTTCATTAGGAACATAAACTCTATTTCGAAAAAGTTAGCCATTTTTCTTGGTTCTGCATAACCAGGTATAGTTATTTATTTTATTTTATGTTATAATTTTAGGTAAACATCATATTTCTAAGCTAAAATTCTGATTTGTTCTAAAAAAATTGTCTCGGAACTACTAACAGAAATTTCCATTAGCTGATTTACATTTCAACTTAAGGCATTTGCTGCTTTATTCTCTTTGACTTTAATATGCTTTATGTCAAATTCAAATTCACTTAAAAATGCATCCACCTATCATGTCTAGCATTTAAATCTGATTGAATAAAAAAGTACTTTAGGCTAATGTGGTCAGTAACAAGTATAAACATTTTACCTAATAAGTAGTTCCTTCACATCTTTAAAGCATGTATAAAAACCACTAACTCTAAGTCATAAACAACATAGTTCTTTTCATGCAATTTGAATTTTCTTGATTCATACACAACCACTTAGTTTTCCTACATTAGCACACCACCCAGCCCCTCAACACAAGCATCAATACATACCACAAGATCTTTTTTTGGATTTGCAATCTTCAAAATAGGTGCTACTATTAACAAATGGTTTAATTTGTCAAAACTCTCTTAACACTTGGTTGTCCACTCAAATTTCACTCCTTTCTTTTATAAATAAGTGATGGGATAAGCAAATTTGGAAAAACCTTCATTGAGTCATCTGTAATATGAAGTAATCCCCTTGAAGGATCTAATATTTAATGCATCCTTAGGTATTGGATAATTTATAATGGCCTTAGCCTTTTCAGGATCAACAGATATGCCCTCCTTTGAAATAAAATGACCCAAGTACTTAATTCTGTCGTTATAGAAATAATATTTAGCTGCAACACTATTTTTAAATGTTCTTCGTGTTCCTTTTGATTCTTTCAATACACCAAAATTTCATCTATGAAGACCAATACGAACTTATCTAGGTATTTACTAAACATGTTGTTCATTAAACACAGAAAGGTTTGTAGGTGCATTAATAAACCAAAAGGTAGTACTTCAAATTTGAAGTGTCCATACCTTGTTCTAAATGTTTTTTTTGTGTATGTCTTTGACTTTTATTCTTAATTAGTGATATCTTGATCTCAAATAAATCTTTGAAAATAATGTTACCCATATAACTTGATCAAATAGATCATCAATGTGGGGTGACGGGTATTTGAACTTGATGGTCAGCTTGTTCAATTATCGGTGATCTATGCACATCCTGAATGTGCCATCCTTATTTTTAACAAACATCATCGAGGCTCCCGAGGGGGAAGCGCTTGGTATGATATAACATTTATCTAGCAATTCCTGTAATAGTGCATTTTCAGTTTTATTTATTCAGGAATGCTCATTTTATAAGGTGCCTTTGATACTAGGGTGGCTCCTAGTACCAAATCAATTGAAAATTTTATATCCCTTTTTGGTGGTAATCTTGGAAGTTCTTCGGGGAATACATCTTTGAATTCTCTTATTACGACTAACTCATATATACTTGGAATTTCTATTTTCTGACTGGTTTCTTCATTTTGGACAACAAAGGGTTTACAACCTTTCTGAGCACTTCTTTTCAACTGTAAGACTAAAATTTTTTTGATAGAAATAGGCCTGGGTATGCCTTTTATCAACTTCTTAGCCCCCTCATCATTTACGCAAGTTATAGTTTTTTCTAAACAATATATCACATATATTTTTCTCTCTAACTAGTTTATGCCTATCAATAGGTCATATGAACCTAGAGGAAGTATGTTTAAATTTAATTTGGTTTTGCATCCATTTAAGTGTATTGGGCACTATTTTAGCCAACTAGTTACTTTCCTCTTTGTAGTTGTAGCTAGTTGTACTAACCATGCATTCTTAAAATTTTCAGCTTTTAACTTGCAATTTTTCACCACTTTCAGACTAATATGGCTAAGACTAGCTCCTGGATCTACTAGTATAGATACAAATTGGTTCAAAATTTTACCTTCAATTTCAATCATGGTTGACTCGTGTTCCACTTTCCTGTCTTCTAGTGCAGCATTGATATTTTGAATGTTTCTTGCAATATCATTTATTGTAGTTGCTTCATGGACAACTTGTACATTTTGAACATATTTGGTGTTGTGTGGGCAATTTCTCAGCAGGTGGGGTTCTCCACATCCCCAACATTTTAGAGGTTCTCTTTCTCTTTCACCAATTATCCCCTTATTATTCAACTCAATTTGTTAAGAACCAGTTTGTGATTATGTAGGTTGTGGCTAGTTATTCCTACTGAAAATTTGTCATCGATGATATCTCCCAAATTTCTTCATGATAGAGGATTATGGTTTCTTTACTCCACCTATAAATTTATTTGTCTTTATTTGACCCAAATTTTGAACATTCATTTTTGTTTTTAAACTATTGGTAACAAAGTCTTGATTTTCTTACTACTTCGTCTATGGTCTTAGGATTGTCAAATTCAATCTTCTCTTTATATGAGAGTGGAATATAGTTTAAAAATTGTTGTACCTTCACTTTTTCCTCCTTAATGTATGGCACATATCATAAAATGTTGGTAACATTTTCCACAAATTCGTCAATACTAGTTGTCCCAACTTTAACTCATGAAATTATTTTGCATGATCATCATAGTACCTTTCAGTTAAATACTTGCCTTTGAATTGTTTCTCAAATTCCTCCCACAAAATCGTTTTCTCATCAAGATTGTGCATTGTTTTCAATTGTTTCCACCATAATGAATTTTTTCCTTATAGCTTGTAAATTGCTAACATGACCTTAAGATTAATGTCATATTCATATACCTAGAAATATTTAGTAATGTTTAGCAACTAGGCTTTGGCATCTTTCCTCCTTCTAACCATCGAAGGTATGTGGTCTTATCTTTTTTAACTCTCCCTATAGTTCGATTTTCTTCTTCTTTCTAGATTTACTTTATTTTGGAGAATTTTTCTCATAATCATTTTCACTTTCTAATTTATCAGTTTCATGATCAACAACTTTCCTTTTCAAGGGATATTTCTTGTCCCCTTCTAGCTTTGCATCAAGAGATTTATGACTTGACTTTTCAATCAAATTAATATCAACTTCTCTTCTTCCTTTCTTGCTTTAAACAAGATTTCATGACCAGCTCTAATGTTGACCAATTCTTGTTGTAAATCTCTTACTATGTCCAAGAATTCATTTATTGGAAGTGTATCTTCTCCTCCAAAGACCACATAAATATCTTCTCCTTCAGCAAGGGGTTGATTTGAAGCTTACGCCATTTTTCACCTTTTAGTTTCATTTCGGATTACTTAAGTACCTTATTACATAAAACATCACATCATCTTCTGCAACATAAAATAATTTCTACATTTTTCTTTCTTGTTGTGGTTTTCCCTTAGGCCTGGTTTTTAAACCTATAGCTCTGATACCATATGTAACATACCTCAATACAAAACAAACAAACAAACAAAAAATCCTTACAAGATTGCTATATTTGTACTCGCACTTTATTATGATTTTACTTGTATCTAAACTATTATATTCCTTTCTGACCCTTCTATATTTAGAGTACAGTGTACTATCATCATAGTTCTATAATTACTTCTCTTCTATGAGATCATTATGATATGTAATGTTCCCTATAATTTTTTGTTCCATTTTGACTACAATAGTTACTACATATATATATATATATATATATATATATATATATATATACATATACATACATATACATACATGAGCTTTCTCCAAAAAAATTAATTTTATTAATTGTATGGGACACATCATATAATCGCTTTTGGAATCATGATATGTTATGATTAAAGTTATCAAGGGGTTTGTATGGTTTCAAGTTATTGTAACCCCTTTCATATTAGAAAAATTATTTTTTCATCCTTTAGAATATAATGTTTTCCTCATACATGTCTCAACCTTTGTATTTACTACCTATTATACATATCATTGAATTGGAACACGTCATATAATCGCTTTTGGAATCATGATATGTTATGATTAAAGTTATCAAGGGGTTTGTATGGTTGCAAGTTATTGTCCCTGGAAATTAATTTTATTAATTGTATGGGACACATCATATAATCGCTTTTGGAATCATGATATGTTATGATTAAAGTTATAAAGGGGTTTGTATGGTTTCAAGTTATCGTATTAGGAAAATTATTTTTTCATCCTTTAGAATATAAAGTTTTCCTCATACATGTCTCTACCTTCGTATTTACTATTTTATTAATTGTATGGGACACATCATATAATCGCTTTTGGAATCATGATATGTTATGATTAAAGTTATCAAGGGGTTTGTATGGTTTCAAGTTATCGTATTAGGAAAATTATTTTTTCATCCTTTAGAATATAAAGTTTTCCTCATACACGTTTCTACCCTCGTATTTACTATTTTATTAATTGTATGGGACACATCATATAATCGCTTTTGGAATCATGATATGTTATGATTAAAGTTATCAAGGGGTTTGTATGGTTTCAAGTCATCGTATTAGGAAAATTATTTTTTCATCCTTTAGAATATAAAGTTTTCCTCATACACGTCTCTACCTTCGTATTTACTATTTTATTAATTGTATGGGACACATCATATAATCGCTTTTGGAATCATGATATGTTATGATTAAAGTTATCAAGGGGTTTGTATGGTTTCAAGTTATCGTATTAGGAAATTTATTTTTTCATCCTTTAGAATATAAAGTTTTCCTCATACACGTCTCTACCTTCGTATTTACTACCTATTATACATTTCATTGAATTGGAACATTTTACCATTTGTACCCTTATTTCATAACATTCATTATGGAGCTTAAGTTTTCCTCATACACGTCTCTACCTTCGTATTTACTACCTATTATACATTTCATTGAATTGGAACATTTTACCATTTGTACCCTTATTTCATAACATTCATTATGGAGCTTAATACTCCAAGTATATTAATACCTCAGAGTTCTAGTTATGAACATAACTACATATAATTCCAAGTCCTTGGATATGAGTCATAGCACATATTAATTGGGACTCTATTTCTATACATATATTCTATGCCTATGTAATTTGTTTAACAATGTGGGAGATGAATTAAATGGTTTCAAGTTGGGCCATACTTGGAATTATGGCTACGCACCACATTTAACCCTTCATGTTCTCTTCAAATGGCCTTTTCGGAATAACTTCCCCATGGATGGCTATGATTCACTTCCCTCAATAGGCCTTTGAAAAACCATTTCCTCACAATATCCAAACTCATTTGGTTCTTTCACCTTGGCCAAGTTTCACTCTACATGGTTGTAAGGTGTCTCGTCTATTTCTAATCTATAAGCGGATTTGGTCTGATGATTTCCATTAACCGTCTTAGTAAGAGAGTTTTTGTGGAGTTTCACCCATCACTTACAGTGCAAAGGTATTATCTCCCATTGTGGTGTTATTTGACTATTTTCTGTAATTTATATGCGACTCCTTTGAAAATGCGACTTCCATTGTCTTGTGACTTAAACTTGTTGTGGGTTTTTTTTTTATTTGCAAATAATTATGAAGTGTCCGCAGCATTCGGTATACCTTTTGGAATGGTGTCTTATGATTTTTTCCACCCCCTTGTTATTTGAGGGATAGGTGATGACAAAGTTACAATGATTTTTCCTTTAATTATTGATGACAAATTCATTTCTAAATAAAACCCTAACTCATTATTGTTCTAGGACGCAGAAAAAATCTAGGGTTTTTCTCCATACCTCGTGTGCTATGCACCTCAATGACAAGGAAAAAAAAATTAAACCCCCTCTCGTATTATATCACAAAGAAAGACTTGAGCTTCTGTCATAATTTTGTTTCTAGGTTCAATCCCTTGCCATACGAAGCTTGGGATAGTTAATTTGATTTCCCAACAATTTTCATTTATTTTTTCTGTGCACAAGATATAATAACCATAGAATTATTATTTATCAATTGAGGGTTGTTGAACCATAGGATAATTTGGGTTTTATTATCAGATCCAATTCATTATCACAGTCTCATCACACCTCTATTTATTTTATTGTGGAGTTGTTTTTATATGTTGTTAGCCTTTGAAATTCCATTACTAATTTATATACTATTGTTGGCAACATATCACCCTATAGAAGAGTGTCCTTCTCTTCTCATGTATGTTTTGTCTGAGACAACACTTACCATTAGTTTCAATAGTATGCATATGACATTCAAAAATTTCCATGCATTGTACTAATTTGAAATTATTTTCTAATGAAATCATCGGTTTGTTGACACCATAGGGTTCGAGTAGTTATTTGACCTAGGCCTTAACAGGCAGAAAGGAATTTATTACAATTCTACTCTCTTTATTTATACTTCATTGTTAAAAATATTTCTCAAAGTTCTAACCCTAACTCGCATCGTATGGTTCTAGGTAACACTCATGGTGTTTTGGTAGAGGAATAAAATTTTGCCCTGGTTAAAATTCCTATTCTTTTCAACAGTTTGATTCCAACATCAATTCCTATAGGTTGTACTTTTATTGCACTTACCTATCTTGGGTGACTATGTTGAATTCAAAATATATGGAAGTTGACAAAGGTTAAGAGGACCATCTTTTTAAAGTTTATTTGATTTCTCTCTTTTGTTTAAATTTGAACCTATCATGGTTTGACTCAATGTTAACTCAAAACAATTATGAATGAATTTCATTTTTTTATTTTTCAACTTTTTATTGAATTTAATTATAATGGTATTTGTCATATTTGTAGCATTGATACTTGTTTAATAAATCTGAAGGTCTCTATGTGTTTTATATATAACTTCTTGTATATGCTTCTCTTATTATGACAACAACAAGGTCTATGTAATTATGTGCATATTGGTGATTATATGATTAAGGACATTTTATATAAGAACTAGTTTTGGTCTAGGTTGACCTTAATGATAATATTCTGCGACTATATCATTATTATGTATACATATATTTATACATTCTTCTACACTTTGGATTCATGTATGACCTACATTAGCTCTTATGCTCTGACATATTAATTTAATAGTTCATATGTATATGTATATGTATATGTATATGTATATGTATATGTATATGTATATGTATATGTATATGTATATGTATATGTGTGTGTGAGAGAGAGAGATATAGAATAAATGTATAGTTTTCTCTATATAGTCCCTTTTTTCTTAGCCAAAGTCAAGAGTTATATGCTCTTTGATGGTAGATTTAACTTACCATCCTTAATTTGTTATACTAATAGATTAAAGTAGTTGTTATGGCTGGAAATATTTCCTTTTATTTTAATCACTAGTTGTTAATGATTCAAGACATCCTATACAATTACCTTTAGCATACTTTTGTAGAATTTAAGATTACTATAATCTTTACTGTGTATACTCAATAAAATTTTAAAAGAATTATAGTTTCATGTATAAGTACATGTACATAAAAGTATTATGTCTTTTATTTACTTTTCAAATAGACTTACAAACAAAAATGTATCATACATTAAGAGATAAGAATTGTCGTGGTAATCTCCATATTTATTTTCTAGAAAGGAAATAGTTCCACCCTGTATGCATATAATCTATTCTTTTATCTTGAGTATTAGACTAAAATAGTCTAATTTAATGAAACAAATTCTCTCTTACTATATATCTTTTCTTTTTCTAAACTATTCATATTTTCCAATAATCAATTCATAAAAATTTTCATGGGATAAGGGTTCAGTAGAACTTATAATACCAATAAACCCCCCTTGGATAACTAGGAGATACTTTTCGACTTATATCATTAGGTTCACAACAAATTTCCTAAGGTACCTTTATATATTTATTTTTAGTATTAGATAACTCCAATCGTGTCAAATTCAATCTATTCGTGCATCCTTAAATCTTTACACTTAGATTAAGACTTAGTTTCAGATTTCTCTTATCGCTAATAATTCATTTCAATATGTTTCTTCCATATGCATGCATATAAAAATAGTAAATAGAGGACAATAATATATAAATGAACAATTAATCCTACATGTAAATCTTATAATATGAAATCTAAATACAATTATGCATTCTTTTGGTTGTTCTTAAAACACATAGCATTAAACAATTCAACATTAAAATAAGAATTAAATATAGTTCCATTTAACCATTACTTTTTTTGGGAATATTTGGGAACAGAGCATGTTCCAACCAAACCTAAACTGTCTCCAATAGTTCCCCCCAATCTAAGATATTCTTGCCTTCAAGAATCAACAACCTCTTTAGTTCTTTATTGGTTTATTTTATAAATTCTTCCCCACAGATTTTTAGCAGCATCCTACTTCAAGGTCTGGCCAACTTTTGCCTAGGACTTTTTGTTTTTTTATTTTCAAAAAAAATATTTTTTTTTCTTTAAAGCATGTCTTTCTCTCTAGTTGTGATTTATTTCGCTTTTACCGAACTTAGCATTTCTCTCCATCTAAGTGATTAACATAATATTTCTCTCCCAATATGTTAATATTTTTAATAGCTTTCTCCTAGGGAATTTTAGATACTTTTAGGGAAGGTCAAACATGTGGACTTTAACCACTAATCAGCTTTTCAAAAGATGGAAAGAAGTCTTCTAATACTCTAGTGCTATTTCCTGAATATTTCCAAACAATTTATTTATTAACTCAACAATAAAAATTAATTACGTCATCACACATAGTTGTCATTCAAGCTTCCATATCTATTAAATCCAAAAATAGTTTAAGACTAAAAAAATAGCCAATGAGTCTGAAAAAGAAAAACATAGGGGTGTTACAAAGAGTCAATCTCCTTGTCACCCTTGTGGTTATACACTCCTAATAAGCTAGTGATATGTGATCCCTTTGGGTGGATCTGCCCAAATATTTCCTCAAGAAAAAAGGCCCAAGGATTAGCTCAAATGGTTGAGGTCTTGTTGCTAGAGCACCTCACCATTGGGAGGTCACGGGGTCAATTCTCCACAACATCCTCGAGGTTAGGATTTGATTGGTTTGCTTGGTGGAATGCCATCCCTTTGGGTTGATCTACTCAAATTTTCTTTGAAAAAAAAATTACAAACTATTATAGATGTACATTTGAATAATATTACAAAAAAAATTAAAAATAAAACATTTAAATTCATTGTAAACAAAATCGCTATAATCACAAAAATAAATTCCATGAAATGGCTCCTAAAGATAGCTCCACAACTCCACTTTTTCGCAATTGCGGAAACTATATAAAACCTCCACCCAATGTGTTTCATCTTCTTCAAAATTTGGTAAAATTTATAAAAAATAAAATTGGTTACAAATATTTCCATTTCTCTCCGATAAGGAAAAAATTGTTTTAAAAAGGGCTACACATATCTCCATTTTTTTTTATTTTTTTTAAACCTATATAAGTACATGGAAATTATCTCCACTTATTTAAAATTTCACAAAAATGTTAGAAATGAATAAATAAAGTGTTAAAAGTATATCCATTTCTTCAAAATTTCGTGAGAGTCTCTCTCTATTTTATCACTTTATCTAAAACTAAAGCCTTCTTTATCATCACGAGCTCTTCTTCTTTTGAGGGTTTATCACCATGATTACTAAATGGATGTGCATTTTTTTCCATGAAAGAGGAATGAAATCTCATGGGTTTGCACCTTGAATGAAAATTGCATGCCTCTCTGCACGCGCAAGAAAAAAGAAAAAATGGTCTCGGAGTTACAATACCTGGAGAAACATGAATAGATTAAAAATGTTACTTGCATTTCATCCAATGTTTCTTCTTAGTCCTTCTAGGAAGTGTATTGTTATAATCAGGATAAGCATATCCCATGTTTACGGATAAAGAATACGATTGTAAAAACCATGGGTTATGAAAATATTGAGTCTGATAATGTTTAATTATTAATTTTATTTTATGTAAGTTGACCAAGTCAAAATATTTATAGGATAAGACATTATTGCATCTCTTCCATACTGGGCTAGAGAGCGCCTCTACGCACGATTAAAAAAAAAAAGTCAAAATTTGTTGGTGTTAAACTAGAAGTTCCATTCATTATTTTAAAAAAAAGTTTCATTCATTTGCCTCTAAATATTCATCATATCACAAAACAAGTGTTATCACAGATACCATATTTTGAGAGATAAGCTTTATAAGAGTTCATTTTAGTAGGAAATAGCTTGGGAGATAACAAGCTTTGGTTAAAAAGAAGTAGAGCTATATTTGTTTCTCCTACAACCCAATTTTTGGTTTGTTACTGAAATTTCAACTTATTTATTGATTTACCCTCATTCAGTAGCCTAAGCATATTAGCTATGATATCATAAGGAACATGTCAATCTCATTGTAAATGTTTGGTAAAATGGCATAAGCTTCGAAGAAATGACTTATTTGTATCATGGTTGAAGGCCATTCAAGCTTCCTCTTTAATCCAACCTATGTTCCCAATTATATTCAAGTATTAAAAATACTAGCTCAAGAGTTTATTACAACTTAATTATCTTTTGAATTTTCTAAATTTATCAACCTAGGTGAAACTTTTGTATTGACTTCACCATAGTATAAAATACAATGGAGCTTACCAATATATATACTTACCATATTTATAATAATATTTAAACTCTTTCTCTTGACTCAATATATATTTGATCATGTATTCCAAAATATTTAATTACCAATGAACAAATGTCATTATCCAATTCCAAACAGATTGAATGGTGTATTACCTCCTAGCATATTTCAATTTGATGCATATCCTTATCTTCTATTACATCCATCTCGTTCATGTCTAATGTTTCAATAGTTGTTGATCAACAATCAACACTGAATGCCACATTTATTGGAAATTCGGGTCATAATTAACTTGCTTATACTTTCACATCTAATTCCAAATCTATATCATTGATGTGGGTCCATCAACATTTGTTAGAGTTTTTAGGTGCACACATTATATTAAACCACCTCATACTTCATTACAAAATATGAAGATAGACTCTTAGATTGATTATGATATAGCACTTGAAGACAAGTTGGCCTTCTTATCACTTTTTACTTCTCCATCAGATTTCGATTATTAGCTAACATAGTCATTAAAACTTGTACTTCATTTTAAAGTATATAACTCCTATTGTCTTATGAGTGTTGTTAGGTCCCTATACTACTAGTGCAACCCCTTACTATATTATTGTTCCCATGTAGTCCCCATATTTTTATTATTGTGCCCCATAGAAGCTCACTATTGTTATTACTGTGCAGTTACATTATTATTGTTATGTCGGCTCTGATTGTATTATGAACCCTTAGACTCCTATATATAGAAAGGAGACCTTGTCATTTGTATCATCCAAGAATTGTTCATTTGTGTAATGTAAAGGAGGTTTCCCCCTCAAAGAGGCTGAATTCTAAGGCGTTTATCTCTCTTTTCTATCTTTTTGTGAGCTAGTTTCATAACATTTGGTATCAGAGCTATGGATTCTAGGGTTTCACTGCTCCAAACAGGTCATCGTGGAATTTTCGATATAACCTTTTTTCTGCAACGTTTCCGAAGCTAAAAAAAAAACCCATTTGAGAAAAAATCTCACTGAATCTTGGGTCTGAACTTCAGATCTTATCTCGCTATATTATCGGAGATCTAATCTAAGGAAATTAGGGTTTTTGCAAGCTCCGTAACTCCATCTCAAACAGGCCATCGTGGCATTTTCGCTATAATTGTTTTTCTACAAAGTTTCAGACTCTGAAATTAAAATCCATTGGATCTAAAAACTTGGTGAAGCCTGGGCCCAAATTTCATATCTTTTTTTTCTATATTTTCGGAGATACAGTCCAAGACATTTAGGGTTTCTGCAAGCTCCCGAATTAAATCCTAAACAAGTGACCTTGGGAAAATCGTCATAACTTTCTCTTTGAGCATCAAATTGAAATTTCATAAGAAGTTACAAAAAGAGGATGGCCTTTAGTTTTATGTGTATCAGATTCAGGTCCTAAGATTGACACAGTGACACATGGCACTTTGTACAAGTTCAATCTACTGAACCATTCTATAATCAGATCATCATGGGAGATTTTACATAACTCTTCCTTGCAGAATCCAATCTTGATCAGACTTATGGGGTTAGAAACAAGACTCAGAGGGATACTGCAAGTCGTAATTTCAGACCTTGGAGATATGAAATTTCAGAGATACAACATATTCAAGATCAAGTTGATAAAAGCAAGAAAAAGAATGACTCGAATCAAGAAAACAGAAACACCTAGTAAGCAAAAATGGATGGATGATTTGAAGAATGTGATCGAAACTAAGATAAATATTTTTATCTATGCCATGGAAGTTGATGTCGATGGTATGAAAGCATATTGGAAGAAAGGCATGAAAGATTTGAAGAAAGACATGGAAGTTTTGAAGGAAGGTGGGACAAAGCTACTACAAGGAAAGCCTCCTAATGGCGAAAAGGTAGTAGAGAAAATTCATGATGAGAAAAAAAGTAATGTTAATCATGATTTCATAGAATATAACGTTGGATTGAAGACCTGGCATATTCCCAAGATAGATATGAGGAAGTTTGATGGCAAGGATCCAGTAACATGGATACTACATATGGAGAAATGTTTTGATCTACATAATGCACAAAACACACAAAAGGTACGTATTGCATCTTTATATTTAGAACCGAATCAATTTTTATTGTATGAAGGGCTTTTTTCTCGTAAACCACTTGTCACGTGGTTAATTTTCACGGAGGAAATGATAGCACATTATGAGGATAGAAAGAGCAACACCTTGTTTAGCCAATTGATAAATCTCAAATAAAAGGGTTCAATGGTAGAGCACATTAAGCACTTCCAAAAATTGAATATAAGGGTAAATGGTATTACAGAGAAGTGTAGGATTGAAGTCTTCATAGGGACTTCAAATGATAACATCCAACATGAGGTTCACCTTTGGGAACCTAATTCATTGTATACGACATACAGGTTTGCAAGAAAAATTGAAAGCAAAAGTATGGCAACAAGGAATCCTACCACTCATAACTATAAAGATGGAACTGTTGTTGCTCCTAACCTTTCACCACCTACAAGGTTGACACCAAAACAATTGGAAGAAAAAAGAGCAAAAGGGCTTTGTTACAATTGTGATAGAAAATACACTAAAGGTCATAAGTGTGCTAAGCAAAAATTAATTTACATAGATGGGGAAGAGGAGCAAGAAAAGGAACAAGAAACGTCAAAAGAAGAACATATACACCAGGAACAAACCCTGGAGAAAGAAGAAATGAATTCAACCATATCTTGTAGTGCATTGGATGGAATCACAACTCCTCAAACTATCAAGAAAGAAGGACATATCAAGAAGAAAAAGGTAATAGTGTTGATTGACTTGGGCAGTACCCATAATTTTATTCATTGTAAAATAGCCAAAGAATTGAATTGCTTCCTATATCCAGCTTCAAAGTGTCAAGTGATGGTTGGAGGTGGAGGAACCATAAATTGCTCTGGAAAGTGCCATAATATCAAGCTATCCATGGGAGAATATGTATTGAATAACCCAATTATTTCCATTTCAATGGGTGGTGTTGATGTTGTACTAGGAGTCTAATGGCTACAATCCTTGGGTACAATATCTTTTAATTTTCAAGAACTTTTCATGAAATTTTCTTTGGAAGGAAAGGAAGTTGAATTAAGGGGTATCACAAGGAAACTAGGAAACATAATCAACTGTAAGGGAATGACAAAGCTGCTAAAGAAAGAACAATGAGGTGTAATTGCACAATTATGTTCTCTAGAGGTTCCCAAATCGAAATCATCTATTTATGCAAATCTCCAAAAAGCCTTGGAAAATCATTCTAATGTATTTGAAACTCCCAAAGGCCTCCCACCTATTCGTGATCATGATCATGCTATTCATTTGATTCCAAAACGTGTTCCTCCAAACATCAGGCCTTACAAATATCCATATGCCCAAAAGAGTGAAATTGAACATATGGTTGTAAAAATGCTAGAGGTTGGTGTAATTATCCAACCAAATTCGATAAATGAAGCAAGGGATGAATGGAATAATGAAGAAATAGGGTGGGAACTCATTCAAAAGTTGCAGAAGATCCCAGTTCAAACAATATTGCCAAAACTTGACAAGGAAAGAAAAATCATATTGGAACCTGAAGCAGTCACAAAAATGAGGAATCAACAGCTACGAAATCGATCAATTTCAAAGTATGTCATCAAGTGGAAGAACTTACCCGCTTGAGATTCCACATGGAAGGATGATAATTTTATACAGAAGCATCCATAACTACTCAAGCGTTGAGGACAACACTTTTTGAAGGAGAGGGGCATGTTAGGTCCCTATACTACTATTGTAACCCCTTTTTTTTATTAGTGCAAACCCCTTATTATATTGTTTTGTCCATGTAGTACCAATATTGTTATTATTGTACCCCATAGAAGCCCACTATTGTTATTGTTGTGCCCTTACATTATTATTGTTATGTCGGCTTTGATTATATTATGACCCCCTTAGACTCCTATATATAGAAAGGAGGTCTTGTCATTTGTATCATCCAAGAATTTTTCATTTGTGTAATGTAAAGTAGGTTGCCCCCTCGAAGAGGCTGAATTCTAAGGCGTTTATCTCTCTTTTCTATCTTTTTGTGAGCTGGTTTCATAACAAGTGTCCTCATAATTCGTAACACTCTCCTCCCACATTTACCTAAGTTAACTGGTTTGTTGGGGTAAACATGTGACAAGAGGCTACTATGATCTTATTCAAATCCCCATGTAATTAAGGAAGTGGAACTGGCAAAACACAACCAATCTAACCTTCTACACATGTTATAAAACCTACAAGAGCCAGCGAACCCTTCCAGGTGACCAACCCCTGAGGTAACTTGAAATTTTATGACCTAGAGCCTCAATAGCTCCCATGAAATGGGCATGCATGAAACTGGGACCCTCCAGTCACTCCCACAGCAAGGGCATGCCAACAACTAGGGACTTTTTCAACTAGTTCTGAGCTTGCGAACCCGGATTTTGTGCCACTTTTTTAGGGCCAGGACTCAAGCCACTGCCCAAAGCTTCATGAAACTTCCAGAAATGAAAAATAACATCGAATTTATGATACTTATGCAAATATTTGAATAAATAATTGATCTTATCCCTACTAACCATGACATGAATTTCATCAAACATGTCACAAGTATGCAATCTACAGGCCATATCAATAGATCCGAGCATAGGGGTCTCATACTTATCTGAGAATCGCTAATAAGTAGTGATGCCCTATCATAATAGTTGCATTATCATCTATTAGGTCATATAATCATTGTGCATTAATTTACTAATCAAAACATGATGAGAGCCATACATCATCACTGTCATAAAACATACTCATAACCAACATATAAACAACAGAGATAACAAAGATATAACATCCATAAAAACCACATATGAACAAGTATATTTACCCATCAAAGACAATAGGAAAGAATCTCTTATTAAGATATGAAAAATTCAACCAAGTCTGGGACTTCCACGCACCACCCGACCTTATACTAGGCTAAACCAAGTCTCTCATTTAGTCAGTCAAACCCATGCCATATTCCAAGCATGAATGTGGGATCTCATAGAACACATCCAACAAAACCAAACCAAGGCTTCCGGAGGCCAAACCACCTCAACCCTCAACCAGTGATTCCATCTCACAGTTGGACATCACTAACCATCACCAAATTCGTCATTACCCAAGTTTTCTAGGGCTCCAGAGTGTTTGTTCCAACCAGGGAATCCAGTACTAGTAACTCATCCCACAGTTGTTGTCAATATGCCAAAGTTTTTTTCCAACCATAGCTTCCAGGACTAGTAACCCAACCCACCAGGGGCTTCCAGAGCAGTTTTCCAACCTAGGCTTCCAAGAATAGTAACTCAACCCAAGATGTTATGGGGATTCCAGAGCATTTGTCCAACCAAGGCTTCCAGGAACTAATAACTCAACCCACAACCACAAATAACATAAGAACCAACCAGGAAAACAAAAGGAAATACACCCACAACACCACGATTATCCAAGAAATGGCAAGGTTAGGAAAATCCACTGTCAATCGAGGCAATCCTCCATGCCAATGATAAATCATAACCAAGAAACCACATGTATGTTCCATGCATGCCAAAACTAGCAAGGAAATTATACATGTAACTCGGTACCTACAAGAAAAACTTGTTGTAGTGCTTTCATGCTCTTAATTTACCTTCTTGCTCCAAAAATCCAAGTATGCCACACTCCTCTAAGAGTGCTCCAAGAAAACTCTAAGTGTCCAAGAGTATTAGAGAGAGAGAGTGTGTAAAAAATGGGAGCTCCAAAATTGAACTGAAAAAAGCTACCACCTAATCCTCAAAATCCTTTTTATTAATTAGGCCTCTATTTTCTTCAATTTTCCATTATTTTCCTTCATTTTCCTCCTCACATGCAACCTACGACCTTTCACCTTCCTTCTCTCCTAATTTCCATTATTTTCATTAATAAAATGCCAATAAATGCTACTTTTCCTTTCCAAAGCCTTTTCCATTGCCTTTGAAATTTTCATAGCCATTAATTAATCACAAGTGATCCCCACCACTATGTGTTTTCCCAACATTCATCTTGGAATACGTGTCCCATAACCATGGTCATTATTTTTCCTTTATTAACTTTATTACATGGATTTTTTACCAGGGTTCTTACAGAACCCTCCCCCTTGGGGAACATCATCCTCGATGTTCAATGACACCTACAACTAGCAAGACTGTTGAAAAGAAAAACATACTACCCATGGATATTTATACCTTAGCTTTTTGCAGTATTTACAATGATCATCCTGTTGAGAAGCAATCCAAAATGATAAACATAACAATATGACAACCATAACAACATGACACCCATACCACTTATTGGAGCTTTATAACACATCTCATGATGGTTTTTACATCCATATACATATATACATATACCAAACATCACACGAAAACATATGCCAAAAACATTCTCTCAACCAACGAATAAAGAAGGATACATAGCCTGCATTTGATTTGTCATCTCCCATGTAGCTTCATCGAGCCCAAAGTGCTTCGACTACACTTTAACCTTCTTGATTGCTCAGTTCCGGAGCATGAGCATCTTTCTCTACAAAATGCACTAAGGTTCCGACTGGAATTCTCATTTTGATTCCACCTACAATATAGACTATTCAATCACATGATCAACAACTTTAACATAATTCTTAAGCAATGACGCATGGAAAACATCATGGACTTCCACTGTCGGAGGCAGTGTAATTCGATAGGATATTGGTCCAATCCTTTTAAGAATCCTGAAGGGTTCGCAAAATCAAGGTGTTAGCTTGGCACATGATCTAATCCTCAAGGAGATCTTCTTGGGCTTGTTGCGCAAGTACACATGTTCCCCAACCTGAAACTCCTTAAACATCATGTTCAAATTTGCATAACTCTTTTTTCTATATTGCGTTGTCTTCATATTCTTCTTGATTACCTGTATTTCTTGTTCCTTCTCTACCAACATGTTTGGTACAATCAACACCCTATTCACTAGATCACTCCAACTGATGGGAGTATTACAACTCTACCCATATAGTGCCTTAAACATACTCATCCTCAAATATTACTGGTACCCATTGTTGTAAGAAAACTCAACCAATGGAAGATACTCTTCCCACCTCCACTATTGATGCATCAGATGCATCCTCAACATTTCCACTAATATCATGTTGACCCTCTCTGTCTGTCCATCTGTTTGTGGATGATAAGCTATGTTGAAGGCCAACATTTTACCCAAACCTGCAAATAACTCTTTCCATATTCTAGAAGTGAACTTGACATCCATGTCTCACACAATTTTCTTTGGTAAACCATGCAACCTCACTACATATTTGATGAATACATGTGCTACATCATTAGTTGAATATGTAGACTTCATTAGAATGAAATACGCTACCTTTGTCAACCTATCAACCACAACCATAATAAAATCATGTTATCTAGATGTCCTCAACAAACTTGTAATGAAGTCCATGGAAATGACCTTCCATTTCCACTCTGGAATCGAAATCGATTGTAATAGACCACCTGGATGCTTACACTCTTCTTTTATCTATTAACAATCCAAACATCTAGCCACAAACTCTGCCACTTCCTTCTTGATATTCGACCAATAATAAAACTTTTTCACCATTTTCATTGTCTTTTGGTATCCTGGGTAACTTGAATATGGCTTAGCATGAAATTCCCTCAAGATAAACTTCTTGAGCTCATTGTTATCTGGCACATATATCTTGTCCCTAAATCTGTCCAATCCATCTTCTGTGAGATCATAGTCCACATCCTTATCACTTGTATCCTTTTGTAACCTATGCATAAGCTCCATGTACTTGTCATTATGCTAACCTTCCTGCAAGATCTGTTCCTGTAAATTTGTCCCATAAGAGCTCATATTTGTTGTATGATTCACCTACATCCTCCTGCTAAGAGCAAATGTAACTTTGTTCTCTTTACCTTTAATGTACCTGATCTCAAAATCGAACTCATTGATCATGGCCAACCATCTATATTTCCTAGCATTTAGATTCAGTCGGTCAAATAGATACCTCAATCCACCATGATCACTCATCAAGATGAACAGCCTTTCAAGAAGATAGTTCCTCCACATCTTCAAAGCATGGATGATCGCTGCCAACTCAAGATCATGTGTTGAATAATTATGCTTTTGCTCATTCAGTTTCCTTGATTCATAGCATACCACATGTCCTTCTTGCATCAAGACTCCACCAAGTCCTCTTTTGCAAGAATTTGTACACACTACAAACTCTTTATCCGGATCTTCAATCTTTAGAACTGGAGCATTTTTCAACAACTGCTTAAATTGGCCAAATTTTTTTGCTCATCCACATTTCTAGGAGTTTCCCCTCCATGATATCCCTTATCTTTTCTAGATCTACTATTATGCCTTCCTTAGAAACAACATGTCCCAATTAATGTACCTATGTCTAAAAGAAACCTCATTTGTTAAGCTTAGCATACAACTGATGCTCTCTCAGCAATCTCAATACTGCTACTAAATGTTCAACATGTTCTTCCTCATTCTTAGAATATACCAATATATCATCAATGAATACAATAACAAACTTGTCCAGATAAGGATGCAATACACTATTCATCAAGCACATAAAATTAGCTGGAGCATTAGTCAAACCAAATGGAACTACAACAAACTCATAATGCCCACACCTAGTCCAGAAAGTTTTCTTGTAAATGTCCTCTTCTTTAATGCATACCCGATGATAACCTAATCTCGGATCAATCTTCAAGAATATTTCTTCTCCCTTAAACTAATCAAACAAGTCTTCAATCCTCAGCAATCGATACCTATTCTTGATGGTCACTTTGATCAACTTCTTGTAATCAATGCATAACCTGAGAGTACAGTGCTTCTTCTTCAAAAACAACACTGGTGCACCCCAAGACGATACACTTTCCCTAATGTATCCCTTGTCAAGAATTTCCTTCAACTGTAAATTCAGCTCTACCAACTTTGGTTTGCCCATCCTGTAAGGTTCCTTAGATGTTGGTGTTGCCCCTAGTACCAACTCAATAGAAAATTCTACTTCCCTATGAGGTAATAACTCTGAAATATCTTCCTAAAACACATCTTGAAACTACTGTAGAACTGGGTACCTGCTCAAGACATGTGCATCCTCAACTTCCTTACCTTTGTCATTGGAAATATGCATCACAAATAACACACACCCTTTCCTACGAATACACTTTTCCTGCATAGTTGTAACCATTATGACTGATGTTGCCTTCTTCTTACCCTATAAGACTCTTTGTTCTCCATTTTCATCCAAGCACTCAATAGCCTTGTCATAAAAATCCACCTTGGTCCTATGAAGATACAACAAGTCTATGCCCAACAACATAATATATGATCCCAACGGCAATACATTCAAATTTGTTGATGTAGGCATATCATTCAACTCAAATGCACAAGCTTTTACATAGTGATGAACTCTCTTCTTTGTACCTGTATCCAACTTCACTAACCAAGATTATGGATGCACTTCTTTATTCAAACAACACTTATCCACGAGGTTAGGACTAAAATAACTATAATTAGATATAGGGTTAATCAAAGTAGAAACAACTTGATCACAAATCCTACCATCCATCTCAATAATAGATGCCTAGTGATCTACTTGCATGTTCTCCAATGTTGCATAGATCCGTGGAATACTTTGTCCAACATCTCCCACTGTATGTGCCTCTTGAGCACTGTAGATTTGTTGTCTACCACCTTGATATTGTGGACAATCTATCCTATGATTCTCTCCTCCACAAGTCCAACAATGTAAGGTCATCCAACCATCACCCTTGTTCTACTCCTTAGACCAAAATCCTTGTCCTCTATCACATGCATTGACCTTCTTATGTGGATTTGCATTCTCTTTGTTACTTGTATCCTGAGGTCTTCTTCGTTTATTGTCCCATTTTCTTTTATTCTTTGCATTACCTTTCCAGTCTGGCTTAATCTCAGATATGAGATTTTATTGCTCATAACAAGTCTTTAGCTTCCATATGGCCTCTTCCAATGATCTAGGCTCATTGAACTCAATCTTGTCCTTGAACGCTACCAGCAACCCACTAATGAATAGCTAGATGTTGGCCTTCTCCTCCTTGAGGTAAGGCACATATCTCAATAACTCCAAGAATCTTCTAGTGTACTCTTCATCGGTCATAGACCCCATGTTTAGCTCATAAAATTCCTTTGCTCTGTCATCATAGTATCTCTATGATATATACTTATTCCTTGTCAACTCTTCTTCATAAATACCTTTGAAATCCTTTACATCTTCCCACCAGATATCTGCTTTACCTTTAAGACTAAAAGTAATTATTCTGATCTTCATGTTTTTTGAGTAATCATGCAACCTGAAGAACTTATTCATACAAGAAACCATGCTTCTTCATCCAGCGACTTCTTCATTTACCCATTGAATATAGGTGGCTTTTCTTTCTTGAACTAATCTAGAAAATATCCCCTATCACTCCTCCTATAAGGATGACAACGATGATAATCACTATACATGTCAGAACCAGAACTAGAGTAGAATCTATGTCCATCACCTCTCTTATCTGGAGTGTCCAAAAACCTACCATCTCTAGTCATGTCATCTTTACATGGCCTATGCCCACTATGAGATCTACTACCATATGATCCATTTGTCCTATCCTCCTATCCATGATTGATTCTAAACAGTCCTTGTTTATGCAAGTCTGACAAACTCTGAAGAATTGCTGCATTGACCTCTGCTTGTTTCTCCTATTCCCTAGCAAGTCTCTCATGTCATTGAATGATTCGACCATTATCTTCTTTGAAACTCCTTATTTTTTCCTTCAAACTTCTGAGAGTGTCTGTTATTTCAGGAGAATACCCCTCACCATGTTTCTCATATGATCTATAGGGAAAATCTCATGAACTGTAGTCTACCATTATGTTGGTCATCTTGGATCTTCTCTTCCTCCAAGGTATATCATGTCAGCTAAACCAAATCATAAACAACCAACGTACATCAGTGTAGTTCAAAGGGGGATCAACAAGATTAGTGAAATACATATATAAACATAACCATATCAACATTTAATCAGCATTCCAATCGTTGTCCAGTCATCAATGCATGACCATACCAACCACATACCATGACCTCATGTACAACAACTACAACCATATCAATGTATGCATAACAATATATAAACACTAACATGCATAACCGACATACACTCATGACGACCACATCTAACAACACACCATACACTTCCACATCGAGATACCATTGCAACTATTACCACCACCATGCATATTAAACAAGCGCATAAACCACAATCATAAGGAACACATATATGCAGTCGACATGAATGCATGACCAACAATCAACCATCAAGTCCAAGGGGTGAACCATGCTTTGATACCACTCTCTAACACATTCCTCCCATATTTACCCAAGTTAACTGGTCTGTTGGGGTAAACATGTGACAAGAGCCTATTATGATATGATTCAACTCCCCATGTATATTTAAGGAAATGGAACCAAAAAAAACACAACCAATTTGACCTTCTACACATGTTACAGAACCTTCAGGATCCAACCAACCCTTCCAGGTGACCAACCCCTGAGGTAACTTGACATTTTACTAACCTAGAGCCTTAGCCATGACATGGAATTGCATGTGAATGGCACTCTCTAGTCACTCCCACAACAAGGGCGTGCCAGCGGCTCAGGACCTTTTCAAGTAGTTCTGAGCCTACGACCTTGGATTTTGTGCCACTTTTTCAAGGCCAGGACTCCATCCACTGCCTAGAACTTCATGAAACTTCCATAAATGAAAAATAACATCGAAATAATGATACTTATGCAAATACTTGAACAAAGACTTCATATGACCCCTAATAGCCATGACAGGAATTTCATCAAACATGTCACAAATATGCAATCTACAGGTCATATCAACATATATGAGCATATGGGTCACATACTTATCTGAGAATCACTAAGAAGCATGGATGCCCTATCATACTAGCTGCATTATCATATATTAGGTCATACAATCAATTTACATTCATTTACAAATCAAAACATGCTGAGATCCATACATCATCACTGTCAGAAAAAATCTCATAACCAACATATAAACAACAAAAATAACAAAGATATAATAGCCATAAAACCCACATATGATAAAGTATATTTATCCATCAAATACATGAGGAAAGAATCTCTTATTAACATATTCAAAATTCAACCAAGTATGGGACTTCCATGAACCACCCAAAGATAGACTAGGCTGAACCAAATCTCTCTTTTAGCCAGTCACCCCTGTGCCATATTCCAAGCATGAATGTGGGATCTCATGGAACACATCCAACAAAACCAAAACGGGACTTCTAGAGGCCAAACCACCTCAACCCTAAACTTGTGATTCCACCTCATGGTCGAACATCACTAACCATCACTGGGTTGGTCTCTACCCAAGTTGTCTAGGGATCCAGAAAATTTGTTCCAACTAGGGCTTCTAGGACTAGTAACTCAACCCACAACTGTTGTTGGGATTTAAAAGCGTTTGCCCAACCAGGGCTTCCAGGACTACTAACTCAACCCACCAAGGGCTTCCAGAGTGTTTGTCCAACCAAAGTTTCCAGGACTAGTAACTCAACCGAAGTTGTTACAGGGATTCCAGAGATTTTTCCCAACCAAGGCTTCCAAGAACTAGTAACTCAACCCACAACCATAAGAAACATGAGAACCAACTAGGAAAACAAAAGGAAAGACACCCGCAACACCATTGTTATCTAGGAAATGGCAAGGCTAGGCAAGTCCACCATCAATCCCAGCAATCCTCCATGCAAATGATAGATCATAACCAAGAAACCACAAGCATGTTCCATGCATTCCAAAACAAGCAAGGAAATCAAAAATGCAACTTGGTACCTGCAAGAAAAAATTGTCGTAGTGTTTGATCACGATGTCCTCTTGCACTTTATTTCTCTTCTTTTTCCTTATTTCTCCAAAACTCCAAGTATGCCACACTCCTCCAAGAGTGCTCCAAGAAAACTCTAAGCATCCAAGAGTATGAGAGAGAGAGTGTATAGAAAATGAGAGCTCCAAAAATTAACTGAAAATTTTGAACTAACAAAAGCTACCAAATTATCCTCAGAAGCCTTTTTATTAACGAAGCCTCAATTTTCTTCAATTTTCCATTATTTTCCTTCATTTTCCTCCTCACGTGAAATTTGTGACCTTTCACCTTCCTTCTCTCCTAATTTCCCTTATTTTCGTAAATAAAATAGCAATAAATGTCATTTTTCCTTTCGAAAGACGTTTCCATTGCCTTTGTAAATTTCCATGGCCATTAATTAATCACAAGTGATCCCCATTTGATTCAGATCTCTTCAGTTACTGGAATTATCCAAGATATTTTAATTCTGTGATGTTAACGGAATTACATATGAAAGAGTATGAAAAGCCACATGTGCATATTGTAAAAAACATGAAACATAATGATGACCATTAAATCAAGAACAGAAAACACATTTATAACAGAGTTCACCCAGTGTGGGTTACATCTCTGGGCACTAGGGTCAAGAGTGGGTAGGCTGCTTCATTAAATGTTTCAATATTATGATGAGTGCATAGTACGTAATTTGTCATTACAAGGATAAATTCCCTCAACTAGAGTGACATGTCTCTCCACGAGACGTTCTCAGGAAATCTCTTTCATATTGGAAATTTCCCTCAATAAGAGTGGCATGTATCTCCACGAGACATCCTCCTATAGGAACTCTCACTCAAATGGGCCCTCCTTCAGCATGAAAAGCTAATAAATTCTCACATGATGTGGCATACAAGTATCCATCAACATAATGGTAATCAGGGATCTCAACAACAAAAACATCATCTCAGCAAATCAGAAGAAAGACATGGCATAACTGCATCATATACCTCCACTTTCGGGAATGGGCGAAAAATGAAAATCTTATTTGATGAAATGGCCTACACCATTGAATTCGCGGCACGAAATTGTGTCAAACGACTATAAAATTTTCCCCTTTCTCACTTCGTCAAATTATAAACCCTCGGGAATCTCAAAGATTCCCCCAAAGATTATTTCCTGAAGATGACTGAAAAATCCATTGCTCGGATGAAGATTCTAAGCACATCGATGCGCTCCCCGGAAATGCTGGGAAAATTACTATAAAATCGGCATCATTCTGCCTCGGTCAAAAATCAGCCTCCAAGGGAATCTAAAGATTCCTCAAGGTTCTATAAAGATTCCTCATTGTTGACTGCCTGAAATTATGTCGTTAAAATGAGGAAATAGATCACACGGTTGGAATCCTGGCGAGAAAATGTGCAAAAATGATTATCAACTTCTCAAATTCTAACACTAGCACCTCTAGCCCTCAATAGAATCTTTTTAGCATCCAAGAGATTCCCTAGCTCGGGGTTACGACCCTCCTTGCCGCTCAAGGTTCCGCTCCTATCCCTACCGCTCGCTCTTGTCGAATGGTCGAATGAGTGTTTAAATATACTTGTTGGGCGGGGTTATCAAACCAAGGGTCGTTGGTTCGTTGGTGAGTGCCGATGAATTTGGTGGGGGCGGACAGTGTTTAAAACCTGCCCACCCCATGCATAGTATATTATTGTTTTATCACAACATGCCTTTCTATTTAACATCAGCGGTAAGTTGTCACATAATATTTTGGAATTGCAGTTATACAATACACGTCACATTTAATGGTATGTTCTATTAGCGGAGTTGTTAAAACTAGAAAATGGTTATATTTTATGCAGGACCTCCCATTAGTGGGCCAACCCACATGGGTTGTGTTGGGTTGTGTTATATTCTTTCCACAACTAGATCCCCTAGTTAAATCGTGGGGTTAGAGGGGGGGTGGAGCCCCCCCTTGATTACGACGACTGCACAACAAGGGGGTCACAGGGGGGTTTGAGGGGGGCAATTAGCCCCTCTCTACAAGGTTCGGGTCAGTGCCCCGAGGAAAAAAAAAATTGGACCCTATATTAGGTGGGCGGACCTACCTATGGTTTTGTGCATGGTTTTCGCACATGGTTTTGGACGCGATGGTTTTCGGTCCATGGTATTGGATACTTCGGCATGTATATATATATATATATATATATATATCAAAATATTGTAACATTGAAAGGAACATAATTAAAAATCAAGCTCGTAGTCCTGGTTTTGGGATCCAGTGGAAAATCTCTGTGTATATCTGCTTTATGTGTTATGTTCTCGCATTGTTTATTTTCTGTGTTTTAGAATTTGTATGCAGGGAATTTCTGTACAGGCTTAAAACCTACATTTGGTATCAAAGTTGTTTTGGCTTCAAGGGGACGCCTTTGTTGCTGAGGGGTTTCTCTTGAGCCTGTAGTAGACCCTCTTCAATGGGAGATTTGTGGGATCGATTCTGGTGGTGAAAGAAGATGGCAAGCAGTGGAAAGATAGAGATCGAGAAATTTAATGGTCAGACTTTTGAGTTGTGGAAACTCAAGGCGGAGGATCTGTTGGTGGATAAAGATCAGTGGATCGTGGTAGATCTGGGTACTAAACCAACAGGAGTGTCTAATGAAGAATGGAAGAAGTTGGATCGAAAGGCAAAGAGCACAATATGATTGTGTGTTTCAGATTCAGTCTTGCTGAATGTATCAGGGGAAGCTATGGCGAAGGCTTTTTGGGACAAGTTAGGGAATTTTTACCAATCTAAGTCTCTGGTGAATAAACTGTTCCTACAGAAAAAGTTGTATAACCTGAGGATGAAAGATGGAGACTCGGTGACAGAGCATCTGAACACATTTAATATTGTGTTAAGTCAGTTATTATCTGTTGATATTAAAATTTCAGATGAAGATAAGTCCATCAGTTTGTTGTGTTCTCTACAAGATTCGTGGGATATTCTGGTTATTGCAATTGGTAGCAACATAACTACCTTGCAATTTGATGAGATAGTCTCATCCTTGCTGACAGAGGAGATGAGATGGAAAAAAGTGCATCTTTATTGGGTATAAGGATGGTTTAAAGGGTTATAAACTTTGGAACCCAATAACAAGGAAGGTTGTTGTTATAGACATATTTGGGCACTGCAACCCCAAACTCATATGTCCATAAACCAAGGGCTCTTTAGTCCCTAAAAGTGTTGTTTCATACCCTAAAGGATCATGGTCAACTGATTACATCATTTCCCAGAAGTTCTACCTGAGAAACTACTCAGAACTGGCCAAAACTGGACCATACTGACTGCTCCATGGTCAAGGTGCGATGCATACTGGCTGCTACACTAGCCAAGTGTGATGCATATTGAAATAGCCTTCTGTGGGGTGCAATGAGTGAGAATAGACAAATGGTAGAGACAGTTTTCTAAGTGGATGATCATGGAATCTTCCAGAAACTTCGCCTGTGACACTTGCCTCTCTGAATTTGCCCAGGGATAAGTAAGAGATCAATTAAATCTCCACGTGGAACGAAGAATTATCAGTGGAATGACACTAATCAAAAACCCAGAGCTAAATCACACCCTTGCAAGACATCTATAAATGGATCCCTCATCTGAGAGGTCTAGAGGCTGGAATTTTGTAATTTGTAAGGAAGTGTTGTTGGTTTATCTATGAGAAGAGACATTGTATTGTTGGGTGATCTTGCTTTTCATGAGGTGAAGAGGGATTCTATGCTGGGAGGATGATGTTGGATCAGACAACTGGGTTGTAATCCTCTCTTCTACTATTAATAAAGTTCTTTGAGTTTTCCTCCATATAATCATGTGTTTGTGAATCTTATTGTTTATGAATGCAATTGTATGGTCAATGTGTTTCTGATTCTGCATTGTTTATGATGTTTTGGATAGAGATGCTTTGATGGTTTTCTGTTACTTTGACTCTACAGGTACTCTTTAAAGCGGGACAATAGGAGAGGAGTGGCAAATTCTATCAAGGGAAAGAGAAATCGAGCAAGGATCAAAGCAGAAGATCCAGGTTGGTCCTCTTTTCTTCCCTCCTATCCATTACACCTAAAGGAAATCTCGAATTGCTTTGATTGTTTGTTTCTAAGATAGCTACCCATCTTAGTGGGACTAGCAGTTCGAATCAACACTAGTTTTCCCATAAACAAAATGGTGACTCCACTGGGGATCGAATAGTTTGCTTGTTTTTTACTGTTGTTTGCTTTATAAACTACAAACGAAGCCTGAAGTTAGCCAGCTAGCCTTCGAACCGCCTTTGCTATGCAATTGCGAAGTAGATGAACGTTGCTTCAATCAATCTCCGGGTTGGTTTATGAACTAAACATCTGACTTACAAGCATCCTAAGCACCCTCGTGGTAGCTCAATAACCTCATAAGATCATACCCCTATACTTTGTTTGTACTGTCCATCATAACTCAGCCTAAATCATTGAACTTAGCTGCAAATTTTGAGCAAAAACCCAACTCAGTTTCGTTCCCTGGACCATCGCACTATCTATGAAAGGAAACCTGTATGCATCACACCTCCCATGTGTTGCAGGTGAGATGCATCCCTGTTTCCCTTAAGGACAGGTGTGACGATTGAGTGATATTGTTTCTCTCTTTGAAAGTTGGTTTTTCCTCTTGATTTTTAGCTTTATTCAGTAGTTTTTTTGGTAATGATCAGTATCTCATTGCTGAATCCTATTTCCTTCACATATTTCAGCCTCCATTGATTAGGATTTGTAAATGTTTTTATGTATTTTTCAATCATTTACTGTCCTCCTTTGTCAAAAGTAGCTTAATTGAACTGTCGTTTTTTATGCAAAAAGTGTCGTAACTGTCATTTTGAGTCAAAAAGAAGAGTGTCGTAAATTCTTCCTCCTCTAGATAGTTGATTATACTTTTGCCATTGTATTTGATTTGGATTGTTAATATTTGAAGTGTCGAAAGTAATTTTCCATTCAAAATTGAAAAATGTCATTTTAGTCTTCCTTTCATTTTTTGAAAAGAAATTATCGAAATGTCGCTTTGAAGAAAATAGTTCAGATCTGTACTTAGTTTTCTTTTTTAGCATTCTCTCATTAAGGAAATGAAAACAAATATATGCATTTGCATTTGCATTTAGACTATGTGCGAAAGATGATTTAGGAAAAAGTGCATTTAGTGTGTGCTCTTTGCTCTATGTTGAAAGAATTTTATTCTTCTTTCCTTAGTAGCTAGGATTTTCATTACTAAAACGAAATAAATGACTGTTTATCATTTTAGATTGCATATTTATGAATTTTACATCTACATCACGCGGTGAACCTTGAAAGACAAACTTCTAAGCAAGATCAACTCTAAAATAAATCTCAATGAACATAAAAACGCTTCGGAACCTAACGCAACACATCTAGAAGTCTAGGCTAGAGACGTGTTCTGACGTCGTAAAACCTGGTAACTATCATTTTCATCGAAGGTTGGGTGATTCCTCCTCTTTGATATGACAATTTCCAGTACAGACTTTTTCTCCCCGTACCGTCGAGTATAAATTGGGAGACCACAATAGGCTGATATCCTTTATCCTTAGGAAGCCATGTCTGTCGCCCTATCGATCGCAATGCACTGAACACAGCATTCGGGAAGATTGACTGTCATATGTAAAGTCCTTGGTAATTTCTCTTTAATTTACCACTAAGATGTATATTGCAGTTTTTTGACTGGTTTGGTAATCCCTCTGTCTAGATTTCCAGAGTAGTCACTTTTGTTCCTTTTCGACTCCTTAAAAGAAAAGGTCCACCTGAGCACTTGTCACTTCCGGCTCATTAAAAATCGAAGGCAACTAGAGTCACCTTTAGCTTTTTCTCAACTCTTAAAAATTTAAAAAGTAAAGTTGCGTCAAAGTGTCTTAAAATTTATTTAAATCGAAATAACATCCCTGTTCCTTCGTTGATCTTAGGTTGAGATAATGGAGTCCAATCAAGGGACCCCTCTTGTGGGGAATCCTAGTCCTTTCTCCTCTTGGGGAGATATTGGTGCTCCATACATGGCTACATTGTCCCTTCCGAGAATCACAATCGGCCTGCCAGTATGGCTATTCTTGACCTTTGTCGTTCAAAACACAGTAATTCCTCAGCAATCAAATCAGCAACCAGATGATACTGAAGTTGTCCCTTCACCTTCTACTTTGCTTGTTTCTCCCTCCCCTTCTTCCTCTTCGCTTGGTGAAACTAGTGACACTAAAAACCAAGTAGCTGAGAAGAAGAAGAAAGGGAAGGAGAAAAAGAAGAAGAAACCAATTAAGCAAGGGGGCAACAATGAATCATCTGGTGAAAATCCACACATTAAATCTCCTAGATATCCTTGTCTAATTTGCAAAGAAAACCATTTTCATCGAGATTTTCCTTGCATTCCGCGGATATTGAGAGAGTGGTCTCCCCATTCACACCATCCGGTGTCATCAACCTCTGGCAATCAGATTGATAGCACACTGTCAACTAGTGAAAATGAAATTCCTGGACAGAAAATAAAGGTCAAACCTCCATGTCTGGTATGTGAGGGAGGCCATCACCTTCCCCATTTTCCTTTTCTAGATAAGGCTAAGAGAATCCTACATAATCGTCCTGCTTCACCACAACAGCTTCTGCCTGGATACAAGAAACTCTTACCAAGTCCATCGATAGTAGAAAACCCGATTGACACAACTCAGTTGTCAATCAAAATGCCTGTTGTTGAAAGTGAACCTTCTAAGTCCATACCGGACCAAAGTCAACAGGTCGAGATGGAAATCGACCCACTTTTGCCTTCAGAAGGACCACCCTCGGATGATACAATTTCCAAAGAGAATGAGAACGACACCGTTCAAATTCTTTTTGTCAATACAGGGTCTGGTGAATTTGGGAGCAATCCACCCGTTCCTTTACAACGGGAGGAAAACCCCCCAGTTCATGAGGTTTATCTGGCCATTTATCTGATACCTCCTTTGAGCAGTCTAGTTGTTTTCTTTGACTGGAATCAACTAGCAAGACCCTGCCTTCCATCTAGCATACCATTCCAGATCATAGTACAAGTTTACAAAATGATCATGTCTGGAACTATCATAGATGAAGGGGCTTCAATGAGTATCCTTTCCTCAACTACTTGGAAAGCTCTTGGTTCGCCATCGCTTCTGCCTGAAACACAAAATTTGTCAAGCTTCAACAAAGGAACTAGTCGACCATTAGGGATCCTTCCAAAGTTGCTGATAACTTTGAAAAGGAAAACCGTTCACTTGAACGTGATGGTAGTCCAAGGGCATCTATATTATAATCTACTCCTTGGACGTGACTATATATATATATATATATATATATATATATATATATATATATATATATATATATATATATATCATGGGAGCTATTGTTTCCACACTCTTTTGAGTGATGTGTTTTCCACATGAATGCTAACTGGTGCAACTTGTCAACCAGCTTTCATTTCCTGGTTCAAACACAACTGTGCATCAACCATCATCCCTAAATGGTCTCTTCGCATCAAAAATGTCTCTTCAACCTTCAGTCCATCCACCTAATTACCGCGAGTAGTTCGGTGAATGTAACGAAGTTTAGGGGGCATGCACCCTGGTCTGCTTTGGCAGGTGAACCCAGAGGAAAAGATAGATTTTCTTGAAGGTTATATGATTGGACTGAAAAAACATTCCCTTGTAGGTTATGTGATCAGTCTGGAACAGATATTTCCTTGAAAGGTTATATGATTGGATTGAAAAAACATTTCCTTGTTCAATATGTGATCAATCTAAAACAAGTATTTCCTTGTATGTTATGTGATTGGAAGCTCACCATTCACCTTCGTCTATTTCAATGGATAAAGCCAAGGAAGAGATTTTTGTCTGCTGACAAAAACAATCCTGCCTAACCGCCGGAACTTCCATATGGTAACCTGGAAACTCTCCTTTTCTGAAAGACCTGAGGGCATGCAAATCTTTGTATGCAAGTGAAAAACGACCTTCGATTTTTTAGCTTTTTAGCGTTCTTAGCTCTTTAGCTTTTTATTTTTTCTAGCTTTGTAGCTTGGTCATTTCTAACCTACATAAAAAGGCAATGAGCACATGTTATAGTAGAGTTCAAACTCATTAAAAAATAAATCTACCAATAAGAGACATCTTCAAATGACTGGCAAGAGAAATGTTCCCGCAAGGTTCAAGCTCATTAAAAAATAAACCTACCACTAAGCATAGTTTCTTCCCATTCAAGCTCATTAAAAAATGAATCCACCTTCGGTAAATAACCTTCGTGATTGCCCTACTATCAGCCTTTCAAACCTTGGTTGTGTTCCTACCGTCACCTCCATTCATTTGGTCGATCATACGCTTCCACTTGATTGTTTACCCTTTTGAGGAACAGTTGCGATGAGTGATTCAGATTGCCACCCTCTTTACACTGCCATATTTTGAGAAGTTCCAAACTTACCTAGAACCAGTTGCTACCCGAAAATACCACTCGTTCCTAAAAAAAAAAAACGAGTCGCTTTAAAACTCTTTTTAGACTCGTTAAATATAAAAAGATTGTCAAGCCATTGGCCTTTCCAGCTCGTTAAAGTAAGGGGAACGCCATCCCTCCCATATATTTTAATCTTTTTGGACCTGAGGGATTATCAAACAAAAAGATCGAGCGCTTGTCTTTTTCGGCTCGCTAAAGCGATTGAAAAGTCATCCCTTTCGTATTATTTTATAATTTTTCGGACTTAAGGAATTATGCTATGAAAAAGGACTGTTGGAGTTTCCTTTTCGTCCTTTTTCAAACTCTCTAAACATGAAAAGGACCAAGTTATATTTGTCGTTAAACTCGTTAAAACAATAGCGACAAACTTGTCCACCCAGACAAGAACGAGTCTCACTGACGCTAGGCTCGCTAAAACATAGCGACAGGTTTGCCTGAAGGGAAAATTATAGACCAAGCATATGTTATCCTCCTCAAGCTTGACAAAAAAAAAAGGAGGTACTAGTCAGCAATGACTGGGGAAAAAGGGAAGAAAACTTGAAGAATTTTATTGGTAGCAGGTCGCTCTTGAACATGACACTTTCACTCCATAACCATGATTGAGTCGAGTTGGGTTATTCTGTTCACCATATCACCATTGGTCCTCTGTACCATCCATGGGGTTAATGCTACCAATCCATATCAGTGCCGTCGACATGTTCAAGAGAAATCATTCAGAGAATTCACCATCCAGCAAATGCCTCATCCACTGCAATACCTTCACCCTTCATTTTTCATGACCGCCATTCCTGAACCTTATATCATCAAATCGTTTTCACCTCCAGAAAAATCATTTGCTTCATTTCACATCGTAGATGTGGGATACATCAAGGCCCTCCTATGACAGGTCACTTATTGTCGACATCAGCTCATTATCCAAGAAGTTGACATAGAAACAACCCTTTCAGTACTTTGAAGCTTGCATGCCTTAATGGCAAGTTTCTCACTTCCGGCGACAAGTTTCATCAATGACCTTCGACCGAAAGATTTTGTGTGGTGTTCGACATCAGGTCCTATATTCACACCATGTGAATTGTCCTGTAGTACCTTGAGAGTCATTATCATTATTAGTGATTCCTCTCGCACCTGTTAACAGCTTACATTATTGTCTGGTAATCAGGCGATGTCTTTCCATGTTCGACTTCAGAACATCTTTTCACATGGATCGACTTGTACATCGGGCAAAGATTGAATGAGTTTGAAGACCCCGAATCTAGTTTCATCCATCCAGGCTGTGATATATTCAGGAACATAAAGACATCAAATGTGCACAGAATCTACACAGATAGTCATCTAAGCAAAAGAACATGACTCTTCATATGAAGAATCACTCCATCCTATGTACATGAAAATGAATTTATAAAGTTGAGCATGGGAATGCCCACCTCAACCAGATCATGAAAATAATATGATGATGATGTATTGTATTATATCTTATACAGGTCACCTTCCAGTTTGAATACCTTGGATCCTCATGATAAAGCATTTCACCTGACATCAGAAGATTTACAACCTCATGCTTTAGGGGGCAACTGTTATAGACATATTTGGGCACTACAACCCCAAACTCATATGTCCATAAAAAAAGGGCTCTTTAGTCCCTAAAAGTGTTGTTTCATACCCTAAAGGATCATGGTCAATTGATTACATCATTTCCTAGAAGTTCCACCTCAAAAACTACTCAGAACTGGCCAAAACTGGACCATACTGACTGCTCCATGGTCAAGGTGCGATGCATACTAGTTGCTACACTAGCCAGGTGTGATGCATACTGAAAGAGCCTTCTGTGGGGTGCGATGAGCGAGAATAGACAAATGGCAGAGACAGTTTGCTAAGTGGATGATCATGGAATCTTCCAGAAACTTCTCCTGTGACACTTGCCTCTCCAAAATTCGCCCAGGGATGAGTAAGAGATCAATGAAATCTCCAAGTGGAACCAAGAACTATCAGTGGAATGACACTAATCAAAAAACCAGAGCTGACTCACACCCTTGCAAGACATCTATAAATGGATCCCTCATCTGAGAGATCTAGAGGCTGGAATTTTGTAATTTGTAAGGAAGTGTTGTTGGTTTATCTATGAGAAGAGGCATTGTATTGTTGGGTGATCTTGCTTTTCATGAGGTGAAGAGGGCTTCTATGCTGGGAGGATGATGTTGGATCAAACAACTGGGTTGTAATCCTCTCTTCTACTATTAATAAAGTTCTTTGAGTTTTCCTCCACATAATCGTGTGTTTGTGAATCTTATTGTTTATGAATGCAATTGTATGGTCAATGTGTTTCTGATTCTGCATTGTTTATGATGTTTTGGATAGAGATGCTTTGATGGTTTTCTGTTACTTTGACTCTACAGGTACTCTTTAAAGTGGGACAAGTAGGAGAGGAGTGGAAAATTCTATCAAAGGAAAGAGAAATCGAGCAAGGATCAAATCGGAAGATCCAGGTTGGTCCTCTTTTCTTCCCTCTTATCCATTACACCTAAAGGAAATCGCGAATTGCTTTGATTGTTTGTTTCTAAGATAGCTACCCATCTTAGTGGGACTAGCAATTCGAATCGACACTAGTTTTCCTGGAAACAGTTGTGCACAGCTGACATGTGGTGTTCAGAGAGGTGAAAAATGTTGTTAAACATGACTAAGATAGCTACCCATATTAGTGGGACTAGCAGTTCGAATCGACACTAGTTTTCCCGGAAACAGTTGTGCACAGCCGACATGTGGTGTTCAGAGAGGTGAAAGATGTTGGTAAACATGAAGTCCAACCGAAGGAACCTGAGAAGATAGAGTTTGAGCTAAAGGAGGAAGAATCAGATTCTATAGCAGAATGGGAATCAGAAGATAAACATCCACAAACTCCGGTTGTGAGAAGATCAGTTCGAGAAAGAAGGTAGCCAGAAAGGTATAGTCCATCTGCTTTCTGTTCAAATTTTTCTTTATCTATTACTGATGATGATCCTAGAACTGTGAAGGAAGTAGTAGATTCAAAGGATGGCAGACTCTGGAAAGAGGCCATGGTTGATGAAATGGCATCTTTGCACAAAAATGAGGCTTGGCATCTGGTGGAGTTACTGGCTGGAAGGAAACCCATTGGTAGAAAATGGGTGTTCAAGAAGAAGATAAATGCAAAAGGAAAGGTGGAGAAATACAAAGCTCGGTTGGTAGCAAAAGGTTATTCCCAGGTGCCAGGAATTGATTTTGGTGATATTTTTTCCCCTGTTGCCAAGGTAGATTCTATTAGATTACTTTTATATGTTGTTGCTACTTTTGATTTTGAGGTAGAACAGATGGATGTGAAGACAAAAATTCATCATGGGGATCTGGAAGAGGAGATCTATATGAAGCAACCTGAAGGCTTTGCGGTGAAGGGCAAGAAATAACTGGTATGCAAGTTAAAAAAAGTCTCTATATAGGTTAAAATAGTCACCAAGGATGTGGTATCAGAAATTTGATACATTTATACGGGGACTTGGCTTTACCAGTAGAAAAGTAGATCACAGTGTGTATTTTAAATTAATTAGTCACTGTGTTATTCATCTGGTCTTGTATGTGGATGATATGTTGCTGGTTGGAAATGACAAAGAAATTATCCAGGATTTGAAGACCCAACTGTCCTCCAAATTTGACATGAAATATCTTGGTGCTGCAAACTATATTTTGGGCATGGAAATTAAAAGAGATCAGGCAAAGAGGAAGCTCTGGTTAAACCAGAGGAAGTATGTCGAGACAATACTGCAAAGGTTTAATATGCAAGATAGTAAACCGGTGAAGGTTCATATTCATGTAGGTGTGAAGTTATATGTTGAACAATGTCCCAAGACACAAGAAGAGGAAGAGGACATGTCCTGTGTTCCATATGAAAGTGCAGTCATTAGCCTAATGTATGCGATGGTCTGTACTAGACTAGGCATTGCACATGCAGTGGGAGTATTGAGTAGGTTTATGTTAAAACCAGGGAAGAAGCATCGGACAGCAGTGAAACGGGTTTTCAAGTATTTGCGTGGCACTAGTGATTATGTGTTGTGCTACAAAGGAAGACCAGGATTGGACAGAGTTTTGGATATTCATGGCTTTGTTGATGTAGACTGGGCTAGAGATCTAGATCAGAGAAGATCTACAAGTGGGTATGTGTTTAACATATTTGGAGGTGCAGTGAGTTGGATGAGTAAGAAACAATCTGTAGTGGCACTATCAACTACAGAGGCAGAATACATGGCAGCCACTCATGCAAGCAAGGAAGCAGTTTGGTTGCAGAGATTGTGTTCAAGTATGGGGTTAGTACAGGGAGCTATAAGGATAGACTGTGTCAGCCAAAGTGAAATTTTCTTGGCAAAGAACCTTGCTTATCATTCAAACACAAAGCACATTGATGTTCAGTATCACTTTGTGAGGGATATGATAGAAGACAAAAAGGTGTTGCTGGTAAAGGTGGACACTTTGAATAATATTGTAGATGCATTGACAAAATTTGTGAGCTCTAAGAAGTTCTCTTGGTGTAAAGAAACAATGGGCATTGTAGGGTTGGATAAATGACTAAGCTCTCTTGTGACACCCTGTGGAAAGAAAACAACAAGTGGAAGAATGTTGGGTTGGGTTATATTCTTTCACAACTATCTCCCCTAGTTAAACCATGGGGTCTTCGCCCCCCCTTTATTGCAGTGACCGCGCAACTGGGGAGGTTAGAGGGGGATGGTTAGCCCACTGCCCTGGGAAGAATTTTTTTTGGACCCTATATTAGGTGGGCGGACCAACCTATGCTTTTGTGCATGGTTTTTGCACATGGTTTTGGGCACAATGGTTTTTGATCCATGGTATTGGATGCTTCGCCATGTATATATATGTATTGTAACATTGAAAGGAACATAATGAAAAATCAAACTGGTAGTCCCAATTTTGGGATCCAGGGGATATCTGTTTTATGTGTATATGTGTTTTATGTGTTATTCTCTCACATTGTCTACTTTCTATGTTTTAGAATTCGTATGCAGGTAATTTCTATATGGGGTTAAAACCTACAGGTCAGGTGGGTTCGAACCTTGTCGGTCCCATACATATATAGTAATGTAACCATCGGGGTTGGGCGAGTCCGTCGAGGGTTGCTCGCCCACCCAATACAATCATTTTTTTGTTATAATATACTATTGGGATTCTCGGGGTGGCGCGGTTGACAACCCTCCACCCAAAATATTATTTTTATTTTTATTTTTTTAAACACATAGTTCAAATTTTCCCACCAAAAAATAAGGCTCACTGGACAAATTAAGTAGGCGACAAATTTGTCTATTTCGGTGGTCGGATTTTGTGCGTCGAGTCACTGCCAAATCGTTGTCTCGTTAAGACTACCACTTGGCCAAGTTTGACCATAAATTTGACAAGCTATAACTTGAGCATATGAACTTGGATTTCAGTTTTATTCACACCATTGGAATCCAGGCAAATAGCACTACGATCTAGTCTTGGTTTCACTTCAATCTATGGACCTTCATTTTTTAGTTTTTCCATAGACACTGCTGAATTTTGAGCATGTTTGGATCCACCTAGATCATTCCTCCCCAATGAGGATATATTGTTGCTCGAAAAGCATGAACATAATCTACAATTGTTGTGTTACATTTTCTGCACCACAAGCATCCTAACAGGTCATCCTTCCTTCTCCTTCACCCTTGTTCTTCAAAGTCATAAGTGATGAGCCAACACCTGCATCCTTTACAAACCTGTAGTACAATCTTTGCAAACTACATACTCAATTACATTACTAATCATGACCCAAGCATCCCCATACTTGCCAAAAGTTTATAAGTCACACTCTTTGGTCAAGTTTACATCAGAATAGAAACCAATACCCTAGCTATCAATAAAATGCCAAAACGGCATCATTGCTTTAATAAGCGATGGAAAACACATCATCACTTTTACAATTATATCGCAACACATGATTTAAAAATGCGGCCATGACAAGCTACCATATCTAGTAAAACCATCTGTCACTCATGAAAGTGAATGGGTCATTTCCCTGTGGCCGATTTACTTGTTGAACAACGTTTATAATTGGTTCCTGCATAGGCGCTTTGTCCTTGAGACGTTGCTCTAGGTGGAGCCTCCAACATGTGGCTCTCTGATGTCCACCTCTATTGAAATGAATGCAAAACTTCTTCTTCCTCCATACCTTCTTAACCTGCTTTCTTCCTTGATGTAGAGAAGGTGTTTCACACCTCATCCTCTTTCTTGCTGCCATTCTCTTCTAGCACTCAGCAACCACATGGTTATGTAAACCAAAAAAATTGCATAGTTTTCTATGACATGATTTTTGTTCATCATTAACATGCTGGTAATTAAAATGAACTTTAGAGTACTGAGACATTTTATACCTCTCTTGACTGTCTCTAGTGCGATCCTAGCAATGAGAGATTTTCTTAGCTCTTCCTCTACAATGTGCACTGCCATGGGAGGATTGTGATGTGATCCAATCACCCTCTTTCTCTAATGGCTTCAGAAATGTCTTAGAAGCTTCTGCTACCTTTGAACGCTCTCCTTCAGTGTATCCCAAACCTTCAAATCGAGGTCTTTATACAACCTATAATGGTTGAATCATTCCTTGGCCATTAACACCAAGTCATCCTCCTTTATAACCCATCTTAGTAAGGAGTCTCATGCTAGTTCCTGAAATGGGTACCTCCATGTTTCCAACAGAAATAGCATCATGTGAAAGAAAAACTGAAGAACCATAAATATTTTTTACCTCAGTTGTCAATTCTGAAATAGGTGATGATGGCTTCATTAAGCCTTCGTTGCACTTCAATTTTTCCAAGGCCCCTTCTATGGCTTGTAACTGAAGTTGCAGTCTCTGCTTCTCCTATTTTTCTTCTCATAGAAGTCTCCTCAATTCAGCATTCTCTGCTTGAAGACTCTGATTGATCTCCTCATCCGAATGATGATAGGGTGACGAAGAATATGAATGTACACTCGAGGGGGTAGATGGATTATCGTCCTATGCTCTTTCTTTCTCATGTTCCTCTCTTGCCATCTTCTCCTCATAATTTGCATACATTATGTCCATCATGTGTGCCATCATGAGGAATTACTCATAGATATCTCAGTTGTTCTCCATTTCCCTTCTTGTTGCATGTTCAATCATCCACACTCACAATTCACATCAGCAAGAAGACTACTCTAATAGCAAACTTGATCTGGATCTCTTCAGTTACCAGAATTATCCAAGATCTTTTACTTTTGTGAAGTTAGAAAAATTTCATATGATAGAATATGAAAAGCCACATCTGCATACTGTAAATAAGATGAAACATAACGATGACCATAAAATCAATAACACAAAACACATCGATAATAGAGTTCACCCAATGTGGGTTACGTCTTCGGGCCCTAGGGTCAAGAGTGGGGAGGCCACTTCATTAAATTTTGCAAGATGATGATGAGTACATAGTACATTCTTTGTTATCACAAGGATAAATTCCCTCAACCAGAGTGACATGTCTCTCCATGAGGCGTTCTCATGAACTCTCACTCATATGGGAAAATTCTCTCAACAAGAGTGGCATGTCTCTCCACAAGTCATCCTCCTATAGGAATTCTCACTCAAATGGACCCTCCTTTAGCATGACAAGCAAATAAATTCTCACATGATGTGGCATACAAGTATCCCTCAACATAATGGTAATCAAAGATCTCAACAAAAAAACATCATCTCAACAAATCAAAAGAAAGGCATGGCATAACTACATCATATACCTCCACTTTCGGGAATGGCCAAAAAATTAAAAGCTCAGTTGATGAAATGGCATGCACTGTTGGATTTGTGGAACAAAATCATGTCAAATGACTATAAACTTTTCCCCTTTCTGACACCCTCAAATTTTGGACCCTCGAGAATCTCGAAGATTTCCCAAAAGATTCCTTCCTAAAGATGGCCTAAAAATCTGCTGCTCGGATGAAGGTTCTAAGAACACTACTACGCTCCCTGTGACATTCTGTGAAAAATGACTATAAATTCGACATCATTTTGCCTCGATAAAAAATCAGCCTTTAAGGGAATCTATAGATTCCTCAAGATTTTGCAAAGCTTCCTCACTGCTAACCACCTAAAATTTTGTTGTTCAAATGAGGAAACAGATTGCACGGTTGGACTCCTAGTGAGAAAACATGCAAAAACAACTATAAACTTATCAAATTTTGATATTGGCACCTCTGTACCTCAAGAGAATCTTTTCAGCGTCCAAGAGATTCCCTAGCTCAAGGTTCTGACCCTCCTGGCCGCTCAAGGTTCCACTCTACTCCCCACTATTCACTCTCATCGAATGGACGAATGAGTGTTTAAATATACTTGTTGGGCAAAGTTCTCAAACCAAAGGTCGTTGGCCTATTGGTGAGTGTCAGCAGATTTGGTGGGGGCGAACAAGGTTCAAACCCTGCCCACCCCATACATATTAGATTATTGTTTTATCACAACGCACCTTGCTATTTAACATCGGCGGTTAGTTGTCACATAATATTTTAGAATGGCAGTTATACAATACACAGTCACATTTTAATGGTATGTTCTGTTGGCAGAGTTGTTACAACTGGTGATGGTGTATTATCATATCTGGAAAATGGTTATATGTTGTGCGAGACTGCTAGTTGGTGGGTCGGCCCACATGGGTCAGGTAGGTTCGAACCTTGCTGGTCCCATACGTATATGATAATGTAACCATCAGGGTTGGGCGGGTCTGCCGGGGGTGGCCTGCCCACCCAATACAATCATTTTTTTGTTATAATATACCATTGAGATTTTGGGGGTGGCAGGGTTGGCAACCCACTACCTGATTTTTTTTTTTAACACAGTTTAAATTCTCCCACTAAAAAATAAGGGTCATTGCAAAAATTAAGTAGGCGACAAATTCACGCATTCCAATGGCCAGATTCTGTGTGTTGGGTCGCTACAAAATTGTTGCCTCGTTAAGACTGCCACTTGGCCAAGTTTGACCAGAACTTTGACCAGCTATAAATTGAGCATACGAACTCAGATTTGAGTGTCATTCGCACCATTGGAATCAGAGAAACGAGAACTATGAGCTAGTCCTAGTTTCACTTCAATATGAAGACTTTTATTTTTGAGTTTTTCCATAGCCACTATTGAACTATGAGCGTGTTTGGAGCCACCTGGATCACCATCACTATGTTTTTGCCCAACATTCAGCTTGGAATATGTGTCCCATGACCATGGTTTTATTTTTTCTTTATTAACATTATTACATGGATTTTTGACCAGGGTTATTACATAGTTAATTATTGAATTATTGGTTATTATAAGTAGAGTTTTAGGCTTTATAAGAATGATTTTTTTTCTTATATTTAAGATTTTTTTTAGGCCTAGTTGGTTGACATATTCTCTCCATCTAGTTAGTATCCTAGATTAGAGTGTGGTGGACATATTCCTTCAACCGATTGACCATGTGTCTAAGATAATTTGTCTATCTTGAGACGACACTTCATGTATTTATATGTAACATCATTTGATTAATGATATGCATACTTATGTAATTTAATGATTTATGCACAAATGTAACCAAAATACCAATATGTCTCTTTGTGATGACATATAGATTTATGAATTTCCTACTACTCATTATGGATTTATGACTAAAAGAGAAAAAAATTATAAAATGAATCCATGAAAACCAATTTATTAGATGATGGATGGCATTCAATAAATTGATGAATCGTGACAAGCCTATGATTATGAGGATTATGGGTTGGTTCAAGCTCCACATGATATGTGTTATGTATGATTTGGGTCCCTATATGTTGAAAGATTGATGAAAAAACATGAGGTGTCCCCTCATGCCCAGAATCTCAAAACTAACTTATGAGAGTTATGATATCATGTGATTTCATTTATTATGTCGATATTTCTTGAATACAAATGTAGTGACATTATAATATTATGATGATATTCCACGATGTGATGGTATGGCGACAACTCAACTATAACACCCTCCTCCCACATCTACCCAAGTAACCGTCGAACTGGGGTAAACATGTGACGAGAGGATACTATGATGGGATTCAACCTCCTATGTGACCTTAAGGAAGTGGAATTAATGGAAACATAACATATATACCTTCCACATCAACAAAATGACTCCCAAGAACCATCCCAACCTTTATAGAAACCAGCCCCTGGGTCCCACTGAGTTTGTAGACCAATTAACCCCTAGACTCTCCCATGCTATGGGTAAGCCAACATCCAAAGGGCTCTGGACACTCCCACAGCATGGCATGCCAGCATCCAGAGACTATTTTTCTCATTAATGTGTCGGCTTCCCTAGGGTTTGAGCCAATTTTTCAGGCCCAAAGCCCTAGTCACTACCCAGAATAAAATGACACCTTCATAACAGAAAGATAACAAGGTAATGATGATACAAATGCAATTACTTCAACAAAGGCTTGACTGGACCCCTACTAGCCATGACAGGCATTTCATTAAACATATCACAAATATGTAATCTACATGTGTAAACAACATATATGAACATAGGGGTCTCATACTTATATGAGAATCGCTAAGAAGCATCGTTCCCTTACATCATTAGTTGCAGTACCATCTATTATGTCATAAATACATTATTTATTCATTTACAAATAAAAACATGAGGAGAGCCATACATCATCATTGTCAGAATACATTCTCATAACCAGCAAAATAACAATAGAAATACCATGAATACATCAGCCATAGAATCCACATATAAACCAGTACATTTACACATGAAAATCCAAGGGAATGAATTTCTCATTAATGAATGTAGAAACCAACTAGGGATGAGACTACCACGTTCCACCCGAACATAGATTGGCTGAGCTAAATCTCTCTTCAGCCAATCACACTCATGCCATATTCAAAGCATGAATATGGGACTCATAACCAACCAAAAAGAACCAAACAAGCATGAATGCTACCGGAGTTCTCCACCTACAACGTGAGGAATTTTAGTGCCTCCTAGTCTCTCAAGCTTTACCGTAATCCACAATCTGATCCAAGGATCACTAGGCTTTACATCGAGACCCACTCTCCAAGCTTTACCATACATCCCATCCCAGGACTACTAGGCCCAATGTAGAGAAATCCACCTCTTTGGTTTACCGTATATCTCACCATTCACTGGCAAGGATTCTTAGGCCCACCGAGGCACATAATCCTGGATTTATTGTAACCCACAGTCTGGCTCAGGGGTTACTAGGCCAGTGGCTTTACCATGATCCACAGTCCAGTTCAGGGACCACAAGGGCATGTGTTTTTCATTTCAGAGATCCACCTTACTCATCTTTGAATCCATCCGAAAAATCCATCTCAGCCAAAGTATGAGAACCCATCTCATCAAGACTATCTGAAAATGGAAAGGCTAGACTGAAAACCATTATCACACCTGGAAAAACCCATGCCATGACAACAAAGAACCACATGCAATACCATGCATGCCAAATCTACCAAGGAAAACACACATGCAAATCAATACCTGCAAAGAATCTTGTTGTAGCTGCTTGATCCTGCTCTTCCTTACTTTCTCCTTCCTTCCTCTTGCCTTCTTTTCCTTTCTTTATCCAATGCCAAATTGATCCAAGAAAACTCTCTAAGTGTCCAAGAATGAGAGAGAGAGAGAGAGAGATAAAGAATAATGAGAGAGCTCCAAAACTAAATTGACAAAAGTCTGAGCAAAATCTTGCCAACTGATCCTCATAAGCCTTTTTATCAGTGAGGCCTCTATTTTCTTCATTTTCCATTATTTTCCTTCATTTTCCTCATCACATGAAACCTATGACTTTTCACCTTCCTTTTCTCCTAATTTCCATTATTTTCATAAATAAATGTGCCAAAAATTCCACTTTTCCTTTCCAAAGCCTTGGCCATTGTCTTTGCGAATTTCCTTAGCTATAATAAACCAAATGAACACGCACACTAGGATGTAGTTCCCAAAATTCAACTTTGAATATGTGTCCCATCAATCGTGGTCTTATATATTTTTACATGAATTTTTAACCAGGGTTGTTACAGAACCCTCCCCTTGGGGAACACCGTCCTCGGTGTTCAATGACACCTATAACCAACAAGACCATTGAAAACAAAACACATTGCCCATGGATATTTATAACATAGCTCGTTGCAGTATTTACAATGACCATCTGCTAAACATCGAAAACATATAATTTACTAGAGATTTATAACACAACTCATTACGGTATTTACAATAATAACCACACATACACATATGCACATTTTCTCAACCAACAAATAAAAGGATATGATGCCTTCATCCACAACAAGGGAATCCAAAGGCCCATGCCTACACCCTCAAATTAATAACAAGATTAACCTCCTTCCCAGGAAGTCCAGAATCCACTGCAAGGTCAAATCTGCATCCAATTTCCAACGCTATAATCTTGTGCCCCTTGTCCTCTTAGTGGACAACTACTAGCTTATTGTTCTCGGGCACACTCCCAATGTGCATCTGATTTCATCTAGAAATGCTAATGACCAAAACAAATCCATCCTTGACCTTCCCTTCTCTACTACATAGTCACTTGAACAATCCGATCACCCCCTTTTGTGCAGTCACTCACCTTCCAAGTTCCCCGACATCCCCTATCTCGGGCGATCCATCCCTTGGCAAGGCTTCCTCACATCGGAAGTTCAACAACCAAGGCATATACTTGCCTCAAAACCATCATACTGGTCATAGCATGCTCATGGAAATCAATGGACATTATTGGGTACTAGTGTCCCACAATGGCCCTGCTCCTGAAGTGTTTTATCAGCATACTGTTACTTGTTCCAATTTTTTTCTCTACTACTACTACTTCTTGTAGTCGATTTTAACCACCCAACTTGGGAATTTCCCATGCTTTCCTGTACCAAGCAGAATTGCCATTAGATTTAAAATAAATTGAAAGAAATTCATATCATACCTCATTGGTAGCTCGTCAATAAGGTACACTTGCAATCATGTTTACTTCCTGTCACAACAAGTCAAACTAGCATCTTTGATCAAATCATCATGTATAAACATATCACATCTGATTAGCTCAAATTCAACCATCGTAAACCAGAATCATAGATCACATGTAATCATTATAGACCAAAATCATAAATCACAAGCATAATAAAATTGAAATAAAATACTGGTCAATACTTATCATTTAATCAATCCTTATCTTCTACCTTTGTCTTTATTCTGTACGCATTTTGGATCGGTTGCCACACCCGACTAACACCCACTATCTTCTCTTCAACCATGTACACATACACATAGTTTACATCCCACACATACAACCACACGTGACATACAACACCATGCAATACATGCACCTACACCTACCATACAACACATACACCTACACCCAGTGTACAACACAACACAATACATATGCCTACATCCAGTGTACACCACCACACAATACATACACTTACACCCAATGTACAACACAATACATATACGTACACAGCATACAACAAAATGAATACACATGTCACGATACCACGACTACACAATGCACATACATAGTATCACATGCCCATAACACAGCATGTATGACATGCACACAATACCACATGTACACTAGTACCATATGTAAAACATGTACACAGTACCACCTATACAAAGCACCACCTTCACAATGCATACACAACATCACATGTACATGGCACCACCTACACAATGTGTACACAATGCCACATGTGCATCGTACCACTTGTATCACGTGTACACAACACCACATGCACGACATGTACACAACATCGTATGCATGACATGTACACAACACCACCTGCACACAACATCATATGTACAACATGTACATGACACCACATGCTCACAACACTACTTGTATAATCATGCACACAACACCATATGTACATAGCACCACAAGTACAACATGCACACAACACCGTATGTACATAGCACTCCATATATAACATGTACATAGCACCCTATGTACACTACACTACATATTCAACATGTGCACAACACCTTATGCACACAACACCACATATCCAACATGTACATAACACCATCTATATCTAGCACTGCATATACAATATTCACACAACACTATCAATACCACCATGTACATAACATTGCATAAGCAATAGGTACACACACTATATATACACCACACTGCATGTGCACAACATCACAAATGCAACATGTACAACATATGCACAACAATAGTACCACGCATCCAAAACCACATTGTCTCTACCAAGCAACCTTGCTTTCAATGTCTCTCCGCCATCCATGCTTATCCCAACATGTCATAAAGCACATTGTTTTCATTCCGCTAACGAATCCTTTAGCATTACATGTCAATCATAAACATAGGCATAATACAAGCATACAATATAAATTCATATCCACATGATATTGACCTCATATATTTGTCATGACCACTCTTCCCACTTGATTTCTCATGAACCACAAACCTCCTCATGCCATTCACCTGCATAAGCAATCATTCCTCCACAAGAATGATCCCTAATGACCCTGTCAGACAAGGAAATACATACATACATGTATACATATAAACATCAACATAAAACAATATTGATCCATGATGACGCTCTCAGATAGCAACATACATACATACATATATGCATATAAACAATAGCATAAAGCAATCATGATCACAACATAATTACTAGATATCAAGGTCAAGGTTAAGAGAACTTCCTTTATTCATGTACAACGTGCACAAGATTGAGAACAATAGTTCCCAAGATAGCCAAGGCATATGACATCGCAAATCCATTCACCTTAAATTTCTTGATTGCCTTTCCCGTGACTGTCCTACCACTGCCCATTTACAGCAACAGACAAAACCAATTCAACCGATTGTCATATTCTTACCTTCAACTTCCCTTACTCATGCACCGAGCTTCATTCAGGTCTTGCATTACCTACTAAGTTTTATTCATATTTCTCTGATCTCCATTAACTTTCCTCTTTCCCAACCAATTCTCAAGACCCTCAAGATATAAAAGGAAAGAAAAAACAAACAAGAAGAAAACCATGAAAACCAATAACAATACGACACCGCAAACAAAGTGGTATGGCCATACACTAGACATAAACAAAGTTGCAAATCAAGCACAAACAAAGCACAAAGAATCAAAATCACAAGACTCTCAACAGACACCATGACTCAATCCCCATGGTTCCCAGTGCTTCCAAAGGAAAGATCAACCTAAGCCTTCTTCAGAATTCCATGGCAGTCTCTGATCCATGCAATCCCCTGCATCATATTGCCATAAATACATAACTATCAGTGCATAAATAAACATAACAATACACCAGTTACATTACCTTATTATGCCAAGCATGTTGCCTTGTAACTAAACATGTTCATGCCATCTCTCAAGGGACTCCAATTCCCTTGAAGAATCCATCCATAACTAGAAACTAGTTTATATACATTTCAAATACATGTTCATGACTATAGCCCATATCCACATAATGTTAGACAAAATCAAGGTTAAGAAGACTTCATGTATGCAAAGCACTCATTTTTTTGGAATTAGGGTTTCCAAACATAGCCAAATGAATTCTTGCCCAATTCCTTTATTTTACCTTTTTACCTCGTTGCAATCGAGGCTTACTATGTATTGTCACGTCACCCAATTGTTAGTTATATAATCACATCAATTGTTACCTCGTGATACTAATTCCAAGAATGTTACCCTGCAATTGCTCACACATGTTTGTCTCATGTTCCAAAGATCAAGACATCATGTATGTTAATTTGAAATCAACCTATACCAAGTCTAATGACCATGTCATACTCAACAATCAACTCACATTTATAAGTCATAATACATAATGGTACAACTATCACCTACTTACACTCAAGTACATATCAGTTATCTCAACACATATGTATTAGTACAACCATCTTAAAACAAGATCCTTTCGACAAGAAATATTATAGACACATACTCATATCATTCAAGTAATCAAACATTCAGACAACAGATAGATGACCTAATAGACATCAAACACTCAAACACCAAATAAACGACGTAGTCAAACATTCAAACACCAAATAGACGACATAAGAAACTCATACCTTAATGTATCTCAGGGGAGGTTGTCTTGTCTGCACAATCAAGCTAGATTAGAATGATATAACTTCACAATATATCAACTCAAACATAAATAAGGTCATGATACCCATAATAGTCACTAGCTAACATGTTCACATCATAAACTCATAAAAATTTATTATTCATGAATAACAATCACATATGCAAAGTCGGTCTAGATTAGTATGAGATAATATCACAACATATTAACTCATACCTAAATGTCATAACCCTAGCCATTTGCAAACCAATCTAAATTAGTATGATACATATAACATCAAGATCTTAATGCAATAACCCTGATCATCAAGTTACTTGCATATAACAAGAAGAAGTTACATATCATGCTCATCAACAACATATAACCTAATCGTCAAGCTAACTAACATATAATAACAACAAGTTAACCTATAACATACTCATCAACAACATATAACATAATCATCAAGTTATCTAACCTAAAACAACAATAGAAATGCATACAACCACGAGTTACTATCATTCATGACTATCTGACACATGTGCATATGACTACACTAATGAAATAGCATATATCATATATGTAACCATAGAATGAAAACCATATAAGTAACCCTAATTATCACAACAACGATGAATCGCATACCTGCATTCCCACCATACAAACTTGTATGATGATCTGCTCTTGCCTCGAGGTCCAATGTTGCAACTTCACTTTGATGATCTGCATCCCCTGCTCTATCTCATCCAACACATTAGCATCATTACATACCAATATAATCATGATGACCTAATTTCATATCATGACCTTACAATGCATGTCCGACCTACCATACATGCATAGCCATAACTATGAAAATGCATGCATAAAAACATATAGACACTGACATGCATAATATACAACCATACACTCATGACAACACATCCCACAACAACACCATCAAACCTTCACATGGCAAAATCACTACAACCATGATCAACACCTGATCCAGGTGGATGTTGGTGGCCACCCACCTATCCCATTTGGACCCCCACAACTGTCTCTTTCAACTTTTTCAGTTTCCTAAATTGTAGCACAATTTACTATTTTTAGCAGTTTTTCGGGTCCTGAACTTCCGGAGCCGTTTTGAGGCCCTAAACGACATTTTTTTGGGAAATCTGAGGCAACATGAGTCCTCCCAAAGTGGTAGTGCTCGGATATATCTTTCTAACGAGCTATTGTACGTGTCAAACGGAGATCGTATGCCAAAGTTACGACCCCGCGAAATTGATGTACCAATTTACCCAAACAGGGCCCACAATTTGGTGTTTCATCTTCTAGGGTTAAGTTTCGGGATGTGAAAGGTTTTTCATTGTTTCTCAACAATAAATAGGCCTTCGAGCCTCATTGTAACACAATTCAAAGGCATGTAGCCACCACATCTCTTCTCAGAGATAAGTTACCATCGCCCTCGCTGGTTTATTTCCATTACTGTTTGTAAGCATATTTCAGTATTTTACATTAATGAAATAAAGTATTATTTCCACTGCATATCTATGTTTATGGTTATCTCTGTAATTTGTTGCATTCCTGTTTAAATCCGGATCAATGGTATCAGAGCAGTCTGCTTTTTCTTTGTTTTTCTTTGCATGTCCGCAACGAGGTCGGGATATAAGGAGTTAGGGCTTGAACTGGTCGAACCTTTGCAAGACCAGCCTCGCAAATCCCGACGACCTCCCATGGTGGATGAGAAGAAAGACGAGGGAGCAGGAGATCCTATCAAAATCTTGCTCGAAGAAGCCCTCGAGCGATAATGGAATGCGATGATGGACAGCTTTGCCCAGATCCTTCAGCAGCTACCCAAAAGTGACGCATCGACTTCCAGCAGCTACTCTGGAAACGCCACGCCCTTTAAGGTACAAGTTAATTTTGAAATCCCCATATTCAAGGGTCAGATAGATGCATATGCCGTAGATAAATGGTTAAATCTACTAGAGGGTTATTTTTTTGTTCATGAATTTTCGAGTCGAGAAAAGATCGTTTTCTCTCTTCTCAAAGCAGCCCCCCACGTCAAGGACTAGTGGGAAACATACTGTGAGCAGAAGGATGAAAGTACAGGCTCACTGTTTTCAGCCGCACCCACTTGGAATGACTTCCGAGATGCCATCAAGGAGCAGTACTACCCTGTCAAAAGCTATGAGGACAAATACATCAAATGGACCACACTGCGGCAGGGACAAGACCAAGATGTGCCAGAGTTCACAAACAGTTTTCATACCCTTCGCACACAGTTGGGTATCAAAGATTCTAAGCTGCATCTGGTACTCAAATATCGTGGCTGCCTACACAGATACATCCAGGAAGAGATGGAGTTCCTGAACATCTCCTTGCTCGGCACGGCGTACCGATACGTTGTCAAAATCGAGCAAAAGTTAAAACAGAAGAAGCGAGACTTTGGATCTATAAATTTGAAGACCAAAGGACAAAGTCAAGGCGGAGTGACCCATGACAACCCGTCGAAGCCGCAAGAAAAGAACAACACCATGAAGCCGAAGAAGGACACAGGAAAGTGGTGTGAGTTCCACAAGAGCCCCACTCATAACACAATTGAGTGTCGGACCAAGCAATTGCTGGTGGCCGAGTTGAAGGCTTCAGAATCAGATGCATGTTCCGACCCTGAGCCAGAACCCGATAAGGGGAGTGGCAAAGGGAAGCAAATTATTGATGCGGATCCCAGCGCCACTATTGCCACTGCTAAGATCTAGAAAAATGAGCCTGAAAATCCAAAGGAAGGGGAGCGTCTTTTCCACTCACAGATGTGGGTGAAGGGTTCGCCGCTGCAATTCATTGTCGACAGTGGCAGCCAAAAGAACCTTATTTCAGCAGAGGTCGTGAAGCAGTTGGGCCTACCAACTACACCACTCCTCCAGCCATACAGTATCGGATGGCTTCATGAAAAACGAGATCTCAAATTTTGCCATCAGTGCCACCTTCCCTACAAAATCAAGCCCTTCACAGACGAGGTATTGTTTGATGTTACACCTCTGGATGTTTGTGATGTATTACTAGGCCAACCATACTTGTGGAGGCGACATGTTGTGTATGAGTCAAGGCCTCGTGCTATCATTATTTCTTTGAATAATTCATTATATAGGATAGCGGAGGTAGCCCCACCTACCGCCACATCTTTGATCATCGCTAAGAAAGGCAGCAAGCTCATCTCCCAGACCAGGAAATTCATATGTCTGGTTCACTCCCAAAGTAAGGGAAAGATTGTCATCACATCCATGACCCCCGCGAAGGGTTCCGCCATGCAGCAGTAGCAGCAAAGGGATATAGTCATGACAAGACACAGGAACAACTTCTCCTCACCCACGAGGGTACCACACAAGTTTCAGGTGGGCGACAAAGTTTGGTTACATCTGTAGAGAGAACGCCTCACCAGAACCCATCAGAAACTCAGGCGACTCTGACATGGTCCTTACACTAGTACCAAGGCTACGGGCAAAAATGCTTAGAAGCACAGCATTCCTCCATTCCTTTGCTTGCACCGAGTGTTCAATGTGGACCGTCGTCGACCATGCTTCCCACCATTTCTAGACACATCAGAGATTGCAGAACAGCTCACCAGAGACCCAACTCATCAGAAGCTTCCTCATCTCAAGGAGGAACTCAATGCAATGGGGACCATTGCTTCCTAAGGGGGGAGGAATGATCTAGGTGGATGTTGGTGGCCACCCACCTATCCCATTTGGACCCCCACAACTGTCTCTTTCAGCTTTTTCAGTTTCCTAAATTGTAGCACAATTTTCTATTTTTAGCAGTTTTTCGGGTCCTGAACTTCCGGAGCCGTTTTGAGGCCCTAAATGACATTTTTTGGGAAATTTGGGCAACATGGGTCCATAGACCGATGTTGCCTCCCAAAGTGGTAGTGCTCGGATAGATCTTTCTAACGAGCTATTGTACGCGTCAAACGAAGATCGTATGCCAAAGTTACGACCTCGGGAAATTGATGTACCAATTTACCCAAACGGGGCCCACAATTTGGCGTTTCATCTTCTAGGGTTAGGTTTCGGGATGTGAAAGGTTTTCCATTGTTTCTCAACAATAAATAGGCCTTTGAGCCTCATTATAACACAATTCAGAGGCATGTAGCCACCACATCTCTTCTCAGAGATAAGCTACCATCGCCCTCGCTGGTTTATTTCCATTACTGTTTGTAAGCATATTTCAGTATTTTACATTAATGAAATGAAGTATTATTTCCGCTGCATATCTATGTTTATGGTTATCTCTGTAATTTGTTGCGTTCTTGTTTAAATCCGGATCAACACCATGCAAATGCAACAAGCACATGGAATAGTAAGGAACACATATGAAATCGACATGAATGCATGACCAACACACCACCCATCCAATCTGAGGACTGAACCATGCTCTGATACCACTCTGTAACACCCTCCTCCCACATCTACCCAAGTAACCGTCAAACCGGGGTAAACATGTGATGAGAGGCTACTATGATGGGATTCAACTTCCTATGTGACCTTAAGGAAGTGGAATCAATAGAAACACAACATATTGACCTTTCACATCAACAAAAGGACTCCCAATAACCATCCCAATCTTTCTGGCAACCAGCCCATGGGTCCCACTGAGTTTTTAGACTAATTAACCCTACAACACTCCCATGCTATGGGCATGCCAGTGTCCAGAGGGATCTGGATGCTCCAACAACATGGCATGTCAATGTGCAGGGACTATTTTTCTCAATGTTCTACCAGCGTCCTTGGGATTTGAGCCACTTTTTTAGGCCCAGAGCCCTAATCACTGCCCATAATTAAATGACACCTTTAGAACATTAAGATAGCAAGGTAATGATGATTCAAATGCAATTACTTGAATAAGGGATTAACCAGACCCCTACTAGCCATGACAAGAATTTCATCAAACAATATGTAAACAACAGGTACCCCTATTTGAATATGTAATCTATAGGTGTAAACAACAGGTACCCCTACTTGAATATGTAATATATACGTGTAAACAATAGATTTGAACATAGGGATCTCATACTTATCTGAGAATCACTAAGAAGAATTATTCCCTTACATCATTAGCTGTAGTACCATCTATTAGGTCATAGATACATTGCTTATTCATTTTCAAATAAAAACATGAGGAGATAAATACATCATCATTGTCAGAATACATGCTCATAACCAGCAAACTAACAACAGAAATACCATGAATACATCGCCATAGAATCCACATATAAACCACTACATTTACACATGAAAATCCAAGGGAATGAATTTCTCATTGATGAATGTAGAAACCAATCGGGGATGGGACTACCATGTTCCACCCAACCATAGATTGGCTAATCCAAATCTCTCTTCAACTAACCACCCCTATGCCATATTCCAATCATGAATGTGAGACTCATAACCAACCAAAAAGACCAAACAAGCATGAATGCTATCAGAATTCTCTACCTACACCATGAGAAATTTTAGTGTCTCCTACTCTCTCAGGCTTTACTGTAATCCACAGTCTAATCCAGGGATCACTAGGCCCTACATCGAGACCCACTCTCCAGGCTTTACCATACATCCCATCCCAGGACTACTAGGCCCAACAGAGATCAATCCACCTCTTGACTTTACCGTATATCCCACCATTCACCAGCAAGGATTCCTAGGCCCACCGAGGCACACAATCTTGGCTTTACCGCAACCCACAGTCTGGCTCAAGGGTTACTGGGCCAGTGTCTTTCCTGTGATCCACAGTCTAGTTCAGGGACCACTAGGCCATGTGTTTTTCATTTCAGAGATCCACCTCACTCAATTTCGAATCCATCTGGCAATCCAGCTCAACCAAAGTATGAGAACCCATCTCATCAAGGTTATCTAGAAATGGCAAGGCTAGGCTGAAAACTACTATCAAACCTGGAAAAACCCATGCCAAGAAAAGAAAGGACCGCATGCAATACAATGCATGCCAAATCTAGCAAGGAAAACTGCATGCAAATTAATACCTACAAATAATCATGTTGTAGTTGCTTGATCCTGATCTTCCTTGCTTTATCCTTCCTTCCTCTTGCATTCTTTGCCTTTCTTGATCTAATGCCAAAGTGCTCCAAGAAAACTCTAAGTGTCCAAAAGTGAGAGAATAATGAGATAGCTCCAAAACTGAACTGACAAAAGTCTGAGCAAAAGCTTATCAACTGATCCTCAGAAGCCTTTTTATGAATGTGGCCTCTACTTTCTTCATTTTCCTCCTCACATGAAACCTACGACTTTTCACCTTCCTTTTCTCCTAGTTTCCATTATTTTCATAAATAAATGTGCCAAAAATGCCACTTTGCCTTTCCAAAGCCTTAGCCATTATCTTTGTCAATGTCCTTAGCCATAATAAACAAAATGAACACCCACACTAGGATGTCTGGCCCACCATTCAGCTTGGAATACTTGTCCCATAAATCGTGGTCTTATATATTTTTACATGAATTTTTAACCATGGTTGTTACATTAATCTACTATTGCCATTATTTCTAGGAATCATGATGATGAGTTTAGAAGAAGGAAATTATATGTGAATGGCAGATGCCTACCTTGATGGGTGTCTTTGTAACAAATGCCTACATATGATATTCATGTCTTGCTGACATATGCCTTCCTTGGTGGAAAATGGCATTTCTATCATGTTTATATATGCCCCCCTTGGTGATAGATGATATTCCTTGTTATCACCAAAAAATTGATCATCTAGCCTAATTTACTAGATAGATCGAAGTACACCATGTAAAGCCAATTTTACCATAGTAAAATTGCTTTCACTGTGAGAAATTACTTAAGAAACCACATTTGTTAAGTAATTTATAGTTAAACCCATGAACAATAATTAAATAGGTCACTATTTATTTGATTTTCTTCTAGGAATAATTAATTAAACCATTGTTTTATTATTATTCCTTGTCAAATTTGACCCAACCATGAAAAATAAACAGATAAATCATTATTTATCTTATCTTTCTCTAAGAATAATTAATTAAACACTAATTAATTATTTTTCTTTGTTAAATTTAACTAAATCCCCTAGGAATAATTAAATCAATCCTTATTTGTTTATTCTTCCTTAACTAATTCCTTGAGATGATAAATAAATCATTTATTTATTTATTATTTCGAAATAAAAGTTTAAATATTTTTTCCCTCCTAACCAAATATAATAAAATATTCCAAGAATGGAATCAATAATATTTTATTGTTGTTCATTATTCGAGGATAACTCAATATTTTGTTATAAATAGAAAGGTTTTCCATTCATTATTCGCTTTTGATTATTTTCATTGTTGCACTCACTATTGTAACTCTAATTATTTTCATTGTCACACACCATATTTTTGTTGGGTTTATGCATTATAGAGGAGAGAGACTCTATAGAAGCTAAAGACGTTTGAGGATAGCCAAGAACCCATCCCATAGTGGGGGACTAGTAACATTTATCTATTCTCTTCACTGGTGTTATTATAAAATATTCTTTACATATCTGGTTTCCATTGGATGATTGGAGATATTACTCTTTCTTTTGTTGTTTAACTATGATTGTGGCATAGTTCCAGACTATGGCAGGTTTTGTTTCTATCAGTTGTTGCAGATCTACAATATTTAGCAACCATTTATATTATTGAGATTGTTTGTCATCCACAACCTTAAGTGGGTTTTTTCGTACATTATTGAGAAGAAAAAACTACAACAAAATTGACGACTCCGCTAGGTTTTTATACTTCAGATATAGAAACTTGGGTGACCTTTGGTTTTCATCTTAGGGTTTCTTCTTTTTTCAATTCTCTTAATGTTTCCTAGTTTTTTAACCCTAGGTCTGATCGTTTTCGCAGGTCACATGAACCAACTGGGACAAAGGCAACACTTTTTTCTTAAATTTACAGACCAGGATCCTCGGAACATAAATCATAGTTTCAGCCCAAAAAGTGTGATCCGGGCTTCAGAACGCGCCTTTCAGCCCAAAAAGTGTGATTTCAGTAGAAAACAGGTCAATCCCTGCGATTTCTGGGTTTTAGGATTTTTCTCATATCCATTACTAGGTTTTTCTGAGAGTTGTCTGCTAGGTGTCTGACCTCTGTCTCATCCCGTTTAGGCCTTGATCCACTATGTTTTACTCATCGAAGTCAAATTTAGCCTCCCCTAGGGCTTCTAGTACACTTCCACCTTTCTACGAGGAGTTTAGCTGAGTGAGAAGTCTGAGTTTCTGCAGTGCTTTCAACCACATTTCCCAAATCTCTAATATTTTGCTTCAGATCTATTAAGATAGTTTGTTACCATCCATAGCTTCACATTTAAACTTGTTTGATCATTCCCTTAGGGTCCCATCAGTTTCCCTAAGTGTTTCACCCATATCCCTATCTTTTTGCAGCGATCTTCCTCTTTGGTTTTTTGTTGTTGCTGCACCAATTTCCAGCAGCTTAGTGTCACGATCCCAGTCACACCAACATTCAGATATCTTGATTGTTTCAGTGTATTTCCCATCAGTTTAGCCACCAAGTAGTACAATGTTTGCAAACCCAATTTGGTTTGGGTTTAGTTAATTATTTTGTTTTTCATTTTCTGTTATTTATTTTAGTTTATTTGCAGCAAACTTTTTTCTTTTTTACAAACACGATCTGGGCTTAATCAATTAATACATTGCACACACAAGCACACCTTAAGTGAAGGGGGCTTTGTTTACACCGCCAAGCCAAGACTTAACATAATAAATTTATCTCACCACATCAGAGACAAAAGATATATTTTTGATCTCCCTTCAACATTTTCGTGTTGTGTGTGTCCTTCCATCATTTCTCCACCAAGGCATGTGTTGCGTAGACTATTAGGCCTTCACCCCCAGTTTCCTCTTGGGTGTATTACTCCTCCCTGTCGAATTCGATTTCATAGCCCTCCGAGTCCCCATACTGACTCTTCTCCTGGTCGTTCTGATTCTAAATCTCCTTCACCGCATATCGTCACCATGTCTAGACTCACAGCTGGTGCAGGAACCCAACCTTGTGGTGGCTCTGGTTCTACACCAGTGGACACATCATGTGGAACAGTCTGAGGAACCATTTCGGCATCCCCCAGCTCCACTTTATGGCTGGGTTAAGTCTACCGGATCTTAACCAGTTGATAAATGACCCCATACACCATGATGCTAGTTGGCCCTCTATGCTGACTAAGCTGCCCTCAGACATCCCAAAGTTTGAGGGTATTGATGGGGCACCAGTTCCTCCAACATTTATGCCCTTACTGCCAGCAACATGTCTACAGGGCCCCAACCCATCTACCAAACTATTTCTCCTTCTTATGCACAGCCTGGCGCTCCAACCCCTCAAGAATTAGAGTCGCATCACCCATGCATCCTCATCCCCAACAGCCACCACCCCCTCAAGTCCATGTGTTTGCACAGCAAAGTGATACCAATCCCCAAAATTCAAAGAAAAAGAATAAGGGGAAGGGTAACTAGGGTAACCAAGGTAACCAACCTAGTGAACCCTAGGGGAACTAACATAACACCAACAACCAGCAACAGGGCGGCCAGCCCAAGCAAAACAAGGTTATTCGTATGAAAAAGCCTTACGCATGTTGTGAAGTACAAGGCCACTACACGCATGAGTGTCCCCTCTTACCCGATATGCACTAGATTTGGGAAGCTCAAACAGCTTCTAGAGGTCAACAACCGCCTCAGAATCCTGCACCATCTTACTAGTCGTGCTCACAACTCCTTTCCCTCAACAAGTATTTGTTGTTGCTCAACCTTAGCCAGGTCAAACAGCCCACCTTCCAACCTTTTGGTCCTGGTGACTATCAGATTCTTATGATGAACTCTGATGAGGTTAACCCCTCCAATATCAACCTACAAACTTAGTCGCACCAATATGACAATCCCTCCACTTCGTCTGCTACCGAGTCCAAAACCAAAGTATCTATTGAACCTCTTACAACACCAAATGGTCCTTTATAGATCCCTCAACCTAAATTTGAGGCCATTCCCAAGATCCCAAAGGAACCATTACATTGTAATGCAGCTTCTAACAGAGCTGCCCATACATACAATATAGTAGACAACTCAGCACAATCACCTACCACCATATTGACAATGGAAGTCCTACAGTCGTGCCCTTCCCAAACAAAATCTCTACTAACTGCCTTGGGTGTAGTGGATCCTTCCGACGATCATTTGATTGTCTTCTCGATTGATACATTAGAGCACCCCCCGTTACCTTGATCAGTTGATTTCCAGATACTAGTTAGAATCTGTAATGCCATCATCTCCAGATGCATTATTGATGAAGGCGCATCCACCTGTGTGATGTCCACTATTGTTTGGAAACAGCTAAAGTCACCTGAGTTGTCCCCCTCCACCATCACTTTGCGTGCTTGGGATGGACACTCCTCCCAGCCCCTCGGCATGTACCGCAACTGTCCAGTGACTCTTGTGGGTAAGATTGTCCATGTCGATATCAAATTCATCGATGCCCCTTTGGATTACAATATTCTCTTAGGTCATAGTTACACATATTCCATGTCAGTTTTCGCATCTGTAGTGTTCCGCAAGATGTGCTTCCCCCATGAAGGGAAGATCGTTACCATTGATCAGTTGACTTACTACGAGTCGACATCTGTGACCTCACCTGAGTCCGCCATCTCGTCGATTTCCAACAACCATTCTTCAACTCCTTGCACCAGTGTCCCACCCAGAGTCTATAAAGATTCCTCATTGTTAGGTGCCTTCCCTGGTCCTCCCCCTCCCTTTTATGAACCTACTTCCATGAGTGTTTTCATGTTACAAGTGTCACGGGTTGCCCTTAAATAGTCCAGTACACCTGATCAACAACCATCTCCTTAGCATCGTGTTGTTGCTCTTTCAGCTAAAACCTCTAGACCCACTCCATTTGTAGGTGCCTCTCCTATGTTTCCTCTAGGAACTGTTCCTCCGGGTCTTAGCCATCCAGGAGCTATTCCATCAGGACACTATCCTGCCGGCCAGATACCTTTCTCATTCCCCCCTTCGAGAGTTTTTTTGTACTTGCCATGGCTTCGCTAGTCCTTCCTAACATGACTCTCGGGATCCCAGTATGGTACATTGATCCCCCTATCACGCTTTGACCTCGGTTCAACTGGTCCCCATGACCCCTGTCACTGCTTCAGTTCCATTGCAACATCAACAAGAACCAACTCCTATTGCGAAAGAATCAGGCCAGGGAGGTAAAGAAAAAAGGAAAGATTCTAAGGACAAGGCTCCCCAACCTCCTCCAGCCCCTAAGGCCCAAAAGCCAACACCCCCGTGTGCTTTGTGTGAAGTTATTGGACACGCCACCAACAATTGTCCTAAACTTCCTCAACTTAAATTGTTGGTTCATGAAGCCTTCCCCGAGTCGAATATTCTGGAAGTCCATGTTAACTTACCGATCCCACCTATGAAACTCAAAATGCTTCGCACAAACCACCCTTGTGCCTTATGTGATCTTCATGGTCACTATTCCCATTGTTTCCCTCGTCTCGATGAATTTCGCGATTGCCTTGTGGCGATTCGTAAATATGAGGTCACTCGTAGTGGAGCCTCTAGTCCTCTACCTATGGATTCTGGTACCACCAGTCAACCAGAACAAAGAAACTCTGGCCCTACTATTGTGATCCCTCCCCCCGATGTCGAGATGACGGACACCACAGACCCCATGCTTTACATGTCTTCATCCTTGAGTTCCTCATTGGAAAACCTTCCTGAGGTTGTTGCACACATTTCTATCAACCCTCCTTCGACAGAATCCCAAGTCTCAACATCAGTCGACCCTCCATCTATCAGTCTATCATCTATCATTCAAGATGATGCGTATGTGAACCTTCTCTCTCAGGTTGATGCACCAGGTAATGTCGTCGCATCATGTAGTCAATCCTCCTCATGTCTGCCCATCTCTTAGCCTGATGAGGACACAATGGAAGCTATGTCTACCCCTGATTACCCCTACCCTTAAGTAAGGGGGCATTTCTTTAGAGTATTCTGAGGACCATTTCCTTCCTAATTCTCTCAATGCACTCTACCTCAAGAAATTTCACTCATAACACATCCCTTTTATTTGTGTGTCTCTATTTATTCCATGAAGTTAGGTAGATTGCATCATCTCATCCATTGCCTTTTGCACCTTTCAGATGGATCCATCATCCACACCATATATCGGTCACTCCGATGGTGCAAGTCACTTTTCCTGGAATCTAGCCTCGGCCATTTTTACCCCCTTGCATACATTAGTCCTTTCAAATGGCATGTGCATTGGATCTTCCACCAATAATCAGGCCAAATATGATGCAGGGATAGGTTTGTTAATCGAAGCCCTTGCTCATCGCATCCTTCATCTTCATGTTCGTTTATATTCCTTGCTACTTGTCATGCAATTGAATGGTGTATATCATGTGCATAACCAAGTCTTATTTAGAAAATATCTACAAGTTAAGTTATTGGTACATGAATTTGAAACCATTACATTCAATCATGTGCCTAGAGCCCAAAATCAGTATTGTAGATACCATCGCAAACAACATTCTAGATTGGCATTTATCACATGTATACCACAAAAGATAACCATAAACAAAACAAATGGCGAACCATCATCGTCATATAAAATGCATAATCATATTGTGTATCATATAAGTGCTTGGATCCCTTAACTCTAAATACATCCAATATTCTCATAGCATACTGGGGTGCACATAGGCCCCTACATCTCCTTTGGAGGACATTGTGCGAAGTTGGGTCGAGATGCTTGAATCCCTTTTTCGAGAACTTGGAACACAATGGAACTCCACAAAGTCCTATTATGGGGCATCATTCCCATCTTTTCATACCAGATCAGTAGCCCATGCTTGGGGGCATGATGGTTTTCACCCAGTCATTTTCTCAGTTAAGTCTTGGCTTAGATCCCACTGGATCTAGGTATGGTCGATTGTCATCCCATTCCTTGGATAGTTTGTCCTACCGGCCTCTCCGGTGAGCCGTATGCACATCGCATATCGTAGACATTTGATACCATATTTTCAAATATTCTACTTATTTACCACCTAGTCCCCATGTTTGACTTAGTGAGCGAGGATTATTCTAGACCTCCTCTAGTAGTCTCGTTTTCCTCTTCCCTTAATTCTTCACTAGGAACCATCGTTCCAAGAAGCATTGAGGCCATATTTAGACAAGTAAGGCCACTTGCCTGAAAGTTTCATATCCTCATTCCCATGGTCGGTTTGTCCGCTACGATCTCCATAACATTTAGGGCCTTCTCCTCCTCTCAAATTGGAGGGAAAACACACTTTTATAAGAAAACTCATAGTTTTTCTATTGCACTTTGCGACCAGATCGTAGCTCCATTTGACGAACCATCAACATCGTTGGAAAGCTCTCAGCGAGATCTATATGGGTCTTCCTTATTTTTTGATGATTTGAAACTTCACCAGGAAGCCATTTTTCCATGAAAGGTCACTTTGTCGCCTCTCAAAATCGAATTTTGTTATAAAGCGACACTTGTACTTTGAGGTCCACCTCTTCTTCATACTTGTCATACCATATGTCGACTTTCTTCATGAGTAACCCTCATTTACTCATGTTTTGATGGTCCCCACCAGGCCTAGTCTGTGTGGCAATGTCATTGAGTCACCCTTATTCAGAGCATCCGCAATTAGTCACCCTTGCATTCTTGGAGTCTATTTCATGTCCCAACATATCATGTCATAGTATTCCATCCATATTTGCATATCGCTCATCCTGTGTTGCCCATTTTGGCCTCCAGTCATACTGTCCCCATCCCCTCTGGAATTAAGTCAGTTGTTGCCAAGTCAACCATGCACTTTATGCTCTAACAAGGGCAGTTGTTTGTTTATCCTTCAGTCCCACTTTTTCCCCATTATCCCTGGTGTCAGTCCATCAGTCAAATTACTATTTTCCCTCGTGATTTAGTTGAGGATCCTCATTGCCTCACCTATCGTGGGCCCTACTCTGTCGACATCAGCTCATTTATTCCATAAGAACTACATAGAGGGCAATGTATCTCGGTTCCAGCTTCCATTCTTTTTTAGCACCTTGGATCAAGAAGAAGGTATCATTATTGCCCTTTGATTTGGTCATTTCATGTTTGTGATCCATACACTTGATGGCCCAGTGATGCAACAGATTGTACTAGTGATTCCTAGGTGTGTGTGAGATGTTTCAGACCTCATGAGGGGGTGGCCCTTCAGGTAGCCCCCCACATGCCTGGATGCATACCTATTATGCTACAAACTCAGATGTAGTTCCATAGAGTTGATGGGTTCGGTTCCTACCATCGCAGTGTCCATAGCATGCATGTCTCCTTCAGATGATTTGTTCAATTTTCAGAGCCCTTCCCTGTTCAGTAGAGCTTCTCTAGTTGTTCTATCCTCCCTCCCACCCATTTCTTGAGGGAAGGGGCTTTGTATCTCATGTTCACATATATTATTGTATTCAGTCATGGCTCATGTTTTTACCAAGTGCATTATGTATATGAGACACATTGTATTATTTTCTGGCTCTGTTATGCCAGCATGTCATGTACCATTCAGCATGTACTTCATTGCTCAGTTTTATATTTCTAGGCGAACCATTATTTTTGTACTAAGTTATCTCGGTGGGTATGGGTATGCCTCCCCCGCCTCATTGAGGTCTAGTACCACAACATAAAAGGAGACTTGCATTAGTCTCACCCCCTCTGTCCCTATCCTCTTTCAATTCAGCTTTATTGGTCTCTCTCTCTCTCTCTCTCTCTGACTCCCCTGTGTTGTCTAAGTGATTGTGCCTTTACAACATACTTCAGTCATATGTTTTGCTCCTAACACTCGTACGTTGGGGGACGATTTGTTATCACCAAAAAATTGATCATCTAGCCTTATTTACTAGATGGATCGAAGTACACCATGTAAAGCCAATTTTACCATAGTAAAATTGCTTTCACTGTGAAAAATTACCTAATAAACCACCTTTGTTAAGTAATTTGTAGTTAAACCCATGAAGAATAATTAAATAAATCACTATTTATTTGATTTTCTTCTAGGAATAATTAATTAAACCATTATTTTATTATTATTCCTTGTCGAATTTGACCCAATCATGAAAAATAAACACACAAATCATTATTTTTCTTATTTTTCTCTAAGAATAATTAATTAAACACTAATTAATTATTATTCTTTGTTAAATTTAACTAAATCCCTTAGGAATAATTAAATAAATTCTTATTTGTTCATTATTCCTTAAGTAATTCCTTGAGATGATAAATAAATCATTTATTTATTTATTATTTCTATATAAAAGTTTAAATACTTTTTCCCTCCTAACCAAATATTATAAAATATTCCAAGTGATAGATGCATGTCTTGGTGGAAGATGACATTCCTATCTTGGTGATAGATGCTTGCTTTGGTGGCAAGTGCCTGTAAAAGATATTCCTATCTTCGTGAGAATGTCTACCTTGGTGGAAGATAAAATTATTGTCTTGGTGCCAAATGTCTTCCTTGGTTGTAGATGATGTGCCTTAGTGCCAGATAATATCTCTATCTTAGTGATAAATTCTTGCCTTGGTGGTAGATTGATCAGGTGATCAAATTTGTGCTTGAAAATGAAAGTGCCCAAAACTTTTTGAACCCGATGCCAAATCGAAGTTCTCGTTGTTCTGAATCCAATGACGTTTGTTTCACCTCAATCCGACACTGGATGCTCAAGTTATCGTCTGCTGACTGTTTCCCAAATAGGTAAAAAAATTACAGGTGACAGGCTGACTATGCATTTTTTGGCCAATGGCATGCTGCCACTTGGCCACTCCAGATTGGTCCAAAAATAATAGATTATTATTGGTTCAATTTTTTCTGATTATTTTAATGGGTTGACTGTGTTTTTATGGCTCCAATGGGTGGAAGCCATGTGGGCCAATGAATGGTTGCCACGTGGCCTCTAGGTGGCATTATAAAATTTTGGTTGAAGGGCCGAAGGACTGCACCGGGGTTCTAACACACAACCTTTGCCTAAGCATCAATACTCTTCACCACTGCACTACATCATGTGACTTAACTATATTAAGTCTCGACCTTTATTTAAGTTTATGCACATTTTTGTTTGGATTTAGGGTCGAGGCTAAGCCCCAGCCCTGGTCCCTATGCCCAAGAAGCAAGGGGTGAGACCAATGGCTGGGGCTTAGCCCCAACCCTAAGTCACTGGCCCATCTACATATAATCGTAGGAAGGAGGCTAATGGAGGGGTGTTGTTGGGAAAAGTATCTATTCAGAACGCCCCTATCCCACTCTAAGGTGTGATAGTGCCTTAGCAACAAACAAGGAAAACTACTTGAGTATTCTTCTTTATGAGATGTAAATGAGGAGAAAGGATGTAACTAACCTATGTCTTTCGCTAGTTTGTTGATCCAATCGCTCCTCTCTTCAATAGCTCCCAGCTCCCTGCTTCCTTACCGGCCCAGCTTCACCGAATTCCTGCAAGATCACAAGAGAGAGAAACTACACGAAGATATATATATACATCCATAAAAAGCTCAGGATCAGATTAAGCTAAACATGAAAATATAACAAAACATCATTGATACACAGCATGTAGGAGAAACTCAAATAATTTAATTGATATGATAAGAAAGTCCAAGAGGAGATACAACCAAGTGAGTCCTGATCCAGCATCTACCTCCCAGCAAAGGAATCCCTTTCTCTCCTTCAACAAAGCATAAATCACCCAATGTACTAATCTCAATCTCAAACCAACAGCAATTCTCTGCAAAGTACAAAATTCCAGCCCCTGGGTCTCTGGGATGAGGGATCCATATATAGATGTAAGCAGAGAGGATGAGTCAGCTTATGTTTTGACTTGTGGCTTCTCTCTGTCAGTTCTTGCTTCCACTTGGAGACTGAGAGCCTCTTACTCATCACTTGGTCGAATTCAGTGAGGCAAGTGTCATTGGAGAAGATTCTGGAAGCTTCCATGGTCTTTCCACCTCGTTGAATGACTCTGCCACTTGTCATTTCCCGCTCAACGCACCTGGGTAGTGCATTCAAGTGCGTTGCAATGCACCTAGCCAGTGTATTTGGGTGATTTGCAACGCAGGCAACTAGTGGAGCTTTTGAATTGATCCTGATTTGACTAGTTCTGAGTGGTTTTTGGTGGAGAACTTCTGGGAGAAGCTGTCATTGATTGACCTTGTTCCTTTAGGAGCTGTAACAACATCTTTAGGGACTTAGGATCCCTTCAATTATGGACATTTCATGCTTATAGCTGTAAGGCACAAAAATGTCTACAACAGTTGCCCCCTAAAGTATGAGGTCGTTTATCGGGTGAAATGCTTTATTAGGAGGATCCGAAGTTCTTTCAATGCTGGGAGGAGACCTGTAATAAGATACAATACAATACATTATTTTTCATACTGTTTTCATGATCTAGCTGAGGCGGGCATTCCCATGCTCGGCTTTATAAATTCATTTTTATGTACATAGGACAGACAATCGTCTGATGGTAGACTGATGATTCTGATGAAATCATCATCCTTTTGGTAGGATGATTATCTGTTCTGCAATGCTGTACATGTCAATGTCTTTATTTTTCCTGAATATATATCACAACCCGAATGGATGAAACTAGATCCAGGGTCTTCAATCTCATCCGATCTTCACTCTAAGTACAAGTCGATCCATGTGAGAAATGTTTTGAAGTCGAACATGGAAAGACATCGCTTGATTACCAGTCAATGATGTAAATTGTTAACAAGTGCGAGAGGAATCACCGATAATGATAATGACCCTCAAGGTACTGCAGTACAATTCACGTGGTGTGAATAAGGGATTTGGCGTCGAACACCACGCAAAATCTTTCGGTCGAAGGTCATTGATGTATACCTGTCGCCGGAAGTGAGAAACTTGCCATTGAGGCATGCAAGCTTCAAAGTACTGAAGGGGGTGTTCCTAGATCAACTTCTTGGATAATGAGCTGATGTCGACAAGAAGCGATCCGTCAAAGGAGGGCCTTAATGTATCCCACATCAGTGACACGGAACGGAGCAAATGATTTTGATGGAGGTGAAAACGATCTAATGATATATGGTTCAGGGTGGCGGTCATGAAAGAATGAAGTATAATGTATGGTAGTGGATGGGACACGGTTGACTTCTCTGGATGACTTCTCTTGAACATATCGGTGACACTTATATGATGGATTGGTAGCATTTACCCCAAAGGTGGATGGTATGGCGAGACCATGGTGATGTGACCGGTGAATGAAACAACCCAACCCGACTCAGGCACGGAGTGGAAGTGTCATGTCCAAGAGCGACTTGCTACCAATAAAGGTTCTTTGAGTTTCTTCCCAATTTTTCCCCAGTCATTGCTGACCAGTACCTCTTTATTTTTGTCAAGCTTGAGGAGGATAACATATGCTTGTTCTATAATTTTCCCTTCGGGAAAACCCATCGCTATGTTTTAACGAGCCTAGCGATAGTGAAACTCATTCTCGTCTAAAGACAAGTTTGTCGCTATTAATCTTTTTAACGAGTCTAACGACAAAGATAACTCGGTCCTTTTAATTTTTAGAGAGTCTGAAAAGGTACGTAAAGTTAACTCCGGAATTCCTTTTTCGTAATCTAATCCCTTAAGTCCGAAAAAGTATAAAACAATACAGAAGGGATGAATTTTCGATAGTTTTAACGAGCCGAACAAAACAAGCGCTCGAACTTTTTGTGCAATAATCCCTCAGGTCCAAAAAGATTAAAATCTAGAGGAGGGATAGCTCTTCCGGTCGCTTTTACGAGCTGGAAGGCCAAAACTCGGCAATCTTTTCATATTTTATGAGTCAGATGAAAAGAGCTTAAAGAAGACTCGTCTTTTGAGGAACGAGTGATAAAATGGGTAGCAGCTGATTCCAGGTAAGGGTTGGAATTTTCCAAGCACGGCAGAGTCACAAGGATGGCTAGTGAAATCACTCTTCGCAGCTGTTCCTCAAAATGGGTAAACAATCAAATGGAGGCGAATGATCGGCCAATGGAAAAGTGGAGGTGACGGTGCAAACACGACCAAGGCTTTAATGGCTGATAATGTTACATTCATGGTGGTTATTTACCGGAGGATAGTTCATTTTTTAACGAGCTTAAATGCGGATTGAAACACTTGCTCGGTCTTATGTTTATTTTTTAATGAGCATGAACTATGTGCTAAAACTGCTCGATGCGGGTTTTATTTTTTAACGAGCTTGAACCCTGCAGTAACACTGCTCGTGATAAGTTTGTATGCCCCCAGCATAATAACGCAAATCGAGGTGCATGCCCCCCAAGATTCATTGCATTCAACTCGGTGGTTGGAATGAAGGTTTACCTTTGAGACTTGGAAAGGGGATTTGTTTCATTTTTTAATGAGGTTGACACAGTAAAAGAACTATCCTCATGACTCCTTGTTTCATTTTTTAACGAGGTCGACACGAGATAAGAACCATCCTCGAAGTCCAAATCCATTAGATATAGAAGGTTTCATATTCCACTGTGGCCACTTCCGCCAGATTACTCGGAGGCTGTAGGGCAAAAGTACCCATTAAGGCAGGGTCTTTTAGGAGACCTGCTCCAGTATTTTGGAGCGAATGATTGCTTCCATGGATCATTGGAATGCTTCTAGTAACTTGAGAACCATTGGGGAGGAAGTTTTGTTGATCGACGATTGTAATCCCTCCTTGAAAAGGAAATGCAACCTTTCTGAAATAGGTCGACACAACAACTGCCATGGCATATATCCATGGTCTTCCTAGTAGGATGTTGTAATCAAGATTCCCATCTATGACTTCAACATCTATTTCTATTGTTTTTCCCCCTAGTTCAACCTTCAAGTTATTTAGGATACCATATGGGGTATATGTCCTTCTGTCGAATGCTTTTAATGTCGTCAAAGATCGCGACAAGGTTGGAGATCCTAAAGTTTTCCAGCAACTCATCGACATAATACATGTAGATGCCCCCTCATCAATAATTGTTCGATGAACAGTTTTGTTGAGGGCTTTCACTTGAATAAGGAAAGCTAGTTGGGCTGGTAACTGAGGATCGTATCCTTTGTGGTCAAAGGATACAAGATTGGAATCCTTAGGATCAACCCCACCAATGGCTGATAACAAAGCCTGCCTTTGGGATGGGCAATTTTGTAGTACTTCAAGAGTCGACATAGCGGATGGCGATTGGGCCAAATCTTCCACTATGTTATAATGCTGCGCCGCTCTAGCGCGAGGATTAAATGTCGACTTGTGTACTACTCCCTTTGGTGGTTTTATTGTTAATTCAGGAATGATGGGTGGTACAACTTCTGTCGAAGTTGTTGTCGAACTACTTGGTTGATCTTTATCCTTGTCGTTCGACAGCTGCAGATTCCCGTAATCTTTGTTCCTCGTCGAAATCAAAGCATCATTTTGCTGTTTCGAAATCGACAGCATTAGCACTTGCGACGGGGAAGCATTTCCACTATCAACCAGATTTGTTCATGGATTTGGAAACGGATCAGTTAACACAGCTAAGGTTTTTGAACTCTTAAAGAATCTTTGAAGCTCAACTTTGTACGGACATTGTGAGGTCCAATGATCCTCATCACATATCTGGCACCCTGAGGGGGGTTTCCTATTTCCAGGAGGGTTTGAAGAAGTTTTTTCAGGAGATGACTCACCCTGTTTCTTCTTCTTCCCTTTGCCTTGTTTCTTCTTGCTTCCTGGTTGTTTGGTTTCTTTGCCCTTATCTGTCGATACGGCATTTACTTCCGAAGCAAGAATTTCGTCTTTTGCATTTTGATCTGAAATCTTACGGGCTTTCTTGGACGTAGCCTTTTTTGATTTCGCGTTTGTCGTGCCAATCACACCATCGTCGGCGTGAGAGTCATTGTTTGATTTAGGAGGAGGAGGAATTGAGAATTTCGGTCTAGGGGCGTCAGGTATTTTGTCGTAGAGCGTGCCAGACTGAGTATAGACCAAGTCTAGATATTGCGCACGAGCGATGACTTGCTCTTCCGTTACGACTCCCCCCTTTGCCACATCTTCCATGATGGCAGGAAGTAATGACTTGATAAACCATTCAGCTAATAGCTGATCGGGAACATATGTTTTTACCATCCTACGACGACATCGCCACTCATGTATATGATCAGATATGTGAGTGGTCGTCGCCTGTTTGAAGTTGGTTAGGATTTCCGTTCCCATTTCATACCTTATCGGTAATTGAAAATGGGTTAAAAAAGTCGTGGCTAAGGTACTGAAATTGTCGAACGAAGCTCTAGGCAATTCAATATACCATTTTGCCGCTGGACCCGTTAACGTCCTCTGAAAAAGGCGAAGCCTTATCGAATCATCGTTTAGGGTGTTTGATGAACACCATAGATGAAATGTCATCACGTGATTCGATGGATCTTCACCTGGATTTCCATTAAATTTAGGAATATCTGATGGAAGTTTATGAGGGATCGCTGGCCACCAAGGGGCATAAGCAATTGGATCGTTTGTTAACCGGTGTAAATCAGGTAACTCTAAAGTTTCCACGAATGGTAACTGTTGATTCAGGTTAGGTGAAGCATACCCAGGATACGATGGAATTGCCTGAGCGGTTGGCCTTTGCATACCAGCATAATGTAGTTGATGCTGGTACGACTGATAGGGTTGGTGGACATGACCATTGTAAAGTGGTTGATTTTGACCATTTTGAATGTACAGCTGTCCACTGTTTGCAAAGATCTGCTGCTCAGAACCTTGGTATACTTGTTGGAATTGTGGTTGCTGGTATTGCACCGGCCACGATTGTGAAGCCATGTTCTGTTGCGCTATACTAACCGTTGGACCAAGGTGTGGGGTAATTGTACCCATTTGGACCTGTGTCACCCCACCAGTCGGCGATTGTGGTTGAGTCACAGGGTCAAGGGGCTGTTGCATTACAACCTGAGGAATCTGAGGTTGACATACAACAGGCAGCATTTGAACTTGTGACACTATCACAATAGCTGGTGTAGTCGGGATGTTCGACATAGGTACACATTGTTGCATAGAATAGACAACTCTTGGTTGTTGGGGTAGTATAGGTACCCAACCACTTGATGTAACTCCAGTATAACTGAATATCGTTGTGAACTCCCGTATGGATATCCTCCCGGAGGGGGTAATGAAAGGGCATACTGCCCCCCATACGGTGGTAATCCGGAACTCAAGGGGATTGTCTGCCCTTGGGGACTGGATTGCCCAAATTGACCTCCAAATGGATCAATTTGTCGAGTCTCAACATAAGAGTTGTCGGATATTATTCCGGACGAACAAATAGGAACGGACCATACTGTCGAAATAGCCCCTGGATGGACTCCTTCTAGCGGTTGTGAGCTAGCCGGGACAGATGGTACGTCGGCAAACATTGTCGGAGTGACGGCAGGGAGTTCTGCTGTCGCTGTGTCAGTCGGCACAGTCCTAGATGTTGACGGTTGTTCAGACATTTTGAGTCTATCCAAAATATTACCTAGCGATTCTACTGGAACTTCCGCTGGTGGTGGACCAACTTCTGATGCCGAAGGAAATAGAGTGACCCCGACTCCAAAATGTGTTGGAGTACTTGCTTGCGAATCTTCTACAATTTCCTCTATCGCAATCAAACCAGGTGGAAGGGGAAGACCGTCAGGTCCGTAAAATATTTCTGGTGCCGAAGAAGGGGTTGAATCGACAGCGACAGATGTTTGAGGAGCAAGACTCTCCGAACCGGTTGCAGATGGAACTGGTTCAATAACACAAGTGTTTGCTCTCAGACTAGGATCAGTATCACTGTCCCTTTGAGGCTGTTGAACTTCTTCTGTAGAGGCAGGGTTTCCAGAAATGTTTGGAGTAACCGGAATCTCGGATGTTGTTGGAACACTTGTTCTAACTTTAATAGGAGATTTCGAACCGGTTAAACGAGTTCGCTTTGTCCGTACTGTTTTCGATTCCGGAGACAAAGACGGTTGACTTGTAAGCCTCCGCGAACGACGAGGTTTCAATTGAATTTCTTCCACGATTGCGGATTACTCGATCAACTAAAATACAAAGGGGAAATGTGTTTCCGAATTAAATGAATTTTAGATGCTTTGGACACAACTTGCTTTTTCAGTTTTTAAGAGTCGAGAAAAAAGCAAAAGATGACTCTAGTCTCCTTCTATTTTTAATGAGCCTGAAGTGACAAGTGCTCAGATGGACCTTTTCCATTAAGGAGTCTGAAAAGGAATGAAAGGGACTGCTCTGGAGTTCTAGGTAGAGGGTGTGCCAAACCAATTGCAAAACCACAGAATACTTTTTAAGGTACGGGCGGTCAATCTTCCCGAATGCTGTGTTCAGTGCATTGCGATCAGTAGGGCGGCCGACACGGCTTCCTATGGATAAAGGTTTTATGCCTATAGGGGTCTCCCAATATATACTTGATGGTACGTGGGAGCACAATCCGTACTGGCGCTTATCGTCTCTCAGGAGGAATCACCCAAACATCAGTGAGGCTGACAGTCACCAGGTTTTACGACGCCGGAACACGTCTCTAGCCTAGACCTCTATGTTGTGCGTTAAGTTCCAATACGTTGTTAAGTTCATTCAATTTATTTTAGGTTGATCTTTTTTAGAAGTTTGCCTTTTTGGATCACCCCGAGATGTAGATACAATTCCTAAATGTAGTCTAAAGATGATAAGCAAGCTTTTATCTCTTTTCAACAATGAAAATCCTAGCTACAAGGGGAAAAGAAAGACACAATCTTTTCTCAAAGAGCATAGAGCACACTGTAAATGCACTTTTCCTAAATCAAACCATACAAACTATCAATATGTAAATGCACAAATGCATGTATTTGTTTTCACTTTCTTAATATTGATGCCTAAAAAGAAAGATGTTGTACAAATTTGAATTCGATTTCAAGTGAAAACACAAACAAGTTTCTTTTTGAAATCAAAAAGACGATTACGACACTTTATGATTTTGAAGTAAACACTTGTTTCGACACTAGAAATTCACAAATTCAAACCAAAAGACAAAAGTAAAAGCGCAATCAACTGTCAACAGCAACAAACTTTCTCCTAAGATCGAAACGACACTTACGACAGGTCTAGATCTAGGAGCGACAGTATGACTAGTTTACTTTTGTAATGGGAAACTGCAAATGATGTAACAAATACACAAAAACAAATACAGTTTCTTTTATACAACTGAGGCGGAATTAAGCCAAAGAAAAAGGGGTTTTCAGATAGGTACACACACTGATAACAGGCTGCAAAAACAGAGATAAAACTAAACACAAGGATGCAAAGAACCACAGCTGCACAGGGCAAAGGCTGATCAGTGCACCTATTGCACAAAGAAACTGAATTGCAGCGCAGGTAGCCCTCTCGGGACCTACGTTGAAATGCAGAGTCTCTTCACAGAGCCTGCGCTGAAGCAGAAACGAGAATTGTCTCTGGGTTCTGGGTCACGGTTTGCAGTTTGATCTGAGGTTTTTGGCCGGATAAAAGCTATCAATAAGGTACAATTAGAAGGATGATTTAAAGGAGGACTAAGAGCTATCACAAAGGGCAGTTAGAGAATTTGTGGATCAGCTTGTTCAAATCATAAATAGGCCCAGTGAGTGGACTAGAGTGGCAGATCTCTACTTTGCATTTGTAAATGGCAAATGCAGTTCGATTCACCACTCCTAAGTTTATGAGAAGAACAACAATAGAAACACAAATAAACTAACTAGATACAATCCCCAGCGGAGTCGCCAATTTGTTGTTGGGAAAAGTATCTATTCAGAACGCCCCTATCCCACTCTAAGGTGTGATAGTGCCTTAGCAACAAACAAGGAAAACTACTTGAGTATTCTTCTTTATGAGATGTAAATGAGGAGAAAGGATGTAACTAACCTATGTCTTTCGCTAGTTTGTTGATCCAATCGCTCCTCTCTTCAATAGCTCCCAGCTCCCTGCTTCCTTACCGGCCCAGCTTCACCGATTTCCTACAAGGTCACAAGAGAGAGAAACTACACGAAGATATAGATATACATTCATAAAAAGCTCAGGATCAGATTAAGCTAAACATGCAAATATAAAAAAACATCATTGATACACAGCATGTAGGAGAAACTCAAATAATTTTATTGATATGATAAGAAAGTCCAAGAGGAGATACAACCAAGTGAGTCCTGATCCAGCATCTACCTCCCAGCAAAGGAATCCCTTTCTCTCCTCCAACAAAGCATAAATCACCCAATGTACTAATCTCAATCTCAAACCAACAAGAGTTCTCTGCAAAGTACAAAATTCCAGCCCCTGGATCTCTGGGATGAGGGATCCATATATAGATGTAAGCAGAGAGGATGAGTCAACTTATGTTTTGACTTGTGGCTTCTCTCTGTCAGTTCTTGCTTCCACTTGGAGACTGAGAGCCTCTTACTCATCACTTGGTCGAATTCAGTGAGGCAAGTGTCATTGGAGAAGATTCTGGAAGCTTCCATGGTCTTTCCACCTCGTTGAATGACTCTGCCACTTGTCATTTCCCGCTCAACGCACCTGGGTAGTGCATTCAAGTGCGTTGCAATGCACCTAGCCAGTGTATTTGGGTGCTTTGCAACGCAGGTAGCTAGTGGAGCTTCTGAATTGATCCTGATTTGACTAGTTCTGAGTGGTTTTTGGTGGAGAACTTGTGGGAGAAGCTGTCATTGGTTGACCTTGTTCCTTTAGGAGTTGTAACAACATCTTTAGGGACTTAGGATCCCTTGATTTATGGACATTTCATGCTTATAGCTGTAAGGCACAAAAATGTCTATAACAAGGGGCCAACCCTAGGAGCTCAGAGATGGGGGCCAACCCTTAAGTGTGCAGAACAGGGGCCAGCCCCAAGCCACATGGGCAATGCACATGACCATCACCCAACAATTGGTGTGCGTGTGTTTTATAGGCCCAGGACCAGGTTCTATGGCACCGATATGACCAACTCCATTTTCGTTTGGGGCTCGGCCAACAAGGGTGTGCGGTTAGCCCTGGCCCTTGGGCACGTGCCCCCATACGACCGTAATTTTTAGAATTTTGGGAGTTAGAGAACATTTAAAGTGTCAAACAATTTTTCCCATTGGGCATGATTGTAGGCCAAATTTGTGCGCCAATTTCGGGTTTAGGGCGCTCAAGCCAGCTTTAGGTCGAATTGTAGGATGGTTAATAGTCAAGTTCATGAGAGAGCTTGGAAGCTCATAACTTTTTGAGTTTTTACCCAAATTGAGCCCAGAAAGAGGTTGCTTAGGGGGTTTTGGATGTCATGAATCCATTGGTAACCTCTAATTTCTAATTTGAGCACATATACAAAGTCTTTTTGCAGGTTTGAGACAAAAAGGTGCATGGATCAGTTAGGGTTTGGAAGCTGTTCTGGGATGTATTTGGGCATGGAGAAGACCTTGTAGGGGTATTCTCACTTCCAGAAAGTTATTACAACAAATGTAACCAGCAGGGTTCAGCTTAGGTTCAGCTTCCCTTAACATAAAGTTTTGATTATGTGCTTCAATGTGGAATTGAAGGGTTCACATGATGTTTTTAGCTCATTTCAGTTGAAGTATGTCATCTTTGAAGGAGATGTTTTGAGTTTATATTGTTGTGAGAGTTCTTTGTAGGATAACATTACCTTGTAGGGGTAATAGCCACTTATTTACCTGCAACAAATGTTTATGTACTTCATTTTTTATATTGAATATATGAGAGGTCTAGTCATGTTGACAGGCCCGGAGATGTAGCCGAGGAGGGGTGAACTCAATCAACAAACCTTTGTCTTTCTCTTCTCTATGCCTTCATGGATTATGTGTGCTATGTTCATTATGTCCAGTTACATATGAAGACAAATTCATGTTTGAAGATACATTGAATAAACATATTGTTTCAAGACCCATTTTAACCTTGCAAAACATTAACACAGTCCTAAGTTTTGTTTTATTTGATTTTGGAAAAGAGGAAGAAATAACCTAATCCAATTTCAGATCAGTTTGGTATCAGAGCATTAGTTGATGGGAAGCAAAAAGAATCTCCTAGAGCTAGATAAGTAGAATTTGGATCTTCGGATGGAGAACATAGAATTGAGAAGGATGTTGAAGATAGTTAAAGAGGAGAAGAGACACATGCGCTTTGTATTGTAGCAAGTCCTTGATGAGCAAGTTGCAGAAAGCTCTACTCCTGCACCAACAAGGGAAACCTCCAGAATGAGGCGTGTGTGTGTTCATGGTTCAAATAGTGGTTTGGACCATATGTGGAAGATGTTGCATGTACATTTTTCAAACATCTTCAAGAAGCACACCATATGCCAACAGATAAGAGTGGGTGGCTAGAGTCATCTACAAGTTGCTCATCATCATCATCATCAAAAGTTGAAAGGATGCATCACAAGTTTAAAGTGGTAATTAGTATCTCAAGTTCCACTCCTTCTGTTTTCATGCATAACAACTCTTTTGCAGCATTCAAGCAACATAGTGAGGGCATAGGTATGAAGTTTCTTTCCAATATGGGATGGAAGGTGGAGGTCTTAGCAAAAATGATCAAGGTATTACCAATCTGATTATGGTTGAGGAAAGACCAAAGTAGCAAGGGTTGGGATATAGTTGAAAAGAGTTTGGAGAATGCTCCAAATAGCTTGAGGTACACCAAATACCTGAGCATGATATTTCACCACCTTGTGACAACTATCGAAGTTGCAACTCTAGAGACAGATATAACTCTCAAGAGTGTTTTCCAATGCATCAAAATTTGAATACTTGTGGAATAAGTACCCTTGTACATTTTGTGATGCTTTGGACCATTGCGTGGTTGTATGTGAGCAACATGTGTTAATGGTTAAATGAATCAACCAAATTTTGGGCATTAAGCATAATGACTTTCTTTTGCATGAGATAAATTCTATGCCAGCAAGCAAGAAGTTTTTATGTGCTCATTACAAAGTGCATGGACATGATATTGAACGATGTTGGAAGTTGCATCTAGAACTTCGTTCAAAGAAAGGTAAAGAGATTATGCTGCATAATGCAAGGGAAACAAAAGGTGGCAAAGAGGACTCTCCACAATCCTAAGCAACCTTCAAGACAAGAAGATGCAAGAAGAGAACCCATGAGCCTAGGAGAGCCAAAGTTTGGGTACACTTATTGTGAAGTTGTTTTGTAAAATTTTGTAAATATTGCTGCCATTACTTGTTTAGGTACTTTTGTAAAGTGAACATTATAGTCACTATGTTCAACAAGTAGATTTTTTCATTGATGTATGTATTGACTTGTTAGAAGTCCACATGTTCAAGGAATTTTGTGAATGTACAAGATTGTCGTTCAAATTTGTCTACAAATTGTCATATCATCACTGATACAAGTATTTAATTTGAAACTTGAGTTAATTGAATCTTTCTTTTTAAGATTATATAATATGACTATGTATTGTAGGTAAGGTCAATCATATCATGGAAAATTTTACAGCAGTAGAATTTATATGTACAAGCTCAGCTTGAAGACGTTAAAGAAAATTTATTTTGTTTCTGATTTCCAAGATGGAGTCAAGTTTGTCTTCAACTGTTTAAACTTCAAGATGAAGTGTTTTTGGAGCCGTACAAAGATGAGCTTAAAGAGAATGTTCAGATTCCACTCATTAGTATTTTGTTCCTGCAACAATGATAAGAATGTTGGCTCAATTCTTAACAGGACAACAGGTCTTCATGAGGATGATAAGTGAAGTGCCTTGATTGGGGCTTGAAGGGCACCAATTGAAAATTTTGCAGTTTGGATTGAGTTTTTGGGTATTTTTTAGTTCCAACCTCTTTATATTGACTAGGGAAGTAAACTTTTGGAGTCCAAAAGTTCCTAGTGGGGAGGTGTGATCAGGTGATCAAATTTACGCTCGAAAATAAAATTACCCAGAACTTGTTGAAACCAGTGCCAAATCAATGTTCCTGTCATTTTGAATCCAACGACATTCCTTTCACCTCAATCTAACACTGGATGATCAAGTTATCATCCACTAACTGTTTTCCCAAACAGGTAAAAAAAATTACAGGTGAGAGGCTGATTGTGCATTTTTGGTCCAATGGCATGCTATCACTTGGTCACTCTAGATTGGTCCAAAAATACTAGATTCTGATTGGTTCAATTTTTTTTTATTATTTTAATGGGTTGACTGTATTTTTATGGCTCCAGTGTGTGGAAGCCACGTGGGCCAATGAATGGTTACCACGTGGCCTCCAGGTGGCATTGTAAAATTTTGGTTGAAGGGTCGAAGGACCGCACCGGGGGTTGAACACATAATCTCTACCCAAGCATCAAAAATCTTCATCGTTGCACCTTATCATGTGACTTAACCATATTAAGTCTCAACCTTTATTTAAGTTTTATGTGCAATTGTGTTTGGAGTTAGGGTCGGGGCTAAGCCCCAGCCCTAGTCCCCACGCCCAAGAACCAAGGGGTGGGACCAAGGGCCAGAGCTTAGCCCCAGCCCTAATTCATAGGCCCGTCCACATATAATCGTAGGCGGGAGGCTAATGGAGGGTCCATCTCTGGGTCACATACGCCCATATAACCGCAGCGGACCTAAGCAGAGGGGGCCAACCCCAAGCCACATGGCCAACGCACATGACCACTTCCCAGTAGTTTGGCACGCGCATAGATTTGTAGGCTCAGGCTCGGGTTCTATGGTGCCGATATGACAAACTCCAGTTTTGTTGGGGGCTAACCCGATGGGAGTAGGCAGTTAGCCCCAACCCTTGAGCACGTGCCCCCATACTACCATAATTTTCCGAATTTTAGGGGTTAGACAACATTTAAAGTGTTTGACAATTTCACCTGTCAAGCGTCATTATAGGCCAAATTTGCGCGTCGGTTCTGGGTTTGGGGCACTCAAGCTAGGTTTAGGTCGAATTGTAGGATGGTTAACAGTCAAGTTCATGAGAGAGCTTGGAAGCTCATAACATTTTGAGTTTTATCCAAATTGAGCTCGGAAAGAGGTTACTTAGGGCTTTTTAGATGTCCTAAATCCATTGGTAACCTCTAATTTCTTATTTAAGCACATCTACATAGTATTTTTGCAGGTTTGAGACAAAAGGTGTATGGATCAATCAGGGTTTGGAAATAATTTTGGGAGGTATTTGGGCATGGAGAAGACCTTGTAGGGGTATTCTCACTTCCAGAAAGGTATTGCAGCAACTGTAGCCAGCATGGTTCAACTCAGATTCAACTTCCCTTAACAAGAAGTTTTGATTATGTGCTTCAATGTAGAAGTGAAGGGTTCACATGATGTTTTTAGCTTATTTCAATTGAAGTATGTCATCTTTGAAGGAGATGTTTTGAGTTGCTGCTGTTGTGAGAGTTCTTTGTAGGAGAATATTACCTTGTAGGGGTAATAACCACTTATTTCCCTGCAACAAATGTTTATGTACTTCATTTTTTATATTGAATATATGAGAGGTCTAGTCATGTTGACAGGCCCGAAGATGTAGCCCAAGAGGAGTGAACTCCACCAAGAAGCCTTTGTCTTGCTCTTCTTTATGCCTTCATGGATTATGTGTGTTATGTTCATTATGTTCAGTTACATATGAAGACTAATTCATGTTTGAAGAGAAATTGAATAAACCTGTTGTTTCAAGACCCATTTTTAACCTCGTAAAACGTTGACACAGTCCTAGGTTTTGTTTTATTTGATTTTGGAAAAGAGGAAGAAAACACCTTATCCAATTTTAAATCATAGATGATGTTCCTATTTTGGTGACAGATGTCTACAGATGATATTTGTGTCTTTATGGAAGAAGATGTTCTTGTCATGGTGATAGATTCCTACCTTGGTGGAAGATAATATTATGAAATATTGAAGTCTTTGATTAAGTAAACTTCAGGATGATGTTCATCGACATGGGGAAGTATGTCAAGACGCAAATCAATAAAAAATAACAAATTGCGCAAATAGAAAATAAATAAAGACATAAGGAAAGGCAATTCAAGATAAAAGGTAATTATGACAAGTGGAATCTTGGGATAAAGTCCTTTATGATGGAAGAAATCTATATAAGAAAGGGGGAAGTAAGAAGATAGGCATCTTTTTTAGTGAGAGGAAATACCTTGTAATTTTGGCAATGATAAGTTGAGGCTCCAAAGTGGTCGATTGTTTTTTTTTTTCTCGATAAAGGCTAATTCTATTAAGTAAAATATAGTACAATCAAGAGAAGCAAGAGACCGGCTGACCGGAAATGATGCATCCATCAACCTCGGTCCCGGATGAAAGATTCAATCTCAGAGCTACATCAGATAACTTGAGAGCATAGACTGACTAACTGACTTTTACCCCATAGGGGCAGAAACTACAACACAGTGTTTTTTCCCTTTCTTTTTGTTGACTTTTGTCCAGCCATCATGGGGAGAATGAGCTAAAACAACTTGAAGACTGGAATTCTCTATCTTCGGGAACTCCTTTTCTGATTCAGAAGAGGAAGTCTCATGGGCGCGTTTCTGGGAGATTGCTGAGACATGGGAGAGCCCCTTAGTATCTATGGGCGGATCCATCGGCTGAGGCGCCTGGTCCGGTTCTGAATCGCTTTCCTCATCCTCTGAACTTGGGGAGCTAGAGCTCCCTGCTGGCGGCGGAGGACAGGGAGCCCAACGCTTGGGTTTGGTTTTTGCGAAGATGCCCTTTTTCGTTCTTGTTGTCAGCGATGGGCAGGAGTTCTGCAGGTGCCCTGTTAGGTGACAATGGCGACATCGGAAGGCAGTTTTTTCGTAATCTAGAAACTGGGTCCAAACAATGTCATTGATCTTGAGATTGATTTGCTCTGGCAGTCCCTTGCTTAGATCAAGCTCCACACATATTCTGGCATATGTATAGAGACCTTGCTGTTCCCTCTCATAATTTCCCATTAAAAAGCAGCCTAAGGTGTTTCCAATTTGCCTGTATACTTCTGTGCGCCACAGGTGTATTGGGAGATTTGGAAGTCTGATCCAGACAGGGGCTTTAGTGATGACTGCAGAAGCTGGGTCAAAGTCTGGGAACCATGGAGTTAAGAAGAGGCTTGCTGAACCCATGAACCAAGGGCCTTCTTCTAAGGCCTTTTCGTAGTGCTCGGGATTATCGAACAGCACTATGAAATATCCCTTTGCACAGAAATAAACCTTGCAGCAGTGAGTCCAGTTGTCATTGATCCAGTCATAAAGATCCTTTGAGCGTGGCCAGAGCCCATTGAATCTGCAGATGATGGCCCTTTCAGCGAATTTTTGGGTGTCATCTGCAAGGTCAGAGTAGGAGATCTCAACAGAGGGAACCTCCTCCAATTTGTCAACCAAAAAAGGCTTGGGTTTGGGGGGTTCAGGGGATGCGAGTATCTCAGAGCGGACTGCAGCTTTGTAGGAGTATGGAGGAGCAGAAGAGGATTGACCAGCAGCTCCACCTCTCAAGCGAAAGGAAAACACTAAAGAGCTGTTGTTTGTTATGTTGTAAAAAGAGAGAGGAAGAGGATCATCGAGCTATTTACCTTGGAAAATAAGTCTCTGTAGGGCTGAGGGGATCCCAAGTCTGTGCTCCAGGTTTGCTTTGAGGTTTTGCACCAGATCTGTAGGGTTTACCCATTGCAGAATGGTCTTGCCAAAGATCTGTGCTATTTGAACCTGAAAGGGGGCAGAGGAAATTTCAAAAGATTTCTGGAGCAGCACTGGGCCAGAATCTTTTGAGACTCCCATCTCTTGACGCATAGAGGGCAGCAGGAGGGAAGAAATCTTCTGCTTAAGGTCTCTTTTACTCCAACTCGGATCCGCTGCATAGGGAAAGGCGTCCGAACTATAGAGAGGCCCCTGAACAGGGGAGGAGCCAGAGCTGCCATGGCTTTGCGCGTCTATGCTCAGCGCATGGAAGTTCGTCTCTTCCTTCGGCTCAACCTTCGCTTGGAGCTTCAACTCGAGTTCTCGTCTCCGATAGATCCTGAATCGAGCCTCCCTTTCAGCGGCAAATCCACGCAGAGGCCAAGCGGCGGCCGAGGACAAGGAGGCGACGGCGGCGGCAGCTTCGCAGTTAGGGTTCGGCTCCGGCTCCAGATCTCTGCTCAACGCTTGCTTCTCAAGTGATGAGGAATGCTCCGGCCTTCTGATCTGGATTGGATCTTCCCCTTCAACGGCAGAGAGCCGATGCCAAACGGAGGCCGAGGGCGCAGAGGCGGCGGCGGCTGTAGGGTTCAGTTGTTTTTCAACAACATCGCACACGTTCACAGTCCCGATATAGAATATGGTGAGCTGGGCGGTGGATGGTTCGCCGGGGTGTGCTGTGTGAGCAGATCTGCAAATGGCAGTATTGCCAAAGGTTGTTGCAATATTCGGTTCGGCTGTAGGGTTCGAACCGTGGGCCGTGCTCTGGGGAAACGATTCCTTCATTATTCTTGATGCGGCCAACCCTGCGTCTGGAAGAGAAAGTGGTCGATTGTTGAGTTGAGCCTGTGACTTAGAGAAAAATAGTCCCATACCTTTATTATGGAGTTGTTAAAATAGTAAGAAAAAATTTACCTACAAATCAATTTAACAATTTATTTTTAAAAACATAAAATAAAACCATTAATATTGACAAATTTAATTTTATATGTAAGTTTTTATTATAAATAATAAACAATAATGCCATCTATATTAAAATTAAACTAATATATTAAATCATTTTATTCTTAATTAAAAATCTTATACAATAAAATCACATAACACAAAATATTATTCCAAACTTACTCTAATATTATCATCATTCTAAGGATTTGGAGGTTTGTCTTTCTCGAATAAATAGAATTTTTTGAGGTTGTGAAACTTGAATACATAGAAAAATTTTGATCCAAGAAACCTGAACTTGTAAGCAAAGATGGTTCCAAAAAGGATATTAAGGCAATAACACTCAAGGAAAATCTCCATGAAAGTGAAAGAAATACACGATAACTTTCGATTAATAAAATTAATTTTTTTCTTTAAAAAACAATATAATCGGTTTTCAATATTTTTAAAAATAGGGATGTTATTATATTAATTTTAAATTTATATATATTTGTTGAAAGGTTTTAAAGACATTTTTTAGTATTTCAAAAAAATTGGGCAAACGTCTAGCCGTGCTAAGGGCTATTGTTGCTGACACTAAATGCTATCATTAAGTGATTTTAATGACTTAGATATTTTTAAGTCTTAACTAATCAGAGCACATATTAAATAAGTTAATCATCTCAAAACTCACATAACTTAACAAACAAAAAACAATCATATATATTTAATCATTTAAAATATCCAAATAACATTAACCAAACAACTTAAGAAAATAGAAACTAAAATATTTTAAAATAAAATATGTATAAATCTAATTTATTTTAAATAAAACAATATACATTATCAAGAATACTTCCGAGTTGCTACGACTAAAATATGGTTAATTTATTTTATTTTAAATAAAAGTTTTTAGAATATTAAACGGATTACTTAAATAGTTGTTAAAAGATTTTTATTTTTTATTTTTTATTTTCTTATATAACTTATTTTTTTTAAGTATGAACATTTTTAACATATATGTTAAAAATTTAGTTTAGTGAGGGGAGGTTGAGTAAAGTTATTATAAAATGTGTTTATGGTAAAATTGATTTATTAGGGAAAAAAACGAAAGAAATGAAACATAAAATAAAGTTAATTGTATGGTTTAACAATAAATTCAAATTTGTTATTAGAGAAGTTAAAGAATAAAATTTTAGGGTTTGAAATTTAACGGTAGAAAATGGAAGATAGGATATAAGAAAGGGAAATAAAAAATAATCAATAGTTGAAAAAAATTGTATTTTAAGAGACGGAATTAGAGTTAAAAGAAAAAATAAATAATAATTTGGCCCCAAGTAGTATAGAAAATAAATTAGGCATGAAATTCATCAAAGAAGAAATGAACAAGCTAATTGATTGAGATCATAAGCTTAATAAAATAGCCTTTAATTACGTCGATAGGGGTTCTCTTTGCTGGCTTGGGGTGGGCAAACATTATTCACCCCAGGCAATGGGAAAGCTTAAATTTCGCCCTTCCAACCAATAAAATCTTGTCATGTGTTTGTCCCTCTAACCAATGAAAATTTGTCATTTTTCCAAATTACTTTCAATATTGTTTTCTCCTACCTGCTTGTTTCTGCGGCTCTTTACGACATCCTCTGCCCTGTTTTCACGCCTTCTACTCCTCTCTGGAAGGTTCCAATGCTTGTTCAGAGACTCTTAGACCCTCGCAGACTTTTTCAAGTATCCCGATCATAGATGTTTTGCCCTATATATGTAGGAGGCTCTCAGGTTCCGAGCGCATATTCTTTAGCCTCCCATCAGAACAGACCCCGTACAGAGGATCACAACATTTTTCAGGGTACTACTTTTAGATAGGGGCACAAAGAAAATGATTGATACCATTGCATAACTAGACTCTAGACCAGTGAGGATCTATGGGACCTCACCCCGCCACACGAGACCTCAACAGTGAAACCGTCTCAGATTTGTCCCTGGGAGATGGACTAGGTCTTGTAGACCTCAACAATGCACAAAATCCCCCAGACAACGAGTTAGTGGACAGTCTGCACCTCCCACTGGCCCTTCATCAGGCCAACAAACTTTGTGAAATTCTTTTCAATGTTCTTCAATCAGCCTCAGATGTTAGGAGAGATGGTTCTGATCCTCAGACCCATTAGCCCCTGGATCTTCTCTGTCATGGCATTCCATACATTGTATCTTTTATGTTCCTATATTGTACCTTTTATATTCATGCATTGTATTTTTTATAGGAGACCGTTTGGTTCTCCCGCATTTTATGGACATCATTGTACTCAACAACCCCTTTGACCTACTTTGTGGTCATTAGTTGGACATAAATATAATTATCTTATCTCTAGCAAGTTGTACCCTTCTCCTCCCCACTTGTCAGTTTATCCCCGTCCGCCATACCATACCTCCAACATTGAATTATTGCACTAAGCATAGGGTATTCGTTGTAGGTGCCACATGAAACAATGGAAAACGGATTGTAACCTAACTCTTATCCAAAGGATTCAATATCAGGGCTGGTGTCTACGATGTGGACAGTGCCAAGAACATGGTGTTTCTTAACTGAGTGAAGCAATGGGCAATGCTGAAGTCGTCATCTATGCAACGGGGTTCCACTCTTTTTTGGATTTTTGGCTCCTTTTTTTATGCATGCCAGAGTTTACAACTCTATCGTTTTTACAGCTTTTAGCTAATGAAGCGTGGATGTGTAAGCATTGTAAAACATTGAAATACCTAGGTTCCTCTTCTCCCCATCGATTACCTATGTCTTCACTATTGCAGAGCTTTGACACTAGCGCCAAGCATAAGGTTCAGATTTTTTTCATCATAAGCCTTGGATTCCCAATTTCCCATTACTCTTTCTTAGAATTGTGACTGATAGGTTTAGCAATCTCAGTGTTTGGGTATTTGGGTCCTCAACAAACTGTTGATTCATTGTGTGAAAAGGAAGTGGGTTTAATCAAGCACGTCTTCTGCAGGATAGAATTTGGGGGGGGTTTTCATCGGATTTGGGCACCTGCGATTGTTTGGCATGCTCGGGAAAATTTCCCTGTTCTTTTCCTTGAGGAACCCAAATACCTCTTTTGTGACATATTTTTTATTGTTTGGCATTCTGGGAAAAACTGCCCCCATTATTTTCCTTGAGGGCCCAAATACCCCTTTTGTGATACATTTTCGATCTATAAAAATGACCTACTCCCATTATCAGTTCTTTGTTTCTTGAAACCCTTTGCTTCCCTGCCATGGTCATCTCTCCTCCTATTGCTGCAGTAATCTCTTCCTCTGATATCAGCTACAGAGGACTTAGAGGCTTACTATGAAATGCTACAGTTTTACTGCTAGGGTTCGGGATTTAAAAAAGGTTTGGTGCACTTGGTTTGGTAATGAAAACATGTGTAGAAAGTAGTGCTTTTCTTTATATGCCAATTTTGGTCCCTTGGATCCTAATATAACATGCGTTGAGTTTTCAGGAGAAAATGACCTTGCCTCCAAAGAAAAAAGAAGACCAAAAAGTCTTGGATGTTGAAGTCCTAAAGGATTTATAATTTGTTCCTGAGATGAAGCAGTATTTGGCTGCGAGGTTTAGTTTGAGATTAGAAATGAAGCCACATGGTGTAAGTTTCCCAAGCAGCGTGAATACAATATACCCCACTACTAAATTTTCAGCATATAAACAGGTAAATATACAAATAATGCAAATCTAAATTGTGTCATAAATTTCCTTGTTGTTTTGAGTCAAATGCATTAAAAGATGTCTTGGTTTCAGTAAATAAATGACACCTTTTCAAGTGCATGTAGCACAAACAACTCACTATATAATTTCCAAGACTTTCTGGTGTAAAAGTGATGATTATGTTCTGAACTTAGAATACCCGTGAAAACAAAAATAGCAACCCAAATCTAAAGCCCTAAGACCAACATACAAGTACATAGATGAATGTTGTTATGTAGATGAAAACCAATTCTTTTAAGCATTTTGTAAAATAATTTTCATTCAAACACATAACAACTTCAGATATAAATTTCGAGTCATAATTAAGAGAGGATTGTGATTTCCAAACATTAAGAAAAATTCACAATTGTTTACTATCTATCTATAGTCATCATCAAAAGAATAAAGCTAAGTCTATTATGCATGTACAAGGAAATTCATTTAGAAATTTCATAAAAAATTATGTCTCTTGTTCAACCAATTAGGGCCAGTTTGTACTAGTTAGGTACCAGTCTGGTCAGCAGGCTGGTTCAATACCATGCCCAGTCCAAAGGGTGACCAGTTCTGATTCAGACAGGGCCTACATATGAAAAAGCATTCAAACAATTACATTGCTTTCTGATGTTGAATAATAAGACCCTAGTGTCTGTTTCTAGTCATACAAACCACTAGAACACTTTCATGATAAAGATAGGATAAACACCTAGTGGGGTCTACCAAAAATTTTCTAGACCTAAAGCTAAATTACTGGCACTTTTCATTGTCTGAGATTGAGAAAGGGAAGAAAAAACGCAAACACTGAAATTTCAAATTGTAAACAATGAAAACACATGGAAAGTTTTACTTCTACTGTCATTTCAGTGATCACTAAACAGCCTCCTCCAATCTCTTAAGAAGACCCTCAAGTTTGTCCAAGACTTGTTAGTGATTGTCCTGCCATATCTCTCAACATGGTTCTCAAAGGTAGAGAGTGCAATATTGATATGGAAATATGCATGGGTAATGAAATTTCTTGAAATAAAGATGCACATTCAGCACCCAAAATGATCAAGAGCTCAAAATTTGCCAAAAATTCAAAGTGTTAGAATCTTAATAAGCTTAGCTTCAGATCGAAGACCTTGTAATTCTGAATCCAACAGTTTGAACATAACTCATATCCGAGCTCGTATGTAAAAGTTAAAGCAAGTCAAAGTTCAGGGTTGACTTGATGACATGGCAAGATTGGATGACATGGCAAAACCTTTCAACAAATGAGGAGGCGCCAAGTGGTAGGCTGACATTGGCCCCCGCATATCACATATCGGAGCAAAAGGCAGGTCGTCGTTAAAGAATCGACCCTGTTGCAGAGCAAGTTGCGATGAAATGCGATCGTAATTACATATCACATAATGTTAAGAATCAGCCCCCGACACAGTGAGGGTTGCAAGGTGATATATCACAATCGCATATCGCACCTGGTACCTACCGATATATATATGTCACCGCCGATTGAAATTTGCGATGGGGAACTTCCAAGCCCGATATTATTATATGTTGTATTTTATAACCCTGGCGGGTTCGCTGCGATGGACTTTGATATCCGCCGAGGGAAAGTGCCAATTGCGATAGGACAGCCGGATGCGATGTTTTATGCATTGACATTTATAATCCCGGTGGGTTCGTGTTATCGTAGAACGCAAGTTGGTTTGATACACCGAAGGTTTAAGCGCCAATTGTGTGCAATGGGGTTACTGGATGCAATATGTTATATGTTGTATTTAATAATCCCAACGAGTCCGCAAAGCACCTGATGTAAGGGTCTGTACACCGATGGACTTCGCTAATTACGATATTCGACAAGGCTATGGAACTATAGCCTTTTCCATCAGGCACCACTTTGCATGTGACCACTCGTCCCTTAACCGCGAGATAGGCGGGAATGATGGCGGAACCGCTGATTTCGGCGGAACTGCCAGTTTTAACTACGATAATGAATTTAACTGGCAGTAAGCCAGATTTGGAGGAGAAAATTGTGGAAAGACTGGCAGAAGTCATAACTAAGGCAATTTTCGACCAAATGGGATGCAAAAAGAGGCTAGATTGCCATTTTTGGACATTCTAAACTCATTGGAACATGTTTCAGGAGCAAAGGAGCACTTCTGGATATGATTTTTGTAAAGTGAAGCCTATGGGTGCCCTGGTCAACCAGAGTGTTGATTCAGTTTATGGAGGAGTATGAAGGTGGAGATGACCTTGCAGGGGTCTTCCAGCCTCCATGTACTTTCTGAAGCATCCATTACAATAGTGTTGTAGCTTTATTTATTCTTTGCTCTATATGTGTTTGGAGAAAGAGACTTGTTTAAGTACTTCAAGTGGATTGTAGTACTGTTTATGCTCTTGGAAGTTGTAGTATGAGGTCTTGATTTGAGATCCCTTAGCTTGCTGATTGTTTCATGATTAACTGTAGGTGGTCATTTGTTTAGAGTGAGAGTTATTTGCAAAAGAATGTTTCCTTGAAGGGGAAACTAGCCACTCTTTTTGTCAGCACACTTATGTACTCTTTACCATTGAAGAATTTTGAGCATAATGAGAAGGGGTCATGCCTTTAGAGCTGATCCAAGGAGATGTAGCCCAGGAGGGGTGAACTCCTTTATCAATGGCTGGTGTATTATTATTTGATGCATGCTTCCATTCAGTGTTTTGGTTTCATGTTTTAAGTTTTCTTCATGAAACTAACTTAAGTAAAAACACATAAAATTCATGCTTTTACTTGCTATTTTGGAGTCAAACCTCAAGCACATTTTTTTTATTCTGATGAGGGGAATTAGCACAACATTACTAATATCTCCCAATTCAGATCAGGTTGGTATAGGAGCTATGGTTTGCTTTGTGCAAGGAGGAATTGACCGTTGTTTGAAAGTGAATGTGTTTTGAAGCTCATTGAGGAGAAGGTTTTGGAAAGGAGAGAAAGACTGTTACAATCTCTACCACCAAGTTCTACCTCAAATTGCAGTAGAATCTTCAAGAAAAGCATGTCCCAAGGAGGAGAGCCTGCAAGAATTTTAGAGGATGTGAAGGCTTTTAGAAAGGCTTTCTTAGACATGGTAGAAATGGTGAAAGTCCTCTATGAAGAGAGGAATACCAAATTGCAAGGTGAACTCTCTAGACCTCCAAGAGGAGAATTTTCTCCAAGGGAAGAAGGTAACAAGAATGGTGATAAACCACCATCTTCTGCATAATCTTCATGTTTTTCTACAACTATTATGCAAGATGCTAGTGTAGAAATTCCCTCTGAGAAGGTAGATGGACAAGTTTGTACCTTTTTTCCACATGATGTGGAAGATGAGGTTCTATTAGCACCCAAATCCAAGGAGCTGAAAGAAGAGAGTCGAAGAGTCCAAGACGACACATCTCGAATCAAAAGGGAAATCGAAAGATGAAGCAAATGGTAAGAATTCACATGCTTCTTCCTTATGTGAAATTGTTGATGGTAATTCATTTGCAGACTTTGAAAAACATAGTAAAGGCATTGGATCCAAGCTCTTGACCAAGATGGGTTACAAGGGAGGAGGCCTTGGAGTAAACCAGCAAGGCATTAAAAATCTAAATGAGGCCAAGGAGAGGCCTAAATATGAAGGCTTAGTCTATGTTGCAAAAGAAGAGTGGTCTTCTAGCGACAGTTCATAGATATCGTGTTCCTTTTTCCATAAGAAAGGGTACGAGGAGGCAAGATGTTGGAAGTTGCATCCAGAAATGGTTCCTGCTTGGTTCCTCAAGCGTAAGGAGGACTTATAGTGCAAAACGTATCCAAAGAGAAATGTAAAAGTTGAAGAAGAAGTAAAGTTGAGTTCTTCTTTCCACGCAAGTTCCTCATGCAGGAAGTGTAAGCCAGAGGACAACAAACAAAGGTATAATCGTTCTGTTAATTCGAATGTTGTTAATTTGAATGTTATTCATGATGGAAAACAACATGAAAATTTGAATAACATGTTGAGAAAAATGTTTCCATGCACCTGTTGTAGAGGCTAAAACCACCCTCCAAAATTTTGCCTTAGCTTCGTTTTGGAGCCTCCCTACCAACCTTTCATAGCAGCGTGTTTTTCCTTGTAAAGTACACAAGCTTCATTGATTTTATTTCAAAATTACAGCATGTCCATCAAAGCTTGTTGCATTCCCCTCATAGGTTGTTTCACCGAACTTGGTCCACTTGCAGGTTGAGAAACTCCCTCAAGAAATTGTGCGATTGTGGAGGGGAACCAGCCTTCCCTCCATAAATTGCTCAAGTTTTTCTAGCAGTCTGTTGGGCTCCAGAATTGCACAAATCTGCCAGTCAAGCTTCACTGAGAAAATTGTGCAATTCCTCCCAGCAAGGCTTCTCAGCCCATAAATTACGCAATTTTGAGCAGTTGTCAGCTCCTCTGCTAAAAAATTGCACAATCCCTCTAGGCAGCTAGCCCAACTCCCTCCCAGAAATGTGCATCTTTTCTCCTCAGCTGAGCAGACTATTGCATGTACAGTTGGATTGATCGTTCCACTCGGGACCAAGAAAACTTGACTTGCATGCATGAGATGCTTTTTCCCTGAATAGCACAAAGCAACATGCAAAAGCATCCATATATTTTAGGGAGCTATTTTTAGCAACTGGAGGTTACATGCAAAGATCATTTTAGAATCTTTCCTCCAACTCCAAGTGTCGCTTTTTCCTAGATTTGTGTCATGCGCGTCATGAACCTAAACTTATTTATTTGATGCTTTAGAGCTCACTCATTCACATTGATCTTGGAGCTGTGACATCCCACAGCACATCCAAGAGTCTTCGACAGATCCAACTCAGTTATTTACGGGTAAGTTGTCTTAACTTGTCTTTTGCAGAATTTATGTCGTTTTTTGTGTTTTTTCTTGTGTGAGTGTTGTTTGTTTGATTTCTATAAACGCTTGTTGTCGTTTACATGCATACTAGCATCGTTTCAGTTTTCGTTAGCATCTCACTGTTGTCGGATGCATGAAACTATTTTGCACGAACAGTCGCTGATTCAGCGAGTCACTCCACCCACATGCATGTTGTTGCATTTTCTGAATCTTTCATTCACTATTTGCATGCATGATCATTCACTCCTGTTTACACTGAGTATCGTTATGCATTCGCATTGACATTTTCTTTCAGTTGCCTGTCGGCGGGTCTGGGCAGCCTTGGCCCGAACTCTGCCTCACCAAGACAGCATTGTGCAATCCTGAGAAGGAAGGATCTGTCTTCCCCTAAGGAAATGTGCATTTCTACCCAGTGATTTTCCTCTAGTATTTCCTTGCAAAATTCTGAGGGACAGTGACTGTTGGCCCAGAAAATTATGCAACGCAGTCACTGGGCCTGCAACCATTACCAGCTGAAATTTCACATTGCGCAGTTCCAGCAGCTAGTAGGCTAGCTTGGATTGCACTTTACGCAATTCCAGCAGCTAGCCAGCCTCCCCAAACAGCCCAGACTACCTTTTGCGCAGTTCTAGCAGCTAGTCTCCCAACCTCCCAGAAAATATTACACAATCCTTTCCAGTGAATCCCCATGTATGTTGCATATCGTTCCTCAAATTTGATTTGGTTTTCACTGACAAATTTCTTGCCATGCATGTCGCTTTGTGTCCATATATAGTAGGTGTTCATCTGCCTCTTAGCAGTTTAAGATCAATGGCCTCCAAGAGAGCAGGATCCAAGGACATTGATGGAAGTGAAACTGGAGCAGCAGTTGAGCAAGTGTCTGCAAGTCTACCAATCTATGAGGATACCAAGCTGATTGTAGATAAGGACATCAAGTTGAAATGGTAAGAGGTCAATGATGCATTTGTAGGCACATTTGGGGAAGACCTTGAAGACCGCCAAGTCTATGTGAACATCCACAAGTCTAGATTGTATCGGATTGCATGCAGATATCACGTTCTCCCATGCGCGAACATGATACATTGCATTGTCTCGCACACTGATCCTGAGACGATGACATTGAGCAGTGTCAGCGGGACAAAGATCGCTACCTTCAGGGCACAACATTATGATGAGATGTATCAGATGTCGAAACCGACGATCATCATGGAGACTCCCTTCATCATACCCAACAACAGCGCCAACTCCAGAGACATTTTGAAGAACTGGGTGAAGGAGCCGACCAATTTCAGGATGACACCCAACCAGGTCTACAAGATGAAGATACTGCAGAAGGTGTATCACTACTTGGTCATCTTTGCATGTCAACTATATATCCAAGAAAGCACAGAAACCTTCCCACAGAGTTGGGTGATCGCATTGGACCAACTAGCTAGAGAAGGAAAAGCATGCAACTGGTCCGACATGTTGGCTCATCAACTGACGGAACAGGTAATAAGGGCTCGAAAGCCACCCAAAGGTATGAAAGCATAAATCTACATGTCCACTTACATCTTGGATGCAATCTGTGCCCGTCAAGAGTTCCCTAGCTTGAAGTGGGCATGGACGTTGGTGGAGACTGCTGTGAACACTTATTATAAGATGTTATCTGAATGCAACTTCAGAGGAGTTATCACACAACTGCCCAATCATTTTGTCACCTCAGTTTACAAGATGATATTCGAGCAGGATCCACCCTGCATCTTGAAGGCAACAATGGAGGCACTAATCAACATAGTGTCACACGGAATTTGTCAAGGGTGCGGACACGACTGACCTTCCTAGAAGTCTAAGACGTTCTAATGACAAACAAGACAAAATGGAGTGATCTTTCTCTAAATACACCTTTTACAACATGAAAACTACAAGTGTTCAGGCTTACCTTATTCCAAAACGCTGTTGTTGAAGTCCGTTCTTGACGATCCAGATGAGCTCCTCTTTCAAGTCAATTCCTGCAACCACAAACAATCAAACAATTACCAAGCACTTGCATTTCATATAATAAAACATATATTCAACATGCAGACCAAGGAACACATGAAATAACTCATTAACACAAGCTATTGAGAAAAATAAACCAGTTTGTATTAATAACGAAACAAAGAAACTCTTACAACCTGGCCTTGGTGTTGTGCAAGTTCCTCCCAGGGTCCATCAAGTGTTTTCCCCTACTTTGACAAGGCTCACCCACTTCCAAGTAGAATCATGTAAAGACAATCTCTCCTCACAAAGGTTCTAATGGAAGACCTAAATCCTGCAGCATTTACCCAAAGAAAATGTATAGCTCCAACCTCCTCTCCTTCTGGCTCAATGCCTTTTTTTATAGTGCTGTAAAGAGGTTATTCAGGTCCACTATCAATGGGATCATCCCCCTCTATGGGTGGGATAGCTCCCTTATTGATGGGATAAGTCCCCTCTTAATAGAGATACATGAACCAACTGGAGGCGCATCCATTTCATCAAACCGACCTCTAGAATGTTCTAGAAGTAACCACAAGTAACTTTCTCAAGATAAAACTTGCACATTTTGCCTTTTTCAGGAGGACGCACCTGTCCTTTAACATACAGAGCGTCCATGGACGCAGTTTTTGTGAACATGACCTGCGTCCCCGCAGGTAAGGCTAGAGAGAACCTGCGACCCCAGAGATAAACATAGTTTTTACAAGACTTTCTCTCTTCTTTGAGTTTGAGATGGATAACAGAGGCATAGAGACTTGCCTAAGAGGGTAGCATGACTGTTGATTTGAGCCATACTAACTGTAAGTAGTCAAGGTGACATTTTTTAGTGTAACAGATTGCCCCCTAAAGTGCGAAGCCTGGAATAGATTGGTGTTTTGTAATTCTAGGAAGGGTGAAGCGCTTTATCATTTCAAGGATTGACTTGTGGATGACCTGGTTAGAACCTGCAATTTTCAACACAAAATACATGTATAAGATTATATCATCACTGAGGTAGGCATTCCCATACTCAGATTCAAAACTTTAACTAATGGACTAACTATTCTGATACAGGAATGATCTTGCAGTACATCATTTTTATAGACTTTTGTAGACACAGTATGGACGCAGCCATCTGTTTATGATTAGTCTACATAGACAATGAATACAAAACTCCTCGCAGCCTGGACGGTAGAAACTAGATCCAGGGTCTTCACTTCTACTTCCCGAATTGGTACGATTCTAACCATGTGATTAAATGATTTGATGTCGAACATGTTAGAAACCACTTGATTACCAGTCGATGATGTAAACTGTTAACAAGCGTGAGAGAGACCACCAGTAATGTCAATGGTTCTCAAAGTACCAAGCACAACCCGTGAAATGTGAATAGATGTTCTGATGTCGAACACTTCACGGAATCCTTTGATCGAAAGTCAATGATGTAAACTGTCGTCAAAGGCGAGAAACCTGCCATTGATGCATGCAGACTTCAAGGTACTGTCGATTCCTAAGTCATCTTTCTAGATAATGTGTTGATGTCGATAGAAAGCGACTCGTTGCAGGCAAGCCTACAACACGAAATCATTGTTCAAGTTGAAGAAATGTTGCTGTAAGGACTGACTCAGGGATGGTCAAATGGATGATAAGTATTTTGCAGATGAAAGTTTTGCTTGCAGACCTCTTGAACACATAACGACACAACAGATGGTTTGGTGACGAATAACTCAAAGTTGATCCCTGAACCCGGTTAAAGATTTTCAAAGTGATTTGGTCAACTGTGAGGTAAAAGATTTCCCAACCCAGGTGAAATGCAAAAGTGTCGTGTTCAAGAGTGGTAATAAAGTTTCGTTTGAGACAAAAGGTGACAAATAGGTTCATTCTTCTCTCTTTTCCCCCACCATTTCTGGCAAGTACCTCTTTATTTTTATCAAGCTTGAGGAGGATAACATATGCTTGGTTATAAGCTCATCCTTCGGACGAGTCCAACCTAGTTTAAATTCGAACCCTAGGAAGGAGTGGTTCGTTCCTGTTTGTAATTGAACAGGTCCTTTACTGTAAAAGTTTAACGAGCCCAGTATAGGAGAAACTCGGCGTTTTTCATTTTTAGAGAGTCTGAAAAACTTAAGAAAACTCCACGTTGAACTTTTTCGTAAATTTGTGTCCCGCAAGCCCGAAAAAGTATAAAATAATACCTGGGGGAACCGCTTGATCTTGCGACCAAGGAGTACTTTCATAATAGTGTCGTTGACCTGAAAAGTAAAAAGCGATCAAAGACACGTCGTTTTAGTTCCTTATCGAGTTTGAAACGACAAAAACCCGGCAATCTTTTCCTGATTTTACGGTCAGAAAAGAGCTAAAAGGGGACCGTCTTTTAATTCCGTTTTAACGAGTGTAAAAGAAACACTCGGCGATCTTTTCATGTTTTAGGAGTCAGAAAAGGGCTTAAAAGATGACTCTGATATTTTTATTAGTGAAAATTACAATTTCCCTTGAAAACCCTTTGTCCTGCACAAAAGCGACACATTACTCATACCTGTTTAAAAATAGGCAAAAATACGTCGAAAAACATCTTTTCATGGTAAAAAATGAACTCATTCACCCAAAAAACCTATAAAAAGACCTTTTACCATGTCATTTTTACCGTTTGACTTTGGAGGTTGAAAAAGGAGCTTTTGACAAGAAACTTCCCGTGGTCGCTGCGGAAAATCTGACCGTCGGAATCGAACGCCGCTTCACCCAGGTATTTTACACATCCTACTCTGCATTTCTATCCGTTTAGAATTAAGTTTTAGGTCTCTGTTTCATTTTTTGGGGGGGTTTTGGGTTTAAAATGCGCCTCTCGGCGGACGCAGGTGCCCTTCGGGTGACCTGCGTCCCCCGACTTTTTCTCACACGGGAAAATGGTCGGGGGACGCAATCCGCCTTCAGGCAAGCTGCGTCCGGACGCCCTGTGCTACAAAGCCGGGGTGCGTCCTCCGAGTAATGCGCATTTGAAAACCCCAACTCTCTCAAAAAACCACCAAATTTCTTCAAATCAGTTTCTAATTGTCTTTTTTGATATGCAGGGCATTAATCATGTTAGACTGGAGAGAGAGAGAGCACGTAGATGAAGACGAAGCTGCAATAAACCACCAGCCCTCTTTGGATGCCTTAAGAACATGCGGGTTGTATAAATATTGGACCATACCGGGCATGAGGGGCCAGGTAAGATTCTTGGAATGGCTGGTTGAGCGATGGAACGTTCAAGATCAATGTTTTTACATAGGAGGGCACCAGCTCGAGATAGAGCCCTCGGATGTATACTTTCTTACTGGCTTGCCAAACAGAGGTGAGCAACTCAATCTTGCGGGGACCAGGCCGGGTGGCCAATCCCTTGATGATCTCCGCGAGGAGTGGTGCAGACCCGGGACTCGCCATAAAAAAGGCGTAGAGATAAAACACATCGCTCTGCCGGAACTCAGAGTCATTGCGTTCACGGTCACCAGAATTTGCGGCGCGGCCGCTTTACATATTGCTTCCGGATCCCAAATGCGGATGGCAGTTGACTGTTACCAAGGCACCATCTTCAACTGGTGTGAAGCTGTGTCGGCTCATATGAAGAGCCAACTGACCAAGGCAAAGAACGGACGACTAAAGACTTTTGGATATGGGCCTATAGTCGTGAGCTTTGCCTTGGAGAGAGTTCCAATGCTGATCCCTCAGCGACTCACTATTGATGATTTGGGTCCTCGGGAGCCAAAGCTTATTCGATGGGTTGCGGTGATGGCCCGGCATCCTGACGAGGGCGCGGCAGTGGTTCGATTCTCAGACAGTTACTTTGGCTGGTTAGAGGGCCAGCTTTTTGTGATACAAGACTTTCCATATGCCGGAATGGATTTCAGAGGTGATCCGGACATGGTTCTTCCACAGGGAGAACAATGGGACGACAGAGGTACTTTTATTTTCACAAGTTTTCTAGTTATGTATTTTTTATTTTTCATATATATCGTCTCAAACTAATAGTAAAATTTTTCAAAATGCAGATGTTGGCCCACAGCGTCCAGCCAATCTCCGGCCTTATGATAGGCGACATCCAGCTGCACCGGCACCGGCCCCACAGGACGCAGCTGCAGACGTATTAGCTGAGTTGGAGCATGACCTAGATCGTCTCACGGTAGACATACCTGAGACTACTATGGATGACATTCCTATCAGGCTTCAACGTTTTGTAGTTGCAGTCCCTGGACCATTTAGGAGATTTCTGCGTAAGGTAGCCCGCGCAGTGGTGTCGTACAGAGAGCACCACCAGTGATTGACTAGTCACTTTTGAAGTCACATGTGACATTTTTGACTTTTTGTACTATCATTTTGCCGATTATAAGGTGTTTTCAACCTATGATCGAAGACGATGTATATATTTTTGGACACACTTCTATCTATATATATCACTATTACCGGCTTATCTTGTTTAACATGTATGATGAAATGTCTTTAAATTTACTTGCATGATTATTATAAATGTCTGTCCAACACTCGAGAAGCAATTGCATCTGCTAATGTATTCAGGGACCTTGGAATATGTTGATATTCAATGTAATCAAATTCACGTTCCAAGAGACGCACTCTCAAAAACAACCTTAACAACACGGGATTTCTAATGGCATAAACTCTATTAAGCTGTAATACAACAAGTTCAGAATCTAACCTCACAATCAAACGTCGAATTCCAAATGAAATAGATTCGGATAATAATTCAACCACTGCACTGTATTCTGCAATGTTATTCGTTGTTTGACCGAGGCTTACCCCATGCATAGAAACTAACTCGTCAGAGGGTGAATAGATAACCCAAGCTGCGGAAGAAATATTCCGTGTACTACGACAAGCACCATCAGCGAATCCAATGTATGTTTGGAGAGGCGTCGACATCTACAATTTCAAGAGTAAAACCAAAATAAGCCAGAATAATGACGACAAACCACACTCGCTAAGCTAAGCACACAGATTAAACTAACACACTTGCTAGCTAGAAAGAAAATCTAACCTATCTAAAAACTTCTCCATCCATCATTTTAAGCATAATACCTCTTTAGGTAAAGTCCATTTCTGGGTTTACCCAAAGAGTCCCCATCAAAATCAACTAACTCATAAGCCCCTTTTGCTAGCTTTCGCTTTACAATGTAGGGCCCATGCCACATGGGAACGAATTTTCCAGCACCTAGCTTATCGTTAGCTTGATCATATAATAGTACTAGGTCTCCTTCCGAAAAACTTCGAGGAGTTACATTTTTATCGTACTGGGCTTTCATTTGTTTTGCGTGAGTCTCGATAGTTAAAGTAGCGTCACGTCGAGTCTCATCTAATTTAGCCAAGTATAACAACCGTTTCTCCTCTTCGGAAGTAGCTGGAAGTAATTCGACAGCCATTTGAAGTGATGGGATTTCGCATTCAATAGGTAACACAGCTTCTAAGCCATAAACTAGCTGGAAAGGAGTGAAACCTGTTGAATTTTTCACTGAAGTTCGATATGCCCATAGCGCCGAAAATAACATGTTATGCCAATTCGTTCGATGGATACCAATGATCCGTCGAATCATGATGACTAGAACTTTGTTGATTGACTCAACCAAACCGTTGGCTTGCGGATAATAAGGTGTAGAGCTATCGTGGCGCAAACCAAGCTGGCTTGTAAGCTCAGTCATCATGACATTTCGAAAATGGCTCCCATGGTCAGTAATGATTGCTTGTGGGACACCAAACCTAGTTATGATATGATTGAATACGAAAACTGCAGCTGTTTTGCCGCTTGCGTCGAATGTAGGCATCGCCTCGGCCCATTTTGTAAAATAATCAACCGCGAGGATGATATACACATGCCCCCCGGCCGAGTGAGGGTTACAAGTAATAAAGTCAATACCCCATTTGGCGAATGGACCAGCGGCAATTATAGGGTGGAGAGGAGCAGGTGGAGCGCGCATCTTTCGATCAAACACTTGACAGTTGTGGCATTTTCTGACGGCAAGGATACAATCTTTAAACATAGATGGCCAGAAATAGCCAGCGCGCAACACCTTCTGAGCTGTGGCATACCCAGACATATGACCGCCACATGCTCCAGAGTGACAATCATTTAAAACTCTCTCAGCCTCGTCATGAGTTAAACAACGTCGAAAAACTAAGTCTGCCCCCAGGCGATAAAGTGTATCTCCAATAATCCTGTATTGCTGGGATTGAAACCGAATTTTTCGACGGTCTTCCTTGGAAGCTTCAGGCCGAAAGGTTTGGGTTTGGAGATAGATGATTATATCCCCATACCACGGATCTACAGTGCTAATAAGAAACAAAGATTCGTCCGCAATGGACTCCTCTGCCACAGTCTCTGTGTCAGCACTCGGGAAATCACACATCAATTCCGCGAAGACTAAAGATTTCTTAGACTTGGACTTCTCAAACTCCAAGTCGAACTCTTGCAGGATGACGATCCATTTAGAGTACTTGCCCCCTAGCAGTTGTTTTGTCAAGATATAAATCATAGGGTTGCAATCCGAAATAACAGTAGTTTTGCGGAGAAGAATGTAGTGACGGAAACGCTGGACAGCTTGAACGGCTGCCAGGGCCAATTTCTCCACATGTGAATATTTTAACTCAGTTGGATTTAAGGTTCTGCTAAGGTAATATATCACATGCTCTGCCTTGAATTCATCTTCTTGAACTAACACCATTCCAATGGTGGAATGCGAAGCTGCGAGGTATAAGAAGTAGTCCTGGTTGTAGTTGGGAGGATGCAATAACGGTGCATGGGTCAACGCGTGTTTTAATGCATCAAAAGATTGTTGGGCAATCTCGTCCCAAAAGAATTGTACGTTCTGTTTCAACAACCGTGTAAAACCTTTAGTGACCTCGGCGTAGTTAGGGATGAATCGGCGTAAAAAGTTCGCTTTCCCTTGCAAACTTTGGAGTTGGCGCAAGCTCGAAGGAGGAGGCAATTGGATGATAGCCTCGACTTTCGAGGGATCGACGCGAATGCCGGCTTTGGAAACAACAAATCCCAGCAATCGACCTGTTTCTATACAGAAAACACACTTGTGGGGATTCAACCGAATTCGATAATGCCTACACCTCATAAAGATTGCTCGTAAATGGACAAGGTGATCAGCTCGGTGTAAAGAATGAGCAGGCAAATCATCGAGATAGGGTTGCACAATGTGCTTGATGTCATGAAATGCATAAGACATGGCCCGTTGAAAAGTAGCGCCGGCATTCTTAAGGCCAAAAGGTAATTTGCAATAAGCAAATGTCCCCCATGGACAAATGAATGCCGTTTTTGGTTGGTCGGCAGGTAGAATATTGATTTGATTATAGCCTGAGAAACCATCCATAAAGGAAAACATCTCACTTCCGGCACAATCATCAATTATTTGATCGATATAAGGCGTAGGATAGTTGTCTTTTGGACAAGCTCGATTGATATCCCTATAGTCGATACAGATTCTTATTGTTCCTTGTTTTTTATTGACGGGAACAATATTCAATACCCAATCCGTTAACGGGATCGGATAAATGAAACCTGCTTTCAACAGCTTTTCGACTTCAGCTTTAATCGCAGCTGCTTTTCGAGGGTGAATCTGACGCAACCGTTGCCGAATGGGTTTAGCATCCGGGTAGGTTTTGATTTCATGAACAACAATGGCAGGATCGATTCCTGGCATTTCCTCGTAGGACCAGGCAAACACGTCGCGGAATTCTTGGAATAGGGCCTTGTAAGTTTCAATTTCTTCTTCAGTACATGCGGCACCTATATGAATGTTCTCCTTAATTCCGGGCTTCACTGATATATCAATGGGAACAGTACGAGAAATATTCCCTAAGTTCAGCTCCGAATCAGAATGTTTCGTTGGATCCTGAGCGTCTTTGACATATTCAGCGGTAAAGATAGATGAAAAATCATTTTCAAATGCATCTCCCTTAGGTAAAAACGAAGATCTGTGATGGAGATCTTCCCATGGTAGATCATCTACACTTAGGATTTCGCGAAGTCGTTCGTCAGATGACACGTCTTCGGGAAACGTTATCCATTCTAAAGGTGAGGCGAAAAGTGACTCTTCACTGACCACATTCATTTGGTCGGGTTCGGTTGAATGAAAATCGGTGAAAGACATAAGAGCTTCATAAGCAATTTCATACGGACTCAACGGCATAACATCACCGAGTGAATCTAGCTCAGAGTCAGAGGGAACATACCAAGGATCATCATAAATAATGTTTTCTGACGTGATCATATGAATCGTTTCAAATGAAGGATCTACATTGAGTGGAGGGAGAGGAAAAGTTCCCAGTAAACCGGAATCCTTAACTAAACCTACACCAATGTCCTTATAAGGGATTGTCGTTTTACCAACATGTTGGATAGTTTCTGAAGAGGATGGGTCGGATGAAAAGTATGTCAGCTGATCAATAGTCACGATCTTACCGTTATGTGGAAATTTAATGACTCTGAAGACCGATGAAACGACCGCCGTCATAGCATATGACCAACTTCGACCCAAAAGAAGGTTGTAGTCTAGAGGGGCATCAACCACTTCCACATCCAGACTAACGGTTTTACCTTCGACCCCTATAGGTAATTCTTGGAGAATACCAAACGGACGGAACCCACGGCCATCAAAGGCCTTAAGGATGGTGGGGGATTGGTTCAACGAAGGAGAACCAAGTGATCTCCAACATTGAATCGACATAATACACGTGGAAGCTCCCTCATCAATCACAGTCCGATGAATAGGCCTGTTTTTGACTATCACTGGGATTTGGAAAGCCATTTGATGGGGGAGACGTGGTGTACTATTTTCTAGATCAAAGATCATTAGGTTCGGGTCCTGAACATCGACAGCTCCAATAGCCGACAAAAGCAATTTTCGTTGCGCTGGACATGATTGCAGCACTTCGAGTGCCGACATTGCTGAAGGTGAAACAGCTAAGTCTTCAACAATGTTGTAATTCTGGGCTGCTCTCGCATGTGGGTTGAAAGCAGACCTTCGAAGTACACCCTTGGCGGGCGGCTTAATCACTAAGTCTGTGTTAGGTTTTTCGATCTGTAGTGGATCGGAACCAGGAGTTGAGGTTGATGGGTTAGAGTGAGAAGATTCTGCTTCTTTACCATCAACAGGAGCCTTACTACCATAATCTTGCGATCGAGTCGCAATCCTGACATGAGACATCATCAAAATGGGTTCTTCACTGGCATTCGAAGAAGAACCTATCATCTTATTCTCCTGTTCTGGAAATGGATTTTTTAACACAGCAGGAGTGGGAGAACCTTTGACTATTTTCACTACCTCGGCCTGATGAGGGCAGTCTCTCGTAAAATGATCTTCTTCACAAATGAGACAAGGATAACGAGGTTTGCGCTTTTCGTCATTGGTTTCCGATTTTTCTGTTTTCTCCTTTGGAGCCTTGTCTGCTTTGGCCTTCTTCTTTCCACCGTTTTTTGGTTTGGCCGTAGATGACTCTACGGCGTGAATGTCGGCGGTGAGTTCAGGAGAAGACTCTCCTGTCGGAGAATCAGGCAAAGTGATAATTGGAGTAGTTGAAGCCTTGGAAGACTTCTTCTTTCTCTTCGTAGTCACGATACCAATCATACCATCAGCGGCATGAGATCCCGAAGGAGCAGCAGCGATTTGGTTTGACTTGGGAAGATCCGGGATTTTCTCGTGTAACGTACCCGACTGAGTATAAACTAAGTCAAGGTACTGTGCTTGAGCAATAACTTGCTCCTCAGTAACTACTCCGGCCTTAGCTACATCTTCAGTAATTCGTGGTAATAATGATTTGACAAACCATTCAGCTAAGATTTGGTCCGGGATAAAAACTTTCACTAATCTCCTACGACGTCTCCACTCATGGATGTGATCAGAAATGTACGTGGATGTCGATTGTTTTAGCGAAGTTAATAATTCTGTACCATTATCGTACCTGACTGGTAACTGAAAATGAGTTAAGAACGAGGTAGCTAACTGGCTAAAGTTGTAAAAAGAGGCCCGTGGCAACTCAATGTACCACTTGGCTGCGAGACCAATGAGTGTACGCTGGAAAAGACGTAAGCGGATGGAATCATCTGAGATGGAATTTGATGCACACCAGAGGTGGTAAGTCATCACGTGATTGGATGGATCCTCTCCAGACTTTCCTTCGAACTTGGGTATATCGCTGGGCAACTTATTTGGCATTGGCGGCCAGAACTGTTGATATTGAATTGGATCGTTCGTTAGGCGCGTCAAGTCGGGTAAATCTAAAGTTGCAATAAAAGGTAACTGCCGGTTAGGATCTCTAAAATTCTGAGTCACAATACCAGCCCCAGGAGGAGGATATTCAGGATAACTAGGAACAGGAATCGCATTGGGGATATTATATCCTCCTGGAAAACCAGGATTAACCGGACCGTACTGGGGTTGCTGAGGTTGTTGATAAGTGTACCCAGGATACGGTTGATACTGGTAAGCCGGTTGTTGGGCAGCTTGCGCAGGTTGATACGGTCCCTGGTACGGAGGTTGAACAAATTGAGGTTGAGTAGTAACAACCGTACTTGTACCAGGTGGTCCTACAGGCATCTGGACTGTGGTTTGGACTGTAGGTCCAGACAACGGAACAGATGTCTGAGGAGTGGTTACAGGGACTGTAGAAACCGGAGCTGCCGATACTCCAGAAGTAAGCATGGTAGATGTAGCGGTAGTTGCTACAGCCGTGTGAGGTGGAGTACCAGGTGCAATTGGCGGCTGAGTAACTACCGAAGTTACAGGGGTCTGAACACTTGACTGGACAGGTTGCGGTTACTGGGGTGGACCAGGAACTACAGGTTGTCCTGCTTGAGGTGCCGACTGTATACTTGGCTGCAACATCTGTTGACCCTGTGACGGATCCCATGTTAACAATCCAGGGTACTGACTCGTAACAGGTTGAGGATACTGAGATCCATAGCCGTATTGAGGATAGGGTTGATAACTGTAAGGTGCAGTCCCATATGATTGCCCTTGAGGTGGTTGATAACTTTGACCAGGGTATTGACCCGTAGGTTGATAACCTTGAGGTAAATACGAATACTGGGGTTGACCTTGACCTTGAGGTTGGTATCCTTGAGGTTGATATCCTTGGGGTTGATACCCTTGAGGTTGCCATCCTTGAGGTTGATATTGATACTGAGGTTGACTTTGGGGTACATATTGAGGCTGGGGTTGATACCCTTGAGGTTGTCCCCCAGACACGAATGAGGCACCTTGAGGTTGCCCCCCAGGCATTAACGAAGGTTGCCCCCCAGGCGGTAATTGGCCACCTTGAGGTTGGTTAACGGGAGTTGAACCTGACATCATATAAACATCGCCTATACTCAATGGTACATTACCACTATTTCCAACTAATAACCCATGATCAATGGGTTGAGGAGATGCTCCCGCAAAGGTACCAGAAAGTGATTGATACCCAGCAGGAACAGAAGGACCACCATGTAAAAATGATTCAGGACTTTGCGTAAACACAGATGACGGACCAGACATATTTACAGGATTATGAATTCCTCTGGGTGGAAAAGGAGTACGAGGTGTAGAAAAACCTACTGAGTTGTCTAAAAAATTGGTTAATGCAAGGTACCAAGGTTCACTCCTAGGAGGACTGTAAAAGATGGATTCACGCTCCCTTAAATCAAGGGTAATTAGATCTTCAGAATCAGAAACGCCTATTTCTTCCTCTGGAACAAGTTCTTCTATAGCAATTAACCCAACAGGAAGATTTTCGGTGACAATTCTTTCTATTCTTGGTGAATCAGGAACACTAGGAGTTGGAGTAACAGGTTCGGAAATTTCAGGTTCTTCGCCTGTTTCACTGGCAGATGAAAAACTACCAGTAAGCTCAGAAACTGTAACAGCTTCGGGATTGTAACCTGTTTCTAAACTTTGGTAATCTGGATGGACTACCAAGGAAGATTCTCCTTCTTCAGGTGAACCTACTCTACTGCCACTAGGAGGAGTTACAAGGACCTTTAAACCCTCTAAATTACCCGGACTGTCTTCAGAAGATTCACCCCGCGATTGACGGAGTTTTCTTAATAAATCTAATCCGGTGACAATTTCAGGAGACTGGCCCCCAATTCGACGGGACCGTCTCGGTAATTCCGCCACAATTAATGATTTTTAACTACAACACACGAAAACAAAGTAAAAAATTTCAAATCAAACCACCTAAGTCTTCTAAAGAACCAAACAAATTTGAAGCACACGCCTAAATAATCTAGAGTGTCAAAGCACACACAAACAGTATCTTCCGGACCAAAAGCGCTAGTTGGTGATTAGGTCCAACCTCGCAGGATTCAGTACAGAAATGGCGGGCGGAACAGTTACGCCGACAACCTGCTTAATGAATAGACTGGACCAAGTACCTCCACTTTAACCGTCTCGAAGTGAAGCGTACCCCCCAGAAAATCCAAGTGAGTATAGCCGACGTCTGCTCCAGGTACAGTGGGACCTTCCCTCCACCGTCACCTTGGATAGAATCCTAGATATTATGGCCACTAAGGTTACCAATCACAACAATTACACCTGGGGGAACAGTCTAAACTCCGACAGCACGCAAGGGCAGAGTAACAAGCTCAATCCCCTTACCGGCTCCTTGACAGTAATCCAAGGTTTACCGATAAGTGACCCCTGGCTCCTCGACAATGGTTAATCCGAGGTTTACCGTTTTTAATACGTACTGTCTGGCGTCGTTCCCAACGAGGGAGGAATGATCCCCTCACTGGTTCGGACACGAGCTCGTGCTTCTCCTTTAAGAGGAGCTTTCCCAGAATGTAACTGAAACAATTGGATTTGTTCTACTCAAGATAGACTAACTGTTTGGTTTTATAGTCTTGGAGAGTTAAGTACTCACCTACTCCAAGACCCTAGCCTAAGCTATGTTGGTGCTTCAGAACCCTAAAAAATAAAAGTTACTAGTTCAATTTTAATTTAAGCGTTACTTTTAAGGTTGTTCTTTAAGTCAAAAGGTGATGGAAGTGAAACTTGTGGTGTGTTGACTTGACTCAAAACCACTACAAAATGCACCTAGGATGATTTATCCACTACTTTGCTTTTTCGATGAATTGTTTTAACTAAAAAGTTGAGAGAATGCAATCTTTATAAACGCAACCTCTTAATTGAAGACAATCAAAGAAACAATTCGATTTTCTTTTCCAAACATAAAAACATAACTTCTCTTTACATGCACGAAAAAACTCTTTTCTTCTTTGAAAAACAAAAAGCTACTTGAAACAAGACTTTTTAAAGAAGATGTTTTTGTATTTTTCTTTTAATAAAGCAAATAAAACTAATATAACCAAAAAGCAATCTTTAACAACTATCAAAATCTATGAAAATTCACTCATAAGCAAACTAAAGGCAAATTTATTCTAAGCAATTCTAACAAGGTCAAAACTAACAATGATTATTCTAAGGTGTTTTACTTGATCACAATCAAATCAAGGACTAGCTTATTGCAGAACCAAAAACTAGTCAAAACAAAATTCTAATCTTTTTGTTTTTTTTGTAAAATGGAAATCAATACTTTATAAACAAGCAATTCGAAATTTGCCCCAAAACAACTTAAATGGCAAGCTGCTCAAACAAGGAGACTTTACGACAGGTCCAACTTCTAAGAAGGTTGACTAACCAGAGAGATCTAAGGCTGGACAACTTTCTACGCTCAAAGTCACTACAGAACCTATCCAAAAATCAAACCCTAGGTCTAAACTTCGTTGAAATCCACTAAAACACTCAAAGCTCACAAAACCAGTTCAGGTGAGAATTCTTGACAGGGTACTAAAGGATCTGGGCAGAAAACACTACGAAAAACCAAAATCTAAAAGCAATTTAAAGCAAAAGGGAATTTTCTTAACTTTTACAGGAAGACGCAGGCCACCCGTTGTCACAGGTGCGGGCCCGCTCTGTGCAGACGGCAACAGCGCGTCCAAGGACGCACTGTGCAGACTGAGAGGGTGCGTCCTTCTGGAAAAAGAAAGAAAAACCAAAACTAACTAAATCTAAAGCTAAGCCACCCAAATACTAATTCTCACAGTCAAAAACCAGAAAATAAAAATGATTTTCTCAAAGCAAAGTTCATATAAAGGAAAAGACTCTCTCATTAATGGATTCCCCAGCGGAGTCGCCAATTTGTCACACGGAATTTGTCAAGGGTGCGGACACGACTGACCTTCCTAGAAGTCTAAGACGTTCTAATGACAAACAAGACAAAATGGAGTGATCTTTCTCTAAATACACCTTTTACAACATGAAAACTACAAGTGTTCAGGCTTACCTTATTCCAAAACGCTGTTGTTGAAGTCCGTTCTTGACGATCCAGATGAGCTCCTCTTTCAAGTCAATTCCTGCAACCACAAACAATCAAACAATTACCAAGCACTTGCATTTCATATAATAAAACATATATTCAACATGCAGACCAAGGAACACATGAAATAACTCATTAACACAAGCTATTGAGAAAAATAAACCAGTTTGTATTAATAACGAAACAAAGAAACTCTTACAACCTGGCCTTGGTGTTGTGCAAGTTCCTCCCAGGGTCCATCAAGTGTTTTCCCCTACTTTGACAAGGCTCACCCACTTCCAAGTAGAATCATGTAAAGACAATCTCTCCTCACAAAGGTTCTAATGGAAGACCTAAATCCTGCAGCATTTACCCAAAGAAAATGTATAGCTCCAACCTCCTCTCCTTCTGGCTCAATGCCTTTATTTATAGTGCTGTAAAGAGGTTATTCAGGTCCACTATCAATGGGATCATCCCCCTCTATGGGTGGGATAGCTCCCTTATTGATGGGATAAGTCCCCTCTTAATAGAGATAAATGAACCAACTGGAGGCGCATCCATTTCATCAAACCGACCTCTAGAATGTTCTAGAAGTAACCACAAGTAACTTTCTCAAGATAAAACTTGCGCATTTTGCCTTTTTCAGGAGGACGCACCTGTCCTTTAACATACAGAGCGTCCATGGACGCAGTTTTTGTGAACATGACCTGCGTCCCCGCAGGTAAGGCTAGAGAGAACCTGCGACCCCAGAGATAAACATAGTTTTTACAAGACTTTCTCTCTTCTTTGAGTTTGAGATGGATAACAGAGGCATAGAGACTTGCCTAAGAGGGTAGCATGACTGTTGATTTGAGCCATACTAACTGTAAGTAGTCAAGGTGACATTTTTTAGTGTAACACATAGTTGATTGGTATGCCTTACCGTCCGACACCTTCATACAGATGTACAACATGGAGAAGCCTCCACATGTTCTACCAAAGTTTTCCTTGGACAAGCTCGTCATGAAAGAAGTATCATATCACATCTCGGCAGGATTGACAGCTAGGCTGCACCGAAAGAAGAAGGCACCTTGGCCCGCTCTTTTGTTGTAGATCAGGTTATACGAGATATGGAGTTTCAAGAATGTGGATGTCGAAGTAGAGCAGATGAAGAAGTATCCATTCAACCTCCGAAGTTACAATCTACATGACCCACATTGTCTTGTGCATTACACAAGAGTACAGTTCAACTGGATCCACGGGGCATGTCATTGGGCGAAGGAAGACCCATGGAGATATTGTTACAACTCCTCTAGACTCAATGAACTAGTCGACCTCACTGTGGGATGGATGGCAAAACAACATGAAGAAGCATCTTGGAGAGCACCAAAGGCAACATCAGTAGCAAAGGTGAACATACCAGTGTTCGACAAGGGCAAGAGGAAGATTGTTGACCGCATGGAGGAAGAGTAAAGCTGCAAGTTCCAAGTAGACCCACTTGTGTAGAAAGCAACTTTGGCCATAGAGACGAAGAGGCAACAACATGACAAGAGAAACACGCAAAGGTAGAGAGAGAAATGGAGAATGGAGGAAACAGAGAAGGAGTTGCATGAGTTGAAGGAGCAACTTCGGAAGGAACAGGAGTTGCGCAGAAAGGAGAAGGAAGTGCAACAGGAACATGTACAACAAGAGGCGCAACTCGTATAGATAGATGAAACTACACATGTACAAGTAGGGGACTCATTAGAACAGCTAGCATTAGGCAGACAGGGTGAACCATCATAGGAGCAGGACTTTGCTCAGGAGATAGAGCAAGCACTTGAACAGATGGATACGGATATGGAGCAACATGAGTTAGAGAAAGACATCAACCTCATGCCTCATCACCAAGAGGTCGATCCACTAGCTTCACCATGTCTAGAAGAGGAGCAAGTCCCAAGCAACCAAGGAGACATAGAAATCCTTGGAGACAATCCAGAGGAGGAGATGCACAACATCTCATTTGACGAGTCTCAACATAGAGTTGTGCAATCTCGCAGAGTGTCGACTCTCGATGATCATAAATCTCTTGCGCAGTTCGAGGAACGAGTGATCGTGTCTGACGTGCGCAAAGATCCAACAACACATATGTCAAAGCCACTAGCTCGAGCATTCACTTCTTGATAGTTGAGAATGAGCAAATGGTTAAGAAGCTATAGACGACCAAGCATGGAGGAGAATTGGTTATAGCATCCGCTCGAGCAAAATTGAAGAAGGCAATATTGGATAAGTGCTGTCCCTTGACACAATCATGCAGGCATTGTATTCCAAGTTTGGTATCATGCATAAGGCATTCGTCCATCTCAATAGATGGTAGCAACGATGTACTAGAAGAGCACGTATCTTGTCAAATGTGCATGTTGTTGTTGATTACATGCAAACATGGACGATGAGATACAAGGGAGCCCCGCTTCACTTGCCTAAGATGATGAAGCCCAAAGTCGTTGAGCTGAAGGCATGCATCTAGAGTCAGATTTGAAATGATGAAGAGCTTCTGCAGCTCATCACTAGTCTATAGGCTTCCCATGCACGTGTATTCAAGAGTATGGATGTTGTTGTGCACGCACATGTGTTCCTAATAAATTGGGACACACACCCAGGCGAAGACAAAGGCACAGGTCCGACAAGAGCTTGACTCGTACTTTGACGAGTTAGTGCGCATAGCCACCAAGCCAGACATGTCAATCAGTGTAGGCTTATGTTGTTGGTCTGACCGCACTCAAGACAATGATGTGCATGCTATCAGACGAGTTGGACAGAGGAGCCCAAGCAGTGTACCCGGATGCTATGGAGGCGAGAGTAAGGTTCCAAAAATATGTCACCTTAGGGTACATGGACACCATCGTGGACTACCGATCTTGGCATCAGTTCACTACTGTCGACCACCGTGAGGATGTCGAAGAGTTGGTCTTCCAACAGTTGTCCGAGTCATAGTGATGTCTTGCATGTTTTGCTCAAACCATTTTGTCTCACACGGGTACATGTGCATTGTAATGTAACATCTTGTCAAGTGTAAGTTCAAGTGTTGATAGTTGGATGTAACAGCCATAGAGTAGATAAAGAGTCATGAGGGTAGATGAACTGTCACAAAGGGGAATGTCAAGGGCCACCCCACCCTTTTCTATAAATAGCCCCTCATAACTCATTGTATAGGCTTTTGGTCAGCCAAGCTTCCGATAAGACTATCCTAGAGAGAGTTTGGACATTATTGTAACGCGGCTTGGCTTCTCCACTACACAGAGCTAGTATATCTCTTTGGAGGAGCAGGCGGTTGTGGCTGTAACGTTTCACGGTCAGAACTAGTGGTTGTCCATGGATGTATTGTATATATATAACTTACACTTCTTAATATAATAGAGCCAACATGTTTCATGCATATGTCGTATTGTATTCTAGCTATCTTGTTTACTCTAAATGATATATGTATATGTCTGCTTATGCATGCATGTATGGACTATTCTGTATAAGTATGTATGTATCTTTTTGAGATGTGTTGTTGGTTTAACCATCACTTTGGATTGCTAGCTAACTTGCCTTCCATGTTGTGATGCATCTTTTCTTGTGTGTTCCCTTCTTAACTTTGTGCTATCAGAGGTTTCCAAGGGGCACACTCACCTCACCCTCTGTGTGTTAGAAATGCTTATGCACCTTCCTTGGCTTACTACAACTGTCACACCCTTGCTACCAACAGGGACATCTTACTTGCCTCTATGCGAAACCGTGGTCAAGGAATTACTGTACGACCCACTATTGGGACTCCTACACCAAACGGTCTGAGGTCAAATTGGGACTTCTTACGAGGAGATCCCCTAACATGTTGTTGGGTCCAGCACCGTCAACATTTTTGGCACTAGAAGGAGGGCCAGATGACAAGCTGTGTCCTCTCATCCTATTTTGAAACTTTGCATATCTATCACAGAGTCTTGCACTCTCCTCCCTCCATGATGTTTTTCGCATGCCGACTCTGTCACCATCACGAGAGAGTTCTTTGATCTCTTGTCCACATACACATATGATGGTGAAGGCAAAGTGGCCTGGCCTGAGTTCTTACATGACTTCCGTGCCTTGCTTCACGAGGAAGATGGATGTTCTGACGAACAGGACAGTCTGCTACTTGCATACACACTTCGCTAATCTTCACATCGGTGGTTGTGCAGCCTACTAGCTGACAACATGCACTCACTTGGGCACTTTTGTGATCTCATTGAGGACATTTTCTATCATTTTGATCCAGAACATCTTGACCAAAAACTGGTACAACAATGGAAGGCTTCGCATGAATTACCTATGGATTTTTGGCAGCTCTTTCGTGATTTGCAGTTTTAAGCTCTGAAGGGCCAGATGAATTTTTTCTATCTTTGGGATAGATTTGAGTATTGTCTTAAGAAATTTTCCCATCCCAAGAAGAAGTTTGAACTCAAGCCTCACCCAGCGTTCTTCATTGATGGATTTGCGCAATTACAGATGGATATGGTCACTGTCATAAGTGACAATCCGTCGTCCTCTCATCAAACAACTCCACCACTGCAGAGTGACTTGGGAGATCATGCTCACACATCTATTTAACTATCACATCCTCCCAACATCACTCTGATTAATTTTGGCACAGATTTGGTTGTGATTCCATCGATTTGTCATATTCATTTTGTACCACAACCTTCATCTTCATACTCGGATGATCCTCCAGATGATACTATCATGTGTTCTTCCATTACAGACTCTACACTTGTTGTGAATGAGGATCAAGCCACTAACGGAGTTGGTGTTGCAAAACCAACATGCGTTGTCATTCATGAAGAGTATGACTGGGAGCTTGAGCATCAACACTCGACGAAGGATGACTCCCTTCTATTCGAGCCCCCTCCGTTCTTTCTTGACATTTTTGGTGAACCTGTCATCCATGATTCCTAATGTGTATCTTCATCTATGGATGCACCCATTATTGATCACTCGCAGGACACACCAGATGTCAGTCCATCATCCAACAAAGGAGATGATAAACTATTCATTGAAAATCCACTTGATATTTCATCTGCCTTTTCCGGAAACACAAAGGATGAATTTGTTCGCTTCTCATCTACCCCTCTGTTTGATTTATCAAATCATGAGGATGCCGATGAAATCATTGATTTTTCTGATCGTGGTTGTCGTGATCCATTCACTTCAGTATTCGATCACGATGATGATTCTATCGTAGTTGATTTTTCAAAGCCACGTGTTCATGATGATCCATCTGACGACAAAGTCTAAACGCCATAGGCTGTCGAGGCACTTCAGCCCGAGCTGATGGTTATGTCAGGCCCTAGCTTTCCGGAGGTTGGTTTCACTTCCGATTAGGAAATTGTTCAATCACCCGAGTTTCCTCATCACTCATCTGCATGCATTGAATATCAATGTCACACACAGATCATGCTTCCTCCACTCGAATTGCACGATCCCATCACTCATGCATTGGAAGAATCTTACATTGCAAGCACACGTGAACGATGCAAGTTGGCTTTGTTTCTTTCGTTTGCTTGCATGTCATAGTCAAGAGTATGTGTATGCTTCAAAGTTGCACACAGTGTCGCATGGCACCATGACAATTCAACGAACCACACGTCATGTACTTGCACTCACTTAAGTCCTGTGGACACTTTCAAGCATGAAGTGTGTTTGTATTCATTTTTATATCTTTCTTGTTTGTTGGTTCGCACAACCAGGTTGCTCGGGAACCAAGCCTTCACCAACATGCGTCAACCAATGCGTCAGTGGCTGCATTAGAAATATCACTTGACGTGATCAGGCCCATGCACCGTTAGTTTAGGAGTAGGAGTAGTGTTTGCTTTCAATTTGTTTGTGTAGAATTTCCCACTGTAGATCAACAGATTATGCAGTATACTAAAGTAAAATACAAGATCTACTTCTACAAAAAACTTGCGGAAGCTTAATCGATTTTAAGCAAGATCAAATAGAACACATATAACTGAGAATGAGAAAGAAATCACAGATGAACACAGAAGAATACTCCGGGGAAAGCCTCAACTAAAAACCTCGATCTCTGTATTATCATACAAGTGGAAATATGTCTGTATTACACAAAGCATTAGCTCACAAGCTATCCATCTCTCAGTACAATCCCTTTGTTTCTCATAGATAGTCAAAGGCTTCTCACAAACCTTCTCCTCTACGCTCCAAGCCTCCTATTTCCTTGCGCAGTTTCTCCTGGGGTCCAATGCTACCACCTGTGTGAATTCACCTCTCACACTTCTCACTAAACTCAGAAGTAACTGCACAATCCTGAGGGAGATAATTCCTTCTGCATGGATGAGTTTCCTATATAGGAAAAAACCTCCAATTGATAGTACAATGTCCCGTCATCTAATCTCAACTGGGTCTCTGACTGAACTAACATGCATGAGTTATTTATGAGGGAATATTCAGTTATCTAAAGTGCAGCAGTTACATGCATGCATGCATTAACTAATTGAAATCACAATCAATTCCACAAACTGTTCGAACTAATCTAACTGGACTTAACTCAGTTAACTGAGCTAACTAATTACAACTCATCTTGATCTCCTTAATCACGGGATAACTTCCTCAGTTAAAGGGATAATTGTTGCATGTCTTCACATAGACTTCATGTTTGATTTTCTGCAAATAATTAACTCAAGATGAATTAATTAATATTTTTCAAACAGCTACTAGGATCAAATTCGAATTTTAATTCTCAATTTTAGTTCAGGGACTAACTAAAATTGGAATGTATCCCAAAATGCTATTTATAGCAATGTTATTTATAGCATTTCCATTTTTTCATTCCTTGTTGCTATGACCAACACTAGTACCCGAAATTCTATTTATAGCAATGATATTTTTAGCATTTCTATTCTTAACATTTCTTATTGATATTTACAACACTCCCTCTCAACAAGAAAGGCATTCAACTCAAACTTGATCCTGAACCTTTGGAATGTTCTGCATGCAACACTTCTCCCATGTGTTGTTGCTCCAGCAACTCTAGAAACAAAAAAAATCTCCCAACTGACCTCACTGTTGGGCTAGAAACACCCTCTGATGCTGAAGCTCCCTCTGCCACTAACAAGTGATCCCTCTGTGACCTCTGAGCTGCTGCAACATTCCATGCATCTCGCACTGTTGCACACCTCTCTGTGCCATCCTGCACTGGTGCAACACTCCTGTGCCTCTCGCATTGTTGTAGCCTGCTAGCTCTGCGATGTCTTAGGATTCCTGCACTGTAGCTGTCTCTGTCACTCCATCTGCATCTGCCTCTACCCACTCAGCCAGTCTTGCTACTCCTCGTCGGGGCTCCCGTAGCAAGGTCTAATCAAAGAGGTTGTGTACCTAAATGATCCTGCCCCTATTCCAGCCTTCTTGGGACTGTCACTCCACATCACCCCACCTCTGACCTGGAGGTATGGATGCATGTGATCCCTCTGCCCACTTGGCTCGAAATTTCCCCCTACTAGAGGTCTTTGAATGAGTGGATGCCTCCACTCAGTCTCCTCTCAGCTTCTCTAGTTGTGGTTGCTCCACAACCTCATGAAGCTACTTCACCAATTATGGCTCCTCCACAATTGTTTGAGACTTCTTCTGGCGCTGCATGTTGAGAGGTAATGTACTCTCCCTCTCAACCACCAAGTCTCCAACAGTTGCCTTGCTCCTCAAGGATTTTCATGCATCTTGAACCTCAATAACATACAGGTTCTTGACTCGTGAACCAATCTGCTTCACTTGTCTCATGGTGACGTGTCTAAGGAAAACCTTTCCCTTACTAAAGACTACATCATAGCCTTTGTCTTCCATCATTGCGATTGATACCAAGTTTTTCCTCGGTCTTGGCACATACTTCACATCTTTCAAGGTAATGCGAGCTCCATGCTCCCTCTAAAAAAAAACTGTGCCTACTCCTGAGACACTATACTTTTCATCATTACCCATGTCTATGAGTATCTGGAGATCTTTCTCCTCCAAGGTACTGAACAAACTCTTATCGTCAGTCATTTGGAATGAAGCTCCACTGTCAAGAAACCAACCACATCCCACCATGGTTGAAACCATGCATGCGATGAGGGTGAAATCCAACTCGAACTATGAGGCCAGTGCCTCGCCTTTTGATCCTTCCTTGGATCTCATCTTGGATTTCTTCAGTGGACAATTTGTAGCAAAATGGCCCACCTCATGACAATGAAAGCATCGCACTTTCGATTTTTCAAACTTCTTCCCACCATAGGAACAACTCGATTTGGGATGAGAATCCTTCTCCTTCCCTTTCTTTGCCTTACTCGCTAAGGCACAATTTTCTTCATCCTCCTTGGAAGAAGAACCATCTCTAGTGCTTCTCCTTATCTCCTCCTGCATCAGATCCAACCAAAGTCATTCCCAATATGGCAGTTTCTCTCTTCCATTTACCGAGTCTTGGTAGCTATGCCAGCTCTTAGGAAGACCAAGGAGAGCAAGACTCACCATGTCATCATCGGCTATCATGATCCATACACTTCCAAGCTCATCCCTGCAGGTGGTGAGCTTGTTCAGATATGTAGATATCGTGTCGCCCTTTCCACACTTGATTTTCTGAAGCTTGTCTTTCAGCGCCAGCTTCCTCTGATCTTTGTTGTTCTGATATATATCCTTCAATGTTTTCCACATTGAAAACGATGTCTCCTTCCCATGGAGACTTGAGACTATGTGGTCTCGAACTCCCTCCAGAAGGATTCTTCTCGCTCTAGCCACACATTTCTTCCATTCTGCCAATTCTTGGGCATTAGCTACTACTGGCTTGGGGACTTCTTGATCAATGAAGTCCTTTAGATTGTTGTCCTCTAATACTGCTTCCATGTGATCCTTCCAGGCTATATAATTTGAGCTGCCATCAAGGGCATACTCGAGTCTTAAACCGTTGAACGCCATTGGTGAAATTTGAGATGTGATAAGAATTCGAATTCTATAATCAGGAACTTCAAACTTCAAACTTCTCCCTTCTTTGTATATTGTTCTTCGCTTTGATCACCTTTGCTCTGATACCATGTAGAATTTCCCACTGTAGATCAACAGATTATGCAATATACTAAAGCAAAATACAAGATCTACTTCTACAACAAACTTGCGGAAGCTTAATCGATTTTGAGCAAGATCAAATAGAACACATATAACTGAGAATGAGAAAGCAATCACACATGAACACAGAAGAATACTCTGGGGAAAGCCTCAGCTAAAAACCCTGATCTTTGTATTATCATACAAGTGGAAATATGTCCGAATTACACAAAGCATTAGCTCACAAGCTATCCAACTCTCAGTACAATCCCTCTGCTGCTCAAAAGCAGTCAAAGGCTTCTCACAAACCTTCTTCTATGCCCTCCAAGCCTCCTATTTCCTTGCACAATTTCTTCTAGGGTCCAATGCTGCCACCTGTGTGAATTCACCTCTCACATTGCTCACTAAACTAAGAAGTAACTGCGCAATCCTGAAGGAGATAATTCCTTCTGCATGGATGAGTTTCCTATATAGGAAAAATCCTCCAACTGATAGTACACTATCCCATCATCTGATCTCAACTAGGCCTCTGACTGAACTGACATGCATGAGTTATTTATGAGAGAATATTCAGTTATCTAAAGTGCAGCAGTTACATGCATGCATGCATTAACTAATTGAACTCACAATCAGTTCCACAAATTGTTGGAACTAATCTAACTAGACTTAACTCAGTTAACTGAGCTAACTAATTACAACTCATCCTGATCTCCTTAATCAAGGGATAACTTCCTCAATCAAAGGGATAACTGTTGCATGTCTTCACATAGACTTCGTGTTTGATTTTCTCCAACTAATTAACTCAATATGAATTAATTAATTATTTTTCAAACAGCTGCTAAGATCAAATTTGAATTTTAATTCTCAATTTTAATTCAGGGACTAACTAAAATTGGAATGTATCCCGAAATGCTATTTATAGCAATGCTATTTTTAGCATTTCTATTGTTAGCCTCACTCTCTTAATAATCAATTAATAAATCCAAATATTAAATTAAATTAATAAAATCATGAGAACTCCTCAAACTAAGGAGTCTAGTTTTGGATTAGAGATTCTCTCCAACTAGCTCTCCTAAATTAGTGTGTAAGTTGAGAAAATGTCTCAACCAAGTGAGTCTAAGATAGACGCACTATCTTAAGACCACTTGATCATGTATTTAAATGTATTATTAAATTATTTGAATAAGAGAGAATTACATGAGCATGAGAGACCACATGATGGATCTTTGTCTTTTCCGCCAGTTTGTCTTTTGTGTGTTGTTGATTTGATTATTGTGTGTTAATTTGTCGTGTGCGTTTAATATGGCTGAGTGGTTTCAACATTTGGTATCAGAGCTAATGGTTTTCTCTTTGGGAGTGAGAGTGTTTGCTTTAGATTGGTTAGTGTGTGAGAGTTCGTACTTGTAAAGCAAAATGGGAATTGGAAGCCGAGGCTCATGTCGGCATTTTACAGCATTGGAATGAGACATCTCATCCCTTCTGCCAAGTCTTCCGAGCGTCTCTAGAAAATGCATAGTGGATTTACTGCAACCATCATTGTAAATCCTTGAATCCTTGTTTTACTTTTCTGGTGGTGCCGTGGAAACATCGACAAAAGGAATTTGATCCAAGACTCAAGCATTGAGTTTGTCCGCCAAAAATTCTTGATCATCAACACTAGCTACTGCTCTCAGATCTCATGAAGGCATCATTTTCTCTAAAATATGGTATATGCTGACCCTACTCTCGAAGGTATGGATGTTCAGGGCCGTGTATTTTCTATTCCTCGTAATACGTTGTAGCAAAGAGAACTTATGAGAGCTTTAATAGCTTTATCACTTTTGTTGGCTAAACGGAAAATTTTGATACTATGACTACATCTTTCAAATATTATACAAGTCTTGGTGTCCTGTTCTAATGATCTTAGAAGCTGAAACCCCTCACGAGTAAAAGTAGTTGTATAGCTGCAGGATCGAACTTATCATCTGCTACAACATTTCCTTTCAGTAGTTGTTCCAGTGAGGATCTACATTTTACAACAACATCCATTGTGTTCGAAGATATCTTCACTCTGTAATCTTTTGCCAAGGCATAAAAACAGAAATCACTTTTCCTTGGAGATGAGACAGAGCCCGTGCTACCCTAAAATCCTGCAACCCTAAAATGCTACAATTTTGAGAAACAACTGTCCAAATTACGGCTTCGAACAATTTACCTTTCTTGTAGTCATTATGGACAGTTTGAGGAGAGATGTTTTGTCGATGCCTCCCATGTCGTAGACACCAATTCTGCAAAATTGATGATCCTCATATTCCAGCCATTTCTTCAATCGATCCTGGTCATCTTTGATCCGCTTTCCCACAAAGCTCGACTGCGGTACTGGCTGAAGCAGTGGTGCAGAAGAAACCGTCCGTTCAGTGTTGCCAAGTATTGAAAAATCCCTTTCAAGATCGACAAAGAGTCGATGGAAATTTGCATTCCATTCTCTAACTTGTGTTGAGAGTGTTGGTCTGCAAAGGAAACAGTGTAGCCACCGTTTCTTTGGTTGTGCATGATCCATGACACATTTGGCATCATCAAGTGAATTGTGAAGCCTCTCAAACCAATTGTGAACGGTGTCGAGGGTGAGATCTCTATTTACCTGCGCAACATTGAGACAAGGCGAGACCATGTGACAGGTAGAACCGCAACAGTGTTTCCACCAGTGTGTTCAACCATTTAGTAGAAGCGATAGGAGCATCATCAGATTGTGTTCAATGTCTGGAGCAATCCAAGTAGAGTTGGGTCGCGCAACACTGTAAGATCGAGCCCGGAAGGATAGTCGACCAAGCAAGATTCCTTTTGTGTAGAACGACGAATTTGTCACCTTAGGTCTTGTATTTGTGCAAGGGTCGAATTATGTTATAGTTTTGGCAGTGCCATTGTTCAACAATTATGTTTGGACGTGGTATTTGGAAAAATATGAAACCTGAATCGTTCTCAATAGAGTTGAGTAGGTTTCTTCATGCAAATTAAAAGGAGGTTTGAGCTGCTAAAAAATGCAAGATGAGGTTTGCTGAAGTAGCTCAGTGAGTGAGAATGCAGGTTTATGAATCTTGGTGGAATCATGTCATTGATTCCAACTATACCTTTGAGTTGAATTCTAGCTGAAGGGGTTCAATTAATCAATCTGGAAACTCTGTAGAAGTGTACAGGTGGTCTCCTCCCATTCTCAAGTATGTAGCCACTGCTATAGTTGGTACCTTTCCCAAGACACATGCAATCTGCTTGTCTCGAATGGACTTTGAATTGTAAGATATTGTCCCCTTAATGTTGGATTGGCATCTGGATGAAATGTAGAAAGTGCACTTATTGCACTAACAAGCATACCCATTGGATGAGCATCATGAGGCATTGCTTGTATGATATCCAATACTCCCTCGGGCGCTGCTGAATGTTGGGAAACATTGAATTCCCAATCTGCTAATTGGGACTGAGAAGGAAGATTTCCATACATTAAGAGGTAAGCCACCTCAAGGTAAGTGCTCTTCTCAGCTAACTTCTCAATTGGATAACCTCTATATCGCAGGATTGTTCCCAGTTCTTGATACCAAATCGAGTTAAAATAAATGAATGAAGGGTTTCAAATGATTCAGAGAGGTATTTATTGTAACCCGAATGGCAGTAAAACGATAAGGTAAATTTATTTTTATATTTGGAGTTATAAGGGTGAAAGGGTAAATTGTTGGAAGAGATAAAGTTTCCTACCATTTTGTATGAGAAGAAAATAGTAATTTTTTTATGGAGTGATAAGTTTCCTTTGGAGTGAGAAGTAATTTTTGTACATTTTGGAGAGATAAGGTTATGGAATTTTTTTTTTGTAATCATGATAAAGTTATTGGAGTCATAAGATGCATACTTTGTAATGGAGTGATAAGTGAATGCTTTTTTAGTCAAAGACATTATTGTAATCCAAATTAATCTTTTACTTTGAGAGCGATTGAGTCAGTGCCAACAGTTTTTGAAGACAATTTGCTTCCAAGTTTGCAAGTGTGACATTCTCATTGAGAATTTTACACTACAAAGTTGTGACAAAGAATAATGTACTCCAGTAATTACTAAAATCATAATTTTTTTGGTGCTTGTGTCCTAAAGCCACCCGAAATTGAATAAGGGGATCATAGGTACACTCTGTGTCATGAATGTGCTTGCATAATTTGAGTCGAATTTGTAAAACACTCTCTTTATTATGCTTACACAAAACAACAACATGCACATAAAAAAGTTTACATATACCAGTCCTCGATCAAGCTCCTGAAATCAAAGCTTCCATAATCAATTAAGTTCATAAGCATAAAGTGTCACATCATAGACTTGATAAAAGTAATATTCTGCAACAACATTTCACAACAGCTAATTCACGCCATCAAGTTAAGGATGCTACAAAATCAAGCATTTCAAGCCAAGACGACATCCACATCATCAACACTTTTTGTATCACTTGCAGATAAACATTTTTTAACTGAATTGTACGGGTGCATTCTTAGTTGTAACCGACACCCTAATTTGAATGGTTAAGGTGAATACTTTAAGTCAAGTCTTCAACTGAATCATCAAGATTGAACTTGTCTCTTGGGTGCATTTTCGACAGTGTTTGACACCCTTCCTTCTTCTTTTTTTTCAGTACAATCAGTGAGTACATTCAAGAAAGCACAAAGTGTCAATAAAACAATCAAGCAAGTTCTAGAAAACAAGTATTTCAAGCAAGTACAATCAAGCAAGCGAGCATGTTCATAACAACAACCAAGCAATCGAGCGTGTTAAAATCAAATCTACAACAAACGAGCCGGTTTGAAGTTGATTGAAGCATTCACAAAGTGTCAGTGAAGCATTCAAGCAAAGCAATTGTCATCAAGCGAGCGTGAAAGCAAGAAAGTGTGAGTTCAAACAATAAATTGTTAAAACAAGTTCAAGTGAGCGAGCTCTACAAATTCAGCAAGTATTAAAAGCAAGCGAGCGTGAGTTCCAACAAGTTCACATGGTGAAAAGCATTCAGTTGTTAAAGATTCTTAATAATTTGATCCTCTCAACTAATGAAGACATGGTGAACATCAACAAAAAAACTCTTGCTGACATTCAAGTGCATATTCAACATGCACATGAAATGATTGAGTTCCTTCAACTAGAGTTGCAACTGTAGAGAACAGAGTTGTAAGAGAAGCATGTTGCTTCCAAGTCTTTGACCAATCCAGAGACAGCTGATCATTTGACTTCATTCATCCAACCAGCTTCAAGTGTTGAAGTTGTTCCAGTTCAAATTTCTTCCAAACCCATCGTCAAGACATGGGAAGAAATTCAAAGTAATTGAAATCGATGCGGCTTAGGATATGTCAAAGATAATGACAACTTACATATCCCTGATTATTCAAAGCCCATTCAGTTTGTCAGTGTAGGATTACTTGAACATATTACCTCAGCAAGTTCTCCACAAGTTGCAGACAGCCATTAATGCACACACACTTGGTGAGCCCCAATATTGCAGCAATAATGATGCAACTCCTGGAACTCCCTTCTTTAATTTTATCAACCCGGTAGTTCGTAACAAACTTGGAAGCGACAGCGTTGTATGCACAAGTACTAGCTCTTGCCACAACTATCACTTGGTCAGCTGGAACAAGTCCGCTAGGAGCTTAAGCCAACTTCTATGAGCTCTTGGAAGAAGCTTTTTAACTGATGGATGAAAGCTAAGTCAAAGAAGGCTAATCTACTTGTAGAAAGAAACTGGAAAGCTGAAAGGAAATGTAAACCCTAGCAAACCCTAATTTTACCAGCTAGCTCTACTGATGCAAGAAAGAGGATGCAAGCTACTGGGAGAGATGCCATTGACTTCTAAGAAGATGAAATGCATGTGTCTAAGCTACTTTTATAGTCAAATCTGAAAGAACCATCTTTTTGTATTTTTGAGTAAGTTGGCGGAATTATTATGCATGCAATTTAACTGTTTTTTACTGTGCAGAGGTGGATTGGCGAGAGGAAATGCTTGGAGGAGGTTGGGAAGGTTCAGAGAGGGCCTAAGGGGTCCCTAACACCCTTCCAAAGAGTTTCACAGAGTTTGTCTACCAAGAAACCTCATTCGTGAGCTTCTACAGGAAGTCTGCAGGGGTTCTACAGGATGTTCTGGAATTTCTACAGGATGTTCTGTAATTTCTACAGGATGTTCCGAAAAGTGGATTTTGGAAGGGTTGATGGAGGAAAAATGGTGGGAAAGTGGAAATAGAGGTTGGATAATCATGTTAAGGGGTTTAGGACCTGGCGCATGAGGCTAAGGAGCGATTGGATTTGGTTCAAGGATGGAGGAAGCGATGATGCACAAGAATGTAGAAATTAGGGCAAGGTGGGAAATGTATGGCAAATGAAGGGTAGGAATCATGGATTAAGGGTTGGAGTAGATTATCTGATGGAGGAAAGGTAGATAGAGAGGTAATACAGGTGATTTGAACACAATTTTCTAAAACTGACCAAACAAAGACTATGCAACCCCAAGATCTAGCTATCTTGACCTAACTTGACCTAAATAACAGCAAGGAAAATGAACAGTAATTTATTTGAAACAAAATAATGTGAAATGCTATGAAAACTAAGAAATCAAGACTCTGAACATGTAACCAACTTCTGCAAATAAAAATCGAATACTAATGATTGCATGGCGAAGCAAAGACTGTGTTTTTGTTGGCAACAAGGTCACCTTGATCCCAGCTCCTGATCCCACTGAGGGAGAGGTGAAATCAGAGGTGCTTGATGGCCTTTTTCTGAAGCTCTTCCCTGTTAATAACCTATCAACTCAATCTGAACATAAAAAGCCTTTTTAATCATCAAAAGCAATCTAAATAACAAAGCAAGATTTAAATCTAAATAGCAGATTTTATTCTAAGAATGCAGCAAAGACACATGAAAGTAAACAAAGGAGGTACTAGGCACTTGAGATGGGCCCAACCCCAAGAGATACAATCTCCTAAGAGAGATTTAGAGCTGGTGCAAAGCTGGATTCATCTTTATTGAGCAAGAAAAGAAGAGTTACATCAAAAACTGTCCGCAAGGGAAAGCTTGAAAATGCGCTGAAATGCAAAGCTAATCTACTGACTAAAATCGAACTACAAACTAGCTAACTTCTGCCTACAAAGTGAATAACTGAAATGAGGCCCTAAGCCCTCTTATTTATACAAATTGAGGACCCCAACAACCCTCCTAAACTTTAGGAACTCGGCTGCCAAAACTTGTAGTTAACAACACTTTTACTAGCACTTGCTCGGCTGCCCTTGTGATAATTGATTTGGTGGCCCTTGAACTCCGAGCTGATGGTGGAGAATTCAAGGTAAGGGCCTATAAATGAAGGGGACACCTTCCTACAAATCCTCTCCCTTATTCTCCCACGAATTTGGTTGCCAAGTGCTCATTAAAACCTTTGATTTTGTCTCAAAATTGACTAAAAATCTGCACAAAGCACCCATTAGACTTGTTGGCATAATGACTAACCCAATTCACTCTATATAGCATAAATATAATAAAAAACATGTAATAAACTAATGAAAATGGTGGATTAAGTCAAATTAGGAGGTTGAATGAGCCCATATAATTATCCATTTCTGGGGCTCATCGACACTGAAAGTGCAGACAAACAAAAATGCATGCAAACTCAAGTTGCAGACAAACCGAAATTTTCTCATTGTCAAAGAACTGGTCATCTGAAAGATCAATGTTTTGATCTCCATCCTTATCACCATTATGGCAAGTCAAATCATTCATCAGAGAAATGCAGCAAACAAAAAAAATCAAGAAAATTGAAGATAATTATTCATGGATTGATCCCTGGGAATGGTCATCCACAACCAGAATATTGTACAAGTTTTACAATCGATTCAATCACACATATTGCAGCCAACAGTCAAATGAAGATGATACTCTCGTGCAGTTGAAGGGGGAGTACAACAGTGAAACTCTCCTACACCTGAAGGGGGGGAGTTCAGATATCAAATGCAGAAGATTGTCTCTCCTTTCAGTTGAAAAGGGGTTGTTAGACTGAAAGTTTTGACAACATCGGTGAAGGAGCCAGTGGGCATCTTCATCAACCAGTGGGCGATCATCATCAGCAAATACACTAGTGGGCATTCATCAAATTGTGTTAGTGGACACCGGATGTTGTTTTAAAGCAAAGGACAGTTGGATCCTTTTGTAGCTTGGCACGTGATGGAGTTGTCAAGCAGCATTCAGAGATGAATCAGACTTGCAGCTGATTCATGGTCTCTTCATATTGCAGTTTCTTTAGCATCCAGCTTTGGCGGTTTTTTCAGGCAAATGATTTTTGAGGATCAACTTGAGAACTTGGAAGATGGTTCCTTGTTCGTTTTGGATTTATCATTGAGGGGGGGAATGTTAGCCTCACTCTCTTAATAATCAATTAATAAATCCAAATATTAAATTAAATTAATAAAATCATGAGAACTCCTCAAACTAAGGAGTCTAGTTTTGGATGAGAGATTCTCTCCAACTAGCTCTCCTAAATTAGTGTGTAATTTGAGAAAATGTCTCAATCAAGTGAGTCTAAGATAGACACACTATCTTAAGACCACTTGCTCATGTATTTAACTGTATTATTAAATTATTTGAATAAGAGAGAATTACATGAGCATGAGAGACCACATGATGGCTCTCTGCCTTTTCCGCCAGTTTGTCTTTTGCGTGTTGCTGGTTTGATTATTGTGTGTTAATTTGCTGGAGTGTTTAATATGGCTGAGTGGTTTCAACATCTATTTTCAGCATTTCTTGTTGCTATTTCCAACAGTGTGCTTGCATGCTTGTTTGCTTTCTTACTTTGCATGTTTGTTTGTCTACTTGCTTGTTTGCTTACTCACTTTGCTTTCACATTTGCTTTTGCTTTTGCTTTGCTTTTTTGTTTGTTTTCTTGTTTTTGTTCGTAGGCTAATTTCACATGATACCATGCATGACTCTTGAAGCAAGCCAGTAAAGTGCAAGAGGCCTTGGGCAGCTACCAATACTTGGTTATCTGTCGTCCTGTCTCTGTGTGAAGAACTTGTTACTTTTGGTCCATGAAACCTCGATGGAAAATATGTACTGTTCAAAGTGAACCTTGGTGAAAACACAATGCTTACACGCTAACTAGTGTCACCTACTCTAGTCGGTTGTTTTTGGGTTAATCCTTGGCAGCTTAGTCAAGTAGAGTAAGGTGAGGGGGGAAACCTTAACAAGCACGTCAGAGGTATATAATAAACTACTTCTCTAAAGGAACAACCTCTTCTGCTCTCAATAAGTCGGGATCCCTCTTCCACCTCTGAAATGAATAAGTGTTATGCACAGTTATGAAAAATGAAAAAATGGAAAGTGAAAAAATTTCAAAATGAAAATGAATAAGGTGAAAGAAGAGAAAGGCTTCTTGCACAAAGATGTGATGCAAGTAACTCTATCGGGGTACTGACAAGGCTCGGTGGCAGTGGAGTGATGCTTGTGTTCCTGTGTGACTCCTTCGGGGTACTGTCCAGGCCTGCTCGCAACGGAGCAACACCAGAGATGAAACTAAGACTCTGACGACTATGCTGCTTGTGCACCACTATACCCCTCAACCCCAATCGAAACAACTGTGTTGACTTGGCTTGCAATGTGTGTCAATCGACCAAGAGCTTGGAAGATGCTACATCTTACAATCAATCTAGTGTGGAAACCACGACAAACTGAGAACTGAACAATACTTCCGGAGGTGTTAGACTTTCTTTTCACGAACAATGTTCATTCAGAGAGATGGAGTTCTACCAATGTATCTCCAAGTGTTGTAGCGGCTATAACCACCCTCCAAAATTTTTCCATAGCTTCGTTTTGGAGCCTCCCTACCAACCTTTCACAGCAACATGTCTTGCCTTGTCAAGTACACAAGCTTCAGTGATTTTCTTGCAAAATGACAGCATGTCTGTCAAAGCTTGTTGCATTTCCCTCACAAGCTGTTTCACCGGACTTGGTCCAGCTACATGCTAAGTAGCTCCATCAAGAAATTGTGCAATTCTAGAGGGGAACCAACCTTCCCTCCAAATATTGCACAATTCTGTCTGGCAAGTTACTGGGCTCCAGAATTGCGCAAATCTGTCAGTCAAGCTTCACTGAGAAAATTATGCAATTCCTCCCAATAGGGCTGCTCAGCCCAGAAATTATGCAATTCTAGGTTGTAGTCAATTGCTCTGCTCAGAAATTGCGCAATCCCTTTGGGAAACCAACCCATCTCCCTCCCAGAAATGTGCATTTTTTCTCCTCAGCTGAGCAGACTGTTGCATATATAGTTGGGTTGACCGGTTCCACCCGAGACCAAGAAAACTTGACTTGCATGCATGAGTTGCTTTTTCCCTGAATATCCAAAAGCAACATGTAAAAAGCATCCCTAGATTTTAGGGATCTATTTTTAGCAGCTGGAGGTTACATGCAAATATCGTTTTAGAATATTTCCTCTAAGTGTCACTTTTTCCTAGATTTGTGGCATGCGCTTCATGAGCCTAAAATTATTTATTCAACGCTTCAGAGCCTACTCATTCACATCGATATTGGAGCACTGACATCCCACAACACATCCAGGAGTCTTAGACACATCTAACTCAGCTATTCACGGGTAAGTTTTCTTAACTTGTCTTTTGCAACATATATGTCGCTTTCTGTGTTTTCGCGTGTGTGAGTAATGTTTGCTTTGTTTGCTGTTGGAAAAACTGAGAGGGGGGTGAATCAGTATTTCTTATATTTTTAATTGTTCTAGTGATTGCCAAAAGCATATATAGATATGTATATGTATACAGAGAACACAGAAGTCAACAGCTAGAATTAATGCTTTTATTAAAACTCAAGACAGTGCAATGACATAAATACAATATAAGTATATATTTGATTGTGAATGGTTTCCAAGCTCCAACTTGGACTTCAGTGAGGCTCCAACCTCCAGAGCACCAACTCTGTTTAGCAATGGTTCTGCACTTAGGAGCACCTACCCCTAATGAATTTAGTCCTGTTCAGTTTTGAGGCCCCAACCTCTTGGGCTCCAACCCAAACCTAATATAAACAGTTATGTTATTGTTCTCTACTCACAAGCCTACTGAGCTTCTGCTCTTCTCCTATTCTCTTGCTTCTCTGTCCTCTCCTTCCTCTTGCCGGTTCTTCGGCTTCCTCTCTCACTAATTATACATCCATCAATCACCATCTCACTTTGTTTTTATGTTTTTATGTATTTCAGATGCCTCTGACTCTTTGTTTCCGCTTTCCACTACCTCTTTGGCTTCCTACTCGGTCGCTGTCGTTTCCTCTGACTCGCTTGATCTTTCAACTTCCCTCCTTGGTCGCTATGGCTTCCTTTGTGTTGGCTTTCCATTAAACTTCTTAGCTTTACGGTCACTGTGTGTTAAAACTATAACACAGGCCCGTTTTTTCAATGATAACAGGCATCCACCGAGACTGTTTCATTTAACAGACATGCCACATCATATCACAATCGCAATCGGCTTGATTCTAGCCTTTTGAGCTATCGTTCAGGCTTCTTGAACCATCCTAAGCATCCCTTAGTGTATTTTTGCCTCCAAACGCTGCGCAAGACAAATATTCAATTACACAGGAAATATGAGCAAAAAACAGGTGAACGTGCTAAAGGGCGGACTTCAAGGATCATTGCACCCATATCTATACCTATGTCGGGTCCGCAGTGAAATCGCAATCGACAGTCGCAAGGCTTCCAGGGGTCCTTTATACATCAACCCCATGATATCGCCGATGGCTGATGGGCCGATACTCCACTGCTCCGATGAACCGGATGTGATATGGTATTAACCATGGTTTATATGCCCATCGGGTCCGCAATCTTATTGCAATCGGGGGTTGCCCTTGGCGGAGGTCTGATGCGATATCGCTATCGGCGATCGCAAGTCGCACAGGGTTAGGTCCGATGCGATAATCGCTATCGGCGATCGCAAGTCGCACAGGGTCGCTTACGTTGTATTACCTCCGCTCCGAATTCCTGATGCGATAATCGCTTTCGGCAATCGCAAAGGGGCCACTTAACACTGTATGACTTCCCTCTCGAAGTCCCGATGCGATATTGTGTGCTGGACCCGATACAACTCAATGCTCCCGTGTATACGGTTTCAAGTCCGCTTTCCGCCTCCGATTGTGTAAAGGCATGTATACATGAGTTTTTGCCTCTGATAGTGTATTGGCCGCTCCCGATAGTGTTTAAATGCATGCATATATATATGGGTTTCTCCTCTGATGGCTCCCATTAACTCTATGTGCTCCTCTTCTTTGGCTCTGTCTACTCCTCTCATCTTCATCTTCTCCTCTCATGGCTCTGTCTACTCTTCTTTGGCTCTGTCTGCTCCTCTCGTCTCCATCTGCTCCTCTGGTGGCTCTGTCTCCTCTTGAATATTGCCATATTGACATCAATGACAATCTGTGTCCAACAATCCCCCCCTTTGTTATTGATGGCAATATTCTTCTGCTCTCCCCCTTTGACATCAATGGCAAAGGAATGCATACAGACTCCCCCTGTCCTGCTACATCTTTATGAATGAACTTGAGTGATGATAAAGAAATAACCCCCATCTTTTGACGCAGATGTTCGAATGCTTCTCGAGGAAGAGGTTTTGTGAAAATATCAGCTATCTGCTCCTTAGTACTAATATATTTCAAGATGATGTTTCGTTCAGCTACTTGCTCATGGAGGAAATGATACTTGATTGGTATGTGTTTGGTTCTTGAGTGCATCACAGGATTTTTGCTGAGACTGATAGCACTTGTGTTGTCACAATAAACGGTAATCGGTTGATCTGTACATATGTCGACATCTTTTAAAGATTCCTTCATCCATAATATCTTAGTACAACAGTCTGCTGCAGCAATATACTCGGCTTCAGCTGTGGATAATGATATGGATGACTGTTTCTTGTTGAGCCAGGATACCAAACAGTCTCCTAGGAAGAATGCATTTCCACTAGTACTTTTCCAATCATCTATACTTCCAGCCCAATCAGCATCGATGTATTCAGTTACAGTTAGTGTTGAGTTCTTTGGGTACCAAAGACCGAAATCATAAGTTCCCTTCAGATATCTGAAAATTCTTTTTACAGCTAATAAATGGGATTGTTTGGGAGCAGATTGAAATCTTCCCACCATTCCTACTACTTGCATTATGTCTGGTCATGTAGTTGTTAAGTATAGAAGGGCTCCAATCATTGACCTGTAATGAGTTGCATCTACTAGAGGGGAGTCATCATCTTTGCTCAGTTTGTAGTTTATGGTCATATGTGTGCTCATGGGTGCACAATCCTCCATTCCATATTTTTTGAGCATGTCTTTTAGATATTTGATTTGAGATATACACAATCTTGCTCTGGTTTGAGATATTTGAAGTCCAAGGAAGTGGGACAACTCTCCTATCATTGACAACTCAAACTCTTTTGACATGTTTTGAGAAAATTCATGGCTCATTTCATCATTATTACTAGAACCAATTAGATCATCGACATAAACAAGAGCCGCTAGTAACTTACCTTGATTTGTCTTTATGTATAGATTACTTCCAGCCACTCCCTTTTTGAAGCCTTGTTGTTGTAGATAGTGATCCAGTCTTGCATACCAAGCTCTAGGAGCTTGTTTCAACCCATATAAAGCCTTTTTCAACTTACAAACTAAGTCCTTTCCTGCTATTAGATCAAAACCTTCTAGCTGCTCCATGTAGACTTCCTCCTTGAGTTCCCCATTTAGAAATGTTGATTTCACGTCGATTTGATAGATTTTGAATCCTTTTGAGCAAGAAAACACCAAGAACATCCTAATAGCTTCCATATGGGCCACTGGTGCAAATGTCTCTTCAAAGTCAATTCCTTCAATTTGTGAATAGCCTTTGTGGACAAGTCTTGCCTTGTTTCTGATAACTTGTCCTTCCTCATTCATTTTATTTTTGAACACCCATTTAGTTCCTATTATGTTTTTGTCCTTTGGACGAGGTACCAACTCCCGTGTCTTGTTCTTCTCAATTTGGGACATTTCTTCTTCCATAGCTTTTACCCAATGAGGATCCTTACTTGCTTCTGCAAATGTTTCTGGTTCTATCATAGATAGGAGGACAATGACTTTTCTCTCGGGTGTGGTTGTTATCCTTCTTCGAGTCTGCACACCTTCATCTCTATTGCCAATGATATGTTCTTTTGGATGATTTCTTTGGACATACTTCATCTTTGAAGGGGTATTAGGTGGTTCTCTTTCCTCTTCTTCTTATTCTTCTTCTTTAGGTTCTTCTTCTACAATGAGACAGTCATCTTCATGTTCTTCAATTTCCTTTTCTGGAAGATCTTCATCAACCTTTACATCAATGCTTTCCACTATTTTCTTCAGTCGATAATTGTAGCACTTGTAAGCCTTGCTCCGTGTAGAGTATCCAAGAAATATCCCTTCATCAACCCGAGAATCAAACTTTCCTGGTGAACCATCATTTATTTTTATGAAGCACTTCCTTCCAAAGATCTTGAAATACTTTACCAAAGCAAGTCTTCCGTTCCATAGCTCATAAGGAGTTTTTTCACAATTTGGTCTTAATTGAGTTCGATTTAGTGTATAGACAGTTGTCCCTACTGCTTCTCTCCAGAATCTAGGATGTAAGTCTGCATGCTAATAGCATAGTTCTTGCCATTTCTTGGACTATTTTGTTTCTTCTTTCAACTACCCCATTTTGCTGAGGTGTTATGGCAGCTGAGAATTCTCTTTTAATTCCATGAATATTACACAACTCACTAAACTCGTTTGATGTGAATTCTCCTCCTCTGTCTGTTCTGAGACACTTAATTTTTGAATCTTTTTCATTTTCTACAACGGCTTTTAGATTCTTAAAACACTCAAAAGTTTTAGATTTATACTTTATGAAGTATATCCACATCATTCTAGTATAATCATCAACAAATAACACAAAGTGCCTTTCTCCTTGGAGTGCTTGATTTCTAGTTGGCCCACGCACATCGGCATGGATGATCTCCAAGGGCTTAGATGTACAGTGTGGTCCATGTTGACATGGACCACACACTGCTTGATTTGGTTTGAACAGCCTTGGGATGTCTTGTACAGCTTTGACCTTGTTGATATTGGTCAGATTTTCGAAGCTTGTATGTCCAAGTCGCTTGTGCCACAGCCAAATCTCATCTATCTGACTCAAGTAGCATTTATTTTCTTGAATCTTATTTAGAATGTAAATGTTGTCTGATGTTCTCACCCCTTTTTCCACAATTTTCCCGAGGCAGAGTTCCTTATTTCATAGTCTTTGGTGTTGAAAACAACCTTATTTCCTTGATCACAGATTTGACTGACAATCAAGAGGTTTTGTTTGAGTTTGTCAACCAGCAGAGCATCTTGAACTTTTCCTTTTCCATTGATCAAAGTAACTGTTCCTTTTCCTGCAATTTTGCTAGATCCGCTTCCAAAGGACACATTCCCTTCCTTTTTGCTCAGTGAGACAAACTTCCTTCTGTCTCCTATCATGTGTCTAGAGCACCCACTATCCACAAACCAATGGTTTCCATTATTTTGAGCATATAGAGCCAGGCCGCATTTATCCATGTTGGAGTTCTTGCTACTCGTCTTTCTTCCTTTGAGTGGGCAGTCTTGTTCATAGTGTCCATTATTGTAGCAGAAAGAGCAAATCAGATCAAATTTGGTCAATTGATCAAGTGAATTGAAGGTTTTGATTTGTCCCTGCCTTTTGGGGGCATATGAGTTGATTATTCGGTCCTTTAGCATTGTCTTTTCACTTCTGCAAGCCATACAATGTCTGGCTTAATGACCGAAGTTTCTACAGTGAAAGCAGTGTCCAAGAAAGATGGTTTTGTACTTGTTGAAGCAACCACGGTTTGAGTCGATTTCCTTCCTGGGAATTACTCCTTCCTCGTTCTTTGGATTTGCGATAGGCCCTTGGTGGAGTATAGGTTTTCATTTGCTATAGTGTCCATGATTCAACTCCACATTCTTCTTTGGAGTAACTCTCTCTTCATTCTTGGGATTTGGGATGCACTTTTGATAACATATTCTTTCATCTTTTGGATTGTAGGAAAGTGCATCGGCATAGCTTTTCACACTATTCTTAGTGCTTGAGGATTCTCCTTTGAAACCTATTCCAGACTTGTCATGTTGAGGTTTTTGATTTTTCAAAATAGTCTCAAGTATTTGAGAGATTTTACAGCACTTTTTAATTTGCTCCAACTCCTTTCTCAGAGACACTATTTCGGCCTCGTGTTCTTCACAAGTCTCTTCTTTTTCTTTAAGCTTTGCTTCCAAGAGATCTTCTCTCCTTCTTATTTCCTCGTTTTCATAGGCAGTGAGAATTCCATGGAGTTCATCCATTTTGAGGGCATCTAGATCCTTTGCTTCTTCTATAACGCTTATTTTGGAGTCAAATCTGTCTGGAAGAGACCTTAATACCTTTTGAACAATGGTACTTTCTTCAATTTTTTTGTCCAATCCTTTCAGGGAATTTACCACTTTAGCTACTCGAAGGAGGTATGCTACAATATCTTCTTCATCTTCCATCCTCAAACTTTCAAATTGTCTTCTGTGAGTTTGAAGCTTTGCCTTTTTTAATTTTGAGTCTCCATCGTACAAGCCAACTAGCTTCTCCCACATTTCTTTGGCAGATGTACAGTGCATGATTTTTGTAAACTTGGAATCAGTGATTCCACTAGTGATGGAGTTCATGGCCTTTGCATTTGTGATGTAGGCTTTCCTCTCATCTCGGTCTGTTGGAAGAGTGGTAATCGTTTTGTATTCATTTTGAACAAAATGCCAGACTTCAAGTCCAAGGGACATTAAGTAGTAGGTCATTCTTTTCTTCCAGAAACCAAAGTTAGTGCCATCGAACAAAGGTGGTCTTCCTGATGCTTCGTGATTTCTCATCATGGCTACAGATCCTTCTTCAAGCTGTTAGGATAGTATCAAGAAACTTGGCTCTGATACCAATTGTTGGAAATACTAATGGGGGGGTGAATCAGTATTTCTTATTTTTTTAATTGTTCTAGTGATTGCCAAAAGCATATATAGATATGTATATGTATACACAGAACACAAAAATCAACATCTGGAATTAATGCTTTTATTAAAACTCAAGACAGTGCAATGAAATAAATACAATGTAAGTATATATCTGATTGTGAATGGTTTCCAAGCTCCAACTTGGACTTCAGTGAGGCTCCAACCTCCAGAGCACCAACTCTTTTTAGCAGTGGTTCTACACTTAGGAGCACCTACCCCTAATGACTTTAGTCCTGTTCAATTCTGAGGCCCCAACCTCTTGGGCTCCAACCCAAACCTAATATAAATTGTTCTACTATTGTTCTCTACTCACAAGCCTGCTGAGCTTTTGCTCTTCTCATGTTCTCTTGCTTCTCTGGCCTCTCCTTCCTCTTGTCGGTTCTTCGGCTTCCTCTCTCACTGATTATATATCCATCAATCACCATCTCACTTTGTTTTTATGTTTTTATGTATTTCAGACGCCTTTGACTCTTCATTTCTGCTTTCCACCACCTCTTTGGCTTCCTCCTCGGTCGTTGTCATTTCCTCTAACTCGCTTGATCTTTCAGCTTCCCTCCTTGGTCACTGTGGCTTCCTCTGTGCTGGCTTTCCATTCAACTTCTTGGCTTTACGATCACTGTGTGTTAAAACTATAACATAGGCCCGTTTTTTCAATGATAACAGGCATCCACCGAGACTGTTTCATTTAACGAACATGCCACATCCTATCGCAATTGTAATCGGCTTGATTCTAGCCTTCTAAGCTATCATTCAGGCTTCTTGAACCATCCTAAGCATCCCTTAGTGTATTTTTGCCTCCAAATGTCACGCAAGACAAATATTCAATTACACAGGAAATATGAGCAAAAAACAGGTGAACATGCTAAAGGGTGGACTTCAAGGATCATTGCACCCATATCTATACCTATGTCAGGTCCGTAGTGAAATCGCAATCAGCAGTCGCAAGGCTTCCAAGGGTCCTTTATACATCAACCCCATGATATCGCCGATGGCCAATGGTCCGATACTCCACTGCTCTGATGAACCAGATGCGATATGGTATTAACCATGATTTATATGCCCGTCAGGTCCGCAATCTTATCGCAATCAGGGGTTTCCCTTGGCGGAGATCCGATGCGATATCACTATCGGCGATCGCAAGTCGCACAGGGTTAGGTCCGATGCGATAATCGCTATCGATGATCGCAAGTCGCACAAGGTCGCTTACATTGTATTACCTCCTCTCCGAATTCCCGATGCGATAATCGCTATCGGCGATCGCAAAGGGGCCGCTTAACACTGTATGACTTCCCTCCCGAAGTCCCGATGCGATATTGTGTGCCGGACCGGATACAACTCAACACTCCCGTGTATACGGTTTCAAGTCCGCTTTCCGCCTCCGATTGTGTAAAGGCATGTATACGTGAGTTTTGGCCTCCGATAGTGTATTGGCCGCTCCCGATAGTGTTTAAATGCATGCATATATATATGGGTTTTCTCCTCTGATGGCTCCTGATAACTCTGTGTGCTCCTCTTCTTTGGCTCTGTCTGCTCCTCTCGTCTCCATCTGCTCCTCTGGTGGCTCTGTCTGCTCCTCTTCTTTGGCTCTGTCTGCTCCTCTCATCTCCATCTGCTCCTCTTGTGGCCCTGTCTCCTCCTCTTTAATATTGCCATATTGACATCAATGACAATCTGTGTCCAACATTTCCATGAACACTTCCTGTCGTTTACATGCATACTAGCTTGTACTAGCACCGTTTCAGTTTTCGTTAGCATCTCATTGTTGTCGCATGCATGAAATTGTTTTGCACGAAACAGTCATCGATTCAGCGACCCGCTTCACCCACATGCATGTTGTTCCATTTTCTGAATCTTTCATTCACTATTTGCATGCACAATCATTCACTCCTGCTTACACTGAGTATCGCTATGCATTCACATTCAATTTTCTTTCATTTGCCCATCGGCGGGTCTAGGCAGCCTTGGCCCGGACTCCACCTCACCACGACATCATTGTGCAATCCTGAGAAGGAAGGCTCTATCTTCCCCTCTGGAAACGTACATTTTTGCCCAGTGATCATCCTCTAGTCTTGCATTGCGCAATTATGAGGGATAGTGACTGTTGGCCCAGAAAATTGTGCAATGTAGTCACTGGCCCTGCAACCACCGCCATCTAAAATTATGCATTTCACAGTTCCAGCAGCTAGCAAGCCAACTTGGATTGCGCATTATGCAATTCGTGCATCCAGCCAGCCTCCCCAGAAAACCCAGACTACCTTTTGCGTAGTTTTGGCAGCCAGTCTCCTAGCCTCCTAGAAAATATTGTACAATCATTGCCAGTTAATCCCTAGGTATCTTGCATATCGTTCCTCAAATTTGCTTTGGTTTTTGCTGACAAATTCTTTTCCATGCATGTCGCTTTGTCTCCAGATCTAGCAGGTGTTCATCTGCCTCTTAGCAATTTAGGATTAATGGCCTCCAAGGGAGCGGGATCAAAGGACACTGACAGAAGTGCAACTGGAGCAATAGTTGAGCGAGTGTCTGCAAGTCTACCGATCTATGAAGATACCAAGTTGATTGTAGATAAGGACATCAAGTTGAAATGGCAAGATGTCAATGATGCATACGCAGGCACATCTGGGAAGACCTCAAAGATCGTCATGTCTATGTGAACATCAACAAGTTCGGTTTGTACCAGATTGCATGCAGATATCCCATAGTCCCATGCGCAGACATGATACATTGGATCATCTCACACATTGATCCTGAGATGATGACATTGAGCAATGTCAGCGGGATGGAGATTGTTACCTTAAAGGCATAGGATTATGATGAGATGTATTAGATGTTGAAGCCATGATCATATGGAGAATCCCTTCAGCATACCCAGCAGCAACGCCAACTCTAGAGACATTTTAAAGAACTAGGTAAAGGAGTCGGCCAAATTCAGGATGACACCCAACTAGGTCTACAAGATGAAGAAACTGTGGAAGGCGCATCAATACTTGGTCATCTTTGCATGTCGATTTTTTGGCCAAGAAAGCATAGAAACCTTCCCACGGAGTTGGGTGATCGTGTTGGACAAACTGGCTAGAGAGGGTAAAGCATGCAAATGGCCTGACATGTTAGCTCATCAGCTGAAGGAACAGGTAACAAGGCCTCGACAACTGCCCAAAGGTATGCAAGCAGAAAACTACATGTCCTCTTGCATCTTGGATGTAATCTGTGTCCGTCAGGAGTTTTTGAGCTTGAAGTGGGCATGGACACTACTATGAACACTTATTGTAAGATGTTGTCCGAATGCAACTTCAGAGGAGTTATCACACAGGTTGTCCGATCATTTTGTCACCCTGATTTACAAGATGATATTTGAATAGGATCCACCTTGCATGTCGAAGGTAGCAATGGAGGCACTAATCGACATAGCTTATTTATATGCCTCACCATCCGACACCTTCATACAAATGTATAGCGCGGAGAAGCTTCCGCGTGTTCTACCGAAGTTTGCCTTGGACAAGCTCATCATGCAGGAAGTATCATATCACATCTTGGGAGGATTAATAGCTAGGCTGCACTGGAAGAAGAAGGCACCTTGGCCCGCTCTTCTGTTGTGGATCAGGTTATACGAGATATGGAGTTTCAAGCATGCATATTTCGAAGCAGAGTAGATGAAGAAGTATCCATTCGACCTCCGAAGTTACAATCCGTATGACCCACATTGTCTTGTGAAATATTACTACGCAAGAGTACAGTTCAACTGGATCCACATGGCATGTAATTAGGCAAAGGAAGACCCATGGAGATATTGTTACAACTCCTCTAGACTCGATGAACCGGTCAACCTCATTGTGGAATGGATAGCAAACCAACATGAAGCAGCATCTCAGAGAGCACCAGAAGCAGCAGCAGTAAGAGAGGTGAACATACCAGTGTGCGACAAGGGCAAGAGGAAGATTGCCGACCGCATGGAGGAAGAGCAAAGCTGCAATTTCCGAGCAGACCCACTTGTGCAGAAAGTAGCTTTAGCCATAGAGGCGAAGAGGCAACAACACGACAAGAGAAACGCGCAAAGGTAGAGAGAGAAACAAAGAATGGAGGAAATAAAGAAGGAGTTGCGTTAGTTGAAGGAGCAACTCTGGCAGGAACAGGAGTTGCGCAGACAGGAGAAGGAAGCGCAACATGAACAAGTATAGAAAGGGGTGCAAATTGTACAAACAGATGAAAATACACCAGTACAAGTAGTGGACTCATCAGAACAGCTGGCATCAGGCAGACAAAGTGAAAAATCGCAAGAGTAGGACTTTACTGAGGAGATAGATCAAGCACTTGAACATATGGATACAGATATGGAGCAACAGGAGTTAGAGAAAGACATCGACCTCATGCCTCATCACCAAGAGATCAATCCACTAGCTTCACCATGTCCAGAAGAGGAGCAAGTCCCAAGTGACCAAGGAGACACCGAAATCCTTGGAGACAATCCGTATGAGGAGATGCACAAAATCTCATTTGATGAGTCTCAACATAGAGTTGTGCAATCTCATTGAATGTCGACTCCGGATGATCATACATCTCCTGCACAGTTCGAGGAATGAGTGATCATGTTTGACATGTGCAGACATCCTGCAGCATTGGCCGATGCTACCAGAGCATATGCCGAAACCACTAGCTCGAGCGTTTGCTTCCTGATAGCTGAGAATGAGTGAATGGCTAAGAAGCTACAAATGACCAAGTAGGGAGGAGAATTGGTTAGAGCATCCACCTGCGCAGAATTGAAGAAGGCAATATTGGATGAAGTGTTGTCCCTTGACATAGTCATGCAGGAGTTGTATTCCAAGTTTGGTATTGTGCATAAGGTAGTCGTCAATCTCAACGGATGGCAGCAGCGATGTGCTAGAGGAGCACATATCTTGTCGAACGTGCATCTTATTGTTAATTACATGCAAACATGGATGATGAGATACAAAGGAACCCCACTTAACTTGCCTAAGATGATGAAGCCCAGAGTGGTCGAGCTGAAGGCACGCATCCGGAGTCATATCTGGAACTATGAAGAGCTCCTGCAGCTCATCACTAGTCTACAGGCTTCCCATGCACGTGTATTCAAGAATATGGATGTTGTTGTGCGTGCACATGCGATCCCATCTATTGGTACACTCACTCAGGGTAAGACAAAAGCACAGGTCCGACTAGAGCTTGACTCGTAATTTGACGAGTTGGTATGCATAGCCACCAACCCAGACTTGTCAATCAATGTAGACACCATGCACAAGTATGTTGCTGGTCCGACCGCACTCAAGACAATGATGTGCATGCTATTAGACGAGTTGGACAGAGGAGCCCGAGTAGTGTACTCGGATGTTATGGAGGCAAGAGTAGGGTTCCATAAAGATGTCACCTTAGAGTACACGGACACCATCACAGGCTACCGATCTTGGCATAAGTTCGCTATTGTCGACCACCGTGAGGATGTCAAAGAGCTGGTCTTCCAACAGTTGTCCAAGTCATAGTGATGTCTTGCATGGCTTGCTCAAGCCATTTTGTCTCACATGGGTACATGTGCATTGTAATGTAACGTCTTGTCAAGTGTAAGTTCAAGTGTCAATAGTTGGATGTAACATTCATAGAGTAGATGAAGAGTCATGAGGGTAGATGAACTGTCACAAAGGGGAATGTCAAGGGCCACCCCACCCTTTGCTATAAATAGTCCCTCATAACTCATTGTATAGGCTTTTGGTCAGCCATGCTTCTGATAAGACTATCTTAGAGAGAGCTTGGACAATATTGTAACACGCCTTGGGTTCTCCACTATGTAGAGCTAGTATATCTCTTTGGAGGAGCAAGCGGTTATGGCTGTAACGTTCTGCTGTCAAAACTAGTGGTTGGACATGGATGTATTGTATGATTGGAACTTACACTTCTTAATAAAACAGAGCCATCACGTTTCATGCATATGTCATATTGTATTCCAGCTATCTTGTTTAGTCTAAATGATATATGTATCTATTTGCTTACGCATGCATGTATGGACTATTCTGTATAAGTATGTATGTATCTTTCTGAAATGTGTTGTTGGTTTAACCATCACTTTGGATTTCTAACTAACTTGCCTTCATGTTGTGATGCCTCTTTGCTCGTGTGTTCCCTTCTTAACTCCGTGCTAACATAGGTTTCCAAGGGGTGCACTCACCTCACCCTCTATGTGTTAGAACTGCTCATGCACCTTCCTTGGCTTACTGCAACTGTTACACCCTTGCTACCAAAAAAGACATCTTACTTGACTTTGTGCGAAACCACGATCAAGGCATTACCGTATGACCCACTGCTGGGACTCCTACACCAAACGGTTTGAGGCCTAATTGGGTCTAGCATCGTCAACAACACCTTTTGCCTTTCATCTAACCATTGTGTAGATAAGTGTGATAAAAGGAAAGTAATCATCAAGAAGATGTTTATGTCTACTAGAATTGAGACCGAAAGGAGAAAATCTCATCCAAGGATAAAGGCAAGTGAGCTGAGAGGAGCTCAAAAGAACTTCTGTACTCACTGCAATATCAGTGGACATTGGGTCGAGAAGTGTTGGAAATTGTTTCCACAACTTCATCCTGGTAAGGGCAAGCAAATCATGCAAGCACCAGAAGAGGAAGTGACAAAAGAAAAAGTGGCGCAAGATGCGACCATCCCTAAAGTAGCTTCACAAGAAGAGAAAGTTCAAATAGAGGGTTCATTCACCTTGTTGGGTAATCAATGGACGGACTATTTGCCCAATTGAAGTTTGTAAATTTATGTTTTGCACTAGTTGCATATCCCCATAGTTGGGTAATTTGTAAAAATGATGTTCATAAATAAATCACTTATATGCAACAATGTTTTTTTTAAGCATTACAATGCTAGTTTGGCTTGTTGATAGTCGATTTGAATGGAGAAATTTGGGAGTCAAGTTTATTCCATTTTGTAAAAATCGTTTCTACTTGTAGTTTGAAAAAGCATTTTAATATTGTTGATGAGTAGTTGTAGCACATTTAGTATGTTCCAAATGTGTGTAGCACTCAAGTTATACAAGTATTCACTATGTGAAGCTTGTTTGGGTTCATTTGGCAAAAGTCTTTTAGGATATTATCCTTGATAAGTATTTTGTAGATAAGCAATTTCAAGGTGCTCATATTCTTGGAATCTTCTTGGGAAGGATGTTGTTGTGGATGGCCATAGTGACATGGACAGGTGTCAGCTCATCGCTTATGGCTCTGAAGAACAAAGGCAAAGGATGAGAAAGGATGACCTGTAGGACACTTACGGTGCAGACAAAGTACAAAACAGTTGCAGATTATTTAATTCTTTTGGAGACCAAAATTTTTTCAGTGGGGAAGAGTGATTAGGAGCTCAAAATTTGCCAAATATTCAAAGTGCCAGAATCTTGATAATCTTAGCTTCAAATCGAAGAGCTTGTCATTCTGAATCAAACGGTGCGAACAATACTCAAATCCGAGCTTGTATGTGGAAGTTAGACAAGTCAAAGTTTAGGGTTGAATTGATGGCATGGCAAGATTAGATGACATGGCAAAGCCCTTCAGAGAATGAGGAGGTGCCAAGTGGCAGGTTGCCATTTTCCCCTGCATATCACATATCGGAGCAAAAGACGGGTCGGCGTTAAATAATCGGCCCCAGGTGCAAGTAAGTTGTGATGCAATGTGATCGCAATCACATATTGCATAATGTTAAGAATTGGCCCCCGACACACTTAGGGTTGCGATGCGATATATCGCAATCACATATCGTACCCGGTACTCGCCGATATATATATGTCACTGTCGATAACGCTGATTATGATTTGTGATGAGGAAATTCCAGACCCGATATTGTTATACGTTGTATTTTATAACCCCGGTAGGTCCACTACTATCGCACTATATGGACTTTGATATCCGCCAAGGGAAAGTACCGATTGCAATAGGACTGTCGAATTCGATGTTTTATGCATTAAGATTTATAATCCTGTCGGGTCTATGTTATCACAAAACTCAATTTGGGTTGATATGCTGAAGGTTTAAGCATTGATTGCGATTGCGATGGGGTTCCCGGATGCGATATGTTATATGTTGTATTTAATAATCCTAGTGGGCCTGCAAAGCACCTGATGTAAGGATCTGTAAGCCGATGAACTTCGTCAATTGCGATATCTGATAGGGCTGCGGAACCATAGCCTTTTCTGCTAGACCACCACTTCGCATGTGACCACTCGGCCCTTAACCGCGAGATAGGAGGGAATGATGGCGAAACGCGGATTTCGGTGGAACTGCCAGTTTTAGTTGTGGATAATGAATTTAGCTGGCAGTAAGTCATATTTGGAGGAGAAACTTGTGGAAACACTGACAGAAGTCATAACTAAGGCAATTTTTGACCAAATGGGATGGCAAAAGAGGCTAGATTGCCATCTTTGGACATTCTGAACTCAGGAGCAAAGGAGAAATTCTGGATATGCTTTTTGTAAAGTGAATCCTATGGGTGCCCTGGTCAACCAGAGTGTTGATTCAGTTTATGGAGGAGTATGAAGGTGGAGATGACCTTGCAGGGGTCTTCCAGCCTCCATGTACTTTCTAAAGCAGCCATTATAGTAGTGTTGTAGCTTTATTTATTCTTTGCTCTATATGTGTTTGGAGAAAGAGACTTGTTTAAGTACTTCAAGTGGATTGTAGTATTGTTTATGCTCTTGGAAGTTGGAGTATGGGGTCTTGATTTGAGAGCCCTTAGCTTGTTGATTGTTTCATGACTAACTGTAGGTGTTCATGTGTTTAGAGTGAGATTTATTTGCAGAATAATGTTTCCTTGAAGGGGAAACTAGCCACTCTTTTTGTCAGCACACTTATGTACTCTTTACCATTGAAGAATTTTGAGCATAATGAGAAGGGGTCATGCCTTTAGAGCTGATCCAAGGAGATGTAGCCCAGGAGGCGTGAACTCCTTTATCAATGGTTGGTGTATTACTGTTTGATGCATGCTTTCATTTAGTGTTTTGGTTTCATGTTTTAAGTTTTCTTCATGAAACTAACTTAAGTAAAAACACATAAAACTCATGCTTTTACTTACTATTTTGGAGTCAAACCTCAAGCACATTTTTTTAATTGTGATGAGGGGAATTAGCACAACATTACTAATCTATCCCAATTCAGATCACAAAAGCATTGGAACCCACAATGGAAAGCTCACATATAGGGCAAATATTTCCTTGTATGACTGGAACAAAGCATGTTGTACAATATGGATAGGACACATCCTTCTGATTGTGACCATGGTATATAGGTGTAAAATTTGTTGCACCACCAACAAAAGGATTTTTGAAGTCAAAATCATAATTTAGTTTTTTGGCAACCTGGAGTTGCCTCCCGCATGTCTGTAGAACTTGTTGTACCTTTGTTGAATGGTTTGCAGGGGTTCATTTTCCAATAGTCATCAAGCAAAGTTAGTTGTTGTACTGAATCTCCCTCCCTTATAACAAGCACCCATGGTATTCAGCAAAGCCAACCTCAAATGGAATTTTTTAAGGTTGTTATGACTAAAATAAACTGCAATCTCTTTTTCTGGAACAAAATCATCCTTAACTTCCTTTCCCTTGAACTGTATCTGAAGACCCAAAACACAACTGCAAGCTCACATATAGCACATAAATTTCCCTTTATGATTGGAATAAAGTGTGGTGTACAATGTGGACATGACACATACTTCTGACCATAGTATATAGGTGTAAAAGTTGCTCCAAAAACAACAAAAGGATTTTTGAAGTCATAATTCAGTGTTTTTAGCATTCTGCAACTGCCTCCCACATGCCTGCAGAACTTGTTGGGCCTTTGTTGCATGGCTTGTAGTGGGCTCATTTGCTAATAGTTATCAAGCCAAGTTAGCATTTGTACTGAATTTCCCTAACAAACACCTATGGTGTTCGACAAAGCCAACTTCAAATGGACTTTTTGAAGGTTGCAATGAGTAAAATAGGTTGCAAGCTCTTGTTATTCGACACTATGATCCTTAAATTCCTCTTGACCTCCATTTGAAGACCTAGAACACATTCTTTAGCAACTCCAATCAATTTCTTCACCTTCTTAACCTCCTAAACGAAATCTACATCAATAACTAGAATTGCATGCAAGATGGTAAGAAATAACCTTAATGCTTCACTAAACTTCCCATCTGTTATGGATTTGTAAGCTAGTCTAAGTTTCTCATCTAATAAAAAAAGCTTAAATACCAAAGCTCATGGACCTCTAACATTTGAGCTAGCAGTCTCACTCCAGCCTCCCTCTATTGCTAAGAAGACCACAGTGCAGAAACAAATGCAGGAAGGTATGTATGGTTGCCCATGTAAATATCCAAAAATAAAGGTTTTAACTTTTAATGGAGTGAATTTTTTAATACCAAGTTGTTGACTTGAGAGATGCATCGCCATATTAATGTTACTAGCAGCTGCATTCTCACCTGCAAGAGAAGGATTTTTGTATCCAGATTCGAATTACTACCATATGTGGTGATGGCTTAACTAATGATATTATGAGTTTCACCTGCAACATTGCAACTTAGACATCTACAAGTAGCTTCAAATCTTCTACATCCCAACCTACCTCATCGTCATTGTCTCCTCTCACTTCTTTATCATTGATCACTACAACCTTGCCATTTTGTTTTTCAACTCCATAAGTGTCAAGGTCTTAACCCCTATTGGCTACAACTCCTTCATCCTCTTCTTCATGGACTGCACCCCTTGCATTATCCAACCCACTAGAAGTGTCAATGTCTTAACCCCTATTGGTTGCAACTCCTTCATCCTCTTCTTCATGGACTGCAACCCTTGCATTATCCAACCCACCCTCAAAAAGGCCTTTAGTAACCCTCAATAGCAACCATTCACGATTGCTACAAATTGATGGAGGAGGCACAATAAGTGATGGTTTCTTTCCAGATTGCAGAGTGGGCAGATTGCCACCTAACTGTTAAGTACAAGCATATCAACAATCTATGTAAGCCCATGAACTGCTTCACTCACATATGGGCATTATAAAACTGACCCATAACATCATTTTATATTTCTGTAATCCCCAACATCTTAAAAAACTTATCAATATTGTCCATGACAAGATATAAAATGAAACCTTTCAAAATTCTTTAGTCTTTGGTAAGCATATTTAACAATGCCAACATTTCCTTACCAAAGGGCCTTAGTTCCAAGTGTATAATAATGACCTTAACATCTCTCTGTTTTGCATAAGAAACATCAACTTGAATAATTTCACTCTACACTGCTAAGTTAAATCATGCCTTCTCATCTTTGAAAAAGTGAAGAGCCGCTTCTGGGAAGCCCTTCAGATGCAGCTAAGCAATCACTGCATGTCCACAAATCAATTCCTAATCATTCTCATAACATTGTCATACTTCCTTTTTATTGGTGCCAGCTTGAACATATACTCAGGTATCAATCTATATGACACGGTTATTTCCAAATCATCTAGGCATTTGACAAAACTCCCAAACACCTTCGTTATACATACTTGAACATCAAGTGTTCCAATGAGGCCACCATCTCTGTTTGGAAGACAACAAAGCACAATTGTCACCCCAAGCTCCACTCCTAAGTTTTAACACAAATAATCTTATGCAGAGAAAATTGTACAAGCTTCTTGCTTCCAATGATGATTGCATGCTTGCTCAGCAAGGCTACATTTTCCATGTCATCTCACTAAATGTATTTAACAAATGGAATATGGAGGTCCCCAAGTACAATCCTTTGTTTCAAACCAAGGTCGCTGTCTTTTCTTCTTGCATTGTGTCACTCTATTGTCCCAACACTATCTTTTAGCCCAAGAATAAGGTTTTATGTTCCTTCAAAGAAAATTGCATCCACAGTTACTGTACGACTACACTTCTTGATCAACTTATTTCTGCGATTTTTTATCTCTTGGTTATGACTCATGTTAGTGACTGCTGATTGATTGCAAGCAGAAAAGGCAGCAGGTCCTCCAAGTCGTTGTCTTTTCTTCTTACATTGCATCACTTTTCCCAAGTCCCAACACTATCCTTTGGCCCAAGAATAAGTTCATTTCAGCCACCATCAACATCCAAACATATCAGGACAACATTCTCCATGGGGCTAAACAACAATCATCATCATCCTTGATCCAATTCATGGATCCAACCCTTCTTATCTGTATAAGTTGAGTCTTTTTGAGTTGAAAATTGACGAGCCAATAGAAAATGGTCATTGTTGTAGTATAGGGTACCCTCATAAACAACAAAAGCATATCTTTCTCTTTCTAACTTGAAAACAATCATCCCATGGTCATGCCCAACAACAAGAAGATTCATATCAAGATGTGCTATAAGGACCCAGAAGCAATCATGGTCTCTATGAAATGTTTGGACACCTCTACAATACTTGGATACATCTCAAGCTTAGATACTATTATCTTCTAAATTTTAACAATAATGTCGTGGTGTGGATGGAACATCACACGAGACATATAGTTCGTATGCCTCTTAAAAGTTAAAATCGACAACTTCCCAAGCTAAGACTGTTAGGTCCCTATACTACTAGTGTAGCCCCTTATTGTTATTAGTGCAACCCCCTTATTGTATTGTTGTGCCCATGTAGTCCCCATGTTGTTATTATTGTGCCCCATAGAAGCCCACTATTGTTATCTGCTTTTGTTGTTTATGTAGGCTCTGATTATATTGGGACCACTTAGACTCATATATATAGAAAGGAGGTATTGTCATTTGTATCATCCAAGAATTGTTCATTTGTGTAATATAAAGGAGGTTGCCCCCTCGAAGAGGCTGAGTTTTAAGTCGTTGATCTATCTTTTCTATCTTTTTGTGAGCTAGTTTCATAACATTTGGTATCAGAGCTTTGGATTTTAGCGTTTCGCTACTCCAAATAGGTCATCGTGTAATTTTCGCTATAAATTTTTTCTCTATGAAGTTTCAGAAGCTAGAAAAAAACCCATTTGAACCGAAATCTTACTTAAGCTTGGGTCCAAATTCAGATCTTGTCTCGCTATACTTTCAGAGATATGATTTGAGGAAGTTAGGATTTTTGCAAGCTCCAGAATTCCATCTCAAACATGTTATCATGGAATTTTCACTATAATTTTTTTCTACGAAGGTTCAGACTCTAAAATTAAAACCCATTTGACTCGAAATTTTGGTGAAGCTTGGGCCCAAATTTCAGATCTTGTTACACTATATTTTCGAAGATATAGTCCAAGACATTTAAGGTTTCTGTAGGCTCACGAATTACATCCCAAACAGGTGACCTTGGGAAAATTGTCATAAATTTCTCTCTGAGCATGAGATTGAAATTTTGTAACATGTTACAGAAATAAGACGGACTGTACTTTTCTGTTTATTGGTTTAAGGTCTGAAGGTCGAAACAGTGACACATGGTCATCTTGGGAGATTGGGCATAATCAGGTCATCTTGGGAGATTGGGCATAACTTTTTCTTGGAGAATCCAATTTCGATCAGATTGGTGGCATTGGAATGAGGACACAGAGGGCTACTGCATGTTGCAATTTTAGACCTTGGAGATCCAAAGCTACTAGAAGCAAGAAAAAAATGACTCGAATCAAGAAAATAAAAACACCTAGTAAGCAAAATTGGATGGATGACTTGAAGAATGCGATCAAAGCTAAGATAAATAGTTTTATATGTGCGATCAAAGCTAATATCTATGGTAGGGAAGAAGATTTGAAGAAAGGCATGGAAGATTTGAAGAAAGACATGGAAGGATTGAAGGAAGGTGGGACAAAGACGCTACAAGAAAGGCCTCCTAATGACGAAAAGGTATTAGAGGAAATTCAGGATGAGAAAAAAAATGTTAATCATGATTTCATAGAATCTAACATTGGATTGAAGACCCACCATATTCCAAATATCGATACGAGGAAGTTTGATGGAAAGGGTCTCATAACATGGATACTACAAATGGAAAAATATTTTGATCTACATGATGTGCAACTGTTACAAAAGGTACGTATTGAATCTTTATATTTAGAACCGAATCAATTTTTATGGTATAAAGGGCTTTTCTCATAAACCACTTGTCATCTGGTCAATTTTCATGGAGGAAACGATAACACATTATGAGGATGGAAAGAGCAACACCTTCTTTAGCGAATTGGTAAATCTCAAACAAAAGGGTTCAACAGCAGAGCAAATTGAGGACTTCCAAAAATTGAATATAAGGGTAAATGATATTCAAGAGAAGTAGAGGATTGATGTCTTCATAGGGACTTTAAAGGATAACATTCAACATGAGGTTAGTATTTGGGAACTTGATTCATTGGAGAAGACATTCAGGTTGGCAAGAAAATTTGAAAGAAAAGTTATGGAAACAAGAAAACCTACCACTCACAATTATAAAGATGGAAGTGTTGTTGCTCCTAACCTTCCACAACCTACAAGGTTGACACCACAACAATTGGACGAAAAAGGAGAAAACGATCTTTGTTACAGTTGTGATATCAAATACACTAAAGGTCATAAGTGTGCTGAGAAGAAATGTTTTTACATTGATTGTGAAGAGGAGGAAGAAAAGGATTAAGAAACGTCAAAAGAAGAGGATATACACCAGGAACCAACGCTAGAGAAAGAAGAAATGAATTTCACCATATCTTGTAATGCATTGGCAGGAATTACCACTCCTTAAACTCTCAAGATAGAAGGACATATCAAGAAGAAAAAAGATAACCTCACTTTCACACAGAATCGAATGAAACAACATGCAAATCAACATTGCAGCGAAAGAAGTTTTGATATAGGAAAATGGGCATTTTTATCACTACAACCATACAAACAAATGTCCCTCAAGCAAGCTAAGAAGGATAATAAATTATCACCAAAGTACTGTGTTCCTTACAAAAGATTGGTACTATGGCATACAAATTGGAGCTTCCTGCATCTTCCCAAGTGCGCTAAGTTTTCCATGTTTCATGCTTAAACAAGGTTATAGGTGACAAGCTCCCAGTTCAAACAATATTGTCAGAACTTGACGAGGAAGGAAAAATAATATTGGAACTTGAAGAAGTCACGGAAACAAGAACCCAACAACTACGAAATCGATCAATTTCATAGTATCTCATTAAGTGGAAGAACTTACCCGCTGAAGATTCCACATGGGAGGATGCAAATTTTATACAAAAGCAACCATAACTACTCAAGCATTGAGCACAACAATTTTTAAGGAGAGGGGCATGTTAGGTCCCTATACTACTAGTGTAGCCCCTTATTATTATTAGTGCAACCCCCTTAGTGTAGTGTTGTGCCCATGTAGTCCCCATATTGTTATTATTGTGACCCATAGAAGCCCACTATTATTATTTTTGTTCCCCTACAATATTATTGTTATGTAGGCTCTGATTATATTGGGGCCACTTAGACTCCTATATATAGAAAGAAGGTATTATCATTTGCATCATCCAAGAATTGTTCATTTGTGTAATATAAAGGAGGTTTCCCCCTTGAAGAGGCTGAGTTTTAAGTCGTTGATATATCTTTTCTATCTTTTTGTGAGTTGGTTTCACAATAGGTACCCGAGAACAAAACAAACTAACTTTTCACAAATGAATTATCTACAAATTTTTCACGTGCCCTCCTAAAGTATTCAACTTCTAAGACCTTGATCTCTTAGAACAAAACTAACTTTTCCCAAATGAATTATCTACAAAATTTTCACATGACCTCTTAAATTATCCAACTTGCTAGGTCTTGGTATCCAAGAACAAAACAAACTAAATTTTCACAAATGAATTACATACAAAATAAGATGCTACTCAAGAAAGAGGAGTAAAAGATTAAAAAAAAAAAGAGGTAATATATCTCTAATGAAATAGACATAACTTCACCAAGAAATTGAATCTTTATGCCAATCAATCTGCTTGGTGACCATCTACTCCTGACACAATCAATGGCAAGCTAGGATGAAAAGCAACAACTCAGTTCACTCCACGGTCATGACATTTGAAAACATATTTGACAACAACATCACCCTCTCCAAAAATATATGTGTTCATTTGTGTTAACCTTAATATCATCAACAAACGATTTTCCTCGTAGGAGCACAAATATCCCATACACTATCAGTCTAATCCAAGGGGCTTCAAATGGCCAAATCTTCCTTAGGATGAAAAGAAGCACACATTACACAAAAAATGTCACCAATAAGGTTAGATACAAGTTCAAGACTGCTAGTTCCATATATTTATTGTTTTTTAGTCACTTGCACTGACAATCCAAGGATACTCATTATGGAGCTTAACTCTCCAGATATAGGTCGCAGTGCATATTGTAGTTCCATATATTGATCTTAAAGTCATTCCCTATAACATTAACAAGTAAATTGGAGTTATAACAACTTTTCATAATTGTATTTTTTATTGTTATGTCATATGACTTGTAGTTAATATCATTTACAATCAAAGACCCTAAATATACATGCACGATGTATACATAAGAAGCTACACAACTAGGAAGCTTCACTAAAACTACGAATTCTAAAACAACTTTGTTCCTTGGATGGGAGAGGGTGGGAATTTTTCTTGCATCTCTCCTTTGGCTAAGTGGTTGCACTATGACAAACATTTCTAAGCCAACCAAAATCACCAAGGACTTGTCATCTGGCCCAACCCCCACCCATTCAAAAGGTTACTAGGTATACCAGTTTGATTACCTTGCGACCTTCTTTTTCCTTGCATGTAATTTCTCACTCCACCCTCCATCTGGTAGTGAGATTGAGATATTCTTCATAGCTCATGAAGAAGAGCTCCAAACAACAATTGACTCTATTCCTTATAGCCCATGAAGAAGAGCTCCAAACAACAATTGACTCACAAACAGGGAAAGATAATATTTTCTTCCCAACCACCCAAGCTAAACTTAATTGACATCACTACAAACTTGCCACTAGACATGTGTAATTTCCAGACAGTTTCCAATACAGAGCAAGTAAAGGTAATCTCCTAGTTGATCCATGAAAATTTTGTCAAAATACATGAGGGAATCACACAACACCAATGTGTTCAATACCCTCTCCATGTCACCAAGGTGTTAGAGACCCACCATTCCAGGATATAAAAATGTATCCATTGAAACCCATATCAATTGTCCAATTGATGGAACTACTGAAAACTAAACCTTGGTGATCAGTTTCAAAGGGCTGCTCAATCTTTGAAATACATAAAAAAGAGGTTCACATGGACCACAAAACATGCAATAAATATCCAAGTTGGTTGGCTGACCTCCAGACACAAACACGGCTGAGCCTTGTGAAAATGTACTCCTCTAACCAGCCCATCATGCTCATCAAATCTATCAATATTCCCATCTAATAATGCCATAATTGAATAACCCCACCATGAAGACTGGCCAGGATCCATGGCCTTTTCATATGGAATCTCAACCCCTTTACCTAGTTACTCTAGGACTCGAATTTGGTTGACATTGCAAATGATCTTCTAGCCTATATACCATAAAAGGGGTTGAATCAACATATAGAACCAGTACAAACCCTAGACCAAACCCCACATGCAAAGTCATGAATGATCCAATCCATTTGCCCCATATTTATGTGGTATTGTATTGATGCATTATTATTTCTCCTTTAAGATTCTTATTTATAACAAACGTTGTGAGGCATTCCCCTATTTTATGGGGAGAAATTGCTTAATGTGAATTTTATAAATGACCTTGCTCTCACTGCAAAGCTCATTCAGTCGTTTAGTGGAGGGAATGACACAATGTCTTGATATCGTCACTACAACAAGAGACATCATGGGTAATCAAGAAAAGATAGAGGCCTTTATTATTTGGGCAAGAAGACTTTCTAGATTGGCTTGTCAATTAGTTTCTTAAGAGAACTTAAGGTTGAGTTCCCTCACTTGCCTTGATAGTTCCTCTTCATAGAAACTTGAGGTAAGAGAATTCATAGAAACTCTTCAAGTTAGGATCACTTACATGTTATTTTCACATATTAAGGAAGGAACTAAAACTATTTTATGCTATCTTGTAGTATAACTTCATGCTTGTCTCTAAACTAGAAGCTAAGCTTCCTAAGACCAATCATTTTGTTTAAAATAAACATGTTTCCTCTTCTCAACCCCACACCACTTCTAAGGGATAACCCAATAAAATGGATTGAACTCGGTGTCCCCCAATGTAACACTTACAAATAGGATAGGAAAAAAGAAAAGGTGGTTCTATTTTGACAAGAAGTATGAACATTTTGATGACAAATGTAAGGTCATTCACTCTAAGATCACTAAAAAGGCACATGCCATCCTTGTTGAGCAACGTTTTTATCAAAATTATATTATAGATATCACAAAATCATTCCCCTCTCTTCTTATCGATGTTCCTTTGCACCTCTTGGTGCAATTTCTAGTCTTATAATTGTTGGTATAAAAGAGAAAAAAGATGAGCACATGACAACAATAATAAAAGAAGAACTAAACAATAAGTCACAAATAGGAACAACTTATATAAGAAAGAAGGTGGGGAAAGATACTTGAGCATAAGAATATATTGATCCATGTTACAGTAAGTTGTACTAACTATAAATTTTCCATACTCAACAAATCTCTAAGCTTTAAGGGGATAGTAATCTTTATAAATAATGACCTCATTCCAAAAAATCAAGCTAACTTAAAGAAGGAGGTTCAAAAGGTAAAGGAAGGAAAATGCAAAATCATCAGAATTGAAAAGTAATTATTAGGGATATAGACCAAATTGAGAGGAACAATTTGAACTTGGAACATTCTATATCTTTTTGAAATACGGTTATGGATTTACATGGCATAAAGCTCATATGTTAAGTTGGATATTGAGTGAAATCAAAATTATTTTTTTTATTTTCTTAATTCATTATGGATCACAGAAGCCTAAATTCAGAAATTATTTTTTTAATTTTCTTAATTCATTATGGATCACAGAAGCCTGAATTCAGAAATTATTTTTTTAGTCAAATCTAGGGAGCATGATGACTGTAATGTCCCTCACATGTATTTATTTTTTTTTCAACATGGAACAAGAAATCCTCTCACAAAGGAATTGGAAGAATATGCTATTACATAAAAATATTTTTTCCCGCACACTTTACTTCATAAGGTATGTTATCACTCAGGTTGTCCTTAAGCTCTGGAAAGGATACGGCCGAGGTAACAACAGACCAACTTTGGACTGCAGGTTCTAGCCAACCTGCAATCAGAGAGGGCTCTCTCTTTTAGATTTAGCTTTGTTGAAAGAATTTTAGGCTAGGTCTTGAGTTCAGAGGGTTTTGTTTTGTTTTTGGTGGGAAAATTGATGTTTCAGGTAGAGAGGCAGAGCATAGTCTAAGGGTTTCGAACCATTGGGCGTGGAGTCGAAGAGAAAAACTGCTGGCGCTTTTCCTTAATAACAGTGAGGGAAAATGGAGCAAGATAGCTGAGCATGAAACAATGTTTCGGGTTTAAGGGATGGAAAGAAGTGCTAAGTAATGAGAGGCAGTTAAGAATCTCTCAATTATGCTTAACAAGGGAAGATAACAGGGCACTACCTAGGGGCAGTTAAGAATCCCTAGGTAATTGGCTAACACAGGTGAATAGGGGTAAACATGAGCCAGAAAGAATTCATATTCATAACCAATTCAATTAGAGGAAAACATAAAGAAATAGCAGAAATTGAGCATAGAGAGTATTTAAACTAATTCTAGGCTATTCTTTCTTCCTGCTATTTAGATAGTGATAAACAAAAAACAGAGATAAGAGGCACTTATTGTTCCAGGCTGCAGCACAAGAATTCCATCTTCAGTCTCCAAAAACATTCATTCACAACAGACAGTTTTCTCTCCAAGCTTTCAGCAATCTTTGATTGTGGGAAAAACTTAGGTATACACAGCGAATCTCTAGTGAAATTCTCAATTGACCAACCCTTGTAACAATGTAGAGGGCGGTATATATAGGGAAAAACTCTCTATAACTGCTTTTATTACAACTTGACCTAATCAGGTCTGAAAGAAAGATGATTGCTTAACCTAATTCTATCCAGAAATAAATACAAAAAATATCTCGGGCTACGCTAAGGGCGGCCGCATTAAAACTGAATGAATTTTGTTGTCCTTGGTGGCTTAGTGCAGTGTTTTTGCAATAAATGTGTATGGGTTTCTGCACCTCTGTTGTCTGTCTGCATTTAAAGCTTTAACTGTGATTTGAGGGCAAGGATGGGCTTGCACTTTCTGATTTGACTTACTGGGGGGGCTCATCAATGTTCAGGTGCTTCGAGCCCCTAAAAAATCTTGACTGATACTCTTTGGCTCATCTTATTCCTCTGATACTCTTTGGCAATAAACCGACGTTGTTCTGACGTGCTGTGGGTCTTAATCATCATTTAATGGCCGTTGTTCGGCCTCTGTTTTCTTCAAAACTGTTTTCTGCTCCTCTCGGCAAGCTTCGCGAAGAAAAATGGGTCTTTCGGCGCCTTTCGGGCTTCCTGGGGGCTGTAGAATGAAAATATTCCCTAAAGATTCCCCATTCTGGCCCAAAAAATCTAGCGATCGCAAATCGCTCATCAAAAACTGCCTCAGAAACTGATTCCGGGGCTCCGAAGTGCAATTTTTGCTCCTTCGCGCCAAAAAGTGATGATGACGTCAGCATGACGTGACGTTGTACGACGGGTGACGTCAACGATGACGTTAGCATGATGACGTGGTGAGATGACATCAGCATGACGTCATCATGTATGGACGGTGACGTGGCATGACACGTGGCAAGGGGCCACGCAGGCAGATGACTCGACATGTGACTGGGCAGAGGGGGGTGACGTAAGCAGTGACTGTGCAGGGGGGTGACATAAGCGGTGACGTCACCGGGCAGGAGGCGATAAGTGGTTTTCTGGCGCACCCCCTTTGGGGGGGAGCGGTTTTGTCAGAGGGGGCTCCGCCACAGCCCAGGAGCTGACGCGTGGCGGGAGGTACGGCGGTAATACCGTCCATCTCTCGGACGCTAAAGCTCGGGCGTTTTGGAGATGGGACGGCCCGCCCACCTTCGATCTGCGGGGCGGATGATCGGACGGCTGGCGGGAAGGACAAGGTGACGGCTGGTTAGGGCGGGGAATATGCGCAGAATATTCCCTTTTAAATATAGCGTGCGGTGGGTTTAAAACTTAGGTTTATGTGGGTTATGGGGGTTATATGGGTTTAATGCGCGCGGGTCAATGTATTTGTGCACAAAACTTTGGTTTAGGGGTGGAAAAGGGGGTTTTTTGAGGGTTTTTAGGGCTAGGGGAGAGGTTATTAATCTGGCCAGGTGTCAGATTAATCCCTTTTAAGACACCGATGGGCTAAAAACAGCCCCGGATGGACCGTTTTTTCCCGGACTTTATAAAAATATGGCTATATTGCCAGGGAGGGGATATTTACATAGGGGAATTTTATATACAACGTTTTAGTAAGGGAAAGGGGAAAACTGATAGGGAGTTATACAATACTATTAGTAGTTAATATGAAAGTGATAAGCAGGCGCTAAGGTCAGGGACCTTAGGCTAATTTTGGGGAAAAGAGTTTTGAACAAATAAAATCCTTGAGTGAAGCAGATCTTCACCAAGGCAACTGATATGGATGATGATGAAACTAAGAGGAATCAAGCAGATCTTGACCTCTTTTGGAAGTTAGTAAGTGACTTGGGGAATTAGAAGAAGGGGGAGTTAGTTATATCCTCCTCTGAGCTCCTTTGCATGAAAACTGCCTGCACTGTGATCTATAAAGATAAAGCACTTTGTAACACAAAATTGATCATAAATTATCATTCTGCAACCACACAGCTACCTACCCGGCCTACTTTCCTAACATTTTTTCTTCTTTTGACTTGGGTGCACTTAGACTTGCAAACCCAGATTTACAATTTTTCTTTTGAATTTTTCCTATCTAAATCTACACTTATTTCTGCCAGGGCCCAGATTAAACAGTTGGGTCCCTTTGATTCTCTACCTATCTACAGATCTGCCAAGATTAAACTGTTTGGACAGATGTCATTCTCTATATTCTAAAATAGGAAATTGAAACCTAGGGAGACCAAGATTAAACTGTTTGGACCTCCCTTAAATGAAAACTCTTCAAAACTAGTGATGAGCCCCAATTTTGGTACAATTTGGGCTCATTTTGGCCTATTCTACTTGCTCAAACCATTCATTTTTTACTGCTTATGCATGCATTTCTTAGTTTATTCATGTTGTTTGTAGGAAGAAGGGTAGGCACTCTATCTACGTGACTAATGCATTGTGATTCCAGGTTTTGGCATTAAAAGGGAGCAAAAGACAACGAAAAAGGAGACAAGGAGACAATGAGGTGGCACTGCTGACTTTTAGGAGAGGATGTCCACGGTCTTGGGGACATTCCTCGTGATTCCCACCAAGAACTCCGAGCTCCAATCCATCTCCCCTCTGAGCTTAGAAGCAGCCAGTTGTTCTACAGGAACAGCAGTTATAAACTGCTCTACAGGAACAGCAGTTATAAACTGCTCTACAGGAATAGCAGTTATGACTGTCCTACAGGATCAGCAGTTAAACTCTAGTTGGACAGCCGAGCTGCTAAAATCAAGGACACTTGTTGGATCATCGTTTTTGTATAAGTATAGAGGCCTTAGCCTTGGATAGGTTGTTGAAACTCTCGTATTGCTATTGTAATTTTGGAGCGCAGCTCAATTTTTGTTCCTTTTTGTAAGCCAATTTGGCATGATATCAGATTATGAATAAAGAAGGCAGATTTTGATCTAGCTCTGAGTTTTATTAAGGAGAATATAGCTCTCAGGTTAGGGCCCAACCTGAGAGCCATAGATCCCCTCTGCTGTAGTGTTGTTTCCATTTCGTTTCAGCACTTTGAGTTTTCCTTTTCACATGCAATTCGAATTACAGGTTGCTAATTTAGTTGTTTTCATGAGTTGAGATAGGATTTGCTTAGGGTGAATTGGTTTACAGTTGCTTAGGTTAGAAGAGGATAGATACAATCTACTGGAGCTCCAACAAAAAGGTTTTTAAGGCTCACTACCATCTCATCTGGGATTGGAGTGCAGTCCATGACTAACCACCAAAAATACGCATTTCTTTATTCCATGATTGCTGCAAACACGGTCACGTTATGTTAGATGCTTCCACATGATTCACACCTGCACCACACTCCTTTACCACAGCTTCATGCACATTCTCCTTCGCGTTTGGATTGCTGTTCATTGAATTTATAGGCACAGGTAGTCTAAGTTAATGCATTTTCGGTTTGGTGATAGTCACAAGCATTTGTTCCATTTACACTGCTTTCTCTCGTTCCATTACTTCGTCCTCCATCTTGATCACGCATGCAAATACATCTTTGACCTCTGCTCCGCTCTGTCATCTCCCAAAGTCTTTCACTCCTCACGTACTTCCGTTCTCTAGCCCTTTTGTTGACCTAGCCCTCTATCTTCCAACCTACTCCCTACATTCACTCCCTATCCCCATTCCTCCACTTCTACAGCCATCACCAGCCTTATTCCTACCTTACACATCTCCCCCTACCATTCCATCACTTCAAACACTCACGGTAGGTCATCCTGTAGCCATTTGTAGACATCCTGTAGAAACCAGAGTATCCTGTAGGATCCCCTGCAGACATCCTGTAGGAGGCCACTCTCTCGGCTGCTGCGCATCTGAATGCGAGGAACCTCTGTGGATGGATGCTAAGGATCCCTAGGGACCTCTCCTAGCCTCCCCAACCTTTCCCACGCTTTCCTTCCTTCTCCATCCCATCTGCACAACCAAACCCTAGTTAGCACAAGATCATAATCATTCCACACACTTAAAGGAAAAATACAAAAACATATCTTTCATGATGCAAGTAGTTTAGATCCAGGAATTTGCACTTATTAGAGGTAACAGCAGCACTGGTAGAAGTTTCATTCACATTCTTTGCATTGTAGAGGTTAGACTAGTTAAATTAGGGTTTCCTAGGTTTACATGCTTTGATTTGCTTTCAGTTCATTTTGTCAAGTAGAGTAGCCTTCCTTTGAGATTAGCTTTCGTCCATCAATTAGCAAGCTTCTTTTGAGAGCCTATAGAAGTTGGCTTGAGCCCTAGCGGACTTGTGCCAGCTGACCAAGTGACAGCTGCGACAAGAGCTAGTACTTGTGCATATACCACCGTCGCTTCCAAGTTTGTACGAACTACCAGGTTGATAAAATGAGAGACAGGAAGCCCCAGGATTTGTAGCATTATTGCTACAATACTGGAGCTCACCATCCTTTTTGGCGTCGTTGCCGGGGAAGCGTCAGAGTATTAGTAATTGTTGCTTTTCTTCTACTTTCGTACTCTTACTTCTGCTCAGTAGTTTATTTCATTTCCATTCTGCAAAAGTAACTTAGCATTTCCTGCTTTCCTAGATTAGCATTTCCTGCTTTCATAGATTAGCATTTCCTGCTTTCCTAGATTAATATTTCTTGCTTTCCTAGATTAGCTTTCCAATTCTGCAATTTCATTTGAGCAATATAGTTAGTTGTAGATCACTTTGTTTCAGTTTTGCAGGTACCAAAGAAAAAGCAAAAGCACTCAAAAAAGAAAAGTCCTTTCCATTTCATGCCTCGTAGGAACCGAGATAGATCAGGCAAATTCCTACCAAACACCCCCACCACATCACTGAGTCACCCTTCTCTCTTCTTTGGTGACAGTGACCCAGAGGAACCTATAGGTGAACATCCTGAGATATACCAAGACCCTATAGAAGAAGAAGAGTTAGAAACCACTCCATCTGAAGCCATGGCTGATAATAGGAGAGAAGATGAGAGAATAGAAGGAGCTTTCCCCATCCGAGAGACCAATGGAGATATGAAAATGAAAAACATTAGCCCCTCCGCCTTGCCTCACTTCCATGGGCTGACCACTGAGGATCCTGACACCTTCTTGTTTGAGTTTGCTGTCCTTTGTAGAACCTATGACTATACTGAAGATGAGCAAAAGCTGAAGCTTTTCCCTTCCACTCTTAAGGATGCAGCACTACGCTGGTTCATGGGATTACCTAGGAATAGCATCGCTACTTGGGCTCAGATGCAGCAAGCCTTCAATACCAAGTATAGGGATTATTGTAGGTCCAAGGAAACCAAGGGAGAGATCTTTCGAATGACCATGGGGAATGATGAGTCTTTAGAGGATTATGAGGAGAGGTTCCAACTTAGCTATAAACGGGCCAGGTGCATACTTGACCCTGAATCCCTCAAGTTGGTTCTACTTCGAGGAGTCCCTGAAGATCTCTTAGACACCCTTCACATGTTAGCTGGGGGGGACATTTACCAACTGCCTTATGAGGACATCAAGACTGTGTTTCAAAATCATTCCAGGGCAGCTAGAAAACGAGGTAGAGGAAATCTCCTCTCCACTGGTGTCCCTTTCTCCAAACATGAGTTTACAAACCAATTAGAAGATCTTAAGAGTGAGGTGAGACAAACCATTGCCATGCAGCTGGACACATTCAGGATCCAGCAGAAGAAAGAAGAAGCTGAGAGAGCCTTGGCTGTCTTCTGTCCTAGGTGCACCAGAAGACACCCTAAGAACGAATGTCCATTGCATTCGGTTGAAGTGTGTTTCGTTTGTGAGGAGGACCACCCAACAAATCAGTGTCCAACCTTACCTGGGTTTAAAGCCATGTACCAAGGAACCGAAGCCCCCACTGAACCTCTCTACTTCATCAACCAAAGGAGGCCGCAAGGATCTAGACCTTATCAGCAGGGGATGCAAGGGGCATCTCAAGCTTATTACAACCCCAACCACTCGACTCCCATGCCTTCCTGGGGTCCCCCTGCTCATCCTTCTTGGTCCATGCCTCCTCCATGGTCTTATCCACCTCAGTACCCTACTCAACCTACTTCTCATCCATATCACTCACATACCCAGTCGCAGCCTCAATGGAGTGCTCCTCAGTCGGGGTGGAGGCCCCAATACAACACTCCTCCTGCCATTTTGCCTCCACCACCAGTTCAGCCTCAGCCTTTACCTCCTGCTCCTCCAAGGCAACCTCAGATGCCTGCTCAACCGAACCCGAACCCCAACAATAGACAGGCTCAGCAGGTATATACTGGGGAGACCTCATGCCCTACCTATGCTGTGGAGATCCAGGAGATCAATCTTAGATCTGGAAAGACTCTTCCAGATCGCCAACCTCCTCCCCCAGAGGATGAGGAAAACCATCAAGAGAGTGAACCAAAGCCTATTCCACCCTTTCCTGAGAGACTAACAGCCACCACACAACCTAACCCAGAAGAAGATGAGCTTTTGGGTGAGCTCAAGCAGTTGTGTGTAAAAATCCCACTTCTCCAAGCCATCAAGGATGTGCCAATATATAACAAGCTGGTTAAGGAGAAGTGTTTCAAACACCCAGGCAGACGGAAGAAAGATGCCTCAACTAGCAATGTCATAGGACAACTGTCTGACCTTATGCTAGGACAAGTCATCTGCCCAAAGTACCTAGATCCTGGAAGTCCTGTAGTAGATGTTCACATCAATGGCACCATTATCCCCCACACCTTGATTGATCTGGGGGCGGCCATCAATGTGATGACCAGGGATACCATGCTTAAACTCAATCTTCAGGGTTCCTTGAGGAAGACCTCGACAGTACTGCAATTAGCAGATCGCTCCACCGTGACTCCCGAAGGGATTGTGGAGGATGTCTTGGTCTCTATTGATTCTTGGGAATACCCTGCAGACTTCCTGGTTCTGCAACCAAAGGCCAAACTTACTGGATATCCTCTCATCTTGGGAAGGCCTTGGTTAGCTACTGCCGATGCTTACATAAGTTGTCGGGCAGGAAACATGACCATCAAAAATGGTCCCATGTCCAAGCAGCTAGTCCTATACCCTCCTGCCCAACCTTCTTTGGAGCATGATTTACCACTCTGGTTGGAGGAAGGAGAGGAAGACGAGGTGTACTCTGCACCTCTGTGCACCCTAGATACCACTAGAAGAGACCCTCCTACCGAGGATGATTTCATTGAGACCCTGATCCAGAATCCACCTTCCAGTGCACTATCTTTAGAGAAGTTGGTGGAGGATGCCCAGGCTAGCACCTTAGTGGACCTTTGTACAACCAGCCCTGTCACTCCCAGAGTCAAAAGTGTGGAGTTCGGCCCTGAGAGAGCATTAAAGATTAGCTCCTCCCTATCTCCTTCCCAGGAGAAGGAGTTGTGTAGCCTATTGGCCAGCCACTTAGATGCTTTTGCTTGGAGCTATAAGGAGATGAAAGGAGTCCATCCCTCGGTCTGTACCCATCATATATACATCAAAGAGGATTGTAAACCAGTTAGGAAACCCCAGAGGAGAATGAATCCAGCCCTTAAGGACATTGTCAAGGAAGAGTTGCAAAAACTGTTGGATGCTGGATTCATCTACCCCATCTCAGATAGTGAATGGGTGTCCCCTCTAGTGTTGGTTCCCAAGAAGAATGGGAAGTGGAGGATCTGTGTAGATTACCGTGAGCTGAACAAAGCTACCAAGAAAGACCATTTCCCTCTACCTTTCATAGATCAAGTGTTGGATGGACTGGCAGGAAAGAAGTTCTTCTCTTTCCTGGATGGGTTTAGCGGGTACAATCAAATCCAAATCAGCCCGGAAGACCAAGATAAGACCACCTTCACTTGTCCTTGGGGTACCTTTGCCTACCGAGTCCTTCCCTTTGGGCTATGCAATGCTCCTGCTACTTTTCATAGAGCTGTCTTGAGCATCTTCTCGGAGTTGGTCCATGATGCGGTGGAAATATACATGGATGACTTTACTCCTTATGGAGCCAACTTCCAGGAAGCATTGTCCAACTTGGGAAAGGTCCTAACCAAGTGCATCGAGATGAACTTGTCCCTTAGCCCTGAGAAATGTGAATTCCTAATGACTGAAGGGACCGTGCTAGGCCATACCATTTCTTCCCAAGGATTGCAGGTGGATCCTAACAAAATTGCTCTCATCAAGAGGGTTCCACCTCCTCAAAAAGTAAGAGATGTCCGGAGTTTCTTGGGATTAGCAGGATACTACTGGAGATTCATTAAGGACTTCAGCAAGTTAGCCTCACCATTGTTTGGTCTGTTGGCAAAAGATGTGGAGTTTAATTGGACTGACAATTGTCAGAAGAGTTTGAATGAATTAAAAGACAAGTTAGTGTCAGCTCCAATCCTGAGAGGTCCAAACTGGGCCCTACCTTTCCACATCCACATTGATGCCTCGAACAAAGCCATAGGTGCAGCCTTAGGACAAGTTGAGCAAAAACTTCCATATGCCATTTACTTCGTTAGCAAAAACTTGTCCAAAGCAGAGTTGAATTACACTATAACCGAGAAGGAATTCTTAGCTATGGTTCATGCACTGAACAAGTTCCGACATTATATTACTGGTTACCAGACTTTTGTACATACTGACCATGCTGCTATTAGATATTTGATGAATAAACCAGATGTGAATGCTCATATTATTAGATGGTTCCTTTTATTGCAGCAGTTTGATCTAACCATTGTTGATAAACCAGGGAGAGAAAACGTTGTTGCTGACTTCTTGTCTAGATTGGATTTGTCTGCAGATGAAGATGGGACGGTGGATGACCAGATGCCTGATGAGCACCTGTTTGCTATCTTAGTACTCTCTCCATGGTTTGCTGATATAGCAAACTACCTTGTTTCCGCTCAGTTCCCTCCGCACCTCTCTTCAAAAGAGAAGAGCAAAATCATCAGAAAGAGTGCCTCATTTACATGGATTGGGGGCAATCTGTTCAAGCTTGGCCCCGATCAGATCTTAAGGCGTTGTGTAAGGGAGGAGGAAGTCTTTGACATCCTCCTCACCTGTCATGATGGGCCTTGTGGAGGACATTTTGCAGCAAAGAGAACTGCCTTCAAGATCCTGCAGGTAGGCTACTATTGGCCCACACTTCATCAAGATGTCAGAAGATATGTCAGCCAGTGTGACCAATGCCAAAGAATGGGGAAACCGACCCAAAGGGATGAGATGCCTCTCCAACCTCAAGTGACTCTTGAGCCATTTGAGAAGTGGGGCATGGACTTTGTGGGTCCAATCAATCCCTCTTCGAGGCAGAGATCCTACATCATTGTGTGTACTGACTACTTGACAAAGTGGGCAGAGACTAAAGCAATCAAAGCAGCAACAGAAGAGAAGGTGGTCGAGTTCTTAAGAGAGAACATCTTCTACAAGTTTGGCTACCCAAGAGAGCTGGTGACCGATCAAGGGAGCCAGTTCACATCCAACTTGGTTGAAGATCTACTAGCTCATCACAAGATCAAGCATAGGACTTCCACCCCCTATCATCCTCAAGCAAATGGGCAGGTGGAAGTCACCAATAGAGCATTAGAAGGAATCTTGACTAAAGTGGTGAGCAGCAACAGAAAGGACTGGGCAGATCGCCTGGTTGAAGCCACATGGGCTTACAACACCACTTGGAAGACCACCACCGGCTTCACACCTTATGAGCTGGTCTATGGGAAGAAAGCTTTGTTGTCCATTGAGTTTGAGTATAACACTTTGAGGATGGCAGCTCAGCTGGACCTAGATATCAGCCATGCACAGCAAGAAAGGTTATTGCAGCTGAATGGACTGGATGAGCACCGCATGCAGGCCCTCCTTCACTCAGAAGTGGTTCAACTTCAGAGGAAGGTGTGGCATGACCAACATCTCCATGACAAGCAATTTCAGCCGGGAGATTGGGCTTTGTTGTATGATTCCAGATACAAAGATTTCAAGGGGAAGTTGAGAACCAGATGGCTAAGACCATATTCAGTGGAAAAGTTTCATGACAATGGATCTGTCCTCATTCGAACCATTGATGAGGAAGCCATTCCCATGCTTGTCAATGGGCATCGCTTGAAGATCTACAGGAAGCCTCCCTCAAGACAAGAGTTCATCAAAACAATGGAGAAGGCAGTATTGGTCATAGAGAAGGGTCCTGCCCCTGCTTTGGGCACACCCTGAAGCATCTGAAAAATATAAAAAAATAATAATAATAATAATAATAATAATAAAGATCCTTGGGTGAAAACCTTCCTGAGGTGCCCAAGGCAGGTGGTAGGGGTGAAAACCTCATTGAGGCGCCCCTGCTATCTTTCAAAAAAAAAAAAAAAGGATAAAGATCCTTGAGTGAAAACCTCTCTGAGGCGCTTAAGGCAGGTGGTAAGGGTGAAAACCTCATTGAGGCGCCCCTGCTATCTTTCAAAAAAAAAAAGAAAAAAACAAGATCAATAAGCTATTATGTGAAATTTGCATGCAGATTGCAGGTGTTCTATGGAGGAGAGGAAGCCTCTCAAGTCAAAGTCAAAGGTCCTTCTCATGCAGCCAGGACATCTCACAAGCTCCTCCTCCAAGAATGCTTATGTTTTTCAAGGTATGTGCAATTTTATCATGGTTTGAATCTTCTACAGGAAACTGTTGTCTTTCTACAGGAAGACACAGATTTTCTACAGGAAGGTGCAAATTTCTACAGGAAGAGCTGCCTGTCTACAGGAAGCTCTGTACTTCTACAGGAAACTTCTTGTAGAAGCTCAGAACGAGCCAGAATGCATTTCATGAGCAGATCTGATGACTACGGGTTGGTGTCGACGCATGCAAGCCTCTTTTGGGCCCATGCACGACGCTGATATCTTGCTCCACCATCCTCGTCACCATGCAACCAAGATCCCTGCACCAGCAAACCAGATCAATGAGTTCTCGTGGAAAAATCAGTTGTCAGAGAAAAATGAACACCGAGAGCCCATACCACGTCCATGTCGAGCATCAGAAGCTTCGGGAGCGCGATTAGCAGGTCATCTCCATTGTCAAAGTAGCATGCACCCAAGGAGGTGAGACTGTTACAAGGCACCCCGCGGGAATCCTGTAGCGGTCAAACCTGCAGGAGTGGATACCATTCATCGCCCAGCCATCTGCAAACAACACACGGGCGCATGCAACCAGAGCGTCCACTACAGCGCCAGCATCCTGTAACCATGAGCCTCTGTGACTGTGTAAGCCACATGCAGCAAGTAGATCCGTCATCCAAAAACTGGAAATCATGTGCAGACGCGCGCAGGTAAGTGTTCTAATCCTTCCTTCCATCAAATCGCATGAGTATCACTTTGATTTGTTTGCATGGTGTAGAAATGAATGGTTGAGCGGCCGTAAGGCCAGTTGACTGGCCATGTTGGCTAGTGAAGGGATAGTCAGATGATGGGTGGCAGCCACGACAAAGGGAACACGCAGAACGCACGAGAAGATCAGTCCCGTCAACCGAGAAACGAGTTTAACCGGAAAGGGCGGCGGCAGATCTGTGGGAATGAATGCGGCAGCAAGTGAATGTGCAGGCGGATGATGGGTGACGTCACCCAACGGTCCGGCAGGGACAGCTCACCCTCCGCGCCACGAGCTGCGCCGATTCAAAATCTAATCGGCTAGATTTTGCGCGGATATCCATCCACCTCCACTTCAAAACTTGAGTAACTCTTCTGAATACCTCTGCATGTTGATACGCCAAGCTTTCGGCCGACTGAACACCAGTGAAGCGCACCTCGACCGCAGTCCAACTACCGTTCTCCCCGAAGCCTGCGCACTGCTCCTACAGGAACAGTTTCTACAGGAACGCAGTCCTACAGGAAGCAGTTTCTACAGGAACGCAGCTCTACAGGAAGGTGAAGTCTTCACGTAAAAAAAAAAGGTGGCAGAAAAGAGGTAACCCTGAAACTCCTTCCGCAATTGGCTTTCAAAGGTGGCAAGGTCATTATTCACAGTCTGGTCATAAAAAAATATTGGATTGCCGTGCCTATACTATCGCTTCTACAGGATAGCAGTATAATTAGACTGTGGTCTGTGAATTCATTGCATGCTCTGTCTATAAGACCGAATTTCCTTTGTATCTACCGCCGTTGGTCAAAACCACTGTGTTCATCATGCCTGGTGGGTTTATCAGGCGAGAGCCCACTGATTCAAATACATTAAGGAGAAACCCGGCAGTGGTTGAACTCTTCACTAGAGCACAATGGATGTCTTTTTGTGATAAGCTACAGGGCTACGATGATGAAGTAGCCGAGGAATTCTTGCAGGCATTGAAGCCTAAATCCCAGACACTGGCCACAGTAAGCTTCAGAGGTCTCAGCCTCCGACTCACCCCAGAGCATATAAGTCGAATCACAGAACTGCCCATGGGTCTGCCGTGGGATAAAGAAGAGCGGAAGCAGAGCCAGCAAGCAAAGAAGGAGTTCTTCCCACCTGAGGAATCATTCACAGAGGACAAAAATGGGGTGAAAAGGTCAAGCCTGTTGCCACCATGGAACGAAGTCAGTTTGCAAATTATGAAATATATCACCTGTGAGGGTTGTTACAGCATCGTATATGCGTATCACTTCAGGCTGCTCAATGAACTAAGACACCAGATGGACCTCCCTGCAGCACAGAGGCTGAGCATTCCTTACTTTTTACTGCAGTCCTTGATGGAGTGCTCCACAAAGCTCAAGGACGGAATTCCGGATTAGGTAGCCCACCATGGGTTAGTCAAGCTTCTTGTGGAGGATGCTCTCCACTCATATAAAGTCCCCCTCACGTGGGAATCATTTAGGAATTTAACAAGAGAAGGGAACATAAAAATGTTGCTTGAAGAAACAGAATCCTCCAGCGGTGAAGAAGAAGAGCCAGTAGCCGAGAGTAAGAAAGGGAAAAGCCAAAAGATCCCGACTCCAACACAGAAGAAAGAACGAAAGGAGAAGGAGGAGGGAAAGGATGACAGAGCAAAAGAGGACACCCCCATCCTGTCAGCAAGGGAAAAGAGGTTGAGAAGCAGGGCAGTCAAAACTGAGGTGGTCCCTGCCAGCCCAAGCACCTCGTCAGCTCCTGCAGTCAAAGCCAAAAGCAAAATCCATGCAGCCAAGCAAGAAAAGGTGGTGAGAGTTGCATCTGCAGGAACGCAAAAACTGGCTTCTACAAGAAGCCCAAAAACACAAACACAGGCTTCTACAGGAAGCCCGAAAACAAAGACAAAGGCTTCTACAGGAAGCCCAAGAGCAACGACCAAGGCTTCTACAGGAAGCCCGAAAATCGTTGGAGAACAGGCTTCTACAGGAGGCCCAAAAACGGAGACAAAGGCTTCTACAGGAAGCCCGAAAGTGCAACCACAGGCTTCTACAGGAAGCCCGAAGACAGAGACAGGGGCTTCTACAAGAAGCCCGAGATTGGAAAGAGGGGCTTCTACAAAAGGCCCGAAGGTCATTGAGAAACAGCCTCCTATAGAGAGTCCGAAGGCAAAGAAAGAATCTTCTACAGGAGGCCCGGAAGCGGGCAAAGCAGGGTCTTCCACAGGAAGCCCGAAATCTAAAAAGGAGGGGCCCTCTACAAGGAGCTCCGAGAGAGCGAGACGCAAGAAAGAGAAGGCTGGCATTCTAGAAAAGGAGGCAGCAGCGGCTCTGGCTACCCTCAGCACACCTCCAAAACCGAAAGAGAAAAGGGAGAGGGAGACCCCTTTACCACCTGAAGCTAGGAGAAGCAAGAGGATGACCGCGGGCAAGCCACAGCCTCCACCCAGCAGCCAAACCACTCCAGGGGATGTCCCTACTTCACCCAGTGCAAGGACCCCCTCTAAAACATCAGCTACCCCAGAAAAGGGGAGCCCAAAAATAACTTCCTGGACAAGAAAGATAGGCCAGTCGCCTTCCGAAGCCCGACTCAAGGAAATAAAAAAGGGGAAGGAAGCATCACCCTCGTCACCACCAGGGGCAGAGAAGGCAGGGCCATCAAAAGCAGAAAAGAAAGAGCCTGTTCCGGTCCCGAGTCCTCGGCCAAGGACAAGGAGCAGGAGCAAGGTTGCTCAAGGATGAGCAAATGGTTCAGCTGGGGGGTGATGATGAGCCCCAATTTTGGTACAATTTGGGCTCATTTTGGCCTATTCTACTTGCTCAAACCATTCATTTTTTACTGCTTATGCATGCATTTCTTAGTTTATTCATGTTGTTTGTAGGAAGAAGGGTAGGCACTCTATCTACGTGACTAATGCATTGTGATTCCAGGTTTTGGCATTAAAAGGGAGCAAAAGACAACGAAAAAGGAGACAAGGAGACAATGAGGTGGCACTGCTGACTTTTAGGAGAGGATGTCCACGGTCTTGGGGACATTCCTCGTGATTCCCACCAAGAACTCCGAGCTCCAATCCATCTCCCCTCCGAGCTTAGAAGCAGCCAGCTGTTCTACAGGAACAGCAGTTATAAACTGCTCTACAGGAATAGCAGTTATGACTGTCCTACAGGATCAGCTGTTAAACTCTAGTTGGACAGCCGAGCTCCTAAAATCAAGGACACTTGTTGGATCATCGTTTTTGTATAAGTATAGAGGCCTTAGCCTTGGATAGGTTGTTGAAACTCTCGTATTGCTATTGTAATTTTGGAGCACAGCTCAGTTTTTGTTCCTTTTTGTAAGCCAATTTGGCATGATATCAGATTATGAATAAAGAAGGCAGATTTTGATCTAGCTCTGAGTTTTCTTAAGGAGACTATAGCTCTCAGGTTAGGGCCCAACCTGAGAGCCATAGATCCCCTCTGCTGTAGTGTTGTTTCCATTTCGTTTCAGCACTTTGAGTTTTCCTTTTCACATGCAATTCGAATTACAGGTTGCTAATTTAGTTGTTTTCATGAGTTGAGATAGGATTTGCTTAGGGTGAATTGGTTTACAGTTGCTTAGGTTAGAAGAGGATAGATACAATCTACTGGAGCTCCAACAAAAAGGTTGTTAAGGCTCACTGCCATCTCATCTGGGATTGGAGTGCAGTCCATGACTAACCACCAAAAATACGCATTTCTTTATTCCATGATTGCTGCAAACACGGTCACGTTATGTTAGATGCTTCCACATGATTCACACCTGCACCACACTCCTTTACCACAGCTTCATGCACATTCTCCTTCGCGTTTGGATTGTTGTTCATTGAATTTATAGGCACAGGTAGTCTAAGTTAATGCATTTTCGGTTTGGTGATAGTCACAAGCATTTGTTCCATTTACACTGCTTTATCTCGTTCCATTACTTCGCCCTCCATCTTGATCATGCATGCAAATACATCTTTGACCTCTGCTCCGCTCTGTCATCTCCCAAAGTCTTTCACTCCTCACGTACTTCCGTTCTCTAGCCCTTTTGTTGACCTAGCCCTCTATCTTCCAACCTACTCCCTACATTCACTCCCTATCCCCATTCCTCCACTTCTACAGCCATCACCAGCCTTATTCCTACCTTACACATCTCCCCCTACCATTCCATCACTTCAAACACTCACGGTAGGTCATCCTGTAGCCATTTGTAGACATCCTGTAGAAACCAGAGTATCCTGTAGGATCCCCTGCAGACATCCTGTAGGAGGCCACTCTCTCGGCTGTTGCGCATCTGAATTCGAGGAACCTCTGTGGATGGATGCTAAGGATCCCTAGGGACCTCTCCTAGCCTCCCCAACCTTTCCCACGCTTTCCTTCCTTCTCCATCCCATCTGCACAACCAAACCCTAGTTAGCACAAGATCATAATCATTCCACACACTTAAAGGAAAAATACAAAAACATATCTTTCATGATGCAAGTAGTTTAGATCCAGGCATTTGCACTTATTAGAGGTAACAGCAGCACTGGTAGAAGTTTCATTCACATTCTTTGCATTGTAGAGGTTAGACTAGTTAAATTAGGGTTTCCTAGGTTTACATGCTTTGATTTGCTTTCAGTTCATTTTGTCAAGTAGAGTAGCCTTCCTTTGAGATTAGCTTTCTTCCATCAATTAGCAAGCTTCTTCTGAGAGCCTATAGAAGTTGGCTTGAGCCCTAGCGGACTTGTGCCAGCTGACCAAGTGACAACTGCGACAAGAGCTAGTACTTGTGCATATAGCACCGTCGCTTCCAAGTTTGTACGAACTACCGGGTTGATAAAATGAGAGACAGGAAGCCCCAGGAGTTGTAGCATTATTGCTACAATACTGGAGCTCACCAACTGGAACAACTCATCAAAAATTGGAATCAGCAGTGGCATTTAGACTAGCACACTTCATGGCTTTCTCTGGCCATCTGTAGCAAATATGGAGCATTGCAGCAAGCAAACTATGACATATTTGGCATGTAAAAATGTCAATCATGAAAAATGATACCCTGTTGCAACAGGAGGCTAACATTGGCTCCACTTGGGGATGGCTTTTCCTTGTGAAAAGCCAAGAACAGCAGGTCAGACTGCCTTGTTTTCAACTGCTTCTGTACTCCTAAAACTTTCCTTTCGCCGGCTGCTTTATTTTATATATCACGACAGGGTTGAAGAGCTTAGGGCCTTCACTTCGGGCTTCAACTGCATCAAGCTACTATCAAACAGAAAACTGAAATCCTACCTACCTACCCTAATCAACACTTGTTTGCTGGTTAGGTATAATGAAACAACCAGTGCAACCATTTTAGCAATTGTAGAATAAAACAAACTGTTTGACTGATAGTTGATGAGATCAGGAACATTGTCTGGTCATGTGCTCCCATAATCACAATTGTGACATATGAAGGTATTTGCTGAATGTCTTGGTCTTCATAGAGAAAATTTGCTGCAGACTTTGAGCAGAGAAAATCCTCCATGTACTCTGCTACAGGATCTACGAAAGCATGATGTGGGAGAGTCTCTTCTAGACTTTCTTTGTCTGATGGAACAGCTGCATCCTCAGTAACCACCTCTGCAGCCGGTACATCTTTCTTTCTCTTGAAAGCATGATCATCTTTAATTTGTAAGTCAAAAGGTAATCCAATTTCCTTGGGACTAGGAGAAGGAAGATTTTGGAAGAACTCTTTAGGATTAGGAAAATCATACGACTGAATTTGAGAATGCAAAAATTCAATCTCAATCTCATGCTCTTCAACCACTAGGTCTAAAAAACACATTCTGATCTGGGGCTGCTCTATTGTTTTGACTTTTAACAGCACAGATCTAACAAAATCTTCATCAAGCTCATATTCTGATAATAACTTTCTGAATTCATTTATAGCTTGCTCTGTTGCAAGATCTCCCATACATCCAGTCATCCTGTCTCACTTATCAGCTCTTTGACATGGGATTGCTTGGCATTCTCTATTCAGGTTCGCTCCTCCAGTGGAGTCTTGCTTGAAAATAAGGTGGAGTCGCCAGGTGGATGATTCAACTCTGAAGTGCCTGATCTCTGTCCACCCTCACAGATCAGAACTGAACTTGTAATAATGCTTCTGAAGGTCTGGTTTTCTCAGAGGAGCTTTCTTACCTTCTTTGTGAAACTATTTGAGGAAGTCCCCAGCGGAGTCGCCATTATGTTATCACTCAGGTTGTCCTTAAGCTCCGGAAAGGATACGGCCGAGGTAACCAAAGACCAACTTTGGACTGCAGGTTCTAGCCAACCTGCAATCAGAGAGGGCTCTCTCTTTTAGATTTAGCTTTGTTGAAAGGATTTTAGGCTAGGTCTTGAGTTCAGAGGGTTTTGTTTTGTTTTTGGTGGGAAAATTGATGTTTCAGGTAGAGAGGTAGAGCATAGTCTAAGGGTTTCGAACCATTGGGCGTGGAGTCGAGGAGAAAAACTGCTGGCGCTTTTCCTTAATAACAGTGAGGGAAAATGGAGCAAGATAGCTGAGCATGAAACAATGTTTCAGGTTTAAGGGATGGAAAGAAGTGCTAAGTAATGAGAGGCAGTTAAGAATCTCTCAATTATGCTTAACAAGGGAAGATAACAGGGCGCTACGTAGGGGCAGTTAAGAATCCCTAGCTAATTGGCTAACACAGGTGAATAGGGGTAAACATGAGCCAGAAGGAATTCATATTCATAACCAATTCAATCAGAGGAAAACATAAAGAAATAGCAGAAATTGAGCATAGAGAATATCTAAACTAATTCTAGGCTATTCTTTCTTCCTGCTATTTAGATAGTGATAAACAACAAACAGAGATAAGAGGCACTTATTGTTCCAGGCTGCAGCACAAGAATTTCATCTTCAATCTCCAAAAACATTCATTCACAACAGATAGTTTTCTCTCCAAGCTTTCGGCAATCTTTGATTATGGAAAAAACTTAGGTATACACAGCGAGTCTCTAGTGAAATTCTCAATTGACCAACCCTTGTAACAATGTAGAGGGCGGTATATATAGGGCAAAACTCTCTATAACTGCTTTTATTACAACTTGACCTAATCAGGTCTGAAAGAAAGATGATTGCTTAACCTAATTCTATCCAGAAATAAATGCAAAAAATATCTCGGGCTGCGCTCAGGGCGGCCGCATTAAAACTGAATGAATTTTGTTGTCCTTGGTGGCTTAGTGCAGTGTTTCTGCAATAAATGTGTATGGGTTTCTGCATCTCTGCTGTCTGTCTGCATTTAAAGCTTTAACTGTGATTTGAGGGCAAGGATGGGCTTGCACTTTCTGATTTGACTTACTGGGGGCCTCATCAATGTTTAGGTGCTTCGAGCCCCTAAAAAATCTTGACTGATACTCTTTGGCTCATCTTGTTCCTCTGATACTCTTTGGAAATAAACCGATGCTGTTCTGACGTGCTGTGGGTCTTAATCATCATTTAATGGCTGTTGTTCGGCCTCTGTTTTCTTCAAAACTGTTTTCTGCTCCTCTCGGCAAGCTTCGTGAAGAAAAATGGGTCTTTCGGCGCCTTTCGGGCTTCCTGGGGGCTGTAGAATGAAAAGATTCCCTGAATCTCCGAAGTGTGATTTTTGCTCCTTCGCGCCAAAAAGTGATGATGACGTCAGCATGATGTGACGTTGTACGGCGGGTGACGTCAACATGATGACGTGGCGAGATGATCTCAGCATGACATCATCATGTATGGACGGTGACGTGGCATGACACGTGGCAAGGGGACACGCATGCAGATGACTCGACATGTGACTGGGCAGAGGGGGGTGAAGTAAGCGGTGACTGTGCAGGGGGGTGATGTAAGCGGTGACGTCACCGAGCAGGAGGCGGTAAGTGGTTTTGTGGCGCACCACCTTTGGGGGGGGAGCAGTTTTGTCAGAGGGGGCTCCGCCACAGCCCAGGAGCTGACGCGTGGCGGGCGGTACGACGGTAATACCGCCCATCTCCCGGACACTAAAGCTCGGGCGTTTTGGAGATGGGACGGCCCACCCACCGTCGATCTGCTGGGCGGATGATCGGACGGCTGGCGGGAAGGACGAGGCGACGGCTAGTTAGGGCAGGGAATATGCGCAGAATATTCCCTTTTAAATGTAGCGCGCGGTGGGTTTAAAACTTAGGTTTATGTGGGTTATGGGGGTTATATGGGTTTAATGCACGCGGGTCAATGTATTTGTGCACAAAACTTTGGTTTAGGGGCAGAAAAGGGGGTTTTTTGAGGGTTTTTAGGGCTAGGGGAGAGGTTATTAATCTGGCCAGGTGTTAGATTAATCCCTTTTAAGACACCGATGGGCTAAAAACAGCCCCGGATGGACCGTTTTTTCCCGAACTTTATAAAAATATGGCTATATTGCCAGGGAGGGGATATTTACATATGGGAATTTTATATACAACGTTTTAGTAGGGGAAAGGGGAAAATTGATAGGGAGTTATACAATACTGTTAGTAGTTAATATGAAAGTGATAAGCAGGTGCTAAGGTCAGGGACCTTAGGCTAATTTTGGGGAAAAGAGTTTTGAACAAATAAAATCCTTGAGTGAAGCAGATCTTCACCAAGGCAACTGATATGGATGATGATGAAACTAAGAGGAATCAAGCAGATCTTGACCTCTTTGGGAAGTTAGTAAGTGACTTGGGGAATTAGAAGAAGGGGGAGTTAGTTATATCCTCCTCTGAGCTCCTTTGCATGAAAACTGCCTGCACTGTGATCTGTAAAGATAAAGCACTTTGTAACACAAAATTGATCATAAATTATCATTCTGCAACCACACAGCTACCTACCCGGCCTACTTTCCTAACATTTTTTCTTCTTTTGACTTGGGTGCACTTAGACTTGTAGACCCAGATTTACCATTTTTCTTTTGAATTTTTCCTATCTAAATCTACACTTATTTCTGCCAAGGCCCAGATTAAACAGTTGGGTCCCTTTGATTCTCTACCTATCTATAGATCTGCCAAGATTAAACTGTTTGGACAGATGTCATTCTCTATATTCTAAAACAGGAAATTGAAACCTAGGGAGACCAAGATTAAACTGTTTGGACCTCCCTTAAATGAAAACTCTTCAAAACTAGAACAACTCATCAAAAATTGGAATCAGCAGTGGCATTTAGACTAGCACACTTCATGGCTTTCTCTGGCCATCTGTAGCAAATATGGAGCATTGCAGCAAGCAAAGTATGACATATTTGGCATGTAAAAATGTCAATCATGAAAAATGATACCCTGTTGCAACAGGAGGCTAACAAGATAGACCCTCTTAATCAATACATTGTTGACATTAACGTTAAGAGTATTTATATCGCGATTTGTTATTTCACACCTATCAACTCTACCATTCATAAGAAAAGTAATAAATGTAAAATTTGTCTTTATAAAACCCTTGAACAAGAAATTCATAGTCTAAGGAATTAAAATAATATTCTCTTATTAAGAGACTTTAATGTTAGAACAACAACTAACCAAGCTATTCTTCTAAGTAGTGATTTTGGCCCTAAACCTCTTTGGCTATATGAAGACCTTGTTTTAGCTAGTAGATGCAAAAAAACTCTAAAGACATGGCCGATAATATATTTAGTACCTTTTAGTCAATCTCTATAGTATTCAAGAACTTATAATTTGCAATGGTGTAATGAAATCGCCAAAATCCAACCAGATGACTTATATTCAAGGGCTCAATAGTAATGTTGTGGATTATGTGATATTCAATATACTTGTTCAAATCAAATTATAATTTTTTACTATCAATGAAATTGGCAAGTGGTTGTCAGACTAAAAGTCTCGACAACATCAGTGCAGCAGTCAGTGGGCATTTTCATCAGCAGTGAGCATCAGTGAATTTGCCTGTGGGTGACCAACAGCAAAGCAGCAGTGAGCAGCTTTCATCACAACAAAAGCAACATTGAGTTGTTTTTCGACATCTTCAGCCAGTGGGCGATCACCATTAGCAAATACACCAGTGGGCGTTGATCAAATTGTGTCAGTGGACATCGGATGTTGTTTTCAAGCAAAGGACAATTGGATCCTTTTGCGGCTTGGCACATGATGGAGTTGTCAAGCGAGATGAATTAGACATGTAGTTGATTCATGTTCTCTTCAGATTTGAGTTTTTTCCAGCATCCAGCTTTGGCGGTTTTTTCAGGAAAATGTTTTTTGAGGATTAACTTGAGAACTTGGAATATGGTTCCTTGTTCATTTTGGATTTGATCATTGAGGGGGGGAATGTTAGCCTCACTATCTTAAAAATCAATTAATAAATCCAAATATTAAATTAAATTAATAAAATCATGAGAACTCCTCAAACTAAGGAGTCCTTTTGGATGAGAGATTCTCTCCAACTAGCTCTCCTAAATTAGTGTGTAAGTTGAGAAAATGTCTCAACCAAGTGAGTCTAAGATAAATGCACTATCTTAAGACCACTTGCTCATGTATTTAAATGTATTATTAAATTATTTGAATAAGAGAGAATTACATGAGCATGAGAGACCACATGATGGCTCTCTGCCTTTTCCGCCAATTTGTCTTTTGTGTGTTGATGGTTCGATTATTGTGTGTGTTTAATATGGCTGAGTGGTTTCAACATGTGGTATCAGAGCTAAAAGATATACGGAGCATGCAACCTGTTGTGTGAATACCTTTTGCGTGTGGGAGGAATACCGGAGCACAGAACTCGGATAAGGGCTCGGAAATCTTGATCTCGGCAAAAGACTCCCTCTACTCCCTCAAGAGGGAGCTCTGAGAAATGAGAGGGATCTGATATTATGTTCTGTACATAAATAATTAGTGTGTAAGAGTATTTATTTTTTGATGGTCAGAGTGTTGAATTTGATAATTCTTTATGTTTTTGTTGGGTGTGATTACGTCTACATCAACATTCATACTGTAATTAGACCACCTTCTCATTCCATCTCCACCATCATAATCACGGTAATTAGAAGGGTGCCTGATGCTCTCAAAAATATCACTTCCAGTGTAACTAGAGGAACGTCTCACAGAACCTGATTCTTGGGCCCCTTGGTAATTAGATAACCGGGAACCAGTTTCAATTTCATCATTATTCCCCCTACAATTTGACAGGCGCCCCATGCCATCTCCTGCACTATTATTAGATTGATATGATGACAATGACAACCGCCCTATATCCAACATGTCCTCTAGATAATGGTAGTCAAGTGAAAACCTTCCATACTCTTTCGCCCTATTCCTTTCAATAAACCCTTCTGCAACATAACGTCTCTCAATGTAAACCTGCTTAATGAAGGTCCGTAGTTTGATCCTATGTTTGGAGGCATCGTGGCTGTGTGGGAGAGAGGCATTCCCCATATCTTTCACTGTGTTGGAGAGCCATGCTGGTTGGAGTTGCAGACCAGATTCCTTGAAAAATTTAAGCATTGTGTAAGATTGACATGGAGTTTAGTTGTGGTTGCACTGAGAACGAGGTGGAATTCGAAGACGTGAGCTTGTATGTGTCCTTCTTGAAGGCCCGATGCTAGAGAAAGGCCCGCACATTCACCACCAACAATGTCGATGTCCATTTGTGCAACATCCATGTAAAGCCAGCTCTCGTTTCTGTATAAATGAGTTTCCTCCTCTGAGTTAAGCGGAAAGGTCTACTCACCTACTGGAAGGAAACCTAAAAGTTCCCTTGGGTTCAGATACCAGAAACTTAGATCAGCCAGCCATTGCTCATAGTGTGAACTGCGACATTACAGAAAAGCATTACGAGGACTGTGTATTCTTCTAGAAGAAATTCCATGTCATACACTTTCTAGTTGAAAAGAGAAATGGTCAAGAATTGAAGAGGTAGTTGATTCACTGCATGGAGCCGAGTTTCAAGAAATGACCAGCATGGAAGTGCAGCCAGCAGTGAATCACTGTATGGAGTGTTAGAACCTGCAACGAAGAATCTGTCTGGAGTACCTGCATTGAAGAAATTTTTATGCATTAAAATGTTGCTTGAGAAAGAATATCACCGTGGAACCTATTTGACTAATCTGTTCTAGATTACCAGGCGTTCAAATTTATACTGCATCATCAAACGAGAAGGAATGGTGAAGTAAATACATCAAAGTCGTGAAGTGTTGAAATAAGTGAGTAGTTTAAAAACATGAGTTTTAAAATATTACTTTACTACTCATAAAGTCATGAGTTTTAAAATCACTAGTGGAACGTAAGTGCACCACATTTCATTGTGAAAGTGGATTAGACTTAAGTTTAAAAGTAGATTATTATAATAATTTGCTAGTGGTGAAAAGATTTATGTAAACATAATTATTATAATAGTCCCAATGACAAGTGAGAAAAGTGAGGGTTGATGTGAAATAAAGGTAAAACAGATATTAAAGTTAACTTTGACGCTAGAGCTTGGCATTATCATTGTTTTAGAGTCAGTTTTTGAAGACAATTTGACGCCAAGGAGTTCTCAGTCTATGTTTGAGACACCTCACTGAAGAAATTATCATGATGATATATCTTGAAGGTTAATAAAAACATATCTTTTTGTGGTGATTGTGTCCTAGATTCGCCCGAAATTGAATGAAAGGATCATAGGTACACTCTGTGTCGTGAATGTGCTTGCATGATTTGAGTCAAATTTGTAAAACACTCTCTTTATTATGCTTACACAAAACAACTACATGCACATAAGCAAGCTTAAGTATAAGAACACTTATTCAAGCTCCTGTAATCAAGATTAAGTTCATAAGCACAAAGCATCACATCATCAACTTGATAAGATGATCTTCCAAGCAAGCAAATTTCACATCATGTAATCAAAGCAATCAAGTTAAGATGCTACAAAATCAAGCATTTCAAGTCAAGACATTTCAACATCAACATCCAATCAAGCTGTCATCTCCATCAACAATTTTTGCAGCCATTCAACAACAATTTTTTGGCAATTGCACTTGCACCATTTTTTTAATAAAATAGCAAACTGTAACTTGCAAATCATAATTTGTAAGTTGGCTTGTAATCAAAGACAAATTGAGTTGAATTGTAAGGGTGCATTCTCGGTTGAAACCGACACCCGAGCTTTGAATTGATAGGGAATCAATTAAACCAAGTGAATCCATTATTTTTTAACTGGGTCATTCAAATCATTGTAAGCATTTATCTTGGGTGCATTTTCGATAGTATTCGACAACCTTCTTTTGGTCAATCATGAGTGTGAAGCAAGTGCAAATCTCTCAGCATCAAGCAAGTGTGAAAGCAATCAAGCGTGCAAAAATCAAACAAACATCAAGTGAGCGAGTTCTACAAATTCAACAAATATTAAAAGCAAGCGAGCATGAATTCCAAAAAGTTCACATGGTGCAAAGCATTCAGTTGTTAAATATTCTTAACAGTTTGATCCTCTCAACTGTTGAATACATGGTGCAAATCAGCAAATCAACTCTTGTTGATATTCAAGAGAATCTTCAAGATGCACATGAAACAATCGAGTTTCTTCAACTAGAATCGCAATTGCAGAGAATTGAGTTGCAAGAGAAGCATGTTGCTTCTAAGTTTTTTCCAGATACAACTAATCATTCAAACTCATTCATCCAACCAACTTCAAGTGTTGAAGTTGTTCTAGTTCAACTTTCTTCCAAACCGATCATCAAGCCATGGGAAGAAATTCAAAGTAATCGAAATCGACGCGGATTAGGATATGTCGAAGATGACAACAACTTACATATCCCTAATTATTCAAAGCCCATTCAGTTCGTCAGTGCCGGATTACTTGAACATATCACCTCGGCAAGTTCTCCGCAAGTTGCAAACAGACATCAATGCACACAAATTGAAAGTGCAGACAAACAAAAATGCATGCAAACTCAAGTTGCAGACAAACCGAAATGTTCTCATTGCCAAAGAACCGGTCATCTGGAAGATCAGTGCTTGGATCTCCATCCTTGTCACCATTGTGGCAAGCAAAATCATTCCTCAGAGAAATGCTGCAAACAGGACCAACCTGCCAGATTGAAGATAATTTATTCATGGATTAATCCATGGGAATGGTCATCCATAGCCAGAAGATTGTACAAGTTTTACAATCAGATTCACTCACACATCTTGCAGCCAACAGTCAAATGACGATGGTACTCTCATGCAGTTTAACGGGGGAGTACACCACTGAAACACTCCTACACCGACAAGGGGGGAGTTCAAAAATAATTTGGAGAAGATTGCCTCTCCTTTCAACTGACAAAGGCGGGAACATGTTAATGAAATTGACAAGTGGTTGTCAGACTGAAAGTCTCAACAACATCAACGAAGCAGCCTGTGGGCATTTTCATCAGCAGTGAGCATCAACAAATTCGCCAGTGGGTGACCAACAACAAAGCAACAGTGAGCAGCTTTCATCACAACAAAAGCAACAATGAGTTGTTTTTCGACATCTTCAGCCAGGGGGCAATCATCATCAGCAAATACGCCAATGGGCGTTCATCAAATTGTGTCAGTGAACACTAGAGGATGTTTTCAAGCAAAGGACAGTTGGATCCTTTTGCGGCTTGGCACATGATGGAGTTGTCAAGCAACATTCAGAGATGAATCAGACATGCAGGTGATTCATGTTCTCTTCGGATTTGTGTTTTTTCCAGCATCCAGCTTTGGCCTCACTCTCTTAAAAATCAATTAATAAATCCAAATATTAAATTAAATTAATAAAATCATGAGAACTCCTCAAACTAAGGAGTCTGGTTTTGGATGAGAGATTCTCCCCAACAAGCTCTCCTAAATTAGTGTGTAAGTTGAGAAAATGTCTCAACCAAGTGAGTGAGTCTAAGATAGATGCACTATCTTAAGACCACTTGCTCATGTATTTAAATGTATTATTAAATTATTTGAATAAGAGAGAATTACATGAGCATGAGAGACCACATGATGGCTTTCTGCCTTTTCCACCAGTTTGTCTTTTGTGTGTTGCTGGTTTGGTTATTGTGTGTGTTTAATATGGCTGAGTGGTTTCAACATTTACCTCTTAAATGACCATGAGCCTGACTCTAATCATAAACCTTTAATGTTCACTCTAAACTTTGCTTTGCACAAAATTCACATGCAAGAGAATTGTGAGGATCAAATGCATGTGATGTTTAACAAAAGTAAAATTGATCTCTTATTAAAGGATTTAAATAGGCATTTACACCTCTTAACTTATAAGCATAAAATTGAAAGCCTCTATTATGATTTTACTACAACATTCTCTGCTTCTATTAGCAAGTTCTCTATCAATGTGTCATATAAAAAGAATAATAGAACTACCAACAGTTGGTCTGATAATGACTGTAAAGTTGTTAGAAAAGAAATTAGGGATGCTAGTAATGAATCTTTAAAGGTTGATAGCATAAATACATACAAAACTCTTATTAAAAGAAAAAAACCACTATATGTATCGAAAGCAAAAGTATTTGTTGCACAGATTTATATGTGATCCTATAATGTTTTAGAGGAAAATTATAAATTGTAAATAGAAAGAAAATAATTTGATTACCTTGAAGAGCTAGAATTCCTACCTTGAAAATCTTTATGAATCCACTATTTCCGTGGACACCATTTTGAATGCCCCTATAAAGGATGATATCTTTTCTTGGGAAGACAATGATTTTGGGGTTTAGCAGCTTGATAATGGCTACCAAAATGAAATTTTTAAAATGGGAGGGCTTATCCTCATCCATCACATACACAAAATCTTCAATTTGCTAGTGAAGCAACTTCCATAGACCTTAGAAGCATATCATCATTGTGCCCATATTTAAAATTGGGGATAAAATAATTTCCTCTAATTATATGACCATTATGATTAACAACATTTTATCCAAGTTGTACAAAATTATTTTGGAATATAAGCTTAACTTATGGATACAAATCCTTAAAGAGCTAAATGCCAAGAAAGTTTTAGGAGATATCATTCCACTGTGGACCACCTTGTTACTCCTAGGATCATTGAAGAGGACTGTCATAATAATAAAATTGATCTCTTTTATTCTTATGTTGACTTTAGAAAATATTTTGACATCATTCCTAGGACAAAAGTGTGGAAGATGTTGGAACTGATCATGGCTCCTCTCAAGTTGAGGGCTCATATGAAAATATTCTACAAGAATGTTATTGTTATGTTGAGGACCATCATGAGTTGGTCAAAAGAAATTGAATACAATATTGGATTTAATCAAGGGTTTTCCTTATCTCGTACCCATTTTGACATATACGTTGATAAGCTAGAAGAGTGATTAGAAAATATAGATATTTGTAGCATACCTCATTTAATACCAAAAAAAAATCCCTTACTACAATATAATAAGTTATACTTATTTTCTTTTTAATTTATACGAGCAGTCTAATAGTTTACGCTTCGTATGAACCTTTCATCATCAAAGTTATGGAATTTCTATTCCTTTTTAACATATAAAATGTTTCTTACAACTAATGAGTTTCCTCTCGACTCCAAGAAATTTAGGAATGACCCCATTAAAATATTTGTCATGTTAGTATAAAATACATTGTCATTTGTTTGCAATAACATTTTGGTCTCTGATATTTTCATTTACATTTATTAGCCAAGGTAGAAATGATAACTTATATCATTTGTATCCCATAGATTCTTTCTATCTATTATGCTAAAGTATTGGATGGAAAAAGGGATATTTACAACCCTTACATTAAAGGTTTCCATTCTATTTATTTAAAACTTGGTTCAATACCACAAAGTATGCATATTCGAAACCTTAGCCACTTACACTTTAATTAAATCTTTAGCCCGACTTTGACACATTACAACTAATCTACATATAACTCCGAGTCTCAAGTCCCTGCACATATATTATTACTATGTTATTTGAAATGGATCAATGGTAATTTCATTTGCAATTTTGGGTTCACATATCAATGTAATTGAGCCAAAAGGCTTATTCTACAACCCAGTATGAGGGGACATGTAAGTTTGTCCATCCATATATGCCCCTTTAAAATACAAATTATGTTCTAAATAGAATAATGTCGGCTATAAAAAAATGAATAACTCTAAGGTAATTAGATTCAAGTAAAAAAAACGTGTAAATATGTTTAAATCTTATACTTTTAAAAAATATTTCAATAAGAGATTTAAATGAATTATTTGAAGATCTATGTTAATCAATATCAACTTGATATATATCTATATAGAAAAAGGATTAAGTTTTTATGGTTAATTTTTTTTATTTGGTCTTATATATACTCTATTTAGCATTCAAAAATACAATTTAAACAACGAAAAATAACACATTGTATTTTGCACTCTAAAAAAGTTTGGACTTGAAGAAATTTGATCTCTCTCAGCTCATGTTAAATCTGTACTTAAGATAGATCTATGTCGATGACACCAATATAAAATGGACCCATGGTAAGGCAGAACTCGAAAAGTTTTTCACTCACTTAAATTCGATCTCTCCAGATATAAAGTTTACAATGGAACTTGAAGAAAACAAGAGCATTCCGTTTTTAGACGTCCTTATCATCAGAAAAGAGGATGGCTCTTTGGGCCATAAGGTTTTCAGGAAATCAACCCACACAGAGAGTTACCTCCATGCTGAGTCCCACCATCACCCTGCACAGAAGGTTGGTGTTCTAAACACGCTGGCCATCAGAGCCCTTCGAATTTCCGACTCAGAGCACCTGGAGGAAGAGAAGAAGCATCTAACCTTAACTTTTAAAAGTATAGGCTACAAGGAGCAGGAAATCAAAAAGGCCATAGAGAAAGCTGAAAGAAAGTTGTTGTCTCAGGAGCCTAAGGCTCAAGACCAGCCTAATTATGGTATTGTTTTTCTACCGTATATCCATGGGATTACGGACAAAATCGCTAAAATCCTAAAAAAGAAAAACATTATCACTCATTTCTCAGCTCCTGGTACTATCAGACAAAGTTTGAAGTCTGTTAAAGATGATATCGACAACCATCAGCTTAAAGGAGTTTATAAAATAGAGTGTTCATGTGGAAAAAGCTACATTGGTGAAACAGGTCGCTCCCTCCAGACTAGACTCAAGGAACATCAAGAACGGAAGATCTCGAACTTCAGCCCTCGCAGAGCACTCCTTAAAAACTAAACACCATATCTGTCTAGAAAGCGCATCAATTATCGCCAGAGAAGAGCAGCATCAGAAACGAAAGATCAGAGAAGCGCTTGAAATTATCAAACATCCTCATAATCTGAACAAAGATAATGGCGTGGAGATTAGCGGGAGCTGGCTTCCCTTGATCAAGGAAATAAAAATCACAAGTGCATCCCCTGGTTAAGGCCTCAGCAGGTAAGTTATCCCTTTCCTTTCTGGTGTCTTCAGTCTTTGTTTTCATTTAGGTCTAGGTATAGATTTTCCATTAAATTCTAGGATTTATTAATTTCATTTTGCTATTAAGTAATATATTAATCATTATATTAATTTATTATAAATATTAATTATTTATAATAGTTAATATAATATAATTAATATCAATAATAATAATTTAATTAAATTATTTAGGAATTAATATTAATTTCATTTTAATATTAATTTTCCCTGGGTATAAAATCAATTTCTGATTAGAATTAATTTTTCCCCGGGTTTAAAGTTAATTTCTTTTTAGAATTAATATTAATTTCATTTAGATCTAGGTTAATATTAATAAAACTAATTAATAATTTTATATCATATTAAATTAAATAAAACAATTTAAGATTAATACAAATTAATATTATTTCATATAATATTAATAAAACAATTTAATATTCTAGAATTAATTTCTTTTTAAGAGTTAATATTAATTTCATTTAGATCTAGGTGTTAATTAATTTCATTTTAGTGTTAATTTTAATTTCTTCTAGTTCTAGGTATAAGTTATTTTCATATTAAAGTTAATGTTATTTTCATTTAGTTCTAGGTATAATATTAATAAAGCTAATTAATAATATTATATCATATTAAATTTAGTTCTAGGTATAATGTTATTTTCATTTAGTTCTAGATATAATATTATTAAAGCTAACTAATAATATTATATCATATTAAATTAAATAAAACAAATTAAGAAAACAATTTAATATTAATACAAATTAATATTATTTCATATAATATTAATAAAACAATTTAATATTCTAAAATTAATATTTCCCTATATATAAATTAATTTCTTTTTAGAGTTAATATTAATTTCATTTTAGAGTTAATTTTAATTTCTTTTAGTTCTAGGTATAAGTTATTTTCATATTAGAGTTAATGTTATTTTCATAATTCTAGATATAATATTAATAAAACAAAGTTATATTATAAATTAATAAAACAAATTAATAAAATTAATTAAAATTATAAAAATTAAAATTAATTAAAATTATAAAAGTAAATAAAATTAGTAAAATTAATAAAACAAATTAATAAAATTAATTAAAATTATAAAAATTATTTCAGCCGACAGTTTGTCATTCTAAAAGTTTTATCCTCATCACTATTTATCAATTCTTTGTTGCTCTTCTGTTCATCATCATTCTCATATCCTGATGATGGATCCCATTTGGGATTTGAAACGTTGGTACAAAAATGTTAAAACTGTGGATTCTCCGGTCATGAATTCAAAAGATTCAAGCCACAAATCTCTGAAATCCATGTCTTTCAGTCCTGGGTCACACTAGTCACTCAATCCATAGTCCACATTGTACCCTTCACATGGCATTAACATGGAGTACGATGGTGGTATGTGTTTGAACAATTGTGATGAGAGGATTTAATCCAATGGTGGATATTGGGTTAGGGTTTTTTGCCCAAAACCGATCCTTCCTAATTCAAACACTTTTCATTTGTCATTTCGACCATGCATCACTCTCAATAAGTTTTGGTTTTTCCACGTGCTTACTGTGTTTCTAGCCTATAAATCATCATTTTACCATTGGAATTTATGCGGAGAAGAGGTTATGCACACCCACATTATAAGAGGCAGGTGAGGAGAAGCTGAATGTAAAGCCATATAAGCAGATTTTAAAAAGCAAAAAAGACGAGTTCATGTAAACAAGGTGAGAAGAGTTAATATACCTATGCAAGAATAACCCAAAGTTTTTTTGGCAAGAACTTCAACAAAGGAAGAAGCAAATTGAAAATAATATTATAGCCAATCAATGGTTTGCCTATGCAAGACAACTTTATGAGAAAGAATCAGAGGAGGAGCCTCCTCCCAAGATCAACACAACTATACAGCTTTTCACATTACAGGAAGTAAAGACAAGAATTAAGAAGTTGAAAATAGGAATTAAGAAGTTGAAAATCGGAAAGGCAAAGGACTTGGTTGAACTTCAAGCAGAATATCTAAAGTGAGGAATGGACATTTTGCACTGCACATCATGGAAATATTCAACAACATCATTCGGTAAGGATTCCCAAGAGATTGGACAACTAGTCTAGCAATGCACCTTTTTAAAAGTGGAGACATTAATAATCCTTCCAACTATAGAACCATTATGATCAATCCTTTGTTTGCAAAGCTCTTCAGCGACACGATAAAAAATAGAATTAGTAAGTGGGAGGAAGTCAAAGAAAAGAGGGCAAGAGGGCAAGCAGGTTTTAGGCCGAAACATTCTATAATAGATCATGGTATCACGTTGAGACACATCATTGAAAAGGTTTGGGAGGGAAAATAAGAAGTATTTTGTTGCTTTGTTGACTTCAAAAAGGCATTTGACACGGTCCTTATAGATGATTTTTGGAGTAGAATGGAAGAACTTGAAATTCCTTTGCATTATAAAGTTGTTGTTCATAGGCCTTATGAAGAGCTGAAAGCCAAAATTAGAACCTCAATAGACATTTTAGGAAGTTTTAGAAGTGACATCGGAGTCAAGCAAGGTTGCCCTTTATCCCCTACTCTTTTTGGTTTATATATTGATAAATTGGAAGAGTGGCTAAATCTGCAAGGTGGGGATGGTGTTCGGTTGGGGGAGTTTGTGATAAAGCTTCTTTTATATGCTGATGACCTTGTATTGATTGCTAAATCAACCCAGGGATTGCAGATGCACCTATATGCTCTTGAGCATTTTTATAAAACAGTGGGGATGCAAGTCAATACCAACAAGACCAAAATAATCATTTTCTCAAATAAAAAGAAGTAGAGCCAACATACGTTCTTCTTTGAAGGCAACATTCTTGAAGAAGTAAATGAATACAAGTACCTCAGGATTGATTTCAACAACAAGCTTAATTGGGAGCACTGCAGAAAGAAGAGAATTTTAGGAGGGTGGAAAGCATTATATGCTCTTCAAAACAGATGTAGAGAAGCAAAGTTATGGAATTGGAAAACAATTAAAGTGCTTTTTGCGCTCTTAGTTTGTCGAGTGATATTATATGGGTGTGAATTGTGGGCTAGCAACATCCTTGTCTCAAAAAGGAAGCACGTTGAGAAAATCCAAAAATGCTTAATCATGAGCAAGTTTAAAATAAAAAGTTCGGTTTCTTATGAGATAATGTTGAGTGAAACAAGAGCAACTTCCATCGAAGCAATTGCTATGGTGCGTCTCATAAGGTATCTACAAAGAATTGAGCAAATGGGAGAAGGTAGTTGGCCTTACGTTATCTTCAACGAAGGAATGAGTGAAAGAAAGAAAGCATGGATGAGAAAAAACAACAAATGGATGCAAAACTGGAATATTTACCTCAATGCATGTCCCACAAATAGCAAGAATTTAAAAAGTTTTGTTATGGAGAAGTTTTGTAAGCGTAAGGGGAAAATAGTTGGGTAGAAAGAAGAAGTACTATGTTAAGAATTGGGTAGAAAGAAGAAGTACTATGTTAAGAATTCAACCCCACTAGTGATCTCCAACAAAAAGAGTACATTGGAGCTAGCATTTCATGGAGAGCAAAGATTCTTATTGCTAAATTAAGAACTAACTTGCATCAACTACGGTGCGAAACAAGCCGGTGGAAAAGATCTAAAGAAGCTTGGGAAGAACGAGTATGTAATTCTTGCACTTCTGGAGCAGTAAAATCGGAAAAAACATTTCATTTTGGAATGTGATACTTTTATAGACATCAGAAACAGTTACAACAGCAGTTCCTTGGCATTATCTTTTCAGTAAAAAAACTATTAGAAAGTTGAATCAACTCATCATTAATTTAAATAATAAAAAAAATTAAATTAAAAAAACAAAAAACCTAATAATCCCATAAACTATATGTGATGTGATGATTGACGTTAAAATTTCATTTCATTTTTCATTTCATAACTTACTTTCACTTTTTTTTTAAGTGAATATACATTGACAATGCCTTTCAAAGTTTATATGGTTTTCTTGTTGGCAATTTCGTTCCTTTTAATTACTAATTGTTTGGTTTATGGCCGCAGGTGAGGCTTATTCTACCCATGTGTTTGGCATCCTGGTTGGATCGACACCCTGAGTCGTTGGCATGTTCAGCCCTTAAATTTACAGGTGCGTGTATACCGGTACCAAAGTTTCTAGGGTATTTCCACGGTAGTTTTGTTTGCTTCCTTTAAACTCCGACTCGTTCGTTCTCAGGACGGCGAAGGAGAATTGGGGTTTTTGCTTCTACATATTTATTTATAAGATCTCTTCTAGATGTACGATTTCCCACCAAGCTTGCTAATCGGAGTGGATGTGTACGAGCTTTTTCCCTTATAGAGTCAGTAATACGATTAAGTGCAAATAATGCATCGAATCCATTATCTGTAATAATAACACAATAATCTGCATAGTTCAATGGAGCGGCAAAACCTCCACAGACCACGTCACCTAATACATCGAATAATCACATTGCTCTCGTCCAGTGAATAGGTAACATTATCAATATTTTGAGCTCTCTTTCACTTCGGTATACAATTGGGCCATTTGACACCTTTACAGTTTGAAGTTCTCAGTTTACAAGCTTTTCATAAAAGCGATTATAGTATTCTTCTATGGTTGCCATAGTCTATCGTTTTACGGGATTTTGGACATAAGATATGATTCATGGGTTCTGTAGAGTTAAATTCGAGATTTTGGTTTAAACCCTTGGCAGCAAATTTGGGGTTTTTACTTCTAGTCTACTTGACTCGACTCTTTTCCCCTGCCAGTGTAATCTTTTTTTATCTTGTAACATGGCATTTGTTTGTGTTTATAGGTGGCTTTGGGAATTTTAGTATATTCTCAACCTGTAATTGTAACCAGAGCTCTCATATCTCATCTTATGATCTGGGTATCTTGTATTTTGTGTACTACTACTTCTAGTTTTATTGATAAGGTTAATCCTTACCCTTTTACTCCTTTGCAGGAAAGCCACACGTAGAGATTGTCATGCGGCCTTCCTACAGGTAATGAGTGTTTTTCTATGACTCCCTACCAATATATTTGTCATTTTTTATCTTCCTTTTTAACTCAGTACTAATTAACCTACGCCATTTTTCCTTTAGGTTACCCTAATGGTGTTTACAAAGCCTTAGTTGAAATTTCAATGGATTTTAATCTTGGGTTTTCAACACTTTGATTCCAACATTTATCCTACAGGTTGGATTCTTATTTCATTTAACCATATTCGATGGCTATGTTGTCCGCAAGGTTTCTGGCATTCACATTACGAAATCCCTCCTCTACGATTTCTCATAACTTGAATTCTTTATTTCCACGCGAACCTATCAGGGTTCGTTTTTGATGTTGCTTCGGAAGAATGTATACAAACTTCTCAATTTGGAACTTGTTATAAAATTTCGATTTAGTTATTAAGTATCATTTTAATAATCATGCTACTGTATAAATGTATTTTAAATTCCTTTGTTGAACTTTACACTGTGATGTTTGTTTTTCTTAGTTAATTTGAGTCTCAACAGAGTCTCATGAGATCATATGCCATGTAGTTAATATTGGGACATAGATTTTATGTAAACTATTTCTTGGTCTAATTCAATCTTGATAAGGATTGTTATCATCGTAGTATTGTTGTATTCATTGTTCTACAATTAGAATAATATAGATGTACATATCTCAATTCGACTACTTTGTTATATTAGTGAATCCCTTGAGGGTTCTGGGATTTGACAATACGCTTATGGGCCAGAGAGAGAGATATAGTTTATTCTCAACCTCCTGTCGAAATCCTTCCTTTTCCTTTCCGTCATTCTTTTGTTTTACCTGCATTTTGGTAGGATTCTCTGCGAAGGTGCAGTCTATTACTATTTACGGCTGGAGAAGATATATTCCAACCCTGTATAATTGTTTCATTTGTATAAGTTGTAGTATTTACGGCGAGTCTTTTCAGTAGTCCCTTCATCAAATCAGTATTTTTGTAAAATGCTTTTAATTCCATTAAGCCTTTTTTTTGTAGAATTCATTTACCTTATGTGTGCCATTTGTGTAGTTTCTGATGCACAAAAATGCAAAACAGGTAATTATTTGCTTGCAGCACACTTTAGTGCCAATTGCTCTCCTGGGTAGATTAGTACTGGCCGTTTGATATCTTGTTTAAATTTGTATGTTTTGAACTTACAGCTGTACAATCCAGTAGAGAATATACCTGTTGTCATTGATGTGGGAGGGTGGTTTTAATATGGATTAAGGGGCAGAGTAATCAAATTTATGTGCATAGTTATAACCCTAATTTGGTTACTTGATCTACAATTTTAATAGTGGAGAGGGTTTGTTACACCTCAGATTCTCTACAATGTACCCTACATTTTTTCACCAGATGTTACCATCATGATGAACCAAAAGTGTGATTATTGTACCTATATATTGTCTTTGGCCGTAAGGTTTTCTATAAAACGAAATATCCATGTATTATTATTGAATATAAATACCACAATATGACATAAATAACTCCTTTATTTTGGATAAACAACATCATCATCAATAAAACTTTGATATAGCTTAGTTTCCTCATTTAATAATAGGTACTCCTATTGTTATTAGTCATATATACTAATGCATTGCTAGACTGTTGTACCTATATATTGTATTTGGCCGTGCTAAATTTTCGATTCACCACTATTATTTGGAACATGCAACAGAGCTAGTTTTTCTAAGATAAACATGGGATACTTTTAAAGGACAATCAAGTCTCTTTTCTTCAATAACTAAAACCGGAGGTGGTAATTCTAAAGAGTAACATTAACCATGAATTCTCTATAACCACTCTTACTTTTAAGATGCAGCAAGTCTGCTTATTCCAAGATGAAAGATGGAAAAGTTTAAAAGAACAATCAAGTTTGTTTTTATAAACCACCAAAATTTTGGCCCGAGTGAGATCGAAACTTTTGGGACATGAAACATGTCACGTGGGGATTTTCAGGTAAAGCACATACGGAAATACTCCAAGAACCGAACCTGAGCTGATTAAATTTCCACTAATCAATAGCTACACCACAAACCAATCGATAACGAACAACATTTTTTTCTAGAAAGAACAAGATTTCCCCGATAAAGTGCAACATTTCTCCGGTGAAATTTTCTACAAATCTAACTTTATTACCTAGGAACATACCTCATAAAAATTACCAAAGTGACAGATAGCAAAATTTAAAGTAGAAAAGACCTCATAAGAATTACCATGGTTAAGTTTACACCTTTACACCAGTATCATCTCGACTAAAGTGAAAACCCATTCAAAACAGCATATTTTAAACTCAAACAGACCTTCAAAAAATCACCACAATACACTTCAAATCAGTAAAAGCCTAACAAAAATAGATGAATCGGAGTCCCTCTCAATTTAAAGTGACATTTTCGAAAGAATTGGGGAGGGTGGTTTAGAGAGTGAAAATTTATGTGACACTTGGGGTTGTTGTGACATTTACTGCACATAAGAAGAAATCTAAAGTAAAATAAACATTATTTTCTAAAAACCCTCGTTGAAAAACACAAGTACACATTATTTTCCAGAATATATCGTTAAACACTATAGAGCAAGGCTCAAGCAAGAACAACAAACCAGAGAGCAAGGGCTCAAGCAAGAACAGCATACCAGAGAGCAAGGGCTCAAGCAAGAACAACATCATGCATGCCTCTTGAGAATGGAGAAGCCAACAGGAGTGCTTGTGTCAGAGGCAGTGAGAGTCTTGCAGAACGAATGCACATTCGTTTTTGGCTTGAGCGAAGGGGGAGGACCCACATCACTGCACGACACCTGGAACAATGAATCTACACCTGAGATCTAGTTATTCCGTGTATGTTTAACCACAGTAACCAAAAATACTACCTCAGCTTCTCAAACCAAAGTAAAATGTGCCTACCCTTCAACTGTCTCTTGTTCATCCTGCTAAAAACATCAAACAAAGCTCAAAAGGGAAGATAGTGGAGGCGGGGCCGTGGTTGACAGGATGACCGGTGCAAATACTGAAGCAGTGAACTAAAAACCAAATAACATCGAATCCTAGGAACAACGAAATTCAGACTGAATTTCCTCCGCCACTGCCGCGACGCCCAGAAATTACAAAGAGGTTAATAAAAACATCCAGAATTAAAAGCATAGCATGCATGAGTATAGACCAAGCTGAACTCGCCATGTCATGCCGTGCTGAGTGGTTATATACTAAATACTACAACTTATACAAATGAAACAATTATACAGGGTTGGAATATTGAATCTACACCTGAGATCTAGTTATTCCGTGTATGTTTAACCACAGTAACCAAAAATACTACCTCAGCTTCTCGAACCAAAGTAAAATGTGCCTACCCTTCAACTGTCTCTTGTTCATCCTGCTAAAAACATCAAACAAAGCTCAAAAGGGAAGATAGTGGAGGCAGGGCCGTGGTTGACAGGATGACCGGTGCAAATACTGAAGCAGTGAACTAAAAACCAAATAACATCGAATCCTAGGAACAACAAAATTCAGACTGAATTTCCTCCGCCACTGCCGTGACGCCCAGAAATTACAAAGAGGTTAATAAAAACATCCAGAATTAAAAGCATAGCATGCATGAGTATAGACCAAGCTGAACTCGCTATGTCATGCCGTGCTGAGTGGTTATATACTAAATACTACAACTTATACAAATGAAACAATTATACAGGGTTGGAATATTTATTCTCCAGGCTTGGCAGCAGATTTATCTCTAGACTTGGGAGTAGATATCATATGGAAACACTGAAATTACTTTGAAGCCAGAAGATGACTGTGCCATCCTTTTCAAAACAAATTTTGAAATGCTAACCTGGTAGGCATATTAGACACACTCCTCTTCTTTTACAAGAATACAATCTAAGCGGCTATTAGATTCTAATCAACAACAGCAAAAGATTTTACCATAATTTCCAATCTTTCAGTTTCTTGCTTCCTTTAAGGTTTAGTTATTGCCCTATTCATCCCTTCCATTTTGCTATAAAGTGTGCTGCAAGCAAATAATTACCGGTTTTGCATTTTTGTGCATCAGAAACTACACAAATGGAATATATAACTCCAATATAGCACACATAAGGTAAATGAATTCTACAAAGAAAAAGGCTTAAGGGAATTAAAAGCATTTCACAAAAATACTGATTTGATGAAGGGTCTGTTGAAAAGACTGGCTGTAAATACTACAACTTATACAAATGAAACAATTATACAAGGTTGGAATATTTATTCTCCAGACGTGGCAGTAGATTTATTCTCCAGACTTGGGAGTAGATATCACATATGGAAACACTGAAATTATTTTGGCAGTAGATTCATTCTGAAGACTTGGGAGTAGATTTATTCTCAAGACTTGGGAGTAGATATCACATATGGAAACACTGAAATTATTTTGAAGCCAGAAGATGACTGTGCCATCCTCTTCAAAACAAATTTTGAAATTCTAACCTGGTAGACATATCAGACACACTCCTCTTCTTTTACAAGAATACAATCTAAGCGGCTCTTAGATCCTAATCATCAACAGCAAAAGCAAAAGATTTTACTATAATTCCCAATCTTTCAGTTTCTTGCGTCCTATAATTACCCATAATTCAGTTTCTTGCTATTGTATTTGGCTTGTAGTGGATGATTGTATGCCCATCTGCATAGGAACAAAACAATAAACTCTGAGCTGAAACAACAATAGTTTGTGTGAAACTAGATGGATAACATAATCTTAGAAGACGGAAAATAAGCAAATCGAAAATGCTTATGCTGCAATTCATTATTGTAAAACTGCTGAAAAGGGACATGTGCATAAAACCAAATTTAAAAATAATCAGAATTGTTAATTCTAAAAGGTAGATGGTCAACACTTGCGGATTGTTCCAATTAGTAGTATCTGTGACCAAAATGTTTGACCTGCATAACTTTTGGCAATATAGTTTTATCCATTTTATCCTCGCCTGTAGGAGAAGTCCCGTTTAAAGTTGTCATCTCCTCCAGCGGTTGAAGCATGATCATCAGCTAGTGTCCGGAAGAAGGCTCCCTTGTGAAAATGTTTCTGCATGAATTTCCATTTTTGTATTGGCTGTGGTAGTGGTTTTGGATTCTTTCTCTCCCACTCCCTGCATTCTTCTTCAGTCATGTTCCTGACATTTTCAATCTCCTCTAACATAGCTTCTCTGCTGTCCCTGTTCCTCTTTATTCTTGCAATTTCTCTGGCCTTCCAAGCCTCATACTCCTCCGCTTCATTAATCTCATCATCTGTATCAATTTCCCCACCACTGCCCTCGGCCTCTAAATTCTTCTGATCTCTTCATCCTTTCTTATTTCCTCCACAAGAATGTGCTTCATCTTGACCTCTCTTTCCTCAAGTCTCTTCTTCATCGCTTCTTCAAGCGCCTTCTCTTCTGCTTCCAATCTTTCACATTCTGCAATAGTGTCCTGCTCTGCTTTTGGCACAAACACAGGTTTTATCATCACAATGGCACCACCATGCTCTTCCTCGGAGTCTGTCTCATATTCAGACTCCTCCTCTTCTTCCTCTTCCTCTTCTTCATCCTCTTCCTTCCTCTTACTCTTCCTCTTTTTCATCCTCTTCCTCCCTCTTACTCTTCCTCTTTTTCATCCTCTTCCTCCCTCTTCCTCTTCAGGCCGCTGAGGGAGCAATTCCTACTCACGTTGCCGCTGCAATAACTTCTCCTTAATTCTCCTCCCAGGTGGCTGAGGGTGTAATAACTTCTCCTTAGTTGTCCTCCTCCTCTCCTCCCAGGCGGCTGAGGGAGCAATTCCTCCTCACATTGCCGCTGCAATAACTTCTCCTTAATTCTCCTCCTCCCCTCCTCCCATGCATCCTCGTCGTCTTCTTCTAATTCTATGCCCTCTTGAACCCTTCTCTCGTCTTCCTGAGTAGACACAATTTCTGCTTACCTAATGAGCCCATGCTGGGCAATCACTTCTTCTCTGTCCTTTCTACTCTCTGCCAACCTGCGAAGCCTTGCATCATCATCCTTGGCGGCCACCATGTCCATCTCATACCCATCCCCGTCACCATCACCATCTTCTTTGGAAGGGAATGCCTTCTCCAAAGCAGGAGACCTAGCTGTAGACTTAACCTAGACCTAGCTGTTTTGATATGAATCTCTTCATCAGCATCATCCGCCCATTCTGGGGCCTTACCTGGCCAATACCTCTTTACTTTTGTTTGTCCGATTTTTCCATTTGTCCCTCATTGCAATCACATCATCACTAACTCAAGCAGTCAGACATTTTTGCACCAGCTCTAAGAATGCCCTGATCACAAGAAATTGAAAACAAAAACTAATCTGAGAGAGGGGGGGATCCCTTACTTGAAGAACCAACCGGTATACAGGTATTAATGATTTAGGACTAAGGCCCAGAAATGCATCCTTAACCAAGGAGGCGCTTGTCGTTGGTTAATCAAGGGTTTTTCTTTGCTTAGTTGGGTTTCTGTCCAAGAGGCTGTAGGCTGGTTTCTCCAGTCTGTTGTTTTGACAGAAATAGGGAAATTCTATTATTTTAGAAGACATTATGGAGGTCTTCACGATACTCTAGGAAGTGTTGGAATTTCCCTGTACACTGACCCGTCAAACAATTTTTTTCTAGGTTTTGAGTTTGGATTTACCCCTCGCGGAACACTTTATTTAAAACTTTGCCCTTCATAGATGACATTTGGTTGTTAAAAGCTTAATACTATAATAATTAAGTTTTGTTAAATCAGCTACATATTTTTGTATGTTACTTTTTAAGCTTAGGGTAAAGAGTAGGCTTTTGCTGACCTACATTGTTAGTCCCCGATAGGTACCAGGGTAAGAGTGGCACTGTCAAAATACTTCGAAGGGGTGAGAGTCTTGAAGAAAAAGCTATAAAGTACACCATAAGAACCTTGTTAAGGTACCTTTTTTTCAATGATAGTTCTTATTTTCTTGATATAGTCTATTGCCTTTTCGTAAAGGGAAAGGGAAAGGTTCAATTGTATATATAATATGTTTTCTAATGATTAGTAGTTCTTTTGAATCCCATAAGATTGTTAAAAGTAGTCGCAGTGGCATTTGGAGACAACCAACGGGGTCCCAATATTGTTGGGTATTTGCATATCCTCACTCTCTATGTACTGGTTTCCCTAAAAAACCAAGACAAGTTGCAATTTTCCCTTCATGGGCTAGGGCATGCTACAAAAGTAGGGCCATAAACACTGGACAGTTCTCTCCATGTAAATGAAATAGACTTTCAAAAAAAAATATTTGGTCACAACACGGAATTTGTTTCCTAGGAAGTGCTTCAGAAACATGCTTGAATGGGCTGCCTCACATAACACGGGCTTCTTTAACAGACATGCTAGGTGTGATTGATATCTATTCCACCAATATCCCTGGAACTTGAACTGGCCTTGTCCCTTTATGTTAAAATTGGCAACTAGGGCCAAACTCCACATGGGCCATTTTATTTATGACAACTGATATTTTTCTTGGATTCCTCTCTCCGAGAGGTGTAGGATTGATATAGAGATCATCTGATTCTGACATGTACAAATGAAGTTATGAATTTATTTTGACTATGGACAAATTGTCAAGGTCAACCAACAAACTTATGTAGGCTCAGAAGCACAACAGTGACGTTTATTCATCCTCAACATTTGCTATAAATACATGATGTGTTAAAATTCGCAACCAGGGCCAAACTCCATGTGGGTCATCTTATTTATGGCAGCTGATATTTTTCTTGGATTCCTCTCGTTGAGCGGTGAAGGATTGATCTAATGATTATCCGATTCCGACATGTATTCATGGAGATATGAATTTATTTGTATTTCTTGACAATTTGTCAAGGTCGGCCAACAAGTAAAGTGGTGTTGCACACCCCTAGCTAAACCTCAACGTGGGATATAAATAGAGGAGACCTTGAGGCATTAGATCACTTATCTAATCCTCACATCTCTTCTCTCTCCTTGTCTCTTGGGTATACAAAGGAAAGAGGACACAGCTAGGGCATCATTGTGAGAGGACGCAGTTAGGGCAGCAAGGATGCAGGAAGGTGCAATAGTCTTGTTTGGGGTGATTTAGGCCTACGTTGACCAGCATATTGCCTCCATTAACTGCGGCTTTGGGTGGGTAGCCTCTCCTAGGCTTGGGACAACCTGCGTTGACTTGTTGGAGGGCACATTTATGACAACGTTGACTGGTTAGGGCTCGTTGCAGTATGATGTAACATTCACTGCTGTTTTGACCATCTTACATTAACTGTTTTGGGCTGCCATTACTGCTGTTGGAGACCGAGTTCTCCTAGGTTGTCTTGAGGACATTTTGGGAGCTGATTGATCACCTTTGCTATTGTTGTTCAAGGGTTTCATTACTGCTATTGTAAATCACAGATTTGTGATATTGTACTATTTCTCTCTCTCTATTGAATTATTGAAGAATATAGAAGAATTGATTAAAGGCTTTCCCCTCATTGGGGTTTGTCCCTGGCTAGCGCCACATCTTGTGTCTCTTGTCTTGGCTTGTTTTCTATTGTTTTCATTTATGTTTTATCAACATTTTACTTTCATGTTAATGTAATTGCTATACTGGAAATTGACATTGGGTTAATAAGAAGAATTGAAGTAAAGTGCTTTTAAGCATAGAATATACCATAATTAACATGGTTTCAAAGCTAAGGGTGAAGGCAAAGCAAAGAAGATCATCCGGGACTCTATTGACAAGTGTCTGGTGGCCTATGTTTCCGAGTTGAACACCTCCAAGGAGATCTATGATAGACTGGTAAGCTTGTTTAAAGTTAGTAATGCAAATCAAGTTTTGTTCCTAAAAAATAAGCTAAAGGATATTAAAAAGGGCAAGGACGAGGATATTAAATCCTACTTCTTAAGGATCACTGAGATCAAGAATGATCTCCTATCGATTGGAGAAGTCACTGTTAACAGGGAACTAACTATCACTACTCTTGGAGGGCTCCCATCCGGATGGTATGTATTTAGAACCACTCTTCTCAATAACGATCGAATTTTGGATTTGAGGAATTGATGGCAAGATTCATTCAAGAAGAGACAAGGATGGTGGAGCAAGAAATGCCTTCAAGCAAAGGCAATCCCATTTCTTTCTCCTCTCAAGCCAAAAGGAGAAATAATTTTGGGTCTAAAGGTCACTTCAAAGGAAAGACCAGATCAAAGGGTGAAGGAAGGGAAGATGCTTTGCTTGCAATAAATTTGGCCACTATGAAAGGGACTGTCCAAATGGGAAGGACACATCTCATGACGATGATCAAAATCACTCCTGGGGTAACTCCAACCACAATCAAAGGAATGGTAGGTTCAATGACAAAGGAAAGAAGAATGCTAGAAATCAAGGAAGTGGTGAACCCTCCAAGAAACCAAGGAATTCCAGGTATGAATCAAATGTTGTTAACAATAAGAAAGATGAGTATTATCTGATATCGACCCTCTCCACTACTTCTCCTCCGGACTCGTTGGGAAATTGGCTTATTGATAGTGGTGCCTCAAGGCACTTCACTGGTCACAAGGAAGCTCTCTCTAATTTGATAGAGAAGGAGACAAACTTGGAGATTATTCTTGGAGACAATTCCACTTATCCCATAAAGGGTGTAGGGAATGTTACTCTTTAATTAAACACAATTCATTTGCAAGAAGTCCTATATGTACTTGATCTCAAAAAGAATTTGGTGTCCATTTCGGCAATGGAAGACAAAGGCTACAAGGTGGCCTTCATCAATGACAAGGTACGTGTGTGGAAAAATAATTTTAAGGATGCTTTCACTCTTGGGTTTCGAGTTGACTCTTTATATCAAGTTGGAGGAAGTCTGGGAGTCATGTCTTGCGACACAACTCTACACTCTGAACTATGGCACCGGAGGTTTGCCCACCTTCATTATTAGGCTCTACCCCGTGTGAGACAGATGGTGACAGGGATGCTCGAGTTTAAGTAGAGCAAGAAATGTGTCAAAGGAAAGCTCAAAAGGGGACCATTCCCCTCTAGCCATAGCAAGACCTCTGACATTTTGTAGTTGGTTCACTTTGACATATCTGGTATGATGCTTGTGAATCTTTGGGAAGATATCTATATTATCTCACTTTTACAAATGATTATTCTCGCAAGACTTGGATATACTTCTTGAAAAAGAAGGATGAAGTGTTCTCCTGGTTCCGTCACTTCAAAGCCTTGATCAAGAATCAAATCGAGAAGAGGATCGAGATCTTAAGCATTGATAATGGGACCAAGTATGAATCCAGTGAGTTTCATGACTTTTGCAAAGAAGTTGGCATTAAGAGGGAGACCACAACACCATACACTCCTGAGTCGAATGGTGTGGCGGAAAGGAAGAATCATACGATTATGGAAGCTGTTTGTTCCATGCTCCATGATCAAAGACTTCCAAATTTTCTATGGGCTGAAGCTGCAAATATCGCTGTATATGTTCAAAACCGATGCCCTCATCAAGCATTGGATTCCAAGACCCCCGAAGAGATGTTCACTAGTAAGAAACCTGATGTCTCTCATTTTAGAATTTTTGGAAGTCCCGTATATTTTCATGTGCCGAAAGAGAAAACAAACAAATGGGGTGCATCTGGAAAGAAGGGAATCTTCGTGGGCTATAGCGAAAATTCTATGGGCTATAGAATCTATGTGGTTGGTCAAAGGGAAGTCGAAATAAGCCATGATGTCACCTTTGACAAAGATATGGCTCTTAGCAAGGTTGACAATCTTCCTATTCTAAGGAAAGATAAAGAAGCTGACACTAGGAAGCTGGATGAGAAGGAAGATGAGACGATGCTTGATGTGGAAGAACCTATGGATCCTATTGATCCCTCTCCACAAGAGCCTTCCTCTTCTAAGAAGAGGCCCTTATGGCTTAGGGGGACACTTGATGATGCTGAAGGACATATTGCATCTAGAGGGACTTTTTGTGAGAGTAAAAAGCCAACCAAGTATCAGGGATACTTGACCATTATGAGCACCATCATTCAAAATGAGCCTTCATTGTTCGAAGAAGCCGTGAAGCATCAAATATGGAAGGGATGCTATGAATGAGGAATACGAGTCAATCATGAAGAATGATGTCTGGGATGTGGTTCCTAGACCCCAGGACAAAACAATTGTCACCTCGAAGTGGCTTTACAAAATAAAGCATGGAGCTGATGGGAGTGCTGAAAAGTATAAGGCTCGCTTTGTTGCTTGAGGCTTATCTCAAAAGGAAGGTGTAGATTATGATGAGATATTTGCACCTGATTGCCCGGTACACCACTATCCGCTCGATCATAGCCTTCGCTGCTTCGCAAGGATGGAACCTACATAAGATGGATGTCAAGACTGCGTTCTTGCATGGTTCGATTAATGAAGAAGTCTATGTGGAACAACTCGAGGGGTTTGAGATTCGTAATCCGGAATCTCACGTATGTAGGTTAAAGAAAGCTTTCTATGGGCTGAAGCAAGCACCCCGAGCTTGGTATGAGAGGATTGATAGCTACTTGATAGAGCTGGGATTCACGACGAGTGAAGCCGATCCAAACCTTTACTTTAAGGTTGAGGATGATAAGCCTCTCATATTGGTGCTGTATGTTGACGACCTCTTTCTGACAGGTGCAGACCCTCTCATTCACAAATGTAAGAGGAAGTTGGCTTCCAAATTTGCGATGAAGGACCTAGGACTGATGCACTATTTCCTAGGGCTAGAAGTCTGGCAAAAGCCAGGAGAAATTTTCCTATCTCAATGAAAAAACATGGTGAAGATATTGGAGAGATTTTGTATGGTGGACTGCAAGTCCATGACTATCTTGATGGAGCTTAACGTCAAGAAGTTATGCGGTAGTGTTGTCGGACGTGTATTGGGTAATGCTTCCGAGTATCATCAACTCATAGGAGCATTGATGTTCTTGGTGAACTCTCGTCCGGATATATGTGTTGCAGTCAACACGTTGAGCCAATATATGGTTGAGTCGCATCACTCACATTGGATTGGTTCCAAGAATCTTCTAATATATCTTCGGGGCACAATCACTCATGGGTTGAGATACACTGTCGGAGATGTGAGGCTACATGGATATTCCGATGCTGATTGGGCAGGCAGTGTGGTGGATCGAAAGAGCACTTCCGGGTGCTGTTTCTCTTTGGGTTCTGTTTCGATATCTTGGATGAGCAGGAAGCATAAGTCGGTGGCTTTGAGCACCGCTAAGGCAGAGTACATTACTACGAGTATGGCCTCCTGTGACGCTGTCTGGTTGAGGAAGCTCTTCAGTGAGCTGTTTGGACATATGCTAGATATTACTGTGATCCTTTGCGACAACCAGAGTGGGATTCATTTATCAAAGAATCCCGTATTTCATGATCGCTCCAAGCACATCGATATCAGGTACCACTTTATCCGAGATATGGTACAACGAGGAGCAATAAGGCTCCATCATATTGGGACTAATGAGCAAGTTGCTGACATTATGAGAAAGCCCCTAGGAAAGGTCAAATTCTTGACGAATTTGACCTTTCCGAGAACAATTAGGAGTCGTGGAGATACCCTCTTATGAGGGTCCTGTGTGATGTATACAGTGAGCTCTGGGAGTTCTGGGGGGCTTGGGGTACTTCTTGGAGCGACGAGCGACCATAGGGTGACTCACCCTCCCCTAGTGGTGCGCTATGTACAGGGTGAATGATTCAACCTTCCCCTGTGATATTCCGAGGTGACATGTAGGCAGGATGAGTGGTTCATCCTTCTTCTGTCGAGACATCCTACCCATGTAGTCTGGGACTCATGGGAAGTATCTCTCATCTAGCCAATGAGTAGGGAAATGAGGATAGGGAGCATTGTAGTACCGATGGATGCATTGTGTATCTATCGTATTCCCTATGCTAGGATGACATTGATCTAGGATCAATTGGAACTGACTTCGGGTCAGTAAGAGTGATATAACTCACTCTCTTTTGGAACTGACTTTGAGTCATTAAGAGTGCTATTGGACACTCTTTTATCTTGGTCTGACTTTAGGTCAGTAGAGGATGGTTTGATACATTCTCGATCATTTCTTCTTCTTCATAGTTCACCAGCGCAGAGCAGAGCAAAGCCGAGCAGTGCATTTGATGGTAGAGATAGTACCAACGGTCAGATGGAGTTCTCCCTAGTTGAGAGGGAGTGTTAAAATTGGAAACTAGGGCCAAACTCTATGTGGGTCATCTTATTTATGACAGCTGATATTTTTCTTGGATTCTTCTCGTCGAGAGGTGTAGGATTAATCTAACGATCATCTGATTCTGACATGTATTCATGGAGATATGAATTTATTTGTATTTCTTGACAATTTGTCAAGGTCAGCCAACGAGTAAAGTTGTGTTGCACACCCCCAGTTAAATCTCAACGTGGGATATAAATAGAGGATACTTTGAGGCATTAGATCACTCATCTCATCCTCACACCTCTTCTCTCTCCTTGTCTCTTGGGTATACAAAGGAAAGAGGATGCAGCTAGGGCATCATTGTGAGAGGATGCTGTTAGAGCAGCAAGGACGCAGGAAGGTGCAACAGTCTTGTTTGGGGTGATTTAGGCCTGCGTTGACCAGTGTATTGCCTCCATTGACTGCGGCTTTGGGTGGGTAGCCTCTCCTAGGCTTGGGACAACCTGCGTTGACTTGTTGGAGGGCACATTTATGACAATGTTGACTGGTTAGGGCTGGTTGCAGTATGATGTAACATTCACTGCTGTTTTGACCATCTTACATTAATTGTTTTGGGCTGCCATTACTGCTGTTGGAGACCGAGTTCTCCTAGGTTGTCTTGAGGACATTTTGGGCGCTGATTGATCACCTTTACTATTGTTGTTTAAGGGTTTCATCATTGTTGTTGTAAATCACAGATTTGTGATATTGTACTCTCTCTCTCTGTGCTGAATTATTGAAGAATATAGAAGACTTGATCAAAGGGTTTCCCGCATTGGGGTTTGTCCTTGGCTAGCGCCACATCTTGTGTCTTCTGTCTTGGCTTGTCTTCTGTTGTTTTCATTTATGTTCTATCGACATTTTACTTTCATGTTAATGTGATTGCTACACTGGAAATTGACATTGGGCTAATACAAAGAATCGAAGTAAATTGCTCTTAAGCATAGAACATACCATAATTAACATGATGCCTTAGCCTCATTTAGACACGCTCATCTTCACACATCTCTCTCTCTCCTCATTGATTGGGTATGGATTTTTGGCAGTTTCTCTCTCCACACGTGCGAAGGAAAGGAAGGCAAATTTTATGCTTTGGGCGTTGACCAAGTTTGATTGAATTTCAGAAATTGTTTTTGGGTTGCATTGAGCATCTTTGATTGCAATTTTTGGTGGAGGAACTTTGTCCTAGTAGGTTGCATTTTTGGGCACAAAAATCGAGGCTAAACATTGACTTTGACCATTGTTGACTTTAGCTAGGGCTAATTGCAGGTTGACTGTTTGACCAGATTTTGACTGGGCTGATTTGGATTGTTTTGAGGGCTGATTCATCTTGTTGTTTGGAGGCCGAAGTTGACTAAATTGTTGAGGGTAAAATCTGCCCTGTTGACCAGCGTTGATTTTTTTGGTTAAGGCTCTTTTGCTGTTGTTATACATTATTAGATTTGTAAATTGTACTATCTCTCTCTTTGCTGAACTATTGAAGACTATAAGAAGAATTGATCAAGGGTTTCCTCACATTGGGTTTTGTCTTTGGTTGGTGCCACATCTTGTGTCCTCTTGTCTTGGCTTGTCTTCTACTGTTTATGTTTATGTTTATGTTCTATCTGCATTGTACTGTCATGTTGATGTGATTGCTAATCTGGATATTGATATTGGGCTAATAAAGAAATTGAAGTAAAATTGCTCTAAATCATAGAACTTACCATTGTTGCCTAAAATTAACATGGAATTAGAGTTGAGGGGAAGACAAAGCCCAAGCAAGAGTGAGAGAAATCACCAAACACAGCTGGACAAGGACAAAAGATTCAATAGTTTCCTCATCCTACTTCCCGACTGAAGACAAGCTCCATGATAAATCTGACTATCATGGATGGAAGAAGCCTCTTGATTTGACCTTGGAAGAAAAAGAAGTGATGGATTATGTGCAGGGTAAAATCCCTGAGCTTCCTTCAAATGCACCGGCTGCCATGATGACCAAGTACAATAGGGCTGAAGTCAAAGCGAAGAATATTATCAGGGATTCCATTGACAAGCATCTGGTGGCCTATATCTCCGAATTGAAGACCTCCAAGGAGATCTACCACAGGTTGGTCGGCATGTTCAAGGTTAGTAATGCTAATCAAATTCTATTTCTCAAGAATAAGTTGAAGGATATTAAGAAGGGCAAGGACAAGGACATTCAATCCTATTTCTTGAGGATTACTGAGATCAAGAATGATCTACTCTCGATTGGAGAAGTCATTCTTGACAAGGAACTTACTCTCACCACTCTTGGAGGAATTCCACATGAGTGGTATGTATTTAGAACCATTATACTCAACAATGATCGAATTCCAGGGTTTGAAGAATTGATGTTGAGATGCGTTCAAGAAGAAACAAGAATGGTGGAGCAAGAAATGCCTTCTAATAGAAGCAACCTCACTGCATTCTCCGCTCATGCCAAGAGGAAGAATAATGCAAGTTCAAAGAAGCAAAGTCAAGGAAAACCGGGATTCAAAAATGGAAGGAAGGGAAGATGCTTTGTTTGCAATAAGTTTGGCCACTATGCAAGGGAGTGTCCAAATAAAAGGGACACATCACATGTTGATGGTCACAATCATTCTAGGGGCAACTTCAACAACAACGATCAAAAGAATGGTAGGTTCAATGGCAAGGGAAAAAGGAATGAGGACATCAAGGAAATGATCGACCCTCCAAGAATTCAAGGAACTCCAGGTATGAAGAATCAAATGTTGTTAACAATAAGAAAAAATAGTACTATCTTATATCAACCCTCTCCGCTGCCTCTCCCCCGGACACTTTGGGAAATTGGTTGATTGATAGTGGTGCCTCAAGGCACTTCACCGGATATAAGGAAGTCCTCTCTAATCTGATAGAAAAGGAGACATACTTGGAGATCATCCTTGGAGACGATGCCACCTATCCCGTGAAGGGAGTAGGGAATGTTACCCTTCAATTGAATCAATATAACACTATTCATTTGCAAGAAGTACTATATGTACCTGATCTTAAGAAGAAACCGATGTCCATTTCAATGAGATGGAAGATAAAGGATTCAAGGTGGCTTTTATCGATGGAAAGGTACATGTTTGGAAAAGAAATTTTAAAGATGCTTTTACTCCTCGGTTCAGGGTTGACACTTTGTATCAAGTTGGAGGAAGTCCATTGGGAGCCATGTCTTGCGACACATCTCTACAATCTGAACTATGGCAGTGGAGGTTTGCCCATTTTCATTATAAGGTCCTTCTCGATGTAAGACAGATGGTGATAGGTATGCTTGAGTTCAAAGTAGAGCATGAAGGTTTATGTGTGGGATGTGTCGAAGGAAAACTTACAAGGGGACCATTCCCCTCAAGTAATAGCAAGACCACAAATATATTGCAATTGATCCACTCTGACATATCTGGTATGATGCCTATAAACTCTTTGGGAGGATACTTATATTATGTCACCTTTACGGATGATTATTCTCGTAAGACCTGGATCTACTTCTTAAAGAAGAAGGATGAAGTGTTCACCTAGTTCCGACACTTCAAAGCCTTGATCGAAAACCAATTCGAGAAGAAAATCAAAATATTGAGGACTGATAATGGGACCAAGTACGAATCCAATGAATTCCGAGATTATTGCAGAGAAGTTCGAATTAAAAGGGAGACTACAACGCCATACACTCCCGAGCAGAATGGTGTGGTTGAAAGGAAGAGTCGCTCTATTGTAGAAGCTGTTTGTGCTATGCGTCATGATCAAGGACTTCCGAAGTTTCTATGGGCTGAAGCTGGAAATACTGCCTTGTATGTTCAAAATCGATGCTCTCATCAAGCATTGGACTCCAAGACTCCTGGAGAAATGTTCACTGGTAAGAAACCCGATGTCTCTCATTTTAGAATTTTTGGAAGCTCCGTATATTTTCATGCGCCAAAAGAGAAAATAAGAAATTTGGGTGTATTTGGGAAAAAATGAATCTTTGTGGGCTATAGTGAAAATTCTAAGTGAATTAGAATTTATGTGGCTGGTCAAAAGAAAGTTGAGATAAGTCATGATGTCACCTTCAACGAAGATATGGCCCTCAGGAAGATCAACAACCTTCTTATCCTAAGGAAGGACAAAGAAGTTGACACCAGAAATTAGGGTGAAAAATACGACGAAACGATGCCTGATGTTGATGAACCTATGGATCATATTGATCCTCCTCCTCATGAGCCTTCCTCCTCCAAGAGGAGACCCTCATGGCTTAGGGAGACCCTCGAAGATGCAGAGAGACACATTGCATTGAGGGGGATTTTCTGTGAAAGCAAGAAGCTGAAAAGGTATCATCCGATTCTGATATGTACAAATGAAGTTATGAATTTATTTTGATTATGGACAAATTGTCAGAGTCTGCCAACAAACTTATGTAGGCTCAGAAGCCCAACAGTCACGTCTATTCATCCTCAACGTTTGCTATAAATACATGATGCCTTAGCCTCATTTGGACACACTCATCTTCACACATCTCTCTCTCCCCTCATTGATTGGGTACGAATTTCTGGCAGTGTCTCTCTCCACAGGTGCGAAGGAAAGGAAAACAAATTTTTCTGTTCTGGGCATTGACCAAGTTTGACCGAATTTCAGAAACTGTTTTTGGGCTGTGTTGACTATATTTGACTGTGATTTTTGGTGGAGGAACTGCCTCAGCAGGCCACATTTTTGGCAACAGAAATTGAGGCTAAACGTTGACTTTGATCAGCGTTGATTGCAGCTAGGGCTGACTGCATGTTGACTATTTGACCAGATTTTGACTGGGCTAATTTTGGACTGTTTTGAGGGCTGATTCATCTTGCTGTTTGGAGGCCAAAGTTGACTAAAGTTGATCAAATTGTTGAGGGTCAAATCTGCCCTGTTGACCAGCATTGACTTTTTTGGTTAGGGCTCTTTTGCTGCTATTATAAATGATCAGATTTGTAAATTGTACTATCTCTCTCTTTGCTGAACTATTGAAGACTATAAGAAGAATTGATCAAGGGTTTCCCCACATTGGAGTGTCATTCGCTGGTGTCACATCTTGTGTCTTCTTGTCTTGGCTTGTCTTCTATTGTTTATGTTTATGCTCTATTTGCATTTTACTATCATGTTGATGTGATTGCTAATCTGGATATTGATATTGGGTTAATAAATAAATTGAAGTAAAATTGCTCTAAAGCATAGAATATACCATTGTTGCCTCAAAATAAACACTTTATGACATGCCATTTGGGTTTGTTAGGATACATTGAGAATGTAACACCAGTAGGCATTTCAGCTCTCCGTCAACTGCACCGGTATAATAAGGCCAGGTTGGCAACATGAAAATTTTGGAATTTGCTAGCAAATTCTTTGCAGAGCCATTTATCAAATGAGTAGTGCAACTCCAACGCTGAGAACTATAATGGGATGACAAGAAGGTTTGAGACCTAAATCTCAACAGATTGAATTCAAAATGAAATTTTATAATATTGCTTTCCAACATTGATGTGAGCTTCTGCATTCAGAAAATAATAGGATAGCTTCATTTGTGCAGCTTTTAATTTATTTCCTTCCCTAATCTTTCCGTTCACTTGACACACAGGTTAATTATGTTGTCATGGTAGTTTGTTTTGGATTTGCTTTTGCACGACTTATAGATGCTTTTCAATTCAGGTGTGATTCAAGAAATCAGCTGTAATCGAACATGTATCTGTGACTGCAGTTCATTGGAACATGCGAAGATCCAGCGAAGGCATTAGTTACCGAACTGCTTCCAAGCATGTCACTTTGGAAGTACATGATGAGTTTACATTGAATTGATCTCCATGTTGCAACAATTTTTGCAGTTGACATTGCACAAGAAATGGACTGTCTACATGCCAATGGGATTATACATAGGGATCTAATATGAGTTCACATATGGATGGAATGACATCCTAAGAGCCAAGTTACGGGTTGGAGCTCTAGCTGATTTTTTATGGATATAATGACACCTAAGAGCCAAGTTACACGTTGGAGTTCTAGCTGATTTTAGAAACTGGAAAAATAATTCAGAGGAGAAAGAAATTCCATATGTGAGGGTGTGATATCTTGTCAATCTATCTTGGTTAAGGTCTTTAAGGTCTTTCTTCTACCAGCCTTTTGGCAGTTTATAATTTGACAAGTCTGTATTTTGGCATGTCATTATTACACAAACAAATACATATTTCCATTAAAATATAAACATATCACAACCCTCCCTCTCCACCCTATCAATAGCACCGTCTACCTTGCTCTATAAAATATGTCATCTGGTTTACTGTTATTTAGTCATGGTATCTTAAAGTTGTGAAAATTTTCAATTGTACGTTGTTTTCTCAGGTTGGAACCTTGCACTATAAAATATGTCATTTGGGTTACTGTTATTTAGTCATGGTATCTTAAAGTTGTGAAAATTTTCAATTGTACATTGTTTTCTCAGGTTGGAAGTTTCACTCTTTTGTATGTATGCTAACTAAATTTTCAAACTTATGCATTTTAGGGAATCAGATGCAGGGTCACTATCGTGACACTTGTTTTCTTTGCAAACTTGTAGCTGCCAAAACATTGTCAACACCCAAAATCAATTATTCCAATTATTCTCTTAATGACCACCTATGGAGGATTTCTCGAATTCTATATATGCCATTTTCAAAACCACCTCAAGACTGAAGGAGACATTGAAGTATTCCAAGATCCCAGGAAAATCAACTTCTGTATTTTAGAGAATCAGATGCCGGGTCACTATCGTAACACATGTTTTCTCTGCAAATTTGTAGCTGCCAAAAGCGATCTAACTGGTCTTTAACAGGAAAGTAAGCATAATTGCATTGGTAAGGCCTATCCTTTCTGCTTAGTTTTGTGTTCTATTGCCTATTTTGTGAGTGAAATTTCCTCAATCCGCCTTCATGGTCTCTGATTACTTCCCCTGCCCCAACTTTGCCAGGATTGTCTTTGGTTGCTACCAAATCAAAATAAATATAAATATAAAAAACTACTCATACTCATTTTAATCCTCATCAAATTCAAAATAAATATAAATATAAAAAACTACTCATACTCATTTTACCCTAGTTCTGGTTCGGGAAAGCACAGACACTAATATTGCTCATTTTTGCTTAGAATTATAGAACTAGAATTAGCACTGATATGCGTCTCATCCTTGCGAGTTCCAATATTTGATACACCAACTATTTGTGTGAACTCAAGATAGGCATCGTTGAGTTCTACAACCTCATGCCACAAATCATACCCTAGTTCACCAACTATTTGTGTGAACTCAAGATACTCATCGTTGAGTTTTACAACCTCATGCCACAAATCATACCTAGTTCACCAACTATTTGTGTGAACTCAAGATAGGCATCGTTGAGTTTTACAACCTCATGCCACAAATCATACCCAGTTCACCAACTATTTGTGTGAACTCAAGATAGGCATTGTCGAGTTTCACAACCTCATGCCACATATCATACAACGACCTCATGCCACATATCATACCCCGCATGCCACATACCATATCCCAGTTCACCAACTATTTGTGTGAACTCAAGATGGGCATCGTTGAGTTTCACAACCTCATGCCACATATCATACCCCAGTTTAGATGGGTGATGGGACTATGACAATATTCAATGCATTCAATTCACAGTTTGGATACACACATACATGACTTAATTCATCACCCCCATCTCAACCTCTCTTGGATGTAAAATGCACCTTGCAATTCCCACCCCTCCAAGAGGATTGCACCTCACTTTTCTAAGTGTAATAATTAGGAGGATTGCACCTTAATTTTTTTTTTCCAAGTGTAATAATTAGGAGGATTGCACCTCATTTTTTTTTCCGAGTGTAATAATTAGGAGGATTGCACCTCACTTCTCTAAGTGTAATAATTTGGTAGGGATGATATATCAAGCACCTTTCATGAACTTTTGGTATCATTGTGCTTGGCTTTATATGAAAAAAGTCTATGATAATAACCTGTATTGAAATATTAGTGAAATCATTTTCTTCCATAATGAGTCTATAAAGTAATTTATAATAGCATGACACAAGTTACTCCAAAAAACAACATGCTACAATTCACTGGGCTACTACATACCACTGATCACATGATTAATGATTAAACTAATTAACACTACTAGAAAGGGGATCCTCATCATGAACTACAAAACCAATATCAGTGACAAAACATTTCATGGAATTTAATCGGCTACAAAATCGGTTGTAGGGACAAACTTGCAAGAACAAACTTACATGTAAATTAAATTTAGGTGATGTGGCAATACTTGTTTACTCAATAATTATAGTCAAAGCACGAAAAATTATGTTAATATTGTGCTAGATGTCTAGAAGATCATCAAGGTGATAGATGAAAATTTTGAAATTTATGTGTTATTTTGCATTATCATTTTTAGTAAAGTGATATATTATCTACTACAATGAAAAGTGGAAGATAACAGTGAATAAAAAATATTGAATTTTTATGCCTTGCTACAAGTACAATGTTTTTAATTTAACAATCTTATAATTTTATCGGTGTCTCTTTGCACTTTTTGGAGCAATTGCTAGTTATTTGACCGCATTATGTACATATGTTTTGTTTAGTCATGAGGCGATACTCATACCTTTGTTATATCTTTTCCATGTAACTCTCGTCTAGTGGAATTCGACTTGGACTATATTAATATCGAACTTAAGGAATTATTACATAGATTTTTCACCATTTTATTCTAGGTGAAATATTTTAGATTAATATCGATATATGCTTAGGGTCGAACTTGTATCATTCCAATTTGAATATATCTGTTCCTTTCTGCTATGGTCGAGAGCAATTAGCTTCTTGATAACAATTTAAAGTGGTCTCCCTTCAATAATTTATAGGGAGTGACCAAAATATATATAAAGAATTTATTTCTAGTTTAATAGTCATCAAGGAGTTATTAAACTCATTTGCTTGTTCAACCATACTAACTGGTCAAACTAGGGGAGACAAGTCCCTTTAATCTTCATGTTATAGTTAATCATATTGACTGGTCAAACTAGGGAAGACAAGTCCCTTTAATCTTCATGTTATAGTTGATAGATTTCAATCGAGTTATGCTTTCTATTATACACCCTTGTAGCCAGGTTTACAAATAGAAGGTATTTCACCCTTGTAGCCAGGTTTACAAATAGAAGGTATTTCATATTAAAAAAGAACATAAATTCCTATAGCTTCATAAACATACATGTTCTCTAGTGACCATAATTGAATAAAACATACCGTGGTATGAAATAATGACTAGAACTATATTAAATAACTTTAAGAGACTACCTCATACCAACTTTTTCATACCAAATCATGACTAGAACTATATTAAATAGCCTTAAGAGACTTCTTCATAGATTATCCTATCATTATGTTTACATCCTTGATACAATTTTATCTCTTTTGCAATTAAAAATCATCAGAATTGTAATACAATTTGCTAAAATAACTCCATGTAATTAGATAAAGATTACATGAATCCATCAATCTTTTATTTTTATCACAAGTTCCAATCCACAAGTTTATTTACCTCTAACAATTCTCTATTCACTATCTTTTCTTTCATACATACATATAGGTACAATACACATAGAAACATAATATGATTGAGAGAATAATAATATGATTGAATAATAAAGTCATATATTCAGATCTTTACTCTATTAATAACCTCATATCTACATGCATGTAATCTGTTGTGATTTATCATAAGTTACTAGAATAGATATTCACAGTACTTTTTGTATGCATACTTCAACCATAATTTTTCCGTCATGTTCTAATATCTCATAGTAGTAAATAACTTGGAACTAAAACATAAGGTAAACCGACGGAATTTCAATCTAACCACAAACCAACCCTTGGGAAATATTCAAGAACCAATCTTGTTCCACCTAACCATGAATTGCCTATGTTAGTTCCCCTCGAGCTAAGATATTCTTTCCCTTTGTAATCAACAATCATTTTGATTCATATGTGGTTTTTTTTGTTTTTTGTTTTGTTTTGTTTTTTTTTTTTTAGGTTTCTTCGTATCATATTTTTAGCGACTTTCTGCTTTAAGGTTCACCTGCTTTTTTCCGTAGGCCATTTTTTTTGAATTTTTTCTTTTCTTTTCTTTAATGCATGCCTTTCTCCCCCGCAATGCTTTATTCTACCCCACTTAGTATTTCTATCCAATTAAGTAATTAACATAACATTTCTCTCCCATTTTGTTAATATTTTTAATTATTTTCTCCTAGGGATTTTTGGGAGACCTTTAGAAAATGTCCATCATGTGGAATTAACCACCAACATATTTTCATAAGCTAGCAAGAAGTCTTCTAAAACTCTAGTGCTCTTTCCTGAATATCTCGAACAATTTATTTATTAATTTAATAATAAAAAATAAAAATAATTACATCATCATAGATTTCTCATCATGGCTTCCATAGTCATTCAATCCAATAATAATTCAATGTCTCAAAATAATCAACGTTTAAAAAGTAGAACCATAGGGGCATTACAATATTGTTGGCCCCACACTCACTAGTATAGATATAATTTTTTTACTTTATGCTAAAAATATTGTTATTTATTGGGAAGGTCCGTTATAATTTTGGAAAGAAACTAAGAATCCCCCAATTTTTTTACTCCAATATGGTTATGGCTATTAATACTAACAAATCTAAAGTCAAGATAATTAAATTTAGAAATATCACAATGATACTTTCATAAATGATAACAACTATTTGGAGGAAACTCCTTCTTACATATATATTGGAATCAATATCACAAGCTCATTTGGAATTATAACATTAATAAAAGGATAAATGAAGAATGAAAATCTTATTATGGGCATGAAAACAATTTTAAGCCAACAAATATTTAAATACGGAATTAAAAAAATTCCTATATGAAGCTTTCGTCACTCCTATTTTTTTTATATGGATGTGAAGTTTGGGGTTGCAATATCTCCAGAGAACCATGGAGGAAGATATAATAAATCCAAAAAGTATTTTATAACCTATCTCAAGTTTAAAAGAAATACTCCATGTCTTATCCTCATTATTAAAATTAATCTCTCCCCTATTAAAATCATAGCTATAACTAAATATATTATGTATAATAAGGAGTTAAAGAACATGGAAGCCAAGATATTTCCTAAAATTTCTTCTCACTCTAGCCAAAACCCCCCACCTTTCACTGAAACATGGATGACAAAAGGATGCCTATTCTTGGCTATATCATTAGGGGATAAACAAGGATATCATTTTCTAGGATAAGGATAATATTAAATCTATTATTGCATCAAAGTTTGAGGAGATTTCGTGGGGTGACAAAGAGCTAGAGGAGAAAAGGAACCTAAGATGTTATAAGGAGATGATCAACCCAAATCTCAAATAAAAAATATTTCTCTATATTGACTAATATTAAGAAGAAAATAAGAATTTCTAAGAACAAAACAATTTCTCGTGAGCTTCATAGTGAAACTAGGCATTGGCCAATTCCCAAAGCACCATGGGGTGAAAGAGTTTATCACATTTGTGACACTAAGAAGGTTGAAGATGAAAAATGCATTCTCTTATATTTTTCATCTTATACTCATGTTTAATCCAATTTTCAAAATATTTCTCATGCTACCAACATTTTGGACCTTTTAAGTAAAAACAACCTATGGCAATCTTCGAAGGCTTCTTTTAATACTTTTTTAGCAAGAAATAAAATGCCAAAGAAATATGAGTAATATCTACCTCTTTAGGCCCAATGGACCATATTAGTCTCGGTGGACATTAATCATCATCATCAAATTATGTAGAACAAAAAAAATTACATATTAAAAGAACCAACTCCAATTTTGTAACACTTCTCTTTTAAATTCTTGCACGTCATCAATATTATTAAGTAATCTCATCTAAACTAACAATATTGTAAATACTCATCAAAATTAGGTTACTTTATCTTCAATCTATTTCATTATTAATTCAAAATTTAAAACTCCTTTTTCAAATTTATTTAATTATTAATTTCAAATTAAATTTAGTAAATATGAAAAACATTTAAAGATATAATTAAAATCTTAAAGCATATATAATTTATTACATAAACATAATATTTTGTTTAAAAAAAATCCAAAAAAAATGATTTAACACCATCTTACATAAATATATTAACTTTATGAATTTATTTTAATTTTGAAATGGATAACATGAACACCCCATCTTATATATTAAGCAATATTACAACTCGATTTTTGGTCATTTTGTTTGACATTGATAGATTTATCTTATTCTTCCAATATGCCACGACCATATGGTTATTTGAGGAAGTTGGTTTTAATAACATGTTATAGAGTAAAATTCATACTTTCGATAGAAATTTTTTTGGTTTTAAGTGGTGTGTGATTCCTTTTCCAACATGCCAAAATCCTCTGGCTATCCAAGGAGCATATTTACTTAATTTCATTATATTAACTTTAATTTGTGAGTGTATGTTTTATTGTTTACTAATCAAATACACTAATATTCTAGATTAAGAGAAAACACATTTCAATGCATTTGAACTTTTTATGGTTGTATGTACCATACATTGCAACATCTCGCAAGCTTATGTTCCCTAACCATAATATAAGGGGTCCAATAACTCATAAATTACAATAACTTTATGACTCTACCATTTTTTTTGAGCCGGTGTTGGGTAGTGCTAAAATGATAGAAGGTGAATTTTTTTCTAATAATAATAAGGTTTCATTGTGAAAAGGAGAATTAACTAGAGTTTCTAACCATTTTTCTTTTTATTGTTTCTTTTATTTATTAAGAGTTTCGATGTAAAAGGAAATAATGAAGGTTTATTTTAGAGTGGTTGAATGTTTTTTTGGATTAAGCAGTTTTTTTTTTTTTTAATGAGTAAGTTTTTTAAATATAATTGCATGTTTCCATATTATAGGGATAAGTTATAACTATTTTGTAAAAAAAATGAAAAGTGGTATAAGTAACTAGAAAAAATCATAATATGATATGGAAAACGAGAAAAAAGATAAGGAAGAATCTCTCTTTTCTTATTTTACTATTTCCTCAATATAAATACATTCAACTTTGATTATTTAGTATTGTGTGTAAGTTATCTCCATTATGTTCATCAAATATATTTTCATGTCATTCACATATTGTTCTTCATTCCAATCTTAAGCATGCACAATTAAATCTTTTGTTTTGGGATAGTTATTATCTTGCTTCCATCCATTTCACCTTTTGTTTCATGCTAGTGTCCAATTGCCATTTTTTTAGAGTTAATTATAACATAAGATGGAATAAAACAATGGGGTTAACTAGCCTTGCATGCTTGAACCTACCCACTTATGAATCAATTTTCTTAGCTCCTAGTTCAACTCTTATGGTACACTAAAAGCACATATATGTAAGAATAACATGGTTATTTTTCACTACATAATTATTCTACAATTAGTCATTTTGGAGCTAAATTTTAGGTTAATGAAGAGTTAATTGTTCCTTCTATATGATAGTTGAAATCTGACTTGTCAAGGAATCATATGTGTTTTCAATTTGGAAACTTATCATATATGTTTTAGTCTATATGTGAAAATTGTAAAGAATGCCATGAAAATCATTTGCTATTGTAAATTACGTCTATAACCCTAATTATACTTTCTTGACACCTACAATGCAAGCTTTCATTCAATACCCAATATAATAATACACTTAGTCTCAATGTTCTTGAAGATATATTTGGCTGAAATATTAAATGTGTACTAAATAAATATATTGATGTTCAAATTGTTGTCAATTTCATGAACATACTTGGAAGAATCATGACCAATACCAATGACTAACACTATCAAAGTGAAGGATAATGAGAAATAAGTATGTTTCATCAGCTAGAGAAGGCCATGAAAGTCACATCAATCACCACCAAGTATGTATAATGAACATATTCAACATTTCAATTATTTGCGGGGTAATTGAATGAATCATCAACAATCCCTCCCACAACTTGGTATCTTCCATCTCCTTAATAATAGGAAATAAAAGCCCCATCTCCATAGATGTAGAAATATCCAACTTTATAGGAGTAGCAATATCATTCTTCCATTATCAACAACTAAAATAACCATAAATGTCATCCTCGTCAAACTTGGATATCTTAAGAAGGTCAAGGCCTCAACATCAACAATAAGTATTATTTTCGTCTCCTTAATAAAAGAAAGATTTGCAATCCCTCTTTCTATCTCCTTGCCAAATCTACACTGACCCAAATAATAGATTGACCTAACTAACAAGAAGTAATGAGATGGTAGGAATAAGAGAATTGTCACAATGTTTATAGAAACCACATACATTATATTTCCATAGAAAAATCATTTCAACTCTTTTGTTAAACATTTTGAGTTGATGAAATTCCCAAAAATACAGTGACAATAGTTATAATTTGAGGGGTCAAATGAAATTTTTGAAAGTTGTATTTAGGGAGCATGGTCCTTGGAGTGTAATTTCCAACTCAATTCATATAATGTAATTTCAATATCATATAAAACAATTATGCCAAAAATAACAATTTATTGGTTTAATTGGTGCATGGTTAAATATTTACATTATATGTTATTTATTAACATATTTAATAGATAAATTTCAAAGTAATTTCATGACCTATTTCTATTGGAGATAGTTCGATGAATATGTCTTCATCTTCTATTAGAAGCATGTCCTTCTAACATAAAAAAAAAGAGTTGTGCCAAAATTTTTTGTTGAACCAAGATGGAAATTGTAAGTAGTGTTGTAACGCAGAATATATCCTAGTAGGATTAACAAAACAATTTGATGCACTTTGAAAACTTGTTTCTAATAAATAGAGCATTAGTAATCTACTTCATTCTATCTTTTGAATCACTTAAATATGATATATACAAAAGTATTATGATTAAAACACTATTGGGTAATCTAGGCTAGTTCCCATTTCGCAGTTTATTTTAAAATGACTACTATTGATATATTATTTTCTAGTCAATTTTATGTGCATTATTTTCAATCATATTTTAAATATATTGAAAGAATAAAAACTTATATCTTTATTCCTCCATAATGTCACCTTACATTATAGATGAAGTCTCATTACTAAAGTAATAATTCAAGCAAGTTATTCATGTCTTTTACCCATCTTTATGCTATTTTTTATGTTGTCTGAATGTGCATATATGTTTTTTCTAGTACATTTGGTGTTCAATATGCCTATGAATACATAAGAAAAATTAGCATGCCATTCTATATTGAGTTAAGGAACTCTATAGTGAGCGTTCTCTAACTATTTTCTCTTTCACAATTTTAAATTCAATATTTGATCATAGAAGTTGCAAAGACCATTTTCATGTACCATTTTCTTTTGCATTAAATTTAATCATAAATTGATAGAAAAAGTTATATGGTGTGATAGATTGGTTCATTTAACCTTAGGATAAATGAGTGTAACCTCCTTCTAGCCCATGAGCTAAAAGGTGAGGAGTGGTGTAGAAGGGTGTTCCTACACACTATCACATAGCATTGAGACCCTAGCTTAGAGAAAGTAACAACTGAGAAAACAACATATAGTTTATAAGTTTTTAACAATTTTTAATTGTAGTAGTTTTTCTATTTAGCATTTTCAATAGTTATATCCATGGAGATGTTGAATTTACAATTTATATTTTTCAAACATTTTTATTTAAACATATCAATGGTTTTATTAATTATATCACTAAATTTGAGGGTTACTTTGGGGAAACATGATTAAGTAAGACAAACAACATTTAATGAAATATTTAACTAATCATTAAATCTATATACAAATCATAAAGAAGATGTAAAGACTAAGTAACAAAACAGAAGAATTTAATGAAAATTAGTATAAAAAAAGAAGAAAAAAGAAACTATGTAACAAGTTTTGCAAGGTAGTTTAACATGTGTCATAGAAGTTAGATTTTGTGTTCTCATAAAAAATGCATATAATATTGTTATGCCCAAAATAACTCACAATTATTTGATGGACCCACCAAATTTGAGCTTGAGTTGTAATTGATAGGAATTTGACAGAGTTATGAGAAATTAGTATTGTAAGAAAGCCTGAAATCTAAAATGAGTATGTGTTAATCATACTACAAAAAGTTTCTAACAAAGTATATTCCCCATTTATTTTTTAAAATTCAACATTGTAACTTGTATTAGTCAATACTATACTAATAATGATTAAGAGGAAAATTCTCTAATTAAACTTTGATTTAGAATTTGATATCAATATTATTAAATTTTTAATTTCAATGAGATGATGATTAATATTAAAATTTACAATTTAATTTTAATAATAAATTTCTAAGCTATATTTTAATCAATTTCTAAAAATTAATTTAATATTTATATATCCAATTACTATGAAAACTACCCAAAAAACAAAAATAAAAAAGGAGAGTATATATATATATATACACACACACACCACAATTGATAAATAAAGTATGCAATCGTGCATTCAAAGATCACATAACACAGAATCCAAAGATCACATAACATAGAATGTAGATGTTTTGAACTTAAAACTTAAAGAGAACCTCTTTCATATTATAGAAAACTCGGAAATTTTACAAGTGTCTTGAGCTGAGGCTCATGCTTCCTTATATAGGATGGACCCTCGAAGTGTTGCTCCAGCCTTGGAATCTTTCCCTTCCCCCAAGAGATTTTTCATATCACATAAAATCTTAGCGATATGATACAAAGTGGAGATTTTGACTGGGGGAATCCCAACAGCCATAATGCATGTACTAAAAGGTTATATATAGTAGATGTTTCTTCATGGAAGAAATCATATATGTACTAAAAGTTGATACACAATGGATATTCCAATATCTTGAAACCCACGAAAGCAAAACTAAGTATAATGATTATTGACACAGAGGAGATTCCTTTTTAGGGGAACCCTCGAAAGCCTAAAATAAAGTAACTAGGTACAATGAATATCAACACAGAGGGGTTCCTTTTAAGGAGAACCCTCGAAAGCCTGAAATAAAATCTCTTTGAATATTTGGTCACCAGCGTTTGGGGCTATGGTCAGAGTCATAGTTAGACTCGTATTCTTCAACATACCTGTCAAGACTTAACCTAGGGAGCTGTTGTTTTAATGATGGTTCCCTCCCGAAGCTAGATGAAAAAGCTGAGAAACACATGAATGGATCTAGCTTATTTGGGGGAATTTCGACTTCACCAAAATAGTCAATTTCAATAATAAAATTATAACCAGTAGGAGAAGTACTATCCTGGTTGATATTCATGTTGGTGCCCTTATATAATAAATCAAATTCAAATATATCATATCTTTCTGCTCCATCCTGCATGTCGTTATACAAAATAGAAAGGGAAAACTGCTGACAAAGGCTGCCTTGATCTTATTTTTTGGGAACAAATGAAACAAGTAGGAGATTCATCCAACTACTCTAGTGACTGAATGGAGACATGATGTCTTCACAATGCATGATGATTGAAACTCTTTCATAGGCACAAGCATATTGAATAATGGCATAATAATCTATCCATCTTAGATTAGGATCATAAATATAAACAAGTCTGTGATATGGATATCTTACTGCACCAAAATAAGCATATTTATTGTTGATAGGTGCTAATGGAATATCATAGCTGTGTCTTGTATTTGAGAGCCAAAACCATTTCTCAAGAATGATCTTCTGGATTTCCAGGGTAAAGACATAACCTTTTCTAAAAGACAATCCACACAAAAAGAATAATGGTAGGAAGAGCATAATGTAACTTTGGATTTGATATGGGAGGATGATGAACATTCACCAAATTCAAATTTTTTAATTGCATATTCTGTTTGTATAATTTCTCGTTCTCCGGTCATTAAATCTGCAAGATAATTCTCTTTACCAGATTTATATATGATATCAAAATCATATCCATCTAACCACAAAGCCCATCTTAAAACTCTGGAATTACCTTGTTCTAGCAACCTTTTGTTTTGTAGCATTCCTTTCATGTGCCTGAGATTTGTCTTAACAATGAAGTGGACACTTTTAAGGAATAACCTGAATCTCTTTATACCTTTCTTTACTGCTAGAATTTCTTTATGGGAAGAAGGATATTTTTTTAAGCTTTTGAGAATGTGCCGGAGGCATATGCACATACTTCTTCCTTTTTTCCATGTTTCTGCAATAAGATTGCTACCCAATAATAATATGAGGCATCTGTTTCAAGAATGAATGGTAGGTTACTGTGGGGAAGAGCCAAAGGCAGTAGCTGTTTGATTTTCGGCTTTATGTTTCTGACTAATTTGTTCATCTTGTCATTCCAACTGTTGCCTTTCTTTAGTCTTTGTTGCAAAAGCTTTGTATCTACGGCCTGCTCTGGATAAAATTGCCTGATGTAATTCAAACATCCTAAAAATCTTTGCACAGTCTTAACATCTAGAAGATAGTTTGGAAATTTTGATAAAGAATTCAATACATGTGGTTGTAATTCTATTTTCCCTTAGGATATGATTAAACCCAAGTACTCAATCCGGGTCTGTGCAATGATGAACTTATCTGGGGAGGCAGAGAGAACTATACCATTCTTGAAAACAACTTGATAAAATTTCTCTAAGTGTTTCTTATGTTCACTAATATCTTTGGAGAAAATTAACAAATCATCTGTGTAGACAATAATAAAAGAATAATCTTTAAAAAGATCTTCCATTCTTTTTTGGAATTATGATGGAGCATTCTTCAAACAAAATGGCATAACTGTCCATTGAAACTATCCTCCAGGTACCACGAATGCCGTTTTATACCTATCCTCAGGATTAATGCCAATTTGCCAAAACCCACTTTGAGATCAAACTTACTGAACACATTTGCTTTGGCGATCTTTGATAACAACATTTCTTTATTAGGCAAAGGATATTTAATGGGCACAAGAGCTTCATTTAGAGCTTTGTAGTTGATAACTAACCTCTTTTTTCCACGTTTTTGTTCTGAGTGCTTGTTGACATAAAAAGCTAGACATGCCCAAGAATTCTTGCACGGTTCTATCAATTTTCTTTCTATCAAACTGTTAATTTATGCTTTGCAAAGCTCTTGTTTGAACGAGCTCATGTGATTTGCTGATGCCTTTTGTGCTTTAATGAAGCCTTCTTTTTGGAATGGAAGTGAAACAAAATACTTTTCGCTAAACCAGAATGTGTCAGGGTGTTCTGTTGTACAGTCATTTTTCAATTTGTTTACAATATCAGCCAAAATGGCAGGGCCATGGATTTCTGCATGTTTGACAATTTTTTGGATCTTGGAAAGATCTGTTACTAGTTCATCAAAATTTCTTACCTCATCAGCTTTTACCATGAGTGTGTATTTACTCTTAGCAGGGACTTGTACCTTGTTTCCTTGAACGCTAAAAATTATCAGATTCTTTTCAATGGTGATTGGCATGAATTTCTTCATAAAATCCTATCCAAGTAACATATCAGCACCAGTATCATAATTATATAAGGTGACATATACTTCTTGTGAACCTAAGAGTATTGGGAAGTCTAGAGCAATATATGGGATTTTTATCAGCTGTTTGTTAACTGCTCTAAACTGGACTTGAGTGGGTTTCCAATAGTAAGCAGGAATGGCCTTGAATTTGCAATAGCTGCTCATAGCTCCAATATCAATCTGAGCATCAAGAGTATATTCTTTGTAGCCTGGCACTTTTATTTTTACAGGGATGACCATCCTATCATCAATACCACTGATGTCATGAATGTTTTCATTACTGTATTGACTAGATGATAGTAATGGAGTTTGAGAGGAAAGGAAAGTAGAAGAAACAAACTGTGAATTCAGACTATCAAGTTCTTGCACATTGGCTTGAATTTTTTGTGCAAGCTGCTTCATCTGGTTTCTATCTCTTTGGAGATCTTCTTCTACCCTTTTAATTTTATCCAATAATTTTTCTGCAGTATTATCTGTGGATTCTTGTGATGCTTCCGGTGTTATATGCCAATCTGAAATCTCAAATTCTTCTCCATCAGTTATTTTGTGAGAAATAGAAGCTTGCAACTGGTCAATCTTTTCCTGGAGACGTTTCTGAGGAATAATTAAGCTAGGATGAAGAGAGGCCTTTTATCTCTGAATTTCTTCAATTTGATGTTGGAGATCGTAAAATGAAAACATAAAACAATTAGACAGATATGTACATTTGATGTTGTCACTATTATTGTCTGAAAGAGAAACCTTTTGGAATTTTTCATCAATGTCATAGCTATTATCTGAATCAGTACTATGTACAGAAAAACATTCAAAATCAGAATCAGTTTGGGAAACTATTTCCCAGTCAGCTGGGTCATAAGAGGATTCAAAGACTTCAACAATCTTTTTATGGATCCCTTTCTTTCCTTTGTTGGGACATCTATTAGCCCAATGACCAATCTGACCACAAATAAAGCATTTGGACTGCTTAGCTGGTTGGGACCTTTTCTTGAAAATAAATCTTGATCTTTCGGTTGTGGGAGATTTTGACCAATATTTCTTTTTCTTAGTAGCAGGTCTCGACCTACAAGAACACTTACCACTTTGGTATTTTTGAGAACCATTTCTGGAGTGGTTCTGATACCACAATTGAAAAAGAAAGTATGCACTCGTGCATTCAAAGATCACCTCGCGCATTCAAAAATCACATAACAAAGAATCCAAAGATCGCAGAACACAGAATACAGATGTTTTGAACTTAAAACTCAAAGAGAACCTCTTTCATATTATATAAAAACTCATAAATTTTACAAGTGTCTTGAGTTGAGGCTCATGCTTCCTTATATAGGATGGACCCTCAGGGTGTTGCTCCAGCTTTGGAATCTTTCCCTTCCCCCAAGAGATTTTTCATATCACATAAAATCTTAGTGATATGATACAAAGTGGAGATTTTGACTGGGGGAATCCATGAGAGCCATAATGCATGTACTAAAAGGTTATATACAGTAGATGTTTCTTCATGTAATAAATCATATATGTACTAAAAGTTGATACATAGTGGATATTCCAATATCTTGAAACCCACGAAAGCAAAACTAAGTACAATGATTATTGGCAAAGAGGATATTCCTTTTTAGGGGAACACTTGAAAGCCTAAAATAAAGTAAACTAGGTACAATGATTGTCAACACAGAGGATATTATTTTAAGGAGAACCCTCGAAAGCCTGAAATAAATTCTCTTTGAAGATTTGGTCACCAGCCTTTGGGGCTATGGTCAGAGTCATAGTCAGGATCATAGTCAGACTCGTATTCTTCAACATACCTGCCAAGACTTAACCTAGGGAGCTGTTGTTTTAATGATGGTTCCCTTCCGAAGATAGATGAAAAAGCTGAGAAACACATGAATGGATCTAGCTTATCAATTGTGGTATCAGAGCCATTCTATTCATTCTGTTCAAGGTAGAAGTGAGAAATATATTTGTTGTAAGTGAAAGCTGAAGGTGTCTGCTGCAATAAGTCCCATTATTGCTGAGGAAAGGTGTTGTTGGGCATAGGGCGTGACCCGTGATTGAAAATATGCAAATTTTCAGGTGCTTTTAATCCTTTTACCTTCATCAGTATGGATGCTAGGCAAAGTTTTAATTTCTCTATCGAATCTTGTAAAGCAGCACATGAGAAAAAATGGGCATGGCTTACAAAGTTTTTGAACAGAGCAATACGGATGTTTTGTTTGATACTAGAGTTGTAGAGTAAGAATTTAATCCACAACCTAACTGGGAACTACCAAATATTGAGATGGAAAAAATATATAAACTCCCAGTTTTTCAGTTCTACACTGTTACACTATTTAGATGTTCCTCTGTAAATGTTCCTGTTTCTATTGGTCAAAATGTATATCAAATTTCTCTCATTAGAAAGGAAGATGTAGAATGTGGTTTGAGTCATGATTACAAATACATACATATCGGACTCATACAATTTGGGATTAATCCTTTTGTAGGACCAGGGTTAGATAACTCATGTCTGACTTGTGTTCTTGATACCAAACATAATAAGTTTGAAGACGCATTGGTCTTAAGTCATCCCAAGATACCAAGTGTCGCTTACAGATCCATATATTAATGAATTTCTCCAAGCTTACATACAGTTCCATGGATATGATACCGCCCCTCATACACAAATAGCACAACTCCAATCTAATGTCTGTATTAGATTTGTCTCCTCTACTATGCCTCCACTACATCCCAATCTATCACAACGAGCATTAAAAGAAGGTGTCATTTTTGGTCCCGGTAATACTACTCCGTTGCAAGTAGGATTTTGTGAACTAAGTCTGCCATTTGAATGGAATAGTGAGTATACTTCAATGTCTCAAAAGTATCCACAGCTAGCAAGTTCTTCATCTCCAAACCAATTAAAGTTAATTCCAAACCCTGATGGTAGTACCAGTTAATGGTTCCAACTGTCTACTTCGCAAAATTTTTTACCAAGAAGTCAGTTAGTAAGAGTCCCTCGTTCTGTACAAATACCACCCAGATTTTCAGTATCTTCAAGTAGCCATAATCATTGTCAGTTACCAGATTGTGTATATTTCCATGGAAAAAGAAAAGGAAAATTCAAAAAAGAAATACCAAACCATCACTTCTACATCACCCCATGGACAACATTCAGACTGTCCTAAATGCATTATGTTCCCTGTCCGAGACTAGAAAATGTTCAGTCTACCTAGAGAAAAGACAGACACAAAAGCAGAATTGTCGGGAAGGAGACTAGAACCTGGTAATATTACTCCTAAATACCGAGATGGCGCTATCTAGAGTGAATTGCAATTTTTGCATTATCGATCAACCACGAAGCTTGAACCAGTAGAATACTTAAAAACACAGAATTATGCTAACTACATGTCTATCTGTGTGGCCCAAAACATAGATGATTTGGCAAGAGACATTGTAGAAGTAAAAGAGCATGTCAAAAATATCCACCAGAGCATAGATACAATGTATGCTCACTAGAATACTCATGAAAGTCAATTAAGAGCAATTAATGATCAATTAGGGGTAATAAGCAAAGCAGTCACAAGTTTTGAAACTACTATGAGTAGATCAAGATCTCCCCCTAGATATTCTGAGATAGAAGAAGAAGGCCCCAAATTCACCTTGATAAAAGCTTCCCAGTCCTCATCTAGTCTCTCTCTCAAAGTTTTTGAAAAGGATGAAAGCCAGTTTGAAGCCTTAGCAAAGGGTACTGAGTTAGCACGAGAAAAATTAAACCTTTTGAAAAAGAAAATTTCAGAATTTTACACGAGAGAAATAAAGATGGCAAGCTAGTCAGGGGATGAAGGTGGATCCTCTACAACTAAGCAGAAAAGAACAAGTTCTTTCAGCTTTTCTAACAAAGCTACAAAGACATCAGAAGATGGTATTAGCTCTCATCATAAAAAGAGTCCATTCCATTCTTGGACTCAAAATATTGCCTCTGCAGAAGTTAGAGATGATATGAATGTCCAAAAAAAATTTGGAAGTCAAAACAACACTTTCTTTATCAATTTTGATTACCTAAATAGGGATCAAACATTAATTCTCCTGCAACAGATTAATGCATGGGCTTCTTAGAAGAAAGCAGACATTAAAGCTTCATGGAAATAAGTAGTCATATTAATCACATGGAACCTAACAGGGAATACTAGGTTATGTTTGGAAACTCTTAAGAAAGAAGAGCAAACAAAAATTCTTGAAAATGATGATCCTTTGGAACCTATCTTAATGGCTCTCTCCCATGAATTTCTGGGAGTTATTTCCTCTAACAGTGAACATTATGCCCAAATGTTTATGAGTCAAAGATTATGCAATTTAGATTTATTATCAGAATATTATTGCACAATGCAAAATCTCTATTATAAAATCCTTGATCACCATAATGTGGCTTATCTTAGACATTACATAAACTCCATGCCAGGAAAAATACATGAATTAGTTCAATAATCACTGTTCACACAACACATTGCCATAGATACATTGTCACTAGCCACACTTCACCAACACATTCTTAGAATTTTGAAAAATGAATGTGCCAGAAACAAAACTCGTAAGAATGTCAAAAAACAGTTTCATTTCAGCCCCACCATCGGTGACTCCTTTATTGAAACATATCATTTTGGGTGTTATAAGAACCACTCCAGAAAGGGTTCTCAAAAAGACCAAAGTGGTAAGTGTTCTTGTAGGTCGAGACTTGCTACTAAGAAAAAGCAATATCAGTCAAAATCTCCCACAATCGGAAGATCAAGATTTATTTTCAAGAAAAGGTCCAAACTAGCTAAGTAGTCCAAATTCTTTATTTGTGGTCAGATTGGTCATTGGGCTAATAGAAGTCTCAACAAAGGAAAGAAAGGGATCCAGAAAAACATTGCAGAAGTTTTTAAATACTCTTATGACTCAGCTGACTGGGACATAGTTTCCCAGACTGATTCTGATTTTGAATGTTTTTCTGTACATATTACTGATTCAAATAATAACTATGACATTGATGAAAAATTCCAAAAGGTTTCTCTTTCAGACAATAATAGTGACAACATCAAATGTAAATATCTTTCTAATTGTTTTATGTTTTCATTTTATGATCTCCAACATCAAATTGAAGAAATCCAGAGACGAAAGGCCTCTCTTCATCCCAACTTGATTATTCCTCGGAGATGTCTCTAAGAAAAAATTGACCAGTTGCAGGCTTCTATTTCTCACAAAATAACTAGTGAAGAAGAATTTGAGATTTCAGATTGGCATGTAACACCGGAAAAATCATAAGAATCCACAGATAATACTGCAGAATAATTATTGGATAAAATTAAAAGGGTAGAAGAAGATCTCCAAAGAGATAGAAACTGGATGAAGCAGCTTGCACAATGGATTCAAGCCAACATGCAAGAACTTGATAGTTTGAATTCATAGTTTGTTTCTTATACTTTCCTTTCCTCTCAAACTCCATTACTATCATATAGTCAATACAGTAATGAAAACAGTCATGACATCAGTGGTATTGATGATAGGATGGCCATCCTTGTAAAAATAAAAGTGCCAGGCTATAAAGAATATACTCTTGATGCTCAGATTGATACTGGAGCTATGAGTAGCTGTTGCAAATTCAAGGCCATTCTTGCTTACTATTGGAAACCCACTCAAGTCCAATTTAGAGCAGTTAACAAACAACTGATAAAAATTCGATATATTGCTCCAGACTTCCCAATACTCTTAGGTTCACAAGAATTATATGTCACCTTATATTATTATGATACTGGTGTTGATGTGTTACTTGGGCATGATTTTATGAAGAAATTCACGTCAATCAACATTGAAAAGAATCTGATAATTTTCAGCATTCAAGGAGACAAGGTGCAAGTCCCTGCTAAGAGTAAATACACACTTAGGGTAAAAGCTGATGAGGTAAGCAATTTTGATGAAGCCGTAACAGATCTTTCCAAGATCCAAAAAATTGTCAAACATGCAAAAATCCATGGCCTTGCGATTTTGTCTAATATTGTAAACAAATTGAAAAATGACTGTACAAAATAACACCTTGACGCATTCTGGTTAAGGGAAAAGTATTTTGTTTCACTTTCATTCCAAAAAGAAGGTGTAGAATTCCCTGCAAATTCTCTACAAATCTACCACTGAGATCTATGTAGAAAACTGTAGATTAACTTGATAATGCAATATACCAAAGCAAAGTACTATAATCTACTTCTTCTATCAAACTTGCGGAAGCTTAAAGATCGAGCTGAATCACAGCTGAACACATATAACCATAAGAAGAAGAATCAAAGCACATGAAACACAAAAAATACTCAGGGGAAAGCCTCAGCTAAAAACCCCACTATCTGTATTATCATACAAGGTGGAAATACATCAAGATTATACAAAGCCTTAGCTCCCACAGCTAGCCAGCTCTCAGTACAATCCTCTTGGATACTCACAGGAAAACAAAGCTTCTCACAAGCCTTCTCCTTTGCCCTCCAAGCTCCTATTTCCTTGTGCAGTTTCTCTGGGTGATCCTCCTGTTACCAAGTGGAAGACTAATCACTCACACTGATCCTACACCTTGTCAGAACCGCACAATCCTCAAGGAACCTTTCCTTGAATGCATGCATTGGTTTCCTTTATAGGAAAACACATGCAACTGATAGTACACTGTCCTTAACATTTAGCTCAACTGAGTCTTTCTCAGAATAGACATGCATGAGTTTCTGATGAGGGAATCTTCAGTTATCTGGAGTACATTGGTTGAGTGCGTGCATGCATCAACTGACTGATAACTCACAATTAGTCCCTCAAACAGTTTGGAACTAATTTAACTGGACTTAACTCAGTAAACTGAGCTAACTAATTACAACTCAAATATAACTCAATCTTATCTCCTTAATTTAAGGGATAACTGTTGCATGACTTCAGAAAGACTTCTAACTTGAATTTCTCCAACTAATTAATCGATAATGAATTAATTAATTATTTCCAAGCAGCTAATGAGACTAAATTCGATTTTAATTCACAATTTTAATTCAAGGACAAATTAAAATTGGAATATTTTGGATTCTATTTTTATCATTTCTTGTTTATATTTTCAACGGAAGGCTCCGTTAAAGCACAAAATGCATCAACAAATCACATGAGCCCGTCTGATCAAGAGCTTTGCAAAGCAAAAATTAACAGTTTTATAGAAATAAAACTGATAGAACCGTGCAAGAGTTCTTGGGCATGTCCAACTTTTTATGTCAACAAGCACTCATAACAAAAATGTGGAAAAAAGAGGTTAGTTATCAACTACAAAGCTCTAAATGAAGCTCTTGTGCCCATTAAATATCCTCTACCTAATAAATAAATGTTGTTATCAAAGATCGCCAAAGCAAATGTGTTCAATAAGTTTGATCTTAAAAGTGGGTTTTGGAAAATTGGCATTAATCCTAAGGATAGATATAAAACAACATTCGTGGTACCTAGAGGACAGTTTCAATGGATAGTTATGCCATTTGGTTTGAAGAATGCTCCATCAGAATTCCAAAAGAGAATGGAATATCTTTTCAAATATTATTCTTTTATTATTGTCTACATAGATGATTTGTTAATTTTCAACAAAGATATTAGTGAACATAAGAAACACTTAGAGAAATTTTATCAGGTTGTTTTCAAGCATGGTCTAGTTCTCTCTGCCTCCCCAGATAAGTTCATCATTGCACAAACCCGGATTGAGTACTTGGGTTTAATCATATCCCAAGGGAAAATAGAATTACAACCACATGTATTGAATTATTTATCAAATTTTCCAGACTATCTTCCAGATGTTAAGACTATGCAAAGATTTTTAGGATGTTTGAATTACATCAGGCAATTTTATCCAGAGCAGGCCGCAGATACAAAGCTTTTGCAACAAAGATTAAAAAAGGCAGCAGTTGGAATGACCAGATGACCAAAGCAGTCATAAACATAAAGCAGAAAATCAAACAACTACCACCTTTGGCTCTTCCCCACAGTGACCTACCATTCATTCTTGAAACAGATGCCTCAGATCATTATTGGGCGACAATCTTATTGCATAAACATGGCAAAAAGGAAGAAGTGTGTGCATATGCCTCTGGCACATTCTTAGAAGCTGAAAAAAGTATCCTTTTTCCCATAAATAAATTCTAGCAATAAAGAAAGGTATAAAAAGATTCAGGATATTCCTTAAAAGTGTCCACTTCATTGTTAAGACAGGTCTCAGGCACATGAAAGGAATGCTACAAAATAAAAGGTTGCTAGAACAAGGTAATTTTAGAGTTTTAAGATGGGCATTGTGGTTAGATGGATATGATTTTGATATCATATATAAAGCCGGTAAAGAGAAGTATCTTGTAGATTTCATGACCAGAGAAGGAACAATTATACAAACAAAATATGTAGTTAAAAGATTTGAATTTGGTGAATGTTCATCATCCTCCCAGAACAAATACCAAGTTACATTATGCTCTTCTTGCCATTATTCTTTTTGTGTGGATTGTCTTTTAAAAAAGGTTTTGTGTGGATAGATTATTATGCCATTCTTCAATATGCTCGTGCCTATGAAAGAGTTTCAATCATCATGTATTGTGAAGACATCATGTCTCCATTCAGTCATTGGAGTAGTTGGATGAATCTCCTACTTGTTTCATTTGTTCCCAGAAAAGAAGATCAAGGCAACCTCTGTCAGCAGTTTGCCCTTTCTATTTTGTATAATGACATGCAGGATGGAGTAGAAAGATATGATATATTTGAATTCGATTTATTATATAAGGGAACCAACATGAAGATCAACCAGGATAGTACTTCTCCTACAGGTTATAATTTAACTATTGAAATTGACTATTTTAGTGAAGTCGGAATTCCCCCAGATAAGCTAGATCCATTCATGTGTTTCTCAACTTTTTCATCTAGGTTCAGAAGGGAACCTTCATGGTTAGAACAACTCCCTAGGTTAAGTCTTGACAGGTATGTTGAAGAATACGAGTCTGACTATGATCATGACTATGACTCTGACCATAGCCCCAAAGGTTGGTGACCAAATCTTCAAAGAGATTTATTTCAGGCTTTCGAGGGTTCTCATTAAAAGAATCTCCTCTGTGTTGATAATCATTGTACCTACTTTACTTTATTTTAGGCTTTCGAGGGTTCCCCTAAAAAGGAATCTCCTTTGTGTCAATAATCATTATACTTAGTTTTGATTTCAAGGGTTTCAAGATATTGGAATATCCACTGTGTATCAAATTTTAGTACATATATGATTTCTTCCGTGAAGAAACATCTACTGTATATAACCTTTTAGTACATGCATTATGGCTATCGTGGATTCCCTAGTCAAAATCTCTGCTTTGTATCATATCAATAAGATTTTATGTGATATGAAAAATCTCTTGGGGGAAGGGAAATATTCCAAAGTTGGAGCAACATCCCGAGGGTCCATCCTATATAAGGAAGCATGAGCCTCAGCTCAATACACTTGTAAAATTTCTGAGTTTTTCTATAACATGAAAGAAGTTCTATTTGAGTTTTAATGATCTGTATTTAAATAGGAATGCAACAAATTACAGAAATAACCATAAATACAGAGATGCAGCAGAAATAATACTTCGTTTCATTAATGTAAAATATTGAAATATGCTTACAAATAGAAATGAAAATCAACCAGTTAGGGCGATGGTAGCTTATCATTGAGAAGATATGTGGAGGCTACATGCCTATGAAATGTCTTACAGTGAGGCTCGAAGGTCTATTTATTATTGAGAAACAATGGAAAACCATAAACATAAAAATACCTAACCATAGGAGATGAAACACCCAAACTATGGGCCTCATTTTGGGTAAATTGGTATATCAACTTCCTAGGGTCGTAACTTTGGCATACAATCTCCATTTGATGCTCACAATACCTCATTAGAAAGATATATTCGAGGACTACAACTTTGGGATGAGAAATATGGTCCTCCCAGTTTTCCCAAAAAATTTCGTTTAGGGCCTCAAAACGGCTCCAGAAGTTCAGGACCCGAAAAACTGCTAAAAATAGTAAACTGTGCTACAATTAAGGAAACTGAAAAACTGAAAGAGACAATTATGGGGGTCCAAGTGGGATAGGAGGGTGGTCACCAACATCCACATGGATCATTCCTCCCCCCTTAGGAGGCAATGGTCCCCATTACGTTGAGTTCCTCCATGAGGTGAGCAAACTTCTGCTGAACTTGGTCCCTGGTGAGCTGTTCTTCAACCTCTATTGTGTCAAGTGATGGTGGAAAGCATGGTTGATGATAGTCCATATTGAACACTTGGGGCAAGCGAAGGAATGGGGAATGCTGTGCTCCAAAGCATTGTTTCCCACAACCTTGGTAATGGTGTAAGGACCATATCAGAATGGTCAAAGCTTCTGATGGGCTCTTGTAAGGCATTCTTTATGCAGATGCAACCAGACTTTGTTTCCCACCTGAAACTTGTGTGGTACCTGATATTGATCATGTCACTACTTGTATTTGGCATTTTCCAGAATGGAGCGGCGATACGTCAACCCGTTGGGTAGAGGTGCTCTTGGGGTTAGATCGAATGAATGCTTGACCTGATAGTGCAACGGTGTCCTTGTGGGTGAGGAGAAGATGTTCCTGTCTGCTTTCATGACCGTATCCATCTGTTGATGCTGCTGTGTGGAGGAACCCTTTGCGGGGGTCATGGATGTGGCGACGATCTTCCCTTTACTTTGGGAGTGAACCAGACAGAAAATGAATTTTCTACTCTGGGAGATGAGCTTGCTGCATTTCTTAGTAGTGATCAAAGAGGTTACGGTAGGTGGGGCTACCTCCAGTATCCTGTATAATGAATTACCCAAAGAAATAATAACAATGTGAGGCCTTGACTCATACACAACATGCCGCCTCCATAAGTATGGTTGACGTAATAGTACATCACAAACATCAAGAGGTGCAACATCACACAATACCTCATCCGTGAAGGGCTTCTTCGAGCAAGATTTTGATAGGATCTCCTGCCCCCTCGTCTTTATTTTCATCTGCCATTGGAGGCCGTTGGGATTTGCGAGGCTGGTCTTGCAGAGGTTTGACCAGTTCAAGCCCTAGATCCTTATATCTCGACCTCGTTGGGGACATGCAAAGAAAAATAGAGAAAAAAATAGACCGCTCTGATACCATTGATCCGTATTTAAATAGGAACACAAAAAATTACAGAAATAACCATAAATACAGAGATGCAACAGAAATAATACTTCATTTCATTAATGTAAAATACTGAAATATGCTTACAAATAGAAATGGAAATCAACCAGCTAGGGTGATGGTAGCTTATCTCTGAGAAAAGATGTGGCGGCTACATGCCTATGAACTGTCTTACAATGAGGCTTGAAGACCTATTTATTGTTGAGAAATAATGGAAAACCCTAAGCATCCAAAAACCTGACCCTAGGAGATGAAGCAACCAAACTATGGGCCCTGTTTCGGGTAAATTGGTATATCAACTTCTCGGGGTCGTAACTTTGGCACACGATCTTCGTTTGACACATACAATACCTCGTTAGAAAGATCTATCCAAGGAATACAACTTTAGAATAAGAAATATCTATCAATGAACCCATGTTTCTCCCAATTTTCCCAAAAAACGTCATTTAGGGCCTCAAAACGACTCCAGAAGTTCAGGACCCGAAAAACTGAAAAAATAGTAAACTGTGCTACAATTAAGGAAACTAAAAAATTGAAAGAGACAGTTGTGGGGGTCCAAGTGGGATAGGAGGGTGGCCACCAACATCCACCTGGATCATTTAAGTTCAAAACATTTAAATTCTGTGTTTTGCGATCTTTGGATTATGCGTTATGTAATCTTTGAATGCGCGAGTGTGTACTTTCTTTATCAATTGTGGTATCAGAGCATTCTATCTGAGTATTTCTATAATATGAAAGAGGTTCTCTTTGAGTTTTAAGTTTAAAACATCTGCATTCTGTGTTTTGCGATCTTTGGATTATGTGTTATGTGATCTTTGAATGCGCGATTGCGTACTTTCTTTATCAAGCCTCGAAAGCCTTCAAGGAAAGGTATTTTCTTTCACTTCCATTCCAAAAAGAAGGCTCCATTAAAGCACAAAAGGTATCAGCAAATCACATGACCTCATCCGAATAAGAGCTTTGTAAAGCAGAAATTAACAGTTTGATAGAAAGAAAACTGATAGAATCGTGCAAGAGTTCTTAGGCATGTCCAACTTTTTATGTCAACAAGCACTCAGAACAAAAACATGGAAAAAGGAGGTTAGTTATCAACTACAAAGATTTTAATGAAGCTATTGTGCCCATTAAATATCCTCTTCCTAATAAAGAAATGTTGTTATCAAAGATCGCCAAAGCAAATGTGTTCAGTAAGTTTGATCTTAAAAGTGGGTTTTGGCAAATTGGCATTAATCCCGAGGATAGATATAAAACAACATTCGTGGTACCTGGAGGACAATTTCAATGGACAGTTATGCCATTTGGTTTGAAGAATGCTCCATTAGAATTAATAAAGAGAATGGAAGATCTTTTCAAAGATTATTCTTTTATTATTGTCTACATAGATGATTTGTTAATTTTTCAGCAAAGATATTAGTGAACATAAGAAACACTTAAAGAAATTTTATCAGGTTGTTTTCAAGCATGGTCTAGTTCTCTCTGCCTCCCCAGATAAGTTCATCATTTCATGGACTCGGATTGAGTACTTGGGTTTAATCATATCCCAAGGGAAAATAGAATTACAACCACATGTATTGAATTCTTTATCAAATTTTCCAGACTATCTTCCAGATGTTAAGATTGTGCAGATATTTTTAGGATGTTTGAATTACATTAGGCAATTTTATCCAAAGAAGGCTGCAGATATAAAGCTTTTGAAACAAAGATTAAAAAATGCAGTGGTTGGAATGACCAGATGAGCAAAGCAGTCAGAAACATAAAGCAGAAAATCAAATAGCTACCAACTTTGGCTCTTCCCCGCAGTGACCTACCATTAATTCTTGAAACAGATGCCTCAGATTATTATTGGGAAAAAATCTTATTGCAGAAACATGGCAAAAAGGAAGAGGTATGTGCATATGCCCCTGGCACATTCTCAAAAGTTGACAAAAATTATCCTTCTTCCCATAAATAAATTCTAGCAGTAAAGACAGGCATAAAAAGATTCAGGTTATTCCTTAAAAGTGTCAACTTCATTTTTAAGACAGATCTCAGGCACATGAAAGGAATGCTACAAAACAAAAGGTTACTAGAACAAGGTAATCCCAAAGTTTTAAGACATGCATTTTGGTTAGATGGATATGATTTTGATATCATATATAAAGCCGGTAAAGAGAATTATCTTGTAGATTTAATGACCAGAGAAGGAGAAATTATACAAACAGAATATGCAGTTAAAAAATTTGAATTTGGTGAATGTTCATCATCCTCCCAGAACAAATCCCAAGTTACATTATGCTCTTCCTGCCATTATTCTTTTTGTGTGGATTGTCTTTTAGAAAAAGTTTTGTCTTTACCCATGGAAATCCAGAAGATCATTCTTGAGAAATGGTTTTGGCTCTCAGATACAAGACACAACTATGATATTCCATTAGCACCTATCAACAATAACCGTGCTTATTTTGGTGCAGTAAGATATCCATATCACAGACTTGTTTATATTTATGATCCTAATCTGAGATGGATAGATTATTATGCCATTCTTCAATATGCTCATGCCTATGAAAGAGTTTCAATCATCATGTATTGTGAAGACATCATGTCTCCATTCAGTCATTGGAGTAGTTGGATGAATCTCCTACTTGTTTCATGTGTTCCCAGAAAAGAAGTTCAAGGCAACCTCTATCAACAATTTGCCCTTTCTATTTTGTATAATGACATGTAGGATGGAGCAGAAAGATATGATATATTTGAATTCTATTTATTATATAAGGGCACCAACATGAAGATCAACCAGGATAGTACTTCTCCTACAATTTATAATTTTACTATTGAAATTGACTATTTTGGTGAAGTCATAATTCCCCTAGATAAGCTAGATCCATTCATGTGTTTCTCAGCTTTTTCATCTAGCTTCAGAAGGGAACCATCATGGTTACAACAACTTCCTGGGTTAAGTCTTGATAGGTATGTTGAAGAATACGAGTCTGACTATGATCCTGACTATGACTCTGACCATAGCCCCAAAGGCTGGTGACCAAATATTCAAAGAGATTTTATTTTAGGCTTTTGAGGGTTCTCCTTAAAAGAATCTCCTCTGTGTTGATAATCATTGTACCTAGTTTACTTTATTTTAGGCTTTCGAGGGTTCCCCTAAAAGGAATCTCCTCTGTGTCAATAATCATTGTACTTAGTTTTGCTTTCGTGGGTTTCAAGATATTGGAATATCCACTATGTATCAACTTTTAGTACATATATGATTTATTCCATGAAGAAAAATCTACTATATATAACCTTTAAGTACATTCATTGTGGCTGTCATGGATTTCCCTAGTCAAAATATCCACTTTGTATCATATCACTAAGATTTTATGTGCTATGAAAAATATTTTGGGGGAAGGGAAAGATTCCAAAGCTGGAGAAACACCCCGAGGGTCCATCCTATATAATGAAGCACGAGCCTCAGCTCAAGACACTTGTAAAATTTCCGAGTTTTTCTATAATATGAAAGAGGTTCTCTTTGAGTTTTAAGTTCAAAACATCTGCATTCTGTGTTTTGCGATCTTTGGATTTTGTGTTATGTGATCTTTGAATGCGCGAGGTGATGTTTGAATGCATGATTGCGTACTTTCTTTATCAATTGTGGTATCAGAGCATTCTATCCGAGTTTTTCTATAATATGAAAGAGGTTCTCTTTTAGTTTTAAGTTCAAAACATCTACATTTTATGTTCTGTGATCTTTGGCATCTGTGTTATGTGATCTTTGAATGTGTGCGTGTGTACTTTCTTTATCAAGGCTCGAAAGCCTTTAGGGAAAAGTATTTTGTTTCACTTCCATTCTAAAAAGAAGGCTCTGTTAAAGCACAAAATGCATCAACAAATCACATGAGCCCATCCGAACAAGAGCTTTTCAAGAAAAAATTAACAGTTTGATAGAAAGAAAATTGATAGAATCGTGCAAGAGTTCTTGGGCATGTCCAACTTTTTATGTCAACAAGCACTCAGAACAAAAACGTGGAAAAAAGAGGTTAGTTATCAACTGCAAAGCTCTGAATGAAGCTATTGTGCCCATTAAATATCCTCTTCCTAATAAATAAATGTTGTTATCAAAGATCGCCAAAGAAAATGTGTTCAGTAAGTTTGATCTTAAAAGTGGGTTTTGACAAATTGGCATTAATCCTGAGGATAGATATAAAACAACATTCATGGTACCTGGAGGATAGTTTCAGTGGACAGTTATTCCATTTGGTTTGAATAATGCTCCATCAGAATTCCAAAATAGAGTGGAATATCTTTTCAAATATTATTCTTTTATTATTGAATACATAGATGATTTGTTAATTTTCAGCAAAGATATCAGTGAACATAAGAAACACTTAGAGAAATTTTATGAGGTTGTTTTCAAGCATGGTCTAGTTCTCTCTGCCTCCCCAGATAAGTTCATCATTGCACAGACTTGGATTGAGTACTCGGGTTTAATCATATCCCAAGGGAAAATATAATTACAACCACATGTATTGAATTCTTTATCAACTTTTCGAGACTATCTTCCAGATGTTAATACTGTGCAAATATTTTTAGGATGTTTGAATTACATCAGGCAATTTTATCCAGAGCAGGCCGTAGATACAAATCTTTTGCAACAAAGATTAAAAAAAGGAAGCAGTTGGAATTACCAGATGAGAAAAGCAGTCAGAAACATAAAGCAGAAAATCAAACAACTACCACCTTTGGCTCTTCCCCACAGTGACCTACCATTCATTCTTGAAACAGATGCCTCAGATTATTATTGGGCAACAATCTTATTGCAGAAACATGGCAAAAAGGAAGAAGTATGTGCATATGCCTCTGGCACATTCTCAGAAGCTGAAAAAAATATCCTTCTTCCCATAAATAAATTCTAGCAGTAAAGAAAGGTATAAAAAGATTCAAGTTATTCCTTAAAAGTGTCCACTTCATTGTTAAGACAGATCTCAGGCACATGAAAGGAATGATACAAAACAAAAGGTTGCTAGAACAAGGTAATTCTAGAGTTTTAAGATGGGCTTTGTGGTTAGATGGATATGATTTTGATATCATATATAAAGCCCGTAAAGAGAATTATCTTGCAGATTTAATGACTAGAGAAGGAGAAATTATACAAAAAAAATATGCAGTTAAAATTTTTGAATTTGGTGAATGTTCATCATCCTCCCAAAACAAATCCCAAGTTACATTATGCTCTTCCTTCCATTATTCTTTTTGTGTGGATTGTCTTTTAGAAAAGATTCTGTCTTTACCCATGGAAATCCAAAGATCATTCTTGAGAAATGCTTTTGGCTCTCAGATATAAGACACATCTATGATATTCCATTAGCACCTATCAACAATAATCGTGCTTATTTTGGTGCAGTAAGATATCCATATCACAGACTTGTTTATATTTATGATCCTAATATGAGATGGATAGATTATTATGCCATTCTTCAATATGCTCGTGCCTATGAAAGAGTTTCAATCATCATGTATTATGAAGACATCATGTCTCCATTCAGTCATTGGAGTAGTTGGATGAATCTCCTACTTGTTTCATTTGTTCCCAGAAAAGAAGATCAAGGCAACCTCTGTCAGCAGTTTTCCCTTTCTATTTTGTACAATGACATGCAGGATGGAGTAGAAAGATATGATATATTTGAATTCGATTTATTATATAAGGGAACCAACATGAAGATCAACTAGGATAGTACTTCTCCTATAGGTTATAATTTTACTATTGAAATTGACTATTTTGGTGAAGTCGGAATTCCCCCAGATAAGCTAGATCCATTCATGTGTTTCTCAGCTTTTTCATCTAGCTTCGGAAGGGAACCATCATGGTTACAACAACTCCTTGGGTTAAGTCTTGATAGGTATGTTGAAGAATACGAGTTTGACTATGATCATGACTATGACTCTGACCATAGCCCCAAAGGTTGGTGACCAAATCTTCAATGAGATTTTATTTCAGACTTTCAAGTGTTCTCCTTAAAATAATCTTCTCTGTGTTGATAATCATTGTGCCTATTTTAATTATTTTAGGCTTTCGATGGTTCCCCTAAAAAGGAATCTACTCTGTGTCAATAATCATTGTACTTAGTTTTGCTTTCGTGGGTTTCAAGATATTGGAATATCCACTGTGTATCAACTTTTAGTACATATATGATTTCTTCAGTGAAGAAACATCTACTGTATATAACCTTTTTGTACATGCATTATGGCTGTTGTGGATTTCCCCAGTCAAATTCTCCACTTTGTGTCATATCACTAAGATTTTATGTGATATGGAAAATATATTGGGGGAAGGGAAAGATTCCAAAGCTGGAGCAACACCCCGAGGGTCCATCCTATATAAGGAAGCATGAGCCTCAACTCAAGACACTTGTAAAATTTCTGAGTTTTTCTATAATATGAAAGAGGTTCTCTTTGGGTTTTAAGTTCGTAATTTCTTTATCAATTGTATAAAACTACCCAAAAAAGAAAAAGATAAAAAGAGAGTATATATATGCATATATAAACTTCTCCAAAAATTTGGTTGTTTACTAAGTATGTAAGATGTATCCATAAGTGCATATTTATAATACTTAATGGGATATACCATTCAGTGTTTGGGAGAATAAATTCATTTGATTTTTTCATGTATATAATTTTAGATAGATAATTGTTGGGACATTAAAATAAAGTATATGAATATTTATTAAAATTAATTAGTAAAAATAGAGATGAATAATAATTTTGATAGTTGTGGATTGGAGTGGCACACTAACAAATTGTGTAAAAAGGGAGAGGGCATTGGCCCTCCCCTATCACCCTACTCCATAGGTGGATGTCGGGCCATCCCCCCCTCCACCTAGCCATCACATTTAACATCTATGCAATGCGAGGTACAAAATCCATCCAAGGAATTACTTGCCCTAGACGCATAGTGGATGAGTATTATGTACACTGAGATTGTATTATTAAGTATGATGCGCTCAATTATCACTATTCTAAAATGGGGAAGGGGGGAGCTTGACACCCTAAATTTGATTTTCCTACTTAGATATGTAATTTCCATTTCTTTGGAGGGGGAAGGCACAAGTCCTCCTGAACTAGCCTTCCCTAAGTTCAAACTATCTGCGAATTATTCCATTGATACTCAACTGAAGGAGGCCACTAACATTTGTTGGCACCTGTGGGCCCATATACTCATAGTGGTCAATGGTTCATGGCTCGATTATAGTTGGAGGCTTGGGCCTTACAATTCTTAGCTCCAACACATCTTTGTCTTCAACAACACTAGGAAACATGTTCACTTCATTGCATTCCCATTTTCCTTTACAACTCTATTAGAAATTGGTTAAAATTATTTGTGTTTCCCAATCATATAATTCATATGATATAAGTCATTGCATTTCATTTCTTCTCTTGGTATATAGTGATTCCATGTACCCCAGATTATATTTGTTCCATTATACCAACACTGAGACTATTTGGACCATGAGAGTTGCACCAAAGTTGTGCTTCGTCAACACTACAATTGATTTACATGATTTCCTTACAACACAAGTTTTCTTGTCACTAGTTACTCTACCCAACTTAATTTCATCTGTCAATTGAAACACTCATCATTATTGCTCCCAACTTTGTCATGCTTTCTTGCTATCTTGTGCTTTCTCCCATGACTCCCTTAGTTATTTTTGTCAGCCTATCTCCCACAATATGCCTCACTAGTGCACGAGAAGCAAGTGTGGTTCCTTTAGTAGAGGTGGGGGAGTTCACAAGACTGCTTCTGAGCCCAAAATGCAATGCAGAGGTACCATGATCACACCCATAAACACATCCAAACAATTGTGAATCAAGTAGTTGTTGAAGCAATGATTGAAAGGAATGAACACAATGATGAGGAAATCCTCTCCTTATTAGTTGATTGGCTTCGAGATCCATGCCACACACGAGGAAGATAAAATCAGTACTTATGTACTTTATAATTATATTAGCACATCAAAACACATTGGAAAATCCCTTGAGGATAAAGAAGACACTAAAAGGAAGATGTCTCTCAAATTTAGGGACACAACTCTCCGATTAGTGCAAATTGAGGCCATCCTCTCAAAAGGAAAAGGCCCAACTTCACCTGGCACATCAGTGATACCAATTGATATTTCAACGTCCAACTAATATATCTCATGGCACCTCTTTTTGTTTATTTTACCATCTTCTCTTAGGTTTGGAGATTCATAGTATCATGGACTTTCAGTAGAATAGCTACCATTTAGATGCACTTAGTCTTATGTATTTGCATGATAGTATTGATAAAAATGTTAAGGAACTATGTGAAATTTTAGACAAAGGAACTATACTTCCAGTGCTTGTTTGGTTTTCCAAGTGGAAGACGACAACTAGAATTCATATATACTAAGCTTACAAAAAAATTTGATAAATAAAATAGTTTAAAATGAGGTTGGATATAATAGTAAAAGTGAGGACTTTTTCACTATTGAATACGATATATTTTTTATGACAAATCATGAGCAATTGAGTTATGAGAACACTTTGATTTAGTGGTTAAATAATTTCTTGATTTAGGTATATATGAGTGGATCAAGCCCACCCCACGCTCTTAAAATAACCCACCAAACTTAGAAAAATTAATAATGATTATTAAAACTGCTAATAAATATTTAATGTAAACTCGTATTGAATATTTATATAAAAATAAGTATTTTCTTACTAGGTAAAACTAAATCATATTTAAACAAAACCAACTACTTTTTTAAAAATTTCATAAAGAGTTAATGTGGAGTTATGGAGATACCTTCAGGTAATGGTCAAATTGTTTAGTGACCACTACATACATAAGTGGATGAAATCCCACCACATGTTCTCCTTTTTATGATAACCCAGGGTAGATGAAAGCCCATCCTCTTGTTCTTCTTTTTCTAATAGTCTATTCTAATAGTCTATGGGTTGAATCGCCAACTTAATTGTCTAATCAACCAAAAAATAAAATAAAATAAAATAAAATAAATAATAAATAATAATTTTAAATAATAAAATAAATATATAAATAATTATTAAAAAAAACTATATTTCACTTGTTTTAAAAATAATAATAAATATTCAATATAAAGTGGTAATAAATATTTTATATAAAATAGTAAAAATTTAATTAAATGTTTAATTTTTATATAAAAATTATTAATAATATTATATAATTATTAGTTAAAATTAAATCATCTTTAAACAAAACTATTTTTTTAAATGATATAACACACACATATATTCTTTCTTTTCTGTATAAAATTGTTATTTTTTTTAATATTTTGAAAAATATAAATATAATATAATTGATTTATAATTTTAATGGTTTATATTTAAATAATATAGCTAAAATAATTCAAAATCAAAATAATAAAATTGTTTTAAAATTAATTTATAATTTTAATTGTTTAAATTTAAATGATGTAGTTAAAATAATTTAGAATTAGTTAAACTTAAGTTTTACTTTTTATATAAATATTAAAAATATATATGTTATTAAAGTCATTAAAACTACTTTTTAAATTTAAATGATATAGTTGAATTAATCCAAAATTAATTATATGTATATATATATTTTCCAGATGGGGTGTCTATCCCTGAGATAGGCCCAACACGTGGGCAATGAAAAACCATAGAAGGAAGATGGGGAGGAGGACAACACATCTAATTTATCGGTATACAAGACGTAAGATGAAATGCTATCTGAAGCGTGGGAAATTTCATTCGACCCCCACTGGAAGTCATGCTAGTAAGGTCGGGAGTTTAATGACACATGCAGGGACTAGTAAAATTTATATGGGGCTTGTTGTATGGAGGTTGCATGATATTGCTCTAGGTTGCTGCAATTTGGATGGGTCTTCTAAAACTTGGGTAATCTTGGAGTGGTGGCGATTTCTATGTCATCGTTCCACCCACTCGGTATGCTCTTTGAAAGCTAAAAGTTTGTCTGTTGGGGTCCTTTTCTCTGTTCTAGTCTTCATGTTGCAAATTCTCTCAGGGAAGGGTGGTTGATCTTGGTATCTTTTTTAGTGGCGCACTATAGAGTGGTGCCTCAAGGTTTTATGTGGTTGAATTGGTGTTGTGGACCTTCTATCATAGTGAGTCCTCTGTTATTTCTCCTCTTTATGGTCTCTTCTTCGTTCTCTCTATTGTTTGATTATTGGGAGAATTTTTCCTTGGTCTTGGGGTGGATTTCAATTGACAAAGGTGATAGTAGGGTTCTTAGTTGGCCTGCTTCATATGCAATTGGATGATTGGGTGGTTGCATGTTTATTTAGGTGAATTTTATTAGTTTCCGGGAATTCCTGAAGGGTCTGGTGACATTGGATCTCGGTGTAACTTGGCCCTGGTTGGGCTCTCGGGGTTCTGGGATCTGGGGTGTTGTCAAGAGGCTAGTGTTTCTACCCTATGGTATTTCTATGTAAAAGAAGTGGTAGAGGTGGTAGACTGGATGGTGTGGAAGCCAAATGTGGTTGAAATCTCCTCTTTCTAAGTCTGCAGGTGGTGGTGTCTAGTTTTGCAGGGGTGGTTGTTATTGGTTATTACATGGTTGGAGCCAGGCCCTTGCTAGCATCTGGTGTGGTGGAAGGGTGAGCAACAAATAGTGGGTCTCATTTGGGGGGTGTCCTTCTGTGTTTGTATCATGCAACTTGTTCTGAGGAGTTATCAAGTCCACTCTTAGAAGTCAGGTGTCTCATCCAATTGGGGCGGCTCGGGTAGTTTGGAGAAGGTGTCGTGGAGGGGTCGGTCTACTGCATGGCTCAACCGGGGAGTGAGAGCTGAAGGTGGCATGGTTATGAAATTGGGTGAAGGTCATGATTGTAGGGGAGGTGCAGGGTATCAGTGGGGTGGTCGTGTTGTTCGTGGCCGTGGAGTAGGTGTGCATGGACTGAGTAGCAGGTCAGTGTAGAAATTCCTTGTAGATTCAAACTACTAATTGTAATTTACTAAAACAATAGACTTGAATCTAATCTACTCATCGTGGAAACAATAAAATATCAATGAAATCACGAAGCATATAAGAGAAAGAATTAAATCACACATAACACAATGACTTTCTAGGTAAAGCCACAACTAAAAACCATTGCTTTCTATATATTGCATTAATTAGAAAATATGAGAAGATTAAAATGCTTTGCTCAATCCCAACAACCTCTACACTATCTCTATCTATCTCACTGCTTCCCAGACAAGCTAAAGCCAATAGTTATCCATTCTACTCCCTGTCAAGATCTTAATTCCTTGCATTGCTCCCCTGGGAATTAGCCCATATTTAATTGTGAAATCCCACAATTATGAATTGTGAAATCCTCGTATGCCTTTCTTTGATTGCATGCACAACCTATACAATTTAGATGATTATACAACTTTCAGTACACTATCCATTTACTCCAATATCAATTGGGTCTTTCTCTGATCTGACATGCATGAGTTAATTATGAGTGAATCTTCAGTTTACTGATAAGTTCTGGCTACACCCCACTACTGCAGGTGTAGAAAATTCTCACTATATATTAACCTGATTATGCAATACAACTAAAGCAAAATACTTAATCTACTTCTACATCAAACTTGTGGAAGCTTAATCGATTTGAGCAAGATCAAATAGAACACATATAATAAAGAAGAAGAATAAATACACATGAAACACATAAGAATACTCTGGGGAAAGCCTCAGCTAAAAACCCCGCTATCTGTATTATCATACAAGTGGAAATATCTCAGGATTACACACATCTTTAGCTCTCCAGCTATCCATCTCTCAGTACAATCCCTCACTGCTGCTCATAGACAGAATAGACAACTCATATGCCTTCTCCTATGTCCTCTAAGCCTCCTATTTCCTTGCATAGTTTTCCCTGGGTGCTCCAGCTGTAACCTTCTGTGACACTGATCTCACACACTGCTCCAACACACTATAAGACTGAGCAAATCTCAAGGAATGAATTCCTTCTGCATGCAAGATATTTTCTTACAGGAAATTCTTGCAACTGATAGTACATTGTCCCTGCCTTTAATCTCAACTGGGTCATTGTCTGAACTAACATGCATGAGTTATTTATGAGAGAATATTCAGTTATCTGGAGTAAACTAGTTTCATGCATGCATGCATTAACTGATTGAACTCACAATTAGTTCCTCAAACTGTTTGGAACTAATTTAATTGGACTTAACTTAGTTAACTAAGCTAACTAATTACAACTCAAATACAACTCATCCTTATCTCCTTAATTAAGGGATAGCTTCCTTAATTTAAGGGATAATTGTTGTATGACTTCACAAAGACTTCTAGCTTGAATTTCTCCAACTAATTAACTCAAGATGAATTAATTGATTATTTTTCAAGCAGCTGGTGAGACTAAATTCGAATTTTGATTCTCAATTTTAATTCAAGGACAAATTAAAATTGGAATAATCTTGTTGCCACATTTCAACACTCCCTCTCAAAAAGAAAGGGATTATCTGCGACCCCGATCCTGTCTCTATGGAACTCGAATTTACACTTTGACAATGCCTTAGTCAAAATGCCAACATCTTGCTCCTCGGTCGAAATATGCTGCAACAACATGATCCTCCTCACCACACAGTCTCTGAGATGATGATACCGAATGTCAATTTTCTTGGACCTATCATGAAATACTAGATTCTCAGAGAGTTTGATACAACTCTAATTATCACAATAGATCACAGTCGGATCGATCCTCTGATCAAACAAACCAACCAGAATTTTCCGCACCCAAATGGCCTCACATGCTGCCTAACTTGCAGCCATGTATTTAGCCTCTGCTGATCTGAGTGCAACCGACTTATGTTTCCTGCTGTACCAAGAAACTGCAGCCGACCCAAGGTTGAAAATTCCTCCTGATGTGCTCTTCCGATCTGATGGACTCCTTGCCCAATTTGCATCTATGTAGCCCTATAGTTTCACTCCCTCTATCTGTCTGTACCATAATCCATACTAAGACGTGCCTCTGAGGTATCTAAAAACATGTTTAGCTGCCTTCCAAAACATCTTGGTAGGCTGAACCATAGCCTGACTCAAATGGTTCACCGCATAGCAGAAATCTGGTCGTGTGTTCACTAAGTACATCAGTGAACCCACAAGATGCCGATACACAGTAGCTTCTACTACTTCTCCTGAAGTAGCATCCTCCTTCCTCCAGTTACCTGCTAGAGGAGTCTTCAAGGGCTTGCACTTCTCCATGTGGAATCTCCTAAGTATCTCATTGGCATACTTGCCTTAAGACACAAACAACTCCCCATCCTTCTGCCACACTTCCATGCCAAGGAAGTAGTGCATGAGACCCATGTCTTTCATCTCAAATTCTCTTGCAAGGTCCTCCTTGCAAGACATGATCAAGTGATCATCACCTGTTAATATGAGATCATCAACATAAAGAACAATGATCAACTGCTTACCTTTTACCATGATCTAGTACAGGTTCGCATCCTCTTCACTCTTTGTGAAGCCCAACCCAGTGAAGTAGTTATCGATCCTGGTGTACTAAGCACAAGGTTCTTGCTTCACCCCGTACAAATCTCTCTTGAGTTGGCACACATGTGACTCACGATCAAAGGTCTCAAAACCTTCCGGCTGCTCTATATACACCTCTTCCTCAATCTTGCCATTGAGGAATGCAGTCTTCACATCCATCTGATGGATCTTCCAACCCATCTATGTTGATAGTGCCAACATCGATTTGATAGATGAGTACCTTGCTACATGAGAAAAAGTCTCATCATAGTCAATCCCCTCGACCCGTGAGAAACCACGAGCAACAAATCTTGCCTTATGTTTCTCCACACTACCATCAACAGCTTGCTTTACCTTGTAAAGCCAACAAGAACTCATAACTGACTTGTTCTCTGGTCTTGGAACCACATCCCAGACACTGTTATGAACTATGGAGTTATACTCCTCCACCATATCATCAACCTAAATTGGCTGTTGCACTTCTTCCTCAAAGGAAGATGGCTTGGTCTCAACACATTCCCCAACAAGGGCCATGTATCTAGTGTACCCATCAGGCGACCTCCTCTGTCTGTGCTGAGAATATGGTCACATTCTCTCTCGCATCCGACAACAATTTGTCAGCTTCTCTTGTGTGCTTCCGTCCCTCTCTGGAAGACTCTACTTGAGTGGATGTCTCCACTCCTGGAACCTCTTCATGCGGTTGCTCCGCATCAGTCTGAGGCTCCTCCTCCTTAGGAACCAAAAGTCCCTCCACAGCCTATAGTTGGAGCTCCCTCTCAAGGGAAACTCGCATGGCCTTCTACTCATCAAACTTGATATCTCTGCGAACCACTGTCCTCCTACTGGTAGGCACGTACACCCAATAGTTGTGAGGTGTATCTGTGTACCCCACAAGTATTCCCAACTTAGATGTCAGCTCAAGTTTCTTCCAGGCATCCTTGGTCACATGACAATATACCGATGAGCCAAAGATCCTGAAGTGACCCACATCTGGTCTCTTCCTCGAGAAAGCTTCCTCTGGTGTCTTCATCCAAAGAATGCAATGCGGGCTTCTATTATGAAAATAGACCGCCATGTTGCATGCCTCAGCCCACAAATGAAGTGGTAGGCCTTGGTCATGCAGCATCGCTTGAGCTGCCCCCACAATCATCTTGTTCTTCCTCTCGACCACCCCATTCTGCTGTGGGTTATGAGGTGTCGTTAACTCCCGTTTAAGGATCCCTTCTTGGATTTCTTCAATGGGCAATTAGTTGCATAATGGCCCAACTCATGACAATTAAAGCATCTCACTTTAGATTTGTCAATCTTCTTCCCTCCATGAGAAGAATTCGATTTGGAATGGGAAGCCTTCCCTTTCCCTTTCCTTGCCTTACTTGTTAAGGCTAGATTTTCTTCATCATCATTCTTTGATTAAGAACCATCTCGAGTGCTCCTCCTGATCTCCTCCTACATGAGATCTGACCACAGTCGTTCCCAATTCGGAAATTTCTCTCTTCCATTCACAGAGTCCTGGTAACTATTCCAGCTCTTTAGAAAACTGAGGAGAGAAAGGCTCACCATATCATTCGTCTGTCGTTATTCCCACACTACCAAGCTCATATCTGCAGGTGGTGAGCTTGTTTAGATATGTAGAAATAGTGTCGCCATTCTCCATCTTGATTTTCTGAAGCTCATCCTTGAGCGCCAATTTCCTTTGGTCTCTACTGTTCTGATATAGGTCTTTCAATGTCTTCCACATTGAAAGCAGAGTATCCTTCCCATGGAGACTCGAGACAATATGGTCTTGAACTCCCTCCAGAAGAATCCTTCTCGTCTTCACCACACACTTCTTCCATTCAGCTAATTCTTGTGCATTAGCAGCAGCTAGCTTGGGGATTTCTTGATCAATGAAAACCTTCAAACCATTGTCTTCTACTACCGCTTCCATGCGATCCTTCCATGCTATGTAATTTGAGCTTCCATCCAGAGCATACTCGAGTCTCAAGCCATTGAACACCATTGGTGAACTTTGAGGTGTGATAAGAATACGATTTTGTACCTGCAACCAAGAACTTCAAACTTCGAGCTTCCCTTCTCAGTATACTTCTCACAGCTCTGATCACCTTTTCTCTAATATCATGTAGAAAATTATCACTGTAGATTAACCTAAATATGCAATATAACTAAAGCAAAATACTTAATCTACTTCTACAATCAAATTTGCGGAAGCTTAATTGATTTGAGCAAGATCAAACAGAACACATATAACAAAGAAGAAGAATCAATACACATGAAACACAAAAAAACACTCTGGGGAAAGCCTCAGCTAAAAACTCCGCTATTTGTATTATCATACAAGTGGAAATATCTTAGGATTACAAACAACTTTAGATCTGACAACTATCTAGCTCTCAGTACAATCCCTCATTGCTGCTCATAGACAGAATAGACAACTCACATGCCTTCTCCTCTATCGTCCAAGCCTCCTATTTCCTTGCGCAGTTTTCCTTGGGTGCTCCAGTTGTAACCTTGTGTGACACTGATCTCACACACTACTCCAACACACTGTAAAACTGCGCAAATCTCAAGGAATGAATTCCTTCTGCATGCAAGAGATTTTATTATTGGAAAATTCTTGCAACTGATAGTACACTGTCCCTACCTTTAATCTCAACTGGGTCTTTGTCTGAACTGACATGCGCGACTTATTTGCGAGAGAATATTCAGTTATCTAGAGTACACTAGTTTCATGAATGCATGCATTAACTGACTGAACTCACAATTAGTTCCTCAAACTGTTTGGAATTAATTTAACTGGACTTAACTCAATTAACTAAGATAACTAATTAAAACTAAAATACAACTCATCCTTATCTCCTTAATTAAGGGATAACTTCCTTAATTTAAGGGATAATTGTTGTATGACTTTACAAAGACTTCTAGCTTGAATTTCTCCAACTAATTAACTCAAGATGAATTAATTAATTATTTTTCAAGCAGTTAGTGAGACTAAATTCGAATTTTAATTCTCAATTTTAATTCAAGGACACATCAAAATTGGAATATTCTTGTTGCCACATTTCAACAACTGGTTACACCCCACTACTGCAGGTTACACCCCACTATAGTAAGTTACACCCCACTACAGTAAGTTACACCCCAATGATGCTGGTTACACCTCATTGCTAATAGTTACACCTCTCTGTTTCTGGTTACACCTCATTGTTGTTGGTTACACCCTACTGTATCTGATCTCCCACTAATTCCTCCATCAGTTAAAACTAGTTTAACTGAATTTAACTCAGTTAGACTGAATTAAATAATTTCAACTCAAAATTAACTCAACTAGTGCTCCTAATTGTAGGATACACTCTACATGACTCTAGTTAGACCCTCAACTCGAATTAACTAAGCTAACTAAGTCAAATTAACTTAGTTAACTATTACAAGTTTTCATGAGATGTGGAATTACAATTTAATTCAAGGACAATTTAAATTAGGATTTTCTTGTTGCATTTTCAATACTCCCCCTCAACAAGAAAAGGATTATCTGCTACCTCGATCTGCTTCTATGAAACTTAAATTTGCATCTTGAAAATGCCTTTGTCAAAATACCTAAATCGTGCCCCTCAGTAGGAATGTACTCTAGCAACATGATTCTCCTCTGCACACAATCTCGTGGATGGTGATACCGAATGTTGATATGCTTGGACCGATTATGAAAAAATGGATTCTTAGAGAGTTTGATACAAATCTAATTGTCACAGTAAATCACTGTAGGATCCATATGCTAACCAAATAACCCAACAAGGATCTTCCTCATCCATATAGCCTCACAAGCTGCTTAACTAGCAACCATGTACTCTGCTTCTGCAGAACTGAGTGCAACTGTTCTCTACTTCCTGCTGTACTAAGAAACTGCTGCTGACCCAATACTGAATATTCCCCTTGATGTGCTCTTCATGTTGGATGGACTTCCTGCCCAATCTGCATCTGTGAAGCCTTGAAGCTTCACTCCCTTTGTCCATTTGTACCAAAGAACAAACTGGGTGGTGCCTCTGAGGTATCTCAACACATGTTTAGCTGCCTTCCAATAAACTTTGGTTGGATTAACCATGTCTTGAATAATTTGGTTAACTGCAAAACACATGTTTGGTCATGTGTTCACCAAATACATAAGTGAACCCACAAGATGTCTATTAATAATATCCTCCACTACTTCACCTGAAGTAGCATCTTCCTTCCTCCAAATACCTACTAAAGGAGTCTCCATGGGTTTGTTGCTCTCCATGTGGAACTTCTTCAATATCTCGTTGGCATACTTTCCCTGAGAGACAAAAAGTTCCCCATCTCCTTGCCATACTTCCATACCAAGAAAGTAATGCAAGAACCCCCCAAGCCCTTCATCTCAAATTCTCTTAAAAAATCCTCTTTGCAAGATTTTATCAGATTCTCATCACTTGTTAGAATCAAATCATCGACATATAATACTATAATCAATAATTTACCTTCAACCACAATATGGGAAAGTTTCGCATCTCCTTCACTTTTGGTGAAGCCCAACCCAGTGAAATAACTATCAATCCCGGTGTACCAAGCATGGGGTGCTTGTTTTAGTCCATACAACGATTGCTTGAGTCTGCACACATGTGACTCTCTGTTGAAGGTATCAAATCCTTCCGACTGCTTAATATACACCTCTTCCTCAATCATACCATTGAGGAATGTTGTCTTCACATCCATCTGATGTATCTGCATTGATAGTGCTAGAATAGATCTGATTGAAGAGTACCTTGCTACTCGAGCAAAGGTCTCATCATAATCAATTCCCTCCACCTGAGAAAATCCTCTGGCCACAAATCTGGCCTTGTGTTTCTCCACACTCCCATATGTTGCTTACTTTACCTTGTAAAGCCATCTGGAACTCACCACTAACTTGTCTGTTGGTCTTGGGACTAGTTCCCAAAGACTGTTTCTAATAATGGATTCATACTCCTCAACCATGGCATCAACCCATACTAGTTGATGCACTGCTTCCTCGAATGAGGATGGCTCAACCTCTATACTCTCGCTCATCAGGGCCACGTAGCCAGTGTACCAATCTGGTGACTTCCTTTGGCTACGTTGTGATGTGGGTGCTCCCACATTCTCTCTAGCATCATGCATCAATCTGTCAGCCTCTCTAGTGCGCTTCCTTCCATCTCTAGAAGTCTCTGCATGAGTGTGTGTGCTTCCACTCTTTGCTCCTCTATATGTGGTTGCTTCGCATCATCCTAAGGTTCCTCCTTTGGAGCTAAAATCTCCTCATCTGCACATAACTAAATCTCCTTCTCAAGGGAACATCTCATGGCCTTCTCTTCATTGAACTTCACATCTCTACGAACCACTGTCATCCTATTGGATGGAAGGTACACCCAATAGGTGTGAGTTGTATCAGTGTACCCCAAAAATATGAGCAAACTCAGTTGTTGGCTCTATATTTTTCTGTGCATCCTTGGTAACATGATAGTAGAATGATGAACCAACGATCATGAAGTGTGCCACATCTGGTTTCTTACCTAAAAAATATTCTTCTGGTGTACTCATCCCGAGAATTTGAGGAGGGTTGTTCTGCAAATAAACAATTGTGTTGCATGCTTGAGCCCACAAGTGCAGTGGTAGGCCCTGATCATGTAACATCACTTGTGCAACTCCCACAATACTTTTGTTCTTCCTTTCAGCCACCCCATTCTTCTGTGGGTTATGAGGTGCTATTAAGTCTTGTCGAATGCCTTCTGATGCACATAAGTTATTGAATTCATTCAACACATATTCTCCACCGTTATCACTTCAAAGGTCCTTAACTTTCCTGTCAATATCTTTCTCGACAAGTGCTTTAAATTCAAAAAATTTAGCGAACTTTTGATCTTTCTTCTGCATGAAGAAAATCCAACATTTATGAGAAAAATCATCAACAAATATTACATAATACCTATGCTTGGCCATGGAGGCTATCAAAAATGGTCCACACACATTTGGGTGAACTCAATCAAGGATTGCTTGTGCTCATTTGTCTTTATCTTGAAAGGAAGCTTTAGTGTACTTCCCCATTGTACACCCCTTGCATGTGTCTCTCTACTCTAGTGTACCCTTGGGAAGTCCTGTAGAAAGTTGTTACATGATCTTCAAAGTTTCATGGTTCAAGTGACCCAATATTCTATGCCACAACTCACCGATGTCTCAGCTTTGCAACTTCTCTACTTTAGTGCTTAAAGCAACGCAGTTTTCTACATCCAATTTTTAGAGGTTCTTCGCCTGAACCCCGGTCTGCTTCACCTGTCCTGAACCTATGTGACGAAGGAAAGCCTTTCTCTTCCTAAATATCACATTTTAACCACGATCCTCCAACATGGAAACCGAAACGAAATTCTTCTTCAAAATTGGAACATGCATGACATATTTTAATGTGACAGGAGTACAAGACTCCCTTTGAAGGGTAACAATACGATGTCGGCTGCGTTATACCTCCCATTATCTCCTAGCTCAAAATGCACCTGGAGGTCCTTCTCCTCCAAGTCAATGAATAAATATTTTTTTTTGGTCATATGGAATAAGGCTCCACTATTTAGGTACCACACAGTACCCATCATCAATGTCACCATGCAAGAAATGAGGGTGAAATCCAACTCGAATTGTGAAGAAAGAGCTTCACCTACCGATCCTCCCGAGGGATTCTTACCGGCCTTCTTTTGCGGACACTTTGTGGCATAGTGTCCCAGCTCATGACAGTGAAAATATTTAATCTTCGACAAGTCCTTCATCTTGCCTCCCTTATTTGAATCTGATTTCGAATGGGATGACTTCCTCTTCCCTTTCTTCGCATTTCCAACTAAGGCACAGTTCTCCTCATCATCTTGCTTGGATGAGGATCCATCTCTGGTCTTCCGCTGAATCTCTTCTTGTACCAAGTCATACCACAATTTATCCCACTCTGGTAGCTTCTCCCTCCTATTAATTGAGTCTGGGTAACTGTGGTAGCTCTTAGGAAGGCCTCGAAGTGCTAGGCTCACATATCGTCTTCAACAACTATAACACTGAAACTTTCAAGCTCATCTTGACATTGAGTGAACTTAGTCATGTACTTTGGTATTGAGTCGCCCTTCTCCATCTTGATCTTTCTGAGCTTGTCCTTTAGTTCCAATTCTCGTGGTCACTATTATTTTGAAACATATTTGTCAAGGCATTCCACATTGCAAATGGAGTTTCCTTACTGTGGAGGTTTGAGACAATATGATCTCGAACTCCTTCTGGGATAATCCTTCTCGCCTTTGCCACACACTTTCTCCACTCTGCCAAATCCTAAGGATCAACTGGCTAAGGAAATATCTTTGTTTATGAATTCCTTAAGCATGTTTTCTTCCAACACTACCTTCATCATGTCCTTCCAAGAAATATAGTTCGAACTGCCCTCAAGGGCATATTCGAGTCTCAATCCGTAGACGACATCCTATTGGCTCTACAGTATGATACTGCAAATTCGATTTCTCTTGCAAAAGACAAACTCATATTATATTCTTTGATAGTGATTTCAGCTTTGATACCATGTAGAAATTCCTTGTAGATTCAAACTGCTAATAGTAATTTACTAAAACAAGTTAATCTACTCTACTCATCACCAGAAACAATAAACGATCGAAGAAATCACGAAGCATATAAGAGAAACACTTCAATCACACATAACATAATGATTTTCTTTGGAAATCCACAACTAAAACCCCATGCTATCTATATATTACATTAATAAAAAATATGAGAAGATTACAATGCTTTTCTCAAGCCCAAGCAACCTCTGCACTATCTCTATCTATCTCACTGCTTCCCGCACAAGCTCAAGCCAATACTTAGCCAATTTTGTTTCCTTCCAAGCTCCTATTTCCTTGTGTTGTTCCCTTGGGACTTAGCCCATATTTAATTGGGAAATCCCACAATTATGAATTTTGCAATCCTCATAGGCATTTTGTTGATTGCATGAAACACCTATACAATTCAAATGATTATACAAAAGATAGTACATTGTCTCTGAACTTTAATCTCAACTTGGTCTTTCTCTGATTTGGCATACATGAGTTAATTATGAGTGAATCTTCAGTTTACTAATCAGTGTTGGTTACACCCCACTACTGTAGGTTACACCCCACTATCGCAGGTTACACCCCACTATCGAAGGTTACACCCCACTATAGTAAGTTACACCCCACTATAGTAAGTCACACCCCACTACAGTAAGTTACACCCCACTGATGATGGTTACACCTCACTGTTGCTAGTTACACACCATTGTTTTTTATCTCCCACTAATTCCTCCATGATTTGGAACTAGTTTAACTGAGTTCAACTTAGTTAGACTGAATTAAATAATTACAACTGAAAATAAACTCAACAAGTGCTTCTAATTGTAGGAGACACTCTACATGACTCTAGTTAGACCCTCAACTCGAATTAACTAAGCTAACTAAGTTAAATTAACTTAGTTAACTATTACAAGTCATCATGAGATATGGAATTACAATTTAATTCCTAATTTAATTCAAGCACAAATTAAACTAGGATTTTCTTGTTTCATTTTCAATAGTCAGAGCGTGTGGGTCCCTCAAGGCATTCAACTGTTGGTAAGTCAATTAGCCCTGCGACCCTTTGTGACATGTTTCAATCTATTATGGATCATATGGAAGCCTATGGCATGATGAGAAAGGAAGAGCATGAAGTTGTCATCATCACTCTCAATCAGTTGCATTACTTTCAATGCCACGTCAGAGAAAGAATTGTAGTGGTTTGGCGAGGGTAAAATTTGCTAGCAGAAAAGGTTGATAAGCTCGAAACATGGCTTCCTCACTTCGAGCAACATATCAACTGCCCATATTTCCCTCCTCCCCCTTTAGGGACTCAGCCGAATAATAGAGCGTTAATTACTTCCGATGATTGAATATGGTAATTGGTTTCCTTCTGGTTTTGTATGTCTTTTAGTGATTTTGGCCTGCTGGACTTTGTATTACTGGTATGCCTCTCTTTTTGTTTCTTTGTAATATGGTAATATCAATGGTCAATAAACCTAGTCGGGTTGAGACCATTTTCATTTTGACATCTATGTACTCGTCTTCTTTTAATGAATGAATAAAAACTTGACTTACAAAAAAAGTACTTTTTAAATTTTAAAATATTTTCATAAATCACACACGCACACAAACATAATTTGTTAAAAATAAAAATTATTAAAACATATTAACATAATGAACTTTTCTAAACGTTTTATGACGATACATTTATGCCAAGAAAACCAACACTAATCAGTTTGAAATCCTCATCAAATTTCTATAGCTTCATATCAATTTTCTATAACTTCATTTGAATTTTACAGAGTAATATGTTTTATGGAAACCTTAGGAAACATATAACATGGATATGATAAGAAAAAATGTTTTTGATATTTTATAGGAAATTTAAAAGGACATTCCCTTGCATATCAGTACATTGGATAAAAAAGTAATTTTGATATTTTATAGGAAATTAAAAAAGACATTCCCTTGGTTGCATATCAGTACATTGGATAAAAAATATTTTTGATATTTTATAGGAAATTAATAAAGACATTCCCTTGATTGCATAGAAGTGCATTAAATGATTTAAAAAAAACTAGCCTAACATCTATTAAAGCTTCCTTAGATAACATATGAATGTATGAATAACTTTCACATCCTCATATTGCTCTCTGGACCATATTTTCCTTTGCCACATTTCTAGATGAAAGACCTTAAAGGCAATTGTTCCATTGAGCTAGTCCACAAAGGCTTTTGAATCCCCAATACTTTAACATACTTCTAGAAGGAAATTTTTAAATATTTTCATAAATCATTCATTCATATATATATATAATTTATTAATTTTTTTAATTAAAAATATAAATTATTAAAACATATTAACATAATGAAATTTTCAAAAGGTTTTATGACGATTAGAAATAAAAAAATTTATGCAAAGAAAACCAACACTAATCGTTTCAAAACAATGATCAAATTTCTATAACTTCATATCAAATTTCCTTAACTTTATATCAAATTTCCTTAAATCCATTTGAATTTTATAGAGTAATATGTTTTATTGAAACTTTAGGAAACATATAACATGGATATGATAAGGAAAAAATATTTTTGATATTTTATAGGAAATTTAAAAGGACATTCCCTTGGTTGCATATCTGGATAAAAAAGTATTTTTGATATTTTATAGGAAATTAAAAAAGACATTCCCTTGGTTGCATAGAAGTGCATTGAATGATTTAAAAAAACTAGCCTAGCATCTAACAAAGCTTCCTTAGATAACATATGAATGTATGAATAACTTTCACATCCTCATATTGCTCTCTGTGTGACATATTTTCTTTTGCCACAATTCTAAATGAAGGACCTTAAACGCAATTGTTCCATTGAACTAGTCCACGAGGGCTTTTGAATCCCCAATACTTTAACATATTTCCAAAGGGCAATTCTCATTACACACCACATAGAAAGGAATTAAAATTTGTGCCTTAGCCAATACTTAATTTGTATTTACACATTAGATCATAAAAGAAGAAAATGACTATACCCACACCACAAACCTTCCTGCCACTACTACCCACCATCAGAGAATCCCCATACTATAACACTAAGACACTCAATTTCAAATTCTGGCTAATTGTTTGACCAATATCATTAAACAAATCTACTCTAAAACCCTCATTGAAATTTCTATAACTTCATTCAAATTTTGCAGATTCATATTACAAGTGACAATATAATTGAAAAATAAGAATCCTTATGCGATGTATCCAGAAGATAATCTAAACAATAATGAAACTCATAAAAACCTCAAAGACAAGATGACAATACATTGTTCCACTAAAACTTTAAAAAACATACAATATAAACATAATAAGAAAATTTTGCAAAACCTCAATTTTTACCAATTTTTTACCAATCCTGACTGATTCTTCAAGCAATATCATTAAACATATTTGATTTAAAACCCTCATTCAAATTCCGTAACTTTGTTCAAATTCTACAAATTCTTATACCCACCTCAATTTTTCAAATCCTGACTTATTATTCAACCAATATCATTAAACAAATTTGATTTAAAACCCTCATTAAAATTCCGTAACTTCATTCAAATTCTGCAAATTCATATAACCACGGACAAGTACATTGTTCCATTGAAATCTAGAAATCAGAAGTTTCATTTCATTTAATTACTGCACACGAATAAGACTACTTGCCAATGAAGCATTTCTATGAAACCATGTAAATCAAACTGAATGGGACAAAATGATAAAAATAATCCACATAAATCCTTATATTAAAATCCAAAGACATGAGAGCATTGTATCAACACACAAAAAGTTGTGTATGAGAGCATTTGTCAAACCTAGCATTCATACAAAACACCATGAAAAATCCAAAGACTTCATTCCACTGGAATGACAAAATGTCTGAACATAACAAAATTTTCCACTGGGTAAACATTTTTCTGACGTAAGATTCAGAGAAAAAGACTTAGGACCAGATCATATGACCGTGCAAAGTTTTAATTTCATATGAAAAACCATGAAAGGTGGAGAGAAGGTTATCTGATCTTGTGCTGCATTTCCACTGGACAACCTCCAGGCTTGGCTACCTTCATCGGACGTCGTCCACTCTTTGGTATCCAAATTCAAAAATCTCATCTTCCACCCCCGAGTCTTTGGAATAATTGTGACGTTCTGTTCTCCATCGTACGCCGCTGCTACCTCCTCGTAGGGTGGCTCACGTATTGAAGTAGCCAACGTCTCCGTAGTCAACAGATTCCATATCCCAGTATTGGGAGTTGCCTGCCATAACCCTAACAAAGTAGCGTAAAGCCTTACAATATATTTATACCCGAAAATGATACCTAACATAAACACTTGGCTCTTGTGAACCAGCAGCTTAACGGGTTGCACCTTATACATTACCATGCGTAATTGCCACCGCCTGCGTAATTGCCACCGCCCCAACGGTAAAAACATTTGTTCAGGAGCGAACAGGGCGGTCTCTGTATTATAAGTAGCCAGAATAGCTCGATTTACTGACATGAAGAAAATGGTGTCGCCAACTGCGGTGGAGTGGAATGGTCCCCTGAAAAATCTGAAGTTGATATCTGGGCACGACCTTACAATCCATTTGTCTGTAGATGAGCTGTAAACAAGAGCGTGCACCATATTCGATCTCAGTTCTCCCCACACCATCACTTTAAATTGGGCGGCGTCTACAACCAGGTGGATGGACACCGACGACTGCACAACCTTACTAGGTGCGGAGTTGTTCTTGTTCTGCCCTAGTTTTTTCTTCAAACTCGATTGGAGCCCAAGGCGCGGGCTGACCTTTGTATCCGGCAGCAGTCTGATGTGTTGCGTTAAGAGACTAATGACCATAATTTTTCCTTCGGTGCTTACGAAAAGCATAAGCCCATCCGCGGCTGCCTGGAGACGCCAACATTTAGTGCGATCTAAGTGAAAGAGAGCCGGAGCCGGGATGAAATACCACTTGCTAGGGTTTTTGTTGAAGAGACCAAAGTCGTAGGGATTCTTGGGATCGCTGGTGAGAGCAATCCATGACTCCCGGTTTCTTTGGTCGTACAACAATTGGAATATCTTGCAGGATGAAATGGTGTGGTGCCAAGCGCGACAAGTAGCCCGAGCGTTCAAGAGGTCGCTGATGGACATGCGAGACAGAATGTCTTGCACAATGTCTTCTGGTAGACGGTCCAAAAAGCATTCCGTTGATTCATCTTCGGGCCGCAGTTTCTTGACAGGGTTACTGATCTGCACCTCATGAAGTTGATGGGGGAGTTTTTGATCAACTGTGCGTTCGCAAATCCTAGGGCTTTTAGGGTTCCTGCGAATCGATCTGCTGCAGAATCTCCCATCACTATTAGTTCTCACATTCTTGTCTTTTTGCCCGTCATCTTGAATCTCAGTAATCCCAATGCCAGTTCTCATCTTTCAGATTCAAATGGTTGCAGCCTTAACCCCTAGCGAGAGAAGCCAGCGAAACCATAAATCAACTTCAAGATCAAGCGAAACCATAAATCACCACTAGGTATCGATTTACTTACACAAACATGTTTATATCAAGGCTTTGGCATAAAAAATAGGTTAGATGGGCAATAGGGTGATCTCCTTCCGGAATTGCCGGATGTTTTAAACAGTATTGATTTGACTATGTCAATGGTTTTGGACGCTGTATTTATTATTTATATTGGTTTAAGGTGTGGGATTAAAGGATAATAATTTAGTTTTAGTTAAAATTATTATTATTTTTTTTTAATTTGGTTTGAGAAACTGTCTATTTAATCAGTCAAAATCATCTAGGATCACACTTTGTTTGGGCCATACCACAATTAAGTTGACTAGATTTTTTATTTTTTTAGCATGTCTCCACGCTAATACTTGGGCAACAACCTTAGTGAGGTTTGATTTTGAGTAGTCTTACTAAGGAGACCTATCCTCAATTGGTTGTGCTCGTTTATTTGATAAAAACTATTGTTTAATTTAATAAAAATGACTTAGTGTATATAGACCAGACAAAGTTTTTCACTGGAATCCGGTAAAACAATTTCAAAAAAGATTGTGATTTTTTGTTATTTAAAATGTTTTTTTGAATACATAAATAGATTCATCACCTTAGGAAACCACTAGGGCACTCCAAATATACAAATTAGACAACTTAAAGTAGAGTTTTTAAAAATTTCTACAGAATTTTAGTTACAATTAACCAAAAAATTTGTCATGAGTTTTTTGTGTATAAATTCAACTACACTAATAAAAATTATATCAACTATAAAAAAAATGAATTCTTATTTTTTAATATATATATATATATATATAATTTTAAAATAATTTAAATTATTATTATTTTTAAATATTTTAATTACAAATAAAACCATTTAAATAACTTAGGATAATATATTTTTTAAACTCTCTTTTCTATATAAATAATCATAATTTTACATATTACTATTTCTTTAATGGAAGATGAAATAGTCTCTAAATTTCCCTCCAAATTTATTAATTGATAACAATTTACATATTTTATGATATTATTGTGCAAATTTTAAATTTCAAATGAAAAATGCTGAGAAGGTTATCTGATATTGGGGTGCAGTTCCATAGGACAACCTCCAGGGTTGGGTGTTTTCATCATTAAATATCCACATTCAGAAATGTCACCTTCGAGCCTGCTTTTTTGTTGTTGGAATAATTGTCACGTTGTTCTCTCAGACTCCATATGATGAAAACTGTAAACTGTGTGTAGTCAAAATCTTCTGTTACTCACCAACGGGATTTGTCTGCCATAAACCCATGAAAGCACAGGAGTGCACTCCAGTAAAATTATGATGGGGAATGAGATGTAACAGAAATACTTGCCTCTTGTAAATCATCAACTTAATGTTCTGCACCCCTTCCAATATCAATCGCAAAATTCTTTCTTCAACAACGAACATGCCGGTTTTTATGTGATAACTCACCAACATAGACCAATTTAATTATTAAAAAAATATAAAAAAAGGTCTTAGTCTAGAAGGCTAACCATTTGGTAAAGAAAAAATGGTTTTCCCTATATAATTTTGACAAACGTTTCGAGGAATTCTTTGGAAATTTAACTTACAGCTGTTATGTTTTAAAATTTTTGGTGTTTTAGATATTTTTGAAAGTCTTCAATTTATTTCCATTATTAATATTTTTTTTATAATATCAAATTAAAAATATAAAAAAAATTAGGTACTACCAAGGTTCTTGGGTATGGTGAATCCATTTTTACCATTACAAAAATTTAAATATTCCAAATATCCAATTTAAAAAAAAAACACAAAAACAAAAGAACACCCCCGTTTTCAACTAGAAAATGATAGTAATGCCTAAATTGCTGTACAATTAAAACAAATAAAAAGCTGATTTATTTATGAATATTCATTTTTTTCTTCTTTTCTTATAAATAAATGAGAAAAGAAATAATATTTTAATGACATACAATAAGTATGACCAAGCTTTAGTCCCCCTTCCCCCGGTAAGTCTCCGAGACTATCAATATCCCCAAAGAAATATATATAAATTTTGATGGTTTTTTTTTTTTAATAACTGTTTTTAAGATTTTTTTTTTATTAAGAAAGTATACATGGTTATGTTAATTGTAGAGGAGATTTGAAAATCGATCGGAACATAGCAATACTAAAATCCCACTCCAAGAACTAGCTAAAGTAGGGCGAAATTGAATAATGACTCTAAGTATTACGGTTTCTTAGTATGATTACATGTTTCAAATAAGTTTTTAACTACTCAAAATACAAAATTAGGATTTGGAACATAATGACTATTTACATGAATGTGTACATTCAAAGAATTTACTTTTAACTAAAACCAAAAGAGTGACTATAAAATAAGTGTGATTATCCACTTATCCCATGCCCTCATGACCCTTATTCATCAAATAATCTGAACAAGATTGAAGATTTTCCAAGAAGAACAAGAGAGCCACTGCCGTGGCGGTAGTCCCTGCCGGGGTCTGCCATAACAACAGAATACAAAGGCTATGTGCAACATGTCTATACACTCTATATAATTATCATATGTCTAATTATTAACGTTATTCATCAAAATTAGATTACCAACAATATTTCCTATGTAGAAATTCTAGTAATTCATGCTCATAAGTTCACTCTATTACTGAGCATATTAAGAGATCCAGAATTTTGACAATCTCTCCTCAAAAATGTGAGCTGTAACTCAAATATACTCCATAATCATTGCGCAATAACCATCCAGTTGCTGAGACTTATTGATTTTTATACAATAATGAACTGACAAGGAGGGATGTTGGCACTAGAACCGAGAAAGAAAGAAATGGCAGGGCAGGGGACTTTTATTGCTAAGATTAATGGCGTGCATCGCTGGCTTGCATTACTCACTTGGGATTGCTCGTTGGTGCGAATCTATTGCTAGCTGCTTGAGTTTCTATTCCATATCTAGTTGAGCGAGCATCTTGCACAGTAGTATCCCTTCCATTTGGTAACCTTTTCAAATGAGCTGCATAGGAAGATTTATATTCCGCATTGCATTCCTTCTATTTCGAGCATTTACTGCTGGGATCTACCATAACAACAGAATCCAAAGGCTCTATGCAACATGTCTATACACTCAATATAATTATCATATGTCCAATTATTAACATTATTCATCAAAATTAGATTACCAACAAGATTTCCTATGTAGAAATTCTAGTAATTCATGCTCATAAGTTCACTCTATTACTGAGCATATTAAGAGATTCAGAAATTTGACAATATCTCCTCAAAATTGTGAGCTGTAACTCAAATATACTCCATAATCATTGTGCAATACCCATCCAGTTACTGAGACTTATTGATTTTTATACAATAATGAACTGACAAGGAGGGACGTTGGCGCTGGAACCGAGAAAGAAAGAAATGGCAGGGCAGGGGACTTTTATTGCTAAGATTAATGGCGTGCATCGCTAGCTTGCATTACTCACTTGGGATTGCTCGCTGGTGCGCATCTATTGCTAGCTGGTAGGCTGGCTGCTTGAGTTTCTATTCCATATCTAGTTGAGCCAGCATCTTGCGTAGTAGTATCCCTTCCATTTGGTAACCCTTTCAAATGAGCTGCATAGGAAGATTTATATTCTGCGTTGCATTCCTTCTATTTCGAGCATTTACCCGTAAGGAACCACATTACCTACAATGGCAGCTCCCTTCAAATTAAAGAAGCATAACCTCGTATCAAATCTAAATTAAGTCATTATTTTTAAATCTATGAAATCAAAAAATAAAACAAAATTCCTTAAAGTTTTGTAATCCAAGCAAGTAAATACGAACAAATGTGAAGATGATAATATCACATTTCTTATATCTGTCAAAAGGACTCTGCCACGTTTCATATATTTTTCATGCAGTTCGACGTAAAAGAGCATGTTGTTCACTTTTATTCGAGTCTGGTTCATAAATCTCTCTGCTTCTACGTAAGTGCTGTCGTTTGCTGCACTTCATCCCTGCTTTATTGTTATCTGTCTGTAAATGGACTCCATCAATGCCCCTCACCTTCTTGAGGTCGGCTTATGGCAGCTATAGAGGCCGAAGTTAGAGAGGTTGCATATCCAGTTTACCGAGTGAAGGAAGAAGGCATAAGCAGGCGCGTGACGGTTAACCCACCACCGCAGAGAATTGCTTAAACCCGGTAAACGATGAATTCTTGGTCTATCCTATACCTATAGTGTGTGGTCTGGTTGATGCCAGTAAACTGATAATTCCCATCCCCTATTTTTGAAAAACTTGTTCTCACAACAGGTTTCTGGGTCATCGAGTGCAGGGAATTTTTCTTTGTGATAAACTCGGGCTATCCATGAATTCTTGTTTGTCAGAGCCGTGTTATTAAATTGACCCTGTTCCGTATCATGCAGAAAATTGCACCTCTCTGTAAGGACAATTTCCCCCCAAAAAGAACTTACATGGCCTGGTCTTGTGAAATCTCTGCAAATTCACCAATCCGGCAATGTTTGACCCCCAACCCCCAAACACAGTCGGTCTTCGGAGCTCCTTCGCACCATGTGCAAAGCTACAATTGTCATTGAAGGTGCACGTCCCGGTCTCGAACGTCGTGCAGAGCTTGGTCTTCTGTAGGGAACTCGTGGTAGAGGGGCGGGGCTTGGGAATACATCCCGCCTGCGGATTCGGAGAGCCGAATGGGAAAGCAGGCTGGAGAGGCGGGGATTCGAAGGTTTTCACTCTTTTCTGCGGCGGTTCTGAGGGTAAATTGAGCTGGTGAGCTCTGGGCTTGGCGGAATTGTTGACATTGTCCCACACATGGTCAGGGGTGGGATTACACCCCTGCATCGGCGGAGAAACGGGCTCGTACTCTGGCTCTTCCAATGGTCACCCATCAAGGTTCATTTCTGTGAGAGACACAACTTTTAAAAAGAGCGGTTATTGCGAGAGCTTTATGGCAGATTACGATGGAAACGCTGATGATATTTTGATGTGGAGAAGCTCATTCGACTAGATTTCCCCTCATATACGACGACGAAAAGTATAATGAGAATTAGAAAGAAGTGTGTGCAGCATGGCGATATCGGCTTCTTCGATTTTCAAGGGCCATTTACGCGCAGGTGTGTACTACTTCCCTGGTTTTAATGGTAGCTCATCACTACATATTGTTTACCCTGCCTTTCGTTTCTGCATAGAATACAATTCATTTCATTAACAATAAGGTTGTAGATTAAGGAATATAAAGCTGCTACACTCTACATCCCAAAACGCTGTTTCATGCATTCTTTTCTTTAGCATTTGAAATTACAAATAAATCTTAGCTGACAAAAAACTGATATGATATGACTTTTTAGGAGAATGAGAGCTTGCGAAGATGGAAAGAGCAACTCCTGGGTAGGTCAGTATGAAAGTCTGGTATAGGACTCTTGTCCAAATTATGTATATTGATAAAGATTCTAGCTTATTCACTGAAACAAGAAATGTTGTATCAAATAATTTTCATATTTGTACCGGTTCTCATGTTGCTTACCTTGTTTGCCTTGTCTTCTGTGGTGCAGGCGCAGATGAAAGGAGTCTCCATTTCTGCCACTCCTCCATTGCTGCCACTCCTGCCATTGCAGACTTCGGCTGACAACGAAAACATTTACTGGCTCTGAAGCCTATCCAACAACAGTCTCACCAGAAACCTTCCTCCGCAGACGGTAAAGACTAATTTCATATTGTGTTTGGTGGCAAGAAGTTGAGAGGCGGTGGTAGCCAACTACCTAAGACGTGGCAGACGGTGGTAGCCAGCTGCTTGAGAGGTGAGAGGTGGCAGCTATATAATAAACTTTGCATAAAGTGCCAACAGAGATGTTCCCAGCGCCTAAGTTTCATGTTTGTCACCACAATTTTCCAGATTTTGCATAAAATATAACTTGTCACCACATATTTACATTGGTATAAGCGAAGCCTGCAATAAGAGGTCCTTTCTTGCCCAGCCAAAAACCTTCGTTAAAATTTTGATAGACAAAAATTGTCATTCTAAAACATTGGTTAAACAACGATAACGCAAAAAAAACATGGTCAACGAATGAATTAATGCGGGGTCAACGATCTATCGATCGCTATAGTCCATGCTCTGCCGTAAGCAGGGACTAATAAAGGGTTATAAGTTTGTAAGATTTTGGTTCAATTCCTTAAAAATGTGAATACATTCACTCAAAGATTTCAATAGTCATTAATTTGGTTCAACATGGAGTGAAGATGCAATATCTAGAAAAGTATCTTCAATAGCCACTAATTTGGTTCAACCTGGAGTGAAGATACGATATCTACATCTTACTTTTCTAGTTGGAAAGATATTTATTATTCTTGAGACTCCAGTAGCCTATAACGTTGTGAGTTTTTGAAATATCTACCATAGAGAAAATGAGAAATATTTAAGTAAACAACTACAACTAAAATGCCTTTAGCTTGCTCCATCAAAAAAATCCCAAAGTATATAGAAATTCAAAGGGGACATAATCAAGTAACTAACAAACTTATCTATATATATATATATATATAGAGAGAGAGAGAGAGAGATATATATATATATAATTTCAAGTATTAATAATAATCGTAATCAAAGAAACCTTATAGAAATATAAAGTGGACATGGCAATTTGACTAAACCTAACAATATTATAAAATATACTAGCATAATCATGTAAATTAATTTTTTGGTTAATATTGGTAAGCATTTTAAGCATCAATCTATTATAAGAATCAAAACACTTATTTCATGGTACATTTCACATTGCTATGATTAAAAAAAATCATTAAAATGGATATTGTTACAATACCATGGGCCAATACCATGGTTTATCAATATTACATTCCCAAAAAAACACAAGTCATTTCATATGACATTTAATCAATATAATTAAAAGGGTAAAAAGTGCATAACTACTTTGGAGATAAATGTGAATCTTCAATTTGTGACTATTGATAATAATATTTTAGGATGTTATGGAAATTAAATCACTACCATCAACCTAATAATTTGTTGTGGCCACCAACAACCCCCCTCTTTGTTTGGTATTAGCAATAACACCAAGCAAATGGGGACCCTTAATAAAAAATCCAAAAAAAACATTTTATGAAATTTTTTGTATTCAACTCCTTAAAATTGTATCGCATCGCGAGAAGAGAATAAAACATTTTCTTATGAGCATAATAAACTGCAAAGAAGAGACGCGAAATTCATCGCATCGCATACATTATGAAGCGCTCTTAAATGAAAAATCTTAAGAAATCTCCGACGGCCGATATGCGACGTCGCATATCGCAACATCGCGTAAGCAGCACACAATGATTGAATGACTAAGCGCGATCTGCGATGCTGCAATGCTGCGATGAATGCGATTTGCAATAAATGTGATCATGAATTTCTGCGATGACACATCTTGATGACGCGATCCGCGATGCTGCGATGCGAGTCGCAGAAATCACCCATCGCAAATTTTCCTCGGCGCAGTATTCAAGGAAAGCTGTCCGTAAACCAAAATTGGGCGCGTGCCTTAAAAGAAATTAATGAATGTACGCCAAAGTATTCAAGAAGGACAGTTTTGTGTTTTTCGAAGAGTCAGTTCGCTATGGGTGTCATGATTTTATACATTCGTAAGAGCTTAAAGCTTTCATGTCAATCTTTATTATCATTACTCTTTTCCTTTGCGTAAACTGTAAGACATGAAATAACATGAAGCAATGTGCAAGAAACATCTAAGGAAAAGGGGAAAGCGTCAATGCTCGGAGAACAGAGAAGAGATGCCTTCATAAACGGACGCCGCATGCAACAGGACCACAGATTCTAGAGTATCACTCAACAGATGCTGATGTCAATAGGCCATCCAACGCTCAGAGTCAAAAGTGCACAAAAGCAACATGTTTACAAAAGATCCTGAAGCTTATGCCCGGTAAAGGAAAAAAGGTGCTAAAGAAGGAAAACACACCAAAAAAGCCTGGAACAAAGAACGGAGGTAGTTTTTGATGCGCGATTAGCGCCTAGCGCTAATCACGCATCGCTAAGAAAATTGTTTAGAGAGCAAAGTCCCTAACTTGTTCAGTCATTCGCAAGGCCGGAAACTGAAATAGCAAAAGCAGAATCAGTTTGAGAGAAATTTGGGTTATTACCAAGTATACACGCAGTGAATACACTCAGCCAGAGGAAGATTCTCGAAAATATCTTCTAGTTTACCAGAAAGTGGTGCCAGTGCGTGTTATTTCTATTTTCGTAGCTCAAACGAAAGCAGAAGGCAACCAGCCGACTCTTCCCAAGCGAATGTTGCATGCTTGCAGCACTAAGGAGCAAATACAGAAATGGTTAGGAATTAGATTCAATTTTTAGAAATAGTTTTGCTTTAGCAGAAGGGCGGTCATTTAAAACCGTATCCTAAATTTATGTAATTAAGTTAATTAGTTAGCAGTATTTAAACCCTTCTCAGGCATTTGGAGAAGGGTCCAGAAATTTGTCAAAAACATTGTCCTTAGAACATGCACTTTTGCACCCTCGGAGGGGGTTTTGATGAATGGATGGATCAAGGTTTATTAATGTTTGCATTTGATATCTGCTACTGATGTTGCACTTCTGTACTCTTAGTAGATGTTAGAGCAAGGAGAGATAAATCATTGTTGCTTGAAGCTTATGAGTGGAACCAGTCATAAATGGTACTTTTATCTCTTGACTGTTTCTGTTTATATTCTTAAAGTGATATACAGTTTTTAGTTGTTTATATGTTACTGCATGAATGTGTGAGTTACCATTTGGCACTTTTGTACGGTGGAGTCATTTATTTATGTTTGATATATGAATAACTTATTATGCGATATGCTGTTCACAACTGTTTTGCCTAACTTTTTATGCAAAGTGGTTTATCTTAATTGATTTCTATTCTTATGATAGCTGAATGATCTTTATTACCAGTTATTGTTTGAAATCTCTTTAGATCGCATAGTAGAAGAAATACACCCCGGGTTAGCGTAGATTAGGTGTGTTGTTCCTCATTAGATTACAATAGCATAGAGTTAGTTTAAAAGTTTGAATTAAATTAGCTTTAAGTACTCTTAGATCAGCATCATCCAACTCTGCACACACACACACCCTTAAATTGGGAAACTGGTCCCATTATCCCCAGTCAGACCCGCTATACCAAACGGATAAGGAGCTGCCAACCAAGGTCCGGACCGGGTGGGTATCCCCCTTGTTGTCGACCCGATTTTCGGGGCTTCAACATATTTGGCGCTAGAAGGAGGGCCCGAACTATGAATGGCACCTAAATCAAAATCTAAATACCATTCTGAGAGTAAATCGTCCTCATCAACTCCCCCGACTTCCCCAGTACGTTTAAATCCAGAGTCAGAAGTCGCTCGAGTATTAACCGCTGCTACATACCCTAATATTTCAGACCAATCTACCATTGAACCCCCTGAAGTTCAAACTCTGATTCGCAAACTCCAGGGATTTTCTATTTCTACACAGAGGTCTGATAAATCTCAAAGAAACGTGACTTCGCAGTACAATCCTACTCATCCCCTGACCAGATTAAAGAGTGAAAAATTTGGCATCCAGCCAACTGAATTCCCTCTCCCCACCAGGAAAAGAGCAAGGAAAACACCACAAGAGTCTGATAGTGAGACTCTTTCATCTACATCGTCCATTTCAACTCCCTCACCGCGAAGTCAGCCACCCACATCTTCATTCCAAACCACCCCTTCCATCTTCCACAACCCCTCTTCTTCAATCATCTAAGATCATAATATCTTCATCTTCCCAGCCTCAGGGATCATCCTCTGCACTTTCATTTACTAGCAGCTCAACGATGGCCCAGTCTCCATGGAACAATCCTGGGGCAGTTTTAATGCCTCCACCCCTGAGCCAAATACCGACCCATCCTGAGAAATGGCTACCCAAATTCAATCCAGAAGCAGGCATGCTAGCTGAAGAGCACATTAACAATTTCATGCTTTCTGTCAATCTCAACGGAGTTACCAACGAGGATGCTGTTGTCCGGCTTTTTCCCTATACAATGCAAGGAACAGCCGGGTCATGGTACTTTTCATTACCCTCCGGGTCTATCACAAGTTGGGACATTTTTCAAAGTCAATTCCTTACCAAGTTTGGTGATGACAAATCAACGGCAACGTTAATCAATGACCTATCCAATCTTAAAGCTGAGGCTAGAGAACCCATCAAAGATTTCAATTTACGGTTCAATAAGATCCTCAACAAAATTCCCACTGCTTCCCAACCCAGCGAAGAAGTACGATGTGAATGGTATATTACGGCCTTACCATCAAACTTAGCAATCTTCGTGGATAGGGCAAATAAAACAACCTTAGTTGAAAACCTGACAGAGGCGATAGCAGTAGAGAAACGCGTAGTAGCCCTGGAAAAGAGATCTGCGATAGAGTTCATGCAAATCTAAAAGAGTCACCTTCAAGGAAGACTCCAAGAAGAAACAAACGAAAGACCCTTTCGATTTGGAAGGATTGCAAAAAGTATTAAAGACCATGTCCAATGAGATGATTGACATAAAAAAACAAGTAGCAGAAACTTCTTCAAAAAATCCCTACAGAGCTTTTAAAAGAGGCCCTTCAATGGATGTTAAACCACCCAACGCTATCTCAAATGTCGAATCCGAAGAAGAGAGTACCACTGAAGGGAAAACTGATGACGAAGAAGTTGTGGAACTACAAGGAATGTGGGATTTCATCCTCCCATAAGAAGAAGATCAAGAAGCATTTCCGGTTAGCACACGAAGCAAAAATAAACTTGATCCTCCCCAAACTACCCCTAAGCAGAAGGGCGCAAGCCCTGCAGCAAAAGATAAAGTCGCAACAAAGAAAATGACCGCTAAAGCGACTCAATCTAGCCCAGTCCAACCAGATCAAACAACTCCATCAAGAACACTGATAGTGTCGGATGAAATGGAATACAATATTATTGATGACATGAAAAAGACTAGGGCTAATATCACTCTTTATGAATTGAGCAAATTGAAACATCAACAAAAGATAATGATGAAAGAATTACATGGCGTGCCTACTACATCTTTGCCTACAGCTGTAGCTTCCCACAACATGGGAAGACCTCCAACCAACACGATTAGTAAGATTGATCCAAATCACATCGCTTTGATTGGAGGAAGATCAAGGTCTCACACTCCCCCTTTTCTTCTCACTTATGAAATTTTCAATAAAAATGTGCAAAATTGTTTGGTAGATTCTGGTGCTTCAACGAATATTTTACCCAGATCAATATGTGCCAAGTTGAATGTTCAACCACAAAAATCCACAGTGCGCATAGTTCAGCTTGATCGATCTCAAGTCGAAGTGATTGGTGAACTTAATCAAGTAACCATAAGATTGTCGTCCAACCCGAAGGTATGTCAGGTTATTGACATTCTAGTAGCTGATATCCCAGAATTCTATGGCTTGATTCTTAGCAGGGATTGGTCCGAAAAACTCCATGGATACTTTTCAACCGACTGGTCGCACATGTGGTTACCCTACAATGGTAAACCGAATCAAATAAAGGTTGAACGAGAGTTACACCAGAAGTACATAGTAACGGAATTGGAGGGAGAAAATGAAGCAATAGCATATAACAACAGTATCATAGGCAATTACTCGGTAGATTCTTTCCTCGGCAATTTCAATGCTCATACATCACCTTACTTAGAAAATTCAGTTTTGTCCCAATTCGAAAATTTTTCCCAAACTGATAATTCAAAGTGTGTTAATTTTGTAGATAAACCTGTAAATACATCTTTGTTTTGGAAATTATATTTTGATGGCTCTAAATCTAACGAAGGAGCAGGAGCAGGATGCGTTCTGATTAGTCCAGAAGGAAATAAGACCATGCTTACGTGCAGACTTGAATTCGATTGCACAAACAATACATCAGAATATGAGGCCTTGGTGCAAGGCCTATACAAAGCAATCGAGTTGAACGTCAAGTATCTTCAAGTCTTCGGAGACTCTGAGATTGTCGTCAAACAGGTACGTAACACCATACATTGCCTATCAGGTCATTTGAAACACTATCAATCTTTAGTACAAGATCTGACTGAGCATTTCATAGCATTCAATATTTCGTCAATCCCAAGACTCCAAAACTCAAGCGCAGACCTTTTAGCTAACGTAGCCTCTAGACTTATTCCCTCCGAAGATTTTAGTCCAGATAGATTCTCAATAGAATTAATCTTTAGACCGTCCATCCCTGACAACATTACAAATTGGAGAGTATTCAATGACGATCCTGATATTGTAAATTTCCTCACTTCTGAAGGATCCTACTCCAATCAAATAATTGACGAAGACCATCACGATCGACAAATACAACAAGATAGCACTGATAATGCTATACCTAAATCGGTGGTTAAGTTGGAAGACTTATACGATTTGAAAAGTCGGTTTAAAAGGTCTACCAATTCTAAGCTCTACAGTTCAACTCTGAACTACGAATTAGTAAACCTAGGAACTGATGATAAACCACAAAACGTTAATCTAGGCCACGGCCTAGCCCCTGATGAAAAACTAGCGTATATTCGTCTTTTGAGACAATACAAAAATGTTTTTTCCTGGAATTACGATGAGCTGAAGACATACGACACTTCTATAATTCAACATACTATCCCTATGATTGACAATGAAAAACCTGTCCAACAGAAACTCAGAAAAATCCACCCCAATTTAGAAAATCAGATAAAAACTGAGCTAAATAAGTTATTAAAAGCCAGAATAATTTTCCCCGTCAGACATTCCAAATGGGTCTCCAATATGGTACCCGTTAGAAAGAAAAATGGAGATATTAGAATCTGCATCGATTTTCGGAATCTCAATAAAGCCTGTCAAAAAGACAATTTTCCCCTCCCACCTATGGAGCAGATATTACAGGCAGTAGCAGGCTCAGAACTAATGTCTTTTTTGGATGGATTTTCAGGATACAATCAAGTGCTGGTACATCCCGATGATCAGTTAAAAATCACATTCCGAACTAAATGGGGCACATACGCATATCAGAAGATGCCATTTGGTTTGATCAATGCCGGCGCTACATTTCAGAGAGCCATGGACATCGCATTCAAGGGTTTAGTCAACAAATCTGTAGTAATTCATTTGGATGATATAACAGTGTACTCCAAGAAGCGAAGCGACCATCTCAAAGACTTGAAACAAATCTTTCAACGATGTTTAAGGTATGGGATTTCACTTAACCCAAAGAAATATTTTTTCGCATTAAGTGAAGGAAAACTTCTAGGATTCATAGTGTCAAAATCTAGTATTCACATTGAGCCTAACAGAATCAAAGAAATTTTTGAAATATCCCTACCTCATAATAAAAAAGCCATGCAATCTTTCCTTGGTCAAATCAATTTTGTGAAGAGATTTGTCCCAGATTTTTCACGAATTGTTTCTCCTTTGCAAACCATGATTAAAAAGAATTCAAATTGTAAATGGGGTCAAGATGAGCATGAAGCATTCAACCTGATCAAACAAGCTATCATTAACGCTCCATCTTTAGCAACCCCGAGTTTTTCAGAATCTTTTATCTTATACACATTTGCCTCAGAGAAATCATATGCTGCGATTCTAACTCAAGCAAATCAAGAGAAAGCGGAAGCTCCAATCGCATTTTTTAGCTCGAATTTACAAGGTGCTGAACTCAACTATTCAGACATGGAGAAACAGGCATATGCTATTTTCAAAGCGGTCAAATATTTCAGACCTTTCTTACTTAAAACCCATACTAAGGTCATAGTACCGTTTCCAGCGGTAAGAAATCTTCTAGTACAGAAGGATGTGGGTGAAAAAAGAGAAAATTGGATCACTGCTTTACAAGAATACGACCTTGAGATCAAACCAGCAAGCATTGTAAGAGGTCAAGGCTTCTGCAAAATGTTGGCTGGAGCATCGCAAATTCCTGAAAATTCATCTGAAGAGGTACAAATGTATGAGGTAAGCCTAAACGATGCAGAATCATTATATGCTGACACCATTTATTATCTTAAGAACGGGTATGCTCCATCACACCTGGATCACACTAAGAAAAGAGCTCTGAGATTGAAAGCTAAACAATATCAGCTCAAAAATGATGTTCTGTTTAAAATGAATTACGATTCTGTTCTTCTTAGGTGTCTTGAGAAAACTGAAGCCGAAAAGGTTTTGCAGGAACTCCACGATGGACCAGCAGGCAGACACTATGCTGGAGATGCTACTGCACATAAAATCTTACGTGCAAGATATTATTAGCCCACGTTGTTCCAAGACTCACACAGTTACGTGAGGAAATGCCAAGTCTTCCAAACTACTGCAAGGAGACAAAAGAAACCATCCATACCACTACAGCCGGTAAACATCGAGCAACCATTCAGTCAGTGGGGCTTGGACATAATAGGTGAGATCGTTCCTCACTCTTCTAAGCAGCATAGATACATCCTCACGGAAACAGATTATTTTACTAAATGGGTAGAAGCAGTTCCTCTCAAGACAGCTAATTCTGAAAATATTATTGAATTCATAGATCAATTTATAATCACTAGGTTTGGATTGCCAACGGCTTTAATGTTTGATAATGCATCATACTTTTCTGGAAATGCAATGACTGAGTTTGCACTTAAAAGAGGGTTCAAACTAAGTTTTTGTTAAGTTGAAATTAGTACCTGGGGATATTCATTATCATTTATATCCTGTATTCCTATAACCCTTATACATCATAACCCTATTCCCTTTCATTTCCATACATATTCCCTATTTTCATTAACCCTATTACCCCTAAGTATTTTTCTTTAAGAGCTTAGAAAGACCAAACTGGGACAACTTTCAACCTGCACATACAACTCAAAGCATTAGTGGTGGTGATAATTTTAAATATGACCCCAATGGTCATTTTAAAATTATAAAGATATGTTATACAAGTCAAACAAACCTCATGCGCTATATGGAAATCAAAAGTTATTATATATCATACCAACATATACCATAGTTCAAAAATGTGAATGCGCTAAAGTCATATCACCCAACGCGCATATGATATAAGGTTTAAGGTATGAACAACATATGGTTATGAGACGACCGCATGATATGATATATAACAATGGTATGATATGAGAAGGGTTATATAACAATGCGTATGGTATGATATGGTGGACGACTGCATACAAACCAACATTGCAACATTAACGACCGCATGCAAACCAACATTGAAACATTACGGCGGGTGGTTGAAATATCATTGCATGCGACTCATTGCAACACAAGCAATGGTTATATATCATTGCAAGCGCATGACGGTGGGCATAATGGTAAAACAACCGTAATAAATAAAACAAACCACCACCGGCCAGCACACAGGTACGAGCTTAACACGGTGGCACGATAACTTATGGTCATTGGACAGTATACGGTGCAGGGGTTCATGCGTATGAGAACAATGATTCGGCCATCCTCATGACACAGTCGGGCAACTGGTCAAACAGGACGGCCATGTAAACCACACATTGCAAACACCAATGGACACAAAGTGCAGTACAGCCCCTGAAACGGTCATGAACCGACTAAGCTCATCGTTGTTCAAACAATAATCCTGCGCTGTTCAAACAATAATCTTCATCGCCGAGTAGCTCAGAAAAATGGTGTTTGAAGCCGCAGCCTGGTGAAAAAAAGAGTGAACTGAGTTGGGTGAATTTAAAGAAGAAAATCGTCCCGTGTTTGACGTTCAGAGATAGCAAATTTTTGGGGATTAAATCAGTCAATTGCGTAGTTGAACAAATATTTGGAGTGCCAGATATTCCTCAAAGCGCTCGTTGATCTAAGGCATTTGTTTGCATTGAACAGGGAATTAAAACAATGCTGTTGCTGAGAGCAGAGTCAAACAGAGGTTAATAAAGTTAGAATTAAGTTGATTGAAAGGAGGAAGAAGCAATGTCAGGCAGAGTAGAGCCAAAATTCCAGATAGAGAGCTAGGGGAAGGAAACTATAGAAAAACTTTACCAGGAAGGGATGATAAGTTTCCTACAAAAATTTGATGGCCACTCTGAACAAATAACCAGGGATTTTATAAACAATTTCAGTCAAGACCAGACACGGGTGGGAGATGTCATTATTCCTGTAACCCAGGAATATCTTTCCCAAGCTTTAGATCTACCCATGATAGGTGAGAAGTATTACAAATGCCTACACTTCAAGGAGAAAGCTTGGACTTTCTTTCTTGAGAAGAACCGGAAAGGGACATTTGATAGAAAAAACGGGATACCCAGGGAATGGTTTAATGAACCATGGGGTGAGTTGGTTTTGGTTATACAAAAGTTTTTGACCTGTGATAGAGGGTATAGTGTGGCTCACTTGTATCATGTCAGACTTCTGCAACATATAAAAGGGGAGGATAGGATTAACTTGCCTTATTTCCTATATAGGAGCCTTTTGAGAATGATTGAAACAGTCAAACATGAACATAGGCCTAAAGCAGGACAGATATACCACCAAGGATTAATCAAAATCCTAGTTGAGTATCAGGTGAGATCACAGGGCATAGTGTGGCGAGAATTCATGTCTAAAAATCAATTCATTGAACAGGTTAATGAGGTACAGGATAAAACAGAGCAGGAAAATAGAGGATTGATGAACTCACCCTTGTATCCTAGAACAAGAGCCAAACAACAGAACATCATGGCCATGCAAGAAAATGAAACATCTGTTATGTCTATTCCTAGATGATTTAGGAATAAGAGTCCCATTTATTTAGACAAGGAAGTAGAAACATATTCCCCAAGACAGCAAGTAGAGAATGATATTGCACAAGAGGTATTTGAGAAGGATTCTTCATATGATGATGCAGCAGCAACATCACTAATGAAAACAACACAAGATTTTGAGAGAGAAATCAATTTGGGAAGAATTAGGGATTTAACTGACCAATTGGAAATTAGAAAAATCTTGGAGAAACAATTAAAAGAAGAAAACAAGGCAAATAAGAAAGATAATGCTAAATTGGTTAAGGCAAATGAAAAATTGAATGAAGAATTGGGGAGGCTGAAAAGGAAAAATGATCTGCTTTCTAAGCAAGCATTTAAATGGCTGAAGTAAAAGAACATGTGGCAGGCAAAATATGAAAAACAAAATGTCAAGGCAGCTTTGTTTAGGGAGAGACATGATACAGGTCTGGATTGTTTGGCCAGGGCAGCACAACAGGAAGCATCTACAGGTACAACATCTACTACAAAAAGACGAAGGTCAAAGAGGAGCAAGCAAGCATGGGGACATGCTTGATGATAAGCAAGGGAGAGATGTTGGGCCTTAGTTTTGGTCTTATTTTTGCTCAAAGAAACTTACTTATCCATCTATTTTCCATCCATTTTCCCTTCATTTATCCCATTTTGATGTATATTTGATATCCATTCAGGTATTTAATTTTAATTTTTCAATTTCTAAAGTTTTTATGAAAATTTGGTTTTTAGTGCAAAATTGGCAGATTCAGAAATTCCCGTAATAGCTCTACGGTTGATATGGTTGCAGGAAATTTGGGAATGAATGGAATGCATGGATGGACAGCTTGGGAACTAGGACTAAGCCAGCAATGCTTAGTTCGAACAGAACAAGCTTTATTAGGCCCATTTGGTGCTAGTCAACCATGACTAGTCATGCAGGAATCCCATAGAAATAGGGCAGTTTTGAGATTTCATAGGAATGGTCATATTTCTTGGGATGGGGATAATGAATTCGACTTAGATAGGTGGATGAGAGTAGATGGGTTTGTTTGAGTGAATATAGATCAGTTTGTTCATGAGACTTCTTATTTAAAGCCAAAACTTTGATGGCTTATGTATTGATTTTGTGATATACTTTTATGCTGTGACATCTTTGGATTGAGGAGTTAATTTGAAGACTTGTGTCATTATTATTTTGCTGTTCAATGCTATGGATGTGTGACTGAATTTAAGCTTCTGATATCACCTCTCAAAGTGTGCAAGGCAAGGGTGGAGGGCCCCCATTCCAAGCTAAGTACACTTCCTTGTTAACTAGTTTCATTTCCTTGTAATCTGGTTGATTGTAGCACTAGTTTTTCAAAGCTTTATTTCAGTTTTCTCTATGGTATATTCATAGTGATTGATTTCATTAGTTAATAGCTTATTCATCACTTTATTGAGTTGGAAAAACAGGTGTTCAAGTTGGGCATCCCTTCTGCTAAAGTGATGAATCAAAACTAGTTTCTCTTGTTTACATGTAAGTAGTTTTTTTCATTGAGATTTGGATATTGAGATGAATGAATTATGATGGAATATATTATGTGTCTCTTAAGTTAAGAGCTTCTTTCATTAGTAATTTATCCATCTTAAGCTTTTGGTTTCAACCTCTGATTCATTAAGTGATAATTGAGGTGAAGATGGACTTCTTGAGGTCAAGAACCCTTTCAATATTTTTCTCTTTTTAAGCTGATTGAATTAGAGTTATAGAATGTATTACTTTTAGCTTTTGAATAACTTATCTTACAAGGTTTGATTATATCTGATCTTCACATATAGTGAACTTGCCTCAAAGCATAAACAACTCGGATTGATAAGAAATAATTGTGTTAATTTAGGTCCACAAATTAGCTCAATAATAGGCTTCGACGTTATGTGGCCCTTCTGCGGACCCCTCTTCCATGTGTCGTATTGTTTTTAGTTGTCATTGTGTGCTCGAGCTCCACCCTACCACATTGTCCCGCCCTTTTCCCTCTCGATGCATTGAAACTGTTGCAGTGATTTGATCTCGGCTCACAACATAAACGTTGACCCACCATGCCACACGATCCCAAGAATAAAATATCAGGACTTTTATACCCAACATTATAAGCTACCATCGGGGAATAAACATTATCACCCAACTTTATCATCGGGTAATGTGTCCTTTCCTCGGTCACAATGTCAGACTGAGGTTAGCGTTCACTTAGCTTATTAAGTGTTTCCATGTTGCTCCTACCCACGGTTCTTGTAATCTTTTCCATGGGTCCCTCTATACCCTCCATTCCTTGGTTAAACACATATATTAAATTATAAAATATTAAAGGGGGTCCTCTACCGAGTTATGTCGAATGCTAAGAAAATGGTCCGAGTGCGCCATGCCATCTCACAAAACAAATCCTGACAGGATTTTCCCAACCTCCGTTCGAAGTCTTTAGGGTAGCAAAAATTTGGGGTCCATCTGAAAATTATACAATGCTTAGCCCTCAACAACTTGGATTCCTCCTGCTTGAGAACTTAGTCATCACACCTGACCATAGGGTTGAAAAGGGTTTAAGCCATTTCCTATATGGTACTAAGATTCCTCCCTCGTGCACACATATGAATATGTATATATAATAGTTGTGTAGCTCTTTCAGAGCTATCCTTGTTAAGCTGGTCAAGAATTGGACATGGATATTAAACCATATATATATATATATATATATATATATATATTCTATATCTTATGAGCTTATAATTTAGAATTTAAGGTTTAATAACTAAATACTTTCAATCAAGAAATCATTTAATTAACATAGTTATTGATTCAGATTGGATCTTTATATTGTTTTTCATCCTTCTTGATGCTTTCAGAGTGGATAAGTGGAGGAATCAACTCTCAGGACCATTTTTACTAGCAGGGCTTAGTTTGCAAATTGGGGTTTGAAACCTTCTAGGAGAGTTTTGAGGTATCAAATGATGTTTTTTGGGGTTAAAAATTTGGCGCTTTAGCACCACTCCTTTTTTCTATATTCTACACATAGTGATCGTTCCAACGACACAAGAATCGTGTCAATGGGAGTCTATATGCAAAATTTATGCCACTTAGAAGTTGACCTTCCTCTTTCACTGCCATAATTCTAGAGGATACCACATCAACCCCATTATTAATGGAAAATGGGCTAACCATGCGATTTTGATGAAGAATATTCTAGAAGATTCTATATTATAACTATGGTTAAGAGTTGAGGCAGCCAAACCTAACCACTATTAATCTATCAAACTATGTTATAAGTGGGCCACTAGGAGGAAAAGGTTTTCCACTATTTCGAGCCCATAGTTGAGAAAATCTAGCCGAGAGAGATAGGAGATACAATACACGGAGAGAATTTATGCGTTGTAGTAGCCCACAAGCCACATGTCATACTTCTTTGTCCTCATAGACATTTTATATTTGGATAAAGAGAGCAAAATAGTTTCACATTCTAGCTAGGTTTTTCTCCCGAAAGGGTTTTCAATGTCACATCTTGTGTCAAATGTGTGTGTGAGATTTTATTTTGTTATTCTTTATTTTCTGCATAATTTTTAATTTACATGCATGCATTATTAATAATATTCTATAGATCCATAAATCTAAAAAGAAAAAGAACTGTAATAGTGTAGGATTTTAGATTTGATATATATTTGTATCAAAACTATTGCGACAAACTATCTAGTGGAATATCCACACAAGTTTACAGATCATATTAGTATCAGAGCAAGTTTCTCTGGGCATATTGTGGATATTTGCAGGGGATCCAGATTAGCTAGGCCAAAATTTGTAAAACCATAATCAAGTCCAACAATTATGTGAATAACCCTCATGTTGTTGGAAAGGGGAGGTTTTCGCAGTTGGAAAAATAAGTCACAGATATAAATAAAATGTGAATCTCCTCATGGCAACTTTGAGCAATAATCTTATAATAGCCATAGAAGATGGGAGTTCAAATGTAGAGGGAAAATCATAAGGGGGAACAAGAAATTGGGAAGAAATGGAGAAACATCTAAAGGAAGAAGCTGAAAAACATCAACCCAATTTGAGTATTGTGAATCAATCATAGCCCCTATTTAAAATGGAATAAAACGTATATATCAAGCTATACCACAGTGAGATGGACATTCTGAAGCTAAATAATTTGTTGTAGCAACTAGAAGTGTATTTCAGCATACATCAAATTGAGGAAGAATAGAAGATTTCATCTGTGTGAATGAAATTATAGGGCCATGCCCTAACTTGGTGGGAAATTCACATAGAGACCTTAAGGTTGGGAGGAGAATATCCATTGAATAAGTTGGAGGACTTCAAAACCCTCATAAAGTCACATTTTACCCTATTTGATATGTAGAGGATTAGTTGATCCAGTGGCACTACTTCAAGAAAAAGTTAGGGAAAAATGAACAACAAGATACCACAGAGTTCAGAAAGATGACCATAATGTTGGGTATCTCCCCAAAGAACCCATATGTATTGATCAAATATTTGGGGTGTCTACACCACCATATCCGAGGGAAAGTGATGTTGTTCAAGCCAAAATCGATGGGCGAGGCTTGTGTACAAGCACAATACTTGGAGAAGTTAGGCCTAAAGAAAGTGCAATAAAAAGGATTGAAGCAAAAGGAGAAACATGACACTTCTAAGGAGTAGAAGAAGCAGAAAGGGGGAAAGATAGAAAGAAAGTAGCTAAAACACACTAGTGAAAAGGTCCCAATAACAACTGCAACATTGATGACCATATAGAGGAGAAGTGTTGGAAGTTGCATCCTGAGGTTAACTTGAAGAACAAAAGGAAAGGAAATAAGAAGAAGAATCTCATGGCCACTGATTTGAGCAACCAAGTTGAAAAAAGCTTAGATGTGGATGAGAAGATAGTCTATATGTCAGCACCGAAGGAGGGGAATCTAAGTAGCCTTCAGCAACACGAATAGAAATAAATGGTAGACTCTTTCATATAAAGAGACAGGTCAAGAATACCAAGATTGGTACATTTTTCGAATCAGGATAGCAAGTGAATCTCATTGCAGAAAAGCTAGTCAAGAAATTAGGATTGGAAGTTCATGATCATCCAAGCCCATATCCACTAGGATGGGTAAAAGGTACCAAAAAAGTGCAAAACTAGATTTTCCATCAATGTTGATTTTATTAATGAAGTAGAACTAGATGTGGTTCCCCTTAATGTATGTGGAGTCGTGTTTGGGAGTCCCTAAAAGTACATGCATGATGTAATATTGATGAAAATATCCAACTAATATCATCTCATCAAGGATGGAAAATCATACACTATCAATGTGCACAAGGGAAAGTAAAAAATATCACTGGTCAGTTTCAACCAAGACAAGAAATTGATAATCTCCAACAAGAAGTATGTTTTCCTTTTTTCAAGGGAAAATTAGTATGTAGAACATTCAATAAAAGGCAAGGAATCCTTAGAGTCATGTACTAAGAAACAAAAATGACAACTAGAAGACTTGTTACACGCATACATGGATGTGTTATGAGAGAATAAATGGTTAACACCTAAGAGGGAAGTGGAGCACGAGATTCAACTATTGTTGGAATTTCCATTGCCAAACATTGGGTTGTACAGACAGTCTGTTATAGAAGCTATTGAGGTGAACAAACAATTTCCACAACTACTAGAACAAGGTGTCATTAGATCAAGCACATCTTCATGTGGGTCACCCATCATCCTTGTGCAAAAGAAGGAAGGGACTTGGTAGACATGTATATATTATAACATGTTGAAAAAAATCACGCTCAAGAACACGTACCCCTACCCAGGATAGATGATCAGATGGATCAATTGTAGCAAGAAAAGTACTTAACCAAGTTGGGCTTAAAGTCTATATATCACCAAGTTCGAGCTAAAGAAGAAGATATGTGGAAGATCGCCTTCAAAACTAGGAAAGTTTTGTATGAGTGGTTAGTCATGTCATTTGGCCTATGCAATGTGCCATCTACATTTATGATATTAATGAATGACATATTGTGCCCTTTTATAGGTTCATTTTTTACTGTCTATTTGGATGATATACTAGTATACAATGCTACCTGGGAGGAGCACATCTCACATTTGACATAGGTGCTAGAGACATTAAAGAAGCACCAACTGCTAGAAAATCTCAAGAAGTGTGAGTTTATAGAGCAGCCTTTGGTGTATCTTGGGTATGTGATAGGTGGAGGAGAGCTGAAGATAGGTCTTGCCAAGATGGAGGCGATCATGAAATGACTGGTACCTACTAATGTTTTTGAGTTTAGGAGTTTCATTGGGGAAACATAATACATGGGGAAATTCATAGCCTCGTTTTTAGTAATAGAAACACTACTCCACTCCATAATAGCAGGTGGTAAGAGTTTCCAGTTGGGAAAGGGTTAGCAGAGGGATTTCAAGGAGCTAAAAAGGAATATTAGTCCAACACTAGTTCTGGCATTAGCAAACTTACAACAACCCTTTGAAGTGGATATAGGTATAAGTGGGTCTGGTATAGGAGTGGTCTTGATGTAGGGAGGAAGGCTTGAATGCTACCATTTTGAAGTATATCATGGGAAAATTCTTAACTACCCTACCTATGAAAAGGAGCTCTATGCCTTGGTTCAATTTATGAAGAAGTGGAAGCACTATTTGATGGGAAATGAGACAATAATCCACATAGATCACCAACCACTACAACACCTACAAGCGTGATCCAGGTGGATATTAATGGCCACCCACAAATTCCACTTGAACCCCCACCATTGCTTCTTTCTGTTTTTCAATTTCCTTAATTGTAGCACAATTTACTATTTTTAGCAGTTTTTCGGGTCCTAAACTACCGGAGCCGTTTTGAGGCCCTAAATGATGTTTCTTTTGAAATCTACCACCAATTATTTTCTCTCTAAAATCGTCTTTTCCATCGTAGTTGTCAAAGAGATCTTTCCAACAGGCTATCATGCGCATCAAATGAAGATAATATGACCAAGTCACAACCCCAGGAAGTTGGTTGTCCAACTCACCCCAATGGGGCCCATAAACTCTTGGTGTTACATCTCCTCAGGTTAGGGTTTTGGTTGTTTAGGGTTTGCTCTTATTGTTCAATAATAAGAAGGCCCTTGAGCCTCATTGTAAGGCAGTTCAGAGGCATGTAGCCACCACATCTCTTCCTAGAGATAAGCTACCATCGCCCTAGTTGGTTTATTTCCATCCCTGTTTGTAAGCATATTTCAGTATTTTACATTAATGAAATGAAGTATTATTTCTGCTGCATCTCTGTGTTTATGGTTATCTCTGTGATTTATTCCGTTCTTGTTTAAATTCGGATCAGTGGTATCGGAGCGGTCTACTTTTTTTCTCTATTTTTCTTTGCATGTCCCCAACGAGGTCGAGATATAAGGAGTTTGGGCTTGAACTGGTCGAACCTTTGCAAGACTAGCCTCACAAATCCCGATGGCCTCTCATGGTGGATGAAAAGAAAGACGAGAGGGTAGGAGATCCTATCAAAATCTTGCTCGAAGAAGCCCTCGAGTGACAAAGGAACACGATGACGGACAACTTTGCCCAGATCCTTCAGCGGCTACCTAGGGGCGATGCATCGGCTTCCAATAGCTACTCTGGAAACACCACACCATTTAAGGTACAAGTTAATTTTGAAATCCCCATATTTAAGGGTCAGATAGATGCAGATGCTGTCGATAAATGGTTAAATGTGCTAGAGGGTTATTTTCTATTCATGATTTTTCTAGTCGGGAAAAGATTATTTTCGCTCTTCTCAAAGCAGCCCCCCACGTCAAGGATTGGTGGGAAACCTTCTACGAGCAGAAGGATGAAAGTACAGGCTCACTATTTTCAACCGCACCCACTTGGAATTTATTCTGGGATGCCATCAAGGAGTAGTACTACCCTGTCGGAAGCTATGAGGATCAATACATAAAGTGGACCACCTTGCGGTAGGGAAGGGACCAAGACATGCCAGAGTTTACCAATATTTTCCATACCCTTTGCACAAAGTTGGGTATCAAGGATACGGAGTAGAATTTGGTACGCAAATACCACAACTGCCTGCACAAGTACATCCAGGAAGAAATAGAATTCTTGAACATCTCCTCGCTCGACACGATATACCGATATGCCGTCAAGGTTGAACAAAAGTTTAAACAGAAGAAGTGAGACTTTGGCTCTGCAAATCCAAAGCAAGGGAAAGGTGCCCCCAAACTTCAGAACAAAGGACAAAGCCAAGGTGAGGCAGCCCAAGACAACCTGCCAAAGCTGCAAGAAAAGAATAGCACCGCAAAGCCGAAAAAGGACACGAGAAAGTGGTGTGAGTTCCATAAGAGCTCCACTCACAACACAAGTGAGTGTCCGACCAAGCAGTCACTAGTGGCCGAGCTAAAGGTTTTAGAGTCAGATGCATGTTCCGACTCTGAGTCAGAACTCGATAAGGGAAATGACAAATGGAAGTAGATTATCGATGCGGATCCCAACGCCACCGTTGCCACCACGAAGATCTATAAGGAGGAACTTGAAGATCCAGAGGAGGAGGAGCGTCTCTTCCACTCCCAGATGTGGGTAAAGGGCTCCCATTTATAGTTCATTGTCGATAGCGAGAGCCAAAAGAAACTCATTTTGGCAGAGGTCATGAAGCGGCTGGGCTTACCGACCACAACACATCCACAACCGTACACCATTGGGTGGCTTCACCAAGGACGGGATCTTCATGTGAGCCACTAGTGTCGCCTTCCATACAACATCAAGCCCTTCACGGATGAGCTAGTGTGTGACATTTCTCCCCTTGAAGTTTGTGATGTATTATTAGGACAACCATACTTGTGGAAGTGACATGCTATGTATGAATCAAGGCCCCGTGCTGTTATTGTTACTCTGGGAAATAAGTTTTATAGGATACTAGAGGTAGCACTGCCTACCGCCATCTCTTTGGTTACTGCAAAACAATGCAGTAAGCTCATTTCCAAAACCGAGAAATTTGTTTTCCTGATGATACGCCCTCAAGGAAAGAAGAAGACGGTGGCCACGACCTCCAGACAAGGCCCCTATGCATGAAAAATAAAAATGGACAAGGTCGTGGAGGAGTACGAGGACATCTTCACCTCCCTTGCAAGGGTTCCTCTGCACTGTCAGGTCAAGCACTCAATCGATCTGACCCCAGGTGCGCCACTACCCAATGGACAAATCTATCGGCGTTCTGTTTTGGAGAACGATGAAATCAAGAGGCAGATTAAGGAATTGCTGCAAAAAGGTCACATTCGTCTGAGTTCATCACCCTGTGGGAGCCCAATCGTGTTGGTACAGAAGAAGGATGGGACTTGGAGACTCTGTATTGACTATTGGGTGCTAAACAAGATAATAGGGGGTGCATGTGGATCCAACCAAGATCCAAGTCATTCAGGATTGGCCATCTCTAACCACTCTGACAGAGCTTCGCAGCTTTCTAGGTCTTGCCAACTTCTACCGCAGGTTCGTGTTGGGGTTTTCTCATATCACTTAGCCCTTGATTCAAGTCACCGAGGGAGGAGCGAAAGAAAAATTCTTTTGGTTTCAATCTCAACAGAAGCCATTCACAGAGTTGAAATATCGCCTCTACTCGACACTAGTTCTTGCATTACCAGACTTGCAACAACCATTTGAGGTCGAGACAAATGCCTCTGACTATGCTATTGGGGCAGTCCTTACTCAACACGAGCATCCAGTGGCATACCACAATGAGACACTTTTAGACACAGTCTGGTAGTATCCCACTTATGACAAAGAGATGTATTCCATTGTGCAGGCCTGCCGACAATGGAAGCATTACATTTTGGGGAAGGAAACAGTCATCCACACAGACCATCGACCCCTGTAGTTCATACAGACCCAAGGGAAATTGCAGAATGATCACCATCAGAAGTGGTCCACATACCTACAACAGTTCCATTTGAATATCAAGTATAAGAAGGGCAACATCAATAATGTTGCAGATTGCCTTAGTCAACAACCGATTATGGCGTTAACCACCGTGCTCAACTCTTGTGGGCATGAGACTTTTGATTGGACACTTCTTTACAAAAGCGACCCAGAATTCGGACACACATATTGGACACTCTTGGAGGGTCAACATGTTCCAAATTTTCACCTCCAGGATGCCGTGTCATGCCACCTGGGTCACCTTTGTGTTCCTTCAAGCGAGCGTGCCAAGATGATTTAGGAAGCACACTACAGTCGGGCTGTTGGGCATTTCAGGGTTGAGAAAATGGTGGCAGTATTGCAAAAGTATTTCTATTGGCCGACTCTTCGATAGGATGTTGGGAAGTACATCAGATCATGCACTGCCTGCGCCATTGCCAAACTGACCATCAAGAAGCAAGGCCTCTATACCCCGCTGCCTACCCCTAGTCGACCTTGGGAATCCATCTCCATGGATTACATGTCAGGCCTTCCTTCCACGAAGCATGGAAATGACTGTGTTTTTGTGGTCATCAACAGGTTCTCGAACATGGCCATTATGGCGGCTTGCAAGAAGAATATCACAACAGAAGCCACTGCTAAACTCTTCCTTGAACGAGTGGGGGTACACTTTGGGATCCCACAGTCTATCATCTCAAATCAAGACAACAAGTTCCTCAGTACATTTTGGTCCAGTCTCTGGTCGATGCTGGACACCAAACTCACTAAGTCCACAACCTTCCATCCTCAAATTGATGGCCAGACAGAGGTTGTCAATAGGATGATCATACACATTCTGTGTATGTACAACTCAAAGCATCCATGCACATGGGACGAGAGTCTCCCCTATGTTCAACAAAGCTACAACCGGGCTCTCCATAGCTCGACTGGCCACAACCCTTTTTAGGTGGGCTTTGGACTCCAGCCACTATGTCCCATTGATGTGGCCATGCCATTTGCAGCTACTCAAACAGATTCGGCTCATGTCTAGTCCAAAAAAGATAAGGAAAACAAATTCATTGATCACATCCAACATATTCGCCAGCAGGTCCATGACATTCTAGAGAAATCAAATGCCAAGTACAAGCAGCGACATGATCAACATCGGGTGCCACACAAGTTTTAGGTGGAGGACAAAGTCTGGTTGCATTTGCAAAAGGAACGCCTTACCGGAGCCTATCGAAAACTCAGACCACTCCGATATGGTCCTTACACCATTTCCAAGGCTGTGGGAAACAATGCATTTGAGCTCACTATTCCCCCATTCCTTGGCAGCATCCAGTGTTCAATGTGGACCGCCTTCGGCCATACTTTCCACCATTACTAGACACATCCGGCATTGCAGAACAACTCACACCCATAGAGTTAAATCCAGATTGCATGGAACAAGCTGCAACTGATTGGATCATGGATACACAGATCAAGCACACTCACTAGCAGAATATCCAACTGTATCGAGTTGTCAAAGCATGCCAACTCCTTCACCAGGGCAAGTGGTTCACAAAGGACCAAGTTTAGCAGAAGTTCCCTCATCTCATGGAGGAACTCAATGCAATTGGGACCATTTCTTCCTAAGGGGAGAGGAATGATCCAGGTGGATATTGGTGGTCACCTACCAATTCCACTTGGACCCCACCATTTCTTCTTTCCATTTTTTAGTTTCCTTAATTGTAGCACATTTTACTATTTTTAGCATTTCTTTGGGTCCTAAACTTCCGGAGCTGTTTTGAGGCCCTAAATGATGTTTTTTTGGAAATATACCACTAGTGATTTTCTCTCTAAAATTGTTTTTTCGTCGTAGTCCTCGGAGAGATATTTTCAATAGGCTATCATGCGCATCAAATGGAGATAATATGACCAAGTCGTGACCCCGGGAAGTTGGTTGTCCAAGTCACCCTAACGGGGCCCATAAACTCTTGGTGTTACATCTCCTCAGGTTAGGGTTTTGGTTTTTTAGGGTTTGATATTATTGTTCAATAATAAAAAGGCCCTTGAGCCTCATTGTAAGGTATTTTAGAGGCATATAACTGCCACATCTCTTTTTATAGATAAGCTACCATCGCCCTAGTTGGTTTATTTTCATTCATGTTTGTAAGCATATTTCAGTATTTTACATTAATGAAATGAAGTATTATTTCCACTGCATCTCTATGTTTATGGTTATCTCTGTAATTTGTTGCGTTCCTTTTTAAATCCGGATCAAAGCGCAAGATAAGCTATAAAAAACCAAACATTACAAGTGGATGGGGTTTCTACAACAATTTCATTTGGTGATCAAGTACAAGAAGGGTTTCATAAAAAAAGTTGGCTAACATGCTCTCAAGGCCACCCACATCAAAGATAACAACTTTGGGGACTCTTATTCACATGGATTTATTCACCCATGATGCATACGAAGAGCCATATTCAGAGGATAAAGATTTCAAGGAGGTGTTTCAGTACTTACTGTTATATGAAATTTATACCTACGGATAAGTATATCTTCCCTAAGTGGGTAGTTACACTTAGAACAATTGAAGTAAAGATGTTTAACTTTTTCCTACAATAAATAAATAAGATAAAAGAACCTACTTGTGATCCTTCGTTTCCTTTGATCTCCTTTGATTTGCTCCCGTCGCTCCCTCTCAAACTGAATTTGCTCAATTGGTACCTACCATCATAAACAGAAGACGACAACAATTAAAGCATATGATCTATTTATTGTAAGCAAATGGAATCAAAAACATTTGAACATACATTCATCATAGACATAGACAAAAGTATTGGAAAAGGAACAAACAAATTTATTGATTGATAGAAGGAGAAGTTACACCCATTGTTGTTCAATCTTGTGTCACGCATCTAGCTTATTCCAAGCCCTCATCACACCAATAGCAACATCAATCCAACAACATAACATTACTTTTACAATGATTTCAAGTCTCTAAACCAACAATATTTCTCTATAATATCCAAGCTCTTTGGCTCTATGATGGGAGGCCAATTTATAGATGAATGCAAGTGGTTTTGTCATTCATATGGCACTGAATGGTTTTCCATACTTGGATGATTAGTTTCCATGCTCAAAGGGATGAGAGGATAGAGGATTAGATTATCCAAGGCTATCCTAAGTCGAGATCATCTTGATAGGATAGGAGCTGGGTTCCTTCTAGAAGGCTATAGGAAGGAGGAATATACTCAAGATCCAATGAACATTTCAAGGATTCTCGCCCATCGCAGGCATGAGTGGGCTTAGGTTTTCTGCAACGCAACCTTGAATGGGGCTACCTGCTTTGCAGAGCACTTACCCTTGACCAGGGGTGCACTGGTGACCCAAGGAAGCACTTTATCTAGGTTTGAAGTCAGGAAACTCTCATGGATGAAAGCACTCAATGAGGTGGCGTGTATAGGGTATGTAGCAACTGAATTAGGGTTTGATAGACCCTGTTTACATTGATCTGATCGTTGAGAGTGATGTGACCAAATAGACCTATAACAAATTCCCCCTAAAGCATGAAGTCAAAAATGATAATGTTGAGTGATATGCTTTATGATGTGATGAGGAGGATCTGAAGCAGACGGTGACCTGCATCAATTACAATACATAATATCATGATATCTTTGAATTTTTCATGAATTGCTAAGGGAAGGCATACCCATGCTCAACAGATAAAATTTTCATTACATGTACATAAATCAGATAGTAGTCTACATATATAGATCCATGATAAGATGACTATCTGTGTAAAGCCATCGTACAGATGATTTAGTACTCTCCTGAAATCACAATCCGGATGGATGAAAATCTGGAGTCCTCTATCTCATCCAATCATTTGATCATGTACGAGTCTAACCATGTGAAAATGTGATCTGAAGTCGAACATGGGAAGACACCATCTGATTACTAGCCAATGATGTAAGCTATTAAAAAACGCGAGAGAAATCACCAATAATGATAATGATTCTCAAGGTAATATAATACATTCTGCATGGTGTGAATATATGTTTTGATGTCAAAAACCATACAAAGTCTTTCGGTCAAAGGCCTGTGATGTTAACCTGTCGTCAGAAGTGAGAAACTTGCCATTGATGTATGTAAGACTCAATACATAATTTGTTATATGGAATTTATACCTACGGATAAGTATATCTTCCCTAAGTGGGTAGTTACACTTAGAACAACTGAAGTAAATATGTTTAACCTTTTCCTACAATAAAAAAATAAGATAAAAGAACCTACTTGTAATCCTTCACTTCCTTTGATCTCCTTTGAGTTGCTCTCGTCGCTCCCGCTCAAACTGAATTCGCTCAATTGGTACCTTCCAACATAAGCAGAAGACGACAAAAATAAAAGCATATGATCTATTTATTATAAACAAATAGAATCAAGAATATTTGAACATACCTTCATCATAGATTTAGTCAAAAGTATTGGAAAAGGAACAAACAACTTTATTTCAGTTGTTCTAAGTGTAACTACCCACTTAAGGAAGATATACTTATATGTAGGTATAAATTCCATATAACAAATTGGCGACTCCACTAGGGAACGACCATCATTCCTGGTAGTTATCCCTTGTCTTAGCAACACTAGTAGACTTTTCTTGAGTTCGTTTACCTATATTCAGTCATTTTGAAGCTTGTTTGGTCAAAATGTGTGCTTATTTGTGTGATGATAGTGCTCTCTAGCATCAACACACTGTTTTTCTTAACACAGTGCACGAAAAACTAGCCTTAGCCTAGAGACAGTGCTCTGTAACACATTATCTCCCACTCAGGGCTGTGCTGGTCCCTGTCAAGCCAAAAACCCATCTTTTTTCTTGATTTTTTCCAAACTGTTTCACATTTTGCTTGCTGAATGGTCAATGTTTCTCTTTCCTTGAAGTCCAAATTAGCATTTCTTTTCCATGCCCACTTTGGATTTGTTTTTTCAATGTTTGTTTATGTTTTATTTATCATTTTCAAATCAATCCCAAAGTTAGCTTACATTGATTAGTCTTTACTTTTCTGAAAAAGAATTGTCATAAGGTCTTCATTTCTTTGAAAAAGAATCTGTCGTAAAGTCTTCGTTTCTTGTGAAAAGCATTGATTGATCGTTTGTGCATTTAGTTTCTTTATGTTCATCTAAACATTAAAGGAATGAAAAGAAAAACATGCATAATGCATTTAGAAGTTTGTGTGTGCTTATAGGAATGGTATAAGGAAAGTTGCATTAGATGTGCTCTATGCTCTTTGTTTAAAGATTTTGATTGCTCTATCCCTTTTAGTTACAGTTTCCATTGTTTAAATCAAATGAAAATAATGTTTCCCATCTTAGTTGCATTCTATGAGTTTTAGAAACATCACGCGGTGAACCTGAAAGGCAAAATTTTAAACAAGATCAACTAAAATTTATCTCAATTAAGCTAATAGAGCATTGTAACTTAATGCATAACATTTAGAGGTCTAGGCTAGAGACGTATTCCGGCGTCGTTAAACATAGCAGCTGTCACTAACAGTCTGTGATACATTCCAAGTGTGATACCTCATTCCATGTACATAAGTATATCGTAGCTCGTCCACATAATGTCGGGTATATCATGAGGTGTTATACTACAAAAAGTATAAGGGAATGCTCTCACTATGTGATTTCGCATTAGATAGCGCTAACATGGATTGGGCCTCCACGTACTTTCAGGTATATTTGGGAGGAGTACATTAGGTTTCTATCCATCCATAGGTAACCGATTCAGCCGCCTTGTATACTGTGATACACTGAAAACGACATTCAGGGAGATTACCTGCACGTATGTTAAGTCCTTGGCTCCTTTGAGGTAGTATATTGTAGTTCACAGTTACTTCGTAATTCTTTTGCCTAGATTACCCTCTTTTTGTTTATTTCTTTTTATAATAAAATCAATGAAAAATCGTGGAAGAAAATCAACCTTTACCCCATCGTTTGCATAGGACAGCGAGTAAACCACCTTTACCGCTTGAAGCTACAGCTAGTCGGTGAAAGCGGTCTTGTTTAACTGAGTCCAGTACATCACAAACTTCTGGTTCTTCATCTGATTTACTAGAGTCACCTATACCGGTATGTACTATGAATCCAGTTACTCCTACTATTACTGGTTTATCTGCTACTGAAGTGGAACCTTTACAATTACCTGAGGACACTGAAAGTGAACTTAGTGAAACAGTAACTGAAGTTTTCCAACAAGAAGTTGATCCTCAACTAGAATTTGTTCAAGAAATTCTTCCTAAACACGTTGTTCTTTTACCAGAACACTTGGATTCCAAAGTTGAACAACCAGATGTTGTTCCCGTACCTTAAAACGATCGACCAGTTTACCCTCAGACATCTGCAACCGTTGAGACTTCTCCTTTACCGCAGAGTCAAACACTAGAAATTTATTACAGACCTGACGGCGAAATCCTTCTAGCCGGTTTGATTGCTATTGAAGAGGAATTTGAAGAAGAAACTTCACCTAGAACTCCAACTTTTTTTGGACCAGGGCTTTATCTTTATCCTTCTTTTCCTCGGTTAACTTATACTGCTCCTCTTGATATTTTTTACTTTCAAACTCCCATAGATTCATTAGGACATTTATTGGGTCATTTGACTATGGCTAAAACAGCATCCCATAGTGTATCATCTATTACAACTACGACATCATCTACTGTTGCTACTTTTTCGATGTTTACCATAACACCTGAGTCACATCTCTATGGTGGTCCGTCCATCCCACTGGGTTACCAATCATTATCTGGAACTCACTCCGGTGTTTCTTCTAGTCCATGATCTTCACCCATGTCATCCACGAGAATTTTACTTGGTTCTTCACTTATGGATACTGAACAATTTGATCCATCAAGTCAATATCAAGCTGGTCCATCTGGTTACCATCCAATGTATCGGCTTAACACTGGATTACCCACACCACAAACCTTCCTGCCACTACTACCCACCATCAGAGAATCCCCATACTATAACACTAAGACACTTCAAATTCTGGCTAATTGTTTGACCAATATCATTAAACAAATCTACTCTAAAACCCTCATTGAAATTTCTACAACTTCACTCAAATTTTGCAGATTCATATTACAAGTGACAGTACATTGTTCCACTAAAACCTTAAAAAACATACAATATAAACATAATAAGAAAATTTTGCAAAACCTCAATTTTTACAATTCCTGACTGATTCTTCAACCAATATCATTAAACAAATTTGATTTAAAATCCTCATTCAAATTCTGTAACTTCATTCAAATTCTACAAATTCTTATACCCACCTTAATTTTTTCAAATCCTGACTTATTGTTCAACCAATATCATTAAACAAATTTGGTTTAAAACCCTCATTAAAATTCTGTAACTTCATTCAAATCCTACAAATTCATATAACCACGGACAAGTACATTGTTCCATTGAAATCTAGAAATTAGAAATTTCATTTCATTTAATTACTAAACACGAATAAGACTACTTGCCAATGAAGCATTTCTATGAAACCATGTAAATCAAAGACTACTACTTGCCACTGAAGCATTTCTATGAAACCATGTAAATCAAACTGAAGTGGACAAAATGATAAAAATAATCCACATAAATCGTTATATTAAAATCCAAAGACATGAGAGCATTGTATCAACACACAAAAAGTTGTGTATGAGAGCATTTTTCAAACCTAGCATTCATACAAAACACCATGAAAAATCCAAAGACTTCATTCCACTGGAATGACAAAATGTCTGAACATAACAAAATTTGCCAATGGGTAAACATTTTTCTGACGTAAGATTCAGAGAAAAAGACTTAGGACCAGATCATATGACCGTGCAAAATTTTAATTTCATATGAAAAGCCATGAAAGGTGCAGAGAAGGTTATCTGATCTTGTGCTGCATAGGTTATCTGATCTTGTGCTGCATTTCCACTGGACAACCTCCAGGCTTGGCTACCTTCATCGGACGTCGTCCACTCTTTGGTATCCAAATTCAAAAATCTTATCTTCCACCCCCGAGTCTTTGGAATAACTGTGACGGTCTGTTCTCCATCGTACGCCGCTGCTACCTCCTCGTAGGGTGGCTCACATATTGAAGTAGCCAACGTCTCCGTAGTCAACAGATTCCATATCCCAGTATTGGGAGTTGCCTGCCATAACCCCAACAAAGTAGCGTAAAGCCCTGCAATATATGTATACCCGAAGATGATACCTAACAGAAACACTTGGCTCTTGTGAACCAGCAGCTTAACGGGTTGCACCTTATCCATTTCCGTGCGTAATTGCCACCGCCCCACCAGTAAATTCATTTGTTCAAGAGCGAACAGGGCGGTCTCTGTATTATAAGTAGCCAGAATAGATCGATTTACTGACACGAAGAAAATGGTGTCGCCAACTGCTGTGGAGTGGAATGGTCCCCTGAAAAATCTGAAGTTGATATCTGGGCACGACCTTACAATCCATTTGTCTGTAGATGAGCTGTAAACAAGAGCGTGCACCATAGTCGATCTCAGTTCTCCCCACACCATCACTTTAAATTGGGCGGCGTCTACAACCAGGTGGATGGACACCGACGACTGCACAACCTTACTAGGTGCGGAGTTGTTCTTGTTCTGCCCTAGTTTTTTCTTCAAACTCGATTGGAGCCCAAGGCGCGGGCTGAGCTTTGTATCCGGCAGCAGTCTGATGTGTTTCGTTAAGTGATTAATCACCATAATTTTTCCTTCGGTGCTTACGAAAAGCATAAGCCCATCGGCGGCTGCCTGGAGACGCCAACATTTAGTGCGATCTAAGTGAAAGAGAGCCGGGATGAAATACCACTTGCTAGGGTTTTTGTTGAAGAGACCAAAGTCGTAGGGATTCTTGGGATCGCTGGTGAGAGCAATCCATGACTCCCGGTTTCTTTGGTCGTACAAACATTGGAATATCTTGCAGGATGAAATGGTGTGGTGCCAAGCGCGACAAGTAGCCCGAGCTTTCAAGAGGTCGCTGATGGACATGCGAGACAGAATGTCTTGCATAATGTCTTCTGGTATACGGTCCAAAAAGCATTCCGTTGATTCGTCTTCGGGCCGCAGTTTCTTGACAGGGTTACTGATTTGCACCTCATGAGGTTGATGGGGGAGTTTTTGATCAACTGTGCGTTCGCAAATCCTAGGTCTTTTAGGGTTCCTGCGAATCGATCTGCTGCAGAATCTCCCATCACTATTAGTTCTCACATTCTTGTCTTTTTGCCCGTCATCTTGATTCTCAGTAATCCCAATGCTACTTCTCATCTTTCAGATTCAAATGGTTGCAGCCTTAACCCCTAGCGAGAGAAACAATATCATGAATCAGAAGCCAGAACTTCAAGATCAAGCGAAACCACAAATCACCACTAGGTATCGATTTACTTACACGAACATGTTTATATCAAGGCTTTGGCATAAAAAATAGGTTAGATGGGCAATAGGGTGAGTCTCCTTCCGGAATTGCCGGATGTTTTATTATGATAATATGTTTTTAAACATTATTGATTTGACTATGTCAATGGTTTTTGACGGTGTATTTATTATTTATATTGGTTTAAGGTGTGGGATTAAAGGATAATAATTTAGTTTTAGTTAAAATTATTATTATTATTTTTTAATTTGGCTTGAGAAACTGTCTATTTAATCAGTCAAAATTATCTGGGATCACACCTTGTTTGGGCCATACCACAATTAAGTTGACTAGATTTTTTATTTTTTTAGCATGTTTCCACGCTAATACTTGGGCAACAACCTTAGTGAGGTTTGATTTTGGGTAGTCTTACTAAGGAGACCTATCCTGAATTGGTTGTGCTCGTTTATTTGATAAAAACTATTGTTTAATTTAATAAAAATGACTTAGTGTATATAGACCAAACAAAGTTTTTCACTGGAATCCGGTAAAACAATTTCAAAAAAATTGTGATTTTTTGTTATTTAAAATGTTTTTTTGAATACATAAATGGATTTATCACCTTAGGAAACCACTCGGGCACTCCAAATATACAAATTAGACAACTTAAAGTAGAGTTTTTAAAAATTTCTACAGAATTTTAGTTACAATTAACAAAAAAATTTGTCATAAGTTTTTTTTGTGTATAAATTCAACTACACTACTAAAAATTTTGTCAACTATAAAAAAAAATTTTGAATTTTTATTTTTTAATATATATATAAAATTAATTAGTTAATTCTAAAATAATTTAAATTATTATATTTTTAAATATTTTAATTACAAATAAAAAAAATTGAATTTTTATTTTTTAATATAAAATAATTTAAATTATTATATTTTTAGATATTTTAATTACAAATAAAACCATTTAAATAACGTAGGGATAATATATTTTTTAAACTCTCTTTTCTATATAAATAATCATAATTTTACATATTACTATTTCTTTAATGAAGAGATGAAATAGTCTCTAAATTTCCCTCCAAATTTATTAATTGATAACAATTTATATATTTTATGATATTATTGTGCAAATTTTAAATTTCAAATGAAAAATGCTGAGAAGGTTATCTGATATTGGGGTGCACTTCCATAGGACAACCTTCAGGGTTGGGTGTTTTCATCATTAAATATCCACATTCAGAAATGTCACCTTCGAGCCTGCTTTTTTGTTGTTGGAATAATTGTCACGTTGTTCTCTCAGACTCCATTGTTATACCTCATATGATGAAAACTGTAAACTGTGTGTAGTCAAAATCTTCTGTTACTCCAGAGGAGTGCACTCCAGTAAAATTATGACGAGGAATGAGATGTAACAGAAATACTTGGCTCTTGTAAATCATCAACTTAATGTTCTGCACCCCTTCCAATATCAATCGCAAAATTCTTTCTTCAACAACGAACATGCCGGTTTTTATGCCGGTTTTTATGTGATAACTCACCAACATAGACCAATTTAATTATTAAAAAAAATTAAAAAAAAATACTCTAGAAGGCTAACCATTTGGTAAAGAAAAAATGGTTTTCCCTATATAATTTTGACAAACCTTTCGAGGAATTCTTTGGAAATTTAACTTACAGCTGTCATGTTTTAAAATTTTTGGTGTTCTAGATATTTTTGAAAGTCTTCAATTTATTTCCATTATTAATATTTTTTTTTATAATATCAAATTAAAAATATAAAAAAAAATAGGTACTACCAAGGTTCTTGGGTATGGTGAATCCATTTTTACCATTACAAAAATTTAAATATTCCAAATATCCAATTTAAAACACCTCCGTTTTCAACTAGAAAATGATAGTAATGCCTAAATTGCTGTACAATTAAAACAAATAAAAAGCTGATTTATTTATGAATATTCATTTTTTTTCTTCTTTTCGTATAAATAAATGAGAAAAGAAATAATATTTTAATTACATACAAGCTTTAGTCCCCGTTCACCCGGTAAGTCGCCGTTAATTGTAGAGGAGATTTGAAAATCGATCGGAACATAGCAATACTGAAATCCCACTCCAAGAACTAGCTAAAGTAGGGCGAAATTGAAAAATGACTCTAAGTATTACGGTTTCTTAGTATGATTACATGTTTCAAATAAGTTTTTAACTACTCAAAATACAAAATTAGGATTTGGAACATAATGACTATTTACATGAATGTGTACATTCAAAGAATTTACTTTTAACTAAAACCAAAAGAGTGACTATAAAATAAGTGTGATTATCCACTTATCCCATGCCCTCATGACCCTTATTCATCAAATAATCTGAACAAGATTGAAGATTTTCCAAGAAGAACAAGGGAGCCACTGCCGTGGCGGTAGTCCCTGCCGGGGTCTGCCATAACAACAGAATACAAAGGCTATGTGCAACATGTCTATACACTCTATATAATTATCATATGTCCAATTATTAACGTTATTCATCAAAATTAGATTACCAACAATATTTCCTATGTAGAAATTCTAGTAATTCATGCTCATAAGTTCACTCTATTACTAAGCATATTAAGAGATTCAGAATTTTGACAATCTCTCCTAAAAAATGTGAGCTGTAACTCAAATATACTCCATAATCATTGTGCAATACCCATCCAGTTACTGAGCCTTATTGATTTTTATACAATAATGAACTGACAAGGAGGGACGTTGGTGCTGGAACCGAGAAAGAAAGAAATGGCAGGGCAGGGGACTTTTATTGCTAATATTAATGGCGTGCATCGCTGGCTTGCATTACTCACTTGGGATTGCTTGCTGGTGCGAATCTATTGCTAGCTAGTAGGCTGGCTGCTTGAGTTTCTATTCCATATCTAGTTGAGCCAGCATCTTGCGCAGTAGTATCCCTTCCATTTGGTAACCTTTTCAAATGAGCTGCATAGGAAGATTTATATTCTGCGTTGCATTCCTTCTATTTCGAGCATTTACTGCCGGGGTCTGCCATAACACAGAATACAAAGGCTCTGTGCAACATGTTTATACACCCAATATAATTATCATACGTCCAATTATTAACGTTATTCATCAAAATTAGATTACCAACAAGATTTCCTATGTAGAAATTCTAGTAATTCATGCTCATAAGTTCACTCTATTACTAAGCATATTAAGAGATTCAGAATTTTGACAATCTCTCATAAAAAATGTGAGTTGTAACTCAAATATACTCCATAATCACTGTGCAATACCCATCCATTACTGAGACTTATTGATTTTTATACAATAATGAACTGACAAGGAGGGACGTTGGCGTTGGAACCGAGAAAGAAAGAAATGGCAGGGCAGGGGACTTTTATTCCTAAGATTAATGGCGTGCATCGCTGGCTTGCATTACTCACTTGGGATTGCTCGCTGGTGCGCATCTATTGCTAGCTGGTAGGCTGGTTGCTTGAGTTTCTATTCCATATCTAGTTGAGCCAGCATCTTGTGCAGTAGTATCCCTTCCATTTGGTAACCTTTTCAAATGAGTTGCATAGGAAGATTTATATTCCGCGTTGCATTCCTTCTATTTCGAGCATTTACCCGTAAGGAACCAAATTACCTACAATGGCAGCTCCCTTCAAATTAAAGAAGCATAACCTCGTATTAAATCTAAATTAAGTCATTATTTTTAAATATATGAAATCAAAAAATAAAACAAAATTCCTTAAAGTTTTGTAATCCAAGCAAGTAAATACGAACAAATGTGAAGATGATAATATCACATTTCTTATATCTGTCAAAAGGACTCTGCCACATGTCATATATTTTTCATGCAGTTCGACGTAAAAGAGCATGTTGTTCACTTTTATTCGAGTTTGGTTCATAAATATCTCTGCTTATGCGTAAGCGCTGTCGTTTGCTGCACTTCGTCCCTGCTTTATTATTATCTGTCTGTAAATGGACTCCATCAACGCCCCTCACCTTCTCGAGGTCGGCTTATGGTGGCTATAGAGGCCGAAGTTAGAGAGGTTGCATATCTAGTTTACCGAGTGAAAGAAGAAGGCATAAGGAGGGGCGTGACAATTAACCCACCACCGCAAAGAATTTCTTAAACCTGGTAAACGATGAATTCTTGGTCTATCCTATACCTATAGTGTGTGGTCTGGTTGATGCCAGTAAAATGATAATTCCCATCCCATATTTTTAAAAAACTTGTTGTCACAACAGGTTTCTGCGTCATCGAGTGCAGGGAATTTTTCCTTGTGATAAACTCGAGCTATCCATGAATTCTCGTTTGTGAGAGCCGTGTTATTAAATTGACCCTGTTCCGTATCATGCAGAAAATTGCACCTCTCTCTGTAAGGACAATTCCCCCCCCAAAAAGAACTTACATGGCCTGGTCTTGTGAAATCTCTGCAAATTCACCAATCCGGCAATGTTTGACCCCCAACCCCCTAACGCAGTCCGCTATGTTGCCAGGAAACGTGGGTGCGGGGACGGGGACGAGAACGGGGACGAGGACGGGGACGACATTTTTGGAAACAGGGTGCGTGGGTTCGTCGGGTAATATAATAATATTAAATTTTAATAATTAAATTTTATAAATTATAAATTTATAATTAATAACATATATGAAATTTGAATTTGTATATTTTTTCAACTTTAAACAAGAAAACTTTAATGATAATCATTTAAACATGCACATCATTGAACATTCAACATTGACATTGAAATTTCAAAATTTATCACCAAAAAACTGTTCTTTTGAATCTTTTCTGTGTAACCATGACACTGTGACAGCTATGTGAGAGATCTCAAGGCTACTACTAACACTGAAAATTCAAAATACATACTAGGATAAATGCTAGACTCGGCGATTTTGGTGAAACTTGGGACAGATTTTGTCACACAGAGGCTTTAAAATAACTATGTAGCTTAGGTTCATTTGCAAGGATGCCTATCAATGAATCAGGCTGTGGTCGTAGAGTCCCTTCCTCCTACACAACCAAGGAGTGTTAACATTTCTGCCTCCTGCTCTAATTTCAAGACAACTTCTCTCCTTATTGAAATTGCTCATTCTGGCTGGAGCTTGAGCTTGTAACTTTGCTTTGAATGTTTAGTCTCCCCCATATAAAAACACAATTTTTTCATAGGAGATTCTTTTCAACCTGATAGTGGTCTAGAATTTTCTTGATGTCTAATCATCCACCTGCCCCATGTATGGTGTGCTTTGTGGTAAAGCAATCCCAAAAACAGTAGCAGCCTTACACTTCCACAAAAAACGCTTATCAATGTTTGTTTCCCAATAAAATGCACAACAGCCATCTGATGGCTTGAGGGATAGTTTGTCTTTGAGTGCGAAGCTCTGCCTGAATATTAATTATCTAAACATAAAACATCTTCGTAGTTTTTAGAGATTACTTGGTGTACAAGTCTGTAGAGACCATATATGATTTAGGCATATTTTCCTAGTTTTAATCTTAACATGATGTTATCAGAATGCTGTGAGAAATTGGTAGATTTTGATACTTAATTTAGCCATTGTCCAAAATGGCCCTTCGCCATTTAACAACATCAGCTGATTACAGCTTATGGCTGGTCTCAATCCTACTTTCTATTTGACCAAAAATGTCTGAACCTGTATGTGTGCATTTACAGTTTATAATTTGATGGTTATTTGGCTCGAGAATGAATGTTTCATTCCAAATTGATTTACAAGAATTCTTAAAAAACAAGACTTGTAAAAAACTTAAAAAACCAGGTGTGGGTACCCGTGCAACACAGGTTTTGATGGTAAGGACCGTGGAACAATGTTTCATTCCAAATTGATTTACAAGAATTGATTTAGGGTTTTTTAGGTTTTGTTATAAGTTTTACCTTTGTTATAAGTTATTTTTTAAATTTCAATAAAAAAAAATTATTTGAAAATTAAATTTTTAATATAGTTTTTTTTATGAATAACCCAAAGAACACGAAGAACCCGAAGAACCTGAAGAACCCAAGAACCCAAGCACCCGAAGAACCCAAGAACCCAAGAACCCGTTAGAGGAAAAGAACCCAATTTTTTTTTGAAGAACCCAGTTCTTTTGGGTTCGTTTGGGAAGAACCCATACCTGAATCCGGTACTTGGGTGCGGGAACCCGGGACGGGTTCGAGAACCCCACCCCCGGGTGCGGTTACCCGTGCAACACAGGCAGTCGGTCTTCGGAGCTCCTCCGCACCATGTGCAAAGCTACAATTGTCGTTGAAGGTGCACGTCCCGACCTCGAACGTCGCGCAGAGCTTGGTCTTCTGTAGGGAACTCGTGGCAGAGGGGCGGGGCTTGGGAATAAATCCCGCCTGCAGATTCAGAGAGCCGAATGGGAAAGCAGGTTGGAGAGGCGGGGCTTCGAAGGTTTTCACTCTTTTTTGCGGCGGTTCTGAGGGTAAATTGAGCTGGTGAGCTCTGGGCTTGGCGGAATTGTTGACATTGTCCCACACATGGTCAGGGGTGGGATTAGACCCCTGCGCCAACGGAGAAATGGGCTCGTACTCTGGCTCTTCCAATGGTCACCCATCAAGGTTCATTTCTGCGAGAGACACAACTTTTAAAAAGAGTGGTTATTGCGAGAGCTTTGTGGCAGATTACGATGGAAACACTGATGATATTTTGATGTGGAGAAGCTCATTCGACCAGATTGCCCCTCATATACGACGACGAAAAGTATAATGAGAATAAGAAAGAAGTGTGTGCAGCATGGCAGTATCGGCTTCTTCGATTTTCAAGGGCCATTTGCGCGCAGGTGTGTACTACTTCCCTGGTTTTAATGGTAGCCCATCACTACATATTGTTTACCCTGCCTTTCGTTTCTGCATAGAATACAATTCATTTCATTAACAATAAGATTGTAGATTAACGAATATAAAGCTGCTACACTCTGCATCCCAAAATGTTGTTTCATGCATTCTTTTCTTTAGCATTTGAAATTACAAATATATCTTAGCCGACAAAAAACTGATATGATATGACTTTTTAGGAGAACGAGAGCTTACGAAGATGGAAAGAGCAACTCCTGGGCAGGTCAGTCTGAAAGTCTGGTATAAGACTCTTGTCCAAATTATGTATATTGATAAAGATTCTAGCTTATTCACTGAAACAAGAAATGTTGTATCAAATAATTTTCATATTTGTACTGGTTCTCATGTTGCTTACCTTGTTTGCCTTGTCTTCTATGGTGCAGTGCTTGCCTTGTCTTCTGTTGTGTAGGCGCAGATGAAAGGAGTCTCCATTTCTGCCACTCCTCCATTGCTTCCACTCCTGCCATTGCAGACTTCAACTGACAATGAAAACATTTACTGGCTCTGAAGCCTATCCAACAACAGTCTCACCGGAAACCTTCCTCCACAGATGGTAAAGACTAATTTCATATTGTGTTTGGTGGCAAGAAGTTGAGAGGCGGTGGTAGCCAACTACTTGAGACGTGGCAGATGGTGGTAGCTAGCTGCCTGAGAGGTGAGAGGTGGCAGCTATATAATAAACTTTGCATAAAGCGCCAACAGAGATGTTCCCAGCGCCTAAGTTTCATGTTTGTCACCATAATTTTCCAGATTTTTCATAAAATATAACTTGTCACCACATATTTACATTGGTATAAGCAAAGCCTGCAATAAGAGGTCCTTTCTTGCCCAGCCAAAAACCTTCGTTAAAATTTTGATAGACGAAAATTGTCATTCTAAAACATTGGTTAAACGATGATAACGCAAAAAAAAAACATGGTCAACGAATGAATTAATGCGGGGTCAAGGATCTATCGATCGCTATAGTCCCTACTCTATCGTAGGCAAAGACTAATAAAGAGTTATAAGTTTGTAAGATTTTTGGTTCAATTCCTTAAAAATGTGAATACATTCACTCAAAGATTTCAATAGTCATTAATTTGGTTCAACATGGAGTGAAGATGCAATATCTAGAAAAGTATCTTCAATAGCCACTAATTTGGTTCAACCTGGAGTGAAGATACAATATCTACATCTTACTTTTCTAGTTGGCAGGATATTTATTATTCTTGAGACTCCCGTAGCCATAACGTTGTGACTTTTTGAAATATCTACCATAGAGAAAATGAGAAATATTTAAGTAAACAACTACAACTAAAATGCCTTTAGCTTGCTCCATCAAAAAAATCCCAGAGTATATAGAAATTCAAAGGGGACATAATCAAGTAACTAACAAACTTTTATATATATATATAATTTCAAGTATTAATAATAATAGTAATCAAAGAAGCCTTATAGAAATATAAAGTGGACATAGCAATTTGACTAAACCTAATAATATTATAAAATATACTAGCATAATCATGTAAATTAATTTTTTATTTAATATTGGTAAGCATCAATCTATTATAAGAATCAAAACACTTATTTCATGGTACATTTCACATTACTATGATTAAAAAAAATCATTAAAATGGATATTGCTACAATACCATGGGCCAATACCATGGTTTATCAATATTACATTCCCAAAAAAACACAAGTCATTTCATATGACATTTCAATATAATTAAAAGGGTAAAAAGTGCATAACTACTTTGGAGATAAATGTGAATCTTCAATTTGTGGCTATTGATAATAATATTTTAGAATGTTATGGAAATTAAATCACTACCATCAACCTAATAATTATTGATAATTGTCGAAGGCTTCTTATTTCAACTTAAAGTATTTTTATTTTTTTAATTGAGGGCCTAGATTGATTCTCAAGGGAATATGATTACATATGCTTAGTCTTAATGTTTATCAACCACTGTAGTGTATTAAAGAGTTTGTTAGGTTGCATTGGCTTTTAATACATTTAAAAAATTAGGTTCATGCCATGTGGCTACTGCCCACCAATTTCCTAGGGATTTGAGATTATTCTAATTCTAATAATTCTTCCATGATAAGTTCCTTATTATTATTTATAACATTCATTTATATATAAGCAAATTTCATTTAGTAAAATGGTTCATTACTTGTAATGTGCCACGTGACTCCCCACCCACCAATTTCCTAGGTATTTGAGATTATTCCAATTTTAATAAGCTCCTCATTATTATTTATAACATTCATTTATAATTCCTTTTTTTTTCTTAAGTTAAAGTTGACCCATAACCTTTTTATACATGGTTAATTAGGTAAATATGTGCATTAGTAAGACATTCTTCATGTGGCAATAATTTTTTTTGGTTATATTTATGAATCCTTTAGCTATATCAACCACATTAATATTTTTAATATGGTTGTACTAGTTAAATTAAAACGATATAATTATAAGGTTTAATTTACTATACATATTCTAAACCCTATGTATTTGAACCTATGAACTCTTAAAATGAAACACAATTTATTTATATATAAGCAAATTCCATTTAGCAAAATGGTCATTACTTTTAATAAATTAAAAAAAAAAATTTGTGCCACGTGACTCCCCACCCACCAATTTCCTAGGTATTTGAGATTATTCCAATTTTAATAAGCTCCTCATTATTATTTATAACATTCATTTATAATTTCGTTTTTTTTTCTTAAGTTAAAGTTGACTCATAACCTTTTTATACATGGTTAATCAGGTAAATGTGTGGATTAGTAAGGCATTCTTCGTGTTGCAATAGTTTTCTTTTGTTATATTTATGAATCCTTCACTATATCAACCACATTAATATTTTTAACGTGGTTGTACTAGTTAAATTAAAACGATGATATAATTTTAAGGTTTAATTTACTATACATATTCTAAACCCTATGTATTTGAACCTATGAACTCTTAAAATGAAACACATTCGTTTAATCTCTACAAAAGCACACATACTCTACTTGTCACTCAAGTTGTAGTTAATGATTAAATATATTAGTGTAACTTAAATATAAGATGCTTGATGATTAAGAGCATGCATTTCCTTGTAATAGATTACAAGTTCAAAACCAAAGTATGTATGCCTTCATTGTGCATATGTAGGACTCTTGCCTCATAAACAAGGGGGTCTCATTCACCAATTTGGTGTATGACTTGGTTGTGGCTTTAAAATTCAATTGTAACACACCCCTTACTATTCCTAGCTTGTACTAAGGGTATAAGAAGGAGGCAGTTACTTTGATGACCCAACCTATAATGTCTAGTTATGGAAATGGGACCTAATTTTTTTGATCTTTTTCAACATCCTCATAAATTAAAACAAATGATATTGTCGCATTAGTCTCATTGAGAACTTTCCAACAATACAAAATTTTCCTAAATCAACTCCCGGATCAAAAAGTATGACCAATTAAAAACTAACCTATTAGATAATGCCCCATCACTCTAGACTGCCACATGCAACTTACGTGATCTCCATGTGCGCATCCCTTCCCTAATCCACCCCACAACTACTAACATGTTCATGCTTGGTTCCACATCATCCCCTTTCCATGGTTCGTAAAGCTCGATCAAAAAGTATGACCAATTAAAAACTAGCCTATTAGATAATGCCCCATCACTCTACACTGCCACATGCAACTTAAGTGATCTCCATGTGCGCATCCCTTCCCTAATCCACCCCACAACTACTAACATGTTCATGCTTGGTTCCACATCATCCCCTTTCCATGGTTCGTAAAGCTCTCTCTCTCCCTATATATAGTACGCGACGTGGACCCCTCTACAGCCACATCACCCCAACAATAAAATTGCAACAGGATTGCACCTAGCCCTAATAGAAAATGCTAGGGTATAGGCTTCGACGTTATGTGGCCCTTCTGTGGACCCCTCTTCCATGTGTCGTATCGTTTTTAGTTGTCATTGTGTGCTCGAGCTCCACCCTACCACATTGTCCCGCCCTTTTCCCTCTCGATGCATTGAAATCGTTGTAGTGATTTGATCTCGGCTCACAACATAAACGTTGACCCACCATGCCACACGATCCCAAGAATAAAATATCAGGACTTTTATACCCAACATTATAAGCTACCATCGGGGAATAAACATTATCACCCAACTTTATCATCGGGTAATGTGTCCTTTCCTCGGTCACAATGTCAGACTGATGTTAGCGTTCACTTAGCTTATTAAGTGTTTCCATGTTGCTCCTACCCACGGTTCTTGTAAGCTTTTCCGTGGGTCCCTCTATACCCTCCATTCCTTGGTTAAACACATATATTACATTATAAAATATTTAAGGGGGTCCCTACCGATTTATGTCGAATGCTAAGAAAATGGTCCGAGTGCGCCATGCCATCTCACAAAACAAATCCTGACAGGATTTTCCCAGCCTCCGTTCGAAGTCTTTAGGGTAGCAAAAATTTGGGGTCCATCTGAAAATTATACATTGCTTAGCCCTAAACAACTTGGATTCCTCCTGCTTGAGAACTTAGTCATCACACCTGACCATAGGGTTGAAAAGGGTTTAAGCCATTTCCTATATGGTACTAAGATTCCTCCCTCGTGCGCACATATGAATATGTATATATAATAGTTGTGTAGCTCTTTCAGAGCTATCCTTGTTAAGCTGGTCAAGAATTAATAGTTGTGTAGCTCTTTCAGAGCTATCCTTGTTAAGCTGGTCAAGAATTGGACATGGACATTAAACCATATATATATATATATATATATATATATACATAATATTCTATCTCTTATGAGTTTATAATTTAGAATTTAAGGTTTAATAACTAAATACTTTCAATCAAGAAATCATTTAATTAACATAGTTATTGATTCAGATTGGATCTTTATATTGTTTTTCATCCTTCTTGATGCTTTCAGAGTGGATATGTGGAGGAATCAACTCTCAGGACCATTTTTACTAGTAGGGCTTAGTTTGCAAATTGGGGTTTGAAACCTTCTAGGAGAGTTTTGAGGTATCAAATGATGTTTTTTGGGGTTAAAAATTTGGCGCTTTAGCACCACTCCTTTTTTCTATATTCTACACATAGTGATCGTTCCAACGACACAAGAATCGTGTCAATGGGAGTCTATATGCAAAATTTATGCCACTTAGAAGTTGACCTTCCTCTTTCACCACCATAATTCTAGAGGATACCACATCAACCCCATTATTAATGGAAAATGGGCTAACCATGCGATTTTGATGAAGAATATTCTAGAAGATTCTATATTATAACTATGGTTAAGAGTTGAGGCAGCCAAACCTAATCACTATTAATCTATCAAACTATGTTATAAGTGGTCCACTAGGAGGAAAATGTTTTCCACTATTTCGAGCCCATATTTGAGAAAATCTAGCCGAGAGAGATAGGAGATACAATACACGGAGAGAATTTATGCGTTGTAGTAGCCCACAAGCCACATGTCATACTTCTTTGTCCTCATAGACATTTTATATTTGGATAAAGAGAGCAAAATAGTCTCACATTCTAGCTAGGTTTTTCTCCCGAAAGGGTTTTCAATGTCACATCTTGTGTCAAATGTGTGTATGAGATTTTATTTTGTTATTCTCTATTTTCTGCATAATTTTTAATTCACATGCATGCATTATTAATAATATTCTATAGATCCATAAATCTAAAAAGAAAAAGAACTGTAATAGTGTAGGATTTTAGATTTGATATATATTTGTATCAGAACTATTGTGACAAACTATCTAGTGGAATATCCACGAAAGTTTACAGATCATATTAGTATCAGAGCAAGTTTCTCTGGGCATATTGTGGATATTTGCAGGGGATCCAGATTAGCTAGGCCAAAATTTGTAAAACCATAATCATGTCCAACAAATATGTGAATAACCCTCATGTTGTTGGAAAGGGGAGGTTTTCGCAGTTGGAAAAATAAGTCACAGATATAAATAAAATGTGAATCTCCTCATGGCAACTTTGAGCAATAATCTTATAATAGCCATAGAAGATGGGAGTTCAAATGTAGAGGGAAAATCATAAGGGGGAACAAGAAATTGGGAAGAAATGGAGAAACATCTAAAGGAAGAAGCTGAAAAACATCAACCCAATTTGAGTATTGTGAATCAATCATAGCCCCTGTTTAAAATGGAATCAAACGTATATATCAAGCTATACCACAATGAGATGGACACTCTGAAGCTAAATAATTTGTTGTAGCAACTAGAAGTGTTTTTCAGCATACATCAAATTGAGGAAGAATAGAAGATTTCATCTGTGTGAATGAAATTATAGCGCCATGCCCTAACTTGGTGGGAAATTCACATAGAGACCTTAAGGTTGGGAGGAGAATATCCATTGAATAAGTTGGAGGACTTCAAAACCCTCATAAAGTCACATTTTACCCGATTGGATATGTAGAGGATTAGTTGATCCAGTGGCACTACTTAAGGAAAAAGTTAGGGAACAATGAACAACAAGATACCACAGAGTTCAGAAAGATGACCATAATGTTGGGTATCTCCCCAAAGAACCCATATGTATTGATCAAATATTTGGGGGGTCTACACCACCATATCCGAGGGAAAGTGATGTTCTTCAAGCCAAAATCGATGGGCGAGGCTTGTGTACAAGCACAATACTTGGAGAAGATAGGCCTAAAGAAAGTGCAATAAAAAGGATTGAAGCAAAAGGAGAAACATGACACTTCTAAGGAGTAGAAGAAGCAGAAAGGGGGAAAGATAGAAAGAAAGTAGCTAAAACACACTAGTGAAAAGGTCCCAATAACAACTGCAACATTGATTACCATATAGAGGAGAAGTGTTGGAAGTTGCATCCTGAGGTTAACTTGAAGAACAAAAGGAAAGGCAATAAGAAGAAGAATCTCATGGCCACTGATTTGAGCAACCAAGTTGAAAAAAGCTTAGTTGTGGATGAGAAGATTGTCTATATGTCAGCACCGAAGGAGGGGAGTCTAAGTAGCCTTCAGCAACACGAATAGAAATAAATGGTAGACTCTTTCATATAAAGAGACAGGTCAGGAATACCAAGATTGGTACATTTTTCAAATCAGGATAGTAAGTGAATCTCATTTCAGAAAAGATAGTCAAGAAATTAGGATTGGAAGTTCATGATCATCCAAGCCCATATCCACTAGGATGGGTAAAAGGTACCAAAATAGTGCAAAACTAGATTTTCCATCAATGTTGATTTTATTAATGAAGTAGAACTAGATGTGGTTCCCCTTGATGTATGTGGAGTCGTGTTTGGGAGTCCCTAAAAGTACATGCATGATGTAATATTGATGAAAATATCCAACTAATATCATCTCATCAAGGATGGAAAATCATACACTATCAATGTGCACAAGGGAAAGTAAAAAATATCACTGGTCAGTTTCAACCAAGACAAGAAATTGATAATTTCCAACAAGAAGTATGTTTTCCTTTTTTCAAGGGAAAATTAGTATGTAGAAAATTCAATAAAAGGCAAGGAATCGTTAGAGTCATGTACTAAGAAACAAAAATGACAACTGGAAGACTTGTTACATGCATACATGGATGTGTTATGAGAGACTAAATGGTTAACACCTAAGAGGGAAGTGGAGCACGAGATTTAACTATTGTTGGAATTTCCATTGCCAAACATTGGGTTGTACAGACAGTCTGTTATAGAAGCTATTGAGGTGAACAAACAATTTCCACAACTACTAGAACAAGGTGTCATTAGATCAAGCACATCTTCATGTGGGTCACCCATCATCCTTGTGCAAAAGAAGGAAGGGACTTGGCAGACATGTATATATTATAACATGTTGAAAAAAATCACGCTCAAGAACACGTACCCCTACCCAGGATAGATGATCAGATGGATCAATTGTAGCAAGAAAAGTACTTAACCAAGTTGGGCTTAAAGTCTATATATCACCAAGTTCGAGCTAAAGAAGAAGATATGTGGAAGATCGCCTTCAAAACTAGGAAAGTTTTGTATGAGTGGTTAGTCATGTCATTTGGCCTATGCAATGTGCCATCTACATTTATGATATTAATGAATGACATATTGTGCCCTTTTATAGGTTCATTTTTTACTGTCTATTTGGATGATATACTAGTATACAATGCTACCTGGGAGGAGCACATCACATTTGACGTAGGTGCTAGAGACATTAAAGAAGCACCAACTGCTAGAAAATCTCAAGAAGTGTGAGTTTATAGAGCAACCTTTGGTGTATCTTGGGTATGTGATAGGTGGAGGAGTGCTGAAGATAGGTCTTGCCAAGATGGAGGCCATCATGAAATGACTGGTGCCTACTAATGTTTTTGAGTTTAGGAGTTTCATTGGGGAAACATAATACATGGGGAAATTCATAGCCTCGTTTTTAGTAATAGAAACACTACTCCACTCCATAATAGCAGGTGGTAAGAGTTTCCAGTTGGGAAAGGGTTAGCAGAGGGATTTCGAGGAGCTAAAAAGGAATATTAGTCCAACACTAGTTCTGGCATTAGCAAACTTACAACAACCCTTTGAAGTGGATATAGGTATAAGTGGGTCTGGTATAGGAGTGGTCTTGATGTAGGGAGGAAGGCTTGAATGCTACCATTTTGAAGTATATCATGGGAAAATTCTTAACTACCCTACCTATGAAAAGGAGCTCTATGCCTTGGTTCAATCTATGAAGAAGTGGAAGCACTATCTGATGGGAAATGAGACAATAATCCACATAGATCACCAACCACTACAACACCTACAAGCATGATCCAGGTGGATATTAGTGGCCACCCACAAATTCCACTTGAACCCCCACCATTGCTTCTTTCTGTTTTTCAATTTCCTTAATTGTAGCACAATTTACTATTTTTAGCAGCTTTTCGGGTCCTAAACTTCTGGAGTCGTTTTGAGGCCGTAAATGATGTTTCTTTTGAAATCTACCACCAATGATTTTCTCTCTAAAATCGTCTTTTCCGTCGTAGTTGTCGAAGAGATCTTTCCAACAGGCTATCATGCGCATCAAATGAAGATAATATGACCAAGTCACAACCCCAGGAAGTTGGTTGTCCAACTCACCCCAATGGGGCCCATAAACTCTTGGTGTTACATCTCCTCAGGTTAGGGTTTTGGTTGTTTAGGGTTTGCTCTTATTGTTCAATAATAAGAAGGCCCTTGAGACTCATTGTAAGGCAGTTCAGAGGCATGTAGCCACCACATCTCTTCCTAGAGATAAGCTACCATCGCCCTAGTTGGTTTATTTCCATCCCTGTTTGTAAGCATATTTCAGTATTTTACATTAATGAAATGAAGTATTATTTCTGCTGCATCTCTGTGTTTATGGTTATCTCTGTGATTTGTTCCGTTCCTATTTAAATTTGGATCAGTGGTATCGGAGCGGTCTGCTTTTTTTCTCTGTTTTTCTTTGCATGTCCCAACAAGGTCGGGATATAAGGAGTTTGGGCTTGAACTGGTCGAACCTTAGCAAGACCAACCTCACAAATCCCGATGGCCTCTCATGGCGGATGAAAAGAAAGACGAGAGGGTAGGAGATCCTATCAAAATCTTGCTCGAAGAAGCCCTCGAGTGACAAAGGAACACGATGACAGACAACTTTGCCCAGATCCTTCAGCAGCTACCTAGGGGCGATGCATCGGCTTCCAATAGCTACTCTGGAAACACCACACCATTTAAGGTACAAGTTAATTTTGAAATCCCCATATTTAAGGGTCAGATAGACGCAGATGCTGTCGATAAATGGTTAAATGTGCTAGAGGGTTATTTTCTATTCATGATTTTTCTAGTCGGGAAAAGATTATTTTCGCTCTTCTCAAAGCAGCCCCCCACGTCAAGGATTGGTGGGAAACCTACTACGAGCAGAAGGATGAAAGTATAGGCTCACTATTTTCAAGCGCACCCACTTGGAATTTATTTTGGGATGCCATCAAGGAGTAGTACTACCCTGTCGAAAGCTAGGAGGATCAATACATAAAGTGGACCACGTTGCGGTAGGGAAGGGACCAAGACATGCCAGAGTTTACCAATATTTTCCATACCTTTTGCACAAAGTTGGGTATCAAGGATATGGAGTAGAATTTGGTACTCAAATACCGCAACTGCCTGCACAAGTACATCCAGGAAGAAATAGAATTCTTGAACATCTCCTCGCTCGGTATGACATACCGATATGCCATCAAGGTTGAGCAAAAGTTTAAACAGAAGAAGTGAGACTTTGGCTCTGCAAATCCAAAGCAAGGGAAAGGTGCCCCCAAACTTCAGAAAAAAGGACAAAGCCAAGGTGAGGCAGCCCAAGACAACCTGCCAAAGCTGCAAGAAAAGAATAGCACCGCAAAGCCAAAAAAGGACACGATAAATTGGTGTGAGTTCCATAAGAGCTCCACTCACAACACAAGTGAGTGTCCGGCCAAGCAGTCACTAGTGGCCGAGCTAAAGGTTTTAGAGTCATGCATGTTCCGACTCTGAGTTAGAACCCGATAAGGGGAATGACAAAGGGAAGTAGATTATCGATGCGGAGCCCAACGCCACCGTTGCCACCACGAAGATCTATAAGGAGGAACTTGAAGATCCAGAGGAGGAGGAGCATCTCTTCCACTCCCAGATGTGGGTAAAGGGCTCCCATTTATAGTTCATTGTCGATAGCGAGAGCCACAAGAAACTCATTTTGGCAGAGGTCATGAAGCGGCTGGGCTTACCGACCACAACACATCCACAACCATACACCATCGGGTGGCTTCACCAAGGACGGGATCTTCATGTGAGCCAGTAGTGTCGCCTTCCATACAACATCAAGCCCTTCACGGATGAGCTAGTGTGTGACATTTCTCCCCTTGAAGTTTGTGATGTATTATTAGGACAACCATACTTGTGGAAGTGACATGCTATGTATGAATCAAGGCCCCGTGCTATTATTGGTACTCTGGGAAATAAGTTTTATAGGATACTAGAGGTAGCACTGCCTACCGCCATCTCTTTGGTTACTGCAAAACAATGCAGTAAGCTCATTTCCAAAACCGGGAAATTTGTTTTCCTGATGATACGCCCTCAAGGAAAGAAGAAGACGGTGGCCACGACCTCCAGACAAGGCCCCTCCGCATGAAAAATAAAAATGGACAAGGTCGTGGAGGAGTACGAGGACATCTTCACCTCCCTTGCAGGGGTTCCTCTGCACTGTCAGGTCAAGCACTCCATCGATCTGACCCCAGGTGCGCCACTACCCAATGGACCAATCTATCGGCATTCTGTTTTGGAGAACGATGAAATCAAGAGGCAGATTAAGGAATTGCTACAAAAAGGTCACATTCGTCTGAGTTCATCACCCTGTGGGAGCCCGATCGTGTTGGTACAGAAGAAGGATGGGACTTGGAGACTCTGTATTGACTATTGGGTGTTGAACAAGATAACAGGGGGTGCATGTGTATCCAGCCAAGATCCAAGTCATTCAGGATTGCCATCTCTAACCACTCTGACAGAGCTTCGCAGCTTTCTAGGTCTTGCCAACTTCTACCGTAGGTTCGTGTTGGGGTTTTCTCATATCACTTAGCCCTTGAGTCAAGTCATCGAGGGAGGAGCGAAAGAAAAATTCTTTTGGTTTCAATCTCAATAGAAGGCATTCACAGAGTTGAAAGATCGCCTCTACTCGACACTAGTTCTTGCATTACCAGACTTACAACAACCATTTGAGGTCGAGACAAATGCCTCTGACTATGCTATTAGGGCAGTCCTTACTCAACACGAGCATCCAGTGGCATATCACAATGAGACACTTTTAGACACAGTCTGGTAGTATCCCACTTATGACAAAGATATGTATTCCATTGTGCAGGCCTGCCGACAATGGAAGCATTACATTTTGGGGAAGGAAACAGTCATCCACACAGACCATCGACCCCTGTAGTTCATACAGATCCAAGGGAAATTGCATAATGATCACCATCAGAAGTTGTCCACATACCTGCAATAGTTCCATTTGAATATCAAGTATAAGAAGGGCAACATCAATAATGTTTCAGATTTACTTAGTCAACCACCGATCATGGCGTTAACCACCATGCTCAACTCTTGTGGGCACGAGACTTTTGATTAGACACTTCTTTACAAAAGCGACCCAGAATTCAAACACACATATTGGACACTCTTGGAGGGTCAACATGTTCCAGATTTTCACCTCCAGGATGCCTTGTCATGCCACCTTGGTCACCTTTGTGTTCCTTCAAGCGAGCGTGCCAAGATGATTTAGGAAGCACACTAATGTCGGGCTGTTGGGTATTTCAGGGTTGAGAAAATGGTGGCAGTATTGCAGAAGTATTTCTATTGGCCGACTCTTCGATAGGATGTTGGGAAGTACATCAGATCATGCACTGCCTGCGCCATTGCCAAAATGACCATCAAGAAGCAAGGCCTCTATACCCCGCTACCTACCCCTAGTCGACCTTGGGAATCCATCTCCATGGATTACATGTCAGGCCTTCCTTCCACTAAGCATGGAAATGACTGTGTTTTTGTGGTCATCAACAGGTTCTCGAACATGGCTATTATGGCGGCTTGCAAGAAGAATATCACAACAGAAGCCACTGCTAAACACTTCTTTGAACGAGTGGGGGTACACTTTGGTATCCCACAGTCTATCATCTCAAATCAAGACAACAGGTTCCTCAGTACATTTTGGTCCAGTCTCTGGTCGATGCTGGACACCAAACTCACTAAGTCCACAACCTTCCATCCTCAAATTGATGGCCAGACAGAGGTTGTCAATAGGATGATCATACACATTCTGTGTATGTACAACTCAAAGCATCCATGCACATGGGACGAGAGTCTCCCCTATGTTCAACAAAGCTACAACCGGGCTCTCCACAGCTTGACTGGCCACAACCCTTTTTAGATGGGCTTTGGACTCCAGCCACTATGTCCCATTGATGTGGCCATGCCATTTGCAGCTACTCAAACAGATTCGGCTCATGTCCAGTCCAAAAAAGATAAGGAAAACAACTTCATTGATCACATCCAACATATTCGCCAGCAGGTCCATGACATTCTAGAGAAATCAAATGCCAAGTACAAGCAGCGACATGATCAACATCGGGTGCCACACAAGTTTTAGGTGGAGGACAAAGTTTGGTTGCATTTGCAAAAGGAACACCTTACCGGAGCCTATCGGAAACTCAAACCACTCCAATATGGTCCTTACACCATTTCCAAGGCTGTGGGAAACAATGCATTTGAGCTCACTATTCCCCCATTCCTTGGCAGCATCCAGTGTTCAATGTGGACCGCCTTCGGCCATACTTTCCACCATTACTAGACACATCCGGCATTGCAGAACAACTCACACCCAGAGAGTTAAATCCAGATTGCATGGAACAAGCTGCAACTGATTGGATCATGGATACACAAATCAAGCACACTCACTAGCAGAATATCCAACTGTATCGAGTTGTCAAAGCATGCCAACTCCTTCACCAGGGCAAGTGGTTCACCAAGGACCAAGTTCAGCAGAAGTTCCCTCATCTCATGGAGGAACTCAATGCAATTGGGACCATTTCTTCCTAAGGGGAGAGGAATGATCCAGGTGGATATTGGTGGTCACCTACCAATTCCACTTGGACCCCACCATTTCTTCTTTCCATTTTTTAGTTTCCTTAATTGTAGCACATTTTACTATTTTTAGCAGTTTTTTGGGTCCTAAACTTCCGGAGCTGTTTTGAGGCCCTAAATGATGTTTTTTTGGAAATATACCGCTAGTGATTTTCTCTCTAAAATTGTTTTTTTGTCGTAGTCCTCGGAGAGATATTTCCAATAGGCTATCATGCGCATCAAATGGAGATAATATGACCAAGTCGTGACCCCGGGAAGTTGGCTTTCCAAGTCACCCCAACGAGGCCCATAAACTCTTGGCGTTACATCTCCTCAGGTTAGGGTTTTGGTTTTTTAGTGTTTGATATTATTGTTCAATAATAAAAAGGCCCTTGAGCCTCATTGTAAGGTAGTTTAGAGGCATGTAGCCGCCACATCTCTTTTTAGAGATAAGCTACCACCGCCCTAGTTGGTTTATTTCCATTCATGTTTGTAAGCATATTTCAGTATTTTACATTAATGAAATGAAGTATTATTTCCACTGCATCTCTATGTTTATGGTTATCTCTGTAATTTTTTGCGTTCCTGTTTAAATCTGGATCAAAGCGCAAGATAAGCTATAAAAAACCAAACATTACAAGTGGATGGGGTTTCTACAACAATTTCATTTGGTGATCAAGTACAAGAAGGGTTTCATAAAAAAAGTTGGCTAACATGCTCTCAAGGCCACCCACATCAAAGATAACAACTTTGAGGACTCTTATTCACATGGATTTATTCACCCATGATGCATACGAAGAGCCATATTCAGAGGATAAAGATTTGAATCCATCTCCATGGATTACATGTCAGGCCTTCCTTCCACTAAGCATGGAAATGATTGTGTTTTTGTGGTCATCGACATGTTCTCGAACATGGCCATTATGGTGGCTTGCAAGAAGAATATCACAGCAGAAGCCACTGCTAAACTCTTCTTTGAACGAGTGTGGGTACACTTTGGGATCCCATAGTCTATCATCTCAAATCAGGACAACAGGTTCCTCAATACATTTTGGTCCAGTATCTGGTCGATGCTGGACACCAAACTCACTAAGTCCACAGCCTTCCATCCTCAAATTGATGGCCAGAAAGAGGTTGTCAATAGGATGATCATACACATTCTGTGCATGTACAACTCAAAGCATCCACGCACATGGGACGAGAGTCTCCCCTATGTTCAACAAAGTTACAACCGGGCTCTCCACAGCTCGACTAGCCACAACCCTTTTTAGGTTGGCTTTGGACTCTAGCCACTATGTCCCATTGATGTGGCCATGCCATTTGCAGCTACTCAAACAGATTCAGCTCATGTCCAGTCCAAAAAAGATAAGGAAAACAACTTCATTGAGCACATCCAACATATTCGCCAGTAGGTCCATGACATTCTAGAGAAATCAAATGCCAAGTACAAGCAGCGACATGATCAACATCGGGTGCCACACAAGTTTTAGGTGGGCGACAAAGTCTGGTTGCATTTGCAAAAGGAACGCCTTACCGGAGCCTATCGGAAACTCAGACCACTCCGATATGGTCCTTACACCATTTCCAAGGCTGTGGGAAATAATGCATTTGAGCTCACTATTCCCCTGTTCCTTGGCAGCATCCAGTGTTCAATGTGGACCGCGTTCGGCCATACTTTCCACCATTACTAGACACATCCGGCATTGCTGAACAAATCACACCCACAGAGTTAAATCCAAATTGCATGGAACAAGCTGTAACTGATTGGATCATGGATACACAGATCAAGCACACTCACTAGCAGAATATCCAACTGTATCGAGTTGTCAAAGCAGGGCAACTCCTTCACCAGGGCAAGTGGTTCACCAAGGACCAAGTTCAGCAGAAGTTCCCTCATCTCATGTAGGAACTCAATGCAATTGGGACCATTGCTTCCTAAGGGGAGAGGAATGATCCAGGTGGATATTGGTGATCACCTACCAATTCCACTTGGACCCCACCATTTCTTCTTTCCATTTTTCAGTTTCCTTAATTGTAGCACAATTTACTATTTTTAGCAGTTTTTTGGGTCCTAAACTTCCGGAGCTGTTTTGAGGCCCTAAATGATGTTTTTTTGGAAATATACCGCTAGTGATTTTCTCTCTAAAATTGTTTTTTTCATCGTAGTCCTCAGAGAGATCTTTCCAATAGGCTATCATGCGCATCAAATGGAGATAATATGACCAAGTCGTGACCCCGGGAAGTTGGCTGTCTAAGTCACCCCAACGGGGCCCATAAACTCTTGGCGTTACATCTCCTCAGGTTAGGGTTTTGGTTTTTTAGGGTTTGATATTATTTTTCAATAATAAAAAGGCCCTTGAGCCTCATTGTAAGGTAGTTAGAGGCATGTAGCCGCCACATCTCTTTTCAGAAATAAGCTGCCATCGCCCTAGTTGGTTTATTTCCATTCCTGTTTGTAAGCATATTTCAGTATTTTACATTAATGAAATGAAGTATTATTTCCACTGCATCTCTATGTTTATGGTTGTCTCTGTAATTTATTGCGTTCCTGTTTAAATCCGGATCAAAGCACAAGGTAAGCTATAAAAAGCCAAACATTACAAGTGGATGGGGTTTCTACAACAATTTCATTTGGTGATCAAGTACAAGAAGGGTTTCATAAAAAAAGTTGGCTAACATGCTCTCAAGGCCACCCACATCAAAGAAAACAACTTTGGGGACTCTTATTCACATGGATTTATTCACCCATGATGCATACGAAGAGCCATATTCAGAGGATAAAGATTTCAAGGAGGTGTTTCAGTACTTACTGTTATATGAAATTTATACCTACAGATAAGTATATCTTCCCTAAGTGGGTAGTTACACTTAGAACAACTGAAGTAAATATGTTTAACCTTTTCCTACAATAAATAGATAAGATAAAAGAACCTACTTGTGATCCTTCGTTTCCTTTAATCTCCTTTGATTTGCTCCCGTCGCTCCCGCTCAAACTGAATTTGCTCAATTGGTACCTGCCAACATAAACAGAAGATGACAACAATTAAAGCATATGATCTATTTATTGTAAGCAAATGGAATCAACAACATTTGAGCATACATTCATCATAGATATAGACAAAAGTATTGGAAAAGGAACAAACAAATTTATTGATTGATAGAAGGAGAAGTTACACCCATTGTGGTTCGATCTCGTGTCACTCATCTAGCTTAGTCCAAGCCCTCATCACACCAATAGCAACATCAATCCAACAACATAACATTACTTTGACAATGATTTCAAGTCTCTAAACCAACAATATTTCTCTATAATATCCAAGCTCTTTGGCTCTATGATGGGAGGCCAATTTATAGATGAATGCAAGTGGTTTTGTCATTCATATGGCATTGAATGGTTTTCCATAATTGGATGATTAGTTTCCATGCTCAAAGGGATGAGAGGATAGAGGATTAGATGATCCAAGGCTATCCTAAGTCGAGATCATCTTGATATGATAGGAGCTAGGTTCCTTCTAGAAGGCTATAGAAAGGAGGAATATACTCAGGATCCAATGAACATTTCGAGGATTCTCGCCCATCGCAGGCTTGAGTGGGCTTAGGTGCTCTGCAACGCAACCTTGAATGGGGCTACCTACTTTGTAGAGCACTTACCCTTAACTAAGGGTGGACTAGTGACCCAAGGAAGCACTTTAGCAGGGTTTGAAGTCAGGAAACTCTCATGGATGAAAGCACTCAATGAGGTGGCATGTATAGGGCATGTAGCAACTGAATTAGGGTTTGATAGACCCTTTTTACATTGATCTGATCGTTGAGAGTGATGTGCCCAAATAGACCTATAACAAATTCCCCCTAAAGCATGAAGTCAAAAAAGATAATGTTGAGTGATATGCTTTATGACATGATGAGGAGGATCTCAAGCAGACTGTGACCTGCATCAATTACAATACATAATATCATGATATCTTTGAATTTTTCATGAATTGCTAAGGGAAGGCATACCCATGCTCAACAGATAAATTTTCATTACATGTACATAAATCAGATAGTAGTCTACATATATAGATCCATGATAAGATGACTATCTGTGTAAAGCCATCGTACAGATGATTTAGTACTCTCCTGAAATCACAATCCGGATGGATGAAACTAGATCTGGAGTCCTTTATCTCATCCAATCATTTGATCACGTACGAGTCTAACCATGTGAAAATGTGATCTGAAGTCGAACATGGTAAGACACCATCTGATTACTAGCCAATGATGTAAGCTATTAAAAAACGTGAGAGAAATCACCAATAATGATAATGATTCTCAAGGTAATATAATACATTCTGCATGGGGTGAATAGATGTTTTGATGTCAAAAACCATAAAAAGTCTTTCAGTCAAAGGCCTGTGATGTTAACCTGTCATCAGAAGTGAGAAACTTTCCATTGATGTATGTAAGACTCAATACAGAATTTGTTATATGGAATTTATACCTACGGATAAGTATATCTTCCATAAGTGGGTAGTTACACTTAGAACAATTGAAGTAAATATGTTTAAACTTTTCCTACAATAAAAAAATAAGATAAAAGAACCTACTTGTGATCCTTCACTTCCTTTGATCTCCTTTGAGTTGCTCTCGTCGCTCCCGCTCAATTGGTACCTGCCAACATAAGTAGAAGATGACAACAATAAAAGCATATGATCTATTTATTGTAAACAAATAGAATCGACAATATTTGAACATACATTCATCATAGATATAGTCATATGTATTGGAAAAGGAACAAACAACTTTATTTCAGTTGTTCTAAGTGTAACTACCCACTTAGGGAAGATATACTTATTTGTAGGTATAAATTCCATATAACAAATTGGCGACTCCACTAGGGAATGACCATCATTCCTGGTAGTTATCCCTTGTCTTAGCAACACCAGTAGACTTTGCTTGAGTTCGTTTACCTATATTCAGTCATTTTGAAGCTTGTTTGGTCAAAATGTGTGCTTATTTGTGTGATGATAGTGCTCTCTAGCATCAACACACTGTTGTTCTTAACACAGTGCACGAAAAAGTAGCCTTAGCCTAGAGACAGTGCTCTGTAACACATTATCTCCCAATCAGGGCTGTGCTGGTCCCTGTCAAGCCAAAAACCCATCTTTTTTCTTGATTTTTTCCAAACTGTTTCACATTTTGCTTGCTGAATGGTCAATGTTTCTCTTTCCTTGAAGTCCAAAATAGCATTTCTTTTCCATGCCCACTTTGGATTTGTTTTTTCAATGTTTCTTTATGTTTTATTTATCATTTTCAAATCAATCCCAAAGTTAGCTTACATTGATTAGTCTTTACTTTTCTGAAAAAGAATTGTCATAAAGTCTTCATTTCTTTGAAAAAGAAACTGTCGTAAAGTCTTCATTTCTTGTGAAAAGCATTGATTGATTGTTTGTGCATTTAGTTTCTTTATGTTCATCTAAACATTAAAGGAATGAAAAGAAAAACATGCATAATGCATTTAGAAGTTTGTGTGTGCTTGTAGGAATGGTATAGGGAAAGTTGCATTAGATTTGCTCTATGCTTTTTGTTTAAAGATTCTGATTGCTCTATCCCTTTTAGTTACGGTTTCCATTGTTTAAATCAAATGAAAATAATGTTTCCCATCTTAGTTGCATTCTAGGAGTTTTAGAAACATCATGCGGTGAACCTGAAAGGCAAAATTTTAAACAAGATCAACTAAAATTTATCTCAATTAAGCTAATAGAGCATTGTAACTTAATGCATAACATTTAGAGGTCTAGGCTAGAGATGTGTTCTAGTGTCGTTAAACATAGCAGCTGTCACTAACGGTCTGCGATACATTCCAATTGTGATACCTCATTCCATGTACATAAGTATATCGTAGCTCGTCCACATAATGTCAGGTATATCATGAGGTGTTATACTACAAAAAGTATAAGGGAATGCTCTCACTGTGTGATTTCGCATTAGATAGCGCTAACATGGATTGGGCCTCCACGTACTTTTGTGCATATTTGGGAGGAGTACATTAGGTTTCTATCCATCCATAGGTAACTGATTCGACCGCCTTGTATACTGTGATACACTAAAAACGACATTCAGGGAGATTACCTGCACGTATGTTAAGTCCTTGGCTCCTTCAAGGTAGTATATTGCAGTTCACAGTTACTTGGTAATTCTTTTGCCTAGATTATCCTCTTTTTGTTTATTTATTTTTATAATAAAAACAATCAACAATCATGGAAGAAAATCAACCTTTACCCCATCGTTCGCGTAGGATAATGAGTAAACCGCCTTTACCGCTTGAAGCTACACCTAGTCGGTGAAAGCGGTCTCATTTAACTGAGTGCAGTACATCACAAACTTCTGGTTCTTCATCTGATTTACTAGAGTCACCTATACTGGTATGTACTATGAATCCAGTTACTCCTACTATTACTGGTTTATCTGCTACTGAAGTGGAACCTTTACAATTACCTGAGGACACTGAAAGTGAACTTAGTGAAGCAGTAACTGAAGTTGTCCAACAAGAAGTTGATCCTCAACTAGAATTTGTTCAAGAAATTCTTCCTAAACATGTTGTTCTTTTACCAGAACACTTGGATTCCAAAGTTGAACAACCAGATGTTGTTCCCGTACCGGAAGATGATTGACCAGTTTATCCTTAGACATCTGTAACTGTTGAGACTTCTCCTTTGCCGCAGAGTCAAACACTGGAAATTTATTACGGACCTGATGACGAAATCCTTCTAGCCGGTTTGATTGCTATTGAAGAGGAATTTGAAGAAGAAACTTCACCTAGAACTCCAACTTTTTTTGGACCAGGGCTTTATCTTTATCCTTCTTTTCCTCGGTTAACTTATATTGATCCTCTTGATATTGTTTACTACCAAACTCCCATAGATTCATTAGGACATTTATTGGGTCATTTGACTATGGCTAAAACAACATCCCATATTGTATCATCTATTACAACTGCGACATCATCTACCGTTGCTACTTTTTTGATGTTTACCATAACACCTGAGTCACATCTGTATGGTGGTCCGTCCATCCCACTGGGTTACCAATCATTATCTGGAACTCACTTCGGTGTTTCTTCTAGTCCATGATCTTTACCCATGTCATCCACGAGAATTTTACTTGGTTCTTCACTTACGGATACTGAACAATTTGATCCATCAAGTCAATATCAAGCTGGTCCATTTGGTTACCATCCAATGTATCTGCTTAACACTGGATTACCTCCATATGGAGAACAATATACCCAATCTACTTATTCTCCATACATTGGGGGGCCACCATATGGCAGTATACCATCATCTTTAGGTCCAACTTATTATGGAATGGTTGTTTGTTAATGGAAGCCTACAATGCATGTTCAACCAAGGCTTGTGTATTCATCACAACCAATACAACCTATTTCATCCATACCTACTATGCCTGTTGTTACGAATTTACCACAGTCGCAATCTCAGTTGATTGTATCTCAACCTTTGCAAGATGGTCCTTCAACCTCTTACCCTCAAGTTTTAGGTCTATAGACTTAGTCCTTTGAGGCCATTTTACAACAACTATTTGTGTCTGGAATCCAACAACCTCAAGCCAGTTTCCCATTAACTGGGATGACTCAGACTTATACTGGTCCAATTTATCCACAACCTTGTCAAACTTATACTAGTGGGCAACAACCATTGTATCAACAACGTGGCAGCCACAATACCAACAACAACAATTCCAACAATACCAAACTTATCTTGGACTTGGTCAACAAGCCTGTGCTAGTTTTGGTCAACAACAAGCTTACCCAGGTTCTAGTCAACAATCCTATGCTAGTTTTGGTCAATAAAAAATTTATCCTGGTTCCCAACAACAACCTTAGACTGGATATGCTCAAGAAACCTACCCCTATGAAGGTTACCAACGGTAGATTCCTTATGCTAGTATGCAAAGGCCTATTGTCGAGGAAATTCCATCTTACCATGGTTATGCTCTACCCGACCTAAACCGACAATTTCCTTTTGTTGTAACACTTGAATTACCAGATTTAAATCAGCTTACCAATGATCCCATTCTTAATTTAGCTTGGTGGCCGGTGATTCCACACAAATTTCCTTCTGATATTCCTAAGTTCAATGGAAACCCTGGAGAAGATCCGTCCAATCACGTTATGACTTTTCATTTATGGTGTTCATCCAACTCCCTAAATAATGATTCAATAAGACTACGTCTTTTCCAGTGAACGCTCACTGGTCTGGCTGCAAAATGGTATATTGAATTACCACGAGCTTCATTTGACAACTTCATAGTCTTAGCCACCATATTTTTAACCCATTTCTAGTTACCCATCAGATATGAAACTGGAACAGAACTGCCGAACAAATTTAAGCAGACCACTGCTACTCACATTTTTTATCATATTCATGAGTGGCGTCATCGTCATTGAATGGTCAAAACTTTTGTTCCTGATCAGCTTTTAGCTGAGCGGTTTATTAAATCCTTGTTGCCATATATCACCGAGGATGTGGCTAAAGGAGGAGTTTTCACTGAAGAGCAAGTAATTTCTCATGCCCAATACTTAGACTTGATTTACACCCAGTTTGGCGCGCTCTATGATAAGATTCCAAATGCACTTAGACCAACTTTTACTGTTCCACCACCTCCATCCAGTAAGGACTCTCATGCTGATGACAGTGTGATAGGTTCTTCAAGCACTCAAACAACAAGTAGACCATCTAGTCAAACACTTGCTATTTCAAATCAAACCTCTAATACACCTGATAATACACTTGCTTCTAAAATAAATGACGTGCCATCTGACAAAGGTAAAAATGGAAAGCAACCTAGAAGAAACAAAAAGGGGAAAACCAAAAAGAAACAAAATTCCCCCCCTCAAGAGAAATCATCTGATTCCTCTTCTCCAGCTAGGAAACCTTGCTACCCATGTTTAGTTTGTAATGGGGAGTACTTTACATGAGACTGTCCTCTCCGCTCTAAAGTCTCAAAACTTCTTAAGACTTCTAGTACATTTTTTGTGTTGACAAACCCTTTTCAAAACTCAGAGACTCATTTGGTTGCTACAGATCATGCTTCCACTTCACAAGTGCTTATCCTATCCGCCACTAAGCCTAAGGATGATGTTTTGGTGACTACACGAAGTAAATATTATGGTAATTCACCATCGTCATCGAATAACCAAGTTATATATCAACCCAATACTTCGACTTCGACTTCGTCAGACTCCATTCCACCACCCTTTGCACTAGAGTTAACATTAAAACCACCTAAGGGAGTTGTTCATAAATCTACATTCAACCCTTAAGCTCGAGTAGCGCAAAATTATAACATAGTAGAATATTTAGCTCAATTACCTTCTGCTATGTCAATGCTTGAGGTGCTTCAAAATTGTCCCTCCCAAAAGCATGCTTTATTGTTAGCAATTGGTGGAATTTATCCCATGGATTCCTATCTCGTAGTTTTTAACCATGCGGGTTATACGCCACAATTACCAGCATAGTTAGAATTCTTGATCCAAGTAAATGCTTTTAATCACCTCATTCACCGAACCATTGTTGACGAAGGTGCATCTACTTGTATCATGTCAATGAATTGCTGGAAAAAACTTGGCTCACCGCCTTTGTCATGATCACCTATAATGTTAAAATATTTTTACGGTCACACTTATACACCTTGTAGAATTTTAAGTAACCTGCAGATAGAACTAGGGGGAAAACTATAACAGTTGAAGTTGATGTCATTGATTACAATATTTTACTAGGAATACCATGGGTTTACACTATAGCTTCTGTGGTTTTGACATACTTTCATATGATTGCTTTCCGTCATAAAGGCAGAATCATAGTAATTGATCAACTCTCCTTCTTCGCCTCTAGTTCACAGGAAAATGGAAGCAATACGTGAGTTCACATACCTCCTCTATCTCTTTAGAACATTGGAGTAGGTCTCTTCAAAGATTCTTCCCTAATGGGCACCTTTTCACTATCGTCACCATCACAAATGGTGGAAGTTGCAAAAGTTGAGACCTGTAACATGATATCTTCCACTTCATCTGAATCATGGAAGATTTCCAATAATTCCTAAGTTAATATGCATAATGAAACTATGTTGCTAAGCCCAATTGAGCTCGCATAGAAATCAATATTTTTGTCTTGCGTAGAAAATCCAAATCCATCATCACCGATTTTATGGGTTGATTGTTCGTTAGAATATAGTAATTCCCCTGATCCCTTTTCACGTACATTTTATACTGATGAAGGAATCATCCAATCAATGATGAAAGAAGAAGAACCATGGGTAGATTATCATCATCGATCCCATCTTCCAGATCACATAGAAGATATTCCAAATGAACTAAATCGCCCTTCAATCATTGATTTTCTTTCAAATTATGTATTTATAGACAGTCGATTCCAAACAAAACTTATCGAATATTGAAGCAACCAAACCTTGAATTGTAGAAAACATCCATGTTGGAAAATCTTGTTCTCCATCAGAACTTGAAACTTACCGTGCCATTTTTCATGAATTCCACAATATATTTTCTTGGTCATATGAAGAAATGCCAAGTATTGATTCTAGTATAGTTGAACACGAGATTAAAATGTATCTTGATGTCAAGCTAGTACGACAACACCTCCATCCTGTTCATTCGAAGAAGGTTGCTACCATAAAAGCAAAAGTTGAAAAATTTTTGCATACTGGTTCCATATACCCCGTTCCTCTTACCGATTGGGTTTCCAATATTATTCTTGTCATGAAGAAACAAGGAACAATACGAGTGTGTGGTTATTATAGGGATGTTAATCATGCTTGTCCATAAGATAACTATCCCACTCCCTTTATCAACTAGATAATTAATGAATGAGCCAGTTGTGAAATATTTTCATTTATGGATGGATTTTCCGGCTATAATCAGATCAATATCTGCCTAGAAGACCAATCTAAAACTACCTTTATTTGTCCTTGGGGCACATTCGCATATAGGAAACTCCCTTTTGGTTTGAAGAACGTTGTGGAAACTTTTCAGAGGGAAATGAATTATGCCTTCCATGACATCAAACACATCATTCAACCCTATCTAGATGACTTACCTGCTCCTTCACGGAAATAGGATGATCACCTGCAACATTTGAGAGCCATATTTTTATGGTGCCGACACTAAAAAATTTGACTCAATCCACATAAATGTGTGTATCTGTTGGTTCTGGTCATTTGCTTGGTTTTTTAGTGTCCAAATAACGAATTCAACTCAACCCCTTAGGGGTTAAGGCAATTCTTGATTTGCCTCCACCTTCCAATTTACTTCAGTTATAGAGACTCCAAGGGAAGGCTAACTTTCTAAGGAGATTCATTCCCAACTATGCTGAAATGGCTAAAGGATTCACTCCTCTTTTGAAAAAGGGAATTAAATTCCATTGGGACCAAGTTGCGCAAGCTTCCTTTGATGCTCTCAAAGATACCCTGATCCGAGCGTCATTAATGTATTCACCTAATTATCAAAAGTACTATTTCTTGTATCTCACCGTTGCAGATACAACCATTGTTATGTTTTTAGTCCAAGAAGAAGATGGGATTGAACATCTGATCTATTATTTGAGTCGTAATATCAATGACACAAAAATTAAGTATTCTTACGTGGAGAAGCTAGCTTTGGCTTCCTTTTAAGTTGTACAGAGGTTTCACCATTATATCCTGCTCCGAGAGACCACTGTCATTTTGGATTGCAACCCTATGACATAATCTTGTCGTGTCAATTGCTGGGGGGAAAATATTCAAAATGGATCATTATTTTGTAGGAATTTGATTTGGAAGTCATAAAATCCAAGTGAAAGAAATCTCTAGTTTTTGCTGAGCTTCTTTGCGACCTTCCCTCTACCGACATCGACTCAACAACGAAACCACCAATTCTAGATGAGTCTTTGTTTCTAATCTTGTCATCTGAGCCTTGGTATGGTATATACTGATCCATCTCCAAACCCAAACTTTCCGGTCCGATACCTCTCACTTGCAACAATGAAGTATTCAATATCAAGCCAAAGATTATCTAATCATTGGCGACACCCCTTATCGTCGTGGTATTGATATAATTTTTCATAGGTTCCTCACGCATGAGGAAGACAAGAAAGTTCTAAATGATTACCATTCTAGTTCTTGTGGTGGACATTTATCTATTTATGCTACCGCACAGAAGATTCTCCATGCTGGTTACTTCTAGCCTACCATATTTAATGATTGCATTAATGTTGTCAGAAGTTGTCATGCATGCCAGATTTTTGACCATAAAACTCGATTACCACCTACACCACTGCATCCTGTCATTGTTGTTGGACCATTTGCAAAATAGGGCATTGATTTCATGACATGCAACCCTCACTCGGTCGGGAGGCATGGGTTTATTATTGTCGTCGTTGACTATTTTACGAAATGGGTCGAGGCGATGCCTACATTAAACAACAGTGGTGAGACAGCTGCACTTTTTTTCTTCAACCATGTGTTTGCATGGTTTTGTGTACTGTTAGTGTCAGTCTTTCTAGCCTTCCTACAGTGATCAAATATGCTCTTACAAAGTGGTCTCAGAGTGTCAAGGTCAAATTTTGTCATTTCAGTGAGTCTTCAAGAAAAATTTGGTCACTAGGCATTAGGTCTAGGGTTTGCCCAAATGTCAGTCCATGTCATCATTCAGCTGAGCCTATCATCATTCAGAGGGTTTTCATTATCATGTTAGTGTCAAATGAGTCATTTTACACCTTATTCATGCTTCAGTTGTGCCTAGGTAAGGTCATTTCCCTCTCCTAGGGTTTTGAAAGCTAATTTCTCTTGGACGGTCAAATCATCGGTAAAAATTGTATCCTGATGTTCATACACCTTCCCCTATCCTTAAAGTACCTTACCAAATGCTTCCCATCCCTTAGATTCGCCAAATTCCTCATTTTTGCACAAACCCTAGTTTCTAGCTACAACCTGGCAATTTTCTAGGTTGGGCCTGTGTCTTGCCCTTTTGGATCCCTTCCCCTCACTCAATCTCTGAGATTCCACTTTCCCCTGCTTCCTAACATCCCTCCCCACTCCCAAAAATTTCCCCAAGAATTTAGAATCCCCCTATCCCCTTCATTTCGCTTCATTTCGACAAAATTCCTTGTTTCACACATCGGGACAAGTTTCACTCAAATGATGTTTCAGAGCAATAAAAGATGAATTTTGGGAAACTGAGAGAGGTTTTTGTCCAAAAAATGCCAAGGAAGAAAAAAATCCTTCGCGTTTTGCACAGGTGTCATGGTTTGAGAGAAATGTCAAGAATACCGTTTCCTCAGGAGAATCAAAGACACCTCTGAAGTGACCTTGGGAAAATCAAGTTTTCTCCTAGCTTGGTTGGCCAAATGATTTTCTTGATGGGTAAAATGATAGCTAGACACAAAGAGCTTTCCAATGAGCTATCATGAGCTCAATTTGGGGTTGTGAAAGGCATTCACAAGTTGACTGCAACAACACTCTTCCTTGAGGCAGCCTCATTTGGCACTTTTTGACCAGTCTTGGGAGATTTGATTTTTTACAGGTCAAATGAACTCCAAATTGAAAAATTCTAGTTGGGTTGGAAAGTAGACTTAAATACCTTTCCAACACACTATCCTGCACCTGATTCTGATACCAGGAAGGCCTCCAAAAGCCTCCTGCAAAAGCGCGCGACACGTCAGAGGCGCGCGACCCATTAGGACACCTTTGCCAGTGCAAAAATTACACAAGCGCGACCCGTCAGAGGCGCGCGACCCGTTGGGGATTTCTCCACAGAAATTTGCCAGTAAGTTGCTAAATAACCCAGGATTGCTTCAAGGTTGCAGGTAGGCCTCTCCTCATGAAAATACATTGTTTACCAAAGTTCGAAAAGCATGTGAATGTTGTTTAAGCCAATCATTTTGAAATAATGAGTCCAATGCATATTTGCTCAAGAAGGTCAAAGTGTTGGTTGAGCTAGGGTTTGTCTTGTTGTTTTCAAGGTTATCCTTTTCACCCCCACTTTTTCCCTACATCCTATTTCCACCTCCCTCATCATTTTACTCATTCTCCCTACCAAAAAATACCAAAAGCACTAAACCCTACCTCTCATAAAGCCTTTGCAAGTCATAAATATGTGATGGGGTATATATCATGATTCCTTCCCTTAACTCCCTTTCATATGTATTTTCCCTATATCCCTTCAAAAGTCCCCCTCCCTAACATCTCCCTTGTGTTTTTTTCCCCTTGAAACAACATCTCAAACAGTCAAAACAACAGGGTATCCCATGGGAGGATTTCATCTCTCGTGAGTTTTTCACAGCACCATCACCGCCACATCCTGAGGTTATTCATGAGGAGGGAGGACCATCACAGCAGCATGACATCCCCATCACTAGACATGTCAGCTCCTCACCTGTGGTTACTTATCAGAGAGGCCAGAGGGCCTTATTTGCAGCAGCTCGGCGAGTACTTTCTCCACAGCATGTGGAAGGGGTCTCGCCTTCTTCATCGGCTCAGCGAGTGTTATCTCCACATCAGGTGGAAGGGGCCTCGCTTTCTTCAGCAGCACAGGTACTAGGGAGGGGCAAACAGCCCAAGATTGACGAGGGACCATCAGGTGTTCCGGATATAGAGCTTATTGATCTTGATGTCAGTTCTCCTAGCCGAGAGTCAAAGGAGATCATTCAGCACCTTAAAGCTGAAAATGATGCCTTGCAGAGGAGATTAGAGGGGGCACAATGGACCATCACATATCTCGAGCAGCGCAACAAACAGTTGGAGGATGAACAAGCTCTTGATGAGCTGTGGAGGATTCGTAGTGACCGCATTTTGAACCGGAGGAGACCCGGTGATCTATTGCCCGCTAAGCGAGAGTCCATGCTCATCCGGGTAAATGCACACTTGGAGAGGTTGTTGCAAGGATAATTTTAGGGGCGAATGTTCGCCCTTTGGCGAAATTAAGGGATTTTAAATTTTTAGTGGGCGAATATTTTGTATCATAGTAAATTTTTACAAATCACCTCAAATAGCCCACCTTATTTTAAGGGAGAGGGTAAAAAAGGTAAATTTAGCCCTTGAAATTAGGACTTACAACCTTCCATTCGCCCATTTTCAAGAATAGGTTTTATTAAAGTGAACCCATTCGCCCATTTTCAAGAACAGGTTTATTTAAGTGAATTCTATGGGTCAAATACCATATTTATAAAAGAGGTATGGTAAATTAATAAAAATATAAATAAATGAGAGGTATGGTAAATAAATAAAACATTTTTTATATTTACTCCATAAGTCACCTTATATACATGTAAGGGTGTAAACAAATAAAAATACAAGTAAAGTGGAGGTATGGTAAATAAATAAAGCGTTTTTTATATTTACTCCATAAGTCACCTTATATACATGTAAGAGTGTAAACAAATAAAAATATAAGTAAAGTGGAGGTATGGTAAATAAATAAAACGTCTTTTTATACTTACTCAAAAGGTATGGTAAATAAATAAAAATATAAATAAACTAGACGTATCGTAAATAAATAAAACCTCTTTTTATATTTAGTCCATAACCCTCGTTCTATTTATGAAGGCTCAAGAAAGAGGTTTTATTTAAGTGAATCCTATGGGCCAAATACCATATTTGTAAAAGAGGTATGGTAAATTAATAAAAATATAAATAAACTTAGTCCATAACCCTCGTTCTATTTATGAAGGCTCAAGAAAGAGGTTTTATTTAAGTGAATCCTATGGGCCAAATACCATATTTGTAAAAGAGGTATGGTAAATTAATAAAAATATAAATAAACGAGAGGTATGGTAAACAAATAAAACATTTTTTTTATATTTACTCCATAAGTCACCTTATATTTACGAACACTCAAAAAATGGGTTATATTTAGGTGAAACCTATGGCCAAAATACTATGGGACAAATACCATGGACTAGATTGTTATTAATACCATGCAAAAAACCATTATTAACCCTAATATTAGAATTAATAAAAACAAAAATGGCACATGGTATTGACCCATGGTATTCACCAAAATGGCACATGGTATTGACCCATGGTATTCACTTGGAATGTAGCCTATTTAAATGCGGGAATTAAACCAGCATGTAGCCTATGTTAAGATTCACTAGGATTTTACAAAGTTTTATTATTTAGTGAAAGACTCGCCAAGATCTTACAAGATTTTATAATTGAGTAAAATATTAGCCATGCCTGGAGAGATTCGCCAAAAAATTATATATACATATTATATTATTGATAAAATCGCCTTCCATTTTTCCTATATACCATGGAGATTCGCCCATTTATTATATTTATAAATTTAGGGGGGGTTCTTAAAATTTTCCCTGGGCTGTTGGCTAGGGCCAACCAAGAGAAGAAATTGCTGAGAAACATGAAGAACCACTATTGGGCAAGAATGCACGTGTGCAAGGCAAAAATGAAGATGTTGCAAAGGCGATTGGCCAAGGCACAAAAAAGGAGAAAGAGGCCTGATCCCCTTCATATCTTGGCTGAGGCTTCACTGAAGGACCAAGGCACTAAATAGCCTAGCCACAGCACAAATCCCAAGAAATTTTGAGCATTTTGGGTAAATTTTGGTTTTTCAGGCAATTTACAGGTTTTTCCCCATTAACGGGTCTCACCCCCCGCGCGACCCTACATCATGGCAACTCCATTTTGCAAAAACTCAGCATTTCCAGATTTTTCATGAGAAGTTACATATGCTCATCAATGGACTTGAGATTTTATGAAGTTTTGGGCCTCCAGAAAGTCAAAAAACAAGCAAAAATTGACTTTCTGCCACATTTTTGAGTTGCAGAAAGCAGTCTTGGGAGATTGCAATTTTGGAGGGGAAAATGACCACCAAATTCAGAAATTCCAGTTGGGTTGGAAAGTAGACTCACAGACCTTTCCAACAAGCCTACTCTTGCTCAATTTTTCCACCTGGAAGTGCCCCAAATGTGGTCCCAAAGGCGTGCGACCCGTCAGGCAAGCTTCTCCAGATTTCAGTGTACAGCTCAGAAAAACGCAGTTTGACCCTGTTTGACTTTTTGGGGTGGATTATTATCTTATTTGATGTAATTATTGTAATTTATTGACACTTTTACTCTTATTTACCTCTTCTAGAAGATTCATTCATGAAAAAGGTGAAAATTAAATGAATGAATTGGTTTCCTAGCTTATAGAGGCAAGTTGTTTTGACTGCCTAGTTTGTAGTGCTTAGTTTAGAAGTGGTTGAAACAGCTCCTAGGATAGTGAGCTCGACTCATGGAGGCAGGGAAAGAGGTTAGATGATCTATATTATGTACTTTCTTGCTCATTTTCATGGTTGGACTCTTGAGGGAGAAGCTATCATTGTATTATTCACTGTATCTCTGCAATTTTTGGCTAAGGAAGACCAGGGTTTTGCAATCTTTTTTGGGATTCTTGTGGTTACATGTATTGATGGTGTGTTTCACTATGTACCTGTAAGCGTGTTATGTGAATCATTTCCTTTCTTTTCCTTCTGCACATTAAGCAAACGAAGTGTTAAAGTAAGAATTCATGGCTATCATGCTCTGCTTTTAAGTTTGTTTAATTTCAATGCTTTCTACTGTTTAAGGAGAATTCAAAGTTAATGTTTGCTCTCCTTAGCTCCTCACCTGTCATTCCTGACCATCCACCTCAATCAAAGGCATCAATACTGTCTCCTACCTCGCCCCAAAGAACCCCCTGCAGAAACTGTGTCCAATCCCCGCACCCAAAATTGCCATCCCCTCAATTTGCCACCGAAAACCCTAAAAACCCCAAATCAACCTTTTTGATCAGTTTACTAGCCTAAAATCAGTGTTACCCTATTGGTCATCTCATCCATTGAAGATCTCACCGAGATAGACCGGAGAGAGCCCTCTCCCGCCCCGTAGGGCTAGCTACGAGGCGAAGTGGTTTGATGTTGCCTTGAGGTTTACCTTTCTCAGCCTGAGGTGAAATTTCAAGCGCTAACATACTAGCGACCATACTGGGGAGAACAAACTTGTTTGTGGGTTGAGGTGTTTGTTTTATAAGCTACAGACGGAGCCTGAAGTTATGCCAGGTAGCCTTCGAAACGCTTTTGCTTTGCATTAGCGGAAGTAGATAAACGTTGCTTCAGTCAATCTCCGGTCTAGCTTGTAAACGTGACATCTAACTTGTTAATTACCCCAGTACATGTATCAAGTTCAGATCTGATTGTTGACAGTGGACAACGATCAGACACTTGAAAGGCTGAAATCATTCACCTGGCGACTCTAAATCATTTTCGAGATCAGATCCAAAGACTCCACTGGAGGACAATCCCGACCAGCAAAAACATGAAAGGACAACATGGACAGATCAGGTACTCAAGTTGGAATTTCATCCAAGACATTTTGTTCTTTGTTATAAATTATTTCTTCTCTTTTCCCAAGAATGTCAATAAGGCTTTGCAAAGTATATTGTATTTGAGAAGAGATCCTCGCCCTGCAGTTGATTCTTTCCCTTTGAAGATTGTGAATACCAAATATTTGCATGCCTTTGAGCTTGATCAAGATCCTTTTTCCGAATTTTGTGATGACCATCTTCAAATTGATGAATCTCAAGAAACCAAGACTGATTCTATACCTGCTATACATACCCCTACACCTTGTAAAATTCCAGATCGGTATAAACCGCTTGTTTTACCTTCTGTTCTTCATGCTTTCCCCAAAAACTATGATCTATACGTGCCGAGGTTTGATGGTGAAAGTAAGAATGTCAACGCTGAGCAACATGTGCAGAATTTTGAGAATTTTCTAGATCTTTTTGAAGTTGATGAAGAAGATGTTAGTATTAGGCTTTTTTCTCTTTCTTTGCAAGCTAAAGTGAAGAGTTGGTTCAAAGCCCTGCCTAATGCGAGCATCTCAGATTTCCAGCAGTTCGTCAAAGTTTTTCTCGACAGGTGGATGATCGGACAAAACCTTTTCTTGATTGTAGAAGAGTATAACCAGCTAAAAAGATTACCAAGGGAGACAGTACAACAGTTTTCAGCCAGATTTAATCAAGTTTATTATTCGATGCCAGTTGATATAAGACCTTCTCCTAAATCTGCTCTCTTGCACTATCCGGGTGCCTTTGATCCGGAGATGGAGTTTCAGCTGAGAGAAAGGGATATTGCAACACTTCACGAGATGCAAAACAATGCAGTAAATGTAGAGGCTCATCTGTTGATCCGACGGGCAAGGTTGAAGGAAGAAGAGATGAAAAACATAGATCCGGAAAAATCAACATCTCTAGAGGTGAAGCTTGACATTTTGGTAAGTGCAGTGGAAAAGATGATGGAGAAGGTCACCGCAAGAAATGATTATGATGTTCAAACTCATGGTGCGTTGATTGAAGAAGAACAAGTTGCTGATCCAAAACATTTTGTTTCTTATCCTAGTTGTCATAGATCTGATAATGATTGTTTTGTAGATCACCTTGGAGAAGAGAAATCTGTTGATATGACATGTATGCTTGATGATGTCTTTTATACTGATGATTTGCCTCATTTTGATCAATATGATGATGATTATGTTCTCCAAACAGAAGCTAATCTTGCAATCACACAAGAAGCTAGTTTGTGGGAGGAAAAAGTTCATTTTCAGCAGCTTGAATACAATGTTCAGCCATCACATATCAGCTATGACATTGACGAGGAAGGTGCAGCAAAGTTTGAAGTAAGTGAAGGATCTTTGCCTTTTTGTTTTGATTCGTTTCAGTTCATCAGAGATAACTACCATGCAATCAGAAATCAAATGTCAACAAGTCTTGATTTGAACCATCTTGAGAGCAATGAAAATTTTGTTCAAGACTTCTCATATTCAGATTTGCAAACTCCGAAAGCCATTGATTGTCAAGTTGCAGCTGAAGACTTGGAAGAGGACACACATGATTTAATGATTCAAGGTGACTCCGTACCATTCTGTTTTGAATCATTTCAGTTTTTGAAGGGTAGATTGCATAGTAAATCTTCAAATGAACAGCCTATAACAAATCAGCAATCTCTCAGTGTTAATGTTGAGGATGAGATAGATAACCAAATTCTTGAGCAGCCTGTAGCATTAGATTTGCAGCCACCAAATGAAATTGAAGGGCAGATTACAGATGAAGCTGTGGAAGACGAAATACAAGATTTGATGATGCAGGAAGATTCTATGCCCTTTTGTTTCGAAACATTTCAGTTTATAAGGCAGAATCTTCGTAAAATCTCTCAAGAAAAAGATGAACAACTAGAAGGATGTCATGCATTTTCAATGGATACATTACAACAGTCTTTTCAAGTTTTTCATGATCCAATAGCTGATGTTTTGGATGAGGTTTGCAGTCAAAGTCTATTTCCATTGATTACAGGTGAGCTTGAAACGTGTATTGATACAAATTTGATCCGGCAGCCGATTTCTTTGTCATTTTCAGCAGAGGTCTCGTCACAAGGCTCAGATCAAAGTTTGCATTCATGGTATTAGGAGAAGAGAAGTAATCCATTGGATAAGCTAAATCACAGTGTGCTTGAATTTCAAGATCCTTATGCAGTGTTTTTGGAGTCAAATAGAGAATTCATATCATTCAACGGATCTGTTTCTAAGTTGTCATGGGAGTTGCCTTTCAGTAGTTCTCTTTTGTTGTTCATAAGTGAGCACTTGTGGAGAATTCGAACAGCAAACAGAATACTTACTTGGTTACATTGGTTGTTTCATTTCACTTGACCAGGTGATGAATGAAACTGTTAGAGTAGGTTTTGATGAATAAGCTCCACTTTGGGCATCATTTTCAGTTTGTCGGTTGTGTTTAAGTATTGAGTCAGTTTTTAGTTGAGTCATGAGTCCTTTGTGATTCAATTTTCAGTCTTGTTGTTAAGTTAGTTTGTGTCAGTTTTCAGTCATGCATTTCAGCTTGAGTTTTTGACTCCATTGCCCAATGATTGAAAAGCACTGGTCTGCTCTCCCAGAGGTCTAAGGTTCTTGGCACCTCCAAGGAGCTATCATCCCCATTGGAGCCAATGTTAGTGTCAGTCTTTCCAGCCTTCCTACAGTGATCAAATATGCTCTTACAAAGTGGTCTCAGAGTGTCAAGGTCAAATTTTGTCATTTCAGTGAGTCTTCAAGCAAAATTTGGTCACTAGGCATTAGGTCTAGGGTTTGCCCAAATGTCAGTCCATGTCATCATTCAGCTGAGCCTATCATCATTCAGAGGGTTTTCATTATCATGTCAGTGTCAAATGAGTCATTTTACACCTTATTCATGCTTCAGTTGTGCCTAGGTAAGGTCATTTCCCTCTCCTAGGGTTTTGAAAGCTAATTTCTCTTGGACGGTCAAATCATCGGCAAAACTTGTATCCTGATGTTCATACACCTTCCCCTATCCTTAAAGTACCTTACCAAATGCTTCCCATCCCTTAGATCCGCCAAATTCCTCATTTTTGCACAAACCCTAGTTTCTAGCTACAACCTGGCAATTTTCTAGGTTGGGCCTGTGTCTTGCCCTTTTGGACCCCTTCCCCTCACTCAATCTCTGAGATTCCACTTTCCCCTGCTTCCTAACATCCCTCCCCACTCCCAAAAATTTCCCCAAGAATTTAGAAGCCCCCTATCCCCTTCATTTCGCTTCATTTCGACAAAATTCCTTGTTTCACACATCGGGACAAGTTTCACTCAAATGATGTTTCAGAGCAATGATGTTTTGGGAAACTGAGAGAGTTTTTTGTCCACAACATGCCAAGGAAGAAAAACCTCCTTCACTTTTTTCACAGGTGTCATGGTTTGAGAGAAATGTCAAGAATATCGTTGCCTCAGGAGAATCAAAGACACCTCTGAAGTGACCTTGGGAAAATCAAGTTTTCTCCTAGCTTGGTTGGCCAAATGATTTTCTTGATGGGTAAAATGATAACTAGAGACAAATAGATTTCCAATGAGCTATTATGAGCTCAATTTTGGGTTGAGAAAGGCATTCAAAAGTTGACTGCAATAGCACTCTTCCTTGAGGCAGCCTCATTTGGCACTTTTTGACAAGTCTTGCGAGATTTGATTTTTGATAGGTCAAATGAACTCCAAATTGAAACATTCTAGTTGGGTTGGAAATTAGACTCAAAGACCTTTCCAACGAGCTATCCTGCACCTGATTCAGACACCGGGAAGGCCTCCAAAAGCCTCCTGCAAAAGCGCGCGACCCATCAGGACACCTTTGCCAGTGCAAAAATTACACGGGCACGACCCGTCAGAGGCGCACGACCCGTTGGGGATTTCTCCACAGAAATTTGCCAGTAAGTTTCTAAATAACCCAGGATTGCTTCAAGGTTGCAGGTAGGCCTCTCCTCATGAAAATACATTGTTTACCAAAGTTCGAAAAGCATGTGAATGTTGTTTAAGCCAATCATTTTGAAATAATGAGTCCAATGCATATTTGCTCAAGAAGGTCAAAGTGTTGGTTGAGCTAGGGTTTGTCTTGTTGTTTTCAAGGTTATCCTTTTCACCCCCACTTTTTCCCTACATCCTATTTCCACCTCCCTCATCATTTTACTCATTCTCCCTACCAAAAAATACCAAAAGCACTAAACCCTACCTCTCATAAAGCCTTTGAAAGTCATAAATATGTGATGGGGTATATATCATGATTCCTTCCCTTAACTCCCTTTCATATGTATTTTCCCTAGATCCCTTCAAAAGTCCCCCTCCCTAACATCTCCCTTGTGTTTTTGTCCCCTTGAAACAGCATCTCAAACAGTCAAAACAACAGGGTATCCCATGGGAGGATTTCATCTCTCGTGAGTTTTTCACAGCACCATCACCGCCACATCCTGAGGTTATTCATGAGGAGGGAGGACCATCACAGCAGCATGACATCCCCGTCACTAGACATGTCAGCTCCTCACCTGTGGTTACTTATCAGAGAGGCCAGAGGGCCTTATTTGCAGCAGCTCGGCGAGTACTTTCTCCACAACATGTGGAAGGGGTCTCGCCTTCTTCATCGGCTCAGCGAGTGTTATCTCCACATCAGGTGGAAGGGGCCTCACTTTCTTCAGCAGCACAGGTACCAGGGAGGGGCAAACAGCCCAAGATTGACGAGGGACCATCAGGTGTTCCGGATATAGAGCTTATTGATCTTGATGTCAGTTCTCCTAGCCGAGAGTCAAAGGAGATCATTCAGCACCTTAAAGCTGAAAATGATGCCTTGCAGAGGAGATTAGAGGGGGCACAATGGACCATCACATATCTCGAGCAGTGCAACAAACAGTTGGAGGATGAACAAGCTCTTGATGAGCTGTGAAGGATTCGTAGTGACCGCATTTTGAACCGGAGGAGACCCGGTGATCTATTGCCTGCTGAGCGAGAGTCCATGCTCATCAGGGTAAATGCACACTTGGAGAGGCTGTTGGCTAGGGCCAACCAAGAGAAGAAATTGTTGAGGAACATGAAGAACCATTATTGGGCAAGAATGCACGTGTGTAAGGCAAAAATGAAGATGTTCCAAAGGCGATTGGCCAAGGTGCAAAAAAGGAGAAAGAGGCCTGATCCCCTTCATATCTTGGCCGAGGCTTCATTGAAGGACCAAGGCACTAAATAGCCTAGCCACAGCACAAATCCCAAGAAATTTTGAGCATTTTGGGTAAATTTTGGTTTTTCAGGCAATTTACAGGTTTTTCTCCATTAACGGGTCTCACCCCCCGCACGACCCTACATCATGGAAACTCCATTTTGCAAAAACTCAGCATTTCTAGATTTTTCATGAGAATTTACATATTCTCATCAATGGACTTGAGATTTTATGAAGTTTTGGGCCTCCAGAAAGTCAAAAAACAAGCAAAAATTGACTTTCTGCCACATTTTTGAGTTGCAGAAAGCAGTCTTGAGAGATTGCAATTTTGGAGGGGCAAATGACCACCAAATTCAGAAATTCCAGTTGGGTTGGAAAGTAGACTCACAGACCTTTCCAACAAGCCTACTCTTGCTCAATTTTTCCACCTGGAAGTGCCCCAAATGTGGTCCCAAAGGCGCGCGACCCGTCAGGCAAGCTTCTCCAGATTTCAGTGTACAGCTCAGAAAAACGCAGTTTGACCCTGTTTGACTTTTTGGGGTGGATTATTATCTTATTTGATGTAATTATTGTAATTTATTGACACTTTTACTCTTATTTACCTCTTCTAGAAGATTCATTCATGAAAAAGGTGAAAATTAAATGAATGAATTGGTTTCCTAGCTTATAGAGGCAAGTTGTTTTGACTGCCTAGTTTGTAGTGCTTAGTTTAGAAGTGGTTGAAACAGCTCCTAGGATAGTGAGCTCGACTCATGGAGGCAGGGAAAGAGGTTAGATGATCTATATTATGTACTTTCTTGCTCATTTTCATGGTTGGACTCTTGAGGGAGAAGCTATCATTGTATTATTCACTGTATCTCTGCAATTTTTGGCTAAGGAAGACCAGGGTTTTGCAATCTTTTTTGGGATTCTTGTGGTTACATGTATTGATGGTGTGTTTCACTATGTACCTGTAAGCGTGTTATGTGAATCATTTCCTTTCTTTTCCTTCTGCACATTAAGCAAACGAAGTGTTAAAGTAAGAATTCATGGCTATCATGCTCTGCTTTTAAGTTTGTTTAATTTCAATGCTTTCTACTGTTTAAGGAGAATTCAAAGTTAATGTTTGCTCTCCTTAGCTCCTCACCTGTCATTCCTGACCATCCACCTCAATCAAAGGCATCAATACTGTCTCCTACCTCGCCCCAAAGAACCCCCTGCAGAAACTGTGTCTAATCCCCGCACCCAAAATTGCCATCCCCTCAATTTGCCACCGAAAACCCTAAAAACCCCAAATCAACCTTTTTGATCAGTTTACTAGCCTAAAATTAGTGTTACCCTATTGGTCATCTCATCCATTGAAGATCTCACCGAGATAGACCGGAGAGAGCCCTCTCCTGCCCCGTAGGGCTAGCTACGAGGCGAAGTGGTTTGATGTTGCCTTGAGGTTTACCTTTCTCAGCCTGAGGTGAAATTTCAAGTGCTAACAGTGTACCACGAGCTGTAGTTACAGAACATGATTCACATTTTCACAATCACATGATGACTGAATTAACTGCTAAGTTAGGACTCTCACATGATAGTTCTACTCCTTATTATCCACAAGCTAATGGAAAAGTCGAAGCCATCAACAAAGTCCTTAAGTGAATGCTTCAATGAATGATAGGAGTTCACAAATGAAATTGGCATTTGATCATGTACTCAACTTTGTGGGCTTACCAAACCTCAGTAGGAAACACAACTGGATTCACACCTTTCCAATTGGTGTATGGTCTTGAGGCAATCTTGCCAATACAATGTGAGATTTCATCACTAAAACTTGCAATTAACTTGTTACCTGACATGATGAGGAAGCACGTTTCTTATAACTCATCCATGTTGTAGAAAATATGGTGGCAGGTTAACCCGATAGTGCAATATAAATCAAAGAAGAATACTATAACCTACTTCTACCATCAATTTGCGGAAGCTTAAAGATTGAGCTGAACAATATAACCAGAATAAGAAGAATCAATCGCACAATACACATGAAAATACTTTGGGGAAATCCTCAGCTAAAAACCCCACCCTATTGTATTATCATACATGGTGGAAATACATAGGAATTATACAAAGCCTTAGCTCTCACAGCTAGCCAGATCTTAGTACAATCCTCATAGATGCTCATAGGAAATCTTGGCTTCTCTATAGCCTTCCTCTCTACCCTCCAAGCTCCTATTTCCTTGCGCTGTTCCTTGTGGATGATTCACCTCTTACCTAGTGGATGATCTCCTTCAAAACTGCGCAATCCTCAAGGATAAATCCTTGACTACATGCATGAGCTTTCTCCATGAGAAAACACATGCAACTAATAGTGCACTGTCCTTGAAATTAATCTCAACTATGTCTTTCTCACAATAGACATGCATGAGTTTCTGATGAGGGAATCTTTAGTTAACTGGAGTAGCACTAGTTGAGTGCATGCATGCATCAATTGACTGTTAACTCTCTATTAGTTCCTCAAACAGTTTGGAACTAATTTAATTGGACTTAACTCAGTAAACTGAGTTAACTAATTACAACTCAAATATAACTCAATCTTATCTCCTTATTTTAAGGGATAACTCTTGCATGACTTCAGAAAGACTTCTAACTTGAATTTCTCCAACTAATTAATTTAAAACAATTTAATTAATTATCCAAGTAGCAGTTAATACTAAATTTGATTTTAATTCACAATTTAATTCAAGGACGAATTAATTTGGAACATTCTTGTTGCCATATTTCAACACATCTAGATGAAACACGTCGTGAAGCTACATTGACCAACAAAGCACATAAGAAATGAATTAAGGTGCAATATGATCACAATGTCAAGCCTCACATATTCTCAAAAGGAGACTTAGTCTTGCTTTATGATCAGGAAGCCGATAAATTAGGAACAAGAAAATTTGAACCACTATGGATGGGCCCCTACATTGTCAAGCATGTTTTGGCAAAAGGCGCTTACGATTTGGTTGATTATGATGGAATTCCATTGTTGTAGCCCCGAAACGGGTTGTATCTTAAACGTTACTATGCTTGATTGTGTGTAGTAAAAACACTGTATATATGCTTTGATTACGTGTGTGTGTCACAGTGTGACTTTTAGAGTTTTTATGTGGTTAGTAATCCGCTTTGCATTTGTTGCAGATGTCGGAATCTTTGGAACCATTTGTTGGTTATGCCGATGGTGCTAGTCGTAGTACGTAGAACCTATCCTCTGCAGCATGGGCCATATTCGCTCCAAGTGGCGAGTTAGTGAGTTTTCAAGGGATTTGTATCGGTCGTTCTACGAACAATATCATTGAGTATAACACATTGATCAAACTCCTCTCTGATGCCATTTCACTTGGAATTCGCATTAGGCTAGACTCACAACTAATCGTACTACAACTTACGAATGTTTATACCATCCGAAATCCAATTATTCATCATATATTCCTTAGAGTTTGTCTCTTAGAAAGACTGATTACATTCAATATCAACACATTTCCAGAAACTTTAACACATTGACTGATTCTTTAGTGAATTACGTGTTAAATAGACATTTACGACATATGTAAAGAGTAAATTTTCAATTCACATCAACAGTTGAATAGGATTTCACATAACCATACAAAAAAACTGAAAGTAAAATAGATAGATGTTCAAAGTTTTTACAAAAAATTGTGTCCAAGACATGTTGGTCATCTGACCTCAAAACCTCAAAATGCATATAGTAAATCATCCTAAGTAGCTCTAATGATGCTCACGATAACATGTCACTGTTTGAGCTATCATGCGCAATAGCCTCATCCAACGGATAGGTACACCAATAGTATGGTGTTGTAGTCTCATCGATAACTCTTCGATGTGAACATCTGGTATACCAAGGGTTAACCCCTCTATATGATGTTGCAACTCCGCCAGTGTCTCGATTAGATCTAAATCCTAGAGAACTGCTCTTCCGACATTTCTCCCCACTAGTTCACCCACCTCCTATTGATGACCCATTGGTCGAACAATGCCAACATCTGTATACATGAGAACATTTTTACTTTAGTCTTGGAAACATAAAAAAACACAAAAGAATGTAAAAAATCAAAAAATAAAAATTACATGGTCAAAACAATTTACCTATAGCACCCCATTGAGCACCCACTGGTAATCTAAAATATGGATCTCTACAGAAATCCATCCCTTCATATGGATGCTCCTCTATGAAAATATGTTGTCGATGGAGCTAACTTAAGAATGTGGTAGAAAATGAGATTGATGTTTGACCAGCATGTCTAGCCATCAACTCTACCCATCTCTACATTTGTCGATCTCTAGGACTAGCTAAACTCAGTGTCACATACTCAGGTTGAATCAATGGAAGTATCTCCAACGTAAAAGTGATCAACATCGATCCATAGCTGTAATTTTTCATCTTACTCCCTTTTACTTTAGTTAGCTGCTCTTTCATCAAAGAGAATACTGCCTCACACCAGTTGAACATATTTGGCTCGAGACACTTGAGCGCATACTTCATGTATAATCTATTCGCAACATGAAGTGTCACTCTACCCACAAACTTTGCGATAGTAAAGAGGATTGTTCGCAAGAGCATATCACGAACATCCTTGATGTTTATCTTTCCATCTTTGCTAGGCTGTGTACTTGGCCGACATAATTTTCGAATGTAGTCCCTCACTGATTCATCCCCATGGGCAGAACCTAAAAGAGAAATGGGGGCACCATGTCTCGACAATCTTGTGAGAAAGTAATATCATCGATCAATATAGGGAGTAGTTTGTCCCCTATGTGAAAAACATGTTCCGCTAGATCCCATGAATGAACCAAGAACTGCGATAGTTCTAACTGTTGCATCATCCTGGATAACATGAAATATTTGAGTAACCCACAATCTCTGAGGGTCTCAATAGTACCAAGATCATTTAGGGAAACCATATGCTATTCTTCATGTTCTCTTTCATGCCATGTGATAGCCATTATGATCCGATCAAAGTATGAAATCACACCATAGGCTTACTTTGGATCCATTTCATGCAAAAAATTGAAGATATTTTGGGTAGAAACGATGAATCAAATTTCTAAATTGCACCCAACGCACCTATGATCTTTAGACAGTGCGATGCACAGTAGTTTCCCTTCTGTTAGACTGCTCTACAGTGCAATTTTCAATGCATAAGGGTGCATTGATCCTAGGGCGTGATATATTTACCCTAGGGACCCCAAAAACCTAAAAATTTTGCCTAAAATTGAAAAAGAATGACCTCAAATGAAAGAGAAGAGGTAGATCTCCTACCCAACCCTAACGACATGAAGAATGATCCACAGAATCTCCGCAATCAGCTGCTGAAGTTTGAGGTAAAAACTGGTTCAGAGCACAAAACTGAATGGTAAAATGACTTGGTAAATTCTTGTTTTATGGTTATTTCATGTTCATTAAATCAATAAACTATAGTTTATACCTATTTTTACCAATGAAACAGGTATGTTTAATCCGTTTGGTGGTTCTTTGAGCAGGTTTACAACTGACATAGGGAATTTGATGTGCATGATCGTAAAATGTACTTTTGACCAAAGAGCATACTTTTATCTCTTTTTTCGAGCTCTGTTAAACATCGAAAAAGGAACCCCCCTAGAGTCCTCTTTTAGCTCTTTTCAGATTCTCAAAATATGAAAATATTATCAGGCGCTTGTCCTTTTCATCTCGTAAATGGATTGGAAATGACATCTACTAAATATAAGTTTAACCCTTTTCTGGACTAAGATAGATTACTTATGAAAAAGGAATATGTTGATCGAACATGGTCAATAGCTTCTCTCTTGTATTATTTTACGCTTTTTCAGACTTGAGAGACAAATTTACAAAAAATAACTTATGGAGTTTTCTTTTTGTCCCTTTTCAAACTCTCTAAACATGAAAAGGACCAAGTTCTCATTGTCGTTAAACTCGTGAAAGCATTAAATAGTGACTAACTTGTCCATCATGACAAGACCGAGTTTCACCTTCGCTAGACTTGTTAAAACATCACATGGCGATGGATTCACCTGAAGGGTAGAATTACACATCAAGCATATGTTATCCTCCTCAAGCTTGTTAAAAAATAAAGAGGTACTGGTCAACAATGACTGGGGAAAATGGAAAAAGGGATAAATCACTTTATGGTAGCAAGTTGCTCTTGAACATGACACTTTCACTTCATCTCTGTGACTATTTGGATTGGGTTATATGCTTGATGGTTATTATACCTATGGTCTATCACACCATCCATCGCTTTGATTTTGGGTCAATGCTGCCAATTCATTCAGTGTCGCCGACATGTTCAAGAGAAGTCACTTAGTAAACTTCATCCTTTGAAATACTGATAAACCTTCATTTTCATGACCTCCATTCCTGAACATTGTGTCATCAGTCACATTCTATCTTCAAAATCATTACACTCATTTCATGTCATTGATGGGGGATACATGAAGGACCTCTTGCGATGAGTCGCTTCTTGTCAACATCAACACATTATCCAGGAAGTTGACTTAGAAACACCATTCCAATACCTTGAGGCTTGCATACATCAATGGCAAGTTTCTCACTTCTGGCGACAGGTTGAAATCACAGACCTTTAACCGAAAGACTTTGTATTATGTTCGACAACAAAACGTCTATTCACACCATGCATAATGTATTGTATTACCTTGAGAATCATTATCATTATTGGTGATTTCTCTCGCGTTTGTTAACAGCTTACATGATTGGATGGTAATCAGACGGTGTCTTCCCATGTTCAACTTGGGATCACATTTTCACATGGTTAGACTCGTACTTGAGCAAATGATTGGACGAGATATAGGACCTCGGATCTAGTTTCATCCATCCGGGCTGTGATTTCAGGAGAGTACTAAATAATCTGTACGATGGATTTACACAGATAGTCATATTATCATGGATCTATATCTGTAGACGACTGTCTGATTTATGTACATGTAATGAAAAGTTTATATGCTGAGCATGGGTATGCCTTCCCTCAACAATTCATGAAAAATTCAAATATATTATGATATCATGTATTGTAATTGATGCAGGTCACCGTCTACTTCAGATCCTCCTCATCACATCATAAAGCATATCACTCAACATTATCATTTTTGACTTCATGCTTTAGGGGGCAACTAGTACAAGTCTATTTGGGCACATCACTCTCGACGATCAAATTAGTGTAAACAGGGTCTATCAAACTCTGATTCGGTTGCTACATGCCCTAGACATGCCACCTCATTGAGTGCTTTCATCCATGAGAGTTTCCTGACTTCAAACCCTGCTGAAGTGCTTGCTTCAAGGGTAAGTGCTCTATAGAGCAGGTAGCCCCATTCAAGGCTGCGTTGCATAGCATTTAAGCCCACTCAAGCCTACGTTGGGCGAGAATCCTCAAAATTTTCGTTGGATCCTAAGTATATTCCTCCTTTCTAGAGCCTTCTAGAAGGAACCCAGTTCCTATCCTATCAAGATGATCTCGAATTATGATAGCCTTGGATCATCTAATCCTCTATCCTCTCATCCCTTTGAACATGTAAACTAATCATCCAATTATGGAAAACCATTCAATGCCATATTAATGAAAAAACCACTTGCATTCATCTAGAAATTGGCCTCCCATCATAGATCCAGAGAGTTGGGATATTATAGAGAAATATTGTTGGTTTAGAGACTTGAAATAACTGTCAAAGTAATGTTATGTTGCTGGATTGATGTTGTTATTGGTGTGATGAGGGCTTGGACTAAGATGGATGATGACATGAGATCGAACCACATTGGGTGTAACTTCTCCTTCTATCAATCAATAAAGTTGTTTGTTCGTTTTCCAATACTTTTGTCTATATCTATGATGAATGTATGTTCAGATGTTGTCGATTCCATTTGTTTACAAAAATTTAGTGTCTGGATCTACCTCAGGCTGAAGGAAGGCAGGTCTAGGGTAACATCAAACCACGCTTAACCTGGTAGCTAGCCCTACTAGGTCGGGAGAGGGCTCTCTCCTTGTCAATCTCAGTTAGGATATTGGCAATTAGGGTTGAGATGACTGAATTTAATGTATATTTTAGGCTAGGTATATTAGCTCAGTGTTTCTGGTTTGATTTTTTGGTTTTGGTTACTGGATCAATTGGAGAAGGCAGATTGAGTCCGAGAAATCAACTCAGAGATACAGTCATGTTCTGTGGGGCGAGGTAGACAAGGGTTTATGTACTAGAAATGGATTAAGATGGTAGATTAAGATAGCTGAGGAGTTGAGGAGGGCATAAAGAAACTATGAATCCTCTTCAAATAGTTGAAAACATTGAAAACCAAATGCATTCCCAAGACAAAGCACAACAGTGTATTTTGTCCATTCACCTTGATTCATTTAGTTTCAAAAGAGAAATATGGATTTGGATACATATAAAACATAAGAAAAACTCATTACAAATAAGAAACAATACATAAACTCATTATCACAAGAATCCCACAAAAATAGTTGTGAAACCTAGTTTTATTCCTTGCCAAAATGCTAATACAAATGTTCAATGAGTGCCACCACTTCCACCAAAGTCCAGTCTTTACAAATGACTAAGAAATTACATAATATAGGCAATGAAACCACTCATGTTAGCTATCAAGGTCGAATCCATGAGAAAATGGGTGGTTTCAACCACATCTAAACTAAGAACATGAATATAGGCAGTGGAACAGATTGCCTCTAAAACTTAGGAAACCAATTCATTATAGTTCAAAACCACTTGGAACTTGATGTATCTACCATATGAGGTGATTTTTATCAAAATTTACATAAAACACATCATTTACCATGCATACATTTACCAAGAAAGGAAGAAAAGTCAATCACTGAAGAAACTGGGCGAAATTATGAGTTTTAGGCAAAATTGGCAAAAATTTGCCTGATGCGCAATGCCCTAAGCCTGATGCACAATGCCGCTTCAAGGTTGCTTTTGGAGGCCTTTCACTTCACCAAATCAGGCCCAAGATAGCTTGTTGGAAATCTCTGCCTGTCTAGTTTCTGTAACACTTTGAATTTTTTGATTTGGAGTTGATTTGCCCCTTCCAAAATCATTTCTCTCAAGAATGCTTCCTGTGGGTCCAAAAAGTGGCAAAGAGGGAATATTTTTGGTGTTTTTTGCCCTTTAAGTGACCTAGATCTTCTCCAAAATTCATGAAACTTTCTGGGTTTCATTGTTTTTTCATGTTGAATCTAAAACCACAAGCCATTTGGAAAAAGAGTGAGCCAATTCAATGCCCAGCGCTGGTGGCGCTGCACATTAGCCGAAATTTCCTATGTTTCTAATTCAAAAATTGGAAAATGACAAAATTGTCTCAAAATTTGCCCAATTTTGGCTCAAAGCTGCACAATGGGTTAATTTGTTGGGCTAAAGTCACATCAGCCAAAATGTTGAGCTTTTAATCCTTCCTTTTGCCTCTTAAGGCCCTCCTTAATCTTGTCTTAAGGTGCTTGATTCTCATGTTACCTATGCTATTCTAGGTCAAGTAATGGTAGGCCATATGCCTAAGAGTCTTTTTGTCTCTGTTAGATTTCTTTAGAAGATCCTCAAGGTGGATATTTACCCTTTCAAGCCATATCTCTCTATCATTTACCACCTCTTGTTCAACTGGAGTCAAGAGAACTGGATGCTCTTTACTACTTTGCCTTTGAATTTTTAGCATCTCTAACTCCATTTGGGTTTGTTTATCCTCCAACTATTTGTTTTCTTGCTCTAGATAGTTGATAATATATCTAGCTCTGGCCACTTTATCATTCAACATATGAATATGATCCTCTTGCTCTTTCAAAAGCATGTTTTGAGCTAAGGATGGGCTATCAAGATCAATTACCTGAGTGTGATGAGGTGGCACATCATCATCATGCTCCTCGAGCGAGAATTACCTCTCAACATCATCATGGAGCTCCTCATCAATGGCCTTTCCTTTACCTTTGTCTTGCTGCCCATGTACCTACTTTGTTGAAGATGAAGGAAAGACCCCTTCCACTTCTTGTGGATATAGTACTCGCTTGGCCGCTACAAAGATCATCCTAGTGCCTCTCTCATAGGTGACAAATACAAGAACATTCTCTGTTTTAGTTTCAAGTACCTTTTGTTGTCCTAAAGGCTCACCTTCTTCTTGGGGATCTGATGAAAATATTTGAGGCCCCTTGAACATCTCATGGAAAATTAAAGTTTCCCACGGCATTCCCATCTAAGTAAGCTGACGCAAAACAATAATTTCTATGACAGATAAATTCCTCTCTCTAGAGCTATCACTAAGGGTGTCTTCCTCATATTCAAACTCACTGTCTTGCTCCATTTTTGTCTCTTTGGGATGATTTGATGAATGATGGACAGTTATGTGAGGAAAAAATGAGTATGAAGAGATTTTATAAGAAGAAAACAATGGTGAGATGAAATGAGAAGGTAAGTGAGGTTTGTAAGGAACTAGGGTTTGATGTGAGGGGGTTTAGAGCTTGGTGAAGGGATTAATTTTTGTAGGGAAATAGGGGAAGATGATATGGGTTAAGTAAGATGGGATTTAAAGGTGAATTTAGGGAAAATGATAATGGGAAAATGGAGACAAGTGACAAGAGCTTGAAATGGTGAGAAATTAGGTAGAAGACAACTAGGGTTTTGAGTTTTAAGAGGCTAAAACCACAATTATAACATAAAAACCCTATGTGAGATCAAAAGTGAGGTTACTTACTTGATTGGAAGAGAAATGCAACAATGATGGTGACTAGAGGTGAAGTTTGAGGGTTTTGAAGTGTTAGTGGCCAATGCACAGCGCCTGCTCACCAATGCGCAGCGCATCTTTGATGCGTAGTGCCAGTGTAAATTAACATAGGAGAAAACTGCCTGATGCGCAGCGCCGAGCTCCCAATGCGTAGTGCCATTTTTCAAAACAATTTTGGAGGCCTTCCCGGTGTCCAAATTGGGCATGTAATAGCTCGTTGGAGATATTGTTGAGTCTACTTTCCAAAACATCTTGAATTTTTCAACTTGGAGCTCATTTTCCCTATCAAAAGTCAAATCTCCCAAGACTAGTCAAAATGTGCAGAATGAGACTGCCTGAATGCAGAGTGCTATTGCAGTCAACTTTTGAAGGTCTTCCTCAAATCCAAATTGAGCTCATGATAGCTCATTAGAAATAAATTTGTGTCTAATTATCATTTGACACATCAATAAAGTCATTTCCCAGCTAGGAGAAAAATGGTTTTTACCAAGGTCACTCCAGAGATGCAACAACTCTCTTGAGGCAACGATATTTTTGACATTTCTCCCAAACCATGAAACCTGTGTAAAAACTGAAAGAGGTTTTTCTTCTTGGGAATTATGGATAAAAAACTCTCACACTTTTTCCAAATTCATCTTCTCTTTCTCAAAAACATAATTTGAATAAAACCTATCCCAATGTGTGGAACAGGGGATTTATGGAAATGAAGGGAAACGAAGGGGATAAGGGGCTTCTAAATTCTTGAGAAAATTTTAGGAAGTAGGGAGGGATGTTAGGAATTAGGGGAAAGTGGAATTTCAAATATTGAGTGAGGGGAAGGGGTCCAAAAGGGAAAAACACAGGCCTAGCCTAGAAAATTGTCAAATTGTAGCAATAAACTAATGTTTGTGGGAAAATGATGAATTTGAGGGATATGAGTGATGGGAAGCATTTAAGAAGGTATACTAAGGATAGGGCAAGGTGTATGAGCATCAAGATGCAAGTTTTGTTGATTATTTGACCATCCAAGAAAAATTACCTTCAAAACCCTAGGAGAGGGAAATGAGGCTTAGTTAAGTACAACTGAAGCACGAACAAGGTGTAAAATGACCCATTGGAACCTGAAATGATGATGAAAAATATTTGAATGATGGTACACTAAGCTGAATGGTGACATGGACCAATACTTGGAAGACTTTGGGAGGAGTGAAAATGACCCTAAACCTAATACCTAGTGACCAAATTTTACTTGAAGACTCACTGAAATGACAAAATTTGACTTTGACACCCTAAGACTACTTTGTAAGAGCATGTTTGATCACTAGTGGAAGGCTTCAAGGACTGACACTAACACAATAAATAGATCATATGCTTTTATTGTTGTTGTCTTCTATTTATGTTGGCGGGTACCAATTGAGTGAATTCAGTTTGAGTGGGAGTGACAGGAGAAACTCAAAGGAGATAAGAGGAAGTGAAAGATCACAAGTGGGTTCTTTTATCTTATCTGTTAATGTAGGAAAAGGTTAAACATATTTACTTTAGTTGTTCTAAGTGTAACTACCCACTTAGGGAAGATATACTTATCCATAGGTATAAATTCTGTATAACAATTACAGAGTCAAAACCATGTGCATGATGGAAACAACATCATTGAATACCATCTCCAAGATGGGCTACTCTATAAGTTGGATAAGCTATGTGTTCCTAAAGGTGAGCGATTGCAACTAATTAGAGAGGCTCACACCTCCAAGGTTGCAGGGTATTTTGGTGTAGATAAGATCGTGGTCAAATTGCAAAGGTATGTGTATTAACCCAAGATGTAAGAGTAGGTGGATAGGTTCATAACATGATTCATTATGTGTTCTACCAACAAGGCTATCAATAGGAAATAGGGTTTTATCATCCCTTACTTGTACCCACTTGATCTTGGGAAATAATTTCCATGGACTTTGTGGGAGTTTTATCAACAACTAGGAAGGGGGATGACTACCTATTTGTGGTAGTTGAAAAGTTTAGCGAGGTGTGCTTTGATACCCTGTAAAAATACCATCAGCGGGAAAGCAAAAACAAACTTGTTCTTTGGATAGGTATGGATTCACTTTGGGATACCAAGGAGAATCGTTTTGGATAGGGACAATATCTCTCAATATATTTTGGACTACATTGTGGGAGAAGATGGATATAGATTTGAAGATATCGACAATACTCCATCTACAAACAGATGGGCAGACATAAGTAGTCAACAGGACATTGGTGCAACTTCTAAGGGGATACAACCAAAATCATCCAAAGAGATAGGATGAAAATCTAGTATATAAACAACATTCTTACAACATATCAATCCACACTTCTATAGGAAAGTCCCCACTTGAAACTTGTTGTGGATATTTTCCGTCTTTAGCTTTGGACATTTCATATGGGAAATAATGAGAAGTGAGGAAAAATCTTACAAGATATGATCTGAGGACCAAAAAATTTATAGAGAATATTAGGGAGATCCATATATAGGTACAAGAGACACTGCATAAGTCACAAGAGAAATATAAGGTCAAGCATGATCAACATAGAATAGAGAAATCATTCAAGGTGGGAGACAAAGTATGGCTACATTTGAACAAGGAGAGGCTACAAGGGGCTGGTAGGAAAATCAAGGCTCTAAGGATGGTCCCTTTGAGATACCAGAAAATGTGGGTGATAATTCCTATCAACTCAATTTACCACCATATATGTGCATTTACTTAGTTGTGAATTTAGAGAATATGAAACTTTATGAGCCTTCAATGCTATATTAAGAAGAGAAATAGGTCCTACCTTCTGTAGAGGATTTGGCACTAGATCCTCAAGCAGAGTTCACAAAAGATACAGTTTTGTAGAAGAGGTCCATAACTAACGAGACAAGGGTAGCATGACATTTGGTAGATTGGGTTGAAAGGACAGCTTCCAAGTAAATCTAAATGGTACAACAGAGAGAATGTAGAGGAAATATTTCCTCACCTCATTCAAAAGAAACTTTTGGGGACCAAAAGCCTCCCAAAACGGGGAGGTGTGATATGGATTGGATAATTATAGTTTTTGTCATCTATCTTAATTCTTTCAAAGAGGAAAAGTATAGGAATCAACTCTTAAGACCATTTTTACCAGCGAGACCTAGTTTGGAAAATTGGGGTATGAAACATTTCAGGAGCATTTTTAGACATCAAACGATGTTTTTTGGGGGAAAAATTCTATGCTTTAGCACCACACCCTCTTTCCCTATTCTACACAAAAATAACTTTCCAACTGTACAAGAATCACATTAATTAAATTCCATATGCAAAAGTTGTGGCACTCAGAAGTTGACCTTCCTATTTCGGTAACATAATTTGAGAGGATGCCACGCTAGCCCCATTATTCATGAAACATGGGCTATCCACCTGATTATGATGAATAATACTATAGAAGAGTATATATTTTAACTATGGTTAGGAGTTGAGGCACCAAACCAAACCACTAGTAGAATCTAGATTATCAGGTTGTGTTATAATCACTAGGAGGAAAAAGGGTTCCATTCTTTCGAGTGCATAGGTTCCATAGCCGAGAAAAAATAGCCAAGAGGGATAGGAGATAGAGCACACAAAGAGGATTTGTGCACTATAGTGGCCCACGGGCCATAGGCCATACTTCTTTGTACTCATTTACATTTTCTATTCAATGAAAGAGAGAAGAGCGACCTTGCCTTCCAATCAGGCTTTTCTCCAAAAAGGGTTTCCCAAGTTATCTTGTGTCAAATATGTGCATGAGATTTTATTTCACTGATCTCTATTTTCTACATAATTTTTAATTCACATGCTTGAACTATTAACAATATTCTACATATCTAAAAATTTGAAACGTATATAATTATAATAAATGTAGAATTTCATATTTTAAATATAATTTTATCATAATTATTTTGACGAACTATCCAGTGGAATATCCATGACAATTTATAGATCATATTGGTAGCATAGTAGGTTTCTTTAGGTATTTTTTGTATATTTAAGAGGACCTATATTGGCAGGGCCAAAAGTCATAAGACCCTAATCATGGCCAATGAATTTGTGAATAACCTTCTTGATCCTACAGAGGAGAGGTTTCTGTGGCTGGAAAAAAGTCACAGATATAGATCGTAATGTGAATCTCCTCATAATATCCTGGAGAAATAAGCTTGGAATATTTAGAGAAGATGGGGGTTCAAATGTAGAGGGCAAATTAGAAGGGGGATCAAGAGATCAGGAAAAAACAAAGAGTCAGTTGAAGAAAGATCCTAGAAAAGATTAGCGTAGTTTGAGTGCCATGAATCAATCACAACCCCTATTTAAAATGGAATAAAAGGTTAATATCAAGTCATGCCATGGTGAGATCAATGCTCTGAAGCTAAATCACTAGTTGCAACAACTATAATTGTATTTCATTTTCTATCAAATTGAGGAAGAATAAAAGATTTATTTTGTACAATTGAAATTAGAGGGCCATGCCTTGACTTGGTGGTAAATCCACATGGATAATTTAAGGTTGGGGGTAAAACCTACAATGACTAAGTGGGAGGACTTCAAAACCCTCATAAATTCACATTTTTACCCTATTGAGTATGTAGAGGACTAGTGGATCCAGTGGCACTACTTCAAGAAAACGCTAGGGAAAAACGTACAAGAGTATACCACAGAGTTCAGATTTATGGCCATAATGTTGGGTATCTCCCCAAAGAACCCATATTAAGTCCTCAAATATTTGGGGGGTCTACACCATCATTTGTGGGAACAAGTGATGTTTCTCAATCCCAAGTCAATGGATGACGCTTGTGTACATGTGCAATACCTGGAGAACATAGGCATGAATAAAGCACAATCAAGAGGATAGAGGTAGAAGGAGAAACATGTATCTTCTAAGGAGGCGAAGAAGGAGTAGAAAGGGGGGAAGATAAAAATACAATAGCCATAACACACCAATGCAAAGATCCCAAAAGCCACTGCAACCACTACAACATTGACGAACATAGAAAGGAAACGTGTTTGAAGTTGCGTCAAGAGCTTAAACCAAAGAAAAAAAAGAGAAAATAAGAAGAATAATCCCACGACCACTTATTCGAGCAACCAAGTTGAAAGAAGCTCATTTGTGTATGAGAATATTGTTTGTACATTGGTGTAGAAGGAAGTGAATCTGAGTAGCCTTCAGCAATAGGAAGAGAAAGAAATGATTGAACTATTACATATAAAGATATAGGTCAAGAAGACAAATATTGATGCACTGTTAGACTTAGGATCGTAGGCGAATCTCATTGCAACAGAGCTGGTCAAGGAATTGAGATTGGGAGTTCGTGATCATTCAATCCCGTATCCACTGGGATGGATAAATAAGGATGCATAGCTTAAGGTAATGAAATAGTGGAAAATTAGATTTTCCATCAATGCTAATTTTATTGATGAAGTAAAACTATATGTGGTTCCCCTTGATGTATTTGGAATCGTGTTTGGGAGTCCTTACATGTACATGCGAGATGAAATATCCATTTAGAGAGCCAACCATTATTTCCTCATCAAGAATCAAAAAACATTCACCATCAATGCACACAAGAGCAAGTCAAAAATATCATTGATAAGTATCAACCAAGCCAAGAAATTGATTAGCTGAAGAAAGAAGTGCATTTTCTTGTTTTCAACAAAAAATAGCTGTGAAAAAGAGTCAGTAAGAGACAAGGAATCCCTAGAGGGGTGTAATAAGAAACAAAAACAAAAACTAGAAATATTTTTACAGACATACAAGGATGTGTTTTGAGAGCCTAACATGTTACCACCTAAGAGGGAAGTAGAGCATGAGATCCATCTATTTCTATACTTTCCATTGTTAAACATTGATTTGTATAGGAAGTTTGTTATAGAAGCGAGGTGAAGAAACAATTACATAAGATACTGGAACAAGGTATCATTCCACCGAGTACATCTCCATGTGGGTCACTCATCATCATTGTGCTAAATAAGGATAGGACTTGGAAGATGTGTATAGATTATAGGGCGTTGAACAAAATCACACTCAAGAATAAGTACCCCCTACCCATGATAGATGATCTATTGGATCAATTATATAAAGAAAAGTACTTCACCACACAAGGATTAAAGTCTATATATCACCAGGTTCAAGTAAAAGAAGAAGATATGTAAAACAACACCTTCAAAATCAAGAAAGGTTTATATCAACGGTTAATCATTCCATTTGGCCTATGCGATGCATTGACTGTGTATATGAGATTAATGAATGATGTACTACACCCTTTTATAGATTCATTTGTTATTTTCTATTTAGATTATATACTGGTATATAATCCTACCTAGGAGGAGCACATCTCACATTTAACGCAGGTGTTGGAGACATTAAAGAAGCAACAAATAGTAGAAAATATCAAGAGATGTGATTTTCCACAACAATATTTTGGTGCATCCAGGGTATGTGATTGGTGGAGGAGAGCTAAAGATAGATACTACCAAAATGGAGGCCATTATGAAATTCTTGGTGCCTATTGAATTTTTTGAGGTCAGGAGTTTCATTGGGGAAGAACAATACCTGAGGAAATCCATAGCCTTATATTTAGTGGTAGAAACACTACTCCATGCCATAATAGCAGGTGGTAAGAGTTTCTAGTGGATAAAGCATTGAAAAAAAGATTTCAAAGAGCCAAAGAAGAAGATAAGTCAAGCATTAGTTCTGGAAATACCAAAATTGCAACAACCCTTTGAAGTGGAGACAAATGTCAGTGAGTATGTTATGGGAGAGGTCATGGTGCAGGGAGTAAGATTTGTATGCTACCATTCTAAAGTATTGCATGGGGCAACTCTTAAATGCCCCACCTATGATAATGAGCTCTATACCCTAGTGCAAGTTGTGAAGAAATTGAAGCACTATCTAATGGGAAAGGAGACAACAATCCACATAGATCACTAGCCACTATAGTAGCTGCTAACCGAGAGTAAGCTATAGCAGACCATACATTACAATTGGATGGGGTTCCTATAACAACTTCATTTGGTGATGAAGTATAAGAAGGGAATCATAAACAAGTTGGATGGCATGCTCTCAGGGTCACCCACATCAAAGATCAAAACTGTAGGGGCTCTTATGCACATGAAGCCATTCACCCATGATGAATAAAAAGAGGCATATTCAAAGGATGAGGAATTCAAGGAGGTGTTTAAACAGTTGCAATGTCAAGAGTCAAGTGCACGATGGTGAAAATACTATTGACTACCATCTCTAGGATGGGTTACTCTACAAGATGGATAAGCTGCGTGTTCCTAAAGGTGAGCAATTGAATTTGAATAGAGAGGTTCACACCTCCAAGGTTGCAGGGCCCTTTGGTGCTAGGAAGACCATGGCCAACTTGTAGAGGTATGTGTATTGGCCCAAGTTGCAAGAGAAGGTAGCTAGTTTACTAAGAGGATGCATGCTTTGTTATATCAGCAAGCCTAGTAATAGGAAACATGTTCTATATCATCCCTTACTTATAACCACTCATCCTTGGGAAAGAATTTCCATGGAATTTTTGGGAGGTTTACCAACAATTAGGAAGGGACATGACTACCTATTCATGGTAGTTGAGAGGTTCAACAAGGTGTGTTATTTGATGCCTTGTAGAAGGCCATTAGTGGGAAAGAAGTAGAATTTTTTTTCTTTGGACAGGTTTGGGTGCACTTTGGGATACCAAGGAGGATCATTTCAGATAGGGACACAATATTTCTTAGTACATTCTAGGAGAAGATTGACACAAAGTTGAAGAGATCTATAACATTCCATCCATAGACCAATGGGAAGTTAGAAGTAGTCAACAAGAATTTGGTGCAACTTATGTGGGTATACAACTAGAAGCATCCAAAAACCTCGGATGAAAATATGGTATATATACAACATTATTACAATAGAGCAGTCCACACTTTTAGAAGAAATTCCCCACTTGAAACTTGTTTTGGATATTTTTCACCTTCACCTTTGGACATTTCATATGGGTAGCAAGGAGGAGCGAGGGAAGATCTTATAGGAGACACCTCGAGGGTTGAAAATTTTATAAAGAAGATCATGAAAATATAAATATAGGTACAAGAGACGCTATAAAAATAATGATCATCATAGAACAAGGAAATCATTCGAGGTGGGAGACAGAATATGGCTACAGTTGAACAAAGAGAGGCTACAGGGGCCTAGTAAGCTAATCAAGACTCAGTTTACCACCATATATGTGCATTTACTTAGTTGCGAATGTATAAAATATGAAACTTTATGAACCTTCCATGCTAGATCATGAAGAGGAACAAGTCCTACCTTCTATGAAGGATTTGGCACCAGATGATTAGGTAGAGTGAACATAAGATACAATTTTGTAGAAGAGGTCTAGAACTACAAAACAAGGGCATCATGACCTTTGGTAGATTGGGTTGAATGGACAAATTCCAAGAAAAGCTAAATGGTACACTAGAGAGAAGGTGGATGAAAAATTTCCTCACCTCCAGATTTGATCATTATATTTTTTGTCACCCATCTTGATGCTTTCAAGTTAGAAAAGTGGAGGAATCATATCTCAAGACCATTTTTACCAGTGGGACTCAGTTTGAAAAATTGGGGTCTAAAACCTTCCATGAGCATTTTGAGGCATCAAATGACAATTTTTGGGAGTAAATTTTTGTTGCTTTAGTGCCACATCATTTTTTCCTAATCCACACACAAGGACCTTTCCAACGGTGCAAGAATAACATCAATTGGAGTATCTATGTGAAAGTTATGCCACTCAAAAGTTGGCCTTCCTGTTTCATCACCATTGAGAGGATGTCACAATAGCCTAATTTTTCATGGAAAAGGGGCTAGCCGCTTGATGATGATGAAAACTACTCTAGAAGATTTTATATTGTAACTATGGTTGAGAGTTGAGGTAGTCAAACCTAACCATTAGTAGGTTATTGGGTTATGTTATGACCAGGCCACTAGGAGGAAATGGGGTTTCATTATTTCGAGTGCATTTGTTCCATATATGATAAAAATTAGCCAAGAGGAGTAGGATATAGAGGACATAGTAAGGATTTGTTCACTATAATATCCCATAGGCCACAAGACATTTTTATTCTCACAAAAATTTTCTATTTAGAGAAAGGGAGCAGAGTAGGCTCATGTTCAAGTTGGGTTTTTCTCTCGAAAGGGTTTCCTAAGTCATATCTTGTGCCAAAATGTGTGTGTGAGATTTTATTTCATTGTTCTATATTTTCTACATAAATTTTAATTTGCAAGCATGCAATATTAACAATATTCTACAGATCTAGAAATATAAGAAGAAATAAAATTGTAACAATGTAAAATTTCATATTTTAAATATAATTTTATCATAATTGTTGTGAGGAACTGTCAAGTGGAATATCCACAGTAGTTTACCAATCAGAGATGCCCATCTCCCATATTCATACCTTTTAGGCCATCATTCAGACTCAAGATGGATACATAACAATCCGTTCCATTAAGAAGGATTTAGGGGATCGACCACAACTAATTATACAAGAAATCATGGTACTTATTGATGTTATGAAAAATTTAACTACACAGTGACCATTATGCAACATTCGATTAAATTAAGCATAAAAATGCATTAATATATCAACCCCTTAGAAACCTTAAATTCCTCATACATTTGACAACATTTAGCAATATTCATTCACACCAAAATTAGCACTACTCAACATTAATGTGAGCAATAAACAAACACATTAAACATATGCATGCTATTCAAAATATGGAGGCTTAAATAAAAAATTATCTAATGAAGTTGGATTGGAAACTAATATTATACTTCAACTCTCCACCCAACCTTGTGACACGTTGTAGCCAAGCTTTTCTTGCAGTAGTCACCCCCAAGCTAGATTCCAAAGCTTAAGGAGGAGTACTTAGGGGTAAAATCAATACGACAACTGAAACAAGTTCTCCAAAGGTTGAACCTCCTTTACCCACCATCTAATCAAAAGTCAAATACAAGAGATAAGAATCCACTTCCTTGGGCTCCTCAATAGTTCTCAACCATTACAACACATAGGTTGTTGTCTTAGTCAACCATACTTCTGAAGATATTTCTAGCATAAATAATTATAACTCAATACCAAGAGGATATTTCTTTCAAATTTTATGAAGTTTCATCAGCATACAAGCTATGTTGAGAGTGTGGAGATCGCCCATCTAGGTAGTTCATTAGAGAGTGTAAGCATCAATGTTCCCAACCTAGGGCCACACCTAGTGGTTCATCGACCTCTCAAGTACTCGGGTGTTTTTACCTCCTGGCTAGTAGATACTGAAAAGCACAAATATAAAAAGCACACATAATAACCAGACACATAAATATGGGCGGAAAAAGGCTGAGTATTCTCTCTCTCATTCTCATTCATTTAAAAATAATTGAATATAGTGTTACAAATAAATAGATGAGAGATAGTGTTCTCAAGATAGTGCGTGCTATCTTAGAAACTTTTGGTTGAGATAATTTCTCCTTTGGTTGAGATAATTTATCACCAGACACACACCAATATAGGAGTTACCTAAACTAACTCCTATCTTAGAGGAACAACCCAAGAGTTAGGTACAAATTCCTAACTTGGAATACTTAATTTTTATTTATTTTTGGATTTATTATTGTTTTGTGAGAGAGGCTAACATTCCCCCCTCAATAATAAATAAAAAATAAGAACGAGGAACCATCTTCCAAGTTCTCATGTTGATCCTCAAAAATATTGCCTGAAAAAACCGCCAAAACTGGATACTGGAAAAAAACTCAAATCTGAAGAGAACATGAATCAGCTGCATGCTTGATTCATCTCTGAATTTCGCTTGACAACTCCATCACGTGCCAATCCGAAAAAGGATCCAACTGTCATTTGCTTGAAAACATCATCCGGTGTCCATTGACACAATTTGATGAATTCCCACTGGCGTATTTTCTCATGATGATCACCCACTGGCTGAAGATGTCGAAAAACAACTCAATGTTGCTTTTGCTATGATGAAAGCTGCTCACTGCTGCTTTGGCTGTCGATCACCCACTGGCGAATTTGCTGATGCTCACTGCTGATGACAAATGCCCACTAGCTGCTTCGCTGATGTTGTCGAGACTTTCAGTCTGACAACCACTTGTCAATTTCATTGACATTTTCCCCCCTTTGTCAACTGAAAGGAGAGACAATCTTCTCCAAAATATATTTGAACTCCCCCCCCTTCAGGTGTAGGAGAGTTTCACTGTTGTACTCCCTCGTTCAACTGCATGAGAGTACCATCATCGATTCACTGCTGGTTGCACTATGTTGATTGTAGTCGGTTGTAGAACTGAGACAATCTTTTGACTGTGGATGACCATTCCCAAGGATTGATCCATTCATAATGTATCTTCAATCTGGCTGATTTTTGTTGGTTGCGACATTTTTCTGAGGAATGATTGGGCTTGCCACAATGGCAACGAGGATGGAGATCAAAACACTGATCTTCCATATGACCGGTTCTTTGAAAATGAGAACATTTCGGTTGGACATCAACTTCAGGTTGCGTGCAATTCTGCTTGTCTGCAACTTTATCAGAACCTACTGAGGTGAGTTGTGCAAGAAATCCTGCACTGACGAACTTAATTGGCTTGGAATAATCTGGGATATGTAAGTTGGTGTCATCAGTGACATATCCTAAGCCTCGTTGATTCTTGTTATTTTGAATCTCTTCCCAGGGCTTGATGATAGGTTTGGAAGAAATTTGAATTTGATCATGAACAACTTCGACACTTGGAGTTGTTTGGATGAGTGATTTGGAATCAACATCTTTATCTTCATTTGTATGGTTGAATGACTTGGAAGAAGCACTCTTTTGTTGCAGCTCATCTCTTTGTAGTTGAGACTCTAGTTGAAGAAACTTAATGGTTTCTTGTGTTTGTTGTAGATGCCGTGAAAGATCAACAAGAGTTTCTTTGCTGATGTGCACCATGTCTTCATCACTGGAGATGATCAAACTGTGAAGAATGTTTAACAACTGAATATGTTGCGCCATCTGAACTTGCTCACTTGAAATCAAGCTCTCTTGTCGTAGATGTCGTGCTTTGAACTGTTGCACTTGATTTTGTTACTTGGATGACAGGCTCGCTTGCTATGGGACTTGAATGGCACGCTTGCTTGATTTGTTGCTTATTGTACTTCTGAGAACACTTGCTAGAGTTGTAGAACTTTCTTGCTTGAACTCTGGAATTCACGCTCGCTTGTAGGAGATGTGAACTTGTTTCTTGTTTGCTTTAGAATTAAAATTTGTGCATTCACTAGATTCTGCTTAAAGGAAGGGTGTCGAACACTATCGAAAATGCACCCAAAAAAGCTTACAATGGTTTTAATGACTCACTACAATGAATTCAATTTGACTCAATTCAAGACTTGGGTGTCGGTTTCAACCGAGAATGCACCCTTACAATTCAATGTAATTTGAGTTTGATTACAAGTTCAATAATGTTGATGTAGACTGTGCTCTGAAACGTTGAAGGATACAGATTCCTTAACTTGATTGTAGTGATGTAGACTTTGCTTTGAAATGCCAGAGTTTGCAGATTCATGAACTTGATTTTATTGAGTGAAATTGTTTGTTGAGGTAGAATGCCGATGTTGAAAACTTTGATTATTTGTTGTAGTGACGCAAATGCATGTGTTGAGCGTAATTGTCCTTCCTTGCAGCTATTTCGTTATAGGTGTTGTGCTTGCTTGCATTGAACTTTATGTGTGTTAAATGAGATCATTTATGTGTCAAAACTAGACACAAATAAAAATGCAACAACATGAAGCATGCACCATCATCAACACACTCTTCGTGTACCTAAGATCCCCTTATTCAATTTCGGGCGGATCTAGGATGCAATAAACACAAAAAATGATTTCTTTATTAAACTTTGGATTACATAATCTTCAATTTCTCAAGCAATGAGAATGTCAAGCTCACAAATGCTTGAAGCAACTTGTCTTCAAAATTGTCTGCACTGACTCAATCTCTCAAAATCTCTCTCAAAATAAAATATTACTTTGGAGTATATGATTGACTTTTATCTAAAAAAATTTACTTATCACTCCAAAAAAAAAATATGCCCTTAATATTACATACCACTCTTATCAAGTTTCAACGGTCTTCTTGGCCGCTTTTCCACATAAGCTTTAAACACTTCAAAATGTTCAAAGACATCTATATATTTTTCAGAAAGTAGACAGAGACCTTGCTTGAAAAATCATATATAAGTTAGACAACACCTGCATCGACCCACAAATCGCTGAACTAGTCAAGTTTCACTCTGCTGCTGGGGACCTTCAATCCCAAAGAGGGACATTTTCATGCCTAATAAAGCTTCGAAACAATCAAATTATGAGACTTCCATTCACTTCATCACTAGAAGCAGTCAAAGAGAGGAACTGCCCCGCCATAGTTACTACATTTTTTAGAAGCAACCCCAACCATCACGTTCTGGCATTGTCAGAACCTCATTCGTCCCACATAACAAACTCCGTAAACCTGAAGGTGGCTTCTTTAGTTCTGCTAAGGCAATCTATTTGGGTATCTCAAAATCTTAAAACCCAACAGATATCAAGGCAAGTTGCCTCAACACTAAGTTCATTAATTCAAAAAAAAACTGTTTTAGGAGTGAAAATCTCAAAACCCGGATTATTTGGCAGTGATTGTTTCAATGCCCAATTCGTTAATCCAAAACAACTCTTTGGGTTTCCCAAAATTCCAGCACTTAATTCAAATCAGGATTTACTGCTCCAAATATCCAAATTCCAAACAAATTATTACCTTAACATTGACTATTTTAAAACCTTCTGCAACTATTTCAAATATCTTTTGAACCACCCAATACAAAACGACCCTCAAATGTCCGAGCAGACCATTTCCATCAACCACGGATTCAGGAAGAAAATTGTTGTCCCAACGTTAACATAAAATACAGTAACATACCAGGTGTAAATAACAACTATGCAACCATTGCATCTTATATTTATAGCTTGAAGGTATCCAACTACTTAATCACAATAATATTACAGGTCCATCTTTGTCGATATCTTGGTTTAATTCATATCATAAAATAGTGAAAACTAGCTCATACCTCAAAGCAAGAAGAATAAACATCATGGTTTTACTCATGGCCGCTGGTGGACTTCCTTATGATAGGTTCACTGAAGGTAACAGATTCTTCGCTCATGAATCTTTCAGCCACGGCCACGATTAGCATATACTTAAAATTATCAAATCTTGTAGAGATTGTTGCTCGGCATAACATAAAAGATTTGTTTGATAACAACTTCAAGGATTTTTCGCTCTTTCACTGCGATTGAAACCTAGCAAATCTCAGAAGAGACTGCGTGCTCTCTGAAATACCAAGTAGTCGCCACAGATAGTTAGTTACCTCAAACAGTGAAATTTAGCACAAAATCGTGCCACAAAATTCTACAAGGAAATTCACTGTCTTTTTGTGCACAGAAATTTTCCAGTTTGAGAAATGACCCACGATCAGCAATGGGAACTGCTTTAGCTGATAATGAACTCAGCCAGCTTCAAGAATTAATAAATTCGGCTTTATACAATCTGTGATGTCTCATTCATTGGAGAAGAAATGTGGCCCATGTCCTATACTCTTCAGCTGTTGCACCAGTCTGCAGGGTCGTGTGATGCTGGTTCCCATTCAATGTTCACAGAAATGGGACCTTTGCTCCAGCACTTTATCACAACGCTCCACAATACTGACAAAGGCTCACTCAACAAAATTGAGCACCCGACCTAATTTCACCACAGCTCTGATACCACATACTGAAAAGCACAAATATATAAAGCACACATAATAACCAGACACATAAATATGGGCGGAAAAAGGCTGAGTATTCTCTCTCTCATTCTCATTCATTTAAAAATAATTGAATATAGTGTTACAAATAAATAGATGAGAGATAGTGTTCTCAAGATAGTGCATGCTATCTTAGACACTTTTGGTTGAGATAATTTCTCCTTTGGTTGAGATAATTTCTCACCAGACACACACCAATATAGGAGTTACCTAAACTAACTCCTATCTTAGAGGAACAACCCAAGAGTTAGGCACAAATTCCTAACTTGGAATATTTAATTAATTTATTTATTTTTGGTTTTATTATTGTTTTGTGAGAGAGGCTAACAGTAGATTCATCAATCTGCAAGCTTCCCAGTGGATTCATCAGCCCTTGAGTAAGCCACTCATAGTGGGTTCATCAGCCACAAGGTAAGCCACTAATCTATAAATCATTTTTTGCTTCATCCAAAAAGTCACACATAGTGGTTTCATCAGTTGCGCTGCTACAGAGTGAACTATCTCTCTCAGAATGAAATTTTCTTCTTGTCTTCGAAGAAATTCCCTCTCTAAAAGAAGGACCCCTTAAATAATTCTCTTCTTGTGCCTTCCAATCTCGATGCTTCCTCTTCAATATGTGTAGAGTCATGGCTTCTTCTCCTTTTTGATGCTTGCCTCTTTCATATGCACAAATTCTTGGCTTTTCTACCATTAAATATTATAGTTGCCACTTTTGGTTGCATGGAAATACCCTCTTCATCTCACATGTAAATAGGCCAATGCAAATAGACTCCATTAAATTTTGATTCTCTCTCTACATATATTTTTTTTCCAAATAATTAGTATGGTCCTCAACCATTCCTTTTCCAGTTGAATTTTTTATGCAAACAATTCATTAAATCACACAATTGGTCATTAATATCAACTAGGCCTCCTTAAGAAAATATACTTCCCCAAACTTTGGAATTTGTGTTCCAATTTCTTAGTGATTTTAATTTGAAAAAATATAGATAATATTTACAGTAAGAGGGAATTTGTCAGGGATGTCACAAACCCCTCCACCTTGGAGGAACACCATCCTTTGTGTTTTATAACTAAACAAAAAACACAACAGGCCAAGAGGCAAGCACAAACTTTATTTGGAGCTTTATATACACAACTTTGTACAAGTTATTTACAATTTATTTAAATTTGCTTTATTCAACAAACAAGAAATGATATGTTGCCCACATTTGGTCAACCATTTCCCATGTGGTTTCCTCGGGCCCAAAGTTCTTCCATTACACCTTGATTTGTTGTATTACTTGATTTTGGAGCGTGAGTTGTCTTTGGTCTAGGATGCACAGAGGTTCTTGTTGGAACTCTCCCTCTAGTTCCACCTATAGCACAAACTAGTCAATCACATGATTATTATCTAACATGTATATTTTAAGCAAAGAAACGTGGAAAACATCATGGACTTTTATTGATGGAGGCAAGGTTGGCCTATAGTCCATTGGCCTTATTCTTTTAAGCACTTCAAATGTCCCACAAAACCTTAGTAACATCTTGGCATATGACCCAATTTTGGGGAGATTTTATTGGGTCTAACTTGTAAGAATGCATGTTCTCCAACTTTGAACTCTTTATGTTTCCTATGCTAATCTGCATAGCACTTTTATCTTTCTTGTGCCACCTTTAAATTCCTTCTAATAGTTTCCATATCTTTCTCCATTTATTCAACATATCATGCCTAATGAGGACCCTATTCACTCAATCACTCCAATTGATAGGAGTGTTACAAATCCTCCCATATAATGCTTCAAATGGGCTCATTTTAGTGATTCTTGATACCCATCAATTTGTGGATGGTAATTTGTACTAGATACTACTTTTTTCCCCAAGTATGCACATAATTCCTTCCAAAACTTTGAAGTGAACTTGGAATCTCTATATGATATTATCTTCTTGGGACTCCATGCAATATTACGACTTCCTTTATGAACACTTGAGCCACATCATTAGTTGAATTGGTATATTTAACCACCACAAAGTGAGCCACCTTGCTCGGCTTATCAACCAGGACCATGATTGCATAATGTTGTTTGGATTTCCTTGGAAGCCCTATAATAAATTCCATGTAAATCACCTCCCATTTCCATTCCATAATGAGAATAGAATATAATAGACAAGTTGGGTGCTTGCATTCGACTTTCACTTGTTGGCATTCTATGCATTTGAAAATAGAATCAACTACCCTTTTTTTCTTTTCAAATTAGGCCAATAATAAAATTTCTTGAGGGATGATAGATTTTTTTGGTAACATAAGTGACTAGAATATGAATTTGCATGGAATTCTTTTAATATGAGTTTCTTCAAGTCGTCATCTTTTGGTTCATAGATTCCATGCTTGAATCTAATTAATCCATTTTCTGAGAGACAATATTCCTTGTACTTATCACCTTCAAACTCTTGTTGTAGTTTTTCCTTTATTTATTGATATTTTTCATCACAATGTCCTACATTTTTAATTCTTTTTTCAAGGTTATTTCCACAAAAACTTACCACTACATCACACATTTTCACTCTCCTGTTGAGTGCGTAAGTAACTCAGTTTTCATTGCCCTTTATTGACGTGATTTCAAAATCAAACTCACTAAATGTGGCCAGCCATATCAATTGCCTAACATTTGATTTAGGTTGGTCAAACAAATAATTTAGCCCTCCATGACCAGTCATTAAAGTGAATCTCCTACCAAGGAGATAATACCTCCACATTTTTAATGCATGAACAATGGAAACCAACTATAGATCACGGGTTACATAGTTTTTATCATGCTCATTTAACTTCCATGATTCATAAAAAAACAACTTGGCCTTTCTAGCTCAAGACTGCACTAAATCCCTATTTGCATACATCTGTGCAAATGAAATCCTTGCCTAGGTCAACTATTCTTAGCACTGGTGCATCGATGAGAAATTGCTTAAGTTGATCAAAGTTTGCAACACAATCAGTTGTCCATTCAAACTTCTTCCCTTTCTTTTGCAAGGAATTGATCGTATAACCAATCTTGGAGAAGTTATTAATGAATTTTCTTTAGTAACCTTAGAATCCTATAAAGGATCTAATCTCATTCATGTTCTTTGATACTAGCCATTCCATGATTTCCTTGATCTTCTCCAGATCAAAAAATACTCTCTGCTTCGAGAGAATGTGTCCCAAATAATGTATTTGTGACAAGAAGAAGTCACATTTGCTAAGATTTTCATAAAGCTTATTCTCTCTTAATAGTTGTAGTACGTCAACTAGATACTCTTGATGCTCCTCCTTGATCTTTGAATAGACTAAAATGTCATCAACAAAAAATACTATGAATTTGTCCAAGTAAGGGTGCAACACACTCTTCATAAGATGCATAAAAGTTTAGGTACATTAGTAATCCCATAGGGCACTAACACAAACTCGTCATTCCCATACCTGGTCTAGAATGTTTTCTTATGGATGTCTTCATATTTAATGTACACTTGATGGTATCCATATCTTAAATCAATCTAGGAGAAGATTGTTTCTCCCCTGAGTTGATCAAATAAGTCATCGATCTGTGGTAGGGGGTATCTGTTATTAATGGTTTCCTTATTCAACTTCCTATAATCAATGCATAACCTAAGAGTTCCATCTTTCTTCTTCACAAATAAGATCAATGCTCCCCATGGAGACACACCTAGCCTTATGTATCCTTTGTCCAAAATTTATTTGAGTTATAAATTTAGCTTGATTAGTTCTGAAGTAATAATTTTATATGGAACCTTGGATGTGGGAAACCCTTGGTATTAATTCAATGGGGAAATCCACTTCTCTATGAGGAGGCACCCTCGGAACTTTTTCAAGAAATACATCTTGAAATTGGTTTAAAATGGGATGCTTCATTAAAATCTCTTGGCCATCACCTTCAACACTACTTTTAACTTTAGTGATGTAGTCAATTTGAACAGTAAATAAGGTACACCCTTCCTAAGACTTATTTTGGCTTGTATAGTTGTAATTAACCTCACATATTCGGGTTTTAATTTCCCTTTCAATATTCTTCTCTCCCCGAACTCATTTAATAATTCTATGACTTTCTTAAAGCAATCTACCTTGGTGTGATGCATATACAACTATTCCATTCCCAATAGTGTGTTGTACACTCTAGGGGTAATGTGTTTAAATTGGAAACAATAGGCATGCCATTTAGATACAATGGGAACACTCTCACCCAATGCTTCACTCTTTTCTTTGCTCCTCTGGCCAATTGGATTGGCCATGATTCCTCATGTGATATCTTGGTTAGTAGGAACTTCTCCATGACTTATGGGCTAACATAGCTATAGTTATATCCTAGATCAATTAAAATAGAGATAGTTCATTCACAAATCTTGCCTTCCATCTCAATTATGTATGTCTGATGATTGACCTATTTATTATCCAACACTGTGTAGATCCTACATATGCTCTAGGCCACTTCCTAAAAAAATCAGCCTCCCGAATATTCTAAAACTTTGATTCCATCCTTTTTATGCTATGGGAAATCCTTCATTAGGTGATTTTCCCCACAAGTTCAACATTTATGTAGCCTTCTACCAAAATTATTGGTCTCTTCTCTCACGGGCTGGCTAATTTGACCTATGTTCATAGAATTAAATATTTGTTGGGTTTATCCTTGGTTCATTGAAGTTGTGCCTTCTCTTTTATTCATAGCTTGCAACCTCCACTCCTTCTTATGTCATTTTCCTTTGTACCTTAGACCACCTTTTGCCTTCCAATCACCCTTGAATTTTGGTTTGTGTTTTGATTATTCATAATAGCGATTAAATTTTTGAATTGCATCTTCCAATGCTCATGGCTCATTGAATTTGATTATGTCTTTGAGGGATTGTGGTAGCCCACTGATGACTCTTTGAAAATTTTTCTTTTCCTCCTTATGGTAAGAAACATACTATGGTACCTCTAGGAATTTAGTAATATACTCTTCATCAGACATCAGCCCCATTCTCAGATCATATAACTCCTTAGCTTCACTATCATAATACATTTTGTATAGATATTTTCTCTTGAAATGTACCTCGAACTAACCCCATGAAATTTATTCTTCTATTATGATTTTTAAATTCTTTAAGTATTCCCACCAGATGTTAGATTTTTCTGTTCAAGTTGAAGGTAGCCACTTTTTCTTTCGTATTCTGACAGTAGTCATGAACTCTGACAAAGTTTTTAATCCCAAGTAACCATGCTTCAACATATTTTTCTTTCTTTTCATGACCATAAATGTAGGAGGTTTGGCCTTCTTAAATTCTCTTGTTAGATACTCCTTTCCCTTTCCCTTATCATGATGTGGATGATGATGTTTCCCATGAACATTACTTGGTTTTTTCTGGTGGCTTTTCCTTTGTTCTATGGTATCTAATTGACTAACCCATCTTATGATGTTCTCACTTGACAACCCATGTCTTTTCTTAGATATGCTATCATCTTCTCCATTATTATTTTATTCTTGTTCTATGGAAATTTGCCTACTTGTATGGCTAGCTCCCAACTCATGTCACTTTTGGCTCTATAAGTCTAACAGGTTCTACAATATGACTGCATTCACTTCTTCTTGTTTTTCCTGTTCGGTGAAAAACCTTTCATTGTTAGCCTTAAAACTTCTTATTTTTTCCCTTAAGCTCCTCGCGATATCAATTAGGTCGGGAGAATTTTCCCCTTCTCGTTTTCAACTCATCTTTCTTCATGCCCATGCTATGATAGGTCAAAATTATATTGTACCATTATGCTATTCATTCCTTGTTCCTTTAGTTCTATACTATACCATCCTTTGTTCTTCACACAGTTTTTGACCTTCATGTGTTGTCATACACACACATAATTGTTACTTTTAAGCATGCATAATTGTACCATGTAGATTATCACCTTGACTTTTCTTGGAGGCTACTGGTATGAGGCTAGTTGAAACAAGTCATTTCAAGTTAGCAAATTAATCTCAATGAAATAATGCCAAATCATTAGTACTATGCTACATACAGATATCACATGAAAACACACCAAAGGATACATATAATCAATTCACACAACAGTGAGGTTTCTAATTATTATCATAAGGCTTTAAGCCCTCACTTGATTTCCAAAGGCCTAGTGTTGAACCATTGCTCTATTAATTTTGCGATAGAGGCCATCCAATCCAAGTTTTGAATCTGGAAGTCTTTGATACAACTTTGTAATACACCCCCTACTATCCCTAGCCCCTACTAAATGTAGAAGGAGATAGTTACTCTAATGACATGACCTCCAAACTCTAGTTATGAAAATGTGCTCTATTTTTTCTATAACTTCCTCGGAACGTAAGGTGGATGACATCGTTGTGTTTGTCTTATGGAGACCATTTAAATGATATAAAATTTTCCTCAATTTGAATCCCAGATGAAAAGAGATGGTTGATTAGATAGTTCCATGTCACCTTGGCCTACCATATGTGTGGTGCCTACATGGGCATCCATGTTATAGTCTACCTGGTAGCTTCCGACATAATCATGTTAGATCACATTATATCAGTTTTCAACCCATTCACACCTAGTACCATATCATCCCCTTTACATGGTTTATAAGTTCGATATATATATATATATATATATATATATATATATATATATATATATATATATATATATATATATATATATATATATATATATATATATATATATATATATATATATATATATATATATATACATACATAAATTTTATTTTTTTTGGCGCTTGGTTCACAGACACCTTCGATCAATGGGTGGTGCTACATCCACTGGAAAAATTTGGGTTGACGCCCCTCGGCCTACTGCAAGACATAACCCCAAGAGATTTCGGGAATTGACCCTGTGACCTCCCATCTGGCGAGGCTTTGACTTGACCAATTGAGCTAACCCTTGGGGCTGGTATATATATATATCCAAAGTATGTGGTGTGGGTCCCTTTATGGCTACATAACCCAGGAATAAATTCCCGACAAGATTGCACCCAACTCTAACAAAGATGTTGGGGGTAGAGGCATCAAGGTTATGTGGCCCTTTTGTGGTTCCCTCTTCCACGTGTTGTCTCATTTCTGGTTATTATTGTGCACTCGAGCTCCACCTTACCACATCATCCTATCCTTTTCCCTTTGCAATACATTAAAACTGCTAGGGTGACTTGGCCTCTATTCATGGCATAAACACTAGCCCACCATGCCATGTCCTCTTGGCAATAAAATCCTAGGACTTTTATACCCAACACCATATGATACCATCGAGGAATAAACATCAGGGTGATGTGACCCAACTTTATCGCTACCATGCCATGTCCTCCCGTATATCTATATATATATATATATATAGACACACATAAATATTTTTTTTTGCGCTTGGTTCATGGACACCTTCGGTCAATGGGTGGCGCTACGTCCACTGGAAAAATCTGGGCTGATGCCCCTCGGCCTACTGCAAGACCTAACCCTAAGAGCTTTCGGGAATTGACCCTGTGACCTCCCATTTGGCGAGGCCCCGACTTGACCGATTGAGCTAACCCTTGGGGCTAGTATACACACACACACACACACATATATACATATACCCAAGAGCTTTCGGGAATTGACCCTGTGACCTCCCATTTGGCAAGGCCCCGACTTGACCGATTGAGCTAACCCTTGGGGCCGGTACACACACACACACACACACACACACACACACATATATATATATATATATATATTTTTTTTTTTATGTATATATATATATATATATATATATATATATATATATATATATATATATATATATATATATATATATATATATATATATATATATATACATATATATATATATATGTATATGTATGTATATATATGTATAGACATATATATACATACATATACATATATATATATATATATATATATCCAAAGTATGTGGTGTGGGTCCCTTTTGGCTACATAACCTAGAATAAATTCCCGACGAGATTGCACCCAACTCTAACAAAGATGTTGGGGTAGAGGCATTGAGGTTACGTGACCCTTTTTTGGTTCCCTCTTCCACGTGTCGTCTCATTTCTGGTTATTATTGTGCACTCGAGCTCCACCTTACCACATCGTCCTATCCTTTTCCCTTTGCAATGCATTAAAACTGCTGGGGTGACTAGGCCTCTGTTCATGGCATAAACACTAGCCCACCATGCCATGTCCTCCCGGCAATAAAACCCTAGGACTTTTATACCCAACACCATATGATACCATTGAGGAATAAACATCAGGGTGATGTGACCCAACTTTATCGCTACCATGCCATGTTCTCTCGGCAATAAAATCTTATGACTTTTATACCTGGAACCATATGATACCGTTGAGGAATAAACATCAGGGTGATGTGACCAAACTTTATCACTAAGGTGACATGTCCTTCCTCATGTCACCACGTCACGCTAACGTCAACCTTCACCCAACTTATTAAGTGTTTCAACATCACTCCTAGCCATGACGCTTGCTAGGATGGACAAGATCTCACCAGACCCTTCATTCCTTAGTTAAACACATATATTGCATTACAAAATATTTAAGGGGATCCTTTATTGGGTTACACTTAATGCTAGGCAAATAGTCCCACTATGCCGCATTGTCCTGGTAAATAAATCCCAGTGGGATTTGCCTAATCTCCCTTCAAAGTCTCCGGGTTACCAAACCTTTGGGGTCCATCCACAAGTTATACAATGCTCAACCCTCAACTGCCTAGATTCCTCTTGATTAAGGACTTGGTCACCGCACCTAATTATAGGGTTGAAAAGGGTTTAAGCCATTTCCTCTAAGGTGCTAAGGTTCTACCCTCGTGCACACACATGAATATGTATATATAATATTTTTCAATCTCCTTCATTGATATCTCTCCTGAGATTCTCAAGACTCGACCATGGCCACTATATATATATATATATATATATATATATATATATATATATATATATATATATATATATATATATATATATATATATATATATATATATATATATATACACTACACTATCTCGTTTGAGCTTATAATTTAGAATTTAAGGCTTAATAACTAAATCCTTTCAACCATGCCATCATTTAACTAACAAAGACATGCCCATCTCCCATATTCACACCTTTTAGGCTGTCATTGAGATGGATATGTATCAGTCCATTCCTTTAGGAAGGATTTAAGGGACCATCCACACCTATTAATATGAGAAATCATGATTCTTATTGATGTTATGAGAAATTTAACCTCATAGTGACCAGTATGCAACATTCGATTCAATTAAGAATAAACAATCATTAATATATCAACCCTTCATGAACCTTCAATTCCTCGTACATTGCACAACATTTAGAGATTTTCATTCACACCAAAATTAGAACTCCTCAACACTAACATGAGAAATCAACGAGCACATTAAACATATGCATGATATTCAAAATATGGAGGCTTAAATAAACACTTATCTGATGAAGTGGGATTGGAAACCAAGATTGTGGCTTCAACTCTCCACCTATCATTAAACACACAAAAGCCAAACCTTTCTTGCAGTAGTCACCCCGAGCCTGATTCCAGAGCTTGAGAAGGAGTGCTTAGAAGTAAAATCAACACCACAACTGAAACAGGGTCTCTAGAGGCCAAATATTCTTTACCCCCTAACTAATCAAAAGTCAAATACAAGAGATAAGAATCCATTTCCTTAGGATCTGCAACATCTCCTAGTGGTTATATCATAGAGATTGTTGCCTAAGTCAATCTTAATTATTAATTTCTTAATATCATAAGGACTTACAACTCAATACCAAGATGAGATTTCTTTCAAATTTGGGGAAATTTCATCAACGAACAAGATACCATTAGAGTGTGGAGATCATCCATCTAGGTAGTTCATTAGAGAGTGCAAGCACCATTGTTCCCAAACTATGGCTACAACTGGTGGTTCATCAGCCTCTCAAGTACTCAAATGTATCTACCTCCTAGCTAGTAGGTTCATCAATCTATAAGTTGCTTAGTGGGTTCATTAGCCTCAAGGTAAGCCATAACTCTCTAAATTCTTTTTTTACTCAACTCACAATCCACATGTTGTGGTTTCATCAATTGTGTTGTTACAAAGTGGACTCTCTCTGTTAGAATTATTTTTTTCTTGTATCTAATGAATCGCCCTCTATAAAAGAAGGATCCCTTGAATAATTATCTTCTCATGCCTTATAATTCCAATCTTTCCTCTTTCGTATGCATAGAGTCATGGATTCTTCTCCTTTTCAATGCTTTCTTGTTCCATTGCAGAGTCATGGCTTTTCTCTTGTTAAATGTTGTAGTCATTTCTTCTGGTTGCATGGCCATACCCTCTTCATCTCCCTATCAGTTTTCCAACACAAGTAAACTTCGTTAAATTTTAATTTTCTCTCTGCATATATTTTTTTCTAGAGAATTAGTATGGTTCTCAACCATTCCTTTTCCAGTTGAATTTATTATGCAATCATTTCATTAAAGGACATAATTGATCATTAATATCAACTAGGTCTCCTCAAGCAAATCTCCTTCCCCAAACTCTAGAATATATGTCCCAATTTCTCAGTGATTTTAATTAGCAAAATAAAGATTATATTTACACTAAGAGGGAATTAGCTAGGGATGTCACATCAATTATATATATATATATATATATATATATATATATAGTGATATGTGTTTATTTTGAAATAGGACTTACAAATTTTAATTTAATCATTAATGTTTATTAGGTGCATGGTATGGATTTAACATCCACTCAATATTTTAAAATATTCTTAATAATATTCACACATAAAATTTGACATTTGTCTCAAAAGTAGTTATGTCATTTCTTCTCTTTTAATTAAATTAATTATTTAAAAAAAGTTAGAACAACAAGTGTCATATGGAATGAATTATGGTTTTTTGGGCATGCAGTATTGATAAACCGTGGTATTGAACCATGGTATTGTAACGTCTATTTACGAGTTGAGAATATTAGTAGTAAAATTGGGGAATCTATATAAATTAAAATTAAATGGTTGGTGTATCTCGATAGCCTCAAAACTCTTATTTCACAATACATCTCACATTTCTAAAATCATAAAAAATATTATTATTATTAAATATAATTAATATAAAATTTTATATTATTCATTTAAAAAACCAATATTCTTAACAATGGAGATTCACCCCAAATTTATCATGAAGATTCTTAATCTATAAATAGGCTTTGTTACAATTCCACCATACCTCATTTCATATGAAGCTTGTTCATATGATATTTTTTCTAATTAATCAATTTAATTAAAAAGTAAAAATGGGCAAACTACTTTGGAGATAAATATCAACCTTTGATTTGTGACTACTACTAAATAAAATCCCTATCATCCACCTAATAATTATTGATAATTAAATTAAAATCCTAGAATCCCTATTCCAACATAGACATGCCTATTGACATGTATATTTTCAAATATGGTCTTCATAATTTTAATTTAGTTGTCAATAATTATTATTAGATGGATGGTAGAGATTACATCTCCTAAAATATTCTTAGCAATATGCACAAATCAAAGGTTGAGAATTGTCTCCATAGTAGTTTTCCATTTTTTCTATTTTAATTAAATTGATTAGTTAAAAAAATATCATATAAACAAGTGTCATATGAAATGAGTTATGGAATTAAATTTATTAATTTAAAAAATATGTATATCATATGAATAAGTGTCATATGAAGTGAGTTATGGACTTTTGGCATGTGTTATTGATAATGTAATGTCCTCATCTCCTTAGGAGACATAATGGGGTGGTTTCACTAGCCTAATTAAGTTATCATAGGCTAGGATGAGAAAATTAATCAACGAAACACAGTTTGCCAAGGAGGAAACCTTATGAAAACTAAAATGAGGAAAAAAGGACAAGGGTCCAAGGCTAAAAAAAAGTCACTTTTTAAATTATAAAGTGAGAAAACCCACTAAAGTGACTTTATTAAAATAAAGGGGTGGAAAAAGAGTTAAGTGAGTTATAAAAAGGGGAAATGACGAGTCTCTCTTCATTTTTGCATTCACTCACTTGAAAAAAAAGAATTTTGGAAATCTCTTACAAAAAAGAGTAGGGTTTTTGGAAACAGTCATTTTGGTTGTTAGTTTCAATGTTGAAACTATACACCCTAGCTAGTATTGGAGTGGAATCATTAAGATTTCGACATTGGGTTTCATTGTGATGGAGAAAAAGGAAGAGGTAGGAATTGAGTTAGTTTTAAAGGTGTTATTAATTGATTTTATAATATGATATTGGATATTCTACATGTCACATATAAGTTCAGTTCATAGTATTTAAGGGGTTGAGTTTCTAAACAATATTGGAGGGCCAAGTGACATTTGTTTGTTAGGGTAATAGGTCCAGATGACTGTTCTATGGGGGTCGAGTTCTACCATTTTAAAGGGGCCAAGTCTCATCTTTGTGTGTGCCTATTTCAAAAAATAAAGAAGGGACGAGTTCATCTCTACTTGTTGGTCAAGTTGATGAAGGGATTCACTATTAATGGGGTTGAGTCCATTATCTTAAAGGAGGTTGAGTTTTGATATCAAAGAGGTCGAGTTTACACCTACTATAGAGGGCCATAAGTGTCACTACCTTGTTGGTAAAGTTGACTATGATGTACATTCATTTTGTTAAGGTTGAGTACTTTAGTGAAGGGGTCCAATTGTTTTCCTAGTGTAGGGGCCGAGTTGCTGTTTGAATAGGGTTGAGTGTGTTGATTTGTCTTTATTCAAGCTGCTGGAAGAAATCAATGACATCATATTGTTGGAACATACCCATGTTCTTCATTTTATTTCTTTGTAAAGTTCATATTAGATTATAAACTTGGAATTACATTATTGTTACAAGCTTCTTCCATGGATTGTATATTTTCTAAGTGAAATATAAATTACATGTTGTTGGTTTGAAGTCTTTATCAATCTCTTTTGGGAAAAGTGCATCTCTATTTGGAATTAAAACATTAAAATTGCATGTACATGCAAACTAATTAACGAAATACCTCAGTGACAAAACACAACCAAACTTGGAAATTTTAGAGGGATTTTTTAGATATTCCTGGGGGGTTATCTTACAATGGTATCTAAGCATTGTATTTGACATTTGTGTAGTTAAGTAATTTGATGAGTAATGAAGACCATCAACTTATCACCTATAGGAGGAGATTCAAGTGTAGAGAACCCAACCTACTTGGGAGGAAGAAGAGGAAAAAGAGGTTCCATAAGAATAAGGAGAGGGAGAAGTATGGTTTGAAAAGGATGAGGCAGCCATGGAAGATAGGGAAAACCAATAATTTAACAATCTAATTAGCATTCTAAATGATTTAGCTAAGGAAAATAAGGATATGATGGAGTTGATGGGAAAATTAACCAATAACAAAAGGGGGAACAACAAAATAAGGAACATATTAATGGTGAAGGGTATAACAGTAAAGAAGGTGTTCATGCATGTACCACCATGAAAATCCACCCACATATACAAAAAGTCATCTAAACCCACTTTACCACATTTTTTAGATGAGGCAACAGTAGGCCAAATGGTTCCATTAAATCACGAGGAGCATTTTGGGGCATATTTGGAGTATAGGAGGTAGGGGCAATACTTTCAAGTTTCCATGACTTTCATAGACTTCTGCAACCTAAGATGAAAAACAAGCCTAAAGGAACCAAGATGTATATGATGCATAACTAGGAGCTTCATAAGACAGTAAGGAAACTGATGATCCTATGTTTTCATGGATCCTCAAAGTGTTTAATTAGATCATGGGATTAGAAGTTGAACACATATTTCCATATCCATCATATGATAGAGACATGTTCCATTAAGTTGGCTACGTTACATTTGGATGATGAGGCCATGGTTGTACCATGGATTAGTGATATCTTTTCATGCTAGCATAACCACATATGATGTGTTTACATAGAAGCTCATTGAACATTTTGATAAGAAGGAACTATAGATTCACTTTTGAGAGCTAGCACAACTCAAGAACACTAGCATGTTGAATTTTGAGTAGATTGGGAGGTACTCCAATCCCTAGGGTTCAGGGTTTGGAGGTTGGAGCACCACAAGAGTTACTTGTGGGATTGGAACCCAAGGTTGGGGTTTTTCACCCATCGATGTTTGGACCAAAACCTTGAGACATTTTGGAAATGTGATGGATGGAGATGATAGAGGACAACAAGGAGAATCCAACGCTTCAAGAATCATCAAATTCCGAGATGTACTTGATGAGATATGAATTTTTGAAGTTGACAATGATTTTTTGGGTGTTTAAGTCATGTAAGCTTGAAGTGAAATTAGCCAAAAGTCATGTCTCTTCACTAATTCGTTGATCCCTTCTAAAGTGTGTAAATTGAAGGTGGATGGAATCATTTTAGAGATAAAATAGCATCAAATCATCATCATTTCATATTTGAGATGGCCATAGGAAAATAAGGACAAAAGATGGAGGTTTAAGGTTGTTTTGGGCATGTTTCACCTTTATCATAGGTCCAAGTTTATTGTTGGATCAGGTTGCATAACCGAGAGGGGTTATAAGGATTGTTTGAGGTGCAGTTTTGCTATAGGGTACCTCTGTTTGAGGGCCATAGAGGGTAGTCTCCTTGCACGGGGTTGAAAGGCCTAGTTGAAGAGTGTTAAGGGTTGTTGTAGGGTGTCATAGAGATATGGAGGAGTTCTAGATAGCTAGGAGAGGGATGGGAGGCCTAATATAAGTCAATACTCTTCCTACATCATAGTCCTAAACAATAGGAGAAAGGTACAAAGGGACCACGTCTATAGAAGGCTAGTTGTGCAAGGTTATGGGGGTTGTAACAGTGAGTCACAAGCCCTAATTAGGAGCAAAAAATTATAGCAATAAAAAATCTCTGAAACCAAGGTATGTTATGATGTGTTTGGGTTGATTTGGTGTTAGGGAGGATGTCCTAGTGTGGACATATCTATAGCAGCCTTTGGGAGCCATTTGAAGGGCTTAACTTAGTGGTTAGAAACCCCTTCTAGGAGTAGATTTCACAGTGGAGTATTGGGATTCATTAGATTGGTGGAGGGTAGGGTGTTGATGGCCCAAACTTAATGAGCAGTCATAATGAGAGCTTGATAGTTGAAGGTTGTGTGAAGCATGGAGCCTAATGTGTAGCTCTTTGATGGATGAAAGAGACTATTATAATATCAGAATGGAGCTCAAGCATTGGCCAGGCTAGAAGAGAAGATTGGATAATCCCGTGTCCTGGAGACTCTATGTGTTGTCCTTTGATGGACTAAGGGGAAGCTAGAGAGAAAAATGAGAGTGAAGGGCTAAGAGGATGAGATACGACATAGAGACTGCAACGAGATTGTTAGTGTATATTGTAATCTTCTACTTATGGATAATTGAGGGTCATTATCCCTTATATGGGAGCCCTAGAAATTGTTATTATATGTTGATCAATATAATGAAGTCGGGTTGAAATTTGTAAAAATTTCTATATACTTGTGCATGTATGATTTACTGCTTTATATTGTTTCGTTGTGCAAAGTAGCTTTGTTGATATTCTTGGTTTGGTAGCGTTAGAGATTCTAAGATTCTATCCTAGACCCAAGATCATGGATATTCAAAATGCCAGTCAAGAATGATATATCTCAGATTATCATATACTGGCAGTGATGGTCATTGATATATTCGATGCTTGGTTAGTGATGCTATTTTTTGAGGGTTTATTTGAACCTTTGTGAGGTTGGGTAAGGCTTACAAGCCTGCCACTCTACAGGATGTAGTCAATAGAGGAAAAGACATGCAAGATGATGTTCCTAAAAGTATATTTCCTCCCAAGCCATCATCCCCCAGAAGAAAAAATAAGTTAAACCATTTCAAAAGGAGTGTACCGGGAAACCAATGTGGATGAGGAGACCCTAAAAGAATTGATGAAGAAAATTCTATGTTCTACCTGTCAAGATCCTTAAGCACTAGGACACAAAGGTACAAGGAAAGACAAGATTGATAAAACCCATGACATTAAGGGTTTATTTAGATAATGACAATGATAAGGAGGAAGAGGAGTTGGTACATGAATAGGGACACCAGACAACAAGTGAGGAGACATCACAGGCTAGGGATAAAGGACCTATTAAGCATCCATGTCAAGACTTCCTAGATACCACATATTCAAAATCAAGAGGTTTTTGTTGGGAGATAAGATGAAAATGTGATTGAAAGTGGGGCATCCAATAAATTTATAGACGTAACCATGGTGGATCATAGGGATATTTTGATAGAGGATTTTTATGGCTTCATAATGGTAATATTAGGTGGAAATCATATGGGGTGCACTAGGTGGATTCCCAATCTAAAAAAAATCATGGGAAATTACACACTGACAAATGAATTTTTTGTGATGGATGTATTGAATACCAATGTTTTACTCATATTATAGTCATTGTATTCCATTAGGCGGCACACTACACATCAAAGGAGTATGGAGATGAATTTCACGTACCATGATGGAAAAAAGGTAGTTTTGAAATCCATGCATAAGTATCCCCCCAAGATAGTTTCATCTCATAGTATGGAGGAAATGTTGGGGCATGGAGACATAGAATGGGAAATTAGATGTTATTTTCTAAATAGAAGCCACCAAATCAACCTCAAAAATATCTAGAGGATATCTAGGCATTTCTCGAAAAACATTAAAACATATTTGGAAATATTCCTCTAGGTAGACCACTAGATAGAGGATTTGAGCATGTCAAAGAGTTAGAGGAGGGTGTTTAGGAAGTCATAACTAGCCCTTACTATAATCCTGAGGTATACAAGGATGATATTGAAAGGACCATCAAATATTTTTTGTAGTTGGCCACATTTGTCATAGTTCTAGTCCCTTTACTTCTTCGGCAGTGTTGTCCATGAAGAAACATGGAACCTTTAGGCTGTGTATCAATTATCAGGAATTTAATAAGAAAACAATCAAGAACAGATATTTGATTCCAAGGATTGATGAGCTTATGGATGAAGTGAAGGGAGCCAAATACTTCTCGAAGATAGATCTTCACTTTGGCTACCATCAAATGAGAGTCTGGGAACATGATATCTCGAAGACTGATTTCTGATGCCATTATGGGCACTATGAATTTTTGGTTATGCCATTTGGGTTAACCAATGCCCCTGCTACATTTTAGTCCTGCAAGAACCATGTGTTCAATAAAAAATTGCATAAGTATTTGTCAGTTTTCTTTGATGGCATATGCATATATAGTGAGACTTGGGAATATCATCACAAGCATTTGGACTAGGTGTTGGGAATCCTAAAACAATAGCATCTCTAAGAAAAAGATTCCAAATGTGAGTTTGGTATGACTAAGATGCCTTATTTGGGCCATGTGATCAGGGAAAATGGGGTCCAGATACACCAAGAGAATTTAGGGCAATCATCGAGTAGCCCACCCCAAAGAACATGATATAATTAAAAATATTCCTATGACTATACACCTATCACAGGAAGTTTGTTAATGGGTCCTCATAGTTGACAACACTTCTTACATACCTCACTAAGAAGGGGGATTTTTTTTAGATAGAGGAGGCACATCCAACCTTTGAGAAGACGAATTAGTTGATGAGTTAATGTCTTGTGCTAGCATTACCAAACTTCACTCAACCATTTGTGCTTGAGTGTGATGCATCAAGGATAGGGATAGGAGTCATGTTGATGTAGAATAACCATCCCATTGTTTTTGAGAGTCAAAAACTTAGGTAATATGAGTGGCATTATTTGATATATGATAACAAGATGTTGGCCATCATGCATGCACTGACCAAGTTCAAATTGTACTTGGTGGGGAATATATTTAAGGTGAAAATAGACCACAGTAGCCTAAGGTTCCTCATGGAGTAGAAAGAATTGAGTGAGCATAAAAAAAATGTATTAGTAAGCTTCAAAATTATGATTTCGAGATTGAGTATGTTAAGGGAAAAAGCAATGTGGTAGATGATGCCCTTCCAAAATTCCACCCACTCTCTCTTTGATGGAAATTTCAACTGACTAGAAATATATTCTACGAGTGGATTACTCCAAGAACAAATTTACTTGTAAGATCCTTTATGGGATGATTAACAATAATAGGTACCATGTCAAACATGAATTATTTATTACAAATATAAAATCTACCTGGTACTAAAGTCTGCTTAAATAAAAGATCATGCAAGAAATGTGCATCTCACCACTGGTAGGGCATCTTGTGTACTTGAAAACTTATAGGAAGATTAGGGAAAGATTCACATGGAACGGCCTTAAGATATATGTATTGAGATTTTCTATGGAGTGCAGCATCTTCCAATAGGATAAAGCAATGCCCATTCATCTTGCAGGACTACTTCAACCACTTCCCATACCAAAGTAAAAATGGGAAATCATTTCGATGGATTTCATTATCGGGTTATCTTAGGTGTAGGGGAAGGTCTAAATTTATGTGGCGGTTGATTGACTCATGAAGTTTTCACACTTCTTCATCATATATTTCTGATATTCGTCATAATAGGTGGTAGAGTTATTTTTCAGAGAGATATTCTGATAGCATGGGCTACCAAATACCATTTTCAATGGCAAGGACAACAAGTTCATGGGGGGGATTTTTGCAAGAGTTGTTTAGGTTGTTTGGGACAAAGTTAACGTCAAGTACTAGTTACCACCCACAAAATGATGGGAATACTAAGATAGCAAACAAATGGCTAGAGGGTTATATGGTAAACTATGTGTTGGACCAAAAAAAATCTTGAACAAAGTGGTTTCACTTGGGAGAGCATTATTATAATACCAGTTATCATATGTTGATTGGTATGTCTCCCTTTAGATCCTTGTATGGATATGATGAACCAAAATGTATTAGGTGTTTAGAGACAGTAGGGCACCTATAGGTAAGTACTAGATTTAGGAGAGATAGGACATAGTGCAACTCCTAAAAGATAATTTGTAGATGGCTCAGAATAAACAAAAGATTTATGCAAATAGGAATCAGTTGGAGCATATATTTAAGGTTGGAGACCTGGTATATCTTTGTCTACAACCCCAGTGAAAATCCTCACTTAAAAGGAAGGGGGAAGAGAAATTGAACCTAGACTCTATGGACCCTACCAAATTGTGAGACACATAGGAAAAGTGGCCTATGAGTTGGAGCTTCCAAATGGGTGTAAGATACACAATGTATTCCATTTTTTGATGCCTCAGGAAGGCCCTGGGGAAACAAATTGTCACTTCTACTAAGTTTCCACCATTTTATGAATAAAAGGAATTGATTCTAGTCCCAAAGGAAATTTTGGAGGTAGGGGAGTGGAAGCTAAGAAATAGGACCGTTAAATAATACCTAGTTAAATTGAAATATTTTCCAGTCAAAGACACCACATGGGAAGGAGAAAAAGTTCTCCAACATCTCAGATTGAATTTTGTTGAAGGACAAGCAATCTTGGGTGGGGAGGATTTTAATGTCTTTGTCTACTTAGGAGGCATAAAGGGATGATTCTGCTAACGCAATTATGTTCATGTAGGATAGGATGAGAAAATTAATCAAGGGAACACAATTCACCTAAAAGAGAACCTTATAAAAGTTAAAGGGGGGAAATGGGGACATGGATCCTAGGGTAACGAAAAGTCACTTTTAAATTATAAAGTGAGAAAACCCACTAAAGTGAATTTACTAATAAAATAAAAGGTAAAAGGATGACAAAAGAGTCAAGTGAGTTATAGAAATGCGAAAATGAGGAGTACCTCCTCAATCTTCCATTCACTCACTTGAAAACTAGAAGTTTGGAGAGCTCTTGATAAAGAGACTAGGGTATTTGGAAACCCTCATTCTAGTTGTTGGTTTCAGTGTTGAAACTATACACCCTAGCTAGTATTGGAGCGAAATCACTTAGATTTTGACGTTGGGCTTAATTTTTTATAGAGAAGAGGGAAATATAGAAATGGATTAAGTTTCAAAGATGTTATCAGTTGATGAGTTTCTAAGAAATATTGTAAGGCCAAGTTACATCTCTCTGTTGCGGTAATATGACCAAGTTTGCCTCTACTATTAGTTGGTCATTTCAACTTTTCTATGGGGGTCATGTTCTACTATTTTAAAGAGGCCAAGTTCCATATTTGTGTGTGCCTAGTTCAATAATTAAAGAAGGGTTGAGTTCATCTTTGTGTGTTGGTCAAGTTGGTGTAGGGAGTCACTGTTGATCTGGTTGATTTTGTCATCTTAAAGGATGTTGATTTTTTCCATCAAAGAGGTTGAGTTTACACCTACTATAAAGGGCCATGAGCCTCACTACCTAGTTGGGCAAGTGGACTATGATGTACAATCATTTTGTGGAGACTGATTACTTCGGTGAAGGTGTTGAGTTATTGTCCTAGTGTAGGGGCCGAGTTGTTGTTTGAAGAGGCTTGAGTGCCTTTCTTTGTGTCTATCCAAGATGCTAGAAGAAATCAATGACATCATATTGTTGGAACATACCCAGGTTCTTCATTTTCTTGCCTTGTAAAGTTCATATCATATTATAAACATGGAATTGAATTGTTGTTACAAGCTTCTTTCATGGATTTTATATTTTCTAAGTGTGATATAAATTACATGTTGCTAGTTTGAAGTCTTTATTAGTCTCTTTTGGGCACTGTGTATCTCTATTTGGAATTTAAAATATTAAAAGTGCACCTACAATCATGTACATGCAAATTGTTTGACAAAATACCCCAGTGACAAAACTCAACCAAACTCAAAAAATTTAGTGGGATTTTTGAGATATTCCTAGGGGGATAGCATACAGCTAATCCATGATATTATAAGGAAATTTATTTATAGGCATGTTCATGGAAAAGTAGGAGTGAATATTCATAGTTAAAAGGCTTGTTATATATATATATATATATATATATATCTCTCTAGATATATATATATATATATATATATATATATATATATATATATATATATATATATATATATATATATATATATATATATATATATATATATATATATATATATATATATATATATATATAGATATGGCCATAACTAGCACAACCATATAAATGGAGTGGCTAATAAGTGTTGATAGGCATCAATTTTTATTTTTATTTATTTATTTATTTTTTACGGGTGGTTCACAGACATTGGGTGGTTGCTACATCCACGGAAAATCTGGTCAGATCAACCTCAAAGGGAATCTTTTAAAGCTCGCCAGCCAGACTAGCAGGGCCTAACCCCAAGAGCGTCGAGGAGAATTGACCCTGTGACCTCCCGATCGGTGAGATACTCAACAACAAGGACTCGATCAGTTGAGATAACCCTTAGAGCTTCAATATATAATAAATATCAAAACATTATTTCATGACACACGTTACATTCCTAAAATAAATAAATAAATTAGTAATAATAAATAAATTACAACTTTCCTTTAAATTAACAAGATTTTTAATCATGGAAATTCACCTCGTTTATCATGGAGATTCTTAATTTGCAAATAGGATTTGTTACAACACCACAAGTGAATACCATGACTTATCAAGACGATGTGCCCAAAACACATAACTCATTTTATATGTCCCTTCTTCATATGATTATTTTTAATTAATCAATATAATTAAAAGAAAAAAATGGCATAACTACTTTAGAGTAAAATATCAATCTTTAATCATAATAAGTATAATAAAAGAGAGATGTGTAGTTCATAAATCCTTAGTATAAAAATAATATGTGGCATTTAAAATATTAATAATAAAAAAGAATTCGATGTAGGTATTGATATGTTTTCAAAAATATACTAATGACAGAAAAACATTTTAATATGACAAAGTAAACCATAAATAAAATATATCAATGTTAACTATTTATATATTATATAAAGTAATTGAAAAATAAATAAATTATTGTGTTTAAAACATTTCAGATAGTCTCACTATTATTTTGGTCATTTTTTCAGATATATTTTTCGTCACTTCTGTCTAAATTTTGGCAAAGATTTTTTTGAATGGAGAGTTTAAACTTTGTAATCTACAAAATATAAGTGTCTAAGAGGATTTTCAAGGCATTGAATCCATTTATGCATTCAAAAATTCAAATTATATATATATATATATGAATCGGTATAGATCCATTTTAACCACACATCTTTAAGGCACAAAGAAGTATCAAATATTTCATGGTGAAAATTATTTTCCAAATTTTTCACTCTAAAAGAATTAGCACCTCGATAGATTTAATTGTTCTTAACACTTGCTAGATTAGTGGTGAAAAGGGATCTATGTTGGTATATACATAATTGACATTGAAATATTTTATTTATGATTCACATACTCCACATTTAAATCTTACTAACATTCCCCTTCATATTCACAAATAAAAATAAAAAACATTTATCGATATATATATATATATATATATATATATATATATATATATATATATATATATATATACTATTACCTGTCAATTCTATATTAGCCCTTTAAAGAATCACAAATCTCAAAACACATAGAATAAAAACTCTCTCCATACGGAGTTATTAACTTGTAACATTGATAGTTCCAATATAAATCCACCTTTTATTAATAAGAATTGAAAAATTTTATTCATTTATGATTAACATAAAAATATTTCATTTTCTTTCTCTATATGTGCAAAATTGATATTAAAATACTTATTTAATATTAATATTGATATTCATGTACTTTATTGAAAGCGCACATTGAAATGATTTTAGATACTAAGGGATTTAGATGTCTTCCTTGTAGCGGAAAGTAATACGAATGTGCGATATTTTGGATATAGAAGACATAGTGGAGTGTTTTTTTAATTAACTAAAAGTTGAAAATGATATATTTTAACTTTAACGAGGAAATAACTAGCAATTTTCCTTAAATGTGAAAAGGTACACCGAAGGAATAACATATTTGGAACTCGATTATTTTGAAAACCAAATCACTAAACATTAAAAACTCTTATTTCTAATAAAGTAAATATTATATAAAGGTCAATAAGGCCAATGACACATTCCCTAGGCTGCACAATGGGTTTGGCCTCTCTAAACTCACTTTCCAAATTTCTGTCAAAATATTTGCCAACCCTATATCGTTCCAACATCCATTCACCAATTTCCTATCCTTCCAAATGTCACTGATATGTCTTCCATTCATTGGAGTTTTGGTTCCATTTTAAAATGGAGATGTTTAACTTCTATGCAAGTTTCAAATCTAGTAAGAAATTTGTTAGCATGACATTTGGTGTTAGATAGAAGTAGTCGGCAAATTTGTTTTGTTTAGTTTAATGGAGATAGGGAAATAGTCTGCAAATTTGTTATTGTTTTTTTTTTATTATTAAAAGGTATTTAAAACTATTAAAAGTGAAGCTTCTAATCTTCTGGAAGTTCGAGAAAATTAATATACATTTTTTGAAGATAAGCAACAAGTTAATTGAAGTTAAATATAATATTCCTATATTAATAGGAAATAAATAATTTAATGGTTAGCCCATGTTTAAGGCCCGGGTCTACTGAAAGACATATAGTTACTCCATTTTCATTACCCAACTAACCCATGCATATGTATTGACTTATTATGAGATGCACAGTACCATTCACGTGCATTTAACATTAATAAAATATGCCCCATGATTTAAGAGCATGAAGTTCGTTGTTACAGTTGTAATTTCTAATCCACCATGGATGGTATTTGTTTGCACCAAGTAATTCTGTGAAAATGAAACAAAAAATGATAATTTCGAGTCAATCCTAATCTTGGCTTTATTATTCTATTAATAATTGGATCTACTAATTCAAATGAAAATTCAGTTGATGGGATCAAAAGTTTTATGGCATGGTAAAAATCCTTCAATATATTCTGCAGGACTGGAGACTGGAAGACTAAAATTTCCTAGGAGTTGAGAGAAACAAATAAATTGGATCAGAAGTTTTATGCGTGGACTTGTTTCGCAGTAAAAAAAATTGCAGCACCAACGAGAAGAAATTCCCTGCCTTCGTCTTCGAGACACAGAATTGTGGCAACATAAGTAGTAATTACACCAATCATTGGTAAAGAAGGGGGAGTTGTAGCTAGGAGGACCAAGCATTTAATTGTTCCATCTTCGTAGACTCTCACCATATGGGGAACCTTAATGACTATAATAGATAAGGATGATGACAACGACTCCATAGGCACATGGCATAGGTTTTGGTGTATCTACAGTTGAGTTATGATGAGGCCAAAGCAAGCTACATTTTCAATTAGATTTCCAAAGTGCGGAACATTTTTCACATAATGAAGCGCACTCATTATTAACACATTCCTCTTCCCCGACATTGTGATCTAAAGATGGGGCACTAAAAGGATTCTTATCAGGCTTACAAGAACCTCTCCCACTCCAAAGCTTATATATTCCCAAGATCTATTCTTATGCTTGACAATTTGTGGAATTAAAAGAACTTGAACTAGGTGTATGCTTTTGATTGCCCTTAACTGTTTATTTGCTTAAAACTGATATGTAGCATATAACAATGAAATAGTGGAGCAAATAAACATCATACACATAGCAACAAGATGCAACAAGTAAACAAACCATAAGACAGCAAGTTTAATATGGAGTTCACCCTGATACCTTGGGCTACGTCTATGTGAGCTCTAGTCAACTCGACTAGGCTCTTTGGAATTATGGCTGAATCTTTTACAAGTTCCACACTCAACTCCAATAGGTTACGACTGAACCATTGGGCTTAAAATACCATTTTTATCCCTGACCATTTGTCTCTCTGGCTCTCGGTTCTTGGCTCTGGCTCTCGGCTCTAGCTCTGGCTTTGGCTTTGGCTCTCAGCTCTGGCTCTAGCTCTTGGCTCTCACAAGCTTCTGGTTTCGCTTGACCTCCAAGTGATCCTCTGCTTCTGAGTCACCCCGACTCCGTAGACTGCCTCCTCCGGGCTTACACCCAGTGTTCAAGCATCTTTGAGCCCCTTGGGCTTCTCTGCACTTCTCTTGAGCATAACTCTGTCTCTCTGTGTTCTCAGTGCTTCGCTTCACCTCCAAGCAAATATCAACAACCTTCAACCTCCCTGTCAATTGAGCTCCCTATGCTTTTTGTAATACAGCAATTACAGTCGCCTCCATCATTGAAGACCGACTGTTTCATTACAGGAATCCATTTACAAATAGAAAGGGATTGGTGGGCATGGCCAATTGATCGTTTTGCCTTCCTCTGGCCAAAATAGCCAAATAATGGAAATAGACAGGAAAATGCATCATGAGCCGTTTAATCAGAACTCAAAATACATTCAGTCGCATTGATAAACCTATCGGGTCTGTCTTGCCATCGCAAATCGAAATCGCATAGGTGGAATTATTAAAACCCAAGAAATGGCCAAAAACATGAATACATGGGAATACACTGGAAATCCGAAAATATGGACTTCAAATAATATGAAATCACCCCTATAAGCCTTTTGGGTCCGTCCTTTCATTGCATATCGCAATTGCATTGCGTATGGCCAAAAGCCCAATACATGGGAAAATATAAAGAAATCCCTAATTCAGGATTTCAAATTATATTCAATCACATTTATAAACCCATCGGGTCCGTGCTCTGATCGCAAATCACAATCGTTGCAGGCATGTGTCAATGACTCTTTATGTGGTTGCGATCGACGATCACTGATATCGGTGCATCACATATCGCAATCGCAACGGCCCAATGGTTTGTGCCAACGATATTTATATATATCACCGATGCCAATCAACGATCGCAGTCGCATATCGCTCGTCGCAATGTCGGCATATCACATTTCAGCTTACCCAGGGTTCCGATATCGCATGCAGGCCTTCCTCCGATGCGATATATCGGAGATTGCTAGTCGAGGGTCCTTAAGGCCTTTGGTCTAAGTCCTCCCTTTGAACCTTCCGATGCGATTTTTCCATAGAAAGCCTTTATTTCTCTTAACTCCCATTTAATAAGAAAATGCCTCCTTTTCAAAGGACAATGGGCAACTTTCTTTTTACAATATCTCCATCTGGAGTCCGTTTTACCCCATTAAAATTGTGTTAGATCCAGAATGAAGAGATCTATGCAATGATACTATTTCCAAGAGAATCCTTTGACTTTCATTTTCCTCTATGAGGAACATTCATAGACTTAGAAGTCTATGTTAGATACGTTTTGGATCACATTGGAAACTTGGGAGCATCAACATCTTCATTCATAATTTCTAAAATATCACCCATGCTTCCTGCTGATATGCACGAAAATACCCCAGATAATGAAGGGAATTGGGCATCGAGAATCACAAAGGAACATGGAATTAGAGAGAACAAATCCCTCTTCTTGGAAGCACACGCTAGAGCAAGCTACATATGGTCACAAATTCTAGTGGAAAATTTCATTTAAAACTTCTTGTACCCCATAATTTCCAAGATAAATTGTCTAATTAGTTTAATACTTCGTTGTTGATTGGCATCCATAAAAATCCACATCAATTCTCAAAGCTATGACACAAATCCCATCTCCAATGCCCCAACGATGTCGTGGTCCTCCTAGCGGATTGTGTATGTTTTAGGATCATTACTTTATCAATCAAAGAGATTTTGAGTGAGCAATCATCTTCAAATTATTATACAACATATCATTATGGTAGATGACAAGTAAAATTTAGGTAAAATATAGATTAGAGTAGGTAAAATAGCATAAGTTTGAACAAAATTGGGTGGTTTTGGGTGCTCTCTTGTTTAAGAACTTATAGTTCTTGATGATTTCTATATTTTGCATTTGGGTACTTTTAAGTTCAGTTGTGTATGAAGAACATAGGAGTTTTAAGATGCTTGTTGTATCATATAGTGGGCACTGTGGATACTTGTTGTAAAATGGGCTCTGCAAAATAGTTGAATTAAGACCTTAATTTTGGGGTTAGTATCCATCTGGATACCGTGTATACTGCAAAATCTGTGCAATACTGAACTGAAGCTTTGAATTTGAGGTCAAATTCCATTTGGTCACTCTGCGTACTTTAAGTTGTGAATTGGATAATGCAAAATATTGAAGCTAGGCCCTTGAATTTGAGCTTAGTCTGAAATTTGTCCTTTGGGGAAGAAGACTTTTAATTATTGTAAATGGAAGGCCTAGTTGGTTGGTTTGAAAAAGGAAAGATTATTTTGGGGCAAAATAAAGACTTGTAACTTCTTATTGTTAATTGGCTCGTTGGATTACAATATTTTGTTAGAGTGTCTTCATCTCATTCTTGTGTAACTTATAATTTAAATATTAAAAGATATTAAACTCTTAATTGGGTTTGTTTGTATATCAAAAATCAAGAGTCGTGATGCTTATTTTTCCTTTAATTTCTTAATGTATATATAATTTTGTTCCATTTATCATTTAAAGACCTATAACTTCTTAATGTTAATTGGTTCATTGGAATACAATATTTTGTTAGAGTGTCTTCATCTCAATTTTGTATAACTTATATTTTAAACATTAAAAAATATTAAACTTTTGATTGGCTTTGTTTGGATATCAAAAATCAAGAGTCATTCAGTAAAGATTTATTAAAGAGTCACTCTATGGAAAAAGCATGTGTATACCCATGTGCACCATACAAGAGTAAAATTTCCAATTTGATGTTTTTCTTTTTTTGATTTTCTTTAGTATTCTTAGGTATTACTCATCATGTAATTTCTAAAATATGCAATGAATCTTTTTGGATGTAATTTCCAAAATCATTAATGTCATTACATAGTCCTGGAAAAGGATTACAAATTGCTAAAACTTTCTAATTTTTGTGTTTTCACCAAACTTTATAATTGTTGTGTTTTGCCATGTGTTAAAAAATTGTTGGATAGAGGAGGAAGAAATTAGGCCTCTACTATTGGTTGAATCTGCTAAGCCAAACCCATCATAGGAACACCTTGGGTGTAATTACAAGTATTGCATAGGAATTGAATAAATAACCCACTCATCGATCAAAGAAATTTGGTATCCACTTTTAGAGACTTTAATTTAATTAGTTAATCTCAAGTTAAAGAATTTTATTTTATTATATATTATATTTAAATTGATTAAATTTTAACACCAAGTGTATAGAGGGATCAAATCTCTCAAGACATTAACCTTTTTCTAGTGAAAAATTTGAGGAAAGACATACAATGACTCTTCTTGTTCTTAGTAGATCCAGGGTTAAAGATTAACCTATGTTCGTTTTGAACAACACACTAAAACAATGTTTTAACTCTAATATTATTTTTACTTCACTTGTTTTATGTATTATACACATAGTTGATGTTGAAATATTTTATATATGATTCACATTCTATACATTAAAATGTTAATACATGTCTCATGATGTTTAGAAATAGAAAACAATATTCATAGGATATAATCTCTCTCTCTATATATATATATATAGTTGATAAACTTACAAAAATAAAATTATATATATATATATATATATATATATATATATATATATATATATATATATTGATGATTTATATTGGTAACTATGGTTTACTTGCCTGCTTGCTTGAGATCCACACTCGCTTGCCTGTAAATGGTCTCTACTCAAAAGATATAGAATGATATTATGTCCACCTTCACTATGTTCGATATCAAAATCAAAATTTGAAAACAAAGCTTGACATCGAGCAAACTTGGCTTCATTAGCCTTTTTTATCTCTTTATGCAGAGCTTTGTTCATTGTTGTGCGTCAATTCTTAACAACAACTACTTATTTATTAGAAAATTTTCAAACATGTTTATAGAATTCAAATATGTATTAATTTCTTTGTCAATAGCAACATAATTATTTTCTACTTCAAACCAAATTCCAGAGGCAAATTGTATTATTTCTTCTTTTCTTCTTTTTCCATATTTTCTTTCTTATTTCAACACTACGCCCCTGAACAATATCACTTGCATTTGTTTCTACAATCTTATGCAATGTGTCGTCAACTTATAAAGAATAGGACAAGCCTTTACCTTGGATGTAATTGTTCTTAACACTCGCTATATTAGTGGTGAAAAGGGATCTATGTTGGTATATACATAATTGACATTGAAATATTTTATTTATGATTCACATACTCCACATTTAAATGTTACTAACATTCCCCTTCATATTCATAAAGAGAAATATATATATATATATATATATATATATATATATATACTATTACCTGTCAATTCTATATTAAACCTTTAAAGAATCACAATATAAATCCACCTTTGATTAATAAGAATTGAAGAATTTTGTTCATTTATGATTAACATAAAAATATTTCATTTTATTTCTCTATATGTACAAAATTGATATTAAAATACTTATTCAATATTAATATTAATATTCATGTACTTTATTGAAAGCACACATTGAAATGATTTTAGATAGTAAAGGATTTAGACGTCTTCCTTGTAGTGGAAAGTAATATGAATGTGTGATATTTTGGATATAGTGGACATAATGGAGTGCTTTTTTAATTAATTAAAAGCTGAAAATGATATATTTTAACTTTAACAAGGAAATAACTAGCAATTTCTCCTAAATGTGAAAAGGTACACCAAAGGAATAACATATTTGGAATTCGATTATTTTGAAAAACTAAATCACTAAACATTAAAATCTCTTATTTCTAATAAATTAAATATTATATAAAGATCGATAAGGCCAATGGCACATTCCCTAGGCTGCACAACGGGTTTGGCCTCTCTAATCCCGCTTTCCCAATTTCTGTCAAAATATTTGCCGACCCTATATCATTCCAACATCCATTCACCAATTTGCTATCCTTCGAAATGTCACTGATATGTCTTCCATTCATTGGAGTTTTGGTTCCATTTTTAAAATGGAGATGTTTAACTTCTATGCAAGCTTCAAATCTAGTAGGAAATTTGTCAGCAAGACATTTGGTGTTAGATAGAAATAGTCAGCAAATTTGTTTTGTTTAGTTTAATGGAGATAGGGAAATAGTCTACAAATTTGTTATTGTTTTTTTTTTATTATTAAAAGGTATTTAAAACTGTTAAAAGTGCAGCTGCTAATCTTCTGGAAGTTCGAGAAAATTAATATACATTTTTCAAAGATAGGCAATAGGTTAATTGAAGTTAAATATAATATTCCTGTATGAATAGGAAATAAATAATTTAATGGTTAGCCCATGTTTAAGGTTCGGGTCTACTGGAAGACATATAGTTACTCCATTTCCATTACCCAACTAACACATGCATATGTCTTGACTTATTATGAGATGCACAATACCATTCACGTGAAATTAGCATCAATAAAATATGCCCCATGATTTAAGAGCGTGAAGTTCGTTGTTACAGTTGTAATTTCTAATCCACCATGGATGGTATTTGTTTGCGTCAAGTAATTCTATGAAAATGAAACACAAAATGATAATTTTGAGTCAATCCTAACCTTGGCTTTATTATTCTATTAATAATTGGATCTATTAATTCAAACAAAAATTCAATCAATGGGATGAAAAGTTTTATGGCACGGTAAAAATCTTGCAATATATTCTGCGGGACTTGAGACTGAAGTTCTAAAATTTCCTAGGAGTTGAGAGAAACAAAAAAATTGGATTAGAAGTTTTATGCGTGGACTTGTTTCACAGTAAAAAAAAATTGCAGCGTCAACGAGAAGAAATTCCTCGCCTTGGTCTTCAAGACATGAAACTGTGGCAACATAAGTCATAATTACACCAATCATTGGTGAAGAAGGGGGAAGTATAGCTAGGAGGACCAAGCATTTAATTGTTCCATCTTCGTAGACTCTCACCATACCAGGAACCTCGATGACTACAATAGATAAGGATGACGATGACGACTCCATAGGCACATGGCATAGGTTTTGGTGATGAGGCCAAATCAAGCTACATTTTCTATCAGAATTCCAAGGTGTGGAACATTGTTCACATAACGAAGCGCACTCGTTATTAACACATTCCTCTTCCCCGGTATTGGAAACTTGGGATCAACAACATCTTCATTCATAATTTCTAAAATATCGCCCATGCTTCCTACTGATATGCACAAAAACACCCAACACAATGAAACAAATTGGGCATCGAGAATCACAAAGGAAATTGGAATTAGAGAGAACAGATCCTTCTTCTTGTAAGTGCATGCTAGAGCAAGCTGCATATGGTCACAAATTCTAGTGGAAACTTTCATTTAAAACTTCTTATACCCCATAATTTCCATGATAAACTATCCAATTAGTTTAATACTTCGTTGCTAATTGGCATCCAGAAAAATCCACATCAATCCTTGGATCTATGATGCAAATTCCATCTCCAATGCCCCAACGATGTCGTGGTCCTCGCAGATCGTGTATGTTTTGGGATCATTACTTTATCAATCAAAGAGATTCTAAGTGAGCAATCATCTTCAAATTATTATACAACATATCATTATGGTAGATGACAAGTAAAATTAAGGTAAAATATAGATTAGAGTAGGTAAAATAGCATAAGTCTGAACAAAATTAGGTGGTTTTGGGTGCTCTCTTATTTAAGAACTTATAGTTCTTGATGATTTCTATATATTTGCGTTTGGGTACTTTTAAGTTTAGTTGTGTATGAAGAACATATGAGTTTTAAGATGCTTGTTGTATATTATAGTGGGCACTGTGGATACTTGACGTAAAATGGGCTCTGCAAAATAGTTGAATTAAGACCTTGATTTTGGGGTTAGTATCCATCTAGACACCATGTATACTGCAAAATCTGTGTAATACTAAACTGAAGCTTTGAATTTGAGGTCAAATTCCATTTGGTCACTCTGCATACTTTAAGTTGTGAATTGGATCATCCAAAATATTGAAGCTAGGCCCTTGAATTTGGGCTTAGTCTGAAATTTGTCCTCTGGGGAAGAAGACTTTTAATTATTGTAAATGGAAGGCCTAGTTGGTTGGTTTGAAAATTAGGAAAGATTATTTTTCGGAGAAATAAAGACTTGTAACTTCTTATTGTTAATTGGCTCATTGGATTACAATATTTTGTTAGAGTGTCTTCATCTCAATTTTGTGTAACTTATATTTTAAATATTAAAAACTATTAAACTCTTAATTGGGTTTGTTTGGATATCAAAAATCAAGAGTCGTGATGCTTATTTTTCCTTTAATTTCTTAATGTATATATAATTTTGTTCCATTTATCATTTAAAGACCTATAACTTCTTAATGTTAATTGGTTCATTGGAATACAATATTTTGTTAGAGTGTCTTCATCTCAATTTTGTATAACTTATATTTTAAACATTAAAAAATATTAAACTTTTGATTGGCTTTGTTTGGATATCAAAAATCAAGAGTCATTCAATAAAGATTTATTAAAGAGTCACTCTATAGAAAAAGCATGTGTATACCCATGTGCACTATACAAGAGTAAGGTTTCCAATTTGATGTTTTTCTTTTCGTGATTTTATTTAGTATTCTTAGGTATTACTCATCGTGTAATTTCCAAAATATGCAATGAATCTTTTTGGATGTAATTTCCAAAATCATCGATGTCATTACATAGTCTTGGAAAAGGATTGCACATTGCTAAAAATTTCTAATTTTTGTGTTTTCACCAAACTTTATAACTGTTGTGTTTTGCCATGTGTTAAAAAATTGTTGGATAGAGGAGGAAGAAATTAAGCCTCTACTATTGGTTGAATCTGCTCATCCAAACCCATCATAGGAACACCTTTCGCGTAATTACTGTTGGGTTGTGTTATATTCTTTCCACGACTAACCTACGTAGTTAAACGGGGGGTTAGAGGGGGGCGGTAGCCCCCCTTCGTTACGCCGATTGCGCAGCGGGGGGGTCACAGGGGGGGGCGGCAGCCCCCCCTGTCCGGGGGTTTTGAGGGGGGCGGGTAGCCCCCCTCTACGGGGTTCGGGGCAGCGCCCCGGGAAAAAAAAAATTGGACCCTATATTAGGTTGGGCGAACCTACCTATGGTTTTGTGCATGATTTTCGCACATGGTATTGGACGCGATGGTTTTTCGGTCCATGGTATTGGATGCTTCGGCATGTATAAATATGTATTGTAACATTGAAAGGAACATAATGAAAAATCAAGCTGGTAGTTCCGGTTTTGGGATCCAGGGAAAAATCTTTGTGCATATGTGTTTTATGGGTTATGCTCTCGCATTGTTTATTTTCTTTGTTTAAGAATTCGTATGCAGGTAATTTTCTGTATAGGGTTAAAACCTACATTTGGTATCGGAGCTGTTTTGGCTTCAAGGGGACGCCTTTGTTGCTGAGGGGTTTCGCTCGGGCCTGTGGTAGACCCTATTCAGTGGGAGATCTGCGAGATCGATTCTGGTGGTGAAAGAAGATGGCGAGCAGTGGAAAGATCGAGATTGAGAAGTTCAATGGTCAGAATTTTGAGTTGTGGAAACTCAAGATGGAGGATCTGTTGGTGGATAAAGATCAGTGGATCGCGGTAGATCCGGGTACTAAACCATCGGGAGTGACCGATGAAGAATGGAAGAAGTTGGATCGGAAGGCAAAGAGCACAATACGATTGTGTGTCTCAGATTCAGTATTGTTGAATGTATCAGGGGAAGCTACGGCGAAGGCTTTGTGGGTCAAGTTAGGGACTTTGTACCAATCTAAGTCTCTGGTGAATAAATTGTTCCTGCGGAAAAAGCTGTATAACCTGAGGATGAAAGATGGAGACTCGGTGACAGAGCATCTGAATGCGTTTAATACTATGGTAAGTCAGTTATTATCTGTTGATATTAAAATTTCAGATGAAGATAAGTGCATCAGTCTATTGTGTTCTCTACCAGATTCGTGGGATAGTCTGGTTATTGCAATAGGTAGCAATGCAACTACTTTGCAGTTTGATGAAATAGTCTCAGCCTTGCTGACGGAGGAGATGAGACGGAAGAATATGGACAACTAGAATGGTGATGCCTTGTCTGTACGAGGACGGTCCCAGAACAGAAACAAAAATAAGTCATCGAGTGGGAGATCTAAATCTAGAGGGAGATCTAAATCTCCAGGAAAACCTACAAAGGTGGTGTGCTGGAAATGCGGAAAGGAAGGGCACTTCAGAAGGGATTGTAAATCTAAAGCTCCTGATAAAGGAAAGGGATCTGATGATGCTCCTTCTGCAGAGGCGAAAACCACCTCAGATGAAGGTGGGGATGTGTACTTGGCTTCTTCAAGTACACATGTAGATCATGAGGCATGGTTGATTGACTCAGGTGCATCCTTTCACTTCACTCCCCATAGAGAGTGGTTCTGTGAGTATGAGAAATACGATGGTGGTGATGTCTTCTTAAGAGATGATAGGAAGGCTAGAATCATTGGTCGGGGAAAAGTAAAGTTGAAGTTGCAAGGTGGAAGGGTTAGAACACTTCCGGGTGTTCTACATATTCCTGCATTGGCCAGAAATCTTATTTCTGTAAGCAAGTTGGATGATGCAGGTGTAAAGACGGTGTTCGAGAAAGATACCTGCAAGATGGTTCGAGGAGCACTGATATTGATGCGGGGAGTTCGGATTGGAACTCTGTACAAGCTGCAAGGTAGCACTGTTGTTGATGGGTGCAATAGTTCTATGGTTCCTGAAAATGGAGTAGAAAATCTAGTGGTCTCTGGAGAGAAGACCATGTTGTGGCATCAAAGGCTTGGACATATTGGAGAGAAGGGCCTTCGAATACTTCATGGTAAAGGTATGGTAGAAGGTATGAATGATAGCTCTCTGGATTTTGATTTCTGTGAAAATTGTGTGTATGGGAAGCAGAATCGAGTGAGTTTCCCCTCTGGTAGTAAGAGGACGAAACAGATATTAGAGCTTGTGCACAGTGATGTGTTTGGACCTGTGAAGGTTCCATCACTAGGTAAGTCTGTGTACTATGTATCATTCATAGATGACTTCTCAAGGAATACATGGATATATTTCCTTAAGAAGAAATCTGAAGTCTTTGACAGGTTTAAAGAATTTAAGGCTCTGGTGGAAAATCAGACAGAGAAGAAGATAAAGGTGCTGAGGATAGATAATGGTGGAGAATTTTGCAGCAAGGAATTTGAAGAATTTTGTAAGAAGCGTGGTATATCACGGCAGAAGACTACTCCATATACACCTCATCAAAATGGAGTCGCAGAAGGAATGAACAAGACGTTGATGGAAAGGGCAAGAAGCATGCTCAGTGGTGCTGGGTTAGGACAGGAATTCTGGGCAGAGGCGGTGGATACTGCATGTTACCTGATCAACAGATCACCTTCATCAGCGTTGGAAGATAAGACTCCACAAGAAGTATGGACTGGTAAGAAACCCTCTCTTTCACATCTGAGGGTATTTGGATGTGATGCATATGTACATGTTCCAAAGGAGAAACGAACCAAGTTGGATAGTAAATCTGAAAAGTGCATCTTTATTGGGTATAAGGATGGTTTAAAGGGTTATAAGCTTTGGAACCCAGTCACACGGAAGGTTGTGTACAGCCGAGATGTGGTGCTCAGAGAGGTAAAAGATGTTATTCAACATGAAGTCCAACCAAAGGAACCTGAGAAGATAGAGTTTGAGCCAAAGGAGGAAGAATCAGACTCTGCAGCAGAGGAGGAATCAAAAGATGAAGAGCCACTAACTCCGGGTGTTAGAAGATCAGGTCGAGAAAGAAGGCAGCCAGAAAGGTATAGTCCATCTGCTTTCAGTTCAAATTTTGTTTGTCTGTTACTGATGATGATCCCAGAACTGTGAAGGAAGCAGTGGATTCAGAGGATGGAAAACTCTGGAAAGAGGCCATGGTTGATGAAATGGCATCTTTGCACAAAAATGAGGCTTGGGATCTGGTAGAGTTGCCGGCTGGAAGGAAACCCATTGGCAGCAAATGGGTGTTCAAGAAGAAGACTAATGCAGAAGGAAAGGTGGAGAAATACAAAGCTCGGTTGGTAGCAAAAGGTTATTCCCAGGTGCCGGGAATTGATTTTGGTGATATTTTTTCTCCTGTTGCCAAGGTAGCTTCTATTAGATTACTTTTATCTGTTGTTGCTGCTTTTGATTTTGAGGTAGAACAGATGGATGTGAAGACAGCATTTCTTCACGGGGATTTGGAAGAGGAAATCTACATGAAGCAACCTGAAGGCTTTGCGGTGAAGGGTAAGAAAGAACTGGTATGCAAGTTAAAGAAGTCTCTGTATGGGTTAAAACAGTCACCAAGGATGTGGTATAAGAAATTTGATACATTTATACGGGGACTTGGCTTCACCAGAAGCAAAGCAGATCATTGTGTGTATTTTAAATTAATTGGTGACCGTGTTATTTATCTGGTCTTGTATGTGGATGATATGTTGTTGGTTGGAAATGACAAAGAAATTATCCAAGATTTGAAGACCCAATTGTCCTCCAAATTTGACATGAAAGATCTTGGTGCTGCAAACTATATTTTGGGCATGGAAATTAAAAGAGATCGGGCAAAGAGGAAGCTCTGGTTAAACCAGAGGAAGTATGTCGAGACAATATTGCAGAGGTTTAATATGCAGGATAGTAAACCGGTGAAGGTTCCTATTCCTGTAGGTGTGAGGTTATCTGCTGAACAGTGTCCCAAGACACAAGAAGAGGAAGAGGACATGTCCCGTGTTCCATATGCAAGTGCAGTCGGTAGCCTGATGTATGCAATGGTCTGTACTAGACCAGACATTGCACATGCTGTGGGAGTATTGAGCAGGTTTATGTCAAACCCTGGGAAGGAGCATTGGACAGCAGTGAAGCGAGTTTTCAGGTATTTGCGTGGCACTAGTGATTATGGTTTGTGCTACCAAGGAAGACCAGGATTGGACAGAATGTTGGATATTCATGGTTTTGTTGATGCAGACTGGGCTGGAGATCTGGATCAGAGAAGATCTACAAGTGGGTATGTGTTTAACCTATTTGGAGGTGCAGTAAGTTGGATGAGTAAGAAACAATCTGTAGTGGCACTATCAACTACAGAGGCAGAATACATGGCAGCCACTCATGCAAGCAAGGAAGCAGTTTGGTTGCAGAGATTGTGTTCAAGTATGGGGTTAGTACAGGGAGCTATAAGAATAGACTGTGACAGCCAAAGTGCAATTTTCTTGGCAAAGAACCCTGCTTATCATTCAAAGACAAAGCACATTGATGTTCAATATCACTTTGTGAGGGATATGATAGAAGACAAAAAGGTGTTGCTGGTAAAGGTGGACACTTTGAAGAATACTACAGATGCATTGACAAAATCTGTGAGCTCTGAGAAGTTCTCTTGGTGTAGAGAAACAATGGGTGTTTCAGGGCTGGAAAAATGACTAAGCTCTCCTGTGGCCCCCTGTGGAAAGAAAACAACAAGTGGGAGATTGTTGGGTTGTGTTATATTCTTTCCACGACTAACCTACGTAGTAAAACGGGGGGTTAGAGGGGGGCGGTAAGCCCCCTTTGTTGCGCCGATTGCGTAGCGGGGGGGGTCACAGGGGGGGCGGCATCCCCCCCTATCCGGGGGGTTTGAGGGGGGCGGGTAGCCCCCTCTACGGGGTCTGGGGCAGCGCCCCGGGAAAAAAAAAAATTGGACCCTATATTAGGTTGGGCGAACCTACCTATGGTTTTGTGCATGATTTTCGCACATGGTATTGGACGTGATGGTTTTTCGATCCATGGTATTGGATGCTTCGACATGTATAAATATGTATTGTAACATTGAAAGGAACATAATGAAAAATCAAGCTGGTAGTCCCGGTTTTGGGATCCAGGGAAAAATCTCTGTGCATATGTGTTTTATGGGTTATGCTCTCGCATTGCTTATTTTCTTTGTTTAAGAATTCGTATGCAGGTAATTTTCTGTATAGGTTTAAAACCTACAATTACAAGTATTGCACGGGAATTGAATAAATAACCCACTCATAGATCAAAGAAATTTGCTATCCATTTTTTAGAGACTTTAATTTAATTGGTTAATCTCAGGTTAATGATATATATATATATATATATATATATATATATATATATATATATATATAAAATTGATTAAATTTTAGCACCAAGTGTATAGAGGGATCAAATCTCTTGTTGTTCTTAGTAGATCCAAGGTTAAAGATTAACCTATGTTCGTTTTGAACAACACACTAAAACAATGTTTTAACTCTAATAATTTTTTTACTTCACTTGTTTTATGTATTATATACATAGTTGATGTTGAAATATTTTATATATGATTCACATTCTATACATTAAAATGTTAATACATATCTCATGATGTTTAGAAATAGAAAACAATATTCATATGATATAATCTCTCTCTCTCTCTATATAGTTGATAGACTTACAAAAAGAAAATTATAGAAATATGTATACATATCTATATACATATATATATATATATAATGATGATTTATATTGGTAACTATGGTTTACTTTCCTACTTGCTTGAGATCCACACTCGCTCGCCTGCAAATGGTCTCTACTAAAAAAATATAGAATGATATTACGGCCACCTTCAATATGTTCGATATCAAAACCAAAATTTGAAAACAAAGCTTGACATCGAGCAAACTTGGCTTCACTAACCTTTTTTATCTCTTTGTGCATAACTTTATTCATTGTTGTTGTGTCAATTCCTAACAACAACAACTTATTTATTAGAAAATTTTCAAATGTGTTTATAGCATTCAAATATGTATTAAATTTTTTGTCAGTAACAACATAATTATTTTCTACTTCAAACCAAATTCCAGAGGCAAATTGTATTATTTCTTCTTTTCTTCTTTTTCTGTCTTTTCTTTCTTATTTCAACACTGCTCCCTGACCAATATCACTTGCATTTGTTTCTACAATCTCATTCAATGCATCGTCAACTTATAAAGAATAGGAAAGCCTATACCTTAGATTTAATGTTTTGTACTGCTTTTGTATGTTTGTGAGTCCAAGGAGGAGGATTCTTGCCTAATATTTCATTCAATTTTTATTATCTTTTACACAGTGTTTATAAAAATGGCTAACATAGTTGAGACTCCCTAGAAAACTCTAAAGTTGGGTTTTTTCAGTGATTTAATCAAAATTTTCTACAAATTTGATTGCCTTATTCTATAGTGTGATTTGACCATTAGAAATAGTGTGGCCAAGAAACTTGATGCTAGTCCTGAATAATTCCATTTCCTTCTTCAACTCAACCAGGTTTTCATCTTTTACTATATATAGAAACATTCTTAGATGCTTGAAATGTTTGTCTATAGAATCAGACAACACAAGAATGTCATTAATATAAATGATCAACTAGTTGAAATATGGCTTAAAGACCCTACCCATCACCCTTAGAAACTTGGCCGGAGCATTTTTCAGCTCAAAGGGCATGACATTCCATTCATAGTGATCGAATGGAACATTGAAAGTTGTTTTAAACTTATCTTCTTCTTTTATGCCCACTTGCCAAAATCCATACTTGAATTCAAATTCTGAAAATATCTTTGCTCTTGCAATTTTTTTCACCAAGCTAGATTTGTGAGGTATGGGATAAGTGTTATCTGCAATAACTTTATTTAAAGGTCAATAATTTACTACCAATCTTGAAACACCCCTAATTTGTTTAGAGTGTTTGTTAACATAGAATCCATAACAGTTCCAAGGACTTTTTTATTCTTTGATCAGTCCCCTTTTTAGCAACCCTTTGATTTCTTCTTTGCATAATGCTTGATATTTTTCATTCATTGGGATTATTGCACTTTTTCAGTGTTCCCCTTAATATGCATACTTGTATTGAAACTCAACAAAATATTTCCTTCTTTCCCAAAAATAAGTTGGATTTTCAGAGCATACCTCTTTCTCAAACTACGATTGGAGTTTTGTTACTTCTGCTTGCATTTTTTCATCTATGAGTTGATATTATATCTATTTATTAGTCTTCAGTTGCTTCAACTCTTTAATATTTTGTTGTTTCTATCTCATAGTTTGTCACATTTGGACCATAGTAGAGAGTTGGGGCATAGATATGAAAGGAATGATAATTTTTATACTCGCTTGTGATTTTATTGATCCTTTAAAGTTGGGTACAATGATAAAATATCTTTCTCTTCCTTTTGGCGTTCTCATGGTTCCATACAGATCTATTGTTGCTAAGAAAGGAATTCCTATTACGAAGGCAATAAGGAATTTTGCAAGTAAGCAATTTTTTATCCATACAGAAATGTCCATAATACAATGTAGCTTTAGGAACATCATAATTCATTCACATATATTGATTGTCTAAGCCAACATCTGAGTGGTTTGTCTTATGCCAGAATAGAGATGGAATTATATCTTTATATAAGATGTTTAAATTAGACCCAGAATCAATGAGATCTTTTAATTTGAAAATTTTTCCTTGAATTTTAAATTTGATAAGCACATGATATTCTTATGTCGTATTGGAATTACCTTCATGGAATTTAGGCCTTCAAATCTCTAGGCATGGAATAGATTAATATTAGGGTTTTCTTCTTTTAAGGGGACATCGCCCAAAGGTGGAGGTCCTGCTGCAAGCATCTTTATTTGGTTTTTCAATTCCATAATTTCTTGCCTTGCCCATAAATTTTTTCTATAGACACCTTCTTCTTGACTTTGCTCCTCCATCCTATTTACCTTTGTCAAAGTTTGGGTTATTTCATTTCTGTTATATCTAATCAATTATTTAGTATTCTTCTCAAAAGACACATAAAAAATATTAGTTTCATACCAATGTATTATGTAGGCTTGTAGGTTTTTACCATAGTCTTCAAAAAGGAACCCAATAGTGAAATTTTCATGTTTCCTTCAGGAAGTGATTTGATTTGTGCAAACATTTGGGTGTCTCCATCTAAACTTCTATGTGCCATACAAAACTTTAATTTTCGGCTGGTATGTCATCTTCAAAATATGATTTTTATGCTCCTTCATATTTACTAATTCCTTCAGAGCTACAATCATAAATTTCTTGATTTGTGAATGTACAATGATTTGTAATTAGTAAGGCTTCCTTTTATGATTATGAAATATCTTCTAAACCATATTCAAAGTCATATGTTCCAATGTTGGAAGAACAACACCCTTCTTTCATTACATGAACTGTGAACTTCTTCCCTTTTTATGTGAAAAGGGTGACAAGGACAATATTTTGTGACATGTTTATTAGACCCACATCAATTACAGTGAACAAAAGTGGGTTGTGTCCTCTTTTCCATTTCTGTTGTTTCTTTAGCCTCTGCAGTTTTTCCTTTCCTTTCTTTGAGGCTTCACCTATTGGGAATTTGTTAGCAAGATGACCTGCTTGCCCACAAAACGAGCAAGGGCTTATTTAGATTGTTATTTAAACCTTTTTAAGTTTTATATATTCTAGAAAATAACAATGATATTTCTAGAAAGTTTTATACTTCTTTCTTTTTTTGAGGTATTCTCCTATGAAAATATTGCCTAGATTTATTTCCTCTTTTTTTTTTCTCCTTAAAATAATATTAGCCTTCTTTCTCCTTCTTATAGGGTCATCCGAAGTCAATACATATTTTCCACAAATTGATTTACTATATAGAATTATAGACAATTTTTGTATAGACTTGATGTCTTGCATATTTGTACATAGGCCAACTGAAGCATTAGTGATGATACAAAGATTTCAACCCAACTATGTAGTTCATAAGGCTATTTAAATACATCATGTGCTTTAAGATACTCAACAAACTTACTTGGGATGGCCACAAGATATATATGTTTTCAGAACAAATTTTTGTTGTCCTTTACTTCATAAATTCTTTGGGTCCATTATTTGTGGAAATCCTCATACTTAATGGAACATTGGTGGTATGTTTGTAGGGTAGATTAGACAAGTGATAGATAGAATGTATGTTTCATACAAAATTATGTGCATGGAAGGGAAAATAGAGGTAGACACATGTAATTATATAATAAATGTTTTACTACTAGCCTAGAAAAATGGTGGGAAACAGAATCATCCCCTACGCTAATTGAGAAAATGGTAAAGTAAGCGCTGAAAGATGAAATTGGGGAAATAACATTGCATGAGAATGGTTCAACCCAAAACAATATGATTGGGGAATTAACCACCATGATCCATGCACATTGGTATGGAACGTAGCAAGATATTACAATCAAGCATGCATTAATTTTGATGAATATGAAGTGCAAGAAAATGTCATAACATGAGGATTTCCATAGAGAATGGACCCAAAGAAGTTATGAAGAAAAGGACAACAAAATTCTCTCTGGAAATAGGTATATCTTACAACCATCCCAAGTATGTTTGTTGAGTATCTTAAAGCACAAGATGTATTTAAACGACTTTATGAACTTCATAATTGAGGTGAAATATATTGTATCATCACTAATGCTTTAGTTTGCCTATGTAAAAATATGAAATTCAACAATTCTACACAAAAATTGTCTAGACTTCCAGATAGTAAATCAAATTTGAAAAATATGGACTCACTTTCGATGACCCTATAAGGAGGAGGAAAAAGGCTATGACCATTTTAAAGAAAATCACAAAAAGAGGATATAAATCCAGGCTAGATTTTCACAAGAGAATACCTCAAAAAAGAAAGAAGTATAGAAATTTCCATAAATCTCATTATTATTCTCTTGAGGATATAAAACTTAAAACATTTAAACATCAAGCTAAACAAGGCCTTACTTTGTAGTTGTGTGGGAAGCAAGTCATCTTACTAACATATCCCACTAGGTGAAGCCTCAAATAAATGAAAAGGAAAAGATTTAGAGGCTAAAGCAAAAGCAAAAAAAAATAGAAATGATAGAGAGGACAACCCACTTCTATTCATTTTAATAGATGTGGGTCTGACAGGCATGACACAAACCATTTTTCTCATCACCCTTTTCTCATAAAAAAGTGAAGAAGTTCATGCAATGAAAGAAGGATTTTGTTCTTCTAGCACTGAAACTTCTGAATTTGAATATGATTAAGAAGATATTTCAGAATTAGGACAGGAAGCCCTGCTAATTATAAATCATTGTACATGCATAAATCATTAAATTTATGATTGCACCTGTGAAGGATGCAATAATATTGAAGGAATAAAAGAATCAAATTTTGAAGATGATATACCAGTCGAAAAATTAAAGGTTTGTATGGCACAAGGAATATCATATCGAGACGTTCAAATGCTTTCACTGATGAAAGCACATCCTAAAGGAGTCGTGAATATTATACTACTAGATTCATTTTTGAAGGCTATTGTAAAACCATACAAGTCTACAAAATCCACAAGTAAGAAACCACTATTTGTTGATGCACATTTTGAGAAGAATATAAATCATTTATTAAACATAACATAAATGAAAGAACCTAACCTTTGACAATAAATTATTTAGGCAAAAATTGTCGTAAAAGGGAGGTTACAAAATTAAAGGAAAAGTTACATAGGATGGAGGAGCAAAGTGAGGAAGAAGATGCATATAGAATCGATTTATGGGCAAGGCAAGAAATTAGGGAATTGAAAAACCAAATAAAGATGCTTGAAGTGGGACCTCCACCTTTGGAGGATGTCCCCTTAAATGAATAAAACGCTAATACTAATATGTGTCATGCCCAAATAGTTTAAGGGATAAATTGCATGAAGATAATGGAAATACAACATCAGAAATATCACGTGCTTATCAAATTCAAAATTTAGGGAAAAAATTACAAATTAAAATCTCTTAGTGATTTTTGGTTTAATTTAAAATTCTCGCATAAAGATATGATTCCATCTATATACTAGCATAAGACAAGCCACTCAGTTGTTGATTAGGCAATCAATCATATGCAAATGAATTATGAAGTTACTCAACCTACATTATGCTTTCGACATTTATATCTAGATATGAAGTTCTTAATTTTAGAAGTTATTATTTCCTACATGATGTGGACTCCTTTTTTAGCAATAGTAGAGCCACATGGATCCATGAGAACACTAGAAGGAAGAGCAAGATATTTTATCAGTGTACCCAGTATTAAAGGATCAACAAATGCCTAATGAAGTACACAAATTATCTTTCTTTTGATATCTATGCCCCAACTCTCTACTATGGTCCAAATAGCATAAACTGTCAGGAAAAAACAACAAAATGTTGAAGATTTGAAGCAAGTGAAGATAAATAAATAGATATAAGATCAACTCAAATATGAAAATTAGTAATCAGAAATAACAAAACTCTAGTCGTAGTTTGAGAAAGAGGTATGCTCTGAAAATACCACTACTTTTCGGGAAGGAAATAAATATATTTTTGAGTTTCCATATAAGTCCTCATATTAAGAGAAACTCTACAAAAGCAAAGCAATCCCAATGAATGAAAAATATCAAGCAATATGCAAAGAAGAAATCAAAGGGTTGCTAAAAAGGGGATTGATCAAATAATAAAAAATTCCTTGGAACTATTATGGATTCTATATTAACAAACACTTTGAACAAATTAGGGGTGTTCCAAGAGTGGTAACGATTAATTATATATCTTTGAATCAAGTTATTGTAGATGTCGCATATCCCATACCTCACAAATCCATCTTGGTGAAAAAAATTCCAAGAGCCAAGATATTTTCAAAATTTGATCTCAAGTCTGGATTCTAAAAATTGGCCATAAAAGAAGAAGATAAGTTTAAAACAACTTTCAGTATTCCAGCTGATCTATGAATGGAGCGTCATGACCTTTGGGCTCAAAAAATCTCCAAGTTCCAAAGGGTGATGGATAATCTATTTAATATTCATTTTTTTAGGCCTTATAATATGGTAATCACTTCTAATGATTTCTTAATTTATCCTTCGCATGTTCGCATTTATCATTAGTCAATTACACATAAGATGTCAATAATAAAAACAATAATGATAGTATGATCATAAAGAGACAACCAAACACAAGAGACACAAATTTTTACCTTAGGAAATCCCTCTTCTAGAGAAAAACCCAACAACCTTTTCTTAGAGAATATTTCCAATTAAACAACAGATACAATATGATTTTTCTAGTCAAATAAAGTAAAACTTCCTAGAAAAAAAGCTCAGGTCAAACTTAGTAAAAATTGAGAAATTTTGGTCTCCTAAAATTTTGGCCTGCTACAATTTCAACCTCCTAAATTTTTGGCCTTTGCACCTTCCTCGAAATTTCAACTACTACCTGGAAAGATACACAAAAAACTTTGGCCTTCTCCCACACATGCAAATTCAAACAGAGGTCAAAAAGAGATGAAATTATTGGTCAATGCTTGGACTAGCCTGGTTAAACTTTGGGTTGTTTCTTTCCTTTCTCCTTCGCATAGATGAACATAAGATATAATACTTGATCAATATGAATTGATGTCCAATGGAAGAGGTCGAATGGCCTTTATATAGATATGAAATGAGCATGAATTGGTGTTTCTACATGATGGGCCGAATTGACCTTTCTGAAGAGCTCACTTGATTTTTTGGGGCAAAATAAATTCACTTTTAATTTTAAATTTTTTTCTTTTCATTTTATTTTTAGGGTCAATTTGTTAACTAACCATAGATACAAAATCCAACACTCATTCTTATCCAGGGATTTATTCATAATAAATTCTTCAGTTGATATCTTGTTGAAAAATTTATCCATCCCAATAAAAGGTTGAAAGGGCTTGCTATGTTGATGAATCCGTACACCTCATGTTCTATAACATAACCATGTGGAAAGGATTCTGCATCAACATCATTCTCAACACCTATAACCTATGGTGAAAACTTGGGCTATTACCATTCCTACAAGCAAAATGAATGGTAACATACCTTCCTGGTGCAAAATGTACTCACTCTACCCGTTATCCAAGTACCTATTGGAAATCTGGGGGAGCACTCTGAGCCTTGATGTTCTATGGGCCATTCTCCCTAGCCATATTACATGGCCCTTGGTCATTGTCTTTGACATATCAATATCCATACCTAGGGAGAATGTTTTCCCATTGTTGCTATAACATCAACACTCCATCTAACAAAGGGAATCATTCTCAACTATTCTAAGCTTATCCCTGAAGTATACAAACTTCATCATGGGACAGAGGCATTGTGAGAATGTTAGCATCATGTTCATATATAGAAATGCATTGGAGCCTCACTTCTCTATTATGTACAATGTCCCAAATGGGGTGGTACCATGATATCGATGTTCTTCAACCTATCATCATGGTCATCTCGTGCACCTGATTAAACATTCCTGTGAGTAGATTTTGAATCCACGTCGCTTCACAACTCACTAAAATAGTTGTAATATACTCAGCCTCTCCAATCCTAAGTGTGATAGAAGTTTTCTTCCTACCCAAGCATAATCCAAATCAAATCATCATCTTGATGTGCTCTTCATATCTTCATCACTCTTTTCCCAATTTGAATTTATATATCACTATAGTTGCTTCCTTCACTAGAACCATCACTAGAACTTCTTGACATTGAAGCAGATGTTGTTGTAGCATTCTGGCTACTCCCTCTACCACTGTGCTTCTTCAGATTAGTTACAATGTAAATGTCCATGGAGTGGTTGTCCATCATCCCAAATGTCTAAAGGATCATGATAATATGCTTACTTGAATTCTCCCATTCTTATAGTTCTAAGAAGTAATATATCCAACCAAGATCCTTCATCTTGAACTCAGAGGTCAAATCCCTCTGACACTAAAGCAGGGCTTCACTGCTTCGTTTATCATATAGGAAAATCCTCCTGCCATTATTTCTCCCTCTATCGCGTTAGCCCTTATACTCTCATTAGAAACAAGTCATATGATAATAGACTCATCAGGTATCCATTCATCTAAGAATACCATGCCCGAGGTTCGTACAAAGCCTTCTTTAGTCTATAAACATGAGATTCCCTCTCATGTACCTCAAAGCCCTGAGATAGCTTTATATACACTTATTCTTCCTCATTTACTCCATTTAGGAAATAAATCTCCACATCCACCTGATGTAATCCCATAAATAAATAGAAATAATAGTACTAACATAAGTGCACTTGAAAACTGAAGAAAATTTATTCTCATAATCCTCTCCCTCTTTTTAGGAGAATCCTCATGAATATTGCTTTGTACTTCTCTCTGTTTCCATCTACTGCATACTTCGTCTTATATATGCACTTGGAAGTTACCATGAACTTCTGTTTGGTACAATTTCCTCCACATCATCCTTCAAACTTGTTGCCCTCTTTGCTCCTGTAGAAATTTTGAATAATTTAACACATATTCAACAGAGATTATCATGATCATGTACTATTGTGGAATACATACACAATACATAAGCTCCTCTACGTTGATCATCAATATAGCAGCATCAATAACAATAAAACATCAAGAGCATTCACACATTAACACAGTATGTATCCCGGGGAAAGCATCTCGCTAAAAACCCCAACTATCTGTATATTAATGATTGAGACCATGTAACATTACACAGCATAATACTTCTCACAAGTATCTCCACCTCTGTTACACACAATACAGCTCAGATATGATCTCCAAATATCTTCCACTGCTTGCCTGCCTCCACTGCTCAATACCTACTCAAGAACTGATGAGAATGGCTCACCAAACTCGTTTTTCACCTGCAAAATAGTCACTCATGCTTTGTTGGACGTGAGCACAAGCTATAATGTGGGCAAATACGTGAGAAAACTCATTGGCATACTCAATCCCTTGATTGTGCAAGATCTGGTGCACAACTATAGTCACAACTGATAGCAATCTTATTCTCTACCACCTGTCCCTGTTGAACTGAACATGCACTGACATGCAACTGAGTTAACTGATGTATTCATTAGTTGTATTATGAGTTAATAACTTGTGAATTAATTAATAACTAATTCACCCAACTCATCTCTAGTCTATTTGCCAGTTAGACTAAATACAACCAGTTTACCAAAGCTAAACTGAACACAACTCCATCAACTCCACAATCAACTCCACCAAACTCAACTGATTGAGTTCTAACTGAAGTCATGCATGCAACAACTCGACTGACTCATAAGAAAAGCGTATTTCCTTCTGACAGCTGCATGTGCCACCTCTGTAGCTCAAACTGAAGTGCTCCAAGAGAATAAGATTAAGTTTATAGTCCAAATATTATTGTGAGATAATAATATTTGACTTTTCTATTTTTGACAGCCAGTCTAAAAATAGACTTTGATCACTCACACTGTGATCACTCACACTTTCATCAAAAAATAGAAGTCCATCTATTTTTTCCAACTTGATCAATCATCCATAAACAGCAACCTGCAATCCATAGACATGATCCATATGTCTAAAAATAGACATAGTCTAAAAAATAGACTTGCGCCAAAAATAGCCTGCGGGCCCACTTAGTGAAGGTGACTCTTTTCACTAAGCTCCATCATCTTGTTGCAATCTCAATAGCTCCCTCTGAACTAGGAGCTCTTCTGGTCATCAATATAATTTCTCCCTCTTGAACACAAATCACTTTAGTTGAGTTTATGCTCGATCTTGGGAGAATCTCTTGCCACAAAATTTGCTTTGATCTTCCCAATGATTTCATCTATTTCAAATTCCTTGGTAGCTTAACGATGTATTTGCAACCCTCTCTAGGAGGTCATGGAAGAAATTATTATAACCCAACAAAAGAAACAACAAGAGATTGACTAATAGAAAAACAATAATAATCAAGGAAGAGAGAGGTATAAAGTAATGATACTTTGTTTCAAGGATTTGAGGGGAATTTTCAACTCCCTCTTTATCCTTACCTTCTTAGATCCATATGCAAACTCATCATCCCCATCATCATCATCATTCATTAATGCATGTTTTTTCTTTCCTTCCTTTCTATTAGAGTCGGTCTGTTCAGCCCTCCGTCAGAGATCAAAACCTCTTTTGTTGCATTTCATTTTAAGCATCTCATTCAACTTGATCATCTGCATTCCATTAGGAGCATCAATCTTCTAACTAAAGGGTCTTGTCTCCATACTTCCCTCATGTCATGTACCTTCTGGTTTGTGTCTAATCATCAAAGTTCATCAAATCAATTTTACAGTCATCATGGATGGTCTTTTCGTCAGCCAAGAGTCATTTCAATCTTTATCTTCAAATTGTCCAATAATGCCAACAGGCATATGAAGAAGGTTTGAAATAAGTTTTCATCGCAAAATTTCATCGTTAAAATGATTGATCGTGTCTGAAAAATCGCCAAATTTCGTCTTTTGTAATAAAAGCCATGTAAATTTCAAAGTTTTTCAGTTTTGAAATTCTTCAGGAGCAACCTTGGTCGCCTTTTCTAAACACCATGCCATCCATCCCTGCAGAACAGACAAAGAGATTCATTATCAGCTCAAAAATCAAAAGGAAACAAGCAAAACAGAGATCTCTTATAAAAGTGTTAAAGTCTTCAAACAGTGGGTTTTTTAAAGTAAAAAATCGAAGCCCATGCCATGAAACATATTTTCATTTATTTCACGATTCATTGGCATAGCAAAGGTCAGATAGGAGTCAAGAGAAATCATGGAGAAATCAGTTAGAGGGCGAAATTGTGTTTTGAAGGCTGAACTGTTGACGAAATTACAGTCGCGGCGCGTTGGGAGGTGGTCGCGGCGCATATAAGTGCGCAGCGCATAGAGCCACCCACTGTAGTGTTCTTTTTGAACGTGTGCGACGCATATAGAGTGCGCAGCACACAAGGCTGACACATAAAAAACTTTTCCATTGTTCCATAAATTTAAACAACTCAATCTCCTATGCTCCGTGTTAGTCAAATCATCTTGCAATGGACGTTGAATAGTGTTTGCTGTGGTTTAGAAGGTTCGTTTGGAGAATTTGAATGTTAAAATTTAAACCCTATACTCATATCAAAAACTGCTCCCTTAGGGTTTGAATTAGAATGTCAAAATCTGACTTTGGTGCCAAAACACTCCAATTCCATTTCTCATCTATGTTTCCCTTTCCCACCATTGTCATATCATCATACAGTGCGTCCCCTTTTTTCCCTATTCCCTTATAAAATTACTCATATTACTTGTTCCTAAATCCTATTATCCCTATCCCTAAAACCTACCATCTCCCATATCATTTGCAAAATTCCTAAATCCTTAAACCCTACATTCCTAAAACAAAGTCAAGTGACTGTTATTGTATTTTAATTTCACTTGACAGTCCACTATACCCATTGTCCCTATTTCCCCTTGGCAACAAAAGTCAAAGACATCAAACTCTTCATATTCACCTCAGGCAACGTAGATGAAGAAGGCATCAAGGAGGCGTGAAGGGACATGATCTTGTCGAAACTTTGTTGGCTGAGCATGATACTTGATGATGGACCTTCAGTCCAAATTTCAACAAATTTGGAGAAAATTTTGTCAATTTTGAAAATTTTGGTCTAAAACAGATTTTTCCGCCCAACACGTAGCACCACTTGGCACACGCTTATAATTGGGAGATCCTTTGGAGGAAAAATTTATATTTTTGAATTTTTCATCAAAATTTATGCATGCTCATGGATTACCTAAGGATTTCATGAAGTTCTGGGTTTCCAAAAGGGTCAAAAACACACAAAAAATGACCTCTCTGCCACCTTTTGCACTCACAGGAAGCATTCTTGGGAGATTGAAGTTTTGGAGAAGCAAATGACATCCAAATCCATAAATTCCACTTGGGTTGGAAAGTAGACAGGTAGGGCTTTCCAACGAGCTATCATGAGCTCAATTTGGACTTTGGGAAGGCCATAAAAATCAGCCTAAAAGTTGTGTTATGCATACAGATTTCAGGCGCGGCGCATAGGGAAATTTGGCCTATTTTTCACTCTTCAGCTCAGAATTTCGCCTAGTTTTGACTAGTTTCACTTTTTCATGTAAATCTTGATCTACCTTGATGTAATTTCATGAACATGATGTAACTTTGGCACATATTTACTTGTTTTAGTAGATTAATTCACTAAAAAGTGAAAAACAAGTGAATGAATCAGTTTCCTTTTATATAGAGGCAAGTTGTTTCATTGCCTATTTTCCAGTTCCTTGTTTAGATATGGTTGAAACAGCTCCTAGAATGATGAGCTCGACCTATAGAGGCATGGGAAGGAGTTAGGCTTTTCTATATCATGTAATTTCTCAGTCATTCTCAGGGTTGGACACTTGGGATTGCTTGGCACTCCATTGTACATCTGATTTCTGCATTTTTGGCATAGGAAAGACTTGGGCTTGCAACACTTTTTGGGATCCCTGTGGCTCTGTGTTTTGATGGTGTTCTTCTCTATGTAATTTTTGAGTTCACTGATATTTATGTGCATCATTTCCTTTTCTCTTTTGCTTCTGAAATTAAACAAATGAGTGATAAAGGTAGAATTCATTAGCTTGTTGTGCTCTGCCTTTCAGTTTTGTTTAATTTTCAATGTTTTCTTTAGTTTGAAGAGGATTCTTGATACCCTCTTGCCCTCTTCAGCTTCTAATCAGTCTGAAACCGCCAGCTTTACAAATCAAAGCATCAAAATGATTGCCTTTCTTGCCCCAATCAGAACTCTGCAAAACTGGCCTTCATCCTCGGACCCAAATTTGCCTTTCCCTTGATTCCAACAAAAGTCCCAAAAAATCAAATCAAATCCTTGCACTTCATACCTAGCCTAACATTAGAAGATATTTCAGTCATTTCAAGCCCTCATCGATCATAATTTATTGAGATTGACCTAGAGAGAGCCCTCTCCTATCCTCGTAGGGCTAGCTACGAGGCTGAGCGTGGTTTGATGTGGACCTAGAATCTTACCTTTTTAGCCTGAGGTAAATCTAGGCATTAACATAGTGGCGACCATAACAGGGAATAAAATTTTATTTGTTTGTTAGTGTTCTTTGTTTTATAGATTACAGACAGAGCCTGAAGTTAGCCAGGTAGCCTTCAGAACACTTTTGCTTTGCATTAGTGCAAGTAGATAGAAGTTGCTTCAGTCAATCTCTGGTCTAGTCTTATAAGCGGAATATCTAACTTGCAAATTGCCCTAGTAACATGTATCATGTTCAGATCTGATTGTTGATGGTGGAAAATGATTAGACACAACAAGGCTGAAATCATTCACCTGGCGACTCCAGTGTCGAAGAATCTCAAGGTTCAGAATTTTTATGGCGACTCTACCCTTCAAGAATCAATAGCCTGAAAAATTTCTTGGTCAATTCATTGTTATCAAAATGGATTTTCTTGCTCACCAGTATGCTCCCATGAGCCGAGATCACATTCCAGGTTTTCCAAATAAAATTCCAAAGGTAAATTGGCAAAGGAATTTGCCTATGTTTAAAGATGATAATAAGAATGATGTTGCTTTACATCTGGTTAGATTTCACATGCATATTCGCAAGTTGAAGGTTGATTTTCTTGAAGATTGCTTGATGAAGATATTCATGGCCACTCTGGAAGGTGAAGCCTGATCTTGGTATGAAAGTTTGCCGCCTGCTTGTATTTACTGTTTGAAAGATTTTCATACTATGTTCTTTGAAAGGTATAAAGAGTCTTATCCATCATTAAATTTAGTTCAGAACTGTTGCAACCATGCTTATAGTTTTATTGAAAATCTTGAGAAAGTTTATGAAGATGATGACTTCATGAATGATGAGATCATGGAAGCCCTGTATGAAAATCCATTTCAGCAGCATAAAGAGAGTGATACTATCAAGATGATCAGGAAAATTTGCAGTAGGATCAAGATCTAAGAACGGTGGAAGATGATGAAAGAGAAGGTTTTATTTTAGATCTGTCCATAGAAGAAGTCAGCATGCAGGAAAGTTAAGTTTCAATTTTAGAATGTGATAGAGTCAAGTCGGCTATTTCAGATCTAGATTTAGATCGTGATGATCAAGAGTACCTTGGTCTAAATCCCATGAAGGAGAGCTCTGATGTTGAGATCATCTGGAATGAAGAAGATAGAGTTATTGACCCAAGTGTTCTAATTTCATTGGAACCAAGCCTTCATGAGGAGGTAATCCAGTTAGTTCATGAAAAACAAGATGAGATCTTTGTTCAAGTAAGTGAAAAATATTCTTTCGATAACTCAGTGGTAAATGATGATTTGATTGCCATGTCATATGAAGATGATGAACAATGTTTTCAATTTTTCGAAGATCAAGGAATTGAGGACTGTCATTCAGGTTTTTCATGTTTAGATTTCAAGAAGACAATACTTACTTGAGAAAAAGGAAACAAAAATTATTATCTCCTCTATCTGAAGATGAGATAGATCAACTCTTGAAAGGTCATGTTACAAGTCAAGTTAACGCAGATCTGCAGTGTGCACATGGTTAAGAAGGTGATGGTGAAACTTCTTCCTCTTTTAAAAATGATGATAGTCTTGTAATTAGCTTTATAGATCAGCAAACATATAATATTTTCTTTTATGAAGATGATAAGGTTGTCATGTTTGATGATCTTGAAGATTGTTTTCTGTTTAAGAATGACCTTGACCATGAAATTGAGGAATGTGAGTTTCAGAGACACAATAAGCCAGAATTCAAGTCAGTTATTATCAATCATCAACCCACTGTTCTTTCAGATCAGAATGATGGGAGTACTTGTATTTTTGCTGTTGGATCTCAAGACAAACTAGTGCTTCAATATTATCAAGATCCCTTTGGCATTCTTTTGCAAGCATTAGAAAAGATAAATTTTGTCTGGTTTGTTATCATAAGCCTTGGTTTCAGTGGTTATTATGAGTTGCCTACATGTACATCGTTTTGCCTGCTCGGGGAAAGTGAGAGCAGAATTTCATTGAGTAGCCATTTGTTGGATTGGTTACATTGGAAGGCTCATTACACATGATTGTACATATTTCATCAGTAGGCAGGTGGTATTCATCAGGATTTGAAGTTCTCAAATCTAGATGGTCTGCTGCCATTTAAAAGCTTTGTAAGTACTTGTTTCAATTAAGTCAGTATTGAGTCATTTTTTGTTTCAGTCAGTTTAAATATAGTTTCAGTTGAGTGCCCAATTTCAGTGATTCTTGAGTCAAAGTTTCATAGTAATTGGTTTTTGGGTGTTTTGAAGTTTTTGACTCCATTTCCCAATGAATGGAGGCATTGTCTGCTCTCCCAAAGATCTGCAGTCCTTGGCACCTCCAAGGAGCTACCATCCCCATTGGAGCCACTGTTAGAGTCGGTCTGTTCAGCCCTCCGTCAGAGATCAAAACCTCTTTTGTTGCATTTCATTTTAAGCATCTCATTCAGCTCGATCATCTACATTCCATTAGGAGCATCGATATTCTGATGGAAGGGTCTTGTCTCCATACTTCCCTCATGTCATGTACCTGCTGGTTTGTGTCTGACCATCAAAGTTCATCAAATCAATTTTACAGTCATCATGGATGGTCTTTTGGTCAGCCAAGAGTCATTTCAGTCATTAGGTCTAGGGTTTTGCAAATTTTGTCTTCAAATTGTCCAATAATGCCAACAGGAATATGAAGAAGGTTCGAAATAAGTTTTCATCGCAAAATTTCATCATTAAAATGATTGATCTTGACTTTTCTTCAAAACTCTGTTTTGAAGAAAAATCGCCAAATTTCGTCTTTTCTAATAAAAGCCATGTAATTTTCAAAGTTTTTCGGTTTTGAAATTCTTCAGGCACAACCCTGGTCGCCTTTGCCAAACACCATGTCATCCATCCTTGTAGAACAGACAAAGAGATTCATTATCAGCTCAAAAATCAAAAGGAAACAAGCAAAACAAAGTTCTCTTATAAAAGTGTTAAAGTCTTCAAACAATGGGTTTTTTAAAATAAAAAATCGAAGCCCATGCCATGAAAGATATTTTCATTTATTTCACGATTCATTGGCATAGAAAAGGTCAGCTAGGAGCCAAGAGAAATCATGGAGAAATCAGTTGGAGGGCGAAATTGTGTTTTGAAGGCTGAACTGTTGATGAAATTACAGTCGCAGCGCGTTGGGAGGTGGTTGCAGCGCATCTAAAGTGCGCGGCGCATAGAGTCATCCACTGTAGTGTTCTTTTTGAACGTGTGTGGCGCATATAGAGTGTGCAGCACACAGGGTTGACACATAAAAAACTTTGCCACTGTTCCATAAATTTAAACAACTCAATCTCCTATGCTCCGTGTTAGTCAAATCATATTGCAATGGACATTGAATAGTGTTTGCTGTGGTTTAGAAGGTTCATTTGGAGAATTTGAATGTTAAAATTTAAACCCTATACTCATATCAAAAACTGCTCCCTTAGGGTTTGAATTAGAATGTCAAAATCTGACTTTGGTACCAAAACACTTCAATTCCATTTCTCATCTGTGTTTCCCTTTCCCACCGCTGTCATATCATCATACAGTGCCTCCCCTTTTTTCCCTATTCCCTTATAAAATTACTCATATTACTTGTTCCTAAATCCTATTATCCCTATCCCTACTACCTACCATCTCCCATATCATTTGCAAAATTCCTAAATCCTTAAACCCTACATTCCTAAAACAAACTCAAGTGACTGTTATTGTATTTTAATTTCACTTGACATTCCACTATACCCATTGTCCCTATTTCCCCTTGGCAACAAAAGTCAAAGACATCAAACTCTTCATATTCACCTCAGGCAACGTAGATGAAGAAGGCATCAAGGAGGTGTGAAGGGACATGATCTTGTCGAAACCTCGTTGGCTGAGCATGATACTTGATGATGGACCTTCAGTCCAAATTTCAACAAATTTGGAGAAAATTTTGTCAATTTTGGTCTAAAACAGATTTTTCTGCCCAACGCGTAGCGCCACTTGGCGCATGCTTATAATTGGGAGATCCTCTAGAGGAAAAATTTACATTTTTGGATTTTTCATCAAAACTTATTGGTGCTCATGGATTACCTAAGGATTTCATCAAGTTATGGGTTGCCTAAAGGGTCAAAAACACACAATAAATGACCTCTCTGCCACCTTTTGCACTCACAGGAAGCAGTCTTGGGAGATTGAAGTTTTGGAGGCAGTAATGACATCCAAATCCAGAAATTCCACTTGGGTTGGAATGTAGATAGGCAGGGCTTTCCAACGAGCTATCATGTGATCAATTTGGACTTCGGGAAGGCCCTAAAAATCAGCCTCAAAGTTTTGCTACGCATACAGATTTCAGGCGTGACGCATAGGGAAATTTGGCCTATTTTTTACTCTTCAGCTCAGAATTTCGCCAAGTTTTGACTAGTTTCACTTTTTCATGTAACTCTTGATCTACCTTATGTAATTTCATGAAAATGATGTAATTTGGCACATATTTACTTGTTTTATCAGATTCATTCACTAAAAAGTGAAAAACAACTGAATGAATAAGTTTCCTTTTATATAGAGGCAAGTTGTTTCATTGCCTATTTTTCAGTTCCTTGTCTAGATATGGTTGAAACAGCTCCTATAATTATGAGCTCGACCCCTAGAGGCATGGGAAGGAGTTAGGCTTGTCTATATCATGTAATTTCTCAGTCATTTTCAGGGTTGGACACTTGGATTTGCTTGGCACTCCATTGTACATCTGATTTCCGCATTTTTGGCAAAGGAAAGACCTGGGTTTGCAGCACTTTTTGGGATCCCTGTGGCTCTCTGTTTTGATGGTGTTCTTGTCTATGTAATTTGTGAGTTCACTAATATTTATGTGCATCATTTCATTTTCTCTTTTTCTTCTGAAATTAAACAAATGAGTGACAGAGGTAGAATTCATTAGCTTATTGTGCTTTGCCTTTCAGTTTTGTTTAATTTTCAATGTTTTCTTCAGTTTGAAGAGGATTCTTGATACCCTCTTGCCCTCTTCAGCTTCTCACCAGTCTGAAACCTCCATCTTTACAAATCAAAGCATCAAAACGATTGCATTTCTTGCCCCAATCAGAGCTCTGCAAAATTGGCCTTCATCCCCGGACCCAAATTTTCCTTTCCCTTGATTCCAACAAAACTTCCAAAAAATCAAATCAAATCCTTTCACTTCATACCTAGCCTAACATTCAAAGATACTTCAGTCATCTCAAGCCCTCATCGATCATAATTTGCTGAGATTGACTCGGAGAGAGCCCTCTCCTGTCCTCGTAGGGCTAGCTACGAGGTTGAGCGTGGTTTGATGTGGATCTAGAATCTTACCTTTTTAGTTTGAGGTAAATCTAGGCACTAACACTTTCATGAGCTAGGGTTTTGTTATTTAGTGGAGTCTTTGATCTAGGTCTAGCTCTAGGGTTTTATCCACAAACCATAGGGATTTCTTATCCAAGACTTCTTAGCCTTCCAAATTTTCTTCAAGATTTGTCATGTGAAACTTTTTTTGTTGTAGCTAATATAGGTGGGACAATTTTATCAACTCCATTTCCAAATGTCAAAAAAATAAGTGGAAAATAATGTCTCATAGAGTCCCCGTGCCACTCAATTATGGATGGTACAATTTAGTGTATAAGAAAAGGTATAAATATCATTGACCCCATATGGTCTCTATAAGGCTTGTGTTCTTCCCTTTTACTAATAAGCATTGTAAAGAAACAACACCCTCCAACTATCATCATCAAGGACAAAATATTGTAGGTCGAACCATAGTTACAAATATCCAAGGAATACCTTATGGAAGTAACATGTCTTCAAAGGCTATGGCATTCTAGTGTCCTATATAGCATCTCAGAAGGGAACTCACTCCATCAATAACCTTCAAGTGGGATGAACATGGTTCATACTTATTTTATAGAGGAGTCATCTGCAAATTTTGTCCATGGGTTTCATTCACATAGTTAGAGGTGTCGGCACAAAACAAAGATATTTATAAATCTTAGATGAATTCTATTGACACTTCAAGTAGATTGGACTCTTTAAGATCTTGTAGCAACAATTTTTCCTTCATATATGAAAATGACTCGATATTTATAAGAGGATTTCAGTCCTCAAAATTGATGAGGAACTTGGCCTCTTCTTCATTGTTCAATCCTTTAAGATTCACTTCTTCAAACAATGGTGAGGGTCAATTAGAGATTAACTCCCTTTGATTCTAGAGAAAATTCATTAGCAACTTTAAATATTTTAACCACTTATCATTATGTATACATTGTGGTCATACAAGTTGTCCTTCTTTACATGAACTTCATTTTCTGATTAACATTAATAAATTTTTCCCTGAGGACTCTCAATCTAGTTGTAGATATAATACCTTGTGCAGCTCAACCACACTTTCAATTCTATGTCTTGGTCAAGCTTTCTTGAGACCAGGTCAATCATTCACAAATATATATCTAGAACAATAGCATCTTCAATTTAACCTTGCTATTTAATTCAACTCTCAATATAGATTTTTTTTCAAAGGCATGGATACAATAAAACCTCTTTCAAATTATACAACTGTTAAAGACTACATTCAAATTTGAAAAAACAACTCCTTTGCTTCAAATATATAAGAAATTTGGTTTTAGATTTGTGATTTCTTGGTTTTGAATTACTTTGGACACCTATTAGCAGAGGTTCTTAGCCTTCTCTTAGAATAGTGTCCTAGCCACAAAATAGGCTAACCTCCTCGACCCTTTATGTTCATCATAGTGAGACTTATTTGGTCCTTTATAATCATTGTATGGAGTTTTTTGGCCCAATGAAACTAGGGTTGAGTTCCTCAAGAGAATTTTGATTAGCACTTGGGCACAAACTTTTAAAAACAAATTTGGTTCAGGAAACTCCTAGGGCTAGACTTGTTGTGTAGGCAATCCTTTCTGCGGATAGAAATGGTCCCTCTAGTCCTATGGGAGGATCTAGCAACTAAAAAATATAATTACATGCAATCTTTCCTAATTCATACTAGAAAATGAAAAGGAATATAGATCTCCTACCTCTCTTTAATGCTAATACCCTTGATGTCGACCTTGACTCTTTGGCTTCCAAGCTCACGATCTCCTCTTCGCTAGTGTAGATGAGTTCTTGTAAGAAAGGTCAAGTGGAAACAACAAAACTATACAAAGCATAACATTTTCTAATATAAATTATGTAACAAATCAAGGAGCATCACAATAAATGGATAATAGTTGACACATTTATGGAAAGAAAACATATATTTTATTATTAATAGATGAAAAAGGGAGAATTACAACCAATGAAGCCTTGATGTTGGAAGCCTCCTTCAAGTGAGATTCCAAGTCCAAGCCTTAGCCTTCAAACATCTTTTCTCCTTTGCAAATGGGCAAAATTTGGGCACAATTCAACACTAGGATGTCAACCAACCAACCATGAGTGGATGGTGTGGATTTCATTTATAAGAAAGGAGAGGGAGTTGAGGGTCCATGAAAAGAGGGAGGAGTTCCACATCTCAAGGGAGAGATCCATGGAAAGAGGATCTAGGGCCAGGAATGGGAGGTCTCGTTCCAATATTCATCTACATGAAACCACATCGTCATTCTTGAGCTTTCTAGTGAGGGAAGATTCTCCTCCATTTTGGGAAAAACATCTTGAAGAGGACCAATGCAAATTTGCCTGATAAAAGTAGCATTAACAACGCTAAACATGTGTAATTCTGGAGGTGAATAGCACAAATTTGCCTGATAAAATTAGCGTTGGGCTTGTAAAACAAGGTTTTTGACAACCTCTTCAAAATGATTTCAAGGAAAGTTTTCTTCCTTTTCTTTAGGGATGTTCCAAACATGTTTCATGTTGAATAAATTGTTTGTGACAACTTTCATCACTTTGTGACACTTACAACATTGACGACACAAAGTGAAACACTTTAGGATACGAGACTCGGAGTGCGACAAAATATTGTATAACAGATGCCCCCTAAAGCATGAAGTCGGAACAGGAAGTGATGGTTGAAATTCTTTACAAGAAAAGGCAAGGACTTAGAGAATCATCGTCAGGAGACCTGCGAATCACAAATAATACAATATATCTAACATCTTTGATGTAAGTATGCTTAAAGTGTAAGCATATAACAATACATGGATCCATGACATGGATGCAACCATCCATATAGAAAGGATCATGTTTACAATCATGAATACTTAATAACTCCATGCATCCTTGATTTATCAAACGAAACCCAGGGGCTTCATCTTTGTCTCGATCAAACCAAAGTAGGAATCTCACCATGCGAATAAATGGGTTGTAGTCGTGTTATAGACATTTTTGTGCCTTACAGCATTGAGCATGAAATGTCAATAATTCAAGGGATCCAAAGTCCCTAAATGAGTTTTTCCTACCCCTAAAGGAACAAGGTCAACCAAAGACAGCTTCTCCCAGAAGTTCTCCACCAAAAACCACTCAGAAATGGTCAAATTAGGATCCATTCAATAGCTCCACTAGCTGTCTGCGCTGAAATGCAAAGTCTACACTGGCTACTTGCACTGCAACGCAGGTAGAAGCACTACCAAGGTGCGTTGAGCGGGAATTGACAAATGGCAGGTTCATTCAACGAGGTGTAAAGACCCTGGAAGCTTCCAGAATCTTCCTCAATGACACTTGCCTCAATGAATTCGACTAGTGATGAGTAAGAGGTTCTCAACCTCCAAGTGGAAGCAAGAACTGACAGAGAAAAGCCACAAGTCAAAACATGAGCTAACTCATCCTCTCTGCTCACATCTATATATGCATCTCTCACCCAGAGGTTCAGGAGGCTGGAATTTTGTACTTTGCAGAGAATTGTTGTTGGTTTGAGATTGAGATTAGTACATTGGGTGATTTATGCTTTGTTGGAGGAGAGGAAGGGATTCTTTTGTTGGGAGGTAGATGCTGGATCAGGACTCACTTGGTTGTATCTCCTCTTGAACCTTGTTTATCATATCAATAAAGTTACTTGAGTTTCTCCTATATGCTTGTATTTCAACGATGTTTTGTTATATTTGCATATTTAGTTTATATCTGATCCTAAACTAGTTATGAATGTGAATCTATATCTTTCGTGTAGTCTTCTGCTCTTGTGATCTTGCAGGAACCGTGTGAAGCTGGACCAGTGAAAGAGCAGGCAGCGGGAAGTGAACGAAAGAGAGGGAGTGATTGGATCGACAAACTAGCGGAAGACACCGGTTAGTTAGATCCTTCTTTCTCTATTTGCATCTCATAAAGAAGAATACTCAGATAGCTTTCCTTGTTTGTTGCTAAGGCACTATCACCTCTTAGAGTGGGATAGGGGCATTCCGTATTGGATACTTTTCCCAACAACAAATTGGCGACTCCACTGGGGAGAGTATCTTGTTGGTTTACTTGTGTTTCTATTGCTATTCATTCCATAAACTCAAGAGTGCCGAATCGAACTGCATTTGCTATTTACAAATGCAAAGTAGAGATCAGCTACTCTAGCCCTCTCACTGGGCCTGTTTATGATCTGAGAAGCTGATTCACAAGTGCTCTAACAGCCCTTTGTGATAGATATTAGTCCTCCTATAAATCATCCTCCTAATTGTACCTAATTGATAGCTTTTATCCGGCCAAAAACTGTAGAAAAACTTGCAAACCGTAACCCAGAACCCAGAAACAACTCTCGTTTCTGCTTCAGCGCAGACTCTGTGAAGAGGTTCTGCATTTCAACGCAGGTCCCGTGAAGGCTACCTGCGCTGAATGTCAAAACCTCTGTGTTGAGGGTGCGCTGATCAGTCTTTACCTTTTGCAGTTGTGGTTCCCTGCTTCCTTTTGCTCAGTTTTCATCTCTGTTTTTGCAACCTGTTATCAGTTAGTGTACCTATCTGAAACCCCTTTTCTTTGCCTCAATTCCGCCTTAGTTATATAAAGAAACTGTATTTTTTCTTTGTGTATTTGTTACATCATTTGCAGTTCCCCATTACAAAAGTAAACTAGTCATACTATCGCCCCTAGATCTAGACCTGTCGTAAGTGTCGTTTTGATCTTAGGAGTGAGTTTGTTTGTTGTTCACAGTTGATTTAGCTTTTACTTTTGTCTTTTGGTTTGAATTTATGCATTTCAAAGTGTCGAAACAAGTAAATCATAAAGTGTCGTAATCGTCTTTTTGATTTTGAAAAAGGAACTTGTTTGTGTTTTCACTTGAAATCGAATTCAAATTTATATAACAGCTTTCTTTTTAGGCATCAATATTAAGAAAGCGAAAACAAATACATGCATATGTGCATTTGCATTTGACAGTTTGTATGTTGATTTAGGAAAAAGTGCATTACTGTGTGCTCTATGCTCTTTGAGAAAAGATGGTGTCTTTCTTTTCCCCTTGTAGCTAGGATTTTCATTGTTGAAAAGATATAAAGCTTGCTTATCATCTTTAGACTGCATTTAGGAATTGTATCATACATCTCGTGGTGATCCAGAAAGGAAAACTTCTTAAAAAGATCAACCTAAAATAAATTGAATGAACTTAACAACGCTTTGCAACATAACGCACAACATAGAGGTCTAGGCTAGAGACGTGTTCCGGCGTCGTAAAACCTGGTCACTGGTCGCCTCACTGATGGTTGGGTGATTCCTCCTGAGGGACGATTAGTACCAGTACGGATTGTGCTCCCACGTACCGTCGCGTATATATTGGGAGACCCCTATAGGAATATAACCTTTATCCATAGGAAGCCGTGTCGGCCGCCCTACTGATCACAATGCACTGAACACAACATTCAGGAAGATTGACCGCTCGTACCCTAAAAATTATTCTGCGGTTTTGCGAAAAGTTTGGCACACCCTCTACCTAGAACTCCAGAGCAGTTCCTTTTGGCCTTTTTCAGACTCTATAACAAAAAAAGTCCATCCGAGCATTTGTCACTTCGGGCTCGTTAAAACATCGAAGGAGACTAGAGTCATCTTTAGCTTTTTCTCGACTCTTTAAAATTGAAAAAGCAAGTTGTGTCTAAGCGTCGTTAAAAATTTATTTTAAACGGAACAATCACCCTTTATTCCTGCGTTGATCTTTAGGTTGAGAAAATGGAGCCCACCAACCAAGGAATTCCCCTTGGTGGAAATCCTAGTCCCTTCTCCTCTTGGGGAGATGTTGGTGCGCCCCATATGGCCACATTGTCGCTTCCAGGATTGACAATTGGCCTGCCGGTCTGGCTCTTCTCAACCAATGTCGTTCAGAACACCACTATTCCTGAACAGTCGAATCAACAATTAGACGAGTCTAGGATTTCCCATCAACCTTCTACTTCTTATAATTCTTCCTCTTCCCCTTCCTCTTCGCGTGACGGAACTGGTAAAACTAAAAAGCAAGTTCCTAAGGAGAAGAAGGAAAAGAAGAAGAAAGATAAAAAGAAGAAGGAGCCAAAGGCAAATAAGGGAAAACAAGTGTCATCTGATGAAAATCCACACACAGCACTGACCGGGCCTAGATCGCCATGTGTCATCTACAAGGGAGACCACTTTCACCGAGATTGTCCCTGCGTCCCTCGAATACTAAGGGACTGGTCTCCCCGTTTGCACAATCTGGTGTCATCAACCTCTGATAGCCATGTTGAAAGTACACCGTCAACTAGCGAAAGTGAAGTCCCTGGACAAAAAGGGAGGGCTAGACCTCCCTGTAGACTATGCGAAGGCAACCATGCCCTCCACCGTTGTCCCTTCTTAGACGAGGCCAAAAGAGTCTTGGAAGATCGTCCAGTTTCACCGTTACGACTTCCTCCTGGATATCAAAGACTCTTGCCAAGTCCTTCGTTAGTTGAAAATCCAGCGGGCCCGCTCAAGTGGTCAGTTGAAGCGTCTATCATTGAGGATAAACCGACTGAATGCATGCCAGATGAAAGTCAAAAGGTCGAGACGACAGTTGACCCGGTATTGCCTTCAGAGGATTTATCTTCGAATGATACAATCACTGAAGGGGATAAGGATGACACCATCCAGATTCTCTTCATCAACACAGACTCCGACGAACATGGGGGCAATGCACCCATTCCTTTATCGCAGGAAGGAAGCTCGTCAGAGCGATATCCGGCCGTCTATTCGGTCCCACCACCAAGCAACCTGGTTGTGTCCTTCGACTGGAACCAACTAGGCAAACCCCGGTTGCCAGCCAGTATACCATTCAGAATTATCGTTCAAATATACAGAATGGTAATGGCTGGCACAATCATTGATGAGGGGGCATCTGTGAGTATCCTTTCCTCTATTGCTTGGAAAGCGCTTGGTTTGCCAGCGCTTTTGCCTGAAATGAGAAATCTATCAGGCTTCGATAAAGGAACCAGTCGACCTTTAGGGATCCTCCCATATGTGCCGATAACATTGAAAGGGAAGACCGTTCAAATGAACGTGATGGTCGTTCAAGGACCCTAGGATTATAACCTACTCCTTGGACGAGACTATATATATTGCATGGGAGCCATCGTCTCCTCACTCTTTAGAGTAATGTGTTTTCCACACGAAGGAAGAGTGGTCAAGCTCGTGGACCAGCTTTCATTTCCCGGATCACGCATCGCAAATAGTCATGTACCATCCCTAAATGGTCTCTTCGCGCAAGAAGTGTCTCAACCCACGGTCCGTCCTCCCGATGAGCGCGAGTGATTCGGAAGGATACGACTGGAACCCAGGGGGCATGCGTCCTGGTCTGCTTCGGCAGGAAAACTTTGGGTATAGGGTAGGTTTCCGCGGGAGAATATGACTAGTCTGTACCCCGCCCATGCTGGAAGAGGGTTATTCTAGAATAAGATTCTTTTGTCAAAGTTATGTGTTTGACAGAACAGAGTCACTCACCTTTGTCTATCTCGGTAGACATCGCCAAAGAAGTGTTTTGTTTGCTCTGTGAATAGGACAATCTTTGGGTAACCTGAAAGAGGTAGGCCTCTCTCGGTAAAACAAATGTTTTGGCGGAAGTGAAGTAGGGGTAACCTTGAAATCGTACTTTATACCTGGGGGCATGCAAACCTTTTGGAGTGCAAGTAAAGAGCGGTTATTTATCCGTTTTTGGGATTAGTCGTTTCCTAACTTGCATAAAGAAAGGATGTGGGGCAAAAATCTAGAAGTTGTCATTTTTATTTGAGACATTCTTATCATATGACTGGATAATCGAGCAGTTTTATCGTATAGTTCATGCTCGTTAAAAAATAAACATAAAATCGAGCAGTTTTAGCACATAGTTCATGCTCGTTAAAAAATAAACATAAGATCAAGCAAGTGTTTCAATCCGCGTTTAAGGTCGTTAAAAAATGAACTACCCGGTAAATGACCACTGCGAATGTAAATTATCAGCCATTAAAGCCTTGGTCGTGTTTGCACCATCACCTCCACTTTTCCATTGGCTGATCATTCACCTCCATTTGATTGTTTACCCATTTTGAGGAACAGCTGCGAAGAGTGATTTCACTAGCCATCCTTGTGACATTGCCGTGATTGGAAATTTCCAAGCCTTACCTGGAACCAGCTGCTAACCCGTTTCATCACTCGTTCCTCAAAAGACGAGTCTTCTTTAAGCTCTTTTCATCTGACTCGTAAAATATGAAAAGATTGCCGAGTTTTCGCCTTCTAGCTCGTCAAACCGACCGGAAAGGCTATCCCTCCTCTAGATTTTAATCTTTTTGGACCTGAGGGATTATTGCACAAAAAGATCGAGCGCTTGTTTTGTTCGGCTCGTTAAAACTATCGAAAATCCATCCCTTCTATATTGTTTTATACTTTTTCGGACTTAAGGGATTAGATGACGAAAAAGGAACTTTGGAGTTATCTTTACGTACCTTTTCAGACTCTCTAAAATTGAAAAGGACCGAGTTATCTTTGTCGTTAGACTTGTTAAAAAGCATTAATAGCGACAAACTTGTCTTTAGACGAGAACGAGTTTCACTATCGCTAGGCTTGTTAAAACATAGCGATGGGTTTGCCCGAAGGGCAAATTATAGAACAAGCATATGTTATCCTCCTCAAGCTTGACAAAAATAAAGAGGTACTGGTCAGAAATGACTGGGGAAAACTTGGGAAGAAACTCAAGGAACTTTTATTGGTAGCAAGTCGCTCTTGAATATGACACTTCCACTCCGTGCCTGAGTCGGGTTGGGTTATTTCATTCACCGGTCACATCACCATGGTCTCGTCATACCATCCATCTTTGGGGTAAATGCTACCAATCCATCACACAAGTGTCACCGATATGTTCAAGAGAAGTCATCCAGAGAAGTCAACCGTGTCCCATCCACTACCATACATTATCCTTCATCCTTTCATGACCGCCACCCTGAACCATATATCATCAGATCGTTTTCACATCCATCAAAATCATTTGCTCCGTTCCGTGTCACTGATGTGGGATACATTAAGGCCCTCCTTTGACGGATCGCTTCTTGTCGACATCAGCTCATTATCCAAGAAGTTGATCTAGGAACACACCCTTCAGTACTTTGAAGCTTGCATGCCTCAATGGCAAGTTTCTCACTTCCGGTGACAGGTATACATCAATGACCTTCGACCGAAAGATTTTGCGTGGTGTTCGACGCCAAGTCCTTTATTCACACCACGTGAATTGTACTGCAGTACCTTCAGGGTCATTATCATTATCGGTGATTCCTCTCGCGCTTGTTAACAGTTTACATCATTGACTGGTAATCAAGCGATGTCTTTCCATGTTCGACTTAAGAACATTTCTCACATGGATCAACTTGTACTTACAGCGAAGATCGGACGAGATTGAAGACCCCGGATCTAGTTTCATCCATCCGGGCTGCGATATATATTTAGGAAAAATAAAGACATGGACATGTACAACATTGCAGCAGATAATCATCCTACCAAAAAGGATGATGATTCCATCAAAATCATCAGTCTACCATCAGACGATTGTCTGTTCTATGTACAGAGAAATGAATTTATAAAGCTGAGCATGGGAATACCCGCCTCAGCTAGATCATGAAAGCAGTATGAAAAATAATGTATTGTATTGTATCTTATTACAGGTCTCCTCCCAGCATTAGAAGAACTTCGGATCCTCCTTGTTATCACTAGGAACTATAGTTCATGTATATAAGATTGTCCATAAGTTTTTATAAAGTCTTGAGGTCTTGTAAATAGGTTTATTAGTATATGTCAATTTCAAATTTGAAATTCAAGAGTTATTGATGTGAATTCGTGTAAAGGAAAAATCATTAGACACCCTCCATCATTGTTAGTTAAAGCATGTCATGTCATTGGTACTTTGCGCAGTTTCGCAGCGCGGGTATGATGTCTTTGGTACTTGCGCAGTTTCGCAGCGCGGGTGTGATTGGTCAGTTTAGCTGCGAAATAATGTTTTCGTGTTTTCGTAGCGCTCTGTTTGTCAGCGATTTCGTAGCGCATCCTGTTAAATTTGAACTACCCACGCTACGAAATCGGGGTTTCAGGGTTTTTTGCAGCGTTTTTCTCTGAATGTCTAATCCGAGAGTAATGAGTCACAAGTCCGTTCATGATTGTCATTTCACACCCTCTCCATGTCATGATAAGCCATTATTTTGCCATAAGGTCCGAAGTCATGTAGTTGTGTGTCAGTTTAGAGGATGTTATAGGAAGTGGTCATTTCCTAATGAGTCCTTCATATCATATGAACGTGTTTGCTATATGAAAAGCTTAAGCTTTGATTTAAAACGGACTACTGCAAGCGAGCCTGCTCTCCAAAGCTGAAGATTGTTTTCGTGCTGCAAGCTACCATCAGTCCCTTGTGTAAAAATATTCAAAGAAGCATGGAAAGAAAGGAACACCGTTCTGGTAAATGTGTGAGAACAGAGCTGGAGGGGTTAGATATTACTCTCAGGGATGAGGAGGTAGCAAAGGCATTTCGAAGTGCTGGCTGTTGGCGATTTTGTGAAAAATTGAAGGGTGGACATGCAGAAGTGACCAAGGCTTTCGCATTAAACTTCACGGGACTGAATTCGAAGGTGGCCATGTTGGAGTTTCCGGTGTCCCCTGAAGTTATTTCCACTGTCACAGAAATCCCGAGGGGTGGCCAAGAATGGTTCAAGAACTTCAAGTTTGACATGGGTCCATGCAAGGAGTTTTTGAAAGCACCTTATGTAGATGAAGATCTCACTAAAGCTGTCCCAAGGAGCTATCTAAAGGAGAATTATGCTATGCTATTGACATGTATCCAGAAGTACCTGACATGTGAGGGTAGGTACAATAAAGTTTACTCCTACCACTTCAAGCTTCTGTTACACTTCACTGGTAAGAGTTCAATAGACATACCTTTTTACTTGTTCAGGAGTATTAGCAAAATGTGTGATAAGATTCAGTTAAAGAAAGATGCTTATGAAACATCCCTTTTTCATCATGGTTTAGTAAAATTGCTGGTGTTGGATAGTTTACAAAAAATTGGTAAAGACTGGGATTCATTTGTGTTTATGGCCGGTTTCCCAAGTAAAACAGGCCTCACTCCATTACCTGTAAGAGAAAGAGAAGAAAGGAGTGAGGAAACTACTTTGGCTGAAATTAGAAGAGAAGTAACAGACCATAAGAAGCCCAAAGCTAAAACAAAGAAATCAGAGAGGTCTGTAGCAGTTAAAGAAACACCTGAAGCATCAATGAAGAAAACTCCTAAGTCAGCAGTTAAAGAAATACCTGAAGCATCAGTAGATAAAACCCCAAAATCATCTAGAGTATCTGAAAAGGAAATCCCTAAGTCATCTCCTAAGGAAACACCTCAGTCATCAAAACAGAAGACTCACAAAAGAAAAGATGAAGTTAAATCCAGTGAAGTTGAAAGGGTTTCAAGGGTGAGAACTAGAGGCCAACTAAGCAAAGAAAAAGGAAAGTCAGTCCCTGTGGAAGAAAGTCCTATTTCAAAGGGTAGTTTAAATGACTTACTTGAAGCCATTGAACTAGAGCAAGATCATCCAATCCAAATTGAACCACTTGAACTTGAGCAAGATCAATTGGTACCACCAATGCATATTGATCTAACACAATCCTCACCTGAAAGTTCTAAAAAGTCAAGGGCTTCTAAAAGGTTAAAGTTTGAAGAACCAAGTGAAGAATATGCCTTTAAACCACGCAGACCAGTGACTAGAAGGCAAATTAAAGAAGTGGAGAGAGCTCAGAAAGAGAAAGCACCTTCGGAAATGCCTAGGACAGAGGCACTTGAAATCTTCTCTGAAATAGTCCAAGCAGCTAAAAGCAAGAACAAGGATAATAAGGTTGTTATCAGTCAAAGTGGAAATGTGATTGCCATTAAGAAACAAGCTGGAGCAACAAAGGAAGAAATACCTCAGGTTCAAAATGTTTTTAAAGAAAAGGCAGTAAGATATACAAGTTATAAGAAAGCTGTAATGAAGGGTAAAACAAGTTTGATCAGTCAGGCTAGCTCGGTATCTGATGCATATGTGTGGACAGTGCCAGCTCTGAAGCAGGCAAAGATTATGAAACAAATGAATGCAAGTTTAAGAGCAGAGAACAAGATGTTAAAGGAAGAAGTCATCAGCCTGAAAGGGAAGCTAGACAAACTAGCTAAATGATCAAAGGAGAAATGTGCTTCCCAAATTTTGGTATATTTTGGCTATCATCTTTTTAAAGCTTTTTGAGACTTTTTGATGTCCTTGCACCTGTATAGAATGACTGGAGAAATCACAGACTTGAGTTATTGTTGCTTTAAGGTTCATGTGTTTAATTTTGATGACCTACAGCAGTTTCGTAGCGCGCTACGAAACTGCTGTAGATGACTGTTTATATTGAAAACTTGAGTTGGAATGCTGAGGTCAGCAAATATTTAAAGAGATGACTTAATGCCAGCATGGAGACTATAGAAAGTCAGTCAGATGTTTAAAAAAGGATGCCAGGTGTAAGTATTCGAAGAAAAGGTGAAGTTTTGCCTTTTGTTGAAAGTTTTACTTTATGTCCGAATTTTTAGGGTTATGATAGAGCTGCCGAGGTGTTAAGTGGTACACCTGTCCAGTTATGGTATGGCCAGATCATTAGTTTTCTTCAGTCACACGGGACTATCAAGGGATTAAATGGCTTGAAATTTGATCATTAATGCATGAACACCAAGGGGGAGGCAAAAACCGTGAATATAGGGTTCATATTCTTATTGGTTGATGAATCATCTGTGCATCAGGCATCCGAGGCTGTTCATCCATGGAATGTGCTTTCAGTTTGGTTTGGTTATTATTGTAATGCTACAGGTGGCAAGCTCCAAGAACGCAGCAAAGTATACGAGGAGATAGACTTAAAGTGCCAATGTGATGGAGTCCTCTGTTTTCGTAGCACCATATCTCTTGTAATTAATTAGCTTGTTTATGATATAGTTAAGGTCATTAATGACAGAATTCCGAGCTCCCTTCATGCTTGTTGAGGAGTCTCAGGTAGTAGTTTTTTGATTGGCTATGTATAGAAATAACTCATATGTAAAAAAGGTTGGATATTCTATAGAAAAACAGAGTTGTTTTGGGCCATTGTAAGACCTTTTTTGACAGTAATAGTAAAACAGTGTTATTCTCTTCTCGAGATTCTCGATGGATTGTCATGTTCAAATATAATGATGGTGTTTTATACTTTATGTTCTTTTATAGTCTTGTTGTAATACAATCACTCAGAATTCATAATCATATGCTCTGACTTCCTGTGTATTCAGCAAGCTATGTTTTGATGGAGTATGTTTGACATGTAATGCAAAGAGCCTTGATTTCCATGAGATCACTATGTTTTCCTTGTTTACTTAATATATGAGACTCCATAGCCCAATGAGAACCAGTTTGATGTGTTTCCAACCAGCTTTGCTTTCATGAATAAATAAAGAGTTAGCCATCTATTGTTTGAAGGATTTTATCAGGAGTTTGTGAGAGAGCCCTCTCTGATCAAAGAGGCTAATCTTTGGTCTAAAGATAGGTTGAAATAGTTACATGAAATCTTGCTTGGTTGCAGCCCTCAGTAGTGATTTTGTGATAACATTTTGGTGCGTCTGCCGGGAGCTTAAGATTGAATTTCTGAAGGTAGCAGGAGTTCAAATGATTTTCGAGGCTGCATTCTACCTTGGTGACTCCAGTTGTTCTTTAAAAGTTTAAAGGTGGCTTCGAAAGGAAGGTACACAAGGAGTAACCCTGATCCAAATCCACCTAGTCCTGTGGAAAATCCTAATATCATCTCAAGGAGTAAACAAAGATTCTCTGATATACCAGGTACTTCAAGTATTTCAAAGTCATTATTTACTGAGTTTTCTAGAAGTCCTGAGAATAAACTTGTTGATGATAAAGTTCAAGAGGTCATATTAAGGTCTGAAAATGAAGAAGAATTAATTGGTATTATTTTGGATCTACAAAAGAGAGGTATTGATACTTCTTCTTTAATTTCACATAAAGATAAAGAGGAGTTTTGGGAAATTGTTTCTTCTGAGCTATTATTAGAGAAAGAAGATTTAAAACAGCTCAAGGAGCTTGACCCTTTCGAAATTCTGCTCAACTCAAAGATTGGTTTACCTCTCCCAAATTGGAGTTCTTTTGTTAGTTGTTTACAAAGTCCTAATAGTCCTTTTCGTACTCATATTTTGTCCTCTGCCTCTGCAAGTCCAAATAGCCCTCAAGCCACATTTCATACTAGTTCTGGTCATAACATACCTATTGTCACTCTTCCTCCTTTCATTATGGCCGTACCTGCTAGGTATGCTCCTTTGGCTCTTCCTGCTGTTCTGCATGATTTACCAAATAAATATGCTGCTAGGATTCCAACATGGGGAGGAGATGAGGACATTACAGCTGAAGAGCATGTGGATAGATTCAATGACTTTATTGATAGGTATGAAGTGGATGATGAAGATGTCAAATTGAGATTGTTTGCTCAGTCTTTCATTGGAGAGGTCAGGAAATGGTTCAAGGCCTTGGGAGCTGGTAGCATTCACAGTTGGGCTGAGTTTGAAGATAGCTTTCTGAGGAAATGGGGAAATAGAACTAATCCAGTTCAGGCTCTCACTGAATACAATAATTTAAGAAGAACTCCAGATGAGACTATTCAAAATTTTTCTAAGAGGTTTAACAAGATTTATAATTCTATTCCAGCTCACTTGAAACCTCCTGGAGCTTTGGCACAATTAAGATATGCTGAGTCCTTTGATTCTGACTTCTCTCTTTTACTCAGAGAAAGAGAGTCTGCTACATTGGCTGACATGCAAAATGATGCTATCAAAGTAGAGGTGAATATACTTGCTGCTAAAAAGTCCAAGATGGCTAAGACTAAGATAAAGGAAGAGGAAAGGCCTTCTACTTCTGCTCAAGAGGATAAATTTGAAACCATGATGAAGACTATGGAGAAATTGATGGACCAATTAGCACTTGGGAATACTGCTGCTCCTCAAGCACAACAAGAACCTCGGTTTAGAAATCCTCAGTTTAGAAGGCCACAAAATCAACAAAGGCCAAGGGAGAATAGAAATCAACAAGCTGATCCTCCTGTAAGACCTTCGTTTCAGCAAAATATGGTAGATGGAGAGGAAGAGCCTGAGGAACCTGAAGAATCTATTCATTGCCTTGGTGAAGAAGATTCAGAGATCTTTCTAACAAAAGAAGAACATGATGAGTCTAGCCAACAAAAAGCCGAGGAAGAACCTTCAGATTTCTTAAAGGGTTATCAGCATGCCATATTTGAAATTCAAAAGCAATACAATCTCAGAAATAGAGATGTCCCCATTACAGCAAATAAGGGTCAGCCTAAGAAGAATGTTTCAAAAGCAGTGGAAGACAAAAAAGAAAAGCCAAAACAAGCTGAAGAAAAAGGTGATGCTCCTATTGAGAAGAAAGATAATCAAACTCTTGTTCTCCCTAAGGAAATTGAGAGGTCTACTCCTGTGTTCAATATAGAAAATGAGATTGCTAAAATCAAAATATCAGTCCCATTTAATGAAATTTTGAAGGTAAACAAGTATAGAAGTAAGATTGTGGAAATGCTTAATTCTCCCCCAGGAGGAGCTGATATTTTAAATTTGCAAGAAGACAATCCTATCATTTGTTTAGGCCCAAGGCTTGAAGATGAGCAGAATGATGAATTTCCTCCTTTTTATATAAGCATCAATATACATGAGATGACCCTTCATAATGCCATGTTGGACTCAGGAGCATCTCATAACCTTATGCCCAAAGTCATTATGGAAAGGTTAGGATTGGAAGTGACCAGACCTTATAAAGACTTATTTTCTTTTGATTCAAAGAGGGTTCATTGTATTGGGTTAATTAAGGATGTGGTTGTAGCACTCACACAAATCCCAGCTAAAACTACTGTCATGGATATTGTTGTGGCTGATGTTCCACCTAAATTTGGAATACTACTCTCAAGGTCATGGGCAGCCAAAATTAAAGGTACTATGCAAATGGATTTGACTTATGCTACTATTCCAGTATTTGGAGAGCAGAGAAGATTATACCGTGAAACAAGGATGGCATATATGGTGAGTAGCAAGGATAAACCACAGAATTTTCCAATTTATTCTTGTGACACAGGTTTGGGATCAGCTATTCTATTTAATGAATCAGTGGGAGAAGAATCACAGAAAGAAAGAGCAGAAAATCAGTGTGAAGAAATGCAGCAAAGTAATGAAGAAGATATTTCTGGTTGCTGGTCTTTGTATTTTGATGGAGCAGCAGGGAAGGAAGGTGCTGGCGCTGGAATTTGGATCATGAGTCCAGCTGATGAAAGTAAGTTTCTGTCTTATAAGCTCAATTTTGATTGCACAAATAACATGGCCGAGTATGAGTCCTTGGTTTTAGGCTTAGAAAATTTGATTGAGTTTAAGGCAAAGAACATTGCTGTTTATGGAGACTCTGAGTTAGTTATAAAGCAAGTTCAAGGTGCTTATCAAACAAAAGATGCAAGAATGAGAGCTTATAGGAACTTGGTGTTAGAATTGTTGGAAAAGTTTCAATCATACACTTTCAATATCAAAACCAGAGAGCAGAATTCCATGGCAGATTCTCTTGCTGTAGCAGCTAGTCTTTTTGTCATCCCCAAACATGCTTCTGATAGTTATGAAGTCAAAGTCCGCCATAGGCCAGTAATCCCTGATAATATATTAAATTGGCAAGTCTTTGAAGATGACCAGCAGGTGAAAAGTTTCATAGAATTGAAAGGAGAATTTGAGCATTGTCAAATTGATCAGCAAAACATGTTAGTAGAAACAAAAGGAAAGTCTGAGGTGTTACAGCTGCAAAATAATCTTATTCCTAAAGGTCTGATTCCACTTGAGAAGCTTTTTGATCAGAATGATGTCTTTAAGGCGCCAAGGTTGCAGGCAAATGAAGAGGAGATAGAGAACTGCAATCTAGGTGATTTAGTAGCGCCTAAATTGATCAAAATTTCAAAATTTTTATCAGCTGATCTAAAGGTTAAGTACATTGATCTAATGAAGAAGTTTATTGATGTGTTTGCTTGGAATTATACTGATCTCAAACAATATGATTCCTCAGTTATACAACATACAATCCCCATCAAGCCAAATGAGAAACCTTTTAAGCAAAAATTGAGAAGAATAAATCCTCTGCTAATGCCATTAATTGAGAAAGAAGTCAAGAAGCTGTTTGATGCAAAGATTATTGTTCCTATCAGATTTTCAAATTGGTTAGCCAACTTGGTACCAGTTAGGAAAAAGAACGGAGAAATAAGGATTTGCATAGACTTTAGGAATTTGAACAAGGCTTCACTGAAAGACAATTATCCTCTTCCTAAAATGGATCTTATGTTGCAGAATATTGTAGGCTCTCAAAGAATGTCAATGTTAGATGGCTTTTCAGGATACAATCAAATCCTTGTTCATCCAGAGGATCAGGAGAAGACAGCTTTTACTACACCATGGGGCACCTTTATGTATGCTAAGATGCCTTTTGGCCTCATGAATGCAGGGGCGACTTTCCAAAGGGCTATGGACATTGCTTTTGCAGAGGAGAAAGATAAATCAGTAGTGGTATACCTTGATGATATCACGGTCTTTTCAAAGAGAGAGGAAGATCATTTAAAGCATCTGGAAAAGATATTGTTGAAGTGTAGAAGGTTCGGCATTTCTTTGAATCCAACTAAAAGTATCTTTGCTTTGACTTCTGGTAAGCTGCTTGGGCATATCATTTCTCAAGAAGGTATTAAGATAGATCCAAATAGAGTTAGTGCTATTTCAAGGCTGGATTTGCCAAGGAGTAAGAAAGAAGTTCAGTCTTTTCTTGGTAAAGTTAATTTTGTTAGGAGGTTCATTCCCAACTTTGCTGAGGTGGTTAAGCACATCACAAAAATGCTAAAGAAGGGAGCAGACTTCAAGTGGACAGCTGAGGCAAGAAAGTCATTTGAAGAAATTAAAAAAGCACTCACTCAAGCGCCGGTTCTTATTAGCCCTGATTTCTCCAAGGAGTTTTTAATATTCACCTATGCCTCTGAGGATACAATTGCTGGAGTTCTTTTACAGAAAGGAAATCAAGGTACTGAGCAGCCTATCTCATTCTTTAGTAAAACATTGGCAAATGCTGAATTAAAGTATAACATTTTAGAAAAGCAAGCATATGCTTTGGTAAAGGCAATCAAAGATTTTAGAATCTATGTGCTTCATTCTCATATTATTGCATTTGTGCCAAGTGCTGTTATTAAAGAAATTCTCACACAAGCAGACCCGGATGGTAAAAGAGGGAAATGGATAGCCAAATTGCTGGAATATGATATTGAAATTAGGCCAACTAAATTGGTGAAGGGTCAAGGGTTGGCAGAGTTGCTAACTCACTCAAATCTAGACTGCAGTGACATTAATTTTAATGCAGAAATATCAGAAATTTTTGAAGAAGAGGACGAGTTGGTTCAAATTAATGAAAAATTTCTGATATCTGAATGGTATAAGGATGTTTCATTTGTTCTACAGCACAACAGAGCCCCTGATAATCTTTCCAAGTCTAGAGCTCGTTTCATCAAGCTGAAATCCCTTAGATACTTTGTTTATGAGCAGAATTTATTTTGGAAGGATGCTGGCGGAATTCTATTAAGTTGTTTGATTGAAGAGGAGGCTGATAGGGTGATTGAGGAATTTCATAAGGGAGATTGTGGAGGTCACCATTATTGGAAGGCTACTGCTAATAAAATATTGAGAGCTGGGTATTTTTGGCCCACCATGTTCAAAGATATTTATAAAAATGTTGCAGCCTGTCATGAATGTCAGTTGTTTGAAGGTAAAAGGAAGCTCATGCCTATGCCTCTAGTTCCTATTTATGTAGAAGCGCCCTTTCAGCAGTGGGGGCTAGATTTTATAGGTGAGATACATCCCTCTTCATCAGGCCAACATCGGTGGATACTTACAGCCACTGATTATTTCACAAAGTGGATAGAGGCAGTACCAACTAGACAAGCTAATGATGCAGTCATTATTTCCTTCTTAGAGAACAATATTTTATCAAGGTTTGGATGTCCACTCAAGCTTATCACAGATAATGCTCAGGCTTTTAAGTCTAAGAGAATGATAAACTTTTGCCACCAATACCATATTTCTCTTGGTCACTCAACAGCCTATTATCCACAAGGCAATGGTCTAGCTGAAAGTTCAAATAAGAGTCTTGTGAGGATTATCAAAAAATTGCTGCAAGAAAACAAGAAAACTTGGCACTTGAAACTGAAGTATGCATTGTGGGCTGATCGCATATGCACTAAAAGATCTATTGGAACCTCACCTTATGAACTTGTGTATGGAGCAGAAGCTATTTTTCCAACGTCTCTTGGTGTCCCAGTTATGAAATTAATTCAAGGACTTGAAGAAGAGCCAAATGCCATACAGCGGAGGATTAATCAATTGATAGCATTACAAGAAAAAAGGAATGAAGTGTTTGAAGATTATCAACAAAATCATAATAGAGTCAAGAGGGCTTTTGACAAGAAGATTAAAGATGTGACCTTTCAGATTGATGACAAAGTTTTGAAGTGGGAAGCCAAGATTGAAGAAAAGGGCAAACATGGCAAATTTGAGAATTTATGGAAGGGGCCATATTTAATCTCTGCTTTCCATGGAAACAATACTTATATTTTACAAGAAGTTGATGGATCACAGTATGCTGGTGGGCCTGTCAATGGCAGGTTCTTAAAGCATTATTATCAGTGAAAAATCTGCCAAGTAACCCATGATCATTGTAAATAATCATTGTTTTTGAAGTGTTTTGTGTTAGTAATAAGTGACAAGCTGAACTAGAAGACTTTAGCCCGAGGAGAAGGCCCACAAAGTTTGAGAGGAATGCTTGTCAGCCAGATGTGAGTGAAATAAATGGATAAGGCACTGGTACTACGTGTTCTTAGTGTACCACAGGGGCACACTATCCCTAGTGGAGCCACTGTTATCACTAGGAACTATAGTTCATGTATATAAGATTGTCCATAAGTTTTTATAAAGTCTTGAGGTCTTGTAAATAGGTTTATTAGTATATGTCAATTTCAAATTTGAAATTCAAGAGTTATTGATGTGAATTCGTGTAAAGGAAAAATCATTAGACACCCTCCATCATTGTTAGTTAAAGCATGTCATGTCATTGGTACTTTGCGCAGTTTCGCAGCGCGGGTATGATGTCTTTGGTACTTGCGCAGTTTCGCAGCGCGGGTGTGATTGGTCAGTTTAGCTCCGAAATAATGTTTTCGTGTTTTCGTAGCGCTCTGTTTGTCAGCGATTTCGTAGCGCATCCTGTTAAATTTGAACTACCCGCGCTACGAAATCGGGGTTTCAGGGTTTTTTGCAGCGTTTTTCTCTGAATGTCTAATCCGAGAGTAATGAGTCACAAGTCCGTTCATGATTGTCATTTCACACCCTCTCCATGTCATGATAAGCCATTATTTTGCCATAAGGTCCGAAGTCATGTAATTGTGTGTCAGTTTAGAGGATGTTATAGGAAGTGGTCATTTCGTAATGAGTCCTTCATATCATATGAACGTGTTTGCTATATGAAAAGCTTAAGCTTTGATTTAAAACGGACTACTGCAAGCGAGCCTGCTCTCCAAAGCTGAAGATTGTTTTCGTGCTGCAAGCCACCATCAGTCCCTTGTGTAAAAATATTCAAAGAAGCATGGAAAGAAAGGAACACCGTTCTGGTAAATGTGTGAGAACAGAGCCGGAGGGGTTAGATATTACTCTCAGGGATGAGGAGGTAGCAAAGGCATTTCGAAGTGCTGGCTGTTGGCGATTTTGTGAAAAATTGAAGGGTGGACATGCAGAAGTGACCAAGGCTTTCGCATTAAACTTCACGGGACTGAATTCGAAGGTGGCCATGTTGGAGTTTCCGGTGTCCCCTGAAGTTATTTCCACTGTCACAGAAATCCCGAGGGGTGGCCAAGAATGGTTCAAGAACTTCAAGTTTGACATGGGTCCATGCAAGGAGTTTTTGAAAGCACCTTATGTAGATGAAGATCTCACTAAAGCTGTCCCAAGGAGCTATCTAAAGGAGAATTATGCTATGCTATTGACATGTATCCAGAAGTACCTGACATGTGAGGGTAGGTACAATAAAGTTTACTCCTACCACTTCAAGCTTCTGTTACACTTCACTGGTAAGAGTTCAATAGACATACCTTTTTACTTGTTCAGGAGTATTAGCAAAATGTGTGATAAGATTCAGTTAAAGAAAGATGCTTATGAAACATCCCTTTTTCATCATGGTTTAGTAAAATTGCTGGTGTTGGATAGTTTACAAAAAATTGGTAAAGACTGGGATTCATTTGTGTTTATGGCCGGTTTCCCAAGTAAAACAGGCCTCACTCCATTACCTGTAAGAGAAAGAGAAGAAAGGAGTGAGGAAACTACTTTGGCTGAAATTAGAAGAGAAGTAACAGACCATAAGAAGCCCAAAGCTAAAACAAAGAAATCAGAGAGGTCTGTAGCAGTTAAAGAAACACCTGAAGCATCAATGAAGAAAACTCCTAAGTCAGCAGTTAAAGAAATACCTGAAGCATCAGTAGATAAAACCCCAAAATCATCTAGAGTATCTGAAAAGGAAATCCCTAAGTCATCTCCTAAGGAAACACCTCAGTCATCAAAACAGAAGACTCACAAAAGAAAAGATGAAGTTAAATCCAGTGAAGTTGAAAGGGTTTCAAGGGTGAGAACTAGAGGCCAACTAAGCAAAGAAAAAGGAAAGTCAGTCCCTGTGGAAGAAAGTCCTATTTCAAAGGGTAGTTTAAATGACTTACTTGAAGCCATTGAACTAGAGCAAGATCATCCAATCCAAATTGAACCACTTGAACTTGAGCAAGATCAATTGGTACCACCAATGCATATTGATCTAACACAATCCTCACCTGAAAGTTCTAAAAAGTCAAGGGCTTCTAAAAGGTTAAAGTTTGAAGAACCAAGTGAAGAATATGCCTTTAAACCACGCAGACCAGTGACTAGAAGGCAAATTAAAGAAGTGGAGAGAGCTCAGAAAGAGAAAGCACCTTCGGAAATGCCTAGGACAGAGGCACTTGAAATCTTCTCTGAAATAGTCCAAGCAGCTAAAAGCAAGAACAAGGATAATAAGGTTGTTATCAGTCAAAGTGGAAATGTGATTGCCATTAAGAAACAAGCTGGAGCAACAAAGGAAGAAATACCTCAGGTTCAAAATGTTTTTAAAGAAAAGGCAGTAAGATATACAAGTTATAAGAAAGCTGTAATGAAAGGTAAAACAAGTTTTATCAGTCAGGCTAGCTCGGTATCTGATGCATATGTGTGGACAGTGCCAGCTCTGAAGCAGGCAAAGATTATGAAACAAATGAATGCAATTTTAAGAGCAGAGAACAAGATGTTAAAGGAAGAAGTCATCAGCCTGAAAGGGAAGCTAGACAAACTAGCTAAATGATCAAAGGAGAAATGTGCTTCCCAAATTTTGGTATATTTTGGCTATCATCTTTTTAAAGCTTTTTGAGACTTTTTGATGTCCTTGCACCTGTATAGAATGACTGGAGAAATCACAGACTTGAGTTATTGTTGCTTTAAGGTTCATGTGTTTAATTTTGATGACCTACAGCAGTTTCGTAGCGCGCTACGAAACTGCTGTAGATGACTGTTTATATTGAAAACTTGAGTTGGAATGCTGAGGTCAGCAAATATTTAAAGAGATGACTTAATGCCAGCATGGAGACTATAGAAAGTCAGTCAGATGTTTAAAAAAGGATGCCAGGTGTAAGTATTCGAAGAAAAGGTGAAGTTTTGCCTTTTGTTGAAAGTTTTACTTTATGTCCGAATTTTTAGGGTTATGATAGAGCTGCCGAGGTGTTAAGTGGTACACCTGTCCAGTTATGGTATGGCCAGATCATTAGTTTTCTTCAGTCACACGGGACTATCAAGGGATTAAATGGCTTGAAATTTGATCATTAATGCATGAACACCAAGGGGGAGGCAAAAACCGTGAATATAGGGTTCATATTCTTATTGGTTGATGAATCATCTGTGCATCAGGCATCCGAGGCTGTTCATCCATGGAATGTGCTTTCAGTTTGGTTTGGTTATTATTGTAATGCTACAGGTGGCAAGCTCCAAGAACGCAGCAAAGTATACGAGGAGATAGACTTAAAGTGCCAATGTGATGGAGTCCTCTGTTTTCGTAGCACCATATCTCTTGTAATTAATTAGCTTGTTTATGATATAGTTAAGGTCATTAATGACAGAATTCCGAGCTCCCTTCATGCTTGTTGAGGAGTCTCAGGTAGTAGTTTTTTGATTGGCTATGTATAGAAATAACTCATATGTAAAAAAGGTTGGATATTCTATAGAAAAACAGAGTTGTTTTGGGCCATTGTAAGACCTTTTTTGACAGTAATAGTAAAACAGTGTTATTCTCTTCTCGAGATTCTCGATGGATTGTCATGTTCAAATATAATGATGGTGTTTTATACTTTATGTTCTTTTATAGTCTTGTTGTAATACAATCACTCAGAATTCATAATCATATGCTCTGACTTCCTGTGTATTCAGCAAGCTATGTTTTGATGGAGTATGTTTGACATGTAATGCAAAGAGCCTTGATTTCCATGAGATCACTATGTTTTCCTTGTTTACTTAATATATGAGACTCCATAGCCCAATGAGAACCAGTTTGATGTGTTTCCAACCAGCTTTGCTTTCATGAATAAATAAAGAGTTAGCCATCTATTGTTTGAAGGATTTTATCAGGAGTTTGTGAGAGAGCCCTCTCTGATCAAAGAGGCTAATCTTTGGTCTAAAGATAGGTTGAAATAGTTACATGAAATCTTGCTTGGTTGCAGCCCTCAGTAGTGATTTTGTGATAACATTTTGGTGCGTCTGCCGGGAGCTTAAGATTGAATTTCTGAAGGTAGCAGGAGTTCAAATGATTTTCGAGGCTGCATTCTACCTTGGTGACTCCAGTTGTTCTTTAAAAGTTTAAAGGTGGCTTCGAAAGGAAGGTACACAAGGAGTAACCCTGATCCAAATCCACCTAGTCCTGTGGAAAATCCTAATATCATCTCAAGGAGTAAACAAAGATTCTCTGATATACCAGGTACTTCAAGTATTTCAAAGTCATTATTTACTGAGTTTTCTAGAAGTCCTGAGAATAAACTTGTTGATGATAAAGTTCAAGAGGTCATATTAAGGTCTGAAAATGAAGAAGAATTAATTGGTATTATTTTGGATCTACAAAAGAGAGGTATTGATACTTCTTCTTTAATTTCACATAAAGATAAAGAGGAGTTTTGGGAAATTGTTTCTTCTGAGCTATTATTAGAGAAAGAAGATTTAAAACAGCTCAAGGAGCTTGACCCTTTCGAAATTCTGCTCAACTCAAAGATTGGTTTACCTCTCCCAAATTGGAGTTCTTTTGTTAGTTGTTTACAAAGTCCTAATAGTCCTTTTCGTACTCATATTTTGTCCTCTGCCTCTGCAAGTCCAAATAGCCCTCAAGCCACATTTCATACTAGTTCTGGTCATAACATACCTATTGTCACTCTTCCTCCTTTCATTATGGCCGTACCTGCTAGGTATGCTCCTTTGGCTCTTCCTGCTGTTCTGCATGATTTACCAAATAAATATGCTGCTAGGATTCCAACATGGGGAGGAGATGAGGACATTACAGCTGAAGAGCATGTGGATAGATTCAATGACTTTATTGATAGGTATGAAGTGGATGATGAAGATGTCAAATTGAGATTGTTTGCTCAGTCTTTCATTGGAGAGGTCAGGAAATGGTTCAAGGCCTTGGGAGCTGGTAGCATTCACAGTTGGGCTGAGTTTGAAGATAGCTTTCTGAGGAAATGGGGAAATAGAACTAATCCAGTTCAGGCTCTCACTGAATACAATAATTTAAGAAGAACTCCAGATGAGACTATTCAAAATTTTTCTAAGAGGTTTAACAAGATTTATAATTCTATTCCAGCTCACTTGAAACCTCCTGGAGCTTTGGCACAATTAAGATATGCTGAGTCCTTTGATTCTGACTTCTCTCTTTTACTCAGAGAAAGAGAGTCTGCTACATTGGCTGACATGCAAAATGATGCTATCAAAGTAGAGGTGAATATACTTGCTGCTAAAAAGTCCAAGATGGCTAAGACTAAGATAAAGGAAGAGGAAAGGCCTTCTACTTCTGCTCAAGAGGATAAATTTGAAACCATGATGAAGACTATGGAGAAATTGATGGACCAATTAGCACTTGGGAATACTGCTGCTCCTCAAGCACAACAAGAACCTCGGTTTAGAAATCCTCAGTTTAGAAGGCCACAAAATCAACAAAGGCCAAGGGAGAATAGAAATCAACAAGCTGATCCTCCTGTAAGACCTTCGTTTCAGCAAAATATGGTAGATGGAGAGGAAGAGCCTGAGGAACCTGAAGAATCTATTCATTGCCTTGGTGAAGAAGATTCAGAGATCTTTCTAACAAAAGAAGAACATGATGAGTCTAGCCAACAAAAAGCCGAGGAAGAACCTTCAGATTTCTTAAAGGGTTATCAGCATGCCATATTTGAAATTCAAAAGCAATACAATCTCAGAAATAGAGATGTCCCCATTACAGCAAATAAGGGTCAGCCTAAGAAGAATGTTTCAAAAGCAGTGGAAGACAAAAAAGAAAAGCCAAAACAAGCTGAAGAAAAAGGTGATGCTCCTATTGAGAAGAAAGATAATCAAACTCTTGTTCTCCCTAAGGAAATTGAGAGGTCTACTCCTGTGTTCAATATAGAAAATGAGATTGCTAAAATCAAAATATCAGTCCCATTTAATGAAATTTTGAAGGTAAACAAGTATAGAAGTAAGATTGTGGAAATGCTTAATTCTCCCCCAGGAGGAGCTGATATTTTAAATTTGCAAGAAGACAATCCTATCATTTGTTTAGGCCCAAGGCTTGAAGATGAGCAGAATGATGAATTTCCTCCTTTTTATATAAGCATCAATATACATGAGATGACCCTTCATAATGCCATGTTGGACTCAGGAGCATCTCATAACCTTATGCCCAAAGTCATTATGGAAAGGTTAGGATTGGAAGTGACCAGACCTTATAAAGACTTATTTTCTTTTGATTCAAAGAGGGTTCATTGTATTGGGTTAATTAAGGATGTGGTTGTAGCACTCACACAAATCCCAGCTAAAACTACTGTCATGGATATTGTTGTGGCTGATGTTCCACCTAAATTTGGAATACTACTCTCAAGGTCATGGGCAGCCAAAATTAAAGGTACTATGCAAATGGATTTGACTTATGCTACTATTCCAGTATTTGGAGAGCAGAGAAGATTATACCGTGAAACAAGGATGGCATATATGGTGAGTAGCAAGGATAAACCACAGAATTTTCCAATTTATTCTTGTGACACAGGTTTGGGATCAGCTATTCTATTTAATGAATCAGTGGGAGAAGAATCACAGAAAGAAAGAGCAGAAAATCAGTGTGAAGAAATGCAGCAAAGTAATGAAGAAGATATTTCTGGTTGCTGGTCTTTGTATTTTGATGGAGCAGCAGGGAAGGAAGGTGCTGGCGCTGGAATTTGGATCATGAGTCCAGCTGATGAAAGTAAGTTTCTGTCTTATAAGCTCAATTTTGATTGCACAAATAACATGGCCGAGTATGAGTCCTTGGTTTTAGGCTTAGAAAATTTGATTGAGTTTAAGGCAAAGAACATTGCTGTTTATGGAGACTCTGAGTTAGTTATAAAGCAAGTTCAAGGTGCTTATCAAACAAAAGATGCAAGAATGAGAGCTTATAGGAACTTGGTGTTAGAATTGTTGGAAAAGTTTCAATCATACACTTTCAATATCAAAACCAGAGAGCAGAATTCCATGGCAGATTCTCTTGCTGTAGCAGCTAGTCTTTTTGTCATCCCCAAACATGCTTCTGATAGTTATGAAGTCAAAGTCCGCCATAGGCCAGTAATCCCTGATAATATATTAAATTGGCAAGTCTTTGAAGATGACCAGCAGGTGAAAAGTTTCATAGAATTGAAAGGAGAATTTGAGCATTGTCAAATTGATCAGCAAAACATGTTAGTAGAAACAAAAGGAAAGTCTGAGGTGTTACAGCTGCAAAATAATCTTATTCCTAAAGGTCTGATTCCACTTGAGAAGCTTTTTGATCAGAATGATGTCTTTAAGGCGCCAAGGTTGCAGGCAAATGAAGAGGAGATAGAGAACTGCAATCTAGGTGATTTAGTAGCGCCTAAATTGATCAAAATTTCAAAATTTTTATCAGCTGATCTAAAGGTTAAGTACATTGATCTAATGAAGAAGTTTATTGATGTGTTTGCTTGGAATTATACTGATCTCAAACAATATGATTCCTCAGTTATACAACATACAATCCCCATCAAGCCAAATGAGAAACCTTTTAAGCAAAAATTGAGAAGAATAAATCCTCTGCTAATGCCATTAATTGAGAAAGAAGTCAAGAAGCTGTTTGATGCAAAGATTATTGTTCCTATCAGATTTTCAAATTGGTTAGCCAACTTGGTACCAGTTAGGAAAAAGAACGGAGAAATAAGGATTTGCATAGACTTTAGGAATTTGAACAAGGCTTCACTGAAAGACAATTATCCTCTTCCTAAAATGGATCTTATGTTGCAGAATATTGTAGGCTCTCAAAGAATGTCAATGTTAGATGGCTTTTCAGGATACAATCAAATCCTTGTTCATCCAGAGGATCAGGAGAAGACAGCTTTTACTACACCATGGGGCACCTTTATGTATGCTAAGATGCCTTTTGGCCTCATGAATGCAGGGGCGACTTTCCAAAGGGCTATGGACATTGCTTTTGCAGAGGAGAAAGATAAATCAGTAGTGGTATACCTTGATGATATCACGGTCTTTTCAAAGAGAGAGGAAGATCATTTAAAGCATCTGGAAAAGATATTGTTGAAGTGTAGAAGGTTCGGCATTTCTTTGAATCCAACTAAAAGTATCTTTGCTTTGACTTCTGGTAAGCTGCTTGGGCATATCATTTCTCAAGAAGGTATTAAGATAGATCCAAATAGAGTTAGTGCTATTTCAAGGCTGGATTTGCCAAGGAGTAAGAAAGAAGTTCAGTCTTTTCTTGGTAAAGTTAATTTTGTTAGGAGGTTCATTCCCAACTTTGCTGAGGTGGTTAAGCACATCACAAAAATGCTAAAGAAGGGAGCAGACTTCAAGTGGACAGCTGAGGCAAGAAAGTCATTTGAAGAAATTAAAAAAGCACTCACTCAAGCGCCGGTTCTTATTAGCCCTGATTTCTCCAAGGAGTTTTTAATATTCACCTATGCCTCTGAGGATACAATTGCTGGAGTTCTTTTACAGAAAGGAAATCAAGGTACTGAGCAGCCTATCTCATTCTTTAGTAAAACATTGGCAAATGCTGAATTAAAGTATAACATTTTAGAAAAGCAAGCATATGCTTTGGTAAAGGCAATCAAAGATTTTAGAATCTATGTGCTTCATTCTCATATTATTGCATTTGTGCCAAGTGCTGTTATTAAAGAAATTCTCACACAAGCAGACCCGGATGGTAAAAGAGGGAAATGGATAGCCAAATTGCTGGAATATGATATTGAAATTAGGCCAACTAAATTGGTGAAGGGTCAAGGGTTGGCAGAGTTGCTAACTCACTCAAATCTAGACTGCAGTGACATTAATTTTAATGCAGAAATATCAGAAATTTTTGAAGAAGAGGACGAGTTGGTTCAAATTAATGAAAAATTTCTGATATCTGAATGGTATAAGGATGTTTCATTTGTTCTACAGCACAACAGAGCCCCTGATAATCTTTCCAAGTCTAGAGCTCGTTTCATCAAGCTGAAATCCCTTAGATACTTTGTTTATGAGCAGAATTTATTTTGGAAGGATGCTGGCGGAATTCTATTAAGTTGTTTGATTGAAGAGGAGGCTGATAGGGTGATTGAGGAATTTCATAAGGGAGATTGTGGAGGTCACCATTATTGGAAGGCTACTGCTAATAAAATATTGAGAGCTGGGTATTTTTGGCCCACCATGTTCAAAGATATTTATAAAAATGTTGCAGCCTGTCATGAATGTCAGTTGTTTGAAGGTAAAAGGAAGCTCATGCCTATGCCTCTAGTTCCTATTTATGTAGAAGCGCCCTTTCAGCAGTGGGGGCTAGATTTTATAGGTGAGATACATCCCTCTTCATCAGGCCAACATCGGTGGATACTTACAGCCACTGATTATTTCACAAAGTGGATAGAGGCAGTACCAACTAGACAAGCTAATGATGCAGTCATTATTTCCTTCTTAGAGAACAATATTTTATCAAGGTTTGGATGTCCACTCAAGCTTATCACAGATAATGCTCAGGCTTTTAAGTCTAAGAGAATGATAAACTTTTGCCACCAATACCATATTTCTCTTGGTCACTCAACAGCCTATTATCCACAAGGCAATGGTCTAGCTGAAAGTTCAAATAAGAGTCTTGTGAGGATTATCAAAAAATTGCTGCAAGAAAACAAGAAAACTTGGCACTTGAAACTGAAGTATGCATTGTGGGCTGATCGCATATGCACTAAAAGATCTATTGGAACCTCACCTTATGAACTTGTGTATGGAGCAGAAGCTATTTTTCCAACGTCTCTTGGTGTCCCAGTTATGAAATTAATTCAAGGACTTGAAGAAGAGCCAAATGCCATACAGCGGAGGATTAATCAATTGATAGCATTACAAGAAAAAAGGAATGAAGTGTTTGAAGATTATCAACAAAATCATAATAGAGTCAAGAGGGCTTTTGACAAGAAGATTAAAGATGTGACCTTTCAGATTGATGACAAAGTTTTGAAGTGGGAAGCCAAGATTGAAGAAAAGGGCAAACATGGCAAATTTGAGAATTTATGGAAGGGGCCATATTTAATCTCTGCTTTCCATGGAAACAATACTTATATTTTACAAGAAGTTGATGGATCACAGTATGCTGGTGGGCCTGTCAATGGCAGGTTCTTAAAGCATTATTATCAGTGAAAAATCTGCCAAGTAACCCATGATCATTGTAAATAATCATTGTTTTTGAAGTGTTTTGTGTTAGTAATAAGTGACAAGCTGAACTAGAAGACTTTAGCCCGAGGAGAAGGCCCACAAAGTTTGAGAGGAATGCTTGTCAGCCAGATGTGAGTGAAATAAATGGATAAGGCACTGGTACTACGTGTTCTTAGTGTACCACAGGGGCACACTATCCCTAGTGGAGCCACTGTTATCACTAGGAACTATAGTTCATGTATATAAGATTGTCCATAAGTTTTTATAAAGTCTTGAGGTCTTGTAAATAGGTTTATTAGTATATGTCAATTTCAAATTTGAAATTCAAGAGTTATTGATGTGAATTCGTGTAAAGGAAAAATCATTAGACACCCTCCATCATTGTTAGTTAAAGCATGTCATGTCATTGGTACTTTGCGCAGTTTCGCAGCGCGGGTATGATGTCTTTGGTACTTGCGCAGTTTCGCAGCGCGGGTGTGATTGGTCAGTTTAGCTCCGAAATAATGTTTTCGTGTTTTCGTAGCGCTCTGTTTGTCAGCGATTTCGTAGCGCATCCTGTTAAATTTGAACTACCCGCGCTACGAAATCGGGGTTTCAGGGTTTTTTGCAGCGTTTTTCTCTGAATGTCTAATCCGAGAGTAATGAGTCACAAGTCCGTTCATGATTGTCATTTCACACCCTCTCCATGTCATGATAAGCCATTATTTTGCCATAAGGTCCGAAGTCATGTAATTGTGTGTCAGTTTAGAGGATGTTATAGGAAGTGGTCATTTCGTAATGAGTCCTTCATATCATATGAACGTGTTTGCTATATGAAAAGCTTAAGCTTTGATTTAAAACGGACTACTGCAAGCGAGCCTGCTCTCCAAAGCTGAAGATTGTTTTCGTGCTGCAAGCCACCATCAGTCCCTTGTGTAAAAATATTCAAAGAAGCATGGAAAGAAAGGAACACCGTTCTGGTAAATGTGTGAGAACAGAGCCGGAGGGGTTAGATATTACTCTCAGGGATGAGGAGGTAGCAAAGGCATTTCGAAGTGCTGGTTGTTGGTGATTTTGTGAAAAATTGAAGGGTGGACATGCAGAAGTGACCAAGGCTTTCGCATTAAACTTCACGGGACTGAATTCGAAGGTGGCCATGTTGGAGTTTCCGGTGTCCCCTGAAGTTATTTCCACTGTCACAGAAATCCCGAGGGGTGGCCAAGAATGGTTCAAGAACTTCAAGTTTGACATGGGTCCATGCAAGGAGTTTTTGAAAGCACCTTATGTAGATGAAGATCTCACTAAAGCTGTCCCAAGGAGCTATCTAAAGGAGAATTATGCTATGCTATTGACATGTATCCAGAAGTACCTGACATGTGAGGGTAGGTACAATAAAGTTTACTCCTACCACTTCAAGCTTCTGTTACACTTCACTGGTAAGAGTTCAATAGACATACCTTTTTACTTGTTCAGGAGTATTAGCAAAATGTGTGATAAGATTCAGTTAAAGAAAGATGCTTATGAAACATCCCTTTTTCATCATGGTTTAGTAAAATTGCTGGTGTTGGATAGTTTACAAAAAATTGGTAAAGACTGGGATTCATTTGTGTTTATGGCCGGTTTCCCAAGTAAAACAGGCCTCACTCCATTACCTGTAAGAGAAAGAGAAGAAAGGAGTGAGGAAACTACTTTGGCTGAAATTAGAAGAGAAGTAACAGACCATAAGAAGCCCAAAGCTAAAACAAAGAAATCAGAGAGGTCTGTAGCAGTTAAAGAAACACCTGAAGCATCAATGAAGAAAACTCCTAAGTCAGCAGTTAAAGAAATACCTGAAGCATCAGTAGATAAAACCCCAAAATCATCTAGAGTATCTGAAAAGGAAATCCCTAAGTCATCTCCTAAGGAAACACCTCAGTCATCAAAACAGAAGACTCACAAAAGAAAAGATGAAGTTAAATCCAGTGAAGTTGAAAGGGTTTCAAGGGTGAGAACTAGAGGCCAACTAAGCAAAGAAAAAGGAAAGTCAGTCCCTGTGGAAGAAAGTCCTATTTCAAAGGGTAGTTTAAATGACTTACTTGAAGCCATTGAACTAGAGCAAGATCATCCAATCCAAATTGAACCACTTGAACTTGAGCAAGATCAATTGGTACCACCAATGCATATTGATCTAACACAATCCTCACCTGAAAGTTCTAAAAAGTCAAGGGCTTCTAAAAGGTTAAAGTTTGAAGAACCAAGTGAAGAATATGCCTTTAAACCACGCAGACCAGTGACTAGAAGGCAAATTAAAGAAGTGGAGAGAGCTCAGAAAGAGAAAGCACCTTCGGAAATGCCTAGGACAGAGGCACTTGAAATCTTCTCTGAAATAGTCCAAGCAGCTAAAAGCAAGAACAAGGATAATAAGGTTGTTATCAGTCAAAGTGGAAATGTGATTGCCATTAAGAAACAAGCTGGAGCAACAAAGGAAGAAATACCTCAGGTTCAAAATGTTTTTAAAGAAAAGGCAGTAAGATATACAAGTTATAAGAAAGCTGTAATGAAAGGTAAAACAAGTTTTATCAGTCAGGCTAGCTCGGTATCTGATGCATATGTGTGGACAGTGCCAGCTCTGAAGCAGGCAAAGATTATGAAACAAATGAATGCAATTTTAAGAGCAGAGAACAAGATGTTAAAGGAAGAAGTCATCAGCCTGAAAGGGAAGCTAGACAAACTAGCTAAATGATCAAAGGAGAAATGTGCTTCCCAAATTTTGGTATATTTTGGCTATCATCTTTTTAAAGCTTTTTGAGACTTTTTGATGTCCTTGCACCTGTATAGAATGACTGGAGAAATCACAGACTTGAGTTATTGTTGCTTTAAGGTTCATGTGTTTAATTTTAATGACCTACAGCAGTTTCGTAGCGCGCTACGAAACTGCTGTAGATGACTGTTTATATTGAAAACTTGAGTTGGAATGCTGAGGTCAGCAAATATTTAAAGAGATGACTTAATGCCAGCATGGAGACTATAGAAAGTCAGTCAGATGTTTAAAAAAGGATGCCAGGTGTAAGTATTCGAAGAAAAGGTGAAGTTTTGCCTTTTGTTGAAAGTTTTACTTTATGTCCAAATTTTTAGGGTTATGATAGAGCTGCCGAGGTGTTAAGTGGTACACCTGTCCAGTTATGGTATGGCCAGATCATTAGTTTTCTTCAGTCACACGGGACTATCAAGGGATTAAATGGCTTGAAATTTGATCATTAATGCATGAACACCAAGGGGGAGGCAAAAACCGTGAATATAGGGTTCATATTCTTATTGGTTGATGAATCATCTGTGCATCAGGCATCCGAGGCTGTTCATCCATGGAATGTGCTTTCAGTTTGGTTTGGTTATTATTGTAATGCTACAGGTGGCAAGCTCCAAGAACGCAGCAAAGTATACGAGGAGATAGACTTAAAGTGCCAATGTGATGGAGTCCTCTGTTTTCGTAGCACCATATCTCTTGTAATTAATTAGCTTGTTTATGATATAGTTAAGGTCATTAATGACAGAATTCCAAGCTCCCTTCATGCTTGTTGAGGAGTCTCAGGTAGTAGTTTTTTGATTGGCTATATATAGAAATAACTCATATGTAAAAAAGGTTGGATATTCTATAGAAAAACAGAGTTGTTTTGGGCCATTGTAAGACCTTTTTTGACAGTAATAGTAAAACAGTGTTATTCTCTTCTCAAGATTCTCGATGGATTGTCATGTTCAAATATAATGATGGTGTTTTATACTTTATGTTCTTTTATAGTCTTGTTGTAATACAATCACTCAGAATTCATAATCATATGCTCTGACTTCCTGTGTATTCAGCAAGCTATGTTTTGATGGAGTATGTTTGACATGTAATGCAAAGAGCCTTGATTTCCATGAGATCACTATGTTTTCCTTGTTTACTTAATATATGAGACTCCATAGCCCAATGAGAACCAGTTTGATGTGTTTCCAACCAGCTTTGCTTTCATGAATAAATAAAGAGTTAGCCATCTATTGTTTGAAGGATTTTATCAGGAGTTTGTGAGAGAGCCCTCTCTGATCAAAGAGGCTAATCTTTGGTCTAAAGATAGGTTGAAATAGTTACATGAAATCTTGCTTGGTTGCAGCCCTCAGTAGTGATTTTGTGATAACACTCCTAATAAAGCATTTCACCCGATAAACGACCTCATACTTTAGGGGGCAACTGTTATAGACATTTTTGTGCCTTACAACATTGAGCATGAAATGTCAATAATTCAAGGGATCCAAAGTCCCTAAATGAGTTTTTCCTACCCCTAAAGGAACAAGGTCAACCAAAGACAGCTTCTCCCAGAAGTTCTCCACCAAAAACCACTCAGAAATGGTCAAATCAGGATCAATTCAATAGCTCCACTAACTGTCTGCGCTAAAATGCAAAGTCTACACTGGCTACTTGCACTACAACGCAGGTAGAAGCACTACCAGGGTGCGCTGAGCGGGAATTGACAAATGGCAGGTTCATTCAACGAGGTGTAAATACCCTGGAAGCTTCCATAATCTTCCTCAATGACACTTGCCTCAATGAATTCGACTAGTGATGAGTAAGAGGTTCTCAACCTCCAAGTGGAAGCAAGAACTGACAGAGAGAAGCCACAAGTCAAAACATGAGTTGACTCATCCTCTCTGCTCACATCTATATATGGATCTCTCACCCAGAGGTTCAGGAGGCTGGAATTTTGTACTTTGCAGAGAATTGTTGTTGGTTTGAGATTGAGATTAGTACATTGGGTGATTTATGCTTTGTTGGAGGAGAGGAAGGGATTCTTTTGCTGGGAGGTAGATGCTGGATCGGGACTCACTTGGTTGTATCTCCTCTTGAACCTTGTTTATCATATCAATAAAGTTACTTGAGTTTCTCCTATATGCTTGTATTTCAACGATGTTTTGTTATATTTGCATATTTAGTTTATATCTGATCCTAAACTAGTTATGAATGTGAATCTATATCTTTTGTGTAGTCTTCTGCTCTTGTGATCTTGCAGGAACCGTGTGAAGCTGGACCAGTGAAAGAGCAGGCAGCGGGAAGCGAACGAAAGAGAGGGAGTGATTGGATCGACAAACTAGCGGAAGACACCGGTTAGTTAGATCCTTCTTTCTCTATTTGCATATCATAAAGAAGAATACTCAGATAGCTTTCCTTGTTTGTTGCTAAGGCACTATCACCTCTTAGAGTGGGATAGGGGCATTCCGTATTGGATACTTTTCCCAACAATAAGTCGAACATGGTAGAAACCACCTGATTACTGGCCAATGACGTAAATCATTAATTGGCATGAGAGAAACTTGGTGAGCACCAGTATTGTAGCAATAATGATGCAACTCCTGGGCTTCCTACTTTACTTTTATCAACCTGGTAGTTCGTGACAAACTTGGAAGCGACGGTGCTGTATGCACAAGTACTAGTTCTTACTGCAGGTTGTCACTTGGTCAGCTGGCGTAAGATCACTAGGAGCTCAAGCCAACTTCTATGGATTCCAGAAGAAGCTCTATATGTGATGAAAGAAAAGGAAGCTTACTCTACAGAGGCTACTCAAATTGCAGAAAGGAAAAGAAGACTGAAATGTAAAGTAAACCTAGCAAACCCTACTTAACCAACTAATCCTACTTTTGTAGAAAGAGAGATGAAAAATCATTAAATGAATGCCATTACCTACTCAGGAAGTAAACAACATCTACTCAAGCTATTTCTAGAAGTAAATGAGCAAAAAACATCTTTTTGGATTTTTATGTATCTTTATGTGAAATTGTCATGCATGTAATTTATTTGATTGTGAATGTGACAGTGATTAGGTGGCTATGGAGGGTAATTTGGGATTTACAAAGGTGTAGGATGGTGTGGATGGTCCTAGGAGGTCTCAGGTGGCCTTTTGGAGGCTTTTCCCACAATCGGACTTCAAAAAGAATCCTATAGGAAAATCTACAGGAGGCTACAGGGGACCTACATGAGGTCTACAAGTGGTCTATAGGAGGATGCTGAGAGCATTTTTGGAGGGTTTGAAGGTAGGAAAGTGGGAATAAAGGGTAGCTGAAGGCTAGGGTGATGTGTTAAGGTGTTTAGGGTCCATCAAGAATGACTAGGAGAGAGAAAGATGGTCGGATTTGTTCAAGGAAAAAGAGGAAAGTCTATGGGAAAAGTGTAGAAAACTGAGACAGATTTGTGAGGAACTTTGGGCGACCTATGGAATGTAGATCAAAGAGAGATGGTGATGGTTGATTGGCTGACTTGTTGTGAGGAGAGATTTGCTCCAAGAGAACTGAAAATAAAGCAATGAGATTAAGCAAGCAAGGAACTAGATACATAAAAAAACAGAATTTTGTATCAAGCTAGTCTAAACTCTTATCTAGGAAAGTAAATGCTAAGAAATGCTACATGGAAAGAAAGCATGGTAGGAAACTTATCGCAAAGATAGAAATGAGCATGGTGAAATAGATCTAAAGCAAATCATTAATCTTCTAACAAACCGCAACACTAGAAATCCTATGGAGAAGGAAAATCTGTGTTTTTTGTGGTAGCAAGAGGGTCTTGGCCTCGGTTCATGGTCCCAAAGGGAGGAAAGGAGGCCAAGGCTCTATTGATGGCCTTTTTGTATCTTATTTCTATCACTATTCAACCTGCTATAGAAAACTCAAATGGAAACAACCTTCTAAATCATCAAAAGCAACCTATTCTTAACCAAGAAAGCGATTTATCTAACAGCAACTAATTCATAAACTAAAACAAAGCATATAAATACAAAACAAGAGGATATTGGCTGCTTGGATTGGGCCTTAACACAAGAGCTTCAGCCCTCTAAGGTAACTCAGTGCTAGCTCAAAAAGGATCTCATATTTATTATCGAAATAATAATAGGATTACATGAAATTATCAACAAAAGTAAGCTCGAAATTGAGCAGAGCCAAGCTGCAACAAGAATTCGAAAATTTGACCAAATTCCTATTGAGGCCCTAGGCCTCTCTACTTATACAATTGAAGATCCCAATAACTTCCTTAAAATCAGGGAGGCCTGGCTCCTAAAACTTGAGATAAACAGAAGTTATCCTCCACTTGCTCGGCTGCCTCCTAGTGCATTGATGTGGTTGTTTGTGCTCCGAGCTGCATGATGGAGAATTCAAAGTTGGGAGTCATAAATGAGGGGGATACCCTCCTATAAATCTTCTCCCTTGTCTTCTTCGAATATTTTCTGCCAATTGTCCATTAAATCTTTGACTTTGTCTCCAAAATTCAGCAAAAAATTGCTTTAAACACATATTAGACTCCATGGCATAATAACCAACCCAACTCACTCTAGAAGCATAAATATAATAAAAAAACATGCAATAAGCTAAGAGAATGTGGATTAAGCTAAGTTAGGAGGAAAAATGAGCTCATATAATTACCCATTTATGGGACTCATCATCACCCCCTACTGAATGTGTTGCTCATCCTCTGAGCAACTAGTCCATCTCCTCATCCTTGATGGCCTCCCTAACATCCCATGCTTATGATGTGAGCTCTTCTTCTTTGTCATGGAACCCTACCTTTCTGTCCACCTCTTCCCACTATTGTTGCTCTTCTTCCTCTTTTCTACCCTCTAGTAGGCCTAGCAGCAGTAGGGGAATCAGTTTGAGGCCAATCCAATTGACCTTCAAACTCTGCATAGAGTGCTTGTATAGTGGCACTCTCCTTAATGCTTCTTTAATCCTTGTTGGGGAGTGATACTTCTTGATCTATAAACTGCATGGTAGTGTGTTCCACCTCCTCATACAAGCATGAATACAGTCATCCCCAAGTAATCTTTCCATATCCTCAAAATGTGTAATGACCTAAGCCTGATCATTGATATACTTAGGGGAAATTTGAGGATTATTTGCAAGCAGCTGGTGTGTGCTGATGAGAGCCATGGGGTTTGATGGCTTAGATCTGATCATTAAGGGTTCATTCTACTCCTTTATCATCAACTTCCTTATCTCTGTTGTCCTTAATACCTCATGATTCATCCATGATGCCATGGCCATTAGTTGCAGGTACCCTAGCCTAACATTGGGGTCCCACACATTCATGTCTGTGACGGCCATGTTATGAAAATAAAACTCTGCTATTTTTGCCTTGTCTTCTGAAGAGATTTGGTCACATAGGTCCATGAACTGTCTGTAATCCTCAAAAGGCATTGTGCCTCTCTATGCCAAATTCTTGATGTGAAACTGTAGGCATTGGTCCTTGAGGTATAATCCATATGATTTTGCTAGTGTTTTTCACTGCATTGCCTCCATAGACCAGCTGGCCATGCATGCCAATTGTATCTCTTTTTCTTGCAGCTATCTTCTTAGCAACTCATTTTCTGTTTCCAAGTGAGTTCTTGTGATTTCCTCTCTATGTATTACAACACTTAACTCCCTGCCCATTTCTCTAAGCTTGTTCTCCATGTGGCCAATATCCTCTACCCCCTTGGATTTGGTGATTTGCATCCATATATGGCTCCTTATTCTTTCTTTCTCCAACTCAAAGAAAAGTGGGATTGAAAATTTCTGTGGAATGATTCTTCCCCCCTCAAGAAGATTGTAGTAAGAGCGCAAACTAGGCTAGGGGTCAAGTTCTTGTGGCTCTGTAGCTTCCTCCTTCCCCTTTGGCTATTATTCTACCCTTTTCTCAAGTTTTTCAGTCTCCTGTAGCTTTGTCAGGGTCTCCTGTAGAATAGTCTGTGCCTCCTGTAGAACTGTTTTTGAGTCCTGTAGTTGCACTCTTTCCTTCCAGGTGGAATATCTGGGAGTTACTCTTTCATATGTGATGGGGATTTTAGAGGGCGATTCTTCCCCTTTGACAGTGGGTGAATCTTCAATTATAATGGGCACTGTTGAAGGTGGTTGTGGTTTTCTTGCTTTTATCTGTGTGCTTTTTCGAACCCTAAAATACATTGATGTCTGCCTCTTCCTCTTTTGTTTTGGTTTTATTGGGGTGCTGAGGGCAGTGAGGGCAGATGCTACCTCTCTCTCTAGGGTCTTGTAGAGTCTCCACTTTACACTTGGTTGTCCATCATTTTCCATAGTTTTCCCTCATTCATCACTCCCTTTTGCTCCATTTTGTTGCATAAACTCAACCAGATCATTACATATGATGGCATTAAGCATGATTTAGGGATTTTGCTAATGTGTGACTGTTTTGTTTAGATTTTGATGTATTTACAGGAATTCCGCAGCCATCTGCTGATTCCGCAGCCATCTGATGATCCCGCAGCCTTTTTGTTAAACTAAAGGTTCCACGTGTCATTTTGCCAGATGAGCCACATGGGCACTTAGGAATCAAGGTGCTCGAGGTTCTTGTGCTATCCGTTCAACCATCCATGTCATTTGTACCTCCGGTCAACGAGGGTCAAGTTACGGTCAATAAAGGTAGCTTAACGGTGATACGTAAGCTGCTAGGTCACGTCAGTCTAAAAGGTGACTTGTCCGTCTTATGCAGACCGTGGGGGACATAATCCAACTCTGGATTCAATGCCCATATCGACCAGAACCTCCAGCTCATCCACACAGCATTATGACGTGTTTTGTTCCTTAATTACACATGACAGTTAGTTAGTTTTCCAGTTTTAGCTGTACGCATTAGGCCGTCTTTCAGATGCCTATAAAACTAAGCGTTTGCATACGCTGAAGGTTACTTTTTAGTTGCTGAACTTTATGAACTTGTTGTTATTTTAGAGCATTTGAAAACTCTGTTTTTATAGTGTTGTTCTAGCACTCTGAACTGTATGTTTCTACACATGGAGTAATAGAAACAGTGCTGTTCTGAAGTTTACAATTCTCTGAGTTTTCTTTGGATGATATGAATGGAGGGCCCCTGTTCATGTTAGCCTTGTAAAGTATTTTATGTATTTTATGTGCAGCATTTCTTTATTTCTCTTCAGCATTTCTTTTAGTTGAAACATGTACAACGTAATTTCCTTTCTTGTTATTTCATTTCCAGCCTTTCTTTTTAGCTGATCAACATTGTTCTTTTGCAGGTTTTTTTAAGCCCGGGATTGATTTTGTGTTTGTGTATTTGCTTAAATATCTAGTGCTAGTTTTAGTTGACAGATTCAAGTTGCTGCCCTTATTTTATTTTCATAGCTGATTTTTCTTAGCTTTATTTCTCAAAGTGGTTTGCTAACATATGAATGATGTCTTTTATCATAAATTGTCTATCTCTTAGAGATCAAAATACTAATAACTTGCAGCTGGCTTTGGGTGCTTTATAGACTAATCTTTAACTACTCTCTAATCGTGTCTTACACAGTACTATGTGTTAGAGGCAGAGAGTTAGAGAGAGCTGAATATCATAACTAGTCTTTAAAGTAGATTTTCTCATTTTTTTATCATTTCTTAGACTTATCTTTAGCTACTTCCTAATCGTGTCTTACACAGTACTATGTGTTAGAGGCAGAGAGTTAGGAAGAGATAAACTTTATCATTGGTCTTTTAAGTGATTTTCTTACCTTTTATTTTGCAGCAACATGAATGGTGTCTAATGCCATTAAAAAGTGGTTCTTTTCTTTCAAGTTAATTCCAGTTATTTATTTCATTCAAGCTTTTCCTTTTCAGCAAGTAGTTAAAAATCACTAATCACACACTCTCACTCATCTAGAATTCACTTTACACACACCATCACTCATCTGTTTATAAATCACCACTCCATTTTAGGAAGATAAATCACCCACAAACAACACCCCCAAACGACAAAAACTTTAAGAGGTTGCTTAAGTACATATAGTACACCTTCACTTCATCAGCTTACGAGCCCCAGGTTGACAATTAATGACATCAATTTAGGAACACTAAATTGACTAAACATTTTGGCGCCATTGCCGGGGAAGTGAAATTAAGTAGCCATATTCTTAAAAAAAAAAACATAAAAAAAAAAATTCAAGGAAAGAAGTTGATAACCTATCGAAGTATGCTCTCCTCTTGCACTGCAAGGTGATCTGGAGGATCAGAAAAGAGAAAGTTATTGATTTGGTAGTTTCTTGAGTATGCTCTCTTCTTGCACCTGGAGTGAACTGGAAGATCAGAAAAAGAACTATTAACTTGAATTGAAGGAAAATAAAAATGACATGCATAGAGCTAGAGATTCTAGAGGAAGGTTTTTAGCTAGAGCTCGAAGTTCAATTTTTACAAGTCCATATGCTTCAAGGGATAGACAAGAGACACCCCCCTTATCTCCAACCGAAACTCCTAGTCCTAGAATTCCTGGAATTCAAGAGCCAAGAGTTGACTCTCCTACACCTTCTATTGAGTTTGAACCAGGAAGAGACTCTTCTCTTTCTCCTACAAGAAGACCAATTGTAATTGAGGAATTGGAATCATCTGAAGAAGAAGGAGAAATCTCTTCTCATTCACCTTTTGTAGAGGAACCAGAAGATTTTGAAATCCCTAGGAGAATCATCATGGCAGAGGAAGAAGGAGGAGGTAGAGGTAGAGGTAGAGGAGGAGGAGGAAACAACAATAACAATAATGGAGGTAGAGGTCCCATTGGAGGAGGAAATAGAAATGGGGATAATTCATTTGGGTTTCCCATTGTTAATGAGGATTCCCGAGCTGCTATGAAAAACATATCACCATCTGTCCTCCCTAACTTCCATGGGTTAAGGACTGAGTACCCTGAAACATTCTTATTTGAGTTTGAAGTGGTGTGTCGAACTTATGACTACCTGGATGACTCTCAGAAACTCAAGTTGTTCCCTTCAACACTGAAGGATCAAGCCTTGAAATGGTTCATGGGGTTACTCACTCAATCCATTAGGACTTGGGATGAGATGAAACATACATTTTTGGATAGGTATTTAGACTATTGCATGCCTACTAATCACAAGGACGAGGTTTTTAAAATGATACAAAAAGAAGATGAGAGTCTAGAAGATTTACTTGAAAGATTTCAATATAACTTGAAAAGAGAAAAAATGAATACCTTGGTTGAAGAGACCTTAAAAGCCCTCTTATTAAAAGCCATCAGGGATGAATGGATAGACATCTTAAACATGATGGGGAAAGGGGATATTTCTCAACTTTCTCTCAATGACATAGCAGAACTTTGTATCCATCTCTCAAGGGGCAAATCAAAAACGCAAAAAGGGCCTAGAGATCCTTCTCTCCTTAGGGCAAATAAATCTGCAACAGGATCAGTGAGTAGGGCTGAAATCGGCAGTATGCTTGATGAATTTAAAACTGACATCTTAGGGAGTCTTAGTGAACAACTTGATACCCTTAAGATTCACAATAAACAAAAAGCAGAAGCTGAGGCTTTGGCTATCTTTTGCCCGAAATGTAGAAAGAAACATGCTTTAAGGGAATGTCCCTTAGATGCACACGTTGTAGAGACATGTGTAATTTGCTCAGAAACTCATGAGACCAAGGATTGTCCTTCAATTCCTGGCCTCAAAGCAGTCTTTCAAGAGGATCCAGATACACTTGAATCTCTCTGTTTTATTGCAAGGAGACCTTGGCAAGGGCAACAGAATCAAGGGTTTAACAACTCTATGAATTCTCAATCCCAACCAAATTGGAATCCTTGGCAACAACCTTGGCCTCAACCTCAAAATGCTTTCCAAGCATGGATGCAAAGCATGCAAAATCCTTATGGGAGATTTGCTCAATTCTATCAATATCCTCCATCATTTCAGAATCAGCAAGCTCCACAACTTCCAAACCAAGGTCAACAACTATCATTGCCATACCCTCAACAACAACAACCTCCTCCACAAAATCAAAATTCTCAACTAGCACTTCACTCCCAACAGAAATCAAATCAACTTCCCTCTCAGCCATTACCAAATCCAAATAATAGGAACCCTCAAAATGCTTACATGATGGAAGGTCAACCATTCCCTACCTATATGGTTGTTCCTCTCAATGAAGTACAACTTAGATCAGGTAGAATCTTAGATCAACCTTCTACAAGTGTTCAACAACCAAGCATTTCTGAGGAGGAATCTCTCAAAGTCAATAAAGGTTCTGAAGTATCACTTCAAAACCAAAATATCCAAAAAGAAAAAGAAAAAGAATCAACCTCTACAACTCCCATAGTTGAGCAACCTACACCTTTAGCTACACCTCCCTTTCCTGAAAGATTGCAAATTGACAAAGGGGTGGAAAAGCAGATATGGGTGCCTGACTATAGCTTCCTAGATGAATTAAAGAATGTATGTATCAAGATCCCCTTGTTACAAGCCATTAAAGAAATTCCCATTCTAGCGAAGACAATAAAGGAGTTGAGTTTGAAGAAAACAGGAAAAAGAACCAGAGATACTAAAAGGATACATCTAGTTGGAAAAATTGCAGACATTATGATGGGTAAGATTACCATGCAAAAGTATGTAGATCCCGGTAGCCCTATTGTCAAAACTCATATTAATGGGGTTGAAATCCCAAATACTCTGATTGACTTAGGAGTCGCGATCAACATCATGAGTAGACAGACCATGGATCAGTTAAAGCTTCCTAACCTTCTCTTTACACCTACTTTGCTGCAGCTTGCAGATAGATCAATCATTAAACCTGATGGTGTATTGGAAGATATTCCAGTCTCTCCAGATTCTTGGGAATATCCAGTTGATTTTATGATTTTAACTCCCAAGAACAATCTAGGAGGACATCCTCTTATATTAGGAAGACTTTGGCTGGCCACAGCTGATGCTTTCATAAGCTGTAGGTCTGGAGACATGTATATATCAGATGGTAATTCCACCAAGAAGTTCAACTTGTATCCCCCAGCAAAAGCTTTAACAGAAATAGGAGAAGATGAATGGGTAGAGGATGAAGATACTATTCAACCTGTTCTAACCATCTCTGAGATTAGTGAAGACAGTAAAATTATAAATACATTAGAAAATTTTGAAGTATCTCTAGAATATGACTCTACACATTTTCAGATAGATGCAGATATTGAATATCTCTCCTCTAGACAGATGTCTCTCTTCTCAATGGAAGAGTTTGGTAGTTCTACAGTTGAAATCCTTCCAGGAAAAACATTGAACATTAACAAAAACTTGGGAAGACCACAACAAGAAGAATTAACTAAACTGTTGCAAAAACATTCCACCGCTTTTGCATGGGAATACACTGACATGAAAGGAATCGATCCTAAGACTTGTATTCATCACATCTACATTGAAGAAAATAGCAGACCTATTAGACAACCACAAAGTAGGATGAATCCAAACCTTAGGGAAATCGTGAAAGAAGAACTCCAGAAATTGCTCAAGGTAAACTTCATTTACCCCATTTCAGATAGCCAATGGGTTTCTCCCTTGGTTATAGTGCCCAAAAAGAATGGTAAATGGAGAGTTTGCATTGATTATCGAGAATTGAACAAGGCAACCTTAAAAGATCATTTTCCTTTACCTTTTATCGATCAGGTACTAGACACTTTAGCAGGTAAAAAGTATTTCTCATTCTTGGATGGTTTTAGTGGATACAATCAAATTCAGGTAGCACCTGAAGATCAAGACAAAACCACATTCACTTGTCCTTGGGGAACTTTTGCCTACCAAGTACTCCCTTTTGGATTGTGCAATGCACCCGCTACATTCCAAAGGGCTGTATTAGGAATCTTTTCAGATCTGATTCATGATTGTGTAGAGGTATACATGGACGATTTCACAGTTTATGGTAATACATTTGAAGAAGCTTTGGAAAATTTGGAAAAAGTACTGGTAAGATGTAAGGAAACAAATCTTTCTTTAAGTCATTAAAAGTGTTTTATGATGTTTACTGAAGGGATTGTTTTAGGACATCATATTTCAGGAGATGGAATTAAGGTTGATAAATCCAAAGTTGAAGTCATCTCTAAGTTACCTGTTCCAAATTGCCAGAAGGATGTTAGAAGTTTTCTTGGGTTTACTGGGTATTACAGAAGATTTATTGAAAACTTCACTAGGATAGCATCTCCTCTTTTCAAATTGCTTACCAAAGACTGTGAGTTTAAATGGGATCCTGAGTGTCAATCTGCCTTTGAAGCTTTAAAGTCTAGAATATCTGAAGCACCCATCTTAAGGGGGCCAAATTGGAAACTCCCTTTCCACATCTCTACTGATGCTTCAGATACAGCTCTAGGAGCTGTTTTGGGACAAAAGGATTTGATCCCTTATGCCATTTATTACACAAGTAAGAATTTGACTCCCACTGAGTTAAATTATACTGTTACAGAAAAAGAGTTCTTAGCTGTGGTACATGCGATCAACAAGTTTAGACACTACATAACCGGCTATGAAACCTTTGTCCATACTGATCACTCTGCCATAAGATATTTAATGAACAAACCTGTCACTAATGGTAGAGTTACAAGATGGCTTTTACTCTTACAAGAATTCAACATTACTGTGTTAGATAGACCTGGAAAACAAAACACAGTAGCTGATTTCTTGTCTAGAATCCAAAACACTAATGAGGATTCTCCAGTAGAAGATAATTTTCCAGATGAATACTTATTTGCAGTGACTACCAAGACTCCTTGGTATGCAGATATGGCTAATTATCTTGTTACAGGGAAGCTTCCTCTACACTTGTTTCCTAATGAGAAAAGGAAAATCATTCAGGAGAGTGCACATTATTCTTGGATTTCTAATGAATTGTTCAAAACAGGGCCAGATTGTATAATCAGAAGGTGTGTTCGGGAAGATGAAATGCCTGACATTCTTAAGGCATGTCATGATGAACCTTGCGGCGGGAACTTTGCTGACAAGAGGACAGCCTATAAAATCCTTTCTCTAGGATATTATTGGCCTTCTCTCTTTAAAGATGCAAAGCAGTATGTTAGAAGGTGCGACAGCTGCCAAAGAGTTGGGAAACCAACTCCTTCAAATGAAATGCCTCTACAGCCTCAGGTATGCATCGAACCCTTTGAGAAATGGGCTCTAGATTTCGTTGGACCAATTAATCCACCATCAAAGCAAAAGAGGTATATACTGGTTTGTACTGATTATGTTACTAAGTGGGTAGAAGCAAAAGCATTGCCTTCTGCCACTGAAAATTCAGTTGTTCAATTTCTTTTTGAGGATATTTTCACTCGTTTTGGTGTCCCAAGGGAAATTGTGACAGATCAAGGCAGCCAGTTTACATCTAAATTGATGGAGAAGCTGATGGAGGAGTATAAGATCAAGCACAGAACATCTACTCCCTACCATCCGCAATCCAATGGTCAAGTGGAATCTACCAATAAAGTTCTTGAAGGCATTATCACCAAGACTCTTCATCTTCATAGAAGAGATTGGGCGGAAAGGCTCCTTGAAGCCTTATGGGCCTATAGGACTACATGGAAGAACACAACAGGACATTCTCCCTATGAACTTGTTTATGGGAAGGAAGTCCTGCTCCCCATTGAGTTCCAAATCAAGACCTTCAAGATGGCAGTCCAATTGGGAATGAGCCTCTCAGAAGCTCAAAGACACAGAATGGACCAGCTAAATGAGCTAGATGAAATAAGACAAGATGCAATTCTAAGGACCGATCTAGTTCAGCACCAAAGATCTAAATGGCATGATCGTCATATCAAAGAAAGAAAGTTTCAGAGAGGAGATTGGGCTCTATTGTTTGATTCAAAGTTCAAAGACTTCAAAGGAAAGTTTCAAACTCATTGGCTTGGGCCATATGAGATTGATGAAGTCTTTAGCAATGGAGCAGTTCGAGTAAAAACTATTGATGAATTTCATACTCCTCTTATTGTGAATGGCCACCGCTTGAAAATCTACCAGAAGCCATTCTCAAAAAAAGAGTTTGTCAAATTGTTCAAAGAAGATTCTGCAATCAGGTTGGTGGAGAAGGATTCTTCTCCTCCATCAGCCTAATCTTTGGTTTTTGAAAAAAAAAATGTATGAGCCTGAAAACCAATCTCTGATTGGCAGTCTCATACAGAAAACCTGAGGTGAAAATCAGGGTCACCTGACACCTCATGTTTTCCAATAAATAAAAAAATCTCTCTCTTCCATCTCATTTCACCATTTCATCCACCTCATTCACCATTTCATTCCTTTCACTCCACCTCATTTCTTTCTATCATCCATCCCTTCATTAATCCATTCATTACATTTCACTCCATCAATAAAGTCATTTTTTTTAGACAACTAAAGTTATTTTGTGCAGCCGGAGGGTACTACTGCAGATTCCGCAGCCATCTCAAGATTCTGCAGCCATCTAACGATTCCGCAGCTCTCTGCACCTGCATAAAAAAAAAAAAAACACAGTCTGTTTGAAAAAGTTACAGTCAGAAGTCATCAATAATAAGTGGAAAAGGGTCATGCAACAGCAACAACACAATGAAAGGTTAGTGGAAAATAATCAAAAGCAATTCAAACGCGGACCTGAGGTATGATTTAAAATCCTAAACTTACAGTTATCGCATTTTGCTAAAGTTCCGGGGTTATGTTTCTTGCCATTAAATGTAATGATTATCCGTTTTTATCCATCATACGACCAAAAATCCACGTATCTCCTCACTCATCGGTCATAATTCATCACGATTTTGAAACTGGATTGCGGCTGCTCTTTCATTAAGGGTTTCGTACCTAAATGACGTAGACAGTTGTACTACGTCTCTCCAAGTCATAATCCCGCAGCCAAGTGGAGACCTATGACCGAAGCCTAAGGACCTAACCGTTTACACCCATCACCTCATAACCCTCATACGCTCGTATCACTCCATTTCATTCACGCTGTTTCATTTCCTCATTTCCCTCATTCTGCTGTGCTCACTACACTGCTACCTCATACTTTGTTTCACGTATTCCTCTCTGCTAATTCAGGTTATCAGTGATACGGCTGTTACATTAGAGCCGTAATTTTACGGTGTTAAGACCACTGTTGAAGCTGTGTAGTCTTTTGATTTAGAACAGAGCCGTAAATTCACTGTGTTAAGGCTACTGTTGAAGCCGTGTAACCTCCCTTTTTCAAAAGTTTGAAGAACAGAACCGTAGAGTCAATGGGTAAACTTTTAAGGGCAGAACCCGAGGGTTCAAAATTTCTGGAGGGATATCCTCAAGTTAAAGAAGCGTTGCAGAAAGCAAACTGGCTCCAATGCATCCAGAAGTTTAAAGGTTACCACAGAGAGGTTACGAAGGCCTTTGCACGTTCCTTCAGGGATAAAGATAATCAAGTGGAGATAGGGGACCTGAAGTTTACAATCTCTGAGAGCAGCATAGCACAAGCCACTTCCCTTCCACAAACTGGAGAAAGATGGTTTAAAAACCGATCATTCCAAGACCAACAGTGGAAGCAAATCTTGAAGAACCCAGGTATGGATACCAGCATCTTTACAAAAGGGATTCCTGTTACTTATGTCAAGGAAGAATGGAAAACCTTACTGTTACTAGTGCAAAAATTCTTTACTTGTGAGGGAAGGTTTGGAGTCTTATATGTTTACCATGCTAAAGTCATGATGCATTTCTTAGGAGATGATATTAACCTTCCATATTTTCAACTCTCAAGTCTTAGGAAAATGTGTTCAATGGACCAAAAGAACCCAACAAACATTGAATCACATCTATGTCATCATGGTCTTGTTAAAATGCTGGTTGAGGAACAGTTGAAAGCAAAAAGAGATACCTGGGAGAAATTTCTTGTAAGAAACCATTTTGAGGAAGCAGGAGAAACCTCTGTGCCTAGAAAGAGTAGGAGAAAATGAAAGGAAGCCACCCCTGAAACTGCTGACCAAGAGGAAACTATTGTCCAAGAGGAAACTATTGTTCAAGAGGAAACTGTTCAAGAGCAGATTGTAGAAGAAACTGATATACATCATTCTGAACATGATATTGATCCTGAGCCTGCTCAAACAGCTCAAGGAATTATCACAGAAACCCTTTCAGAACTTGCCCAAGAAATTGCTCAAAAGAGAAAAGAGAGTAGAATAAAACAAAAGAAAGACAAAGGCAAAGCTGTAGCTCAAGAAACTTACGCTACTCCTGAGAACTCTAGTGAAGAAGATACTCAGCCCTTAGCACAAAGAATGGCCAAACTCCATGAAACTGCCCTTTCCAAAAAGGAGGAAAAACAAAAGCAAAAAGTACCAAAAGAAAAACAGAGTACCACCTCTGTAAGAAGGAGCAGCAGATTACAAAACAGAAAGGTAGGGGCCACAAAGGGTAAACAGTCATTCTTTATTGACTTGAGTACACCTCAAAAAGGTGCTACAAGTCCTGACTTGGAGAAAAGTCCTTCACACGCTGACAATGTAGAGTACAGTCCTCCACGTGAGGAAAGTCCATTTGAGCATGAGCCTGAATTTGAACAAGGATCCGAATTTCAGTATGAGCATAGCCCAAGGCATTCACCTGAGGTTGACCCTGATCAACAAAAAGTTTATAATTACCTGGAGACGCTGGAACAAGCAGTGGCTGGGCCAAGCACTGCTCAACCCTTGGAGCAACAAGTCCAATCATTGAAGCAGGAAATATTTGAACTAGAGGTGCTAAATCGCCACATAAAACAAGAAAATGAAAAACTGAAGATACAGGGCAATGTGGACAAGATGGTCTAAGACAACACCATGCTTCATATGGGTCTGTGGCAGAAGGAAAACAAAAAGCTCAAAAAGAGATGCAGAAAATTAAACAGAGCTTTAATCAATCTGAAATTCAGGTGTTTGATGAAAAGACCAAGGGTCAATGTGGCCACACAGAGAAAGAAGAGAAGGCTGGATGTCCTAGCTGAGGCATCCCAGCAGGTGGACTGAACCATGTTTTTGATTGCATGAGGACATGCAATACCCTCGCAGTGGGGGTATGTAGAGTCTCCACTTTACACTTGGTTGTCCATCATTTTCCACAGTTTTCCCTCATTCATCTCTCCCTTTTGCTCCATTTTGCTGCATAAACTCAACCAGATCATTACATATGATGGCATTAAGCATGATTTAGGGATTTTCCTAATGTGTGACTGTTTTGTTTAGATTTTGATGTATTTACTGGCATTCCGCAGCCATCTGTTGATTCCGCAGCCATCTGATGATCCCGCAGCCTTTTTGTTAAACTAAAGTTTCCACATGTCATTTTGCCAAATGAGCCACATGGGCACTTAGGAATCAAGGTGCTCGAGGTTTTTGTGCTATCCGTTCAGCCATCCACGTCATCTGTACCTCCGGTCAACGAGGGTCAAGTTACGGTCAATAAAGGTAGCTTAACGGTGATACGTAAGTTGCTAGGTCACGTCAGTCTAAAAGGTGACTTGTCCGTCTTATGCAGGCCGTGGGGGACATAATCCAACTCTGGATTCAATGCCCATATCGACCAGAACCTCCAGCTCATCCACGCAGCATTATGACGTGTTTTGTTCCTTAATTACACATGACAGTTAGTTAGTTTTCCAGTTTTAGCTGTACGCATTAGGCCGTCTTTCAGATGCCTATAAAACTAAGCGTTTGCATACGCTGAAGGTTACTTTTTAGTTGTTGCACTTTATGAACTTGTTGTTATTTTAGAGCATTTGAAAACTCTGTTTTTATAGTGCTGTTCTAGCACTCTGAACTATATGTTTCTGCACATGGAGTAATAGAAACAATGTTGTTCTTAAGTTTACAATTCTCTGAGTTTTCTTTGGATGATATGAATGGAGGGCCCCTGTTCATGTTAGCCTTGTAAAGTATTTTATGTATTTTATGTGCAGCATTTCTTTATTTCTCTTCAGCATTTCTTTTAGTTGAAACATGTACAGCGTAATTTCCTTTCTTGTTATTTCATTTCCAGCCTTTCTTTTTAGCTGATCAGCATTGTTCTTTTGCAGGTTTTTAAGCCCGGGATTGATTTTGTGTTTGTGTATTTGCTTAAATATCTAGTGGTAGTTTTAGTTGACAGATTCAAGTTGCTGCCCTTATTTTATTTTCATAGCTGATTTTTCTTAGCTTTATTTCTCAAAGTGGTTTGCTAAGATATGAATGATCTCTTTTATCATAAATTGTCTATCTCTTAGAGATCAAAATACTAATAACTTGCAGCTGGCTTTGGGTGCTTTATAGACTAATCTTTAACTACTCTCTAATCGTGTCTTACACAGTACTATGTGTTAGAGGCAGAGAGTTAGAGAGAGTTGAATATCATAACTAGTCTTTAAAGTAGATTTTCTCATTTTTTTATCATTTCTTAGACTTATCTTTAGCTACTTCCTAATCGTGTCTTACACAGTACTATGTGTTAGAGGCAGAGAGTTAGGAAGAGATAAACTTTATCATTGGTCTTTTAAGTGATTTTCTTACCTTTTATTTTGCAGCAACATGAATGGTGTCTAATGCCATTAGAAAGTGGTTCTTTGCTTTCAAGTTAATTCCAGTTATTTATTTCATTCAAGCTTTTCCTTTTCAGAAAGTAGTTAAAAATCACTAATCACACACTCTCACTCATCTAGAATTCACTTTACACACACCATCACTCATCTGTTTATAAATCACCACTCCATTTTAGGAAGATAAATCACCCACAAACAACACCCCCAAACGACAAAAACTTTAAGAGGTTGCTTAAGTACATATAGTACACTTTCACTTCATCAGCTTACGAGCCCCGGGTTGACAATTAATGACATCAATTTAGGAACACTAAATTGACTAAATAGGTCTCAGGAGATACTTTTGTCTTTTTCTCTGTCTCTGTTGGTTTTGTTTTGGTTTCTTCCTCCTCTATTTTGGTTTCCTCCTTTTCTACTTTGGTTTCCTCCTTCTCCCCTTCTTGTTCCTCAGTTTCCTCCCCTTCTCCCCCTTGCTGATCTTCCTCCTCACTATCAGAAGGACTGAGATCATATGTGAGGGCCTTTATATCATCTTCTTTTATCATGTTTATGAAAATTTCCCATGGTGAGCCAATTGATTTAGACCTCTTGCCTTCAACTTAATGCTGGAGTCTATGAGGGACTACAAGAGAAAATAGGGGATGCTAAGTTTCTGGGGTGTTGGAGTGTCCATGCCATATCTCAGCTCATGGAGAAGTCTAAAATGGTAGCCATAAACTATGTTGTACCTCCCTTCACAGGAAATATATTTGATAATTTTTTAACTGACCTCATCCCAAGGGTAAGGTATGCTTGCCCTTCTAATGCCTTTTTTGTCTTCTACAGGATGTTCATTGGGTTGGAAGAAGTTTTTCTTGGCAGATTGTCCAATTGGCTATTCATCTTTGCTCTAAGGTAATCCAAGAGGAAGGGCGATAACCCTACTGATAAATTCTGGGGTGATTTCCATGGAGAGACCTCTAAAAATAACAGTGACATGGGTCCTTGAGTGAGGGACTAAAGAAAGTGCAAACTCGCAAGCCACTTCTTCATCAAACCCTCAATTTCTCAAAAAATTAGGGTTGGTCCCTAGCAAACCCTAATTTTACCAGCTAGCTCTACTGATGCAAGAAAGAGGATGCAAGCTACTGGGAGAGATGCCATTGACTTCTAAGAAGATGAAATGCATGTGTCTAAGCTACTTTTATAGTCAAATCTGAAAGAACCATCTTTTTGTATTTTTGAGTAAGTTGGTGGAATTATTATGCATGCAATTTAACTGTTTTTTACTGTGCAGAGGTGGATTGGCAAGAGGAAATGCTTGGAGGAGGTCGGGAAGGTTCAGAGAGGGCCTAAGGGGTCCCTAACACCCTTCCAGAGAGTTTCACAGAGTTTGGCTACCAAGAAACCTCATTCGTGAGCTTCTACAGGAAGTCTGCAGGGGTTCTACAGGATGTTCTGGAATTTCTACAGGATGTTCTGTAATTTTCTACAGGATGTTCCGAAAAGTGGATTTTGGAAGGGTTGACGGAGGAAAAATGGTGGGAAAGTGGAAATGGAGGTTGGATAATCATGTTAAGGGGTTTAGGACCTGGCGCATGAGGCTAAGGAGCGATTGGATTTGGTTCAAGGATGGAGGAAGCGATGATGCACAAGAATGTAGAAATTAGGGCAAGGTGGGAAACGTATGGCAAATGAAGGGTAGGAATCATGGATTAAGGGTTGGAGCAGATTATCTGATGGAGGAAAGGTAGATATAGAGGTAATACAGGTGATTTGCACACAATTTTCTAAAACTGACCAAACAAAGACTATGCAACCCCAAGATCTAGCTATCTTGACCTAACTTGACCTAAATAACAGCAAGGAAAATGAACAGTAATTTATATGAAATAAAATAATGTGAAATGCTATGAAAGCTAAGAAATCAAGACTCTGAACATGTAACCAACTTCTGCAAATAAAAATCTAACACTAATGATTGCATGGCGAAGCAAAGACTGTGTTTTTGTTGGCAGCAAGGTCACCTTGATCCCAGCTCCTGATCCCACTGAGGGAGAGGTGAAATCAGAGGTGCTTGATGGCCTTTTTCTGAAGCTCTTCCCTATTTTAATAACCTATCAACTCAATCTAAACATAAAAAGCCTTTTTAATCATCAAAAGCAATCTAAATAACAAAGCAAGATTTAAATCTAAATAGCAGATTTTATTCTAAGAATGCAGCAAAGACACATGAAAGTAAACAAAGGAGGTACTGGGCACTTGAGATGGGCCCAACCCCAGGAGATACAATATCCTAAGAGATATTTAGAGCTGGTGCAAAGCTATATTCATCTTTATTGAGCAAGAAAAGAAGAGTTACATCAAAAACTGTCCACAAGGGAAAGCTTGAAAATGCGCTGAAATGCAAAGCTAATCTACTGACTAAAATCGAACTACAAACTAGCTAACTTCTACCTACAAAGTGACTAACTGAAATGAGGCCCTAAGCCCTCTTATTTATACAAATTGAGGAACACAACAACCCTCCTAAACTTTAGGAACTCGGCTGCCAAAACTTGTAGTTAACAACACTTTTACTAGCACTTGCTCGGCTGCCCTTGTGATAATTGATTTGGTGTCCCTTGAACTCCGAGCTGATGGTGGAGAATTCAAGGTAAGGGCCTATAAATGAAGGGGACACCTTCCTACAAATCCTCTCCCTTATTCTCCCACGAATTTGGTTGCCAAGTGCTCATTAAAACCTTTGATTTTGTCTCAAAATTGACTAAAAATCTGCACAAAGCAGCCATTAGACTTGTTGGCATAATGACTAACCCAATTCACTCTATATAGCATAAATATAATAAAAAACATGCAATAAACTAATGAGAATGGTGGATTAAGTCAAATTAGGAGGTTGAATGAGCCCATATAATTATCCATTTTTTGTGCTCATCGACACTGAAAGTGCAGACAAATAAAAATGCATGCAAACTCAAGTTGCAGAAAAACCGAAATGTTCTCATTATCAAAGAACTGGTCATCTGAAAGATCAATGTTTTGATCTCCATCCTTATCACCATTATGGCAAGTCAAATCATTCATCAGAGAAATGCAGCAAACAACAAAAATCAAGAAAATTGAAGATAAATTATCCCTGGATTGATCCCTGGGAATGGTCATCCACAGCCAGAATATTGTACAAGTTTTACAATCGATTCAATCACACATATTGCAGCCAACAATCAAATGAAGATGATACTCTCGTGCAGTTGAACGGGGGAGTACAACAGTGAAACTCTCCTACACCTGAAGGGGGGGAGTTCAGATATCAAATGCAGATGATTGTCTCTCCTTTCAGTTGAAAAGGGGTTGTTAGACTAAAAGTTTCGACAACATCGGTGAAGGAGCGAGTGGGCATCTTCATCAACCAGTGGGCGATCATCATCAGCAGATACACCAGTGGGCATTCATCAAATTGTGTCAGTGGACACCAGATGCTGTTTTCAAGCAAAGGACAGTTGAACCCTTTTATAGCTTGGCACGTGATGGAGTTGTCAAGCAGCATTCAGAGATGAATCAGACTTACAGCTGATTCATGGTCTCTTCATATTGCAGTTTCTTCAGCATCCATCTTTGGCGGTTTTTTCAAGCAAATGATTTTTGAGGATCAACTTGAGAACTTGGAAGATGGTTCCTTGTTCGTTTTGGATTTATCATTGAGGGGGGGAATGTTAGCCTCACTCTCTTAATAATCAATTAATAAATCCAAATATTAAATTAAATTAATAAAATCATGAGAACTCCTCAAACTAAGGAGTCTAGTTTTGGATGAGAGATTCTCTCCAACTAGCTCTCCTAAATTAGTGTGTAAGTTGAGAAAATGTCTCAATCAAGTGAGTCTAAGATAGACGCACTATCTTAAGACCACTTGCTCATGTATTTAACTGTATTATTAAATTATTTGAATAAGAGAGAATTACATGAGCATGAGAGACCACATGATGGCTCTCTGCCTTTTCCGCCAGTTTGTCTTTTGTGTGTTGCTGGTTTGATTATTGTGTGTTAATTTGCTGCAGTGTTTAATATGGTTGAGTGGTTTCAACATCTATTTTCAACATTTCTTGTTGTTATTTCCAACAATTTGCTTGCATGCTTGTTTGCTTTCTTACTTTGCATGTTTGTTTGTCTACTTGCTTGTTTGCTTACTCACTTTTCTTTCACATTTGCTTTTGCTTTTGCTTTGCTTTTTTGTTTGTTTTCTTGTTTTTGTTCGTAGGCTAATTTCGCATGATACCACGCATGACTCTTGAAGCAAGCCGGTAAAGTGAAAGAGGCCTTGGGTAGCTACCAATACTTGGTTATCTGTCGTCCTGTCTCTGTGTGAAGAACTTGTTACTTTTGGTCCATGATACATCGATGGAAAATATGTACTGTTCGAAGTGAACCTTGGTGAAAACACAATGCTTACACACTAACTAGTGTCACCTACTCTAGTCGGTTGTTTTTGGGTTAATCCTTGGCAGCTTAGTCAAGTAGAGTAAGGTGAGGGGGGAAACCTTAACAAGCACGTCAGAGGTATATAATAAACTACTTCTCTGAAGGAACAACCTCTTCTGCTCTCAATAAGTCGGGATCCCTCTTCCACCTCTGAAATGAATAAGTGTTATGCACAGTTATGAAAAATGAAAAAATGAAAAGTGAAAAAATTTCAAAATGAAAAATGAATAAGGTGAAAGAAGAGAAAGGCTTCTTGCACAAAGAGGTGATGCAAGTAACTCTATCGGGGTACTGACCAGGCTCGCTGGCAGTGGAGTGATGCTTGTGTTCCTGTGTGACTCCGTCGGGGTACTGTCCAGGCCTGCTGGCAACAGAGCAACACCAGAGATGAAACTAAGACTCTGACGACTATACTGCTTGTGCACCAATATACCCCTCAACCCCAATCGAAACAACTGTGTTGACTTGGCTTGGAATGTGTGTCAATCGACCAAGAGCTTGGAAGATGCTACATCTTACAATCAATCTAGTGTGGAAACCACGACGAACTGAGAACTGAACAATACTTCCGGAGGTGTTAGACTTGCTTTTCACGAACAATGTTCATTCAGAGAGATGGAGTTCTACCAATGTATCTCCAAGTGTTGTAGCGGCTATAACCACCCTCCAAAATTTTTCCATAGCTTCGTTTTGGAGCCTCCCTACCAACCTTTCACAGCAACATGTCTTGCCTTGTCAAGTACACAAGCTTCAGTGATTTTCTTGCAGAATGACAGCATGTTTGTCAAAGCTTGTTGCATTTCCCTCACAAGTTGTTTCACCGGACTTGGTCCAGCTGCATGCTGAGTAGCTCCATCAAGAAATTGTGCAATTCTAGAGGGGAACCAACCTTCCCTCCAGAAATTGCACAATTCTGTCTGGCAAGTTACTGGGCTCCAGAATTGCGCAAATCTGTCAGTCAAGCTTCACTGAGAAAATTATGCAATTCCTCCCAACAGGGCTGCTCAGCCAAAAAATTGTGCAATTCTAGGTTGTAGTCAATTGCTCTACTCAGAAATTGCACAATCCCTTTGGGAAACCAACCCATCTCCCTCCCAGAAATGTGCATTTTTTCTCCTCAGCTGAGCAGACTGTTGCATATACAGTTGGGTTGACCGGTTCCACCCGAGACCAAGAAAACTTGACTTGCATGCATGAGTTGCTTTTTCCCTGAATATCCAAAAGCAACATGTAAAAAGCATCCCTAGATTTTAGGGATCTATTTTTAGCAGCTGGAGGTTACATGCAAAGATCGTTTTAGAATATTTCCTCTAAGTGTCACTTTTTCCTAGATTTGTGGCATGCGCTTCATGAGCCTAAAATTATTTATTCAACGCTTCAGAGCCTACTAATTCACATCGATATTGGAGCACTGACATCCCACAACACATCCAGGACTCTTTGACACATCTAACTCAGCTATTCACGGGTAAGTTTTCTTAACTTGTCTTTTGCAGCATTTATGTCGCTTTTTGTGTTTTCGCTTGTGTGAGTGATGTTTGCTTGGTTTCCTGTTGGAAATACTGAGAGGGGGGTGAATCAGTATTTCTTATATTTTTAATTGTTCTAGTGATTGCCAAAAGCATATATAGATATGTATATGTATACACAGAACACAGAAGTCAACAACTGGAATTAATGCTTTTATTAAACTCAAGACAGTGCAATGACATAAATACAATATAAGTATATATTTGATTGTGAATGGTTGCCAAGCTCCAACTTGGACTTCAGTGAGGCTCCAACCTCCAGAGCACCAACTCTGTTTAGCAATGGTTCTACACTTAGGAGCACCTACCCCTAATGAATTTAGTCCTGTTCAGTTTTGAGGCCCCAACCTCTTGGGCTCCAACCCAAACCTATTATAAACAGTTATGCTATTGTTCTCTACTCACAAGCCTGCTGAGCTTCTGCTCTTCTCTTATTCTCTTGCTTCTTTGTCCTCTCCTTCCTCTTGCTGGTTCTTCGGCTTCCTCTCTCACTAATTATACATCCATCAATCACCATCTCACTTTGTTTTTATGTTTTTATGTATTTCAAATGCCTCTGACTCTTTGTTTCCGCTTTCCACTACCTCTTTGGCTTCCTACTTGGTCATTGTCGTTTCCTCTGACTCGCTTGATCTTTCAACTTCCCTCCTTGGTCACTATGGCTTCCTCTGTGTTGGCTTTCCATTAAACTTCTTGGCTTTACGGTCACTGTGTGTTAAAACTATAACACAGGCCCATTTTTTCAATGATAACAAGCATCCACCGAGACTGTTTCATTTAATAGACATGCCACGTCCTATCACTATCGCAATAGGCTTGATTCTATCCTTTTGAGCTATCGTTCAGGTTTCTTGAACCATCCTAAGCATCCCTTAGTGCATTTTTGCCTCCAAACACTGCGCAAGACAAATATTCAATTACAGAGGAAATATGAGCAAAAAATAGGTGAACGTGCTAAAGGGCGGACTTCAAGGATCATTGCACCCATATCTATACTTATGTCGGGTCTGCAATGAAATCGCAATCAGCAGTCGCAAGGCTTCCAGGGGTCCTTTATACATCAACCCCATGATATCGCCGATGGCAGATGGGTCGATACTCCACTGCTCTGATGAACCAGATGTGATATGGTATTAACCATGGTTTATATGCCTGTCGAGTCCGCAATCTTATCGCAATCGGGGGTTGCCCTTGGCGGAGGTCTGATGCGATATCGCTATCGGCGATCGCAAGTCGAACAGGGTTAGGTCCGATGCGATAATCGCTATCGGCGATCGCAAGTCGCACAGGGTCGCTTACATTGTATTACCTCCGCTCCGAATTCCTGATGCGATAATCGCTATCGGCAATCGCAAAGGGGCCACTTAACACTGTATGACTTCCCTCTCGAAGTCCCGATGTGATATTGTGTGCCGGACCGGATACAACTCAACACTCCCGTGTATATGGTTTCAAGTCCACTTTCCGCCTCCGATTGTGTAAAGGCATGTATACGGGAGTTTTTGCCTCCGATAATGTATTGGTCGCTCCCGATAGTGTTTAAATGCATGCATATATATGGGTTTCTCCTCTTATGGCTCCCATTAACTCTATGTGCTCCTCTTCTTTGGCTCTGTCTGCTCCTCTCGTCTTCATCTGCTCCTCTGGTGGCTCTGTCTACTCTTCTTTGGCTCTGTCTGCTCCTCTCGTCTCCATCTGCTCCTCTGGTGGCTCTGTCTCCTCTTGAATATTGCCATATTGAAATCAATGACAATCTGTGTACAACAATCCCCCCCTTTGTTATTGATGGCAATATTCTTCTGCTCTCCCCCTTTGACATCAATGGCAAATGAATGCATATAGACTCCCCCTGTCCTGCTACATCTTTATGAATGAACTTGAGTGATGATAAAGAAATAACCCCCATCTTTTGACGCAGATGTTCGAATGCTTCTCGAGGAAGAGGTTTTGTGAAAATATCAGCTATCTGCTCCTTAGTACTAATATATTTCAAGATGATGTTTCGTTTAGCTACTTGCTCACGGAGGAAATGATACTTGATTGGTATGTGTTTGGTTCTTGAGTGCATCACAGGATTTTTGCTGAGACTGATAGCACTTGTGTTGTCACAATAGATGGTAATCGGTTGATCTGTACATATGTCGACATATTTTAAAGATTCCTTCATCCATAATATCTTAGTACAACAGTCTGCTGCAGCAATATACTCGGCTTCAGCTGTGGATAATGATATGGATGATTGTTTCTTGTTGAGCCAGGATACCAAACAGTCTCCTAGGAAGAATGCATTTCCACTAGTACTTTTCCAATCATCTATACTTCCAGCCCAATCAGCATCGATGTATGCAGTTACAGTTAGTGTTGAGTTCTTTGGGTACCAAAGACCGAAATCAGAAGTTCCCTTCAGATATCTGAAAATTCTTTTTACAGCTAATAAATGGGATTGTTTGGGAGCAGATTGAAATCTTCCCACCATTCCTACTGCTTGCATTATGTCTGGTCATGTAGTTGTTAAGTATAGAAGGGCTCCAATCATTGACCTGTAATGAGTTGCATCTACTAGAGGGGAGTCATCATCTTTGCTCAATTTGTAGTTTGTGGTCATAGGTGTGCTCATGGGTGCACAATCCTCCATTCCATATTTTTTGAGCATGTCTTTTAGATATTTGATTTGAGATATACACAATCTTGCTCTGGTTTGAGATATTTGAAGTCTCAGGAAGTGGGATAGCTCTCCTATCATTGACAACTCAAACTCTTTTGACATGTTTTGAGAAAATTCATGGCTCATTTCATCATTATTACTAGAACCAATTAGATCATCGACATAAACAAGAGCCGCTAGTAACTTACCTTGATTTGTCTTTATGTATAGATTACTTCCATCCACTCCCTTTTTGAAGCCTTGTTGTTGTAAATAGTGATCCAGTCTTGCATACCAAGCTCTAGGATCTTGTTTCAACCCATATAAAGCCTTTTTCAACTTACAAACTAAGTCCTTTCCTGCTATTAGATCAAAACCTTCTGGCTGCTCCATGTAGACTTCCTCCTTGAGTTCCCCATTTAGAAATGCTGATTTCACGTCCATTTGATAGATTTTGAATCCTTTTGAGCAAGCAAACACCAAGAACATCCCGATAGCTTCCATATGGGCCACTGGTGCAAATGTCTCTTCAAAGTCAATTCCTTCAATTTGTGAATAGCCTTTGCAGACAAGTCTTGCCTTGTTTTTGATAACTTGTCCTTCCTCATTCATTTTATTTTTGAACACCCATTTAGTTCCTATTATGTTTTTATCCTTTGGACAAGGTACCAGCTCCCATGTCTTGTTCTTCTCAATTTGGGACATTTCTTCTTCCATAGCTTTTACCCAATGAGGATCCTTACTTGCTTCTGCAAATGTTTCTGGTTCTATCATAGATAGGAGGGCAATGACTTTTCTCTCGGGTGTGGTTGTTATCCTTCTTCGGGTTTGCACACCTTCATCTCTATTGCCAATGATCTGTTCTTTTGGATGATATCTTTGGACATACTTCATCTTTGACGGGGTATTAGTTGGTTCTCTTTCCTCTTCTTCTTATTCTTCTTCTTTAGGTTCTTCTTCTACAATGAGACAGTCATCTTCATGTTCTTCAATTTCCTTTTTTGGAAGATCTTCATCAACCTTTACATCAATGCTTTCCACTATTTTCTTCAGTCGATAATTGTAGCACTTGTAAGCCTTGCTCCGTGTAGAGTATCCAAGAAATATCCCTTCATCAACCCGAGAATCAAACTTTCCTAGTGAACCATCATTTATTTTTATGAAGCACTTCCTTCCAAAGATCTTGAAATACTTTACCAAAGCAAGTCTTCTGTTCCATAGCTCATAAGGAGTTTTTTCACAATTTGGTCTTAATTGAGTTCGATTTAGTGTATAGACAGTTGTCCCTACTGCTTCTCTCCAGAATCTAGGATGTAAGTCTGCACGCTAATAGCATAGTTCTTGCCATTTCTTGGACTATTTTGTTTCTTCTTTCAACTACCCCATTTTGCTGAGGTGTTATGGCAGCTGAGAATTCTCTTTTAATTCCATGAATATTACACAACTCACTAAACTCGTTTGATGTGAATTCTCCTCCTCTGTCTGTTCTGAGACACTTAATTTTTGAATCTTTTTCATTTTCTACAAAGGCTTTTAGATTCTTAAAACACTCAAAAGTTTTAGATTTATACTTTATGAAGTATATCCACATCATTCTAGTATAATCATCAACAAATAACACAAAGTGCCTTTCTCCCTGGAGTGCTTGATTTCTAGTTGGCCCACGCACATCAGCATGGATGATCTCCAAGGGCTTCGATGTACAGTGTGGTCCATGTTGACATGGATCACACACTGCTTGATTTGGTTTGAACAGCCTTGGGATGTCTTGTACAGCTTTGACCTTGTTGATATTGGTCAGATTTTCGAAGCTTGTATGTCCAAGTCGCTTGTGCCACAGCCAAATCTCATCTATCTGACTCAAATAGCATTTATTTTCTTGAATCTTATTTAGAATGTAAATGTTGTCTGATGTTCTCACCCCTTTTTCCATAATTTTCCTGAGGCAAAGTTCCTTATTTCATAGTCTTTGGTGCTGAAAACAACCTTATTTCCTTGATCACAAATTTGACTAACAATCAAGAGGTTTTGTTTGAGTTTTTCAACCAGCAGAGCATCTTGAGCTTTTCCTTTTCCATTGATCAGAGTAACTGTTCCTTTTCCTGCAATTTTGCTAGATCCGCTTCCAAAGGACACATTCCCTTCCTTTTTGCTCAGTGAGACAAACTTCCTTCTGTCTCCTATCATGTGTCTGGAGCACCCACTATCCACAAACCAATTTTCCATTATTTTGAGCATATAGAGCCAGGCCGCATTTATCCATGTTGGAGTTCTTGCTACTCATCTTTCTTCCTTTGAGTGGGCAGTCTTGTTCATAGTGTCCATTATTGTAGCAGAAAGAGCAAATCAGATCAAATTTGGTCAATGGATCAAGTGAATTGAAGGTTTTGATTTGTCCCTGCCTTTTGGGGGCATATGAGCTGATTATTCGGTCCTTTAGCGTTGTCTTTTCACTTCTGCGAGCCATACAATGTCTGGCTTAATGACCGAAGTTTCTACAGTGAAATCAGTGTCCAAGAAAGACGGTTTTGTACTTGTTGAAGCAACCACAGTTTGAGTCGATTTCCTTCTTGGGAATTACTCCTTCCTCGTTCTTTGGATTTGCGATGGGCCCTTGGTGGAGTACAGGTTTTCATTTGCTATAGTGTCCATGATTCGACTCCACATTCTTCTTTGGAGTAACTCTCTCTTCATTCTTGGGATTTGGATGCACTTTTGATGACATATTCTTTCATCTTTTGGATTGCAGGAAAGTGCATCGGCATAGCTTTTCGCACTATTCTTAGTGCTTGAGGATTCTCCTTTGAAACCTATTCCAGACTTGTCATGTTGAGGTTTTTGATTTTTCAAAATAGTCTCAAGTATTTGAGAGCTTTTACAACACTTTTTAATTTGCTCCAACTCCTTTCTCAGAGACACTATTTCGGCCTCGTGTTCTTCACAAGTCTCTTCTTTTTCTTTAAGCTTTGCTTCCAAGAGATCTTCTCTCCTTATTATTTCCTCATTTTCATAGGCAGTGAGAATTCCATGGAGTTCATCCATTTTGAGGGCATCTAGATCCTTTGCTTCTTCTATAGCGCTTATTTTGGAGTCAAATCTGTCTGGAAGAGACCTTAATACCTTTTGAACAATGGTACTTTCTTCAATTTTTTTGTCCAATCCTTCCAGGGAATTTACCACTTCAGCTACTCGAAGGAGGTATGCTGCAATATCTTCTTCATCTTCCATCCTCAAACTTTCAAACTGTCTTCTGTGAGTTTGAAGCTTTGCCTTTTTTACTTTTGAGTCTCCATCGTACAAGCCAACTAGCTTCTCCCACATTTCTTTGGCAGATGTACAATGCATGTTTTTTGTAAACTTGGAATCAGTGATTCCACTAGTGATGGAGTTCATGGCCTTTGCATTTGTGATGTAGGATTTCCTCTCATCTCGGTCTGTTGGAAGAGTGGTAGTCGTTTTGTATTCATTTTGAACAAAATGCCAGACTTCAAGTCCAAGGGACATTAAGTAGTAGGTCATTCTTTTCTTCCAGAAACCAAAGTTAGTGCCATCGAACAAAGGAGGTCTTCCTGATGCTTCGTGATTTCTCATCATGGCTGCGGATCCTTCTTCAAGCTGTTAGGATAGTATCAAGAAACTTGGCTCTGATACCAATTGTTGGAAATACTGGTAGGGGGGCTGAATCAGTATTTCTTATTTTTTTAATTATTCTAGTGATTGCCAAAATCATATATAGATATGTATATGTATACACAGAACACAGAAATCAACATCTGGAATTAATGCTTTTATTAAAACTCAAGACAGTGCAATGAAATAAATACAATGTAAGTATATATCTGATTGTGAATGGTTTCCAAGCTCCAACTTGGACTTCAGTGAGGCTCCAACCTCTAGAGCACCAACTCTTTTTAGCAGTGGTTCTACACTTAGGAGCACCTACCCCTAATGACTTTAGTCCTGTTCAATTCTGAGGCCCCAACCTCTTGGGCTCCAACCCAAACCTAATATAAATTGTTCTACTGTTGTTCTCTACTCACAAGCCTGCTGAGCTTCTGCTCTTCTCCTGTTCTCTTGCTTCTCTGGCCTCTCCTTCCTCTTGTCGGTTCTTCGGCTTCCTCTCTCACTGATTATATATCCATCAATCACCATCTCACTTTGTTTTTATGTTTTTATGTATTTCAGATGCCTCTGACTCTTCATTTCCGCTTTCCACCACCTCTTTGGCTTCCTCCTCGGTCGTTGTCATTTCCTCTAACTCGCTTGATCTTTCAGCTTCCCTCCTTGGTCACTGTGGCTTCCTCTGTGCTGGCTTTCCATTCAACTTCTTGGCTTTACGATCACTGTGTGTTAAAACTATAACACAGGCCCGTTTTTTCAATGATAACAGGCATCCACCGAGACTGTTTCATTTAACGAACATGCCACATCCTATCACAATTGTAATCGGCTTGATTCTAGCCTTGTGAGCTATCATTCAGGCTTCTTGAACCATCCTAAGCATCCCTTAGTGTATTTTTGCCTCCAAACGTCACGCAAGACAAATATTCAGTTACACAGGAAATATGAGCAAAAAACAGGTGAACATGCTAAAGGGCGGACTTCAAGGATCATTGCACCCGTATCTATACCTATGTTAGGTCTGCAGTGAAATCACAATCAGCAGTCGCAAGGTTTCCAGGGGTCCTTTATACATCAACCCCATGATATCACCAATGGCCGATGGGCCGATACTCCACTGCTCTGATGAACCAGATGCGATATGGTATTAACCATGGTTTATATGCCCGTCAGGTCCGCAATCTTATCGCAATCGGGGGTTTCCCTTGGCGAAGATCCGATGCGATATCGCTATCGGCGATCGCAAGTCGCACAGGGTTAGGTCCAATGCGATAATCGCTATCGGCGATCGTAAAGGGGCCGCTTAACATTGTATGACTTCCCTCCCGAAGTCCCGATGCGATATTGTGTGCCGGACCGGATACAACTCAACACTCCCGTGTATATGGTTTCAAGTCCGCTTTCCGCCTCCGATTGTGTAAAGGCATGTATACGTGAGTTTTGGCCTCCGATAGTGTATTGGTCGATCCCGATAGTGTTTAAATGCATGCATATATATATATATATATATATATATATATATATATATATATATATATATATATATATATATGAGTTTTCTCCTCTGATGGCTCCCGATAACTCTGTGTGCTCCTCTTCTTTGGCTCTATCTGCTCCTCTCATATCCATCTACTCCTCTGGTGGCTCTGTCTGCTCCTCTTGTGGCCCTATCTCCTCCTCTTGCATATTTCCATATTGACATCAATGACAATCTGTGTCCAACATTTCCATGAACACTTCCTGTCATTTACATGCATACTAGCTTGTACTAGCATCGTTTCAGTTTTCGTTAGCATCTCATTGTTGTCACATGCATGAAATTGTTTTGCACGAAACGGTCATCGATTTAGCGACCCGCTTCACCCACATGCATGTTGTTCCATTTTCCGAATCTTTCATTCACTATTTGCATGCACAATCATTCACTCCTGCTTACACTGAGTATCGCTATGCATTCACATTCAATTTTCTTTCATTTGCCCATCGGCGGGTCTAGGCAGCCTTGGCCTGGACTCCACCTCACCACGACATCATTGTGCAATCCTGAGAAGGAAGGCTCTATCTTCCCCTCAGGAAACGTACATTTTTTCCCAGTGATCATCCTCTAGTCTTGCATTGCGCAATTATGAGGGATAGTGACTGTTGGCCCAGAAAATTGTGCAATGCAGTCACTGGCCCTGCAACCACCGCCATCTAAAATTGTGCATTGCACAGTTCCAGCAGCTAACAAGCCAACTTGGATTGCGCATTATGCAATTCCAGCAGCCAGCCAGCCTCCCCAGAAAACCCAGACTACCTTTTGCGTAGTTTTGGCAGCCAGTCTCCTAGCATCCTAGAAAATATTGTACAATCATTGCCAGTTAATCCCTAGGTATCTTGCATATCATTCCTCAAATTTGCTTTGGTTTTCGCTGACAAATTCTTTTCCATGCATGTCGCTTTGTCTCCAGATCTAGCAGGTGTTCATCTGCCTCTTAGCAATTTAGGATTAATGGCCTCCAAGGGAGCGAGATCAAAGGACACTGACGGAAGTGCAACTGTAGCAATAGTTGAGCGAGTGTCTGCAAGTCTACCGATCTATGAAGATACCAAGTTGATTGTAGATAAGGACATCAAGTTGAAATGGCAAGATGTCAATGATGCATTCGCAGGCACATCTGGGAAGACCTCAAAGATCGTCACGTCTATGTGAACATCCACAAGTTCGGCTTGTACCAGATTGCATGCAGATATCCCATGGTCCCATGCGCAGACATGATACATTGGATCATCTCACACATTGATCCTGAGATGATGACATTGAGCAATGTCAGTGGGATGGAGATTGTTACCTTAAAGGCATACGATTATGATGAGATGTATTAGATGTTGAAGCCATGATCATCATGGAGAATCCCTTCAGCATACCCAGCAGCAACGCCAACTCTAGAGACATTTTAAAGAACTAGGTAAAGGAGTCGGCCAAATTCAGGATGACACCCAACTAGGTCTACAAGATGAAGATATTGTGGAAGGCACATCAATACTTGGTCATATTTGCATGTCGATTTTGTGGCCAAGAAAGCATAGAAACCTTCCCACGGAGTTGGGTGATCGTGTTGGACAAACTGGCCAAAGAAGGTAAAGCATTCAAATGGCCTGACATGTTAGCTCATCAGCTGAAGGAACAAGTAGCAAGGCCTCAACAACTGCCCAAAGGTATGCAAGCAGAAAACTACATGTCCTCTTGCATCTTGGATGCAATCTGTGCCCGTCAGGAGTTCTCGAGCTTGAAGTGGGCATGGACACTACTGTGAACACTTATTGTAAGATGTTGTCTGAATGCAACTTCAGAGGAGTTATCACACAGGTTGTCTGATCATTTTGTCACCCTGATTTACAAGATGATATTTGAATAGGATCCACCTTGCATGTCGAAGGTAGCAATGGAGGCACTAATCGACATAGCTTATTTATATGCCTCACCGTCCGACACCCTCATACAAATGTATAGCACGGAGAAGCTTCCGCGTGTTCTACCGAAGTTTGCCTTGGACAAGCTCATCATGCAGGAAGTATCATATCACATCTTGGGAGGATTAATGGCTAGGCTGCACTGGAAGAAGAAGGCACCTTGGCCCGCTCTTCTGTTGTGGATCGGGTTATACGAGATATGGAGTTTCAAGCATGCAGATTTCGGAGAAGAGCAGATGAAGAAGTATCCATTCAACCTCCGAAGTTAGAATCCGTATGACCCACATTGTCTTGTGAAATATTACTGCGCAAGAGTACAGTTCAACTGGATCCACAGGGCATGTCATTGGGCAGAGGAAGACCCATGGAGATATTGTTACAACTCCTCTAGACTCGATGAACCGGTCAACCTCACTATGGAATGGATAGCAAACCAACATGAAGCAGCATCTCAGAGAGCACCAAAAGCAGCAGCAGTAAGAGAGGTGAACATACCAGTGTGCGACAAGGGCAAGAGGAAGATTGCCGACCGCATGGAGGAAGAGCAAAGCTGCAAGTTCCGAGCAGACCCACTTGTGCAAAAAGTAGCTTTATCCATAGAGGCGAAGAGGCAACAACACGACAAGATAAACGCACAAAGGTAGAGAGAGAAACGAAGAATGGAGGAAACAAAGAAGGAGTTGTGTTAGTTGAAGGAGCAACTCTGGCAGGAATAGGAGTTGCGCAGACAGGAGAAGGAAGTGCAACATGAACAAGTATAGAAAGGGGTGCAAATTGTACAAACAGATGAAAATACACCCGTACAAGTAGTGGACTCATCAGAACAGCTGGCATCAGGCAGACAAAGTGAACAATCGCAAGAGTAGGACTTTACTGAGGAGATAGATCAAGCACTTGAACAGATGGATACAGATATGGAGCAACAAGAGTTAGAGAAAGACATCGACCTCATGCCTCATCACCAAGAGGTCAATCCACCAGCTTCACCGTGTCCAGAAGAGGAGCAAGTCCCAAGTGACCAAGGAGACACCGAAATCCTTGGAGACAATCCATATGAGGAGATGCACAACATCTCATTTGATGAGTCTCAACATAGAGTTATGCAATCTCATTGAATGTCGACTCCGGATGATCATACATCTCCTGCGCAGTTCGAGGAATGAGTGATCATGTTTGACATGTGTAGACATCCTGCAGCATTGGCCGATGCTACCAGAGCATATGCCGAAACCACTAGCTCGAGCGTTTGCTTCCTGATAGCTGAGAATGAGTGAATGGCTAAGAAGCTACAAATGACCAAGCAGGGAGGAGAATTGGTTAGAGCATCCACCTGCGCAGAATTGAAGAAGGCAATACTGGATGAAGTGTTGTCCCTTGACATAGTCATGCAGGAGTTATATTCCAAGTTTGGTATTGTGCATAAGGTAGTCGTCAATCTCAACGGATGGTAGCAGCGATGTGCTAGAGGAACATATATCTTGTCGAACGTGCATCTTATTGTTAATTACATGCAAACATGGACGATGAGATACAAAGGAACCCCACTTAACTTGCCTAAGATGATAAAGCCCAGAGTGGTCGAGCTGAAGGCATGCATCTGGAGTCATATCTGGAACTATGAAGAGCTCCTGCAGCTCATCACTAGTCTACAGGCTTCCCATGCACGTGTATTCAAGAATATGGATGTTGTTGTGCGTGCACATGCGATCCCATCTATTGGTACACTCACTCAGGGTAAGACAAAAGCACAGGTCCGACTAGAGCTTGACTCGTAATTTGACGAGTTGGTATGCATAGCCACCAACCCAGACTTGTCAATCAGTGTAGACACCATGCACAAGTATGTTGCTGGTCCAACCGCACTCAAGACAATGATGTGCATGCTATTAGACGAGTTGGACAGAGGAGCCCGAGTAGTGTACTCGGATGTTATGGAGGCAAGAGTAGGGTTCCATAAAGATGTCACCTTAGAGTACACGGACACCATCACAGGCTACCGATCTTGGCATAAGTTCGCTATTGTCGACCACCGTGAGGATGTCAAAGAGCTAGTCTTCCAACAGTTGTCCAAGTCATATTGATGTCTTGCATGGCTTGCTCAAGCCATTTTGTCTCACATGGGTACATGTGCATTGTAATGTAACTTCTTGTCAAGTGTAAGTTCAAGTGTCAATAGTTGGATGTAACATTCATAGAGTAGATGAAGAGTCATGAGGGTAGATGAACTGTCACAAAGGGGAATGTCAAGGGCCACCCCACCCTTTGCTATAAATAGTCCCTCATAACCCATTGTATAGGTTTTTGGTCAGCCAAGCTTCTGATAAGACTATCTTAGAGAGAGCTTGGACAATATTGTAACGCGCCTTGGCTTCTCCACTACGTAGAGCTAGTATATCTCTTTGGAGGAGCAAGCAGTTATGGCTGTAACATTCTGCTGTCAGAACTAGTGGTTGAACATGGATGTATTGTATGATTGGAACTTACACTTCTTAATATAACAGAGCCATCACGTTTCATGCATATGTCGTATTGTATTCCAGCTATCTTGTTTAGTCTAAATGATATATGTATCTATTTGCTTATGCATGCATGTATGGACTATTCTGTATAAGTATGTATGTATCTTTCTGAAATGTGTTGTTGGTTTGACCATCACTTTGGATTTCTAACTAACTTGCCTTCATGTTTTGATGCCTCTTTGCTCGTGTGTTCCCTTCTTAACTCCGTGCTATCACAGGTTTCCAAGGGGTGCACTCACCTCACCCCCTATGTGTTAGAACTGCTCATGCACCTTCCTTGGCTTACTGAAACTGTCACACCCTTGCTACCAAAAAGACATCTTACTTGACTCTGTGCGAAACCACGATCAAGGCATTACCGTATGACCCACTGCTGGGACTCCTACACCAAACAGTTTGAGGCCTAATTGGGTCTAGCATCATCAACAACACCTTTTGCCTTTCATCTAACCATTGTGTAGATAAGTGTGATAAAAGGAAAGTAATCATCAAGAAGATGTTTATGTCTACTAGAATTGAGACCGAAAGGAGAAAATCTCATCTAAGGATAAAAGCAAGTGAGTTGAGAGGAGCTCAAAAGAACTTCTGTACTCACTGCAATATCAGTGGACATTGGGTCGAGAAGTGTTGGAAATTGTTTCCACAACTTCATCCTGGTAAGGGCAAGCAAATCATGCAAGCACTAGAAGAGGAAGTGACAAAAGAAAAAGTGGCGCAAGATGCGACCATCCCTAAAGTAGCTTCAGAAGAAGAGAAAGTTCAAATAGAGGATTCATTCACCTGGTTGGGTAATCAATGGACGGACTATTTGTCCAATTGAAGTTTGTAAACTTATGTTTTGCACTAGTTGCATATCCCCATAGTTGGGTAATTTGTAAAAGTGATGTTCATAAATAAATCACTTATATGCAACAATGTTTTTTTTAAGAATTATAATGCTAGTTTGACTTGTTGATAGTCGATTTGAATGGAGAAATTTGGGAGTCAAGTTTATTCCATTTTGTAAAAATCGTTTCTACTTGTAGTTTGAAAAAGCATTTTAATATTGTTGATGAGTAGTTGTAGCACATTTAGTATGTTCCAAATGTGTGTAGCACTCAAGTTATATAAGTATTCACTATGTGAAGCTTGTTTGGGTTCATTTGGCAAAAGTCTTTTAGGATATTATCCTTGATAAGTATTTTGTAGATAAGCAATTTCAAGGTGCTCATATTCTTGGAATCTTCTTGGGAAGGATGTTGTTGTGGATGGCCATAGTGACATGGACAGGTGTCGGCTCATCGCTTATGGCTCTGAAGAACAAAGGCAAAGGAGGAGAAAGGATGACCTGTAGGACACTTACGGTGCAGACAAAGTACAAAACAGTTGCAGATTATTTAATTCTTTTGGAGACCAAAAGTTTTTCAGTGGGGAAGAGTGATTAGGAGCTCAAAATTTTCCAAATATTCAAAGTGCCAGAATCTTGATAATCTTAGCTTCAGATCGAAGAGCTTGTCATTCTGAATCAAACGGTGCGAACAATACTCAAATCCGAGCTTGTATGTAGAAGTTAGACAAGTCAAAGTTTAGGGTTGAATTGATGGCATGGCAAGATTAGATGACATGGCAAAGCCCTTCAGAGAATGAGGAGGTTCCAAGTGGCACGCTGCCATTTTCCCCCGCATATCACATATCAGAGCAAAAGATGGGTCGGCGTTAAATAATCGGCCCCAGGTGCAAGTAGGTTGTGATGCAATGTGATCGCAATCACATATCCCATAATGTTAAGAATTGTCCCCCGACACACTTAGGGTTGCGATGCGATATATCGCAATCACATATCGCACCCGGTACTCGCCGATATATATATGTCACTGTCGATAACGCTGATTACGATTTGTGATGAGGAAATTCCAGACCCGATATTGTTATACGTTGTATTTTATAACCCCGGTAGGTCCACTACTATCGCACTATATGGACTTTGATATCCGCCAAGGGAAAGTACCGATTGCAATAGGACTGTCGAATTCGATGTTTTATGCATTGAGATTTATAATCTTGTCGGGTCTATGTTATCACAAAACTCAATTTGGGTTGATATGCTGAAGGTTTAAGCATTGATTGCGATTGCGATGGGGTTCCCGGATGCGATATGTTATATGTTGTATTTAATAATCCTAGTGGGCCTGCAAAGCACCTGATTTAAGGATCTGTAAGCCGATGAACTTCGTCGATTGCGCTATCTGATAGGGCTGCAGAACCATAGCCTTTTCTGCTAGACCACCACTTCGCATGTGACCACTCGGCCCTTAACCGCGAGATAGGAGGGAATGATGGCGAAACCGCTGATTTCGGTGGAACTGCCAGTTTTAGTTGTGGATAATGAATTTAGCTGGCAGTAAGTCATATTTGGAGGAGAAACTTGTGGAAACACTGACAGAAGTCATAACTAAGGCAATTTTTGACCAAATGGGATGGCAAAAGAGGCTAGATTGCCATCTTTGGACATTCTGAACTCAGTAGCAAAGGAGCACTTCTGGATAGGCTTTTTGTAAAGTGAAGCCTATGGGTGCCCTGGTCAACCAGAGTGTTGATTCAGTTTATGGAGGAGTATGAAGGTGGAGATGACCTTGCAGGGGTCTTCCAGCGTCCATGTACTTTCTAAAGCAGCCATTATAGTAGTGTTGTAGCTTTATTTATTCTTTGCTCTATATGTGTTTGGAGAAAGAGACGTGTTTAACTACTTCCAGTGGATTGTAGTATTGTTTATGCTCTTGGAAGTTGGAGTATGGGGTCTTGATTTGAGAGCCCTTAGCTTGTTGATTATTTCATGACTAATTGTAGGTGTTCATGTGTTTAGAGTGAGATTTATTTGCAGAATAATGTTTCCTTGAAGGGGAAACTAGCCACTCTTTTTGTCAACACACTTATGTACTCTTTACCTTTGAAGAATTTTGAGCATAATGAGAAGGGGTCATGCCTTTAGTGCTGATCCAAGGAGATGTAGCCCAGGAGGCGTGAACTCCTTTATCAATGGTTGGTGTATTACTATTTGATGCATGCTTCCATTTAGTGTTTTGGTTTCATGTTTTAAGTTTTCTTCATGAAACTAACTTAAGTAAAAACACATAAAACTCATGCTTTTACTTGCTATTTTGGAGTCAAACCTCGAGCACATTTTTTTAATTGTGATGAGGGGAACTAGCACAACATTACTAATCTATCCCAATTCAGATCACAGAAACATTGGAACCCACAAAGGAAAGCTCACATATAGGGCAAATATTTCCTTGTATGACTGGAACAAAGCATGTTATACAATATGGATAGGACACATCCTTCTGATTGTGACCATGGTATATAGGTGTAAAATTTGTTGCACCACCAACAAAAGGATTTCTGAAGTCAAAATCATAATTTAGTTTTTTGGCATCCTGGAGTTGCCTCCCGCATGTCTGTAGAACTTGTTGTACCTTTGTTGAATGGTTTGCAGGGGTTCATTTTCCAATAGTCATCAAGCAAAGTTAGTTGTTGTACTGAATCTCCCTCCCTTATAACAAGCACCCATGGTATTCAGCAAAGCCAACCTCAAATGGAATTTTTTAAGGTTGTTATGACTAAAATAAACTGCAATCTCTTTTTGTGGAACAAAATCATCCTTAACTTCCTTTCCCTTGAACTGTATCTGAAGACCCAAAACACAATTGCAAGCTCACATATAGCACATAAATTTCCCTTTATGATTGGAATAAAGTGTGGTGTACAATGTGGACATGACACATACTTCTGACCATAGTATATAGGTGTAAAAGTTGCTCCAAAAACAACAAAAGGATTTTTGAAGTCATAATTCAGTGTTTTTAGCATTCTGCAACTGCCTCCCACATGCCTGCAGAACTTGTTGGGCCTTTGTTGCATGGCTTGTAGTGGGCTCATTTGCTAATAGTTATCAAGCCAAGTTAGCATTTGTACTGAATTTCCCTAACAAACACCTATGGTGTTTGAAAAAGCCAACTTCAAATGGACTTTTTGAAGGTTGCAATGAGTAAAATAGGTTGCAAGCTCTTGTTATTCGACACTATGATCCTTAAATTCCTCTTGACCTCCATTTGAAGACCTAGAACACATTCTTTAGAAATTCCAATCAATTTCTTCACCTTCTTAACCTCCTAAACGAAATCTACATCAATAATTAAATTGCATGCAAGATGGTAAGAAATAACCTTAATGCTTCACTAAACTTCCCATATGTTATGGATTTGTAAGCTAGTCTAAGTTTCTCATCTAATAAAAAAGCTTAAATACCAAAGCTCATGGACCTCTGACATTTGAGCTAGCAGTCTCACTCCAGCCTCCCTCTATTGCTAAGAAGACCACAGTGCAGAAACAAATGCAGGAAGGTATGTATGGTTTCCCATGTAAATATCCAAAAACAAAGGTTTTAACTTTTAATGGAGTGAATTTTTTAATACCAAGTTATTGACTTGAGAGATGCATCGCCATATTAATGTTACTAGCAGCTGCATTCTCAACTGCAAGAGAAGGATTTTTTTATCCAGATTTGAATTGCTGCCATACGTGGTGATGGCTTAACTAATGATATTATGAGTTTCACCTGCAACATTGCAACTTAGACATCTACAAGTAGCTTCAAATCTTCTACATCCCAACCTACCTCATCGTCATTGTCTCCTCTCACTTCTTTATCATTGATCACTACAACCTTGCCATTTTGTTTTTCAACTCCATAAGTGTCAAGGTCTTAACCCCTATTGGCTACAACTCCTTCATCCTCTTCTTCATGGACTGCACCCCTTGCATTATCCAACCCACTAGAAGTGTCAATGTCTTAACCCCTATTGGTTGCAACTCCTTCATCCTCTTCTTCATGGACTGCAACCCTTGCATTATCCAACCCACCCTCAAAAAGGCCTTTAGTAACCCTCAATAGCAACCATTCACGATTGTGACAAATTGATGGAGGAGGCATAATAAGTGATGGTTTCTTTCCAGATTGCAGAGTGGGCAGATTGCCACCTAACTGTTAAGTACAAGCATATCAACAATCTATGTAAGCCCATGAACTGCTTCACCCACATATGGGCATTATAAAACTGACCCATAACATCATTTTAGATTTCTGTAATCCCCAACATCTTAAAAAACTTATCAATGTTGTCCATGACAAGATATAAAATGAAACCTTTCAAAATTCTTTAGTCTCTGGTAAGCATATTTAACAATGCCAACATTTCCTTACCAAAGGGCCTTAGTTCCAAGTGTATAATAATAACCTTAACATCTCTCTGTTTTGCATAAGCAACATCAACTTGAATAGTTTCACTCTACACTGCTAAGTTAAATCATGCCTTCTCATCTTTGAAAAAGTGAAGAGCCGCTTCTGGGAAGCCCTTCAGATGCAGCTAAGCAATCACTGCATGTCCACAAATCAATTCCTAATCATTCTCATAACATTGTCATACTTCCTTTTTATTACTATCAGCTTGAACATATACTCAGGCATCAATCTATATGACACGGTTATTTCCAAATCATCTAGGCAGTTGACAGAACTCCCAAACACCTTCGTTATACATACTTGAACATCAAGTGTTCCAATAAGGCCACCATCTCTGTTTGGAAGACAACAAAGCACAATTGTCACCCCAAGCACCACTCTTAAGTTTTAACACAAATAATCTTATGCAGAGAACATTGTACAAGCTTCTTGCTTCCAATGATGATTGCATGCTTGCTCAGCAAGGCTACATTTTCCATGTCATCTGACTAAATGTATTTAACAAATGGAATATGGAGGTCCCCAAGTACAATCCTTTGTTGCAAACCAAGGTCGCTGTCTTTTCTTCCTGCATTGTGTCACTCTTTTGTCCCAACACTATCTTTTAGCCCAAGAAGAAGGTTTTATGTTCCTTCATAGAAAATTGCATCCACAGTTACTGGATGACTAGACTTCTTGATCACCTTATTTCTGTGATTTTTTATCACTTGGTTATGACTCATGTTAGTGAATGCTGATTGATTGCAAGAAGAAAAGGCAGCAGGTCCTCCAAGTCGTTGTCTTTTCTTCTTACATTGCATCACTTCTCCCAAGTCCCAACACTATCCTTTGGCCCAAGAATAAGTTCATATCACCCACCATCAACATCCAAACATATCAGGACAACATTCTCCATGGGGCTAAACAACAATGATCATCATCCTTGATCCAATTCATGGATCCAACCCTTCTTATCTGTATAAGTTGAGTCTTTTTGAGTTGCAAATTGATGAGCCAATAGAAAATGGTCATTGTTGCAGTATAGGGTACCCTCATAAACAACAAAAGCAGATCTTTCTCTTTCTAACTTGAAAACAATCATCCCATGGTCATGCCCAACAACAAGAAGATTCATATCAAGATGTGCTATAAGGATCCAGAAGCAATCATGGTCTCTATGAAATGTTTGGACACCTCTACAATACTTGGATACATCTCAAGCTTAGATACTTTTATCTTCTAAATTTTAACAATAATGTCGTGGTGTGGATGGAACATCACACGAGACATATAGTTCGTATGCCTCTTAAAAGTTAAAATAGACAACTTCCCAAGCTAAGACTGTTAGGTCCATATACTACTAGTGTAGCCCCTTATTGTTATTAGTGCAACCCCCTTATTGTATTGTTGTGCCCATGTAGTCCCCATGTTGTTATTATTGTGCCCCATAGAAGCCCACTATTGTTATCTGCTTTTGTTGTTTATGTAGGCTCTAATTATATTGGGACCACTTAGACTCATATATATAGAAAGGAGGTATTGTCATTTGTATCATCCAAGAATTGTTCATTTGTGTAATATAAAGGAGGTTGCCCCTCAAAGAGGCTGAGTTTTAAGTCGTTGATCTATCTTTTCTATCTTTTTGTGAGCTGGTTTCATAACATTTGGTATCAGAGCTTTGGATTCTAGCGTTTCGCTACTCCAAATAGGTCATCGTGTAATTTTCGCTATAAATTTTTTCTCTATGAAGTTTCAGAAGCTAGAAAAAAACCCATTTGAACCGAAATCTTACTTAAGCTTGGGTCCGAATTTCAGATCTTGTCTCGCTATACTTTCAGAGATATGATTTGAGGAAGTTAGGATTTTTGCAAGCTCCAGAATTCCATCTCAAACATGTTATCATGGAATTTTCACTATAATTTTTTTCTACGAAGGTTCAGACTCTAAAATTAAAACCCATTTGACTCGAAATTTTGGTGAAGCTTGGGCCCAAATTTCAGATCTTGTTACACTATATTTTCGAAGATATAGTCCAAGACATTTAAGGTTTTTGTAAGCTCACGAATTACATCCCAAATAGGTGACCTTGGGAAAATCGTCAAATTTCTCTCTGAGCATGAGATTGAAATTTTGTAACATGTTACAGAAATAAGACGGACTGTACTTTTCTGTTTATTGGTTTTAGGTCCGAAGGTCGAAACAATGACACATGGAACTTCGTACAAGTTCACTCTACTGAAAAAGTATATAATCAGGTCATCTTGGGAGATTGGGCATAACTTTTTCTTGGAGAATCCAATTTCGATCAGATTGGTGGCATTGGAATGAGGACACAGAGGGCTACTGCATGTTGCAATTTCAGACCTTGGAGATCCAAAGCTACTAAAAGCAAGAAAAAAATGACTCGAATCAAGAAAATAAAAACACCTAGTAAGAAAAATTGGATGGATGACTTGAAGAATGCGATCAAAGCTAAGATAAATAGTTTTATATGTGCGATCAAAGCTAATATATATGGTAGGGAAGAAGATTTGAAGAAAGGCATGGAAGATTTGAAGAAAGACATGGAAGGATTGAAGGAAGGTGGGACAAAGACGCTACAAGAAAGGCCTCCTAATGACGAAAAGGTAGTAGAGGAAATTCAAGATGAGAGAAAAAATGTTAATCATGATTTCATAGAATCTAACATTGGATTGAAGACCCACCATATTCCAAATATCGATATGAGGAAGTTTGATGGAAAGGGTCTCATAACATGGATACTACAAATGGAGAAATATTTTGATCTACATGATGTGCAACTGTTACAAAAGGTACATATTGAATCTTTATATTTAGAACCGAATCAATTTTTATGGTATAAAGGGCTTTTTTCTCATAAACCACTTGTCATCTGGTCAATTTTCATGGAGGAAATGATAGCACATTATGAGGATGGAAAGAGCAACACCTTCTTTAGCGAATTGGTAAATCTCAAACAAAAGGGTTCAACAGCAGAGCACATTGAGGACTTCCAAAAATTGAATATAAGGGTAAATGATATTCAAGAGAAGTAGAGGATTGATGTCTTCATAGGGACTTTAAAGGATAACATTCAACATGAGGTTTGTATTTGGGAACTTGATTCATTGGAGAAGACATTCAGGTTGGCAAGAAAAATTGAAAGAAAAGTTATGGAAACAAGAAATCCTACCACTCACAATTATAAAGATGGAAGTGTTGTTGCTCCTAACCTTCCACAACCTACAAGGTTGACACCACAACAATTGGACGAAAAAGGAGAAGACGATCTTTGTTACAGTTATGATATCAAATACACTAAAGGTCATAAGTGTGCTGAGAAGAAATTGTTTTACATTGATTGTGAAGAGGAGGAAGAAAAGGATTAAGAAACGTCAAAAGAAGAGGATATACACCAGGAACCAACGCTAGAGAAAGAAGAAATGAATTTGACCATATCTTCTAATGCATTGGTAGGAATTACCACTCCTTAAACTCTCAAGATAGAAGGAAATATCAAGAAGAAAAAGGATAACCTCACTTTCACACAGAATCGAATGAAACAACATGCAGATCAACATCACAGCAAAAGAAGTTTTGATATAGGAAAATGGGCATTTTTATGACTACAACCATACAAACAAATGTCCCTCAATCAAGCTAAGAAGGATAATAAATTATCACCAAAGTACTGTGTTCCTTACAAAAGATTGGTACTATAGCATACAAATTGGAGCTTCCTGCATCTTCCCAAGTGCGCCAAGTTTTCCATGTCTCATGCTTAAACAAGGTTATAGGTGACAAGCTCCCAGTTCAAACAATATTGTCAGAACTTGACGAGGAAGGAAAAATAATATTGGAACTTGAAGAAGTCACGGAAACAAAAACCCAACAACTATGAAATCGATCAATTTCATGGTATCTCATCAAGTGGAAGAACTTACCCGCTGAAGATTCCACATGGGAGGTTGCAAATTTTATACAGAAGCAATCATAACTACTCAAGCATTGAGGACAACAATTTTTAAGGAGAGGGGCATGTTAGGTCCCTATACTACTAGTGTAGCCCCTTATTGTTATTAGTGCAACCCCCTTAGTGTATTGTTGTGCCCATGTAGTCCCCATATTGTTATTATTGTGACCCATAGAAGCCCACAATTATTATTGTTGTTCCCCTACAATATTATTGTTATGTAGGCTCTGATTATATTGGGGCCACTTAGACTCCTATATATAGAAAGAAGGTATTATCATTTGCATCATCCAAGAATTGTTCATTTGTGTAATATAAAGGAGGTTTCCCCCTTGAAGAGGCTGAGTTTTAAGTCGTTGATATATCTTTTCTATCTTTTTGTGAGTTGGTTTCATAACAGGTACCCGAGAACAAAACAAACTAACTTTTCACAAATGAATTATCTACAAATTTTCACGTGCCCTCCTAAAGTATTCAACTTCTAAGGCCTTGATCTCTTAGAACAAAACTAAATTTTCACAAATGAATTATCTACAAAATTTTCACATGACCTCTTAAATTATCCAACTTGCTAGGCCTTGGTATCCAAGAACAAAACAAACTAAATTTTCACAAATGAATTACATACAAAATTAGATGCTACTCAAGAAAGAGGAGTAAAAGATTAAAAAAAAAGAAAAAGAGGTAATATATCTCTAATGAAATAGACATAACTTCACCAAGAAATTGAATCTTTATGCCAGTCAATCTGCTTGGTGACCATCTACTCCTGACACAATCAATGGCAAGCTGGGATGAAAAGCAACAACTCAGTTCACTCCACGGTCATGACATTCGAAAACATATTTGACAACAACATCACCCTCTCCAAAAATATATGTGTTCATTTGTGTTAACCTTAATATCATCAACAAACGATTTTCCTCGTAGGAGCACACATATCCCATACACTATCAGTCTAATCCAAGGGGCTTCAAATGGCCAAATCTTCCTTAGGATGAAAAGAAGCACACATTACACAAAAAATGTCACCAATAAGGTTAGATACAAGTTCAAGACTGCTAGTTCCATATATTTATTGTTTTTTAGTCACTTGCACTGACAATCCAAGGATACTCATTATGGAGCTTAACTCTCCAGATATAGGCCGCAGTGCATATTGTAGTTCCATATATTGATCTTAAAGTCATTCCCTATAACATTAACAAGTAAATTGGAGTTATAACAACTTTTCATAATTGTATTTTTTATTGTTATGTCATATGACTTGTAGTTAATATCATTTACAATCAAAGACCCTAAATATACATGCACGATGTATACATAAGAAGATACACAACTAGGAAGCTTCACTAAAACTACCAATTCTAAAACAACTTTGTTCCTTGGATGGGAGAGGGTGGGAATTTTTCTTGCATCTCTCCTTTGGCTAAGTGGTTGCACTATGACAAACATTTCTAAGCCAACCAAAATCACCAAGGACTTGTCATCTGGCCCAACCCCCACCCATTCAAAAGGTTTTAAACTAGGTATACCAGTTTGATTACCTTGCGACCTTCTTTTTCCTTGCATGTAATTTCTCACTTCACCCTCCATCTGGTAGTGAGATTGAGATATTCTTCATAGCTCATGAAGAAGAGCTCCAAACAACAATTGACTCACAAACAGGGAAAGATAATATTTTCTTCCCAACCACCCAAGCTAAACTTAATTGACATCACTACAAAACTTGCCACTAGACATGTGTAATTTCCAGACATTTTACAATACAGAGCAAGTAAAGGTAATCTCCTAGTTGATCCATGAAAATTTTGTCAAAATACATGAGGGAATCACACAACACCAATGTGTTCAAGACCCTCTCCATGTCACCAAGGTGTTAGAGACCCACCATTCTAGGATATAAAAATGTATCCATTGAAACCCATATCAATCGTCCAATTGATGGAACTACTGAAAACTAAACTTTGGTGATCAGTTTCAAAGTGCTGCTCAATCTTTGAAATACATAAAAAAGAGGTTCACATGGACCACAAAACATGCAATAAATATCCAAGTTGGTTGGCTTACCTCCAGACACAAACACGGCTGAGCCTTGTGAAAATGTACTCCTCTAACCAGCCCATCATGCTCATCAAATCTATCAATGTTCCCATCTGATAATGCCATAACTGAATAACCCCACCGTGAAGACTGGCCAGGATCCATGGCCTTTTCATATGGAATCTCAACCCCTTTACCTAGTTACTCTAGGACTCGAATTTGGTTGACATTGCAAATGATCTTCTAGCCTATATACCATAAAAGGGGTTGAATCAACATACAAAACCAGTACAAACCCTAGACCAAACCCCACATGCAAAGTCATGAATGATCCAAACCATTTGCCCCATATTTATGTGGTATTGTAGTGATGCATTATTATTTCTCCTTTAAGATTCTTATTTATAACAAACGTTGTGAGGCATTCCCCTCTTTTATGGGGAGAAATTGCTTAATGTGAATTTTATAAATGACCTTGCTCTCACTGCAAAGCTCATTCAGTCGTTTAGTGGAGGGAATGACACAATGTCTTGATATCGTCACTACAACAAGAGACATCATGGGTAATCAAGAAAAGATAGAGGCCTTTATTATTTGGGCAAGAAGACTTTCTAGATTGGCTTGTCAATTAGTTTCTTAAGAGAACTTAAGGTTGAGTTCCCTCACTTGCCTTGATAGTTCCTCTTCATGGAAACTTGAGGTAAGAGAATTCATAGAAACTCTTCAAGTTAGGATCACTTACATGTTATTTTCACATATTAAGGAAGGAACTAAAACTATTTTATGCTATCTTGTAGTATAACTTCATGCTTGTCTCTAAAATAGAAGCTAAGCTTCCTAAGACCAATCATTTTGTTTAAAATAAACATGTTTCCTCTTCTCAACCCCACACCACTTCTAAGGGATAACCCGATAAAATGGATTGAACTTGGTGTCCCCCAATGTAACACTTACAAATAGGATAGGAAAAAAGAAAAGGTGGTTCTATTTTGACAAGAAGTATGAACATTTTGATGACAAATGTAAGGTCATTCACTCTAAGATCACTAAAAAGGCACATGCCATCCTTGTTGAGCAACGTTTTTATCAAAATTATATTATAGATATCACAAAATCATTCCCCTCTCTTCTTATCGATGTTCCTTTGCACCTCTTGGTGCAATTGCTAGTCTTATAATTGTTGGTATAAAAGAGAAAAAAGATGAGCACATGACAACAATAATAAAAGAAGAACTAAATAATAAGTCACAAATAGGAACAACTTATATAAGAAAGAAGGTGGGGAAAGATACTTGAGCATAAGAATATATTGATCCATGTTACAGTAAGTTGTACTAACTATAAATTTTCCATACTCAACAAATCTCTAAGCTTTAAGGGGATAGTAATCTTTATAAATAATGACCTCATTCCAAAAAATCAAGCTAACTTAAAGAAGGAGGTTCAAAAGGTAAAGGAAGGAAAATGCAAAATCATCAGAATTGAAAAGTAATTATTAGGGATATAGACCAAATTGAGAGGAACAATTTGAACTTGGAACATTCTATATCTTTTTGAAATACGGTTATGGATTTCCATGGCATAAAGCTCATATGTTAAGTTGGATATTGAGTGAAATCAAAATTATTTTTTTTTATTTTCTTAATTCATTATGGATCACAGAAGCCTAAATTCAGAAATTATTTTTTTAATTTTCTTAATTCATTATGGATCACAGAAGCCTGAATTCAGAAATTATTTTTTTAGTCAAATCTAGGGAGCATGATGACTGTAATGTCCCTCACATGTATTTATTTTTTTGTCAACATGGAACAAGAAATCCTCTCACAAAGGAATTGGAAGAATATGCTATCACATAAAAATATTTTTTCCCGCACACTTTACTTCATAAGATAGACCCTCTTAATCAATACATTGTTGACATTAACGTTAAGAGTATTTATATCGTGATTTGTTATTTCACACCTATCAACTCTACCATTCATAAGAAAAGTAATAAATGTAAAATTTGTCTTTATAAAACCCTTGAACAAGAAATTCATAGTCTAAGGAATTAAAATAATATTCTCTTATTAAGAGACTTTAATGTTAGAACAACAACTAACCAAGCTATTCTTCTAAGTAGTGATTTTGGCCCTAAACCTCTTTGGCTATATGAAGACCTTGTTTTAGCTAGTAGATGCAAAAGAAACTCTAAAGACATGGCCGATAATATATTTAGTACCGTTTAGTCAATCTCTATAGTATTCAAGAACTTACAATTTGCAATGGTGTAATGAAATCGCCATAATCCAACTAGATGACTTATATTCAAGGGCTCAATAGTAATGTTGTGGATTATGTGATATTAAATATACTTGTTCAAATCAAATTATAATTTTTTACTATCAATGAAATTGAAAAGTGGTTGTCAGACTAAAAGTCTCGACAACATCAGTGCAGCAGTTAGTGGGCATTTTCATCAGCAGTGAGCATCAACGAATTTGCCAGTGGGTGACCAACAGCAAAGCAGCAGTGAGCAGCTTTCATCACAACAAAAGCAACATTGAGTTGTTTTTCAACATCTTCAGCCAGTGGGTGATCACCATTAGCAAATATACCAGTGGGCATTGATCAAATTGTGTCAGTGGACACCGGATGTTGTTTTCAAGCAAAGGACAGTTGGATCCTTTTGCGGCTTGGCACATGATGGAGTTGTCAAGCGAGATGAATTAGACATGTAGCTGATTCATGTTCTCTTCAGATTTGAGTTTTTTCCAGCATCCAACTTTGGCGGTTTTTTCAGGAAAATGTTTTTTGAGGATTAACTTGAGAACTTGGAATATGGTTCCTTGTTCATTTTGGATTTGATCATTGAGAGGGGGAATGTTAGGCTCACTATCTAAAAAATCAATTAATAAATCCAAATATTAAATTAAATTAATAAAATCATGAGAACTCCTCAAACTAAGGAGTCCTTTTGGATGAGAGATTCTCTCCAACTAGCTCTCTTAAATTAGTGTGTAAGTTGAGAAAATGTCTCAACCAAGTGAGTCTAAGATAGATGCACTATCTTAAGACCACTTGCTCATGTATTTAAATGTATTATTAAATTATTTGAATAAGAGAGAATTACATGAGCATGAGAGACCACATGATGGCTCTCTGCCTTTTCCACCAATTTGTCTTTTGTGTGTCGCTGGTTTGATTATTGTGTGTGTTTAATATGGCTGAGTAGTTTCAACATGTGGTATCAGACCTAAAAGATATACGAAGCATGCAACCTGTTGTGTGAATACCTTTTGCGTGTGGGAGGAATGCTGGAGCACGAAACTCGGATAAGGGCTCGGAAATCTTGATCTCGGCAAAAGACTCCCTCTACTCCCTCAAGAGGGAGCTCTGAGAAATGAGAGGGATCTGATATTATGTTATGTACATAAATAATTAGTGTGTAAGAGTATTTATTTTTTGATGGTCAGAGTGTTGAATTTGATAATTCTTTGTGTTTTTGTTGGGTGTGATTACGTCTACATCAGCATTCATACTGTAATTAGACCACCTTCTCATTCCATCTCCACCATCATAATCATGGTAATTAGAAGGGTGCCTGATGCTCTCAAAAATATTACTTCCAGTGTAACTAGAGGAACGTCTCACAGAACCTGATTCTTGGGCCCCTTGGTAATTAGATAATCGGGAACCAGTTTCAATTTCATCATTATTCCCCCTACAATTTGACAGGCGCCCCATGCCATCTCCTGCACTGTTATTAGATTGATATGATGACAATGACAACCGCCCTATATCCAACCTGTCCTCTAGATAACGGTAGTCAACTGAAAACCTTCCATACTCTTTCGCCCTATTCCTTTCAATAAACCCTTCTGCAACATAACGTCTCTCAATGTAAACCTGCTTAATGAAGGTCCGTAGTTTGATCCTGTGTTTGGAGGCATCGTGGCTGTGTGGGAGAGAGGCATTCCCCATATCTTTCACTGTGTTGGAGAGCCATGCTGGTTGGAGTTGCAGACCAGATTCCTTGAAAAATTTAAGCATTGTGTAAGATTGACATGGAGTTTAGTTGTGGTTGCACTGAGAACGAGGTGGAATTCGAAGACGTGAGCTTGTATGTGTCCTTCTTGAAGGCCCAGCGCTAGAGAAAGGCCCGCACATTCACCACCAACAATGTCGATGTCCATTTGTGCAACATCCATGTAAAGTCAGCTCTCGTTTCTGTATAAATGAGTTTCCTCCTCTGAGTTAAGTGGAAAGGTCTACTCACCTACTGGAAGGAAACCTAAAAGTTCCCTTGGGTTCAGATACCAGAAACTTAGATCAGCCAGCCATTGCTCATAGTGTGAACTGCGACATTACAGAAAAGCATTACGAGGACTGTGTATTCTTCTAGAAGAAATTCCATGGCATACACTTTCTAGTTGAAAAGAGAAATGGTCAAGAATTGAAGAGGTAGTTGATTCACTGCATGGAGCCGAGTTTCAAGAAATGACCAGCATGGAAGTGCAGCTAGCAGTGAATCACTGTATGGAGTGTTAGAACCTGCAACGAAGAATCTGTCTGGAGTACCTGCATTGAAGAATTTTTTATGCATTAAAATGTTGCTTGAGAAAGAATATCACCGTGGAACCTATTTGACTAATCTGTTCTAGATTACCAGGCGTTCAAATTTATACTGCATCATCAAACGAGAGGGAATGGTGAAGTAAATACATCAAAGTCGTGAAGTGTTGAAATAAGTGAGTAGCATAAAAACATGAGTTTTAAAATATTACTTTACTACTCATAAAGTCATGAGCTTTTAAAATCACTAGTGGAACGTAAGTGCACCACATTTCATTGTGAAAGTGGATTAGACTTAAGTTTAAAAGTAGATTATTATAATAATTTGCTAGTGGTGAAAAGATTTATGTAAACATAATTATTATAATAGTCCCAATGGCAAGTGCGAAAAGTGAGGGTTGATGTGAAATAAAGGTAAAACAGATATTAAAGTTAACTTTGACGCTAGAGCTTGGCATTATCATTGTTTTAGAGTCAGTTTTTGAAGACAATTTGACACCAAGGAGTTCTCAGTCTATGTTTGAGACACCTCACTGAAGACATTGTCATGATGATATATCTTGAAGGTTAATAAAAACATATCTTTTTGTGGTGATTGTGTCCTAGATTCGCCCGAAATTGAATGAAGGGATCATAGGTACACTCTGTGTCGTGAATGTGCTTGCATGATTTGAGTCGAATTTGTAAAACACTCTCTTTATTATGCTTACACAAAACAACTACATGCACATAAGCAAGCTTAAGTATAAGAACACTTATTCAAGCTCCTGTAATCAAGATTAAGTTCATAAGCACAAAGCATCACATCATCAACTTGATAAGATGATCTTCCAAGCAAGCAAATTTCACATCATGTAATCAAAGCAATCAAGTTAAGGATGCTACAAAATCAAGCATTTCAAGTCAAGACATTTCAACATCAACATCCAATCAAGCTATCATCTCCATCAACAATTTTTGCAGCCATTCAACAACAATTTTTTGGCAATTGCACTTGCACCAATTTTTTAATAAAATAGCAAACTGTAACTTGCAAATCATAATTTGTAAGTTGGCTTGTAATCAAAGACAAATTGAGTTGAATTGTAAGGGTGCATTCTCGGTTGAAACCGACACCTGAGCCTTGAATTGATAGGGAATCAATTAAACCAAGTGAATCCATTATTTTTTAACTGGGTCATTCAAATCATTGTAAGCATTTCTCTTGGGTGCATTTTCGATAGTATTCGACAACCTTCTTTTGATCAATCATGAGTGTGAAGCAAGTGCAAATCTCTCAACATCAAGCAAGTGTGAAAGCAATCAAGCGTGCAACAATCAAGAAACATCAAGTGAGCGAGTTCTACAAATTCAACAAATATTAAAAGCAAGCGAGCATGAATTCCAAAAAGTTCACATGGTGCAAAGCATTCAGTTGTTAAATATTCTTAACAGTTTGATCCTCTCAACTGTTGAATACATGGTGCAAATCAACAAATCAACTCTTGTTGATATTCAAGAGAATCTTCAAGATGCACATGAAACAATCGAGTTTCTTCAACTAGAATCGCAATTGCAGAGAATTGAGTTGCAAGAGAAGCATGTTGCTTCTAAGTTTTTTCCAGATACAACTAATCATTCAAACTCATTCATCCAACCAACTTCAAGTGTTGAAGTTGTTCTAGTTCAACTTTCTTCCAAACCCATCATCAAGCCATGGGAAGAAATTCAAAGTAATCGAAATCGACGCGGATTAGGATATGTCGAAGATGACAACAACTTAAATATCCCTAATTATTCAAAGCCCATTCAGTTCGTCAGTGCCAGATTACTTGAACATATCACCTCAGCAAGTTCTCCGCAAGTTGCAAACAGACATCAATGCACACAAACTGAAAGTGCAGACAAACAAAAATGCATGCAAACTCAAGTTGCAGACAAACCGAAATGTTCTCATTGTCAAAGAACCGGTCATATGGAAGATCAGTGCTTGGATCTCCATCCTTGTCACCATTGTGGCAAGAAAAATCATTCCTCAGAGAAATGCTGCAAACAAGACCAACCTGCCAGATTGAAGATAATTTATTCATGGATTAATCCATGGGAATGGTCATCCATAGCCAGAAGATTGTACAAGTTTTACAATCAGATTCACTCACACATCTTGCAGCCAACAGTCAAATGACGATGGTACTCTCATGCAGTTTAACGGGGGAGTACACCACTGAAACACTCCTACACCGACAAGGGGGGAGTTCAGAAATAATTTGGAGAAGATTGCCTCTCCTTTCAACTGACAAAGGGGGGAACATGTTAATGAAATTGACAAGTGGTTGTCAGACTGAAAGTCTCAACAACATCAACGAAGCAGCCTGTGGGCATTTTCATCAGCAGTGAGCATCAACAAATTCGCCAGTGGGCGACCAACAACAAAGTAATAGTGAGCAACTTTCATCACAACAAAAGCAACAATGAGTTGTTTTTCGACATCTTCAGCCAGGGGGCAATCATCATCAGCAAATACGCCAGTGGGCGTTCATCAAATTGTGTCAGTGAACACTAGAGGATGTTTTCAAGCAAAGGACAATTGGATCCTTTTGCGGCTTGGCACATGATGGAGTTGTCAAGCAACATTCAGAGATGAAACAGACATGCAGGTGATTCATGTTCTCTTCGGATTTGTGTTTTTTCCAGCATCCAGCTTTGGCCTCACTCTCTTAAAAATCAATTAATAAATCCAAATATTAAATTAAATTAATAAAATCATGAGAACTCCTCAAACTAAGGAGTCTGGTTTTGGATGAGAGATTCTCCCCAACTAGCTCTCCTAAATTAGTGTGTAAGTTGAGAAAATGTCTCAACCAAGTGAGTCTAAGATAGACGCACTATCTTAAGACCACTTGCTCATGTATTTAAATGTATTATTAAATTATTTGAATAAGAGAGAATTACATGAGCATGAGAGACCACATGATGGCTCTCTGCCTTTTCCACCAGTTTGTCTTTTGTGTGTTGCTGGTTTGGTTATTGTGTGTGTTTAATATGGCTGAATGGTTTCAACATTTACCTCTTAAATGTCCATGAGCCTGACTCTAATCATAAACCTTTAATGTTCACTCTAAACTTTGCTTTGTAGAAAATTCACATGCAAGAGAATTGTGAGGATCAAATGCATGTGATGTTTAACAAAAGTAAAATTGATCTCTTATTAAAGGATTTAAATAGGCATTTACACCTCTTAACTTATAAGCATAAAATTGAAAGCCTCTATTATGATTTTACTACAACATTCTCTGCTTCTATTAACAAGTTCTCTATCAATGTGTCATATAAAAAGAATAATAGAACTACCAACAGTTGGTCTGATAATGACTGTAAAGCTGTTAGAAAAGAAATTAGGGATGCTAGTAATGAATCTTTAAAGGTTGATAGCATAAATACATAAAAAACTCTTATTAAAAGAAAAAAAACCACTATATGTATCGAAAGCAAAAGTATTTGTTGCACAGATTTATATGTGATCCTATAATGTTTTAGAGGAAAATTATAAATTGTAAATAGAAAGAAAATAATTTGATTACCTTGAAGAGCTAGAATTCCTACCTTGAAAATCTTTATGAATCCACTATTTCCGTGGACACCATTTTGAATGCCCCTATAGAGGATGATATCTTTTCTTGGGAAGACAATGATTTTGGGGTTTAGCAGCTTGATAATGGCTACCAAAATGAAATTTTTAAAATGGGAGGGCTTATCCTCATCCATCACATACACAAAATCTTCAATTTGCTAGTGAAGCAACTTCCATAGACCTTAGAAGCATATCATCATTGTGCCCATATTTAAAATTGGGGATAAAATAATTTCCTCTAATTATATGACCATTATGATTAACAACATTTTATCCAAGTTGTACAAAATTATTTTGGAATATAAGCTTAACTTATGGATACAAATCCTTAAAGAGCTAAATGCCAAGAAAGTTTTAGGAGATATCATTCCACTGTGGACCACCTTGTTACTCCTAGGATCATTGAAGAGGACTGTCATAATAATAAAATTGATGTCTTTTATTGTTATGTTGACTTTAGAAAATATTTTGACATCATTCCTAGGACAAAAGTGTGGAAGATGTTGGAACTGATCATGGCTCCTCTCAAGTTGAGGGCTCATATGAAAATATTCTACAAGAATGTTATTGTTATGTTGAGGACCATCATGAGTTGGTCAAAAGAAATTGAATACAATATTGGATTTAATAAAGGGTTTTCCTTATCTCGTACCCATTTTGACATATATGTTGATAAGCTAGAAGAGTGATTAAAAAATATAGATATTTGTAGCATACCTCATTTAATACCAAAAAAAAAAAATCTTTACTACAATATAATAAGTTATACTTATTTTCTTTTTAATTTATATGAGCAGTCTAATAGTTTACGCTTCGTATGAACCTCTCATCATCAAAGTTATGGAATTTCTATTCCTTTTTAACATATAAAATGTTTCTTACAACTAATGAGTTTCCTCTTGACTCCAAGAAATTTAGGAATGACCCCATTAAAATATTTGTCATGTTAATATAAAATACATTGTCATTTGTTTGCAATAGCATTTTGGTCTCTCATATTTTCATTTACATTTATTAGCCAAGGTAGAAATGATAACTTATATCATTTGTATCCCATAGATTCTTTCTATCTATTATGCTAAAGTATTGGATGGAAAAAGGGATATTTACAACCCTTACATTAAAGGTTTCCATTCTATTTATTTAAAACTTTGTTCAATACCACAAAGTATGCATATTCGAAACCTTAGCCACTTACACTTTAATTAAATCTTTAGCCCGACTTTGACACATTACAACTAATCTACATATAACTCCGAGTCTCAAGTCCCTGCACATATATTATTACTATGTTATTTGAAATGGATCAATGGTAATTTCATATACCTTGCAATTTTGGGTTCACATATCAATGTAATTGAGCCAAAAGGCTTATTCTACAACCCAGTATGAGGGGACATGTAAGTTTGTCCATCCATATATGCCCCTTTAAAATACAAATTATGTTCTAAATAGAATAATGTCGGCTATAAAAAAATGAATAACTCTAAGGTAATTAGAAGTAAAAAAAACGTGTAAATATGTTTAAATCTTATACTTTTAAAAAATATTTCAATAAGAGATTTAAATGAATTATTTGAAGATCTATGTTAATCAATATCAACTTGATATATATCTATATAGAAAAAGGATTAAGTTTTTATGGTTAATTTTTTTTATTTGGTCTTATATATACTCTATTTAGCATTCAAAAATACAATTTAAACAATGAAAAATAACACATTGTATTTTGCACTCTAAAAAAGTTTGGTCTTGAAGAAATTTGATCTCTCTCGGCTCATGTTAAATCTGTACTTAAGATAGATCTATGCTGGTATTAATGTCTTTCAGTCCTGGGTCACACTAGTCACTCAATCCATAGTCCACATTGTACCCTTCACATGGCATTAACATGGAGTACGATGGTGGTATGTGTTTGAACAGTTGTGATGAGAGGATTTAATCCAATGGTGGGTATTGGGTTAGGGTTTTTTTTGCCCAAAACCGATCCTTCCTAATTCAAACACTTTTCATTTGTCATTTCGACCATGCATCACTCTCAATAAGTTTTGGTTTTTCCACATGCTTACTGTGTTTCTAGCCTATAAATCATCATTTTACCATTGGAATTTATGCGGAGAAGAGGTTATGCACCCACATTATAAGAGGCAGGTGAGGAGAAGCTAAATGTAAAGCTATATAAGTAGATTTTAAAAAGCAAAAAAGACGAGTTCATGCAAACAAGGCGAGAAGAGTTAATATACCTATGCAAGAATAACCCAAAGTTTTTTTAGCAAGAACTTCAACAAAGGAAGAAGCAAATTGAAAATAATATTATAGCCAATCAATGGTTTGACTATGCAAGACAACTTTATGAGAAAGAATCAGAGGAGGCCTCCTCCCAAGATCAACACAACTATAAAGCTTTTCACATTACAGGAAGTAAAGACAAGAATTAAGAAGTTGAAAATAGGAATTAAGAAGTTGAAAATCGGAAAGGCAAAGGACTTGGTTGAACTTCAAACATAATATCTAAAGTGGGGAATGGACATTTTGCACTGCACATCATGGAAATATTCAACAACATCATTCGATAAGGATTCCCAAGAGATTGGACAACTAGTCTAGCAATGCACCTTTTTAAAAGTGGAGACATTAATAATCCTTCCAACTATAGAACCATTATGATCAATCCTTTGTTTGCAAAGCTCTTCAGCGACACGATAGAAAATATAATTAGTAAGTGGGAGGAAGTCAAAGAAAAGAGGGCAAGAGGGCAAGCAGGTTTTAGGCCGAAACATTCTACAATAGATCATGGTATCACGTTGAGACACATCATTGAAAAGGTTTGGGAGGGAAAAGAACAAGTATTTTGTTGCTTTGTTGACTTCAAAAAGGCATTTGACACGGTCCTTATAGATGATTTTTGGAGTAGAATGGAAGAACTTGAAATTCCTTTGCATTATAAAGTTGTTGTTCATAGGCCTTATGAAGAGCTGAAAGCCAAAATTAGAACCTCAATAGACATTTTAGGAAGTTTTAGAAGTGACATCGGAGTCAAGCAAGGTTGCCCTTTATCCCCTACTCTTTTTGGTTTATATATTGATAATTTGGAAGAGTGGCTAAATCTGCAAGGTGGGGATGGTGTTCGGTTGGGGGAGTTTGTGATAAAGCTTCTTTTATATGCTGATGACCTTGTATAGATTGCTAAATCAGCCCAGGGATTGCAGATGCACCTATATGCTCTTGAGCATTTTTATAAAACAGTGGGGATGCATGTCAATACCAGCAAGACCAAAATAATAATTTTCTCAAATAAAAAGAAGTAGAGCCAACATACATTCTTCTTGGAAGGCAACATTCTTGAAGAAGTAGATGAATACAAGTACCTCAGGATTGATTTCAACAACAAGCTTAATTGGGAGCACTGCAGAAAGAAGAGAATTTTAGGAGGGTGGAAAGCATTATATGCTCTTCAAAACAGATGTAGAGAAGCAAAGTTATGGAATTGGAAAACAATTAAAGTGCTTTTTGCGCTCTTAGTTTGTCGAGTGATATTATATGGGTGTGAATTGTGGGCTAGCAACATCCTTGTCTCAAAATGGAAGCAAGTTGAGAAAATCCAAAAATGCTTAATCGTGAGCAAGTTTAAAATAAAAAGTTCGGTTTCTTATGAGATAATGTTGAGTGAAACAAGAGCAACTTCCATCGAAGCAATTGCTATGGTGCGTCTCATAAGGTATCTACAAAGAATTGAGCAAATGGGAGAAGGTAGATGGCCTAATGTTATCTTCAATGAAGGAATGAGTGAAAGAAAGAAAGCATGGATGAGAAAAAACAACAAATGGATGCAAAAATGGAATATTTACCTCAATGCATGTCCCACAAATAGCAAGAATTTAAAAAGTTTTGTTATGGAGAAGTTTTGTAAGCGTATAAGGGGAAAATAGTTGGGTAGAAAGAAGAAGTACTATGTTTAAGAATTCAACCTCACTAGTGATCTCCAACAAAAAGAGTACATTCGAGCTAGCATTTCATGGAGAGCAAAGATTCTTATTGCTAAATTAAGAACTAACTTGCATCAACTACGGTGCGAAACAAGCCGGTGGAAAAGATCTAAAGAAGCTTGGGAAGAACGAGTATGTACTTCTTGCACTTCTGGGCAGTGAAATCGGAAAAAACATTTCATATTGGAATATGATGCTTTCATAGACATCAGAAACAGTTACAGTGTGTTAATATCAATTCCTTGGCATTATCTTTTCAGTAAAAAAATTATTAGAAAGTTGAATCAACTCATCATTAATTTAAATAATAAAAAAATTAAATTAAAAAAAAACAAAAAACCTAATAATCCCTAATGTGACGATTGACGTTAAAATTTCATTTCATTTTTCATTTCATAACGTACTTTCACCTTTTTTTAGTGAATCTACATTGATAATGCCTTTCAAAATTTATATGGTTTTCTTGTTGGCAATTTCGTTCCCTTTAATTACTAATTGTTTGGTTTATGGCCGCAGGTGAGGCTTATTCTACCCATGTGTTTGGCATCCTGGTTGGATCGACACCCTGAGTCGTTGGCATGTTCAGCCCTTAAATTTACAGGTGCGTGTATACCGGTACCAAAGTTTCTAGGCTATTCCCATGGTAGTTTCGTTTGCTTCTTTTAAACTCCGACTCGTTCGTTCTCAGGATGGCGAAGGAGAATTGGGGTTTTTCATTTTCACATTGCTCTCGTCCAGTGAATAGGTAATATTATCAATATTTTGAGCTCTCTTTCACTTCGGTATACAATTGGGCCATTTGACACCTTTATAGTTTGAAGTTCTCAGTTTACAAGCTTTTCATAATAGCGATTATAGTATTCTTCTATGGTTGCCATAGTCTATCGTTTTACGGGATTTTGGGCATAAGATATGATTCATGGGTTCTGTAGAGTTAAATTCGAGATTTTGGTTTAAACCCTTGGCAGCAAATTTGGGGTTTTTACTTCTAGTCTACTTGACTCGACTCTTTTCCCCTGCCAGTGTAATCTTTTTTTTATCTTGTAACATGGCATTTGTTTTTGTTTATAGGTGGCTTTGGAGAATTTTAGTATATTCTCAACCTGTAATTGTAACCAGAGCTCTCATATCTCATCTTATGATCTGGGTATCTTGTATTTTGTGTACTACTACTTCTAGTTTTATTGACAAGGTTAATCCTTACCCTTTTACTCCTTTGCAGGAAAGCCACACGTAGAGATTGTCATGCGGCCTTCCTACAGGTAACGAGTGTTTTTCTATGACTCCATACCAATATATTTGTCATTTTTTATCTTCCTTTTTAACTCAGTACTAATTAACCTACGCCATTTTTCCTTCAGGTTACCGTAATGGTGTTTACAAAGCCTTAGTTGAAATTTCAATGGATCTTAATCTTGGGTTTTCAACACTTTGATTCCAACATTTATCCTACATGTTGGATTCTTATTTCATTTAACCATATTCGATGGCTATTTTGTCCGCAAGGTTTCTGGCATTCACATTACGAAATCCCTCCTCTACGATTTCTCATAACTTGAATTCTTTATTTCCACGCGAACCTATCAGGGTTCGTTTTTGATGTTGCTTCGGAAGAATGTATACAAACTTCTCAATTTGGAACTTGTTATAAAATTTCGATTTAGTTATTAAGTATCATTTTAATAATCATGCTACTGTATAAATGTATTTTAAATTCCTCCGTTGAACTTTACACTGTGATGTTGTTTTTCTTAGTTAATTTGAGTCTCAACAGAGTCTCATGAGATCATATGCCATGTAGTTAATATTGGGACATAGATTTTATGTAAACTATTTCTTGGTCTAATTCAATCTTGATAAGGATTGTTATCATCGTAGTATTGTTGTATTCATTGTTCTACAATTAGAATAATATAGATGTACATATCTCAATTCGACTACTTTGTTATATTAGTGAATCCCTTGAGGGTTCTGGGATTTGACAATACGCTTATGGCCAGAGAGAGAGATATAGTTTATTCTCAACCTCCTGTCGAAATCCTTCCTTTCCTCTGTCCGTCATTCTTTTGTTTTACCTGCATTTTGGTAGGATTCTCTGCGAAGGTGCAGTCTATTACTATTTACGGCTGGAGAAGATATATTCCAACCCTGTATAATTGTTTCATTTGTATAAGTTGTAGTATTTACGGTGAGTCTTTTCAATAGTCCCTTCATCAAATCAGTATTTTTGTAAAATGCTTTTAATTCCCTTGAGCCTTTTTTTTGTAGAATTCATTTACCTTATGTGTGCCATTTGTGTAGTTTCTGAGGCACAAAAATGCAAAACAGGTAATTATTTTCTTGCAGCACACTTTAGTGCCAATTGCACTACTGGGTAGATTAGTACTGGCCGTTTGATATCTTGTTTAAAATTGTATGTTTTGAACTTACAGCTGTACAATCCAGTAGAGAATATACCTGTTGTCATTGATGTGGGAGGGTGGTTTTAATATGGATTAAGGGCAGAGAAATCAAATTGATGTGCATAGTTATAACCCTAATTTGGTTACTTGATCTACAATTTTAATAGTGGAGAGGGTTTGTTACACCTCAGATTCTCTACAATATACCCTACATTTTTTCACCAGATGTTACCATCATGATGAACCAAAAGTGTGATTATTGTTGTACCTATATATTGTCTTTGGCCGTAAGGTTTTCTATAAAACGAATTATCCATGTATAGTTATTGAATATAAATACCACAATATGACATAAATAACTCCTTTATTTTG